>CM040121.1:235501902-236897972 GCA_022559845.1 Amorphophallus konjac | reverse complement strand
TTTTCCAGAGAATCCACGTGTCAGCTTCTAGTCTTCTAGGATCACGTGCTCATTACTGCTGAACCAATCGCCCAACCTGGAGAAGAGCCCGGTTCTGGGTTTGCCAGAAACAAGTGTCGACTCTTAGGGTCAACACTATTTTTACCTTGTTCTGTCTGCACCACAGATAGCAGCTTCGTAATAAAGTGTCCCTGCAATAAGCAAAGTATTTGTCAAACATTGACAAAGTCATAGTCAAAGTGCAGTCAAGACAATATAAGAAATATACTGACTTTGGTTTGGTCAAACAAGAAAGGGCATCGACCCTCATGCAACTAGCACCGACCTTCACGTGTGCCAAAGACAGCATGCACCGACCTCGGGTACGCATGAAATGCAACTTGCACGGACCTTATATAGCCTTGGACAAAGACATGCACCGACCGCTACAGTGAAATGCACGGACCTTTCTTGAGATATATACCTATGCTTAACCAAAAAGTGCACCGACCTTATGCTCGCAGCAAAAGTTCCACCAACCTGAACCCCTCGTAGCAAACTATATGCATCGACTCTATATGCGTGCGTGCAACAACAAAATATGCA
This sequence comes from Amorphophallus konjac, assembly GCA_022559845.1. NCBI lineage: Eukaryota > Viridiplantae > Streptophyta > Magnoliopsida > Alismatales > Araceae > Amorphophallus > Amorphophallus konjac. The sequence goes on along the minus strand of CM040121.1, from coordinate 236,897,387 downwards.
CCGACCTACATGCGAGCCAAAGCTTGCACCGACCTGTGCGAGCCAAAGCTTGCACCATCCTGTGCGAGCCAAAGCTTGCACCGACCTGTGTGTGCATTAGATGTAGCATGTGACGTAGACTGCACCGAACTACATGCCCAAAACCTGCACTGACTACGTGTAAAATGAATTCATGCACCGACCTAGCTTGTGTGCGTGTAGCAAACCTGCATCGACCTTACACTCGTGTATGAACGAATGTGCACTGACTTTTATATGAAGACAACTAAAGTATGCACTAACCTACCATATGCACCGACCTTATATTTGTTTGGCCAAAACATGCACCGAGTCACAAACGTACACCCGACTTACACTAACTGTGTGTATGCATGAAAGCAAAATTAGCACCGACTTGATTATGCAATGTGCACACACTTGAACAGTGTATGCACAAACTTTATGTTATGCAAGCTAACACAGACTATATGCATGCTACAGTGTATGCACCGACTAGCATTATGCGTACGCAAACATGCACCAACTATGAGTGTGATAGATGGTGCAACTAGCACAGACTCTGATGCATGGTTCTGTATGCTAACACTGACTAACATCGACCTAAGTATGTGCATGTGACTTATCAAACCTGAGAGAACTTGGTGCAGATAACATGTTCGAAGAAATGACTGTGCATGCAATCTGATGAGGTTCTATGCAGCATAAGAGTGCATAAATCTAAAAATGCACATCATGCAAATGATCGTTAAATTCAATGTACAAAACATCAATGCACAGCAATCAAACCTCATTAATGTGCAGTGCAATGCCTAAATGCATAATCAGATGCATATTGCAATCATCATTCAATCTTCATGCAAACACATGATGACTTATAGTGTTTGCTATCATCAAAACCACAGGGACACAACCCGGTGTTCCACCAAAGTTCCAGTTTCTTTCAATTCTACTTTATCCACCAGCATACGATGCAAGAGACTGAAGCAGTTAGAGGTGGGGATCGTAGGCACGTTCCGGTCCTGAGGGATGATCGTCTTGCCTCCATCGAGTCAGATTCTTTAATCACTAACAAGAATGGTCTTGTCGGAGTTGCTAGTGGTGACAACATGTCGTCTGCTTCTGTGGCTGCTGCGATGTTTCTTCTGTGGAGCTGAGGAGGACTCAGTTCTAAGGTGGTAGACCAAGAAGACCTGACCTATTGTTGCCAGAGGTGGGACTCTTTCGGCGAATATGGTTGGAATTGACCCCTAAGGAATGGTGCCCGTATTGAGAGTCAGAATCTAGTTGACCCGAGTGCTAAAATCTACACATGCTTAGAGAAGTGTTGTCGGCACTGGAGGTAATATACCAATGTTGAGAGCTGATGTTATAGGGATTTGAGGCAGGATGCCCCTTTCAAATGCTGGGACATCGAGAGGCCAGGGCTGACTGCCCGTGTTGGTAATCGGTGTTGCTAGAACTCGGGGCCGAAGGCCCGTGTTGGGTATTGGAGTTGCCGCTCCCTCGGGCGGAAAGCCCGTATTAGGGGTTGGGATTGTTGGAACCTGTGGGAGAATGTTGTGCATGTATGGTACACGTATGATTCTCTACCTTAATGTGGTTTTTATGATGTCTGCCTATGAGTTATTGATGAGTCTATCCTGCATTTGATAAATCCATATTCATACATTTCAGGTCATGATAACATTGGCAAGATTCTGTGTAAGTAAAGTCTAAAGGAAAAATCAATTAAGGCTAAATTCAAGATACAAAACTCCAAGAGCTAGAACCTTCCTAGTTGAAAAAAAAATTCAAGATACATGGTTGCACAGAAATCGAGGCAACTGGATGAACAAAGCATGAAGTTCCTAAAGTTCTATAGAATTCTAAAAACCAAAGGAATGAGTCGACACTTTTGTTTCAAGGTTCTGTCTGGCGTTCTAGCCTCACCGCACCAAGGTGTTACAAGAGAAGTGTCGACACCATCTACAGAAGTGTCGACACCACAGCCATTCCTCAGCAAAGAAAAGTCGATGCTACATTACTCTCAAGGTTGAAGGAAATAAATGGTCAAGGCAGGTCAACGCAATAAAGCCTGTGCATGTTCATGACTTGGTCTTCAGTAAGGTCGGTGCTTGTTTGCTTCTCAACGCAGCAAAGGTCGGTGCACATCCAAGACTAGCACAAACCATGGTCGATGCAAACTTCTGGCTAGCGCAACCAAGGTCTGTGCACGTTGCTGAAGGTCGATGCACGTTTGGTTTCAATGCTTCAAAGTCGGTGCACATAGCCGAAGTCTGAGCATATGTTTTTTTTTAATCAAAGCAGCAACAGAGTGCGTAGCCAGTCGAGTGCACCCCCTCCAACAGAGGGGAGAGAACCACTCCCCCAGGCGCTCAATCTGTCACCAGAATTTTATTGAAGTAACCATAAAGGGGAAGTAACCACGAGAGTACAAGAGTAAAGGTATTAGACAAATCTAATACCAAAGGACCTAGATCTATCAAGCACAACATTGCCTCGACATATCCTGGGTAACTCGATGAATGAATGGAAAATAGAGCTAGAGGAGAAGAGGGAGGCGTATGTGGCAAGGCTATCCACGACACGGTTCACCTCTCTGTATACGTGAACCAGAGGGCCAGCATGAGTTTGAAGGAGGTCGAATGCAACCCGTGACCACCGAATGGTGTCCCACAATGGTGGGACGTTATTCCTGATAGAGCGCACCAGAGTCGCAGAGTCAGACTGAATGGCGGAAAGCTTGTACCCATAATCAGCAGCCACACGAAGCCCATCACATAACGCCCTGACTTCTGTAATCAGGTTGTTTCCCATACCATAAGAATGTGTGAACTCGATAATAATGCGACCCGAGGAGTCTCTAATGCATCCGCCTCCCCCACGTGGTCCCGGGCTCCCCTTGCATGCTCCATCAACATTGAGACACATGCCATCTATGAGTGGTTTCCATTTCACAGTAATCGGCACCTTCATCTTCACGGAAGGAAAGTATCCGAAAGAACAGATAACCATTAATTGTTGAGCGCTGGGTGCCACAGTGAAGATAGTGTTTTGCACAGCCACGGTAACCAACGACTGAATATCTTGAATAATTTTTTGAACAGTAGGCCGAGATTGTTTGTGGCTCATTAGGCATCTCACTTTCCAGATTTCCCAGAGCATGAGAAGCATGCTATAAAGAGACATAAAGCCATGAGGCAAAGAAATGTTGCAATTCTCCAAGAAGGACCATAGTCTAGTGGTGATGTGAGAATGAAGTGTGATGTTAGAATCAACAAGAGGAAGGATCCACCGCCAGAGCTGCGAGGCAATCTCACTGGAGAGGAAGAGATGGTCCATGTCATCAATATGAGGGTTGTGGCAACAGTCGCACCTGGAAACCATATGAACACCACACTCAGCAACCCGATCATCCATAGGCACCGCCCTGTGAAGGATTTTCCACCCAAAAACCACAGCTCTCCTATGAAAAGAAGAGTGCCAAAGCCGCTTCATGGAAGGATGTCGAATGCCTCTTGTCCTGACAATGTCATATGCCGATCTGGCAAAGAAATCCCCAGATGAGGTTGCCGTTTAAACCCGAGGGTCCTGGGCATCATTGAGGTGTATGGCCTCCATGACAAAGTTAGAGGGAAAGAGTTGTCTGAGGGGATGATTAGATGAGTGAAGGACCTGCTGCACCGTAGCTGTTGACCCATGGTAAGGCGCCGTAAGAATTGCACGCAAGGGTGCATTACCCAACCAGATGTCATCAAGGAAATCCACCGTAGAGCCCGAGCCAACAATCCAACGTGAATTGTCTCTGAAGACACTGAAAGCCCTTGTAAAAATGTCCTTGGAGATGCCACGAGGGAAGGGAATTGGAGAAGTGGATGTCCCCACCTTATATCTGGCACGCGCATATCTAGCCCAAAGGGATTGGCCGTGATGAACCGACCAAATCAGCTTAGCAGCAAGAGAGAGTTGGACGTGTATCAGGCTCCGCATGCCAAGGCCCCCTCTACAAGGGGACATTGAACATCAGCCCAGGAGACCCAGTGTCGACGTTAGACACCATCCATGCCGCTCCATAAAAAGGAGGCCAAGGTTTGCTCAATCTGTTTGATGATTGTCTTCGGAATAGCGACAGCCGCCGCGAGGTATACGAGGATAGAATTCAGCACCGAGTTGATGAGGGTTACTCTACCAGCCTGGGACATAAAATTCAACTTCCAGGAAAGCATTTTGGTATTGATTTTATCAATTAGAAGCTTGAAATCGGAGATAATAACTCTCCCTGGCCTGAGCGGTACTCCAAGATAGTTGATAGCCCCAAGTTGTCGCTGGAACCCGATGAGGCGTTTAATATTGTTGACAAGACGATCAGGTGCCGTATCAGCCACCATGAAAGAACTCTTGGAGACGTTGATCTTTTGTCCAGAGCCACGAGAATAAGAATCCAGAAACTGCATGAGAGTCTGGATGTTACGAGCGCCACCGTTAGTAAACATAAGGGTGTCATTGGCATATAATAGATGGGAGATATGGGACAAGATCTCGGTCGAGAGAAAGGACAGAGGGTGCCAATATAGAGCATGCGAGAAAGACCTCTACTGAGCACCTCTTGCACAATAATGAACAGAGTCAGGGCCAAAGGGTCTCCTTGTCTCAACCCCCGAGTGGATTTGAAGAACCTAGCAGACGCTCCATTAAAGAGGACCGAGAACCAACAGTTAGAAGACAGCATAGCAATATAAGAAATGAACTTCAAGTAGAATCCAAACCTCTAGAGAACCACAAAAAGAAAGTCCAACTCGACCCTATCATAGGCCTTCAACATGTCGATCTTAAAGATGACATTATGCCCCCTCACCTTCCTGCCGAGATCACCAACCAGCTACCTAGCTAGCGAGACGTTCTCCAGGATGAGCCTCCCTTTCAACATGTCTGAGCATATGTGACTTCAAGGTCGGTGCATGTTTTGGTGTCAACACTATAAGGTCCATACACATTCTCTATGTGATAAATCAAGGTCGGTGCATACTCTCCTTCAACACTAGAAGATCTGTGCATGTTTACCTTCTGGCAAGATAAGGTCTGTGCAATGTCTGCTTCCAAAAGGTCTGAGCACATTCGCAAGAGGGTCGAAGCACATCTACCAAGAAGTATCGACAATTCACTTATAAAGTGTCAACACCTTGATTGTTCCAAATACTAAAGACCGTGTTGTGCCCCGGACTATTTTGACGAACTTTATGTGTGAAAAGATCATGAGCTCAGACTATATGATTTGCATTGAAATATATTTGATGAATGTGGGGTTTGAATGGCTCAATGAATGTGAGAGTCTAGTTCAGATTGTTTTTGGCTAAAATGACTATTTGATGAATGCTGTGTGGAATGATTATTCACTGCACTGACTTGGTCATGCGTTGCACCGACCCAATCTTTGGTCCTTTATCACTGCACAGACCTTGCTGCTCCTTGCACTGACCCAACCCTCTTTTATGCATTGGCCATGAGTTCTTATGCTTTAAATGATTCTTATCTGTTCTAATATGTTGTTGAGGTTCTCAAACATGCAGGATGGACCAAGCCTTGTCAGAGTGATTGAGAATCTCATTTTTTATGCTTTAAGATTGAAATGTATGACAATATGTATGAGTGCAGAATCATTGTAGATTGGAAGTTATGGAAGAAGACATGTTTGATTGGATTTCAATATGGATGGGATGTTCATGGCTCATATCTTGTTTAATCCTTCCCAATTACTTATTTGATGGATCTTAATGGATTGTTGAGATTTTGTGGTGCTTCAATTGATTTTATCTAGTATTCATTCATGTCAGGTAAAGTGTCGACTCTTGAAGTCGACACTTTGTTAATACCTTTCTGTTGTGCGTTATTTTTACAGACACTTGTAGAAAGTGTCGACTCCTAGAGTCGACACTTTCACCAGGGTTCTGTTATTTTGTAAAGTCAGAAGTCTCGGGAAAAAGTGTCGACCTCTAAAGTTGACACTTTCAGGTGAGTTTATCAAAAACTGTGAAAATAGAATCTTCGTGAAAAAGTGTCGACCTTAAGAGTCGACACTTTTCACCACTGTAGTGCCCCAAAATTTATATATAAATAATTTCTAAAGAATTTTTTTTATAATTTATTAGGAAATTATATAGGCCAAAATAGATTAATAAATGAATTGAAACCCAATAGGTTTATGGACCAAGCCCATTAAGTTTGACCTATATTCTAGAAGGTTATTTAACCTATTCACGAATTTTAAGGATAAATACTAATTATTAGATAATTATATAGATAAATAAATAAAAGAGTTTGAATTTTATTAAATTCTATGCACATGGGATGTAGCGGTCTATCGTGCGACCGCCACAGTCAGGTAACGCGCCTACCTTCGACCGTTACTCTCTGTTAGTTGTGTGAAGTGAAGAAAGAGCAAAAAAAATTAGATTTTTACTAGTTTATCTCTTAGGGATCGAGATGGGAAGACTAGTAGAGGTGTTAAGGACTCTTAAAAGTCGATCTAAGCTTTAAGAAAGACTCTAGAATTGATCTAATCCTCAAACCCTAGTCAAAACCCTATAAATAGGACCTTGTTTTGACCTGCACGACCCCTACTTTAGCTCGCGTGAAATCAAGGTAAGGAGTCATAATTTTGGATAAGTTCTTTAGAACTTTTTGTTTAGAATACTTTAGACTAATAGCTCTCAAAATTTCATGCTAGGAGATGAACTACACAAGAAGTTAGAAGCTTCCAATGTTGCTGGTACGACCTTAGCAACCCAGGAATCTGAGCAAAGGTCCACTGAAGATCAGGGAATTAGATCATCAAAACGAGGTATTTAGGGTTTGATTTCTTAGAACTTTTTATTCCCCTTAGTTTCATCTTCTTACCCTCAAAATTTCACGTCCTTAGGTCAAGAGGTTGAAAAGTTAGAGCGATGTGAAGTTTCTACAAATTCACAAGAAGGGAAGGATTAGGGCGTGACTTGCAGTCCCAAATTGGAAAATTAAAGCCCAGAAAAGAGATAGGTCATCTCATGAATGGCAAGAAAATCATATTAGGGATAAAAGCCTTCTGATTTTGATTGATTTCATGCATTCTAGACCATGAATTCATGTTTTAGTTTGACCCATGCATACATGCATGTCTTGAGCCTTAATCAAAGATAAAAGATATTATCTTGTTCAAATCACTACAACCTATGCATCTAGATAGCCTCTATATTTCGTTTCTCATGACTGGAATATTCTAAGTATTTTGACTTCTAGCCATGACATATTTCAGTCTTTTACCTTCTATATCCTGTCAGTAGAGGCTCTGACAGATTAAGGTAAGACTGTCACATGATTGTAACGGCCTTACGATCAGTTGTCACACCCTCTCTTATATTTAAATTTCTCTGTTGTCTCTGACAGACCAAAGTCAATGCGTCACAATACTGTAACGGCCCCACGATAAATCGTCACAGATGTATAACGCATCTGTCTTAGACCATCAGAGTGCTATTTTCTGTCAACCCAAGACAGGACTGAGGACAGTCAAACTTACTTATAAATAAGCCTAGTTATCTAAGTTTTGACCTATTTTCATGACCTTGAGTTTATTAATTGATTCTTGATCAGAAATTACATGTTTAAAGCATCTTGAGTTATTTTAAGTTATGCAAATTTCATTGCCAAAACTCCATAGTTTTGAATTTAAACTATGGTTTTCAGTATTGTATTGACGAAGTTTTATCATGGTTCCACATCGTTACACATTCTTCTATCTTTTATAGAGTCATTTCTTTAAGTACATGGCATATATTCCGGTATATGACCATTAGTTCACACTTTGCACTATAGGAACATATTCTTGAACTTGAGGACCTCTTTATTAGATATTCCTTTTAATGGACTAGAAAATCTTGTTTCAAGGTCTCCGTAATTCTCCGCGAGACTGGGATTCCCACTAGGACGCCGAGTTGGTTGTACCATGAAAGCCCAATTGTTAGAAAGCACTATCGAAGTTGCTGGTTCTAGATATGTAACGGATCCATATTAGACTGTCATGCTCATATAACGGCCTAATATATGACCGTCACATTTACTGAGTCCGTTTTATTTATTTCTGGATTCAGCCATTCTAACGGATCAATGATAGACTGCCACGATCATGTAACGACCCATTGATTGACCGTCACAGTTCTTGAGTGTTTTAACCTGAGGTTTGACCCAAGGGTTGATATTCCAAAGTTCCTAGATAGACTATTGATAGTCTAGGACTTGTCATATTGTTCAAGATACTTAATTTAATTTATGAAAAATAAGGAATGTACCATTATGCTGCCGAATTATTTCCATAAGCATAACCTTATTTTAAGTCATTCTTGACTCGCATTTCTTAATTGAAGCATTCATTCATTGAACTATTGTTATAATGAACTTATTTGAACTTGTTATATTATTGGCCATACTTTATTGCTTAAAATATTGAAGTAGCTTGATTTATACTTGAAGATGCGATCGAGCACTGATTGTGTTCAAGGGCTCTATGCTAGTCCCCTCGACTGATTGCCGGAAACATACTATTATAAACCATGGGATATGATGCTACTGGCGTCGCATTACGCTGGGAGTACTTTCGCTATAAATAAGTGAAGATCCATGGGCATCATGAAAATACTTGTACATGACTTTCTTGCTTGATACATGATATTCCACAGAAATTCACCAAACACTTGCTCATAAGCAAAAGATGTTTGGGTGATGACTACGTGGTATTGCTAGTACATTCTCGTTACATTCTTGTTCATGAAAGGCCATATCATGTTCTTGTTACATTCTTTCTAGTTCATACTTGCTCATTCTATCTTAAACGGTCGTCTTTTGTTACTTTGGTTATTCGCATGATTTATCGCAGTCGCATGATTTTACCTTATTTCTTTAGAGATAAAATGCTAATTATTTAAAGATGGCTAATCATGTTGATGCGAAGATACCTACTAGGCAAGTGTGCTCATTACCTATTTCCAATCTTTTCAGGAGATGGAAGTGAGTTGGGATCAGATTCGGAACGTTCAAATAGCGGGTTCGAGAGTGAATGAAGAATGAGTGAAGACTTAAGAATTCTACATTGTTTAGATTGAGTCTATGTAATTTTCTTATTTCTTGAGTCTAGCATGATGAAGAAAGTTGAAAGAGTGATTGTATTTGCATATTTGATTTGATTATTAATGACAGTTGAAGTTTGAGTAAATATTGTGCAATTGTATTTATGTGTGTGATTATCTTGCGCTCTGATCGTTATTACTTGCAAGAGGCTTATCATGCAGGCTATTCGTGTTCCTCGAGCTAGTCTTCCACTGCAATAAAAGGCTCAGGGTGTGACAGTTAAGTTGGTATCAGAGCCTAAGTCTCAGGACTTAGGAAAAAGAGTCATGTCATAGGATAAGTCCAAGGTTAAGGACCCCTACCTATGAACTAAGGAAGAAATTTTCATACCCATGTGAGAATTGGGTAGAGCCCAGGATAAGATAGTTAATTAGCTTTAAGATAAATTTTATTCCAATTCCACGAGAAATAACAAGTTGTTATATTTCTCTCAGGTACCTTATTTTACAAATGGCTCATCGCGTAGATTGGAATGGCATGCAACAAACCGTTGCTGGCCTTACTCAGGCATTGCAAACTATGGCCCAGGCAGGCACAGGGGCAAGGGCTGGCGACTTACATCATAATTTTTGGAGTTTAAACCCTCCTCGTTTCTATGGTTCTTCTAATCCAGACGAGGCAGAAAACTGGATTGACGAGATGAACCGCATATTTGACGTCATCCAATGCATCGATCAAGACAAATGACGTCTTGTAACTTTCCAACTCAACAAGGATGCCCGAACATGGTGGAAGTCGGTTCCGGCACCTCTGGCCGATGAACCTCATACATGGGACGGTTTTCTCACTTTGTTCCGTGCTAAGTACTTTTCTGAGCATGTGAAAGAAAGAAAGGCTATGGAGTTCGCCTCTCTTCGACAAGGAATGATGACAGTTGCGGAATATGAACTTCAATTCTTCAGGCTAGCACCCTATGCAACGCATTTAATCAGTATCGATTTATTGAAAGCTAATCAGTTTATGGACGGGTTACGACCCAGTTTTATTCAGCAGCTCGGGACCGAAAACATCCGTACTTATGCGGAAATGGTACAACGGGCATATTTATGTGGAAGGACCTTAGAGAAGGTCGATAAATTGAAAGGAAAAGGAGAAGAGTCCAGCCGATCATCTGACCGGCATTATAAGAAAGAAAAATTCAGCATCACGGAACCTCACAAAAGCCGTGATAGTAAGAAGAGATCCAGGAATGGGAACGGTGGAAGTTCCATGAAAAACAATAAGATTAAGGAGGAGAAGGAGCAAGTCGCCACGGCTTGCACATTTTGTGAGAAGTTCGGCCATTCGGTGGAAGAATGTTGGAAGCGCCTTGGTGCTTGTCTACGTTGTGGAAGTAGGGAGCATCGTATGCCAGATTGCCCCCTTATGAAGGATCAACCGTCTGGTGGTGGACGCAGGAGGCAGGCTCGCCTCAATGCTGTTCTAGAAGAAGAAGAAGCGCCCAAGGATGGTAGACTTATGGAAGGTACCCTTCAAATTTGTTCTCGTCCAGCATTTGTGCTATTTGATACTGGTGCCTCTCATTCTTTTGCCTCCACTACTTTTGCAAAAACATTACCAATTGCATCAGTTCCTCTACCTTCAGATCTTGCTATTACCACACCCTTAAGATCTGGAACTAAGCTTACCGAATATTATCCTGATAGTGAGGTGATAGTAGAAGGTCACAATCTCCCCGCAAACTTAGTATGCCTTGACATGAAAGGTTATGATGCCATTTTAGGGGTAGATTGGCTTATAGATCATGATGCTGATATTAACTACCGAAATAGGATTATATCCTTTCAAAAATTTGATCTTCCAAGATTTTCTTTCCTTGGCATCAAGTATAGGAAACATCCCACTATCATATCCTCTCTTCACGCTTGTAAACTTATCTCGCAAGGATGTGAAGCTTTTCTTACTTCTGTCATTGTTACCAAATCCATGAAAATCATCCTAGCAGACATTCCTATTGTAAATGAGTTCCCAGATGTGTTTCCACCCGAATTACCTAATTTACCACCCAAGAGGGAAGTAAACTTCACTATTGAACTAATTCCAGGAGTATCACATGTTTCTATAGCCCCTTACAGGATGTCCCCCATGGAACTTAAGGAGCTAAAGAGGCAGTTGCAGGAATTGCTAGATAAGGGTTTTGGAGAGGGGGATTTCTGTAGCCCATTCAAAGAGCAGCCGGACTAGGCCCGACAGGACCCAACGAGGCCAAGCTCGCCTAAGTGACAGCCCACAGGGCCCACCTAGGGAAGAAAGCCGAATAAAAAATTGCTCGACGACACAACCTTCCTAGGCGACCTCTAGGCTCGGAGGGCCCGAGCATCGGTCAGGTCACAGGAAAGGTCCGGCCCAAGCCATCTCTCCGCCCAGGAGAAGAAGGCGTACGCCGGCCTATCCGACCCATCTTCTCCCGAGCTAAGCCTATCGCCCGGATAGGGCTGGCCTCTCTGAACTCAGAACGGCCGATGATTGCTTATCCTTACAGCCGTTAGGAGTCCACTACGGGCAGGAATTCAGGAAGGTGAGGGACTTCTTCTTCCCAAAGGTGATAACGTTCCCACGATAAGGCAATGAAAGCCTACGTCGAGGACATAACGCCCCCCTGAGACCCCGCGACTTACGGGACTCTGAGAAGGCGGCGCACTATTTAAACCCAGGATACCCTCCGACGAAAGGTAAGGGCAATCATACGCTCAAAGCTCCTGAGCAAGAACCTCTTCACCCTTCTGGTGGAGAGGGATCTCGCGCACAAGCTCTCACCTCCCTTTATTGCTCCCGCCATAGCTCCACTGACTTAAGCATCGGAGGGTTTTCCCCAGGGATTCTCCCTGGGCCCCCTGATCCGTTTCCCTATCTTGCAGTTCACTACCTTGTGATCCTCCATCAGCTCAGGACCAGCGCGAGATCACGTCTCTTCATCTGGCGCCGTCTGTGGCTTCGGCCTCGATCCACTTGGTGAAGTAGTCGATGGCAACGATGATGAACTTCTTTTGGGACTGAGCCGCCGGGAATGGCCAGAGAATGTCGATCCCCCACCGAGCGAAGGGATAAGGTTCGGTAAGGGTGACGACATCTGTAGCCGGCTGATGGACCAAGTGGTCGAATCGCTGGCATCGGCCGCACTGTTGCACGTGGGCCGTGCAGTCGCGCTGCAGGGTGGGCCACCAGTAACCCTACCGTAGCAGGATCCTGGCGAGCAACCTTCCTCCTGAATGCGCTCCGCACAGGCCTTCATGAATCTCTTGGATGGCTCGGCTAGCTTCGTCGGGGCTGAGACAATTTAGGAGAGGACCGGAGAAAGATCTCCGATAGAGACTGTCATCTAGAATGACGAAGCGCCGGGCTTGGTACTTTAGTCTGCGAGCTTCTCGAGGGTCGGAAGGCTCTTGGGAGTCCCGGAGCCAAGACAGGTAGGGGGTGCGCCAGTCGCTCGGAATGGCTGAGTCAATAGCAAGGAGCTCCGAGTCAATGCTCGGGCGCTCTAGCTCTTCAAGGAGGACCGATCGGGTACCTTCAGGGTCGAGAGAGGAGGCCAACCGAGAAAGGGAGTCCGCTCGGGACTTTTCCTCCCGAGCTATTCGGACTACCTCGAATCCCTCGAACTGTTGGGCCAGGTCTCTGACCAGCTGGAGGTATTTGATCATTGGCACCTCTCGAGCTTCGTATTCGCCGTTGACTTGGCTAGCGACCAGGTGGGAGTCGGTGTGGATTTTGACTCGCTCAGCCCCCAACCGTCGGGCCATGCGTGCTCCCGAGATAAGGGCCTCATACTCGGAAGCATTGTTGGATGCCTGAAAGCTGAATTTCAAGGCGTACTGTAGCTCTACTCCTTCGGGGGACCTCAGGAGGATTCCGGCACCACTACCGACTGAGTTGGAAGATCCGTCTACGAACAGTTCCCAGGTTGGCCCAGGCGCGGACGGGGATCTTTCTTCAGTTGGGATGGTGCTCTCGGCGATGAAGTTGGCGAGCGCTTGACCTTTCATAGCCGAGCGCGGTCGATAGGATATATCGTAGGCCCCGAGCATGATGGCCCATTTGACGAGTCGCCCTGAAGCTTCTGGGTGGGCCAGAATCTTCTTCAATGGTTCATCGGTCAGCACGGTGATGGGGTGCCCCTGGAAATAGGGTCGGAGGCACTTGGCGTAGGTAACCAACGCTAGCACGAGTTTCTTGGTTGCGGGGTACCACCTTTCAGCCTCATTGAGCACCTTGCTGGTGTAGTAGATCGGCCTCTCGATTCTCGAGTCATTTCTGACTAGGACCGAGCTGACTGTAGATGGTGTTGCCGAGAGATAGAGCAGCAAGACTTCACCCGGAATGGGCTTGGAGAGCACCGGGGGCGAGGCCGAGAACTCCATGAGCTCGACGAACGCTCTCTGGCATTCCTCATCCCATGAGAACGTGGCAGATGCCAATTTGGACCCCCTCAAAAGTTTGACGAAAGGCAAGCATCGTTCGGCCGCACGGGACAGGAACCGGCTGAGAGCGGTGACACGCCCAGTTAGGCGCTAGACGTCCTTGACGCAGGTGGGCGGGCACATGTCCAGGATGGCCTGGACTTTGTCAGGGTTGGCCTTGATCTCACGCTGAGTGTAGCAACCCTGATAAAATAAAAAGGAATAAATAAATCAAAATAGATTACAAGATTTAATAAATAAACGAAAGAGCTTCGAATAAAAAGAATTAAACCCTGATAAAAATAACGCCTCAGGAAAAGGCGCGACTTTACGAATAAGCGCCCTTGATCAAGGCGTGTTTTAAGAAGTGACGTCCACGCGTCATGGCGTCAAATCTCAGGCGACCAAAATAAGTAAGAGTAATAAAAATATAATAAAAAGGGTAACGCCCTTGACATAGACGCGGTTTAACGAGAAACGACGCACGCCAAGGCATCAATTTAAATTCGACGCCGTTACCAAGGTCGTTAATTCAGTTCGAGTTTCGTTCGACCCAGGAGTCTATCCAGGGTAAGTTGATAACTTTGAGAAAGAGTTCGAATGTAGTAATAACTCTAATATGGAAATATTACTTCCAATCAAACACTAACTATTGTTAGGATTCCCTAAATCCCTATAAATAATCTACTGCTCGAACCCTTCAACGCTATTGGGCGTTCGGAATCCGCAAGGTACGTAAGAGAGGAATAGTTCCTCTGATTTATTTCTCTACGTCTGTTACATGAAGAACTAACAATTCTTCATCTTCTTCTGTTATAGGTTAAGAAGGCGGCGTACGTGAAGAACAAAGGTATTGTTCTTTTTCCATTTTTTTACTTTCGGTCAGGTAGTATGAAGAAATACTAATGTTTCTTCTTCTGTTCTTGTAGGAGTTACAGAACCGAAGAACAAGGGTTCTTCACCAAAGCCTTCTCTTCCTCCTAATACTGGATTCGGTTGCTGTTGAAGCAACAGAACTTCTATTCTCATAGCCTTCACGATTCAAATTTCAAGTCTTCAATCAAGGTAGGATTTTCTCATGGAACGTAGCCCAAACTACCATATAACTATAGATAATTATCATCGGAAGTTCATGCATATAGTTTTTCATGTGTTCTGGTTATTTTCTATGGAATGTTTGAAAGAAACGACCCTAACAAGGGCGTTAATTTAAAAGACACGACCATGCCCAGGTCGTCAATTCCAGATTTGACGCTCTGCACATGGACGTTAATTCCTGTTAATTAATAAATAGCATGTTTAAAAAGTAATTATCAATGCAAACATGATCCTAAATTAATGCACGGTCAATTTCTTGTAATCCTGCTATTTTTTCTGGTCCTGACTATATATACCATGTTCCTGAAATATTCATTACCTCGAAATTTGTAAAATTGTGAATTCACGACCTTGACCAGGTCGTCTCTTGTTTAACTAACGCCCCGGACTAGGGCGCCTTTTTCCTGGTAACGCCCCTATCCAAGGCGCGTTTTCAATAAAATTATAGATTCTAATATCCTGTAAAATAGCCATATTGGAAAGGACGACTTCTTTATATGTCGTCAAATTTAATATAAACACCCCTGATTAAGGCGTTAATTTTACGAAAAATGACTTCACCAGAGTCGTTACTTTCTGCATTACTAATTTTCCCCGATTGCTGTTATCCGAGGGTTTCACTATATAAGTATAAATATATATGTAGGCACTATTACTCCACTCCGTGAGTATAGTCCCACGTTTCATGATGTTTTATCGATCACCCTCAACTCTCATTGACATACAAGCTCTCCATTGGACATTCCGTTCCTTTGGACTAGCAAGTTAGTCATAGAGACCTCCGTAAGACTCCTCGTACCTTGGATTCCCTCAAGGTCGACTGAGCTGGTTTTACCCTAAAAACTCATTACACAATATTTGCCATGTCACTCTATAGTTACATGGTATACCGGCCCTCATGATTTTGCTAAGTGTATATCATGAGAATTCTCTTAATGGGATGAGATTATCATACCATTTGATGTCATTCTTGTAAACCCCAATTTTATATTCAACATGATGTTCTTGTGGACCTCAATTCTATATTAAGAATGAGGACGTCTTGCCATTGAGGTGCTATTCATATGGGCCTCAATTCTATATAAAAGAGTGTCTATACTCATATTGTCATGGTACCTGAGTTATGGGAACCTATTCTACCTAGTTTTATCGAATTCGTGATTGTACCGTTGTTATCGCCTATTGGTGTCAGGTGTCATATTTTTGGACTCCAATCTATCAAAGTTTATCTTACATGGCTATAAGCTTATTTATTGAAATTCCATGATGGCTATACACAAAAACGTGGATGTTAAAATACATGACTAATGCCTGTGCATATAGGGCCCGATCTGGTCCTGGGGGGAGCATCCGAAAGTACTTGTGCCCATGGGAGTTAATTGATCACGGTATTGGCATTATACCGAAGTGCATGACTAGCTTGATTGAATATTCCACATATCTTATACTTGACTTGATATTACATGACTTGCGTGGCCCGAAAAAGGGTAATTACTTGCGTGCTTGAACGTGATAGCCAAATTTCATCTTGACATGATAAAGTACTTGCTTGACTATCTTGATATCGTTTGATATAAGTTCTTGAAAGTTCATGACTAGTTCTTCTTGTTATCTCATTGTGATATTCTCTTTCTATCTTGTCGTTTTATGCGAGCATGCATAGCTATAGTGCATTCATGAAAGATGTAACTACTTAAACCCCTTGCTAGTTCCTGAGATATAATTTTCTACTGAGCGTTCGCTCACTCCGTGTTTGTCCCTTACTTTACAGGTAATTCCGACGACGAGGGAAGTCAATCGGATGGGAATGGTCAAGAGTGAAAGAGCTAGAGCTTTTCCAAGTGTCATCTAGTCTTTTTCCTATTTTCTTGAGTCCACTATGTACTTTTCCTTTTTAATTGAATAGAGTATTGGATTTGTAATAGTCTATCCATTATGAAATAAAGGATTGGGTTATCTTTCTATTTTGCGCATCTCTGTTTTAGTGTCGAATACACTACTACTCTGATTGACATGATTGATATAAACTCGTCGCGCATATCCGAGTATCTTCCGCGCTCGGGGCGTGACAGTTTTTGTGGTATCAGAGCCTAGGGTATTCAATTCCTAGGAAAAACCCAAGTCCATGGATAAGTTTTAACCTTCAACCAGTGAGATTGGGTAGAACCAAGGGTTAAAGTTAACAGAGTATATGAGTCTTTAAATACCATCACATATTAATCTAGTTATTGTAATTGTAGGATAATGGCTGCCGAACGTGCTCAATGGCGCAACATGCAGCGTACCCTTTAAGGCATGACTCAAGTGCTGCAACAAGTAGCACAAGGAGGTGGACAACGAGCAGGAAGTCTCCACCAGACTTTCAAGAACATGAACCCGCCCAAGTTCACGGGTTCTACTGATCCAGATGACGCTGAACACTGGATTAGGGAGATAGAACGTATATTCCGTGTTATGCAATGCACGGATCAAGATAAGGTCTTATTAGCCACTTTCCAGTTAGAAAGGGATGCTAGATGCTGGTGGGAATCAATAGAGGCTACTCTAAATCAAGACCAAGTCACGTGGGAGGAATTCGTTGAACACTTCAACGCTAAATATTTTTCAGACCGAGTGCAGGAAAAGAAAGCTGCAGAGTTTGCTGCACTGAAGCAACGATCCTTGTCAGTGGCCGAGTATGAAGCCCAATTCTCTAGATTGTCTCAGTATGCTAAGCACTTAGTTAGCACTAAGAAAATGAAAGCTAGGAGGTTTCTTAATGGGCTCAGGCCCCAAGCTATTACCCAACTGGCGCCGATGGACATTCAAGTCTACTCAGAGATTGTACACCGCGCACAGTTATTAGAAGATGCCACGGAGGTATCCGATAGAATTCGTGGTAAGGATAAGAAGGAACAAGTTACAGGTTCGGGTTCCTTTAAACCTAACTTCAAGAAAAGGCCTAGCAATGGAGGTACTTCCTCACAAGATCAAAAGTTTAAGAAGACCAAGCCCTTCTCTATCACCACTACCCCTTCAAATACAGTGTGCAAGCATTGTGATAAGGCAGGCCATAGAGCAGAAGAATGCTGGAGGAAACTAGGAGCATGTCTCCGTTGTGGGAGTCGTGAGCATCGGATTCCCGATTGCCCATTACTTAACGACCAAGCCGGTGACGGGAAACGCCCGGTAACAAAGAATGCTCGTCTTCATGCAATCAAGGAGACCGAGCAAGAAGAAGAAGGCGGACTAGTAGAAGGTACATTGAAAGTTTGTTCCAAGAATACATATGTCTTAATTGATACTGGTGCATCGCATTCTATTATTTCTAAGAAATTCGCTGACCCATTACCCCTAGAACCGGAATGGATGAAGTTAGTTTTGTCTACTCCTCTGGGTGACGAGACTGATATTACACATCATTACCAAAACTGTGAAGTATTGGTCCATGGTCAAAATCTCCCTATTGATCTCATATACTTAGATCTAAAGGAGTATGATGTCATACTAGGAGCTGATTGGTTATCCAAGTATCAGGCAACGGTTGATTGCCGCAATAGTAAGGTTACATTCAAGGAATTTCCAGAACTAATATTTACTAGCCCCAAGAGTCGGAGCAAATCCCCTCTTATTTCAGCTCTCCGAGCTAGCAAGCTCATCAGGAAAGGATGTACATCTTTCCTTGCCTTTGTCACAGTTAAAGAAGCTAAGGAAGCTAAGCTAGAAGACATTCCAGTAGTACAAGAAATTTCGGACGTATTTCCGGAAGATTTGCCGGGATTACCTCCGCAAAGAGAAGTGGCCTTCACCATTGACTTAGTCCTTAGTGCTGGTCCGATTTCAAAGGCACCTTATAGGATGTCACCTGCTGAACTCAAGGAATTAAAGGAGCAATTGATGGAACTCATTAAGAAAGGATTCATTAGACCAAGTACTTCCCCGTGGGGAGCGCCTGTATTATTTGTGAAGAAGAAAGATGGATCCATGAGGCTATGCATCGACTATCGACAGTTGAATCATCTCACTGTCAAGAACAAGTATCCACTGCCGAGAATCGATGAATTATTTGATCAAATATCCGGATCCAAGTATTTCTCCAAAATTGATCTCAGGTCGGGATATCATCAGTTAAGGATCAAAGATGATGACATTTATAAAACCGCATTCAGAAGCAGGTATGGCCATTATGAATTCATTGTTATGCCCTTCGGATTAACAAATGCCCCTGCTGCCTTTATGCAGTTAATGAATAGCATATACAGGCCTTATTTGGATCAATTTGTGGTAGTATTTATTGATGATATATTGATTTATTCCAAGACCAAGGAAGAGCATGAGGAACATTTGAGGATTGCATTACAAATATTGAGGACAAACCAATTATATGCAAAACTTAGCAAGTGTGAATTCTGGCTTGAAGAAGTGACTTTTCTCGGACATGTTATATCAAAAGATGGCTTGTCTGTAGACCCCTCAAAAGTTGAAGCTGTAAGGAACTGGGAAAGACCGACCAATGCTAGCGAGATCCGAAGTTTCTTTGGTCTTGCCGGCTATTACAGGCGATTCATCAAGGATTTCTCTAAAATCGCCGTGCCACTTACAAGGTTAACTCGCAAGGAGATCCGTTATGAATGGGATGAGGAATGTGAGAGAAGCTTTCAAACTCTCAAGGATCATCTTACTACAGCTCCTATCTTAGCATTGCCAATTGAAGGAGAAAAGTTCGAGCTATACACTGATGCTTCTGGCATTGGCCTCGGGTGTGTTCTAATGCAACAAGGGAAGGTTATAGCCTACTCTTCTCGTCAAATAAAAAAGCATGAAGAGAACTACCCCGTCCATGACTTAGAATTGGCCGCGGTAGTATTTGCACTAAAAATATGGAGACATTATCTTTATGGAGTACAGTTTACTGTATACTCCGATCACAAGAGTCTCAAATATCTTTTCTCACAGAAGGAACTATATATGAGGCAAAGACGATGGCTGGAATATCTCAAGGACTTCGACTTCAATATACAATATCATCCCGGAAAGGGTAATCATGTAGCAGATGCCCTTAGTCGAAAGCCGAGAGCACTGTTAGCCAATTGTCTGATTCAAGAATGGAAATTGCTAGAACAATTCTCTGAACTCAATATAAGCATGGACACGGACCCTAGATGTGTCACATTATCTCATGTAAGCATACAGTCAGATTTATTGTCTGAAATACAAGCACTTCAGAATGATGATCCTACATTAGTAGAAATCAAGGGCAGATTAGAAGGACAATCGGATTTCCAATTAGCTTCTGATGGAAGATTAATGTTCAAGAATAGAACTTGTATACCGGACTGCCCAGAATTAAAAAAGAAGATCTTAGATGAAGCTCATAGATCAAGATATACGATTCATCCTGGATCTACCAAGATGTGAAAAGAAATTTTTGGTGGCCCAACATGAAAAGAGAAACAGCGGACTATGTATCACGCTGTCTCACATGCCAACAAGTCAAGGCGGAACACCAAAAGCCTGCTGGAAAGCTACATCCACTAGATATCCCTAAATGGAAGTGGGAGGATATTGGTATGGATTTCATCATGGGTTTATCTAAATCAAAAAGAGGACATGATGGAATATGGGTTATCATTGACCGATTGACCAAATCCGCGCATTTCTTGCCAATCAAGAGCCGATGGTCAGTGAATGTATTGGATGCACTATACATCAAGGAAGTAGTCAGGTTACATGGAATTCCTGTCTCGATCGTGTCTGACAGAGATCCCTGATTTACTTCTCATTTCTGGAAGGGTCTACAACATTCGTTGGGAACAAGGCTTAACTTTAGTACCGCTTTTCATCCACAAACGGATGGTCAGACCGAGAGAACTAATCAAGTGGTTGAAGACATGCTAAGAGCTTGCATTATTAACTTTGGAGGAAACTGGCATGATCACTTGCATCTGGTTGAATTCGCATACAATAATAGCTACCAGGCAAGTATACAAATGGCACCTTTCGAAGCTCTATATGAAAGTAGTTGCCAATCACCCTTGTGCTGGAATGAAGTTGGAGAGAAACAACTGTTAGGTCCAGACATGGTAAGGGATACAACTGAGAAGATACGAGTAATCAGGGAAAGATTGCAAGTAGCTCAGACAAGGCAAAAGGCTTATGCCGACACAAGAAGAAGAGATCTCGAATTCCAAATTGGAGATCATGTATTTCTCAAGATATCGCCTGGACGTGAAATACGAAGATTTGGTGTTAAAGGCAAGCTTACACCGAGATTTATCGGACCTTTTGAGATACTAGAAAGAGTTGGCGAGGTTGCTTATCGCATCGCATTGCCACCTCAACTGTCCGAAGTACATGATGTGTTCCACATATCTATGTTGAAGAAGTATGTACATGACCCATCACATATTATTGAATATGGAGACCTAGTGATCCAGAAAGATTTCACGTATGAACAGAAGCCTATGAAGATCTTAGATCGAGAAGTACGTGTCCTAAGAAATAAGGTTATTCCCATGCTAAAAGTACAATGGAATAAGAATTCAGAACAAGAAGCTACATGGGAGACCGAGGAATCTATGCGGAAACAATTTCTAAACTTTTTAGAAGGTATATACTCTACACTCTCCATATGTGAATATATATGTTATGGAATTTGGGGACCAAATTCTTCTTAAGTGGGGGAGGGTGTAGCAACCCTGATAAAATAAAAAGGAATAAATAAATCAAAATAGATTAAAAGATTTAATAAATAAATGAAAGAGCTTGGAATAAAAAGAATTAAACCCTGATAAAAATAACACCTCAGGAAAAGGCGCGACTTTACGAATAAGCGCCCTTGATCAAGGCGTGTTTTAAGAAGTGACACCCACGCGTCATGGCGTCAAATCTCAGGCGACCAAAATAAGTAAGAGTAATAAAAATACAATAAAAAGGGTAACGCCCTTGACATAGACGCGGTTTAACAAGAAACGACGCACGCCAAGGCGTCAATTTAAATTCGACGCCGTTACCTAGGTCGTTAATTCAGTTCGAGTTTCGTTCGACCCAGGAGTCTATCCAGGGTAAGTTGATAACTTTGAGAAAGAGTTCGAATGTAGTAATAACTCTAATATGGAAATATTACTTCCAATCAAACACTAACTATTGTTAGGATTCCCTAAATCCCTATAAATAATCTACTGCTCGAACCCTTCAACGCTATTAGGCGTTCGGAATCTGCAAGGTACGTAAGAGAGGAATAGTTCCTCTGATTTATTTCTCTACGTCTGTTACATGAAGAACTAACAGTTCTTCATCTTCTTCTGTTATAGGTTAAGAAGGCGGCGTACGTGAAGAACAAAGGTATTGTTCTTTTTCCCTTTTTACTTTCGGTCAGGTAGTATGAAGAAATACTAATGTTTCTTCTTCTGTTCTTGTAGGAGTTACAGAACCGAAGAACAAGGGTTCTTCACCAAAGCCTTCTCTTCCTCCTAATACTGGATTCGGTTGCTGTTGAAGCAACAGAACTTCAATTCTCATAGCCTTCACGATTCAAATTTCAAGTCTTCAATCAAGGTAGGATTTTCTCATGGAACGTAGCCCAAACTACCATATAACTATAGATAATTATCATCGGAAGTTCATGCATATAGTTTTTCATGTGTTCTGGTTATTTTCTACGGAATGTTTGAAAGAAACGACCCTAACAAGGGCGTTAATTTAAAAGACACGACCATGCCCAGGTCGTCAATTCCAGATTTGACGCCCCGCACATGGACGTTAATTCCTGTTAATTAATAAATAGCATGTTTAAAAAGTAATTATCAATGCAAACATGATCCTAAATTAATACACGGTCAATTTCTTATAATCCTGCTATTTTTTCTGGTCCTGACTATATACCATGTTCCTGAAATATTCATTACCTCGAAATTTGTAAAATTGTGAATTCACGACCTTGACCAGGTCGTCTCTTGTTTAACTAACGTCCCGGACTAGGGCGCCTTTTTCCTGGTAACGCCCCTATCCAAGGCGCGTTTTCAATAAAATTACAGATTTTAATATCTTGTAAAATAGCCATATTGGAAAGGATGACTTCTTTATATGTCGTCAAATTTAATATAAATGCCCCTGATTAAGGCGTTAATTTTACGAAAAACGACTTCACCAGAGTCGCTACTTTCTGCATTACTAATTTTTCCCGATTGCTGTTATCCGAGGGTTTCACTATATAAGTATAAATATATATGTAGGCACTATTACTCCACTCCGTGAGTATAGTCCCACGTTTCATGATGTTTTATCAATCACCCTCAACTCTCATTGACATACAAGCTCTCCATTGGACATTCCGTTCCTTTGGACTAGCGAGTTAGTCATAGAGACCTCCGTAAGACTCCTCGTACCTTGGATTCCCTCAAGGTCGACTGAGCTGGTTGTACCCTAAAAACCCATTACACAATATTTGCCATGTCACTCTATAGTTACATGGTATACCGGCCCTCATGATTTTGCTAAGTGTATATCATGAGAATTCTCTTAATGGGATGAGATTATCATACCATTTGATGTCATTCTTGTAAATCCCAATTTTATATTCAACATGATGTTCTTGTGGACCTCAATTCTATATTAAGAATGAGGACGTCTTGCCATTGAGGTGCTATTCATATGGGCCTCAATTCTATATAAAAGAGTGTCTATACTCATATTGTCATGGTACCCGAGTTATGGGAACCTATTCTACCTAGTTTTATCGAATTCGTGATTGTACCGTTGTTATCGCCTATTGGTGTCAAGTGTCATATTTTTGGACTCCAATCTATCAAAGTTTGTCTTACATGGCTATAAGCTTATTTATTGAAATTCCATGATGGCTATACACAAAAACGTGGATGTTAAAATACATGACTAATGCCTGCGCATATAGGGCCCGATCTGGTCCTGGGGGGAGCACCCGAAAGTACTTGTGCCCATGAGAGTTAATTGATCACGGTATTGGCATTATACCGAAGTGCATGACTAGCTTGATTGAACATTTCACATATCTTGTACTTGACTTGATATTACATGACTTGCGTGGCCCGAAAAAGGGTAATTACTTGCGTGCTTGAACGTGATAGCCAAATTTCATCTTGACATGATAAAGTACTTGCTTGACTATCTTGATATCGTTTGATATAAGTTCTTGAAAGTTCATGACTAGTTCTTCTTGTTATCTCATTGTGATATTCTCTTTCTATCTTGTCGTTTTATGCGAGCATGCATAGCTATAGTGCATTCATGAAAGATGTAACTACTTAAACCCCTTGCTAGTTCCTGACATATAATTTCCTACTGAGCGTTCGCTCACTCCGTGTTTGTCCCTTACTTTACAGGTAATTTCGACGACGAGGGAAGTCAATCGGATGGGAATGGTCAAGAGTGAAAGAGCTAGAGCTTTTCCAAGTGTCATCTAGTCTTTTTCCTATTTTCTTGAGTCCACTATGTACTTTTCCTTTTTAATTGAATAGAGTATTGGATTTGTAATAGTCTATCCATTATGAAATAAAGGATTGGGTTATCTTTCTATTTTGCGCATCTCTGTTTTAGTGTCGAATACACTACTACTCTGATTGACATGATTGATATAAACTCGTCGTGCATATCCGAGTATCTTCCGCGCTCGGGGCGTGACACTGAGTGACCAAGAAACTCAGGAACTTCCCAGATCTCACTCCGAAAGTGCACTTGGTAGGATTGAGCTTCATGTTGTACTTCAGGAGGGTGTCGAATGTTTCAGCGTGGTCGGTAAAGTGGTCTTGGGCCTTGGGGGTCTTGACGAGCATGTCGTCAATGTAGGCCTCGACGTTACGACCTAGCTGCTCCTCAAACATGTGATTGTCCAGCCATTGGTACGTAGCTCCGGCGTTCTTCAACCCGAAAGGCATCCGGGTGTAGCAGTAGACGCCGTAGTCGGTGATGAAGGCGGTCTTCTTGATGTCTTCTGGATCCATTCTGATCTGATGATAACCTGAATAGGCGTCCATGAAGCTGAGTATCTCATTGCCTGAGGTTGAGTCAACCAATTGGTCGATGCTCGGTAATGGATAGCAGTCCTTAGGGTGGCCTTACTTAGGTCGGTGAAATCCACGCACATCCGCCACTTGCCTGAAGCTTTCGATACTAGGACGACGTTGGCTAGCCACGTCGGGTACAGGATCGGTCTAAAAAGACCAGTCTCATGTCCCTTGGTGACATGCGCCTTGATGATCGCCTGCTTCTCTGGTGCATGCTTCCTTCTGCGCTGCTGTACGGGTCTCATGGCGGGGTCGAGGTTGAGCTCATGCATCATGGTCTCTTCTGGTATCCTAGGGAGTTGGTCATCGGACCAAGCAAAGACTCGGATGTACTCAGAAAGGAATTTCTTATATTGCTGCTGAACCTTAGGCGGTAGGTCGGCTCCAATCCTTACTCCTAGGGCTGGGTCGTCGTTTAGGAAAATCGTCAGTAACTCGCCACCAGGCTCAGTGGTTGCGGTTTTATCCTCGACTCCCCGGGGGCCCTTATCCCTCCCGTCCGGCCTTGTGGCTTCTATCGAGATATTGTAGCACCTTCTGGCCGTGGCCTGGTTACCTCAGACTTCCCCCAACCCGTTTTTAGTGGAGAACTTCATTTTCTGGTGATAGGTAGATGGTACTACCTTTATTCGGCTGAGGATTCCCCGGCCGAAGATGGCATTGTACGCTATCATGCCTTTGATCACTATGAAGTCCACCATGATTGTAACGGTTCTGGGTGGGGTGCCGAGGGTAACCGGCAGGCTCAGGGCTCCCTCGGGATAGGTGGCCCGGCCATTAAACCCGCAGAGGGGGGTTCAGACCGGGCGGAGCTTGGATGGATCCTCCCCCATCTTAAGGAAACAGTCATAAGATAATACATCAGGGGCACTCCCATTGTCAACCAGAATCCTATCTACGTTACAATAGTTTATCGTAGCCGAGATCAAGAGGGCGTCGTCATGCGGGGTGCTCAGCCCTTCTAGGTCTTGGTCGGAGAAGACTATGACCTGGGGCTCACTCGGCGGGGTCTTGGTAGGCTCTATGGCTCGGCTCGCCCGCTCGGCATGACGGTTCCTTCCTCGGCTGCTGTCGCCTCCTGATGCTGTCCCTCCGAAGATGAAGTTGATGTAGACCCCTCGGGGGGCGTCGTCGATCTCCGCAGTGCCTCGGTCTTCTTTACGCTCGGCCGTGAACCGAGCTAGGTGTCCCTGACGGATGAGGCACTCGATCTCATCCTGGAGCTGGTGGCAGTCACCGGTGTGGTGCCCGTGGTCGCTGTGGAACAAGCAATGCTTGTCGCGATTACGGTTCTTCGACCTCATCGGCTCGGGCTGGTGGAGAAGTCCCGAGTCTTTGATGTCTTCATAGATCTCATAGACCGATGCGACTAGTGGGGTGTACCGCTCGTACTTCCGCTTGCGTTCCCCATCACAGTCTCGCTTTTTTCCTGAACCTGAATTTGGCTCGGAAGTCTGCTTCTTGTCCCCCTCCCGACCCGAGTCGGTTGCATCTCGGCAAGCGTTGAGCACCTCCTCGCATTCGGCGTGGCGCAATGCCAGAGTCACTAGCTCAGCAAGGGTCGAGGGAGGGTGGAGGACAAGTTCGCGGCGGAGATTCTCATCCCTGGTGCCCCCAAGCAGTGCGGTTATGGCTGAGGCCACGTCCATGCGGGGGATTCTCAGGGCTTCCAATTTAAATCGGTGAATATAAGCCCGGAGTCTTTCCCCTTGTGCCTGTTTAAGGGCCAGGAGCCCCGCTACCGACCTCGGGGGGGGGGGGGGGGCACTTCCGGTGAAACTCTCTTTGAAGACTCGCCCGAATTGCTTGAAGTCTCGGATGGATCCTGGGGCGAGGGCCCGGAACCATACTTGAGCGCCTTGGACCAGGGTGGTCATGAAGGCTCGGCACTTGATGGTGTCGGACGCTCCGTGCAGGGTCATCAGAGCGTCGAAGCTGTCGTAATGATCGGCCGGGTCGCCCTGGCCGTCATAGGGCTTAAAGGTAGGGATGGAGGTTCTGGGAGATACCTTTGCCTTCAAAATGTACTCGGAGAACGGGGATTTCTCCTCGTCCTCCGAAAAAGAGGTCTTCTGTAGGGCGCGGAGGGCGCGCTCCTGTTCTGTGAAACGCCTCTCGAAATCCCATAGCCGGAGGGATAGTTCCGGCTGCTGTCGTGTCGTGGGGCTGGGGGGAGCGTCTTGGCGATCTCCGGGAACATCAGTTTCTGGGTTCGGATGGCGCACCCCTAGTTCTCCCCTTCTCGGTGTGGAGGAAGCCTCCTGCTCCGGAGGTGGAGCCTGTGAGGGTCCTCCAATCCTGTTGCGGATGAGCTGCTGGCCGCGGAGAGTGAAGCAGCCTCCGACGGTGTGCTGGGACATATTTTCACGTGGAGGGCTCCCTGTCGGAGCGCGGGACCTTCCATCCCTAGCCGCCTGGGCCCTCATGAGTTCCACGAGGACATCCAGTTTCGCGTTGAGGGCCTGGAAGGCTTCGGCACTACCGTTGGGTGGTAGCCCTACCTCCGCAGGAGGGGGTGGTGGATCGTCGGCGGGGGCACTGGCGTTGGAGGGAGGGTTCTGCGAGGCCCGAGAGGGGCCATCCCCTACCGCTACCATGGCCTTTCCCCTCTCACCGGTAGACCTCCTCCCTGAGCTCCTTCGCACCATACTGGCTTTTTGTACGTTTCCCACAGACGGCGCCGGAGCCCCTCGTGCGCCTCATTGAGTCGAGCTAACTTCCTCTCGCACCCTTCGAGGGTCAAAGCCAGGTTCAACCGCTCTGACTCTGTCCGGGCGTAAGTCTCCGCCATCGTGGCCCCCATTTGGGCCATAACCAGGCCGCCCTCCATGATGACGTCGAGGACCCCGGGAGGAGAATGGCGCCTATCTCCCCCTTTCATCCTCATGGACACCTCGCGGCAAAGTTGATAAAGAGCGCTCGAGACGCCGAGCCTCTCCAAGGCCACAGGCATGGGCACCCGTTCCGCCCCTGGCACCGCGCCAGAAGGCCCAGGTCGAGCTGCGGGAACGGCCACCCCGCACTCCGTGGTCGGTTGGGGTTGCTATGCCTCCGTAGGCGAACCCCCGACCTCGACCGATGCCACGAGCCCGGCCGCACCAGGCACCTCGGACGTTTGGGGCTGTGACGCCTCTAAAGGCGAACCCCCGATCTCAACCGTCTCGGCCCGGGCGTCGCCGCCTGAGACCTCGCCCACCTCGATCGCCCCCCCGGTCTAGGCCACGGCCTTCTCTACTTCGGCTCCCTTTGTTCCCACCGAGGGGAGAGCCGACCCATCGTCACCACCCTCCGAGGGGCCCCTAGTCTCCTCGGCCCTCTCTCGCTCGACGGATGGGGGAGCCAGCCCGGTTGGGTCGGCCCCATCTTTCCCCCGAGAGGGGAGCACCGCCGAGCCAGAATCACCCTCGGCAGCGGTGAGGAGACTGGCCTTCCAGACCCGCTTCCTGGCCTTCGCGGCTTCCCGAAACCGTCCCTCCATGGGATCCTTGCACTTTGCGCCGCCCGGCCGTGAGGTCCCCTCGGAAGCCGCCTTCTTGCCCTTATCCCGGGCTTGGGTGCGACCCGCGGGGACGCCTGGCTCATCAGCCGCCGAGTCGTCACCAAGATCGATGATCTCAGCAACTTCCTCCAGAGGCTCCCGCCTAGTGTCTACTATAGAGGAGAAGGCGTGATCAGGAAAAGAAAGACGACCTCCACCCCTGAGGGAAAATCCAAGTGGTGGTACTTTACGGCTTCAGCCGCATGAGAAGGCACCGCTCGATGTTCTCCGGCATCACCAGCTCCTCAATAGACCGGCGATGTTTCATTAAGCGAGTGGCATATTCCTCCACATCTGAAGGGAACTCCTCCTACCGGGGAGGGATATTCGGGTGGAAATTGGGCATTACCTGGCATCTCCAGGTTTCCTCCACCGAATGTATCTTCACCCAGAAAAATTGGGTCTTCCACCCTTTGTGCGAAGAATCCTTCGCCGCCAACGAAATGTAGCTCCTGTTCCTCCTCGCCTGGATGAGGTAAAAACCCTTCCCCGCTGAAGGATGCACCTTCAACTCAAAGAAATAATGGAAAAGGTCCAGAGAAGGAGGAATCCCGCACTGACGGCAGAGAATGCGAAAGGCGGAAAGGAGAAGGTACGAGTTGGCAACCAACTGAATGGGCGCCAACTGGAAAAAATTGAGAAGCGTGAGGACAAAAGGCTCGAAGGGGAGGCGGAACCCGCTCTTCCACGTCAGAAGAAAGGTGCAGATGTGGCCCGTGCGATCGTCTAGGCTCGTCTCATACGGGGCAGTAGCAATAAAGCTATACCTAAGAGGCAGGCAGAACCGGTGCTCCAGCCTCCTCACCTCGGCTTCCCCCAACTCACTGCAGTTTGGAACCGGCGGCCTCACCACCTGTTCGTGGCCTCCTCCCTCAGCATATGAGCGCTGGCCCGCCATGGATTTCGAGGAAGAACTGGAAGAAGAATCCTCTCGAGACCCCGAAGATTCCGGGGAAGAAGGAAGCTGCCGGACCGCCTCCGCAGTAATCTTCACCAACTCTTCGAACGCCGCCGCAAGTTTTCGCTCCTCCGCTGTGTCCTCACGGCGCATCAAGGAGCCCCAAAAGCAAAGAAGTGAAGGAGAGCCAAAAACCCAAACAACGGGAAGAGTCTGGAATTATAACCAGCGCCCTACGCCTATAAACCCACGCGGGAGGCGGTGCGTCGTTCCGACCTCCGAGAAAAGGGGGCCCCTTCATTTCAAATCCGTCAGGATCACAATTATCACGGACCCAGGTGACCACGGCACGTGGCTACATAACGCCGCCAGATCTCCACCCACCTGAGCCACGCCGGTCCAAAACCCTCAAATACTACTCGTCCGAGCCTCCCTTGGCTCGGGAGTGGGAGGGGGACAAGTGGAGAGGGGGATTTCTGTAGCCCATTCAAAGAGCAGCCCGACTAGGCCCGACAGGACCCAACGAGTCCAAGCTCGCCTAAGTGACAGCCCACAGGGCCCACTTAGGGAAGAAAGCCCAATAAAAAATCGCTCGAGGACACAACCTTCGTAGGCGGCCTCTAGGGTCGGAGGGCCCGAGCGTCGGTCAGGTCACAAGAAAGGTCCAGCCCAAGCCATCTCTCTGCCCGGGAGAAGAAGGCATACGCCGGCCTATCCGACCCATCTTCTCCCGAGCTAAGCCTATCGCCCGGATAGGGCTGGCCTCTCTAAACTCGGAACGGCCGACGGTTGCTTATCCTTGCATCCGTTAGGAGTCCACTACGGGCAGGAATTCAGGAAGGCGAGGGACTTCTTCTTCCCAAAGGTGATAACGTTCCCACGATAAGGTAATGAAAGCCTACGTCGAGGACGTAACGCCCCCCTGAGACCCCGCGACTTACGGGACTCCGAGAAGGCGGCGCACTATTTAAACCCAGGATACCCTCCGACGAAAGGTAAGGGCAATCATACGCTCAAAGCTCCTGAGCAAGAACCACTTCACCCTTCTGGTGGAGAGGGATCTCGCGCACAAGCTCTCACCTCCCTTTATTGCTCCCGCCATAACTCCACTGACTTAGGCATCGGAGGGTTTTCCCCAGGGATTCGCCCTGGGCCCCCTGATCCGTTTCCCTATCTTGCAGTTCACTACCTGGTGATCCTCTATCCGCTCAGGACCAGCGCGAGATCACGCCTCTTCAGGTTTCATTAGACCTAGCACATCCCCTTGGGGTGCGCCAGTTCTACTTGTCAAGAAGAAGGATGGCTCTCTCAGGCTATGCATTGACTACCGGCGACTGAATCAACTTACAATCAAAAACAAGTATCCGTTGTCGCGTATTGGTGAGCTCTTCGATCAGCTTTCAGGAGCAGAGTATTTTTCTAAAATAGACCTCAGATCAGGTTATCATCAGCTTAGAATTAAAGAACAAGACATTTATAAATCGGCTTTTCGAAGTCGTTATGGCCACTATGAATTCGTGGTAATGCCGTTCGGATTAACAAATGCCCCAGCAACATTTATGCAACTTATGAATAATGTTTTCTAGCCATATCTGGACTAGTTCATCATTGTCTTCATTGATGACATCCTGGTATATTCCAAGACAAAAGAGGAACATGAAGAACATCTGAGAATAGCTTTGCAAACACTTAGAGAACATAAACTCTATGCTAAGCTTAACAAGTGTGAATTCTGGTTCAAGGAAGTTTCATTCCTAGGCCACATTATTTCAAAAAAAGGTATCGATGTGGATTCCTCTAAAGTCGAAGCTGTCAGAAATTGGAGCCGGCCAACGATTGTATCAGAAGTACGAAGCTTTCTGGGTCTAGCTGGTTATTATAGGAGGTACATTAAGGACTTCTCAAAGATTGCAGTTCTTTTAACTAGACTCACAAGAAAAGAAAATCCTTTTGTCTGGTCCAAAGAATGTGAAAAGAGTTTTCAAACTCTTAAGAATCATCTTACTATAGCTCCTATTCTATCACTACCGGTGGAAGGTGGTGGATTCAAAGTATATATGGATGCATCCGGCATTGGCTTAGGGTGCGTCCTCATGCAAAATGGAAAGGTAATCTGTTATTCTTCAAGATAATTGAAATGTCACGAGGAAAATTATCCTGTGCATGATTTGGAATTGGCAGCTGTTATTTTCGCCTTAAAAATTTGGCGTCATTAGCTCTATGGAGAGAAGTTCACGGTCTACTCGGACCATAAAAGCTTGAAATACTTATTCTCTCAAAAGGAGCTAAATATGAGGCAGAGGAGATGGTTAGAATATCTCAAAGACTTTGATTTTATTATTCAATATCATCCTGGCAAGGCTAGTGCTGTAGCAGATGCACTCAGCAGAAAACCAATGGAAATGCTATCAAGTCTTGTGATAAGTATGACTAATCTTATTCCTCAATTTGCTCAGCTGAACTTAGATATTGACAGGAAGGAAGAGGATTGTTTCATAGCCAATATCCGAGCTCAGCCTACATTGATAGAGGAACTGGTCAAGCTGCAAAATGATGATCCTGTATTACTGGAGATTAAATTTAACATAGAACAGAGGCCGGATTTCTCTATTACCAATGACGGAAGATTGCTATTTAAGGGCCGAGTGTGTGTACTGGATCATGAAGATACGAAGAAATTGATCTTGGATGAAGCGCATAATTCCAAATACACCATTCATCCTGGTGGTACAAAATTGTATGAAGATCTCAAAAGAAATTTCTGGTGGCCCAATATGAAAAGAGAAATAGCTAATTTCGTGTCTCGATGTCTCACTTGTCAACAAGTTAAGGCAGAGCATTTTAGACCCGCAGGTAAATTACACCTCTTGAATATTCCCGAATGGAAATGGGAGAGTATAGGGATAGATTTTATCATGGGTTTACCTAAGACCAGAGGAGGACACGATGGTATATGGGTGATCATAGACCGATTGACTAAATCCGCACACCTCATACCAATAAAAAGTCGATGGTCTGTGGGTATTCTAGCAGCATTATACATGAAAGAAATTGTCAAATTGCATGGTGTCCCCGTCACTATTATATCTGATAGAGATCCTCGATTCACATCACAATTCTGGAAGGGTCTACAATATTCACTAGGGACTAGATTGAATTTTAGCACAACATTTCATCCACAAACTGATGGTCAGACGGAAAGAATAAATCAGGTGGTAGAAGATATGCTCAGGGCTTGTACTATTGATTTTGGAGGAAGTTGACATGATCACTTACGTCTGATAGAATTTGCATATAACAACATGATGTGAAACAAAATTGGGAGGGGGTGGCCTTCTTCAACCTTCAGATCATTGTCGCGCTATAGGTTCCTAGCGCCTTCATGAAGATCGCGCTAGGACGATATGGCGCCTTCTCAGACAGCAGCCGGACGATGAAGTTGGACTTAGGGGCGCTCGTGGATGACTTCGGGGGAGTGATTCACAAGGGGAGGGCACATAGGAGAGTGGATATGACACGGGGGGGGGGATCTTAAACAAAACAAGGGGACCCTAAACATCGATTAAACTAACCTATTGCTAGCTAGGATAACTTGGTGAAGGTGGGAGCGGGGGTGGGCGACGAGGGAGAAAGGGGCATGGCAGGGCGAGCTAGGACCAGTAGGGTGTTGGCTGGGGCATCACACCCGATCCCATCGCAGGACCGGAGCAACCAATCTCCGTCGTGGCCATAGCAACGTCGTTGGCGTGGGTGGAGGGCGTCGATCGTCGGTGGAGGAAGAACGGAGCCCGAATGGGGCCTCACACCCGGCCTCTTCTCAAAGCCGATGCACCCGGATCTTCGAACGGCCTCCGTGAAAGGGAAGAGGGGAGGATTAGAGGAAGAACGTGGGCATCGCACCCGTAGAGGGGAGGAGGGAGGGGATTCCAAAGATTGGGCGGGGGAGAGATAGCCATGCTATACTTTCAATTCATTTTTCATTCTCTGCATAATCAAACGAGATGGGGTACATATATAGGGGGAAGGGGAAGCTTAAATGACACTAAACATCAATTACAACAGTGGGAAACAGCGAACATTGAAGCCATTGCAAGTTCCAAGGGCTGGGTAGTTGGGGCGTCTGCAGTTGACCGTCTGCCTGAGAACGCGCTAGGGAAACCTAGCGCCTTCTTCAGGTCGCGCTACCCAAAGGTAGCGCGTTAATCTCCAGCCCAGCAGCTTCATCGATCGGCTTTGGCGGCAGCTAGATTGATTTCCATCAAACCCCTCCACTTTGGAAGGTTCATCCTCGAACCTAGAAGCTCAAGATCCCAGTCTGTGAGAACAGGCTGGTTCCCTAAGCTCTGATACCATTTGATGTGAAACAAAATTGGGAGGGGGTGGCCTTCTTCAACCTTCAGATCATTGTAGCACTATAGGTTCCTAGCGCCTTCATGAAGATCGCGCTAGGACGATATGGCGCCTTCTCAGATAGCAGCCGGACGATGAAGTTGGACTTAGGGGCGCTCGTGGATGACTTCGGGGGAGTGATTCACAAGGGGAGGGCACATAGGAGAGTGGATATGACACGGGGGGGGGGGGATCTTAAACAAAACAAGGGGACCCTAAACATCGATTAAACTAACCTATTGCTAGCTAGGATAACTTGGTGAAGGTGGGAGCGGGGGTGGGCGATGAGGGAGAAAGGGGCATGGCAGGGCGAGCTAGGACCAGTAGGGTGTTGGCTGGGGCATCACACCCGATCCCATCGCAGGACCGGAGCAACCAATCTCCGTCGTGGCCATAGCAACGTCGTTGGCATGGGTGGAGGGCGTCGATCGTCGGTGGAGGAAGAACGGAGCCCGAATGGGGCCTCACACCCGGCCTCTTCTCAAAGCCGATGCACCCGGATCTTCGAACGGCCTCCGTGAAAGGGAAGAGGGGAGGATTAGAGGAAGAACGTGGGCATCGCACCCGTAGAGGGGAGGAGGGAGGGGATTCCAAAGATTGGGCGGGGGAGAGATAGCCATGCTATACTTTCAATTCATTTTTCATTCTCTGCATAATCAAACGAGATGGGGTACATATATAGGGGGAAGGGGAAGCTTAAATGACACTAAACATCAATTACAACAGTGGGAAACAGCGAACATTGAAGCCATTGCAAGTTCCAAGGGCTGGGTAGTTGGGGCGTCTGCAGTTGACCGTCTGCCTGAGAACGCGCTAGGGAAACCTAGCGCCTTCTTCAGGTCACGCTACCCAAAGGTAGCGCGTTAATCTCCAGCCCAGTAGCTTCATCGATCGGCTTTGGCGGCAGCTAGCTTGATTTCCATCACAACAGTTATCAGGCCAGCATACAGATGGCACCCTTTGAAGCTTTATATGGAAAAAGCTATAGATCACCAATATGTTGGAATGAAATAGGGGAAAGGTAATTTCTAGGCCCCAACATTATAAGGGATTCTTCAGAGAAAATCAAGCTCATTCGAGAAAGATTACAGATGGCACAAGATAGGCAAAAATCTTATGTTGATAATCGAAGACGCGACTTGGAATTTCAAGTAGGAGACCATGTGTATCTCAAGGTTTCTCCAGGTCGTGGTATTCGAATATTTGGCATCAAAGGCAAACTAACTCCAAGGTTCATTGGCCCATTTGAAATTTTTGAAAGGGTCGGCGAGGTGGCTTATAGACTGGCTTTACCTCTACAATTAGCAGGAGTTCACGACGTATTTCACGTCTCTATGTTAAAAAAGCATGTATATGATCCTAACCATGTTATCACTTATGATAATTTGGAGATTTAGAAGGATATGACATACGAGCAAACGCCAATAAGGATTCTGGAACGGGAAGTGCGTCAACTAAGGAATAAAGCTATTCCTATAGTCAAGATTCAATGGAAGAAACCATGGTCGACCGAAGCAACTTGAGAAACAGAAGAAGCCATGCGGAAAAGATTCCCAGAACTATTCAACTGTAAGTACACTCACCACAATCTATATATATATTGAATTTGGGGATCAAATTCTTCAAAGTGAGGGAGGGTGTAGTGCCCCAAAATTTATATATAAATAATTTCTATAGAATTTTTTTAGAATTTATTAGGAAATTATATAGGCCAAAATAAATTAATAAATGAATTGAAACCCAATAGGTTTATGGACCAAGCCCATTAAGTTTGACCCATATTCTAGAAGGTTATTTAGCCTATTCACGAATTTTAAGGATACATACTCATTATTAGATAATTATATGGATAAATAAATAAAAGGTTTGAATTTTATTGAATTTTGTGCACATGGGATGTAGCGGTCTATCGTGCGACCGCCACAGTCAGGTAACACGCCTACCTTCAACCGTTACTCTCTGTTAGTTCCGTGAAGTGAAGAAAGAGCAAAAAAAATTAGATTTTTACTAACTAGTTTATCTCTTAGGGATCGAGATAGGAAGACTAGTAGAGGTGTTAAGGACTCTTAAAAGTTGATCTAAGCTTTAACAAGGACTCTAGAATCGATTTAATCCTCAAACCCTAGTCAAAACCCTATAAATAGGACCTAGTTTTGACCTGCGTGACCCCTACTTTGGCTCGCGTGGAATCACGGTAAGGAGTCATAATTTCAGGTAAGTTCTTTATAACTTTTTGTTTAGAATACATTAGACTAATAGCTCTCAAAATTTCGTGCTAGGAGATCAACTACACAAGAAGTTAGAAGCTTCCAAAGTTGCTGGTACGACCTTAGCAACCCAGGAATCTGAGCAAAGGTCCACTGAAGATCAGATAATTAGATCATCAAAATGAGGTATTTAGGATTTGATTCTTTAGAACTTTTTATTCCCCTTAGTTTCATCTTCTTACCCTCAAAATTTCACGTCCTTAGGTCAGAAGGTTGAGGAGTTAGAGCGACGTGAAGTTGCTACAAATTCACAAGAAGGGAAGCATTAAGGCATAACTTGCAGTCCCAAATTGAAAGATTAAAGCCAAGAAAAGAGGTAGGTCATGTCATGAATGGCAAGAACATCATGTTAGGGGTAAAAGCCCTCTGATTTTGATTGATTTTATGCATTCTAGACCATGAATTCATGTTTTAGTTTGACCTATGCATACATGCATATCTTGAGCCTTAATCAAAGATAAAAGATATTATCTTGTTCAAATCACTACAACCTATGCATCTAGATAGCCTCTATATTTCGTTTCTCATGACTGGAATATTCTAAGTATTTTGACTTCCAGCCATGACATATTTCAATCTTTTACCTTCTATATCCTGTCAGCAGAAGCTCTAACGAATTAAGGTAAGACCATCACATGATTGTAACGGCCTTACGATCAGCCGTCACACCCTCTGTTATATTTAAATTCCTCTGTTGTCTCTGACGGACCAAAGTCAGTGCGTCATAATACTGTAATGGCCCCACGATAAACCGTCACAGATGTATAACGCGTCTGTCTTAGACTATCAGAGTGATGTTTTCTGTCAACCCAAGACAGGATTGGGGACAGTCAAACTTACTTATAAATAAACCTAGTTATCTAAGTTTTGACCTGTTTTCATGACCTTGAGTTTATTAATTGATTCTTGATAGGAAATTGCAAGTTTAAAGGATCTTGAGTTATCTTAAGTTATGCCAATTTCATTGCCTAAACTCTATAGTTTTGAATTTAAACTATGATTTTTAGTATTGTATTGACGAAGTTTTTTCATGGTTCCACATCGTTACACATTCTTTTCTCTTTTATAGAGTCATTTCTTTAAGTACATGGCATATATTCTGGTATATGACCATTAGTTCACACTTTGCACTATAGGAACATATTCTTGAACTTGGGGACCTCTCTATTAGATATTCCTTCCAACAGACTAGGAAATCTTGTTTCAAGGCCTCCGTAATTCTCCGCGAGCCTAGGATTCCCACTAGGACGCCGAGTTGGTTGTACCATGAAAGCCCAATTGTTAGAAAGCACTATCGAAGTTTCTGGTTCTAGATATGTAACGGATCCATATTAGACCGTCATGCTCATGTAACGGGCTAATATATGACAGCCACATTTAATGAGTCCGTTTTATTTATTTCTGGATTCAGCCATTCTAACAGATCAATGATAGACCGTCACGATCATGTAACGGCCCATTGATTGACCGTCATAGTTCTTGAGTGTTTTAACCCGAGGTTTGACCCAAGGGTTGATATTCCAAAGTTCCTAGATAGACTATTGATAGTCTAGGACTTGTCATATTATTCAAGATACTTAATTTAATTTGTGAAAAATAAGGAATGTACCGTTATGCTGCCGAATTATTTCCATAAGCATAACCTTGGTTTAAGTCATTCTTGACTCGCATTTCTTAATTGAAGCGTTCATTCATTGAACTATTGTTATCATGAACTTATTTGAACTTGTTATATTATTAGCCATACTTTATTGCTTGAAACGTTGAAGTAGCTTGATTTATACTTGAAGATGCGATCGAGCACTGATTGTGTTCAAAGGCTCTATGCTAGTCCCCTCGTCTGATTACCGGAAACATACTATTATAAACCATGGGGTATGATGCTACTTGTGTCGCATTGCGCTGGGAGTACTTTCGCTATAAATAAGTGAAGATCCACGGGCATCATGAAAATACTTGTACATGACTTTCTTGCTTGATACATGATATTCCACAGAAATTCACCAAACACTTTCTCATAAGCAAAAGATGTTTGGGTGATGACTACGTGGTATTGCTAGTACATTCTCGTTACATTCTTGTTCATGAAAATCCATATCATGTTCTTTTTACAGCTTGCTAATTCATACTTTCTCATTCTATCTTAAACGGTCGTCTTTTATTACTTTGGTTATTCGCATGATTTATCGCAGTCGCATGATTTTGCCTTATTTCTTTAGAGCTAAAATGCTAATTATTTAAATATTACTAATCATGTTGATGCGAAGATACCTACTGGGTAAGTGTGCTCATTACCTATTTCCAATCTTTTCAGGAGATAGAAGTGAGTCGGGATCGGATTCGGAACGTTCAAATAGCGGGTCCGAGAGTGAATGAAGAATGAGTGAAGACTTAGGAAGACTACATTGTTTAGATTCAGTCTATGTAATTTTCTTATTTTTTGAGTCTAGTATGATGAAGAAAGTTTAAAGAGTGATTGTATTTGAATATTTGATTTGATTATTAATGAAAGTTGAAGTTTGAGTAAATATTATGCAATTGCATTTATGTGTGTGATTGTCTTGCGCTCTGATCATTCTTGCTTGCAAGAGGCATACCATACAGTCTGTTCGCATTCCTCGAGCTAGTCTTCCGCTGTAATAAAAGGCTCGGGGCGTGACAACCACGAATGTTGTTTTGGTCACAGGCCAGAACGCTTGGGAAACAGTGTCGACTCAATGAGTCGACACTTGTTTGCTGTGTGTTGCTTTTATGTGTTCTAGCAGAACACTCGAGAAGCAAGAGTCGACTCTATGAGTTGACACTTGTTCCGAGCGTCCCGATCGTGAATTCCAGATCTAAACTCGAACCCTCCTATCTTAGGTCCGATTGGCTTGATTGTTTACCCTATTGCCCTTAGGGTTTAGATGGATGATTCTATGTGGTTTGAAGAGGATTTACAAGGGCTTTTATGTCTATACAACATGCTCATTGATGTGTATATATGGCCGCCCTCTTTGGTCCGATCGAGAGAGATCAAGAGCTTCTAACGTGCTATCTGTGCTTGCAGGAGAAGAAAGGGCCTTGCGCTCTGCTGGAGGAGAATGAAGGCAACATCGAGGTCGTCCCCTCATGAGCCCGAACCAAGATCTGGAGGCCACAGTCGTCGTCCTCTTCATCCACTACTTCGGGCACTCTAATCTTCAACACTGGCTTCTTCCATCTCTCGGTTCTATCATTCTAGTGCTACCTTCTCTAATCTCCATGTTTGGTTAAGGATTTATGGGGAAGATCATGTTGGTTATCATATCTTGTGCTTGGATTTCTATTCTCAGACTGGGCTTTGTAATTTCCATCTTATTTTCATCTTTAGACGATTTCGGAGCTTGCCCCGAGTGTGTGTGGGGTTTCTCGTCGTCGAGCGAGAACCCACGTGTGTGGGCCGTCGTGCCCGTGTGTGGTGGTTGCTGCCGTCGTGCAGTGTGTTTTAGTGAAATCCTCTCGAGGCGAGAGGGGTGGACGTAGGACGACACTTGGTGCGTCCGAACCACCTAAAAATCACTGTGCCGTGGTTTGCTCTCTGTGTGGTTGTTGATATTTCTTATCCGTTCGTATTACGAGTGTGAGTCAGTGAGACGGGAGTTTCATTAAATGTCCGCTCATTCATTGTTATCCGAGTGATTATTTTTCTGCGCTGGGAAGTTGTGAGGGCTTGCTTGCTAATCATTCATACATTTTAATCAAGCTTGATCTAGGGTTTATTTACCATCTCTATGGTTTGCATTAATTAAGTTTAAATTTGTCGAAAGGGTGGGTAATCAATTCACCCCCCTCTCAATTGTCTCCTAGCTGGGCCAACAATTGGTATCAGAGCCTCGGCTCTATTTTCATCTAGAAACCTAGCAGTTTAGAGAGATCTGTTAGGAATGGCTAACAATCTTAACAAGGGGTTAATGCCCGAAGGGCATTCTATTCACATGCCACCTTTCTTTGATGGTAGCAATTACCCCTATTGGAAGAATATGATGACTGTCTTTCTTCGTGCACAAAGTCATGAAATATGGATTGTCATTAGGAATGGTCAGTGGGATATGTGGGATGATGATAGTATCAAGAAAGCTGCTGTGAACTTTAATGCTTTAAATATTATTCAGTGTGCTATTCACCCTAATGAATATGCTCGTGTCTCTATCTGCGACAGTGCTAAAGAAATGTGGGATAAGCTCAAGCTGATTTATGAAGGTACCACAGAGGTAAAGGAAGTAAAGGTGAACATGTTGATCCGAGATTACGAGATGTTTCATATGAAAGAGGAAGAAAGTATGTCCGAGATGTTCGAACGTCTCATGGAGATCACAAACGGGTTGAAGTCACTCGGAACAGAGTTCAAGGATACGAACTTGGTAAGGAAAGTGCTGAGGTCCCTATCACCAAGCTGGCACACCAAGGTGACCGTGATAGAGGATTCTAAAGATTTGTCTACCCTCACCGTGGATGCACTCATAGGGTCATTGATGGCCTATGAGATTAATATTAAGAGAATGGAAGAGGACACGAAGAAGAAAAAGCCAATCGCTTTAAAAGCATACCCGGAAAGTGTCTCAAGTCAAGAGGAGTCGATGGGAACCACCGACGATGAAGAAGTTGTCATGTTAACAAGAAGAGTAAGACAGTTTCTACGCCAAAGGAGACAATTTGGTGAAAAATTCAAGAAAAGAAAGAGGCAGCCAAAGTAAAGAAATGAACCATCAAAAGCGGCTGAAGTGATGTGCTACGAGTGTAAGAAAATGGGGCACATGCGAGGTGAATGCCCCAAGCTGCAGAAGAAGAAAGGAAAGATGGTGAAGGGCAAGAAGCCCAAGGTGATGAAGGCTACATGGAGTGACGAGGATGAGCCTACGTCCGATGAAGAAGAAGATATTGAAGAGCTGGTAAAGAACATGTGTCTCATGGCCAGGAGCGATCAGGAATAGGTAATCTTTGACTCAGAGCTTATCACAAATGAACAATGGGAACTTGCATATGAGGAACTGGATGAAAAATACAAAAGAATGAAAAATGAGAACAAAATCTTGAAGAAGAAGATCCATGAAATCTTGCATTCATCCAATTCATGTGAGAAATGTAATCTGCTTGACATGCAAGTTAAAAATTTCAAAAATGCAAATGATGTTTTGGAATCCAAATTGGCTCTGTTTGAAGATGAAATTGCATGCCTAGATGTAGAAAAGAAAAATACTCTTAAAATCAAAGATGAAATCCAAGAAAGGCATGACTTGTTGAAAAAGCAGTTGGAAGAATTGAATGCTAAGCTGATTGAATGTGACAAAGTGAAAGAATAATTGAACAGCAAAAATGAAAGTCTTATCATTGAAATTGAAAAAGTGAAGAATGCAAGTGAAAAGATGTTGAAAGGAAAAGAAAAACAAATTGTGAAGAGTTCAAATACTAAGCATGGCAACAAAAATCATTCTCATTATGCTGTTAAGAGTTCATCACATCATGCAGAATGTTCACACACACATGACAATACACAAACTGTTAATTCTCATTTCCACTCCTTCTTTAATAATGTAAATAACAGAAGAAATTTTGGCAAGAAAAGACCCACTTGTTTTTATTGTGGGAAGATAGGACATGACATGTATATATGCCAGTTAATGCAATATGATGATGATATGTTTTTCTCCAAGTATAGTGAGTCTTTTGGAAATGCTAACATGAATGGACCCAAGCTTGCTTGGGTACCCAAATCAAAATGAGCATGGTTGCTTATTGGTGCAGGTCTGCATGAAGGTGGCAGAGAATAAATGGTATCTAGACAGCGGATGCCCCCGGCACATGATGGGGAATAAATAACTTCTTACAGACCTTGCAGAGAAAAATGGGGGTACGGTAATTATTGGTGGACAAGACAGATGTAAGATAATCAGAATTGGGAGAATTGGTAAGGATCTCAACCACTGTATTGAAGATGTTTCACTTGTTAGAGGTCTTCGCCATAACTTGCTTAGTATTAGTCAACTCTGTGACAAGGGTCACAAGGTCATTTTTGAGTCTTCTCACTGCACCATTGTCGATGCTAACTCACATGAAATCAAATTCATAGGAGTGAGGAGTAACAATACTTACCAGGTTGACTTTGATGAAATTGCTTCTGAAAAATTATGTTTAGTTGCTAAGAAGGCTGAAGATGTTTGGTTGTGGCATCGCCGTCTTAGGCATGCCAGTCTTAATGTCATTAGGAAGCTGAATCGTCATGGTTTAGTAAGAGGTCTTCCTAGTTTAAATTTTGAAACATTAAAAATTTGTGAAGCATGTAATAAAGGAAAACAAACCATAACTTCTTTTAAATGTAAAAACATTGTTTCAACAGAAAAACCCCTTCAATTTTTGCATCTGGATTTGTTTGGTCCCACCAGGACTCGCACACTTGGAGGGAAGCTTTATGGTTTCGTGATTGTTGATGATTTCTCGCGATATCAATGGGTTTTGTATCTAGCTAACATACAAAGGTAAGAAACCCAACATATCACATTTTAAACCATTTGGGTCTATTTGTTACATTTTAAACAATGGTAAAGACAATCTTGAAAATTTTGATGCTAAAAGTGATAAAGGGATTTTCCTCGGGTATTCTCTAACTTCTAGAGCTTACCGTGTTTATAACACTAGAACACTTATTGTCGAGGAGAGTCCACATATTGTTGTTGATGAATACACTATGAGAAAGTCAAATGATAATGATCATTTTATTGTTACAGGTGAGAATGAAATTGAAAAGGGAGAGTCGAGCAAACAAGGTGAGGCAGCAAATCAAGATAAAGAAAATGAGCAAGAGGAGGAAGCACAACTAGAAGAATAAGTGCATCCGACCCTTCCACACCAATGGACCACGCACAAGGACCATCCGTTTGAGAATGTGATCGGCGGTGTGGATGAAGGAATTCGAACGTGGGCTTCAATGAGGAAAGTTGAAATTCACGATAACTTATCCTTACTTTCTAGCATTGAGCCTAAGTCTTTAGATGATGCTTTGAATGACAATTCTTGGGTTCTCGCCATGCAAGAAGAACTACACCAAATCCAAAGGAATCAGGTGTGGTTCCTCATGCCCCGGCCTGATAACCATCCTATAATTGGAACTAAGTGGGTTTTCTGAAACAAACTTAGTGAAGATGGGGTGGTTGTGAGGAATAAGGCAAGGTTAGTAGCCAAAGGCTACTCTCAAGAATTTGGTATTGATTTTGATGAATCTTTCGATCCTGTGGCTAGATTAGAAGCCGTTAGAATCTTACTTACTTATGCTTGTCACAGAAACATCAAGCTATTTGAAATGGACGTGAAGAGTGCCTTCCTTAACGGGATTATCAAGGAAGAAGTGTACGTGGAACAACCACCGGGCTTCGTGGATGAAACATTTTCGGACCACGTCTACAGATTGGATAAGGCACTATATGGATTAAAACAGGCTCTTCGGGCATGGTATGATCGTTTAAGTTCATTTCTTATTGATAATGGGTTCAAACGAGGTAATATAGATCAGCCGTTGTTTACAAAAACTTGTGATGAACATTCTTTAATTGTTCAAGTTCATGTAGACGACATAATTTTTGGAGCCTCTAATTTGACGATGAATGATGAATTTGCGCAACTCATGCAGGGAGAGTTCGAGATGAGCTTGATGGGCGAGCTGAACTTCTTCTTGGGATTGTAAATAAAACAACTAGACGATGGGATTTTCATCAACCAGAAGAAGTACACACAAGAAATCGTGAAGAAATTCCAACTTGAGTCTGCCAAACCCTTTGCTACACCTATGTCCACCTCACAGAAAATGGAAGAAGAAAAAGGTAGCAAAGTCGATCAAAAACTTTTTAGGGGTATGATTGGTTCATTGTTATACCTTACTACTAGTAGGCCTGACATCCATTTTAATGTCTATCTCTGTGCAAGATATCAATCTTGTCCCAGGGATTCACATTTGTCGGCTGTGAAAAGAATCTTCAAGTATTTAAATGGAACACTTGACCTTGGTTTGTGGTATCCTAA
This sequence comes from Amorphophallus konjac, assembly GCA_022559845.1. Classification (NCBI taxonomy): domain Eukaryota; kingdom Viridiplantae; phylum Streptophyta; class Magnoliopsida; order Alismatales; family Araceae; genus Amorphophallus; species Amorphophallus konjac. The sequence goes on along the minus strand of CM040121.1, from coordinate 236,853,594 downwards.
AAACAACTCTTTTGATTTACATGCTTTCACTGATTCTGATTATGCTAGATGTAAAATAGATTGTAAGAGCACAAGCGGCCACTGTCATTTTCTTGGGGGCTGCATGATTTCATGGGCCTCAAAGAAACAACATTGTGGCTTTATCAACTTCTGAGGCCGAGTACGTGGCTGCAGGCAGTTGCGTGGCTCAAGTTCTATGGATCCAACATCAACTACTTGATTTTGGTTTTTGTTTGAAAAACACTCCTATCATGTGTGATAACACATCTGCAATAAATATGTCCAAAAATTCTGTCCAACATTCTCGTACCAAACACATTGAGGTTAGACATCATTTCATAAGAGATCATATTAATAAAGGTGATTTTGAGCTAGTTTTTGTTGACACAAAGAACCAACTTGCAAATATTTTACAAAACCTTTAAATTCTGATCAGTTTTGTTTTCTTAGGAGAGAATTAGGACTGTGTACGTCAGATAGTTAAATCTTTTGAGTTGAATTGTACATACACACTTTACATTTTCTCATAATGAAATTGTTCATATTGCTTTATCCTTTGCACATAAGAAGTTTTTCCATAGCGTATACATTTCAAACTTTGCTTTTTGTGCATATGACAGTGAATAACAATTGCTTTCCGTACATGCTTTTATCTTTTCACATCCGCATATACATAAATGCATATACTTCATACTCGTGTGCATGAATGCCATGATTCACTAGTATATCAAATGTCGATTGCCAAAGGTTGGAACATGTCCACTTGGAAGCTTTCCCTATGCGGGAGCTTGGTCTTCGGACCTACGTTCTCCGCCACGTACCGGTAATCAATCTGCTTGAAAATACCATTTTGACATTTGCTTGAGTGTATATAGATTATACACCCTTAAGTTTTGATATCTTCTATGACCTTACTCCCTTGCTAAATAAAATTGCTTTGACATCGACATGTTGCTACATGGCACATATTAAGGGGGAGGTTTTTGTTATAACATTGCATACACTTAGGGGGAGACATCACAATGAATAGGCTAATTCATCTCTTACATACTATGCAATCTCTCAAACCACTTGCACTTTTGAGTTAAATGATTCTAACTAATAAGGATTTCACTTATTCCACTCAACACATTTTAGGGCTCTTGATCCCCTACATAGAAAACACGTGTCTTGTGGGGAAAAAGTTGCCAGCCCCGTCAAAAATTTCAATAAGTGTGATTTGACATCGTGTAAATCGGGAATCCCCCCTGAAATAAAGGAGGAAACTCGCATTGAAAAGTGTCCTATTCACATTCTCATAAGTGACGATACCGAGTAACCGGGAAATGCCCCTGAAACAAAGGGCATGACTCGTGTCAAAAGGTTAGTCATCTTGTTATTTAAAAATGAAAATAAACTTGGGGTTGTGCGAAGCTACCAAAAGTCGAGCACGGTGTATGGAAGTGTAGGGAGGAAAAATTCCTACTTGTGTGCTCTAGAAAATTTGAAAATCCATACTATCTAGACTTCATTGCTCATCCTTCACATATACATCCAGGGAGCGATTGTGCGAATGTACATCTTGAATAAGTCATATTTCATGAGTCTTGCAATACCACTTCTTGTAAGCACTACACTTTTACTATTGCTCATGAAACTCATGTTCTCGGTCTATAGCATATTTCTTAACCTGTTCATAAAGAACATGCTTGCTAATTTATAGAATAATGAATGCATATGTGCTTGAATGTTCATTCCTTGCTTTTCATATGCATTTCTTTGAATTAACTGTGAATATCCGGACTTGCTTCCATGTTTTTCATAATCCCCTATTTGACTCAGGTAAAAAGGGGGAGAAATAAATAGTTTTGCATGTTGTTTGAGTTTTGCATGTTGTTTGATCCTTCTGATTTTAATAGTAAATTGCAGTTGAATGGAATTCATGAGAGCTGAAAGATAGAAAATGCTTGTTTTGATACAAAGGGTTTTGTCTTTCATGCAAATCTTTATGGTTTTTCAATGAGTTTTATCTTCATCAAAAAGGGGGAGATTGTTGCGCCCCGGACTGTTTTGACGAAGTTTATGTGTGAAAAAGTCATCTATATGATTTGCATTGAAATATATTTGATGAATGTGGGGTTTGAATGGCTCAATGAATGTGAGAGTCTAGTTCAAATTGTTCTTGGCTAAAATGACTATTTGATGAATGCTGTGTGGAATGATTATTCACTGCACTGACTTGGTAGCGCGTTGCACCGACCCAATCTTTGGTCCTTTATCACTACACGGACCTTGCTGCTCCTTGCACCGACCCAACCCTCTTATATGCATTGGCCATGAGTTCTTATGCTTTAAATGATTCTTATCTGTTCTAATATGATGTTGAGGTTCTCAAACATGCAGGATGGACCAAGCCTTGTCAGAGTGATTGTGATGTGACACCACCTTGGGGTGATAGCCACAAGGCCAATGCACCTTGGACCTATACTCGCAAGCAAGAAACAAATTGGTAAACCAACTCTAGCAGACTTACCCGTGTAGAGCACACTCGGATCCGTAGATGGACCGGCGATGGTGGAGAGGGTCCGAAGTGGGACCTCACCTTTATGGGGATTTGGCTAGCTTCGGCTGAACCTCTAAGGGCCTAGGATGCCCAATTACGTGGGCGGCCAGCACGCCAAGGGCGTGGGCTGTAGGGTCACTCTCTCAACTCACTCCGCGGTGGTTGCTCAATTCGATGATAATTTGAGATCGGGCACTTATTTCATCCCAAGATTCAATGGGTGCTTCCCCTTTGGCTTCTCTCAAACCTAAAATGTTCTCCCATTCTTTCCTAGCTTGGCGCCAGAGCAAACTCTTGGCATAGTTGACTTGCATAGGCCCTGATAGAGTGAACCTCCCAAAGTGTCGATCTATGGAGTCCTCCCACTCTAGATATATACTAGGGTGGGTTCCGTCAAACACAAAGGCTTCTAATGGGCCTAGGAGTGGCGAATATGCCAAGTATGAGGTAGTCATGATGGTGGACAAGGGTAATGCACCGGGTGACTCAAAAGGTAAATGCGCACGAGGGAACACCCTTGATTAATTGCCGAAATTAGGGGCCCTGCGGCCAAAAGAAATGATACTAACTACGCGAGAAAGGGGCAGGAATAAATCACACTAAAGTCCGCATTAGGATACGAGCCATTAGCCATGTCGGTCACTCGTGGACCCTTTTCATATTCGGACACGGGTCCGTGATGGAAACGCGACGGAAACCGCGGCGAATCCGTTCAAATGTCTGCCGAATGCACGGCAATTTTAATAATGGCTCTGGAGGGATCCGGGGCGAGAAATGAATCCGGTCTGATTGGAATGTCGGCCCAAGACCAGGTTGGGGCCTGACCATGTCAGGATGATTCCCAAGACTCGTGCCCGGCCTGAGAGGGCGGCATTATTGTTCCTTTTGTGTCGGGTCACGGGGAGAGACGTGGCTGCAATGTGGACCCTAGCATTTTTTTTATATGGGGTTTTAATTATATGTTCCTCTCTTTCCTTTTGCTGTTTATTACTTCTTTATGCATTTGTTCCGAATGATTTCCTTTTTTGTTTATTATTATTATTATTATTCTCTCCCTTTTTTACTATTATTATCACTATTGCGCATTTTTGGTTTGTTTCCTATATGTATTCGGATTTCTTTATTTATCATAATCTTTTTTATTAATTTATTTATTATCATTATTATTATTACCAATATCATCATCATTATATGGTATATGTATATGTTTCCCGGAGAGAGAGAGCCGCTGGAGAGTGTACCGGCAAGGGGTATGGGGGGCGTGCCGATGAGGGCGTCCCAAGGTGTACCGGTGAAGGGGGAAGAGGATGCGTCGGGGAAGGCACCAAGGAGAGTGTGCCGGCGAAGGTAGAAGAGGGTGTGCCTGGGAAACTCAAAGTCTGTACATCGCCTGTTCGAGTCTGCACATTATCCATTGGCAACAACTCAGAATCCATACACTAGCTGTTAGCACACCCGAAGTCTGTACGTCCCTCAGCCCAAAGTCTATACATTGACGGGTCACTGCGACACGAAGTCTATACATCGGCTGTTTGCTGCACACAAAGTCTATACATCCTTCAGCTCAAAGTCTGTACGTTATCCATTAAAGTCAATACATTGGCTAGCTCAAAGTTTGTACATTGTCTATTGGAGTCTATACATTGGCCAGCTCAAAGTCTATACATTGTCCATTAAAGTCTATACATTGGCCGGCTCAAAGTATGTACATTATCCGTGAAAGTCTATACATTGTTCCTTGGCTACAGTTCAAAGTCTATACATTGTCCAGCCCAAAGTCTGTACGTTGGCCAACTCAAAGTCTATACATTGTTCAGCTCACAAAGTCTATACATTGGCCAGCCCAAAGTCTGTACGTTGGCCAACTCAAAGCCTATACATTGTTCAGCTCAAAGTCTATACATTGTCCCTTGGCTGCAGTTCAAAGTCTATACATTGGCCAGCCCAAAGTCTGTACGTTGGCCAACTCAAAGTCTATACATTGTTCAGCTCACAAAGTCTATACATTGGCCAGCCCAAAGTCTGTACGTTGGCTAACTCAAAGTCTATACATTGTTCAGCTCAAAGTCTATACATTGTCCCTTGGCTGCAGTTCAAAGTCCGTACATTGGCCAGCCCAAAGTCTGTATGTTGGCCAACTCAAAGTCTATACATTGTTCAGCTCAAAGTCTATACATTGTTCCTTGGCTGCAGTTCAAAGTCTATACATTGGCCAGCCCAAAGTCTGTACGTTGGCCAACTCAAAGTCTATACATTGTTCAGCTCAAAGTCTATACATTGTCTCTTGGCTGCAGTTCAAAGTCCGTACATTGGCCAGCCCAAAGTCTGTACGTTGGCCAACTCAAAGTCTATACATTGTTTAGCTCAAAGTCTATACATTGTTCCTTGGTTGCAGTTCAAAGTCTGTACATTGGCCAGCCCAAAGTCTATACATTGGCCAGCTCAAAGTCTATACATTGTTCCTTAAAGTCTGTACATTGGGTTCCACTTCGGAGAGATAGTGGAAGAAGAGGTGAGATGGAAAGGTAGATGAGGGTGTGCCGGTAAGGGGGAAAGGAAGTGTACCGGTGGGAAAGAGACGGTGGGAGTGTACCGGTGAGGAGCCAGGAAGGTGTACCGGTGAGAGGGAGAGTAAGAAAGAGAGTGAGACGGTGAGGAGGTGTGTACCGGTGAGAGAGACGGTGGGAGGAGTGTGCCGGTGAGGGGCCAAGAAGGTGCGTCGTTGAAGGGCTGATAGGGTGTGCCGCTGGAGGGCTAATAGGGTGTACCGGCGAGGGCTGGACAGACATGCCGATCAAAGCCCACTCCTCCGCTGCTTGTTTTTAAGGCTTTTCTTTTCTTCTTTTCTTTGAGTTTTGCATAGTTTTATACAAATCTTTCCTCCTCCTTCTTGCAATCTGTTGTTGTTCTATTCGTTTGATGGTTTTGTTGTCATTTGATATGTATTTCTTATCCCATTCGTTTGTTGCATCCTTTTGCCCTTTTTTTATGTGTTGTTATTTTCTAACAAAAATTCGGCAGCATCTCCCCTTGACCCGAGCGTAAGAGAGATAAGGGAACGCGCCCACATGGAGTGGCGGAACCCGACAACTGGAGATGGGCGCCTGAGGGCGGCAACACCTTGATAAAACCTCGAAAAACATGGGGAAAACAACGAGCCGAAGACCTCTAAGACTGGACAGGGTGGGCTGGGGGTTAGTCAAGGCGTACCGGCCAAGGACATACACAGGGTGCTTGAGGGGTGTACCGGGCTAGGGAGAGGCCAGGTGTGCCGCTGGGGCACCAAGGGGAGGTGTACCGCTGGGGGGGGCTACTATGGGTGTGCCGGCCAAGGTGCCGGAAGGGTGTGCCGCTGGGGGAAAGTGCAGATGCACCGGACAGGGCTCCAGAAGAGGGTTGGTCTGCTAGCGGGGGGGGGGGGGGTGTTAGACCGATCAAACCCACAGGGACTTCCGGCAAAAGGGAAAAAGGTTCAAAGGGGCAGGCACAGGTGAAGGTACTGGTACTGGGTTTCATAGGAGAAGGTTCATGACCTCAAACCGTTCAAGATAGTGCCACATCCGGAGGAAACCGTCGGCGTGAGGGATGAGCGCAAACACCGGAAAGCGAAGGGAAAAACGATCAAACGCACTGTGGCCCAAAGTAATGAGACAAAGAGAAAACCCACTGAGGGGGGGGGGGAGATCTTCATTCATGGGAAATAAAGGGCCGTAGCCACCCGTATAGATTACAAAACATGCCCGAGCTAAGGCTATAGGCAAGAAAGAAGACCTAAGAACAAAGGAATGGAGAGGGGGAAAACAGAGAAACAAAAGAGGAGGAGGTGTTGGGGATCGAAGTAGGGACGATCGTCCACTGCTCTTTCCCTCACCTTCCCCTACTACATCAAGCCCTCTCTCTCTCTTACTCTCTTCTCGTTGCCTGGTGGCTATCGGAAGACTCCATGCCGGAGCCCTCTCCCTTTTCTTCTCTCTTCTTCTTCTTCTCATATGCAACCCCCTCTATTCGTCTCTGCCTCTGGGTCTCTCCTCCGTCTGCGTCCTCCTCTTTCTCCGCCGAAATGGGAGTGGCTTTATACTCCCAGCAGCGGGAGCCCTCGAGCACGGCAATCGGAGGCGGGAAGCTGCTGGTCATGATGGGGTTTGACTTCTCCCGTCCTGGCTGTCAGGGGAGTAGCCTGCGCGGCCCAACCCCCAGTTGACACCTCGGACATCTCACTGCGCGCCAAGGATGCGTAGGGCATGGGCGCCACGTCGCTCGGCCGTTGAAAAGCCTTCACACTGTGCCGCTGGCGGGCTCAATAAGTGTGCCGCAGGAGGGCCAAAAGGGCGTGCCGCTGAGGCCCCAAAGGGGCGTGCCGCTGAAGCCCCAAATGGGCGTGCCGCTGAGGCCCCAAATGGGCGTGTCGCTGGAGCCCCAAATGGGCATGCCGCTGAAGGCCAGGGGCTATGCCGCTGAAGGCCAAATGGGTCATGCCGCTGGAGGCCACTAGGGTGTGCCGCTGAAGGCCAAATGGGCTGTGCCACTGGAGGCCACCAGGGTGTGCCGTTGAAGGGCAAGTGGGCTGTGCCGCTGGAGGCCACCAGGGTGTGCCGTTGAAGGGCAAGTGTGTGCTGCTGAAGGCCACTCTGGGTGCATTTCTGAGCCCGTTTTGAGCCCGTTATGAGCACGAGTTGTGGCCCATTTGATTTTCTTCGAGGCCCATGGTTAGTGAGGCCCTTGGTGGTTGATTTCTCTTCACTGTCGTGACTCTGGAGGCAGCCTCATGGCAATGTACGCATGCTCTAGGAATCCGGATGGCCAGTCTCCCCGGGGCTTCTTCACTCGGTTTCGTTGTTGATGCTGGGCCGAATAGGATATCTGGCTGTGCAACTTTTGGTGTCCACAAATGCCCCCCACCCACGGGTAGCGTAGGCGAAGGATGAGCCGGGCGGTGCCCGCGGGTGTACTGGTCTCTTTTTCTCTTCGTCGGTGCCGACAGGGTGTCGGGAGCCGACGTGACTTATTTGTCTCTTCTTTTCTTCGCTAGTGCCGGCAGGGTGTCAGGCATTGACACGGTTTATTGACCTCTTTATCTCTTCGTCAGTGCCGATGGGGTGTCAGGAGCTGACATGGCTTATTGAACTCATTGTCTCTTCGTTAGTGCCGACGGGGTGTCGGGAGCTGACCTGGTTCGTTGGTCTCTTTGTCTCTTCGTCAGTGCCGACAGGGTGCCGGGAGCCGACCTGGTTTGTTGATATATTTGTCTCTTCATCAGTGCCGGCATGGTGTCGGGAGCTGACCTGATTTGTTGGTCTCTTTGTCTCTTCGTCAATGCCGACGGGGTGTCGGGAGCTGACCTGATTTGTTGGTCTCTTTGTCTCTTCGTTAGCACCGATGGGGTGTCGGGAGCTAACCTGGTTTGTTGGTCTCTTTGTCTCTTCGTCAGCGCCGACGGGGTGTCGGGAGCTGACCTGATTTGTTGGCCTCTTTGTCTCTTCGTCAGCGCCGATGGGGTGTCGGGAGCTGACCTGGTTTATTGGTCTCTTTGTCTCTTCGTCAGCACCGACGGGGTGTCGGGAGCTGACCTGGTTTGTTGGTCTCTTTGTCTCTTCGTCAACGTCGACATGGCATCGGGAGCTGACCTGATTTGTTGTCTCTTGGTCTCTTCGTCAGTGCCGACAGGGCATCGGGAGCTGACCTAGTTTGTTGTCTCTTGGTCTCTTCGTCAGCGTCGACAGGGTGTAGGGAGCTGACCTAGTTTGTTGTCTCTTGGTCTCTTTGTCAGCGTTGACAGGGTGCCGGGAGCTGACATAGCTTGTTGGTCTCTTCTTTTCTTTTCTTCTTTTCTCCCTTTTCTTTTTTTTTGAACCACATTACCGATACAAGCGCCCTTTCGGGTTTTCGCCGGTACCGGCCCCCTCTTACTTTTGCCCATGTGCCCTCTCGGGTTTCATGCGGCGGGGTACCCGATTTTGCCTATAGCGCCCTTATGGGTTTTCACCACAGTCGGGTTGTTGCCATTTTTACCCTTGTCCCCGTGTAGGGGCAAGTCCGGAGGGGTATCTCTATTTTTTAACCCCATTTTATTTTCTTCTTTTTTTTTTGATGAGCGAGTGATATGCAAGTGTCGGCTAGGGCACGAAGCCTTGCGCCGGAAGGTACGGCTCATTCGTTGGCAAGAAGAAAATGCCAGCGCAACGGGAGAATTCGTGCCGTTTCGGACGTAGGGTCCGTAATGGCAATATTGTATAGAGTGGGTGGCTAGGGCACGGGGCCTTGCGCCGGAAAGGGGTTTACTCGCTGTCAAGGGACGAATGCCAGCGCAAGGATAGAGGTCCTGCTGATCCGGGCGTAAGGCCCGTGATGGCGATTTTGTATGATGGGAGGTGGCTGAGGCACGAGACTACGTGCCAGGGAAGGACTTGTTTGTTGGCGGGGTAGTGGTGTCATGGGTGCGTTGTGGGCGGGGATAAAGTCGTCTCCACTTGTACGGACGCCCGTCCGCACAGGATTGTGGGAATGGAATGTTCCCCGGAAACATCTTATTATTGTGCCTTATTTACGTACACTTATATATATAAGCGGATGTGTGTATATATATACATATGTACATATATGTGTATATATGTATATATATCCATATTTATTTGGTAATTAGTTTTATTTTCTTTCTTGTTTCCCCCCTTTTTTTATTTTCTCCTTTGCCTCCTCCTTTTTGTTTTCTTCTCTTTTATTTATCTTTCCTCTCCTCCCGCTTTTTCCTTCCTTTTTATTTTATTTCCCCGTTCCTCTCTTCTCCCTTTTTTTTCCTTCCTTCTCTTCTCTCTTTTTTCTTCTTCTTCTTTTTTTTTATAAAAGGGGCGGGGGCGGTTACTGCCACCCCCCTTCGAATTCTCTCTCTTCCCTCTCTCTTTCTCTCTTCAGCGGACGAACCCCCCCTCTCCTCTTTCCTTCTTCTTCCTCCCCGACGCCGGACGCCGTCGTGAGCGCCACTGCCGTCGCTGCCGTCGTCGTGGTGAGGGCCTCGCCGTGAAGGCATTCCCTCTCCCCCTCTCCTCTCTTCTTCCTTCTTCCTCCCCCTTCTTCTCCCTTCTCTTCCCCCCTTTTTCTTTTCTTCACCGTGGATGGCGGCTGGGGCCCTAGTCCCCTCCGTCTCTATCTCCCTATCTCTTTCTTCTCCCTCTCTTTCTCTTCCCCTCCCCCCTTTCTTCTTCTTCTCTCTTCTTCCCCTCCTTTTCCTGCTGTCGGCCACCGCCGGTCGCACCGGCGGGAGGGGCGCCTCGACCGTGCCGGGGGGGCATTTGCAGAGTGTGCCGGGGAGAGGGCGGAGACGCGTGCCGGCGAAACCCCACATGGGGTGTGCCGGGGAGCGACCAAAGATGTGTGCCGGGCAAGGGCTTCGAGGAGTGCACCGGGGAAGGCCCTTTAGGGCGTACCGGGGAGCGGTCCTCCTGGCGTGCCGGGGAGGCTGCCAGGAGTGTGTCGGAGAAGGCCCCTTTAGGGCGTGCCGGGGAAGAGGCACTGGAGTGTGCCAGCAAAACGGTCTTCGCGGGCGTGCCGGGGAAGGCGCCTAGAAGCGTGCCGGGGAAGCTGTCTATGGCTGTGCCGGTGAAGACCCACGGAGGGCGTACCGGTGAATGCCGCTTCATGGGGTGTGCCGGGGAAGGCACCATGGGATGTGCTAGGCAGAGCGCCTAGAAGCGTGCCGGGGAAGAGCTCCCGTCAGGTGTACCAGCGAAGGCACGCGTAGGGGCATGCCGGCGAAGGCAGGCACCGAGCGTGCCGGGGGAGCTGCGTATGACTGTGCTGGCGAAGACCCGTGGGGGGGGGGGTGTACCGATGAAGGCACCCAGCGGTGTACAGGTGAAGGCCTCCAGGAGGGTGTACCGGTGGAGGCCTGCAGGGGGTGTACCGGTGGAGGCCTACAGGGGGTGTACCGGTAAAGAGTCTTTAGGCCAGGGGAAGAAGACTTCTTCGATCGGCGGACTTCTGGTGTTGCCTCTCGGGGCCCACCATGACTTTGTTGGGGCCGTCACTCCTTGTGGGTGCGCACCCGTGTTTTTCCCTTACGCCTTTGGCCTAGGGGAAACTCTGCCAAAATTTTGTCAGAAATTGGCAGTGTCTTATTCATTTTACTTGTAGTAGAGCCCCTTTGCAGTTTTCATTTCCCTTTGCCTGTGGCTTATTCTGATCTTCCGTTTGTTACCTCTTTGCAGATAGATGGCTGCCCCAACTAGTTCTTCTGCTCCCGCTGCCGTGGTCGGTGCCGACCTTGTTCCCCAGCCTCCAGTGCCAGCCGTCACATGGCTCAATGTAGAGGAGCTGGATAGGGAGCATGCTGAAATAGCAGCACTGGCCGTGTCTTCAGACTCGGAGACCGAGACGATGGACTATAATATGCTCTCTCGGGTTGAGAACCGCTTCACCTTCGACCGAACCGGCGAATATCCGAGGGACTTCCCGAAGGATAAGCATCTCATCCGGTTCTTGAAGTACTTCCGCTCCAAGGAGAGGTGAGAGCTACGAGTTGTGCGGGAGGTCGAGCAAGTGATCCTGCAAGCACGTGACAGTTTGTTGTATAGCGTCCCGAGGAGCATCCCGATGTATCTGGTGGGGGAGGCCTGGGAGTGGAAGCCTGTCCTGGGGATCCAGGAGGTGTTGCCGGCTGAAGACAGGTTGGTGCGAGCAGCCCAATTCATCCCGGCGAAATGGGATATGTCCGCCGAGCGGGTGCAAGGCGAACTGCCTCGCTTTGGTCTGTTCTTGGCTCCCTTGAAGTGGGGCTACAGGGAGGAGCCATTCATCCTGGACTGCTTGGCCATCAGGTTCAAGTACGAGCTATCGCTAGGCTAGTTCGGGGAGCTGAAGCTTCAGGATGCACACAGCTTCCGAGAAGGGGCAGTAGAGTTCACCGAGTATGTGCTATTCAACTACGCCCCATTGTTGGTCTGAGCCGGTATATATCACAGCATTTACACCTCCCTCTACGGCTACCCCATCTCCAAGGGCCTCTGCGGGAGTTATATCAGCTGGCGCACGGTGGCAGGCAGCCTCCTCGCGGGGATCGGAAGAGGGTCCGCCTGACTCTATGGTTGCAATATTTTTACGATGGACTGAAGCAATATGCGGAGTTTCCACGCATCGGCACCGCTGTTGCTCGCAAGAAGCGTGCCAAGCCCAAGATCGATGTGAAGATCCCTTCCAGGGGGCGTCGAAGTGGGCCCAATCCGATGGGGGTCGACCCGTTGACGCACTGCCCCGCCTATCTGACATATTGGCTGTGCTCTTTTGCCATGCCATACGGGGATGAGACAGTCATTTGACCGGACGCCATTTATCCGGTCTGTCAACTGGCGTGGGGAGTCAAGCTTTCCTTGTGCCTGGCCACTCTCTGCCTGATATATAAGGCGCAGGGGGACATCAGCACTCATCAGTTCCCGAGACAAGCCCGATACGTGTGCCCATTGCACTTCTTCAACGCGTGGGTTTGTTCGCTATTCTCAGAGTTCGCCCCGCGCGCTCTTCAAGACTGGGGGCTGGTGCCGAGGATGCTAGAATTCGCCAGCGCGGAGCCGGGCCCGACTTCCCAGCGGCTGTATGATATTCGGGGCCGGTTGACAATGGTCCCGCGGGACGCGGCCGGCACCATCCACTTCTGGACGTTGGCCGCACATTCTAGCCCTCTGGTGAACAATAAGAGGGAATGCAAAGACGATCAGGTGGAGAAGTATATCCACCCGATCAGCCAGGAGACTGTGGTCCAGCCACTGCTAGAGCTCGAGCTCAGGGACTGGGCGTTATCCATCCGCCCGAGCGTGCTGGCGTTCAGGAAGGGGGACAATGTGCTGCTGGAGCCATATTACCCTTTTCGGTTTGGCCGAAACTTCGGATATGATCACCATATCCCTGTCTATCATGCACAGTTCGGCCTGCCTTCACGAAATCTCCGGGGCAATTCAGTCGCCGAGCATGTCAGGAGCTGGTGGGATTTCTACCATCGGGCGGACTTTGCCACCTACAGAGTGCCAGCCCCCGGTCGCATCCCCCGGGTGACACCAGAGTATATAAAATGGTGGAACGCCCGGATGGCTTTCTATCGGCTGCACAAGACCAACTGCTGGGACGGGGCAGAGAGGAAATTCCTGAGCAGACAGCCGGTACCGGTGCTCGATATTGAGGCGGAGCATCTCCTCCGTCTCAAGAACAGGCAGGAGAAGGAGGTGGTGGCATATCTGGCCGCTCGCCGGGAGGCTCGGGAAGCGAGGCCGACACCGAAAGTGGAGCTACCCCCGGTGGCGGAGGATAGCTACCAAAAGACCCTGAGGGACCTTTTTCGGATAGGGAGTGACCGACTGGAGCTCATCAATTATCCACTCCCCATGGAAGAGGAGGGCACTCCCGCAAACAGCTGGCGTCCGGAGAGGGACCCGATCTGCCCATACCGCACGTTTATGAGGCGGGAGGAGAGGAAGCCCGAGAATTATAAGGACACCACATGGCTGTATGTCCTGCTGCGGGTGAATGGGCTGAAGATTGAGGATCAGACGGCCGCCATCCTAAGCAAGCGCCTACACATCCCATACTATTATGCCGACGGGTGGGGCATGGACCACTTCAATCTTTTCTGCCACCTCTCTTTGAAGAAGTATGCGGATCTGGCTGCCCTTACAGACCGGTGCCAGAAGGTCGAGGACGTATGCTGGCTGGTCCGAGAGGCGGCGCGTTGGGACAAGGAGCCGTCCCTGAGCTACTGGCCGATAACACTTCGATTGTACACCGGTCCTCATGGTATTTAACCTTTCCACCTCTTTTATTCTCATTGCTGCGACCTTAGCAGGTTATCGGGTGCTAATCATATGCGTGTGTCTATTTTGACAGACCATCCCGATAGCGTGCAAATGGCAACGTACCAAAACCTCCTCCGGCTCATCCAAAAGCCCGCATACTTCGAGGCCGCACTGCCAGCCCCGACCACGGCTCCCTTGCCCAAGGCTATGAAGAGGTCCCGGGTGAAGTTGCCTGTGAAGAAGGAAGTGGACGCCGCCAAAGCGGCCAAGCAGCGGGACGCGAAACGGCAAAAAATATAGACTGCTAAGACCTCAACGGCTGCTCCTCCGGTGCCGTGAATCCCATCTTTTGAGGAGTTTAAGGTCGCCCGGACCGAGTCGAGTCAACCCGCCGATCAGCACCTCCAACCCTTGGCGTACTTTTAAGGTTTATTTTCACTTCGAGGCAAGGCCTTGACGCCTGAATGTCTTTCCCCCTTTTGTCTCAACTGCTGTGGAAGAGCCTGCTTTTGTGTCTATTCCTGACGTGGACGAGCCGGCTCCTACGCCCATCCCCGATGTGGGTGAAGCTGCGGCTGCAGTAGAGGCGACTTCGGCGCCAACTCCTACTCCCCCACCACAAGCCAAGGGGAGGTCCCAGGCCAAGTCGTCCATTAAGAAGGCGTTGGCGGCTGCCAATGTGGCTGGGCGGCAGGAGGCAAAGCGAAGGAGGGAAGAGGTCTCCCCGGCTTCGGCGGCCGTCTCTCCGGTGGCTCCCATTTTATCCTTCAAGGAGTTTGAAGTCACCCGGACTAGGCCGAGTCACGATGCTGGTGAGGTTCACCAGCCGCCGCCGTCCTTTGGGATTTATTTGCCTCCTGGGGTGGGCCTTGTATGTGCCTCTGACAATTGCATTTCCTTATTTCAAGCGGTTCGGAGGAGCCGGCACCTGTGCTGACCCCGGGCGACGGCACGGCTGTGGCCTCTGGGAGGGTATTGCCCGTCGAGGAAGCCCGCGTGCCGCCCCATGCTGTAGAAGCTGAAGGGGGTATTTGTCTTTGTCCATTTAATTGACTTCTTCCATTCTTTGGGAGCCCATTGGCTTTGATATGACTCACCTTTTTCCTTTATGCGATAGGCGATGAAGCGGCAGCCATTGGGCTATTGGGCCGCCTACATCTCCCGGCGACGCACATGTATGTGAGGAAGAGGTTGAAATCTAGGGTACCAGCCTCGCCCCGCCCTCGGGAGGATGCACCAGTCATTGACCTCGAAGCAGAGGTCCCTTTGCCGGTAAGGGAGGAACCCGTAGCGATTGGTTTGTCGTCGGACGAAGAGGTAGACTATGACTACTCCTCTGATGAAGCGGCCCCCGGCGAGGGCGTGTTTGAGACGTCTGAGCCGCCCGAGCCGATCTTCAAGGCCCCTTCACTTGCTAGCTCTTTAAGCCTAATGGAGGAGGCTGCCGTAAGTGTAAGCTTATTCGCGCAGGACTCCTTCTGTGGTCGCCCACTGACTTCGTTCTTATTATGCCAGAATTTTCAGGAATCAATCGAGTCGGAGGCTGTGGAGGAAGCTGCTCCAGCTGTGCCGGTCCACCGCCCGGCGGGAGCTGATGCGGGCCTGGGCAAGCTGGCCCTTTTATTCGAAGCCCTTCAGCAGGAGCCAGCTGTGAAGATTTCAACTGCTCGCGGAACGGCGGACGAGCCTCTGGAGGAGGGGGAGATTGCGCCTGAAGGCAGCATTGTCCCGGTGGCCGAGGTAAGCACGTGGGCCTTATGGTTCTTCCCCGCCTTTCGATCTTGTCTAATTCGTTCCAGATAGCGGATGGCTAACTCCGCTTCCCATGATTAGGTAATGCCTACGCCAAGGGAGACGTCTGGCCGTGTCCGGAAGGCTGTCGCCAAACGGAGGCCGAGCATTGGTCCGATAGCGGTGGAGGGGCTGGTTTCGGTCTCGGACTCGGGGGTGGAGAGCCTCGCAGCATTTGTGCAAGCGGGCGGCATACCCCGGCTGATGGTTCCACTTCTGCCTCTCCCGAAGCTTCCGGGCCAGGTAGAGGACCCGCTCTTGAAGAGGATATTTGCGGGACTCCGTGCGTATCTGGAGGGGTCCCAGGCGCAGGAGAGAGGCCGACCAACGATGGCTTCGGGCCCGGCTTTGCTCGAAGCCCCTCCTTTGCCTGTAGCAGCGGCACTTGCGTCCCCGTCCGGGGAGACGGTGGCGACGCCAAGCGATTCGGCAATGGCCTTATCCACTCCCCTGGCGATGACCCGCCATGGGTCTTCCGTCGAGCTGCACCGGCCCGGGGACTTGGCCCTTGCTCTTCCATATTCTTCAGTCGCCGTGGACGCTAATCTGTGGGCCGAAGTGGACAGCCCTGTAGATTTCGTCCCTCCGGCTATGCCCTCGGTCAGTCACACCTCGTCAGGCGCACCGGTCCGACAGATGTTGTTAACACTGCGGACAATGCTCTTCACTGATCTTTCTTTGTCATACCGGGAGGTGCAGAGTATAGTGACGCAGCTAACCGGGGCACTGCAAGTGTTGGGCTGCCCACTGGGGGAATGGTCGCGGTAGGTCTTGTTGCTGCTGAAGTATGTCAAACGTCGCGAGTTCCTCGAGACCCAGGCTCCCGACGAATGCGTCGCCCTCGATGCCCAGGCAGACGAGTATTTACAGACCTTGGAGGCACGGCGCCATGATGAAGAGCGCCATGGGAAGGCTTTGAGGGAAGGCCAGGGCAATGTTCGCTCCCTCAAGAGCCGAGTCGCGAAGCTAGAAAGCTATCTTGTTGCGGCTAGGTCTGACCTTGTCGAAGCCGAAAGAGCGGTCGAGACAGAAGGCGAGGCTCTTGCCGTCGCCCAGGTCGAGACGGCGTCCGTGGAGGCGGAGCTCGCTCAACTCGAAGACCGGAGGGGCCGATTGTGCGACATGACAAACTTCCCTTGCGTCGGAATCCTCCCTCTCGAGGAAATCTTCAGGGGCATTGACTAGGAGCCGCTCCCTTGCTCCCTTCTCTTTTTTTCTTCTTTCTTTTTTTTTGAGATGTAACCCAGGGGTATGCCCCGAAGCACATGTAGTTTAATCTTTCTTGAATAGAACAGAGCATTTACTACCTCGCATGTCCTTTCAGTGTGCGTTCACCCCGGGGGGGGATCTATTTTCTCCTACCTTCTCTTCTGTGTATATCATCCTTCTCTACCTCTTTCCTCCTTTTTGCTGTGCCAAAACACGTTGGCAGGGTGTAAATCTTCTCGACGATTCGCTCTGGGAGAGCCAGGCAGAAACCCATATCGGGGCACGGGAGAGTGCTTGCCCTCCCAGGGGGAGGACGAGGGAACCACTCCACCGTACCAAATGGGTGACTCACCGGCCTCGCCATAATGTTGGAACCGCGCACTGGCCTCAGGCGGGGAGCCTTAGTCAGAGACCGGGTTTCTCGTCGCTCAGAGGGGACGGAGAGAAGAGTTTGTTTAGTCAATGGCCTGGACGGGAGGTCCAAGCCAAAGGGGTACTCACCGCCCGGGGAGGACGGAGAGAAGAGTTTATCTAGTCAATGGCCTGGACGGGAGGTCCAAGCCAAAGGGGTACTCACCGCCCGGGGAGGACGGAGAGAAGAGTTTGTTCAGTCAATGGCCTGGACGGGAGGTCCAAGCCAAAGGGGTACTCACCGCCCGGGGAGGACGGAGAGAAGAGTTTGTTTAATTTTTAGTATCTTCGTTGATACGGGGTGATGATTGGAAATGGGGGGCGTTCCCCCTTCTTCTTGACTCTTATTCTTCCCTTGCTCTTTTCTCTTCTTCTTTCTTTTCTTTTCCTCTTCTTCTCTTTTCTTCTCTCTTTTTTTCTTCTTTTTTTTCCTCTTTTTTTTCTTCTCTTTCTTCTTTTCTTTTCCTTTTTTTCTTTTTTTTTTCTCTCCCCTTTTTTCTTCTCTTTTCTTCTCTTTTTTTTTACTTTCCCCTTCCCCTTTTTTTTATTCTCTTCTCTTTTTGAAAACATGTATAGGGATCAAGTCGTTCGGGCATCAATCACGCAAATCCGCCCAAAATAGGGCGAAGAATAATATTATTGATTGAATGGGGGTACCGGAGCGTGGTACAGTCTCAAGTGCCTTCCATTAAGAGGCGGGAATTGAACTTCTCCGCGGTGGTTCACAATTACATAGGCTCCGCCCTCGTAGACTTTTTGGACTACGTAGGGTCCGAGTCAGTTCTCATTCAGTTTCCCCTTGGGGTTGGCAACCATGAAATCTCTTCTCTTGACCATGACAAGGTCACCTTTCTTGAATTCGCGTTCCTTGACAAGCTTGTCGAAGGCACGCGCAATCCAGGCCTGGTAGATCTGAATGTTCTGTTGGGCCTGAAGCCGCTTCCCTTCCAGACTGGAAAGTTATTCGAGTCTTTGCTCGACGTTGTTCTATCCTTCAAGGATGAGCCCATGCTGAATGGCGACCCTGAGGGAAGGTATCTCCAATTCAACGGGGACGATTGCCTCCGAGCCGTATACGAGAAAAAAGGGCGAGCAGCCTGTTGGGGTTTTGTATACGGTTCGGTACGCCAATAGCGCCTCGTACATCCTCTCTTCCCAGTCCCTTTTGTTAGAGCTAACAATCTTGGCCAGGAGGGTGCAGAGTGTCTTATTAAAAGCTTCGGCCAGCCCATTAGCCTGTGGATTATAGGGAGTCGATGTCCTCCAATCAATCTTGTATTTTTCTGCCAGCCGGTAGACCTTTTGGTTGCGGAAGTGGCTGCCGTTATCTGATACAATCCGGTCGGGCATGCCAAACCGGAATATAATGTTGCGGCGAACAAACTTGACCACGATCTCTCCGGTGACCTCCCGTAAGGGGACAGCCTCTGCCCAATGGGAGAAGTAGTCGGTTGCCGCCAAAATGTACTTGCAACCTGTAGAAGATACAGGTAAGGGACCCACGACATCTATTCCCCACTGGGCAAACGACCAACTGGGAGCCGTTGGGTGCAATTGCACGGGGGGCCTTCTGGGTATGGTGGCATGCTCCTGACATTTCTGACACGACTTAGCATATTTGCAGCAGTCGTCGAACATTACAGGCCAATAATAGCCGAGCTTCTTTATTTCAATCTTCATTTTCGATCCCGCCTGGTGTGCACCAGCCCTCCCGGCATGGACCTCCTTCATGACCCTCCAGGCTTCTTCAATGGACAAGCATCAGAGAAGTAATTTATACTTGGCGTCGGCCACCACTCGGAATAATATTCTGTTTCAGAACTCATAAGAGTCCTTAATTCTGATTAGCTTGATCTTCTCTTCTCTCTGCTTGGGCAGTTGCTGGTATTTGAACCACTACATCAGGGGGTCTCTCCAGTCAGGTAGGCCGACGGCTTCTGCTATAGTGACTTCTAGCTCTTCTTCTTCTGGTTCTTCTTCTATCATACTGGGCATTTGGCGCTGATTTATTATTTGGATATTGAGAGATCCATCTGGAGGCATTGCCAGTGAGCTTGCCAATTTTGCCAGGGCGTCGACTTGTGCATTCTCCCCTCTGGCGACATGGCCTATCTCGAGGAGGTAGAACTGCTCCATGAGCCCCTTTGCCTTAGTGTGATAAGAGAGCAACTCAGGTTTTCGGACGTCGAACTGCCCCTGGACCTGCTTGACGACCAACAGCGAGTCACCGAATACTTGGAGCATTTTGATCTCCATTTGGAGGGCCACCTAGAGGCCGATGATCAGAGCTTCATACTCTGCTTCATTATTTGTGCAGGGCTTGCTAATATAGCAGGAAGTGTGCATCACTTATCCGTCTGGAGATTTGAGGACGATGCCGGCTCCGGCCCGTACCTTGGTGCATCCGGACGAGGTCACTTCTGTTCTCGAGGCCCCGTCGAAATACAACTGCCAGATGGCTTGTTGGACTTGGTCCACCTCAAGTGTTTCATCTTCGGGTAGCTCTGTGGCCAACGGGGAGTCTTCGGGCACAGGGTGTGCTGCGAAAAAATCCGCGACGGCTTGTCCCTTAACGGCCTTCTGCGGCACGTAGGTGATGTCAAACTCCATGAGCAGCACGGCCCACTTGCCAAGGCGCCCCTTCGGGACTGGCTGGGAGAGAATGTGCTTGATGGGGTCAGCTCTGGATATTAAACTTACTTCATGGACAGCATGTAGTGCCTCAACTTCTTGACTGCGAAGACCAAGGCAAGGCAGACATTCTCAATCGGGGTGTACTTGGCCTCCGCTCCCACCAATCTCCGACTGAGGTAGTAGAGAGCCTGCTCCTTTCCCTCATCATTATTCTTGGCGAGCATTGCCCCCAGTGAATATTCGGTGGCCACTATGTAGAGAATAAGCGGTCTACCTTTGACAGGTGCCCCCAGGACTGGCGGGGTCTTCAGGTACTCCTTTAGCTGGTCGAACGCGTGCTGGCATTCGTGACCCCAGCTGAAGGGTGCATTCTTCATCATCAGTCTGTGAAAAGGTTGGCAATGCCCCGACAGGTTGGAAATGAACCTGCGGATGTAAGCTAAACGGCCCTGTAAGGACCTTAGCTCTCCCAGACTCTTCGGAGGGGGCAACTCCTGAATGGCTTTTATCTTGAAGGGGTCAATCTCGACCCCTCTGTGCCGGACAATAAAGCCGAGGAACTTTCCGCTGGACACGCCGAAGGCGCACTTCATGGAATTCATTTTCAGCCCGTACAGCTGGAGCCTTTGGAAGACGACCCTGAGGTCACTCAGATGCTCATCTCTCTTCTTAGTCTTGACAACTAGGTCGTCGATGTAGCATTCGACCTTGCTATACAGCAGCTCGTCAAAGATCTTGGTCATCGCCCGCTGATATGTAGCACCGGCATTCTTGAGGCCGAAGGGCATCCTCTTGTAGTGGAATATCCCCTTGGGCGATCTGAAGGCTGTGTGAATCCGATCGTGGTCAGCTATCCAAATTTGGTTATAGCCGGACGATCCGTCCATAAAAGATAGGGCCTCGTGGCCAGTGGTTGCATCAATCATCACTTCGGTGATAGGCACCGGGAAGTCATCTTTTGGGCAGGCTTTATTCAGGTCACGGAAATCCACGTAAATCCTGATCTGTCCATTCTTCTTCTTCACCGGTACGATGTTGGCCAACCAAGTAGTGTACTGGTTTTCCGCCACGAAGCCGACGTCTATGAGCTTGTCAACCTCCTTGCAGATCTGGCTGATCAATTCCGGCCTCATACACCGGGGAGACTGCTTCACTGGTTCCACCTTGGGATTAATGGCCAAAATGTGCTGAGTCACTTCGGGGCTGAGCCTGGGCATTTCTTTGTAGTTCCAGGCAAAGCAATCCCAGAATTCTTGCAGCAGCTTTGTGTATTGTTCTCTCTCCTGTGGGGGCATAAGAGCACTCAGAAAGGTCGGCCTGGGGTCACCTTCTGTGCCGAGGTTGATCTCAATCAATTCGTCGACGGTGGCCTGGCCGCCATTTTCAATCTCCGGCGGGGCTGGCGACAAATCGATGAAGTCTTGGTCTTCAATGCCCTCGGGCTCGAGGATGCCATCCCCCTCTTCTTGTTCCTCGTGACTGGGCGTGTAGGCTGCATTCACCGCGCACTCCTCCTGGACTATAGCCGCCGGGTCCGCGGGGTCCGCTGGTGCAGAAAGGCACAGGGCCACCTCGGGGTCTTCTGTGTACTCATCATAGACAACTCCGACGGGGGCTGGGGCAGCCGCATCTTCAGGCGCCTGGTACTGGATGGATAGTGTATAGGCTCCTCTTCTGGGGTTGTCCGCCACGTGGGGGCGTGGCGGGGCTACCACATAGTCTCCCATTCTGAGCTCGTCCCTGTCAATGAGGTCTTGAGCAATATCTTTGAAGACATAGCAGTCTTCGATGGCGTGGCCCAATATCTGGTGGTAGGGACAAAACAGTGGGTCCCCACTTCTTTGGGTGTCCTGCGGCCTCTTGGACCATGGGAGGGAGACCTTGCCGTAATGGCAGGCCCAGTCAAAGATACCCCGAGTCTTCTCCCTTGGGAAGGAATAGGGCTTCTGTAGCTTCTCTTGGAGTGTCAGGCCTCGCCTAGCTGGCCGCCCGGTTAGTGGGCTTGCCGTATCTCTTGTTTCCCTTCTTGACCGAATGGAGGCGTCAGGGCTGGCGTCTCGGGGCCGAGACATATGGCCACCCCACGGACGGAGAGAACCTTGGATCAGGTCAGTCACTAGCGAGGTCAACTCAGCCAACCGTGCTTTTAACATCCCGATCTCCCGTTGCTGCCTATGGTACAAGGCGTACATGACGGGGTCGTATCGAGGAAAATTTGGAGCATGGCCCATGCTACTGCTTCTAGCTTCGCCAGCAGGCCGGAGTGAGGGAGCCTCAGTGGTGTGCCCCTTCGAGGTTAGTCCCTTGGAGAAAGAGGAGGTCTTCCCCATGCAGCAGCGGTGGAGAGGGTTTCAAAGGAACACTTCTTCATCTTGCGCCTCCTCAGTCGGGGGCCTGAAATATACATCTTGGTGGGCTTCCCGCAAATCTGTAGCTTCCGCGGGGTCGTCGCCAGACAAGGCCGAAACCGATATCACATCAGTTTCGTAATAATCTTCTAGTGAAAAGCCCAGACCGGGGTGCTTGGTGATTTGCAGCAACCGCCGATCTAGGTCTGGTGGGTTCCACATTCTTTCAATCATTTCCTTCCGGCTGGAGGGTTGATAGGGGGAATCTTTTGCTTACTGACCACCCTGGCTGCCCGGTCAGTCATGTGGGGAAGTCCCGCAATGGGGACGTGCGGGTCATGCAACTCGTCAGGGAACCGTCAATCGTCGTCTTCCCTGACCGGCTTTTCCCCGGCAACATAAAAGATAGTGGGTGTCCCCTCCGGGTTAGGCACTTCAAAAGTTCTTAGCTGCTCGGCTGCTTGACATTCAATTCCTGTAATAGGCTTGATGATCCCTGGCGGGACTCTGACATCCTCCAGCAGGTCTTCTAGGCAAGGCGTCCCCGGTGTAGAATAGATGGCGAGAGGAGCTGCCTTGAATGTCCCCCTTTTCTTGTGCAATGAATGGTACATGTGGGGGAGCCACATAGCCTGGGGGCGGCGGAGGAAACCAACCGCCCTCCTCGAACTTCTTCTTTCCCTTGCCTTGGGCAGCCTGGGCAGCTTGCTTCGCCTTTTCTAAGTACAGATTGGCGTCTGACAAATGACACTCGAACACTTCGAACGGGTGGAGGTCGGCGAAGATTCTAACTTCCTTCCCCTCGCAAAAGTATTTAATGCATTGGTGCAGGGTGGAAGGCACCACTCTATTCTGGTGTAACCAGGGCCGTCCAAGCAACGCCTTGTAGGAAGTGTTCGAGTTGATGACGTGGAACTGGACCTTGGTGGTGAAATCATCAAAAGTCAAGTTGAATTCTGCAACCCCCATGGGCACCTCGCATTTCTGATTAAAACTAGCAATCTTGACATTTTTGACCTCAACCAGGTGTATGTCAAAGTAGTGCTTTTGGTACACCCGGTAAGGGAGTATATTCACTGCTGCCCCTGGGTCGATCAGGACCCTGTTGATAGGCTGGCCGTTCAACTGCCCTTTCATGTAGAGGGGTCTGTTATGACCGCAGGTGGGCAGGAGCATGTCATCTTCTGTGAAAGCCACGGCCACTTCAGATGAGATTTCTGCCAGGCAAGCTTCAAGGTGTGCTGGCGTCTGGAGTGCGGCAATGATGGCTTGCCATGTTTCTCATACAGTAAATCGGGTCAGAATCTTCTTGAGGTGTCTGACTATTCGGTCGGCAGCCCGCACCTTGAGTAATTTCATCTCTTCGACCTTGCCGCGCCTGCCCCCACCTTGAGGCTGGGGTGTCAGATCAGGGGATGCCTGCTTTGTGGGTTCTGTTGCAGCCTGTTGAGCCCGTGGGGCCTGCTGGGCTTCCTCCGTTTCTTGCATGAATTCGGCGAGGTTTGGGATGCCGTTGAATTCTTCTTCTGGCTGAGGAGGAGTTGCCGCCGGTAGAGCTTGGGAACTGTTTGCTTCTCCGATCGAAGGAGACCCCTGGGAGCGCGCCTGCCCCCCTGCTCGGGCTAACAGGAATTCGGCGAATGAAGGGGTGCCTCGGCTCCTGGCCCCTCTGGGATAGAGACCCGACGGAGGAGGGATCTCGGTGCCTCGGACCTCGGGGTCGGGGACCTGGTATGGTTGTTCTCCCCTGAGCATGATGTTGAGGTTATCCTGAGGAGGGTGCCCCCACTTCCTTCCCGACCTGGTGGCCTGTTGGGAAGTGGACACTTCAGCTTGGTTCACCTCCGTCGGCTCATGGGGTGGCTCTTCTTCTTTTTCTTCCAGGGAGAGGGCAGTGTCGAATAGCACCGAGAGGGTGTTGCAGGCGATGATGACCTCCTTTTTCTTCTTGCTCCTGGGTCTCCCCTTCTTCTTCTTCTTTCCTGTTGTAGCCAGCGGCTGCTCTTGGGGAAGCTCACCCCATAAGGGAGGCTCTTTCTCTGCTTCAGCTTCTGTTCCTAGAGCCAGTTCGAGTGATTCGAACTCCTCCCAGGGGACATACTCTTTCAGCTCCACGGGCTGGATTTCGGGATGTTCATAATCTTCGAGCCGATCAATAATAGCCTGGAGCATTTCGACCGCCGGGCTGGTCTTCTTATGCATCCGCATCGGGAAGCAACTCTTTTTGTTGTGAGTGGGCCGCCTCATGATCAGTCGAGGGGCCGTGTCGTGCCAGACTGGGCTCACCGGGGGTGGTGCAGGCAGGGGTGTCGCACCCCTCAGATGAACTCTTGGGGTGGGCCAAGGGACACGCGCTCTTCTATTCTTCCTGGATACAGTCTGCCAACCCCCTTGGTCTTGAGCCGGGGCCATGATAAAAGTTTCATAAGTGGCGCGGGTGCTGGCCTCCGCCCACTCCTCAGGCAACTCCTGGTACAACGAGACCATATTGACGGTGGAGGTTATGCTGGGCAACTCATGCGGTTGCGGGGGGTCTACCTTATGCTCCCCCATGTCCAGCTCCCCGTTCCTGATTAAGGACTCAATAACGTCCTTGAAGACATAGCAATCCTCAATGGTATACCCGAGCATCCGGTGGTACAGGCAGAAGTGCGGGTCATCTTTCTTCTTCAGGTCTCCGGGCCTCTTCGGCTCTGGCATTGTGATTTTATTGTAACTGGTTGCCCACTCAAACATGAGCTTTGACTTGTCTCGGGAAAAGGAATATAGCTTGTTTCTCATCTTCTCCCTCAGTGAGGGGCCCTCCCGCCGTTCTGTGGTTCTGGGCGGGGGAAGGTTGGCAGCCTCCTTGGCTTTCTCCTTCTGTTTCTCAAAGGCCTGGAAATCTAGTGTGTGCACCTCAGGGGGAGCTGACTTCTTCTCGGCCTGCCTGGCTCTCTAGCTTGACATGGCCGGAGTGGAGGAATATCAGGCTAGAAATGTCTCAATCTCTGCTACCACATTGTTCAGGCAGTCAAATGTCTTGACTTCGGAGCCAATCATCCTTTCTAGGATTTCTTTCTTCAGGTTCTGCTTGCAGATCTGCACCGCATCCTCTTGGTGCGGGGGACGCCTGCACCTCATGCTGAGGTTCCTCCGTCTTTTGATGTAGTCGAGGGCCGACTCATCATTCTTCTGCCTTGTGGCGTAAAGTTTTGCCACAGTGACTTCCCGTTTAGCAACGTAGAATTTTTCTTTGAACTTCTTTTGCATGTCGGGCCAGTCAGCGACAGACCCGGGTGGCAAGCTGGAGTACCACTCAAAGGCAAGCCCGGTAAGTGTTGAGCCGAAAAACTTCAGGAGGCAGGCCTCATCAGCAGCCAAATCTCCCATGACGTTCATATAATAAGCAATGTGCTCCCTGGGAGACCCTTGCCCATTGAACTTTTCGAACTTCGGTGGCTTGGTGACGCCAACCGACAGCTTCTTTGCAGCATAGTGAGCCGGGTAGGGCACCCAGTAGACGTCGAATGGCATCTGATCCCCGTCGCCTCTCTCTGCCAATTTCATGTCTATCATTTGTTCAATCATCAATCGGCTGACTGCTGCTGGGTCGACCGGGATCGGATAGAAATGAGCGGGCTGCGCACTCGGGGTGGCGAACACGGTCGCCTGGGGGGCCATGGGGGACCCTTGGGAAAGTAAAGCCTGTGGCGGGGCCGGTGCTGTGTAATGTGCCTACTGCGGGGGCGCACCCCCGAGAGGGTTGAGGGTTGCTGGAAGAGCTGCTTCTGAAGATTGCCCCCTGTCCTTGGGTGCTTCGGGTAGAACCTCGGTCTACCAGGACATCAGGGGCTGTGTGTTTCGCTCATTCAGTTGCTTTTTTAGTGACTCAATTTCTTGCTGGAACCATTGTATCATGAGCAGCATTGCCGGGTCAGCTGTGGGGAGACTGGGCATGCCCCCTGTTTCTTCGGCCAGGGCGTCCTCGGATGATGTAGAGGGTCCGCCGCTCGTGTCGCCGGTGGTGACCACATTAGCCGTGAGGGCCACAAGGGGTTCTTCAGGGAAGGTCCCTTCGGCGCCTGTCTGTGCCGCGTTGCCTGCTGCTCTCCCTCTTCTAGTGAGGGGCCCCGGCCTGGCGGCGAGCCTGGCCATTTCTTCAGGATCGGTAGGCAAGGCCCCATACCGACCGCGAACTCCTGCCGCATTGCAGGTGAAGGTTCTCCAGCTCTTGTTTCTCTTCATCGCCCTCCTGGATGATCTCCCTGGGAACACCAGCCTGTCGAAGACCGACCGTCGGGGCGACGCTTCCTCCCGGACAGGGGACTGGCGCGGCTCCTCCGAGCGATTCCTCGACTCTGCACTGGGTGCGGGTCGGGCTCCTTCTTCCTGGAAAGCGGAGGCCACTGCCCCCAGCAGTCTCTGGCGACCCAAGGGAGTGCTACCTAGGCCCCGGAGGTAGTTTCTCATGGCCTGCTCGATCCCTTCCCACTCCTGGTCGGGGAGAGCAGCCTGTGGTTGCGTGTCGATGACAGCGGCAGGAGGAGAGCAGGCCCTGAGTGCCAGGCGGGCAGCATTGTGTCGACGCCCACGGCGACGACGGTGGGCATTCTCGGACAGCACCGGCATGACGAGTGCTGGTTGGCGGGTTGGGGCCATCAGTTCAACCTTTTCATTTCTTCGGGCCCTCCTCGGGCGGAAAGTGCTAGGTCCCGCCTGGGCGGGTGCAGTGGGCTGGGCCTCCTTGGGGACCCAAACTTGTTTTAGTTTGGCCGGCCTGTGAGCCGGAGCATTCTTCGGTGCTGCGGCCAGGACTGGGAGTGTCGCCTTCTCTTTCAGCTTCTCCAGCCCCTGGAAAGTGTTTCGGACTGGGACAGTCGGGACGACGCGGTCCGGTGCCACCTGGGACCTTTGCCCGTCCAGGCGGACTCGGAGGGTCCCAACGGCCATAGATTTCCTGGAGTTAGACATGCGGCGCCCCGAGACGGCGCCGGTATTGTTCCTCCGGAGCCTTCTCCGGTGAGACGCCGATCCATGGTGGGATGGGCCAGCAGTCTGGTGCACATGGTGCACATTGCAGCTTAGCGTCGTTGTCGGGATGCCGTTGTCGTTCTTGGCCACACCTCGGCCGATAACAGCTTCAGTGGCCCCCGGAGCAGGAGCGTTGGTCTGGGGCTCGTCAGGTGCTTTCACATCGAGGATGTTGACAAAGGCCACCCCCAAGAAGTTGGGGAAGCCCACGGTGGGAGGGAAACTCCCGAAGTTGAGGGGGACCGCCAAGTAGCCGTCTCGAACATGATTCTCAACGACCTAAGGGCCACAAGTGACAGCCATCGTCGGCACCATGATGCGATTCTCCTGCAATTGAGAAAGTAGCACAATGAGTGTTACAAGAAGGGGGGCCGCAGGGCCCCTAATTCCGGTAAAGAGATGAAGGGTGGATCGGTCCCATCGGGCGTGCCAGACTTATGGATGCACTTTTCGTTCGTCTATTATGCTCATCTTCTTTCTTCGGGAATGGTTGATTCGTCTATTAAGTGCGTGGGCGTGCCAGTCACCGGAGTGACAATTTGTTCGGGCCCCGAAGAGCCCATGGTGCGCTCGACCTGACTTCGTCAGACGATTGTGTGGTTCGTGTCGGGACCAGATCCCATCGTGCCGTAAAGGTCACGACGTCATTTACATCCCCCATACGAGGGAACACCCTTATTTAATTGTCGAAATTAGGGGCCCTGCGGCCGAAAGAAATGAAATTAACTACACGAGAAAGGGGCAGGAATAAATCACACTAAAGTCCGCATCAGGATACGAGCCATTAGCCATGTCGGTCACTCGTGGACCCTTTTCATATTCGGACAGGGGTCTGTGATGGAAACGCGACGGAAACCGGGGTGAATCCGTTCAAATGTCTGCCCAATGCATGGCAATTTTAATAATGGCTCGGGAGGGATCCGGGGCGAGAAACGAATCCGGTCTGATTGGAATGTCGGCCCAAGACCAGGTCGGGGCCTGACCATGTCAGGATGATTCCGAAGACTCGTGCCCGGCCTGAGAGGGAGGCATTATTGTTCCTTTTGTGTCGGGTCATGGGGAGAGACGGGGTTGCAATGTGGACCCTAGCATTTTTTTTATCTGGGGTTTTAATTATATGTTCCTCTCTTTCCTTTTGCTATTTATTACTTCTTTATGCATTTGTTCCGAATGATTTCCTTTCCTGTTTATTATTATTATTATTATTCTCTCCCTTTTTTACTATTATTATCACTATTGCGCATTTTTGGTTTGTTTCCTATATGTATTCGGATTTCTTTATTTATCATAATTTTTTTTTAATTTATTTATTATCATTATTATTATTACCAATATCATCATCATTATATGTTATATGTATATGTTTCTCGGAGAGAGAGAGCCGCTGGAGAGTGTACCAGCAAGGGGTATGGGGGGCATGCCGATGCGGGCGTCCCAAGGTGTACGGTGAAGGGGAAAGAGGATGCGCCGGGGAAGGCACCAAGGAGAGTGTGCCGGCGAAGGTAGAAGAGGGTGTGCCGGGGAAACTCAAAGTCTGTACATCGCCTGTTCGAGTCTGCACATTATCCATTGGCTACAACTCAGAATCCATACACTGGCTGTTAGCACACCCGAAGTCTGTACGTCCCTCAGCCCAAAGTCTATACATTGACGGGTCACTGCGACACGAAGTCTATACATCGGCTGTTTGCTGCACACAAAGTCTATACATCCTTCAGCTCAAAGTCTGTACGTTATCCATTAAAGTCTATACATTGGCCAGCTCAAAGTCTGTACAATGTCTATTGGAGTCTATACATTGGCCAGCTCAAAGTCTATACATTGTCCATTAAAGTCTATACATTGGCCGACTCAAAGTATGTACATTGTCCGTGAAAGTCTATACATTGTTCCTTGGCTACAGTTCAAAGTCTATACATTGGCCAGCCCAAAGTCTGTACGTTGGCCAACTCAAAGTCTATACATTGTTCAGCTCACAAAGCCTATACATTGGCCAGCCCAAAGTCTGTACGTTGGCCAACTCAAAGCCTATACATTGTTCAGCTCAAAGTCTATACATTGTCCCTTGGCTGTAGTTCAAAGTCTATACATTGGCCAGCCCAAAGTCTGTACGTTGGCCAACTCAAAGTCTATACATTGTTCAGCTCACAAAGTCTATACATTGGCCAGCCCAAAGTCTGTACGTTGGCCAACTCAAAGTCTATACATTGTTCAGCTCAAAGTCTATACATTGTTCCTTGGCTACAATTCAAAGTCTATACATTGGCCAGCCCAAAGTCTGTACGTTGGCCAACTCAAAGTCTATACATTGTTCAGCTCACAAAGCCTATACATTGGCCAGCCCAAAGTCTGTACGTTGGCCAACTCAAAGCCTATACATTGTTCAGCTCAAAGTCTATACATTGTCCCTTGGCTGTAGTTCAAAGTCTATACATTGGCCAGCCCAAAGTCTGTACGTTGGCCAACTCAAAGTCTATACATTGTTCAGCTCACAAAGTCTATACATTGGCCAGCCCAAAGTCTGTACGTTGGCCAACTCAAAGTCTATACATTGTTCAGCTCAAAGTCTATACATTGTCTCTTGGCTGCAGTTCAAAGTCCGTACATTGGCCAGCCCAAAGTCTGTACGTTGGCCAACTCAAAGTCTATACATTGTTCAGCTCAAAGCCTATACATTATTCCTTGGCTGCAGTTCAAAGTCTATACATTGGCCAGCCCAAAGTCTGTACGTTGGCCAACTCAAAGTCTATACATTGTTCAGCTCAAAGTCTATACATTGTCCCTTGGCTGCAGTTCAAAGTCCGTACATTGGCCAGCCAAAATTCTGTACGTTGGCCAACTCAAAGTCTATACATTGTTCAGCTCAAAGTCTATACATTGTTCCTTGGTTGCAGTTCAAAGTCTGTACATTGGCCAGCCCAAAGTCTGTACATTGGCCAGCTCAAAGTCTATATATTGTTCCTTAAAGTCTGTACATTGGGTTCCACTTCGGAGAGACAGTGGAAGAAGAGGTGAGATGGAAAGGTAGATGAGGGTGTGCCGGTAAGGGGGAAAGGAAGTGTACCGGTGGGAAAGAGATGGTGGGAGTGTACCGGTGAGGAGCCAAGAAGGTGTACCGGTGAGAGGGAGAGTGAGAAAGAGAGTGAGACGGTGAGGAGGTGTGTACCGGTGAGAGAGACGGTGGGAGGAGTGTGCCGGTGAGGGGCCAAGAAGGTGCGCCGTTGAAGGGCTGATAGGGTGTGCCGCTAGAGGGCTAATAGGGTGTACCAGCGAGGGCTGGACAGACATGCCGATCAAAGCCCACTCCTCCGCTGCTTGTTTTTAAGGCTTTTCTTTTCTTCTTTTCTTTGAGTTTTGCGTAGTTTTATACAAATCTTTCCTTCTTCTTCTTGCAATCTGTTGTTGTTCTATTCGTTTGATGGTTTTGTTGTCTTTTGATATGTATTTCTTATCCCATTCGTTTGTTGCATCCTTTTGCCCTTTTTTATGTGTTGTTATTTTCTAACAAAAATTCGGCAGCATCTCCTCTTGACCCGAGCGTAAGGGAGATAAGGAAACGCGCCCACATAGAGTGGCGGAACCCGACAACTGGAGGTGGGCGCCCGAGGGCGGCAACACCTTGATAAGACCTCAGAAAATGCGGGGAAAACAACGAGCCGAAGACCTCTAAGACTGGACAGGGTGGGCTGGGGGTTAATCAAGGCGTACCGGCCAAGGATAAGCACATGGTGCTTGAGGGGTGTACCGGGCTAGGGAGAGGCCAGGTGTGCCGCTGGGACACCAAGGGGAGGTGTACCGCTGGGGGGGGCTACTATGGGTGTGCCGGCCAAGGTGTCGGAAGGGTGTGACGCTGGGGTAAAGTGCAGGTGCACCGGACAGGGCTCCAAAAAAGGGTTGGTCTGCTAGCGGGGGGGGGGGGTGTTAGACCGATCAAACCCACAGGGACTTCCGGCTAAAGGGAAAAAGGTTCAAAGGGGTAGGCACAGGTGAAGGTACTGGTACTGGGTTTCACAGGAGAAGGTTCATGACCTCAAACCGTTCAAGATGGTGCCACATCCGGAGGAAACCGTCGGCGTGAGGGATGAACGCAAACACCGGAAAGCGAAGGGAAAAATGATCAAATGCACTGTGGCCCAAACCAATGAGACAAAGAGAAAACCCACTGAAGGGGGGGGGGGAGATCTTCATTCATGGGAAATAAAGGGCCGTAGCCACCCGTATACATTACGAAACATGCCCGAGCTAAGGCTATAGGCAAGAAAGAAGACCTAAGAACAAAGGAATGGAGAGGGGGAAAACAGAGAAACAAAAGAGGAGGAGGTGTTGGGGATCGAAGCAGGGATGATCGTCCACTGCTCTTTCCCCCACCTTCCCCTACTACATCAAGCCCTCTCTCTCTCTTACTCTCTTCTCGTTGCCTGGTGGCTGTCGGAAGAATCCACGCCGGAGCCCTCTCCCTTTTCTTCTCTCTTCTTCTTCTTCTCGTATGCAACCCCCTCTATTCGTCTCTGCCTCTGGGTCTCTCCTCCGTCTGTGTCCTCCTCTTTCTCTGCCGGAATGGGAGTGGCTTTATACTCCCAGCAGCGAGAGCCCTCGA
This sequence comes from Amorphophallus konjac, assembly GCA_022559845.1. Lineage (NCBI taxonomy): Eukaryota > Viridiplantae > Streptophyta > Magnoliopsida > Alismatales > Araceae > Amorphophallus > Amorphophallus konjac. The sequence continues at coordinate 236,822,280 of CM040121.1, read as the reverse complement.
GCACGGCAATCGGAGGCGGGAAGCGGCTGGTCATGATGGGGTTTGACTTCCCCCGTCCTGGCTGTCAGGGGAGTAGCCTGCGTGGCCCAACCCCCGGTTGACACCTCGGACATCTCACTGTGCGCAAAGGATGCGTAGGGCATGGGCGCCACGTCGCTCGGCCGTTGAAAAGCCTTCACGCTGTGCCGCTGGCGGGCTCAATAAGTGTGCCGCAAGAGGGCCAAAAGGGTGTGCCGCTGAGGCCCCAACGGGGCATGCCGCTGAAGCCCCAAATGGGCGTGCCGCTGAGGCCCCAAATGGGCGTGCCGCTGGAGCCCCAAATGGGCGTGCCGCTGAAGGCAAGGGGCTGTGCCGCTGAAGGCCAAATGGGCAATGCCGCTGGAGGCCACCAGGGTGTGCCGCTGAAGGCCAAATGGGCTGTGCCGCTGGAGGCCACCAGGGTGTGCCGTTGAAGGGCAAGTGGGCTGTGCCGCTGGAGGCCACCAGGGTGTGCCGTTGAAGGGCAAGTGTGTGCTGCTGAAGGCCACCCTAGGTGCATTTCTGAGCCCATTTTGAGCCCGTTGTGAGCATGAGTTGTGGCCCATTTGATTTTCTTCGAGGCCCATGGTTTGTGAGGCCCTTGGTGGTTGATTTCTCTTCACTGTCGTCACTCTGGAGGCAGCCTCACGGCAGTGTGCGCATGCTCTGGGAATCCGGATGGCCAGTCTCCCCGGGGCTTCTTCACTCGGTTTCGTTGTTGATGCTGGGTCGAACAGGATATCTGGGTGTGCAACTTTTGGTGTCCATAGTGGTATATGTCATTTACTGTAAAGCACCATTGGTAAGATTCTTACCTTGTCATAGCCATCAATCTCACCATGGGTATTCCATATACCTCTCATCTTTAAACTTCATTCATGATAATTGAGGTTCACAATGATAACTTGGATTGATAACTTACAAGTTCACTCTTCAAATGCATTAGTTTCTCATTCCAATCATGGTAACATACTCAAAATGGTCTTGATGTTTCTAATACATAAACCAAGTGAAATCCAAACTCCAAATCTATGAAATAAACATCTACTTAAAGTCATTGTTATTTGGATGTATTTCATTTGGCTAACACTTCAACTTTGCAGGACTAGGTCATTCCAGTCTACATTTCACATAGCCAAGGTCGATGCACAATGAAGCATAGCCAAGAGAACCCAAGGTCAAAGAATCAGTTGACACCTTCAAGACTGTGAAGGTTAATGTCACAGATGAGAACGGGCTGCTAAAGGAGTCAAGCGACTGAGCTAAAGGGTTAACAGTCTGAACCGGGGAAACCCGGGAACTGCCCAGCTGGCGGTCGACCGCCCCTGCCAGCAACCAAAGACCAGCAGTACCAGGTGTTGACACCCGTTTTTAGCCTACAAGTTGAGTCATTTCTCTTATTCATCATTTTGATGCCCCGAATTACCCATTATTTTGGAGCCTTTCTTGGATGGATTTAGAGCCCATTTCATTATTCCATTCCCTTTAAACCTTAGAGATCATTATTTCATAGAGCCCTGGAGTCTATCTTGTCACCTTCCGACCTTCAAAGTCACCTTATGGCCCATTTAGGCTGGCTTCCCTCAAGCATTCAGCCCCCTTTCATTACGTAGTATTGAAAACGGTTCTTTTTCACCCCCTTCCTTTCCTCTTTTCAAAATGTGTCCTTCACCAAAGTTGTTCATCTTTCAAATCCCTACAATTGTTTCTTCTACGTCATTGGCCAGTTCTACACCAATTTCAAGTTATTTACAATTTTTTGGCAGACTGCACTGTTCACCTATGTCCCGATATTCTTTCTCTCTCTTCTAGCCCTATTTTCTCTCTCTTATGATCATTTTCTCATCTTACTTTATTCATAAAAGTTGTTCATTTTTGAGTTATCTATAATTTTGTCTTCTACCACTTTTGTTAATTCTGTACCGTTTGGGAGATATGATCCAATTTCTAAAGTCGCGCAAGGTCTACCTTAAACGGTCGTGCTAATGGCCGTTCATTGTTGCAAATGGTCGGTTGACGACCATTTAACCCTTAACGGTCGATCTTCCGACCATTTATCCAATAAGAGTCCAGCCTGCTCTGGACTCTATCTCCACGAACCTGCGCGATGTGCCTATCTTGCGGCGGCCATAACTTCTAAAATACTTATCCAAATTGATCCCCGTTTTTTCCTACTTCTAGCCCTTTGTATTATCTTTAATTTGGTTCATAGAAATCAAATTTTGATGGGCTATATCCCCTGAAATCGTGGCCACAATATCAGGATTTTCTACTTTTCGTGCAACCAAAAAACCCTGCAGATTAGGTTCCAGAGGCTTCTTCCAAGAGCCATAACTTCCACAATCTTCCACCCAAAAGAGTCCCGTTTGTTCCTACGCCTTATCTTGATTATTATCTCGAGAATGATCCAGAGATCTTGAGATTTGGTGGACTCTATCTTTTGGAATCGTGGGAGAAAGTTGGGGGTTCCACCACTTTTTCTATATAAACCTGCCCAGATTTGCTGTGCGACGGGGGCGGGTTTCCAAGGCGACGGTGAAGCCATGCAGAATTGTTGACTCAACCCTTCGACCCTAGCCTGAAGAGGGAAGTATAAGCTTCATTTTGGATCCTTGCTTGCTCAATTTCATCAACGTTTGCCCTCTCAACTTCGCCCCTACTTTTGGCAAATCATCACAGTTTGCTGATTTCTGCTACAAAGTCCACGACGGGGGCCTGTTCATCAAGCCGGTGCGGAGTCATGCTTCATCCTTTTCGTCCTCCCTCAACTCCATCTTGAAGAGGGGAGTATTAGCTTCACGTTGATTATATGTTTGCCTTCTCATATCTTTTCCCCCTCTTCCAAGCCCCTACTTTTGAGGTTTCACCACACTGTTCTCCACTTTGCTAAAACTCAGATTTCTTACGACGGGGGCATGTTTGCGTTGCCGGTGCGAGGCCGTGGGGCACTCTTAATCCATCCTTTCAACTCCAGGATCTAGAGAGAAGTATAATCTTTGTGTTCCTTGGTTTTGGGCTCATTACCTCATCATCTTCCTTCATATTTTTGTCTATGAGTTTTACACTTTCATTCTGTTTTTACACTTAGTCATTTTTCTCCCATGTTCTGCACCCTTCTATTTTCTTGAGTTTTCCACCCCATTTTTCACTGCTGTCTTTCGCGTTTTAAACTCTCGTTTCTACCCTAGTTTCACCACAACACTCCCACCTTTCCATAGCATTCACTCTTTCCTCTTTTGGTGTTCTATCTTGTGAGATATTCATCCTTCTTTGAGCCTATTTTGTGCACTATTCTGAATTTTTTGCACAGTCCGCATTGTTCGCCAAATCTCCGGTGTCATAACTTTCTGTCCCGACCTCTTTTTGGAGTGATTCTTGTTCCTATTTCTTTACAATACTCAAGTCTTCTGTCATCTCAAATTTCTCCCCATTTGGACTTCGTTTACCCTACTGTTTGCATCCGTCTTTGCACCCACTTTACACTGTTTGCACAGTTTTTCTTTTGTCATGCACTTTTGCACCTTGTTTATCTTTGTTAATCATGGCATATTAAATCAATTTCTTCATGTTAATCTCATCACAATATACACACCTATTGTTTGCACCCTTCCATAAGGGTTAAAAACCCTCTCCCGGTAAGTTTGCCCTCAATCTTTCATGCTACTTTATGCACTTGGGCAGATTTATACACTTAACATTTTCTAATGGGTTTTGCCTCTTGTTTTGTGTTTGTTTCGCAGAAAAGCATGGAAAGTGAGGCCCTTACCTTCTAGCCGGTAGGAAGGCAAGGAGAGGTAATCCACATAGTCCCCGCATCTTTATATTGAGCTCGATCATCCTCTTTTTCCAAGGTACACAACGCTCTTAGTATTTTATATTCTTTTGGCGTTGTCATTCCTTGGTGGCGATCACGTTATTCTTTTACATCTTTTATCGCCTTTGTCTTGATTGTATGATCATGCTACCATGTTTACATAGACACATATTCATGTTATTCACTTGATATGCACATTATGCTATCACTTATGCACATAGGCTTATTCATGTGATTTGTGGGATCGGCACGCATATACACATCCACATTTTTCACATCTACACCCCTTTTTTGGCGATCACGGTGGGACATCTAGTGCCCATCACTTGTCTCGTGCTTTGCTGCGATTTTGGTGTGTATGTCCATGTTTAGATAGCATTTCTTGCTCATATTATTCACGTTGTTTGCATCCATGTTGTTATGCTCACATATGTTCATTATATCTTGATTTGTTAGATTTAGGCTAGAAATTGCATGCACTCCGTTGCACATAGGGTCATGCATATTGACATATTGTAGTTGCATTTCCCCTCGGTAAATGATCCTCTCGCTCCCATATTCCTTGAGCTCGACTAGGTGATCTTATCCGGGACCTCCATAAGTCCCCGTGAGCCGTGGATTCTCACACGGACGCCGGGCCGATTGTACCTTTTCACCCCTTAGGCTTGCATTTGCATACGCTGTGAAGGAGTTAACCCTAGTCAACCCAAAGTTTGGGTGATGAGGGCATCCCATGCCCCTCCACATTTTCTCCGGACTCGGATTGTTCATTGGCAAGCGCCATTATGTTAGTCATGTATTTTTGAGTCTAGTCATGTAATCTTCACATTTTCTTTGAGTCAATATCATGTAATTTTCCCTTTATTTGAGTTATGTACCTAGGTTAGTGAGTCATTGTCCTAAGTATTGTGTCATTAGGTTGGTTTGTTAGGCTATTGGGCCCAATTCAATGGGCTTGGCCCAAGGGCGCCCCTACCCATTCGGTTATTTGTCATTGAGTCAAATGTCAGGGACTTTTGTAAAAATATGGGTTGCCTATATATAGGACCCCATTCCCCTCATTTTGAACTAATGAACCATTGCATGAATATTGAAATCCAATTCCAAATCCCACTAGATCTCTCTCTCTCTCTCTCTCTCTCTCTCTCTAAGGGGTCCCCCCTCTCTCTCTCTCTTCCCTAACCCCAAAATTTGAAATTTTCTCTCTCCTCCCCATTCACCTCTCATTAAGACCCCTCCCCTTCCCCATACACTCATTTAACTCCCCCCCAACCCCAAGGTGGAATCCCCCAATCACTAGGCCACTCTCCAACCCCCAACTACCCTACCCACTTCCCCAAGCACCCTTCCCTCTCCCCCATACAACCCACCACTTCCCTAGGCCATTTGAATTCAAATCCCCCTTCCCTTCACAGCCCTAGGGCACCCCCAAGACCCCTCCCCTTGGTTAGGGTCGCACCCCCCTCTCTCTCTCATCTCCACCATTCTTCCTTGCCCCACTCCAACACCATTTGATACTACTAGGTTACAGCTGGCGATCTGCAGAAGACCACCTGCTTTCAGCGGCGACCCCGATCACATCCCAGTGAATCTGAAGGCCCAAGAGGTACCGTTGGAAGCGTCTTCGAGTTATCTTCGCAACGGTGGTGGTTTCGTCTAGATCCGAGCTCCGAGCTGGCCGTGAGACCAGTTTTCCCCTGACTGTGTGCAGCTTCCCTGGCAGAGCACCTGAGCCGGAGTTGAAGCTCTACTGCGACATACCTGTTAGGAATCAGATCGAGCTTTCTTCAGTAAAAGTGTTCTACTTCGAGCCCTCCACCATCCCCACCAAGCAGAGCTTCAATCAGCATCCGGAACCAGGAGTTACCAATTTTATTCCCTGATCGTGCGGATCTGCCTCCCCTCTATCTGCACCGACCCTCCGTCACTGATCAGAAGCCACCTGTCGACTCTGACATCATTTGATATCCCCGTCAGTTCAGCTTCAAAGTAGACCCGCCTACGGTTCCAACGGCGCCAACGGCACTAGATTCTGAGCTAGGGAGCATTCGTGATGCCCTCTGCATCGTTCTGCTTGGAACCTGCAACCGTCAGAACCGAGGAGCTGCTACCCTGATCAAGCCCATACCCTGACCAGCAGCTGTACCAGGAGAAATCAAGAAAATTCAGGCACCTTCCCGGTCTAGTTACGAAGGTTTTCCCATAGGTTTCGTCTTCTGCAAATTTCGGGAGTGGCCGCAGCGTCCAGAGAGCCGACGGCCTGTCCAGAAGCGCAGATAGTGGGCAGACCCGGCTACGGCGACCATTTATCATTTCTAGCTCGATTTTCCCTTTCTGCTTGGCTGGCTGAAGGTCCCTCCCTGTGTGGAGGTAACTTTTGGTTGTAATACATTAACCCCCACCCCGAGATCCCCCCCCCCCTTGCATGGGGCGTAGTGCTATACTCCTTTTAATTTCAGGTTGAAGCGACACCGACGCGGCGTGCGGGTGCATACCCTCGCCTCCCCGCTCGCCCCCGTCTCTGGCGGGAGTCGGCGTCTTCACGCCAGCTAGGTGAGCTCCTGAACATCCCTCATTGCTGTAATGGACTTTCTTAGCTTAGTATTGCTATAGTTACTCCGTCGGCGGTGAGAGAGTGTTCGATTTTAAATTGCCACCAAATTGAGTGACCACCGCGGGCGAGTTGTGAGAGCTTCCACTCAACCAACACCCTTGGTGTGTTGGCTGCCCATGATTTGGGCTTCCCTTGGCCCATTTGGGGTCCGCAATAAGCTAGCCAACCCTTGGAGAACCAAGGTCCCACCTCGGACCCTCTCCATCATCACCGAGTCGCCTTCGGGCACTAACGTGCGCCAAGTGAGTGAGTCGCTAGTGTGAGTCCGCTGCTTAACCCGAATGCTTGCATACTTAGGTCCAAGGTCTGTCTCACATCAATTGGTATCATCAGCATAGCATCCTAGTTGGTCTCACATCAAGTGTATCAAAACATCTTCATCACATCATCATAGGTCTTAGGTCGGTTTTACATCAAGTGGTATCAGAGCAAGTTCACAACTTGACTCTATCAAGTTGGTCCTAGGGCATGTCTATGCATTTAGAGTCTTCAAGTGCTTCACTCTTGTCCCCTAGTATGGCCACCTCATATCGACCTTACCAATCGGCCCACTCCATAAGTCCAAGCCACCAAGAGATGCCTACCACTAACACCCATAACTTCCCTGGCCATGTCAACTACTTCATGAAAGCCTTGACCTATGCCAATGAGCGGCTTGATAACATATCGGGCCGACTCAACCAACTTGGAGAAAATAGGCCCGCCCCAAGGACGGACGATAGGATGGTCCCTTTCCCACTTCCCACCTTTCATGGAACCTCTCCTAGAGAATATTTAGATTGGGAAGCTACAATGGACCAATACTTCACTTGGTATCCTATGTCCGAGGATGAAAAGGCATGGGTTGCCAAAATGCAACTTACCAAACAGGCAGAAACTTATTGGATGCAAATTGTCGGGCTAAAGGTACTTAGAAGGGAAACTCCCATCACCACTTGGAAGGACATGAAAGAGCAACTTAGGGTAAAATATATGTCCCCTTTCTACCCGGGTTACCAAAGCCCAAGGAGCACTCCCACTCCCTCAACCCCACCCGTCCAAAACCTCACCCCTAAAACCCAAGTATCTAAGGCCTCCACCTCCTCACCCAACCCCATAAGGTTCCCCACACCCCAACCAAAACCCCCTCCCCTAACCTACACTAGTCAAGCCCCTTTAACCCCCACCTCCACCCCAAACGATCCCAAGGGCAAGAGACCCTTAACCGGCCCGATTCCCTCCATAAGGACCACCACTCATCCAACCTTCACCACTCAAACCCAAGTGGACCCCATGACCACCCCTCCACCTAGGCCCATAATGGCCATCACCCCCCAACCCAAAACCCCTCACCCAACCGACCTCCTGCTTCCTACACCAATCTTTCCCCAACCTAGGCCTCCTCTACTTCCCCTTCATATCCAAATCCAAGTCCACCCTTGTCCACCACCCCAAGTGCACCATGCTCCAGCTATCACCAATTCTCCCGCATTAGACCTACCCAACCTATTAACACTAGGAATAGAAACCCACACACCCATCCACATGGAAATAGATGCTAGTCCCGAACAAAAACCTATCCTAGAGGAAATCCAAGAACCTCCACTTCCACCCACCTCTCCTAGTCCGGATCCTCAAAAGCCACACACCTTCACCATGAATGAAGTCATACTCCAATGGCTCAAACAAGGACCCACCCTTCCTAGCTCACCCCCACCTCCCTCACCGTTGGGATACCTATACCAAATTGCACCCCTCCACTCCTATCACACCACAATCTAATCCTACTATGAGGTAGAAGGTTGGGATGATCTCCTCAAGGGTTTAGAATGGCAACTAGGGTTGACTTGCTTATTGACCTTAGGAAAGGCCCACCCAAAAAGTCTTAGTCTAATCCACCAATGTGATGGTTCTATCACCTCAGTCTTCACCATTGGTTGCTAAACTAGTGACCTCCTTCTCATTCTCCCTATGGATGAAAAACCCATCATGATCCACTCCACTTCCATTGAGATCCCAAGTACCTTGATCGACTGGCCCACTAACGACCTTGGTACCTTGAGGGAGGAGGACCCACCGTGTGAAGACCATGTGGGCATAGAGTCTCTTCTTCTAGGAAACCCAGTCCATGACCCCTTTGATCCATTCCTTTGGGAGTATGGGTACCCACGTGACCCACCCACATCACCCACCACCCACCCTTTCCTACCCCCACCCACCATGTTGGGCCAAGCCCACATCATCCATGACCCAGGTTACACCATAGGAATCATGACCTTAGGCAACACCCGCCTAGAGATCAAGAAAGTGCCCCACCCCATATCCACCTACCTAGATCCCTTCGACCCTTTTGAGTGGAAGCTCAAAGGCCACCCCACCATCCCACGTGAGGAAGTCATCTTTCGGAAAGGAATTCATATGTCTTGGCACATCACACCGCTTGGCATGATTAGTCCGTCGGGTACATTCATCCACATCACCCACATGTCAAGTAGGAAGCATAAGTGGACCATATTTGGATGTAATGGTCCACCCTCTTTCATCATGAGTCATAAACATGAAAAAAGCATACATGGATGTCCGGGTCCCCCAGCATTTGTCACCACCATACATACCTATGGATGCCCCGGTCCTCCCAAATCATTCAACGTCCTCATAACATCAATGCATGATAGCTCTATATGTGGTTGTCCTGGACCCCATTTGCATACCATACATTGTCAACTCACATCGCATCATAGTGCATGGTATATGCATTCAAGAGAGTATCAAGCAACAAGCGGTGGGTGTCACGCCCCGAGCGCGGAAGATACTCGGATATGCGCGACGAGTTTATATCAATCATATCAATCAGAGTGGTCGTGTATTCGACACAAAGACAGAGATGCGCAAAAGTAAAGATAACCCAATCCTTTATTTCATAATGGATAGACTATTACAAATCCAATACTCTATTCAATTAAAAAGGAAAAGTACATAGTTGACTCAAGAAATTAGGAAAAAGACTAAACGACACTTGGAAAAGCTCTAGCTCTTTCACTCTTGACTTTCCCCATCCGTTTGAGTCTCATCATCGGACTTACCAGAAAAGTAAGGGACAAACACGGAGTGAGCGAACGCTCAGTAGAAAATTATATCTCAAGCGCTAGCAAGGGGTTTAAGAAATTACATCTTTCATGAATGGACTATAGCTATGCATGCTCGCATAAAACGACAAGATAGAGAGAATGTAATATCAAGAGAACAAGATGAACTAGTCATGAACTTTCAACAAGATATTCAAGCAAGTACTTTATAGCATGTCAAGTCAAGAACTTTGGCTATCATGTATCAAGCAAGCAAGTAATTACCCTTTTTCGGGTCACGCAAGTCATGTCAAGTCAAGTACGAGTCAAGTACAAGATTTGTGTGGAATGTCCAATCAAGCTAGTCATGCACTCAGTATAATGCCAGATACATTATCATTAAAACTCCCATGGGCACAAGTACTTTCGGGTGCTCCTCCTAGGACCAGATCGGGCCCTATATGCGCAGGCATTTATCATGTATTTTGACATCCACTCTTGTATATATATATAGCCAATATGGAATTTCAATAATTTAAAGCTTGTCGACACGTAGGATAACTTTGATAGAATGGAGTCCAAAATACGACATTGGACATAGATAGGCGATAACAACGGAACAATCACGAATTCGATAAAACTAGGTAGAATAGGTTCCCATAACTCGGGTACCATGACAATATGAGTATAGACACTCTTTTATATAGAATTGAGGTCCACATGAACAGTATATCAAAGGTAAGATACCCTCATTCTTATTATAGAATTGAGGTCCACAAGAACATCAACAAATGGCATGATATCATCATCCCATTAAGAATTCTCATGATATACTCTTTGCATATCATAAGGGCCGGTATACCATGTTTCTTTAGAGTGACATGGTATTCAATAGTGTAATGGGTTTTTAGGGTACAACCAGCTCAGTCGGCCTTGAGGGAATCCAAGGCTCGAGGAGTCTTACGGAGGTCTCTATGACTAACTCGCTAGTCCAAAGGAACGGAATGTCCAATGGAGAGCTTGTATGTCAATGAGAGTTGAGGGTGATCGATAAAACATCATGAAACGTGGGACTATACTCACGGAGTGCAGATATAGTGCCGATATACATATATATAGATATACTGAAACCATCGGTTATCAGAAATAGGTAAAAACATTTTTTACAGGAAAATAACGACTTAAGTAAAGTCACTACCCAAGTAATTAACGCCTTCAGTAAGGGCGTTTATCTATTTTATATTTTTGCAAGATTTCAATATTTCAGTATTTTACCAAAAACGCGCCCTGGTGAGGGGTGTTTAATTACAATTTGACGACGTATACAGTGGTCGTTCATTCTTTACTTCTATTTTTATAGAATATATATTTTCAGTAATTTATCAAAAACACGCCCTGGACAGAGGCGTTACTTTTCAATTCACGCCCTAGACAGGGGCGTTACTCAAGTGAGAGACGACCTATACAGGGTCGTGTATTTCAAGAATTTATAATTTTTCAAGTATTGAAATTTCCAGAAATCGAGATGTGGTCATGACAGGAAAATATCAGGATTAATGATCATGCACTGATTTATTTAGAATCGTATTGAAGTGAATATGGACTAATTAACATGGGTAATTAACAGTTAATTAAATTGACGTCTGTGTACAGGGCGTCAAATCTTTTGAATTGACGACCTTGTCAGGGTCGTTTATTTAAATAGCGCCCTAGTCTGGGTCGCGTATAAAATTAGCGCCCGTGGAAAGGGCGTTTCTTTCCAACAATAGAAACATTTAAAACTCTCGAAAACTATATGCACGAACTAATATATATGGTTTAACATGATTATTATGGTGATTTGGGCTACAGTGCTTGAGAAAACCTACCTTGACAAAGATTTGAACGGGTCTTTTGAAGCTTTCGATCTTAATAGCAGCAAGGGTAGTAAGAGGATGCAGATGAAGAACCCTCAATTCTTCAGTCAACCGGGTTCACTTCTACAGACAACCTGTAGAGACAGAAGAAACGGAGAAGAAGATATTAAAATCTTCTTATACGTAACCGAAAGCAAGAGGAAAGAACTTACTTGTTCTTCGGAAGACAGAAGCTTTCAACATGTAATCAGAAGTAGATGAAGAATCATCAGTATTCTTCATAAATTCGATAGACAGAGTAAAGAAAAAGAACATGATGTTCTTTACGTACCTTTAGAAGAATCCGGATGCCAAATAGCGTTCTCGGTTCAAGCAGTAGGTTATTTATAGGATTTCTAGAATCCTAATAGAGTTAGTGTTTGATTGGAAGTAATACTTCCAAGATAGAGTTATTACTACATTCGAACTCTTTCCCTTAGTTATCAACTTACCCTGGATAGACTCCTGGGTCGAACGTAACTCAAACTAAATTAGCGACCTAGGTCAGGGCGTCGAATTTAAATTGACGCCGTGTAAAGCGTCGTTTCTTGTTGAAACGCGTCTATTCAAAGGACGTTACGTTATCTTGCCCTTTTATTTATTTTGGGTCGTTTGAAATTTGATGCCCTGTGGTGTGGGCGTCCTTTCTTTAAAACACGCCTTGATCAAGGGCGCTTATTTGTAAAGTAGCGCCTTTTCCTGAGGCGTTATTTTTATCAGGGTTTAATTATTTTTATTCCAAGCTCTTTCGTTTATTTATTGAATCTTTTAATCTATTTTGATTTATTTTATTTCTTTTAAATTTATCAAGGTTGCTACACCCTCCCCCACTTAAAAAGAATTTGGTCCCCAAATTCAATATCATATAATTACATATGTAGAGTATGTACCTCTTAAAATAATTCGGGAAATTGTTTCCTCATAGATTCCTCGGTCTCCCATGTAGCTTCATGTTCTGAATTCTTATTCCATTGTACTTTTAGCATGGGTATAACCTTATTCCTTAGGGTACGTACTTCTCGATCTAAGATCTTCATAGGCTTCTGTTCATACGTGAGATCTTTCTGGATCACTAAATTTCCATGCTCGATGATATGTGATGGATCGTGTACATACTTCTTCAACATAGATATGTGGAACACATCATGAATATCTGACAATTGAGGGGGTAATGCGATGCGATAAGCAACCTCGCCAACTCTTTCTAGAAAAAAAAAAGGTCCGATGTATCTTGGTGTAAGCTTGCCTTTAACACCAAATCTCCGTATGCCACGTCCGGGTGATATCTTGAGAAATCCATGATCTCCAATTTGGAATTCAAGATCTCTCCTTCTTGTGTCAGCATAAGCCTTTTGCCTTGTCTGAGCAACTTGCAATCTTTCCCTGATTACTTGTATCTTCTCAATTGTATCTCTTACCATGTCTGGACCTAACAGTTGTTTCTCTCCAACTTCGTTCCAGCATAAGGGTGATCGGCAACTCTTTCCGTATAAAGCTTCGAAAGGTGCCATTTGTATACTTGCCTGCTAACTATTATTGTATGCAAATTCTACCAACGGCAAGTGATCATGCCAGTTTCCACCAAAATCAATAATGCATGCTCTAAGCATATCCTCGACTACTTGATTGGTCCTCTCGGTCTGACCATCCATTTGTGGATGAAAAGGGGTACTAAAGTTAAGCCTTGTTCCCAACGAATGTTGTAGACCATTCCAGAAATGAGAGGTAAAGCGAGGGTCTCTGTCAGACACGATTGAGACAGGTATACCATGCAATCTAACTATCTCCTTGATGTATAATGTAGCCAAAATATCAATTGACCATCGACTTTTGATTGGCAAGAAATGCACCGATTTAGTTAATCGGTCAATGATAACCCATATTCCATCATGTCCTCCTTTTGACTTAGATAATCCCATGATGAAATCCATACCGATGTCTTCCCACTTCCATTTGGGAATATCCAGAGGATGTAGTTTTCCAGCAGGCTTTTGGTGTTCCGCCTTGACTTGTTGGCACGTGAGACAACGTGATACATAGTCTGCTATTTCTCTTTTCATGTTGGGCCACCAAAAATTTCTTTTTAGATCTTGGTACATTTTGGTAGATCCTGGATGAATCGTGTACCTTGATCTGTGAGCTTCATCTAAGATCTTCTTCTTTAATTCTGGACTGTCCGGTATACAAGTTTTGTTTCTAAACAACAACCTTCCACCTAAAGTTAAGTGGAAATCAGATTGTCCTTCTAGTTTGCCCTTGATTTCCACTAATGTTGGGTCATCATTCTGAAGCGTTTGTATTTCAGTTAATAGGTCTGACTGTATACTTATATGAGATAATATGACGCACCTAGGGTCCGTGTCCATGCTTATATTGAGTTCAGCGAATTGCTCCAGTAACTTCCATTCTTGAACCATACAATTGGCTAAGAGAGCTCTTAGCTTTTTACTAAGTGCATCTGCTACATGATTACCCTTTCCGGGATGATATTGTATATTGAAGTCGAAGTCCTTGAGATATTCCAGCCACCATCTTTGCCTCATATTTATTTCCTTTTGAGAGAAAAGATACTTGAGACTTTTATGATCAGAGTATACAGTAAACTGTACTCCATAAAGATAATGTCTCCATATTTTGAGTGCAAATACTACCGCGGCCAATTCTAAGTCATGGACGGGGTAGTTCTCTTCATGCTTCTTTAATTGATGAGAAGAGTAGGCTATAACCTTTCCTTGTTGCATTAGAACACATCCGAGGCCAATGCCAGAAGTATCAGTGTACACCTCGAACTTTTCTCCTTCAATTGGCAATGCTAAGATAGGAGCTGTAGTAAGATGATCCTTGAGAGTTTGGAAGCTTCTTTCACATTCCTCACTCCATTCATAACGAATCTCCTTGCGAGTTAACCTTGTAAGTGGTACGGCGATCTTAGAGAAATCCTTGATGAATCGCCGATAATAGCCGGCAAGACCTAAGAAACTTCGGATCTCGCTAGCATTGGTCGGTCTTTCCTAGTTCCTTACAGCTTCAACTTTTGATGGGTCTACAGACAAGCCATCCTTTGATATAACATGTCCGAGAAAAGTCACTTCTTCAAGCCAGAATTCACACTTGCTAAGTTTTGCATATAATTGGTTTGTCCTCAATATTTGTAATGTAATCCTTAAATGCTCCTCATGCTCTTCCTTGGTCTTGGAATAAATTAATATATCATCAATAAAGACGACCACGAATTGATCCAAATAAGGCCTGTATATACTATTCATTAACTGCATAAAGGCAGCAGGGGCATTTGTTAGTCCGAAAGGCATAACAACGAATTCATAATGGCCATACCTGCTTCTGAATGCGGTCTTATGAATGTCATCATCTTTGATCCTTAACTGATGATATCTCGACCTGAGATCAATCTTTGAGAAATACTTGGATCCCGATATTTGATCAAATAATTCATCGATCTTCGGCAGTGGATACTTGTTCTTGATAGTGAGATGGTTCAACTGTCGATAGTCGATGCATAACCTCATGGATCCATCCTTCTTCTTTACAAATAGTACATGCGCTCCCCACGGGGAAGTACTTGGTCTAATGAATCTTTTCTTATTAGTTCCATCAATTGCTCCTTTAACTCCTTGAGTTCAGCAAGTGACATCCTATAAGGTGCCTTTGAAATCGGACCAGCACCAGGGACTAGGTCAATGGTGAAGGCCACTTCCCTTTGCAGGGGTAATCCCGGCAAATCTTCCGGAAATACGTCCGGAAATTCTTGCACTATTGGAATGTTTTCTAGCTTAGTTTCCTTAGCTTCTTTAACTGTGACAAAGGCAAGGAAAGATGTACATCCTTTCCTGATGAGCTTGCTAGCTCGGAGAGCTGAAATAAGAGGGGATTTGCTCCGACTCTTAGGGCTAGTAAATACTAATTCCGGGAACTCCTTGAAAGTAACCTTGCTATTGTGACAATCAACCGTTGCCTGGTATTTGGATAACCAATCTGCTCCTAGTATAACATCATACTCCTTTAGATCTAAGCATATGAGATCGATAGGGAGATTCCTACCATGAACCAATACTTCACAGTTTTGGTAATGATGCGTGATATCAGTCTCGTCACCCAGAGGAGTAGACAAAACTAACTTCATCCATTCCGCTTCTAGGGGTAATGGGTCAGCGAACTTCTTAGAAATAATAGAATGCGATGCACCAGTATCAATTAAGATATATGCATTCTTGGAATAAACTTTCAATGTACCTTCCACTAGTCCGCCTTCTTCTTCTTGCTCGGTCTCCTTGATTGCATGAAGACGAGCATTCTTTGTTACCGGGCGTTTCCCGTCACCGGCTTGGTCGTTAAGTAATGGGCAATCGGGAATCCGATGCTCACGACTCCCACAACGGAGACATGCTCCTAGTTTCCTGCAGCATTCTTCTGCTCTATGGCCCGCCTTATCACAATGCTTGCACACTGTATTTGAAGGGGTAGTGGTGATAGAGAAGGGCTTGGTCTTCTTAAACTTTTGATCTTGTGAGGACGTACCTCCATTGCTAGGCCTTTTCTTGAAGTTGGGTTTAAAGGAACCCGAACCTGTAACTTGTTCCTTCTTATCCTTACCACGAATTCTATCGGATAGCTCCGTGGCATCTTCTAATAACTGTACGCGGCGTACAATCTCCGAGTAGACTTGAATGTCCATCGGTGCCAGTTGGGTAATAGCTTGGGGCCTGAGCCCATTAAGAAACCTCCTAGCTTTCATTTTCTCAGTGCTAACTAAGTGCTTAGCATACCGAGATAATCTAGAGAATTGGGCCTCATACTCGGCCACTGACAAAGATCGTTGCTTTAATGCAGCAAATTCTGCAGCCTTCTTTTCCTGAACTCGATCTGAGAAATATTTCGCGTTGAAGTATTCAACGAATTCCTCCCACGTAACCTGCTCTTGATTTATAGTAGCCTCTATTGATTCCCACCAGCATCTAGCATCCCTTTCTAACTAAAAAGTGGCTAATAAGACTTTATCTTGATCCGTGCATTGCATAACATGGAATATACGTTCTATCTCCCTAATCCAGTGTTCAGCGTCATCTGGATCAGTAGAACCCGTGAACTTGGGTGGGTTCATGTTCTTGAAAGTCTGGTGGAGACTTCCTGCTCGTTGTCCACCTCCTTGTGCTACTTGTTGCAGCACTTGAGTCATGCCTTGAAGGGTACGCTGCATGTTGTGCCACTGAGCACGTTCGGCAGCCATTATCCTACAATTACAATAACTAGATTAATATGTGATTTGTATCTTAAAGACGCATATACTATGTTAACTTTAACCCTTGGTTCTACCCAATCTCACTGGTTGAAGGTTAAAACTTATCCTTGGACTTGGGTTTTTCCTAGGAATTGAATACCTTAGGCTCTGATACCACAAAAACTGTCACGCCCCGAGCGCGGAAGATACTCGGATATGCGCGACAAGTTTATATCAATCATGTCAATCAGAGTGGTCGTGTATTCGACACAAAGACAGGGATGCACAAAAGTAAAGATAACCCAATCCTTTATTTCATAATGGATGGACTATTACAAATCCAATACTCTATTCAATTAAAAAGGAAAAGTACATAGTTGACTCAAGAAATTAGGAAAAAGACTAGACGACACTTGGAAAAGCTCTAGCTCTTTCACTCTTGACTTTCCCCATCCGTTTGAGTCTCGTCATCGGACTTACCTGAAAAGTAAGGGACAAACACGGAGTGAGCGAACGCTCAGTAGGAAATTATATCTCAAGCGCTAGCAAGGGGTTTAAGTAATTACATCTTTCATGAATGGACTATAGCTATGCATGCTCGCATAAAACGACAAGATAGAGAGAATGTAATATCAAGAGAACAAGATGAACTAGTCATGAACTTTCAACAAGATATTCAAGCAAGTACTTTATAGCAAGTCAAGTCAAGAACTTTGGCTATCATGTATCAAGCAAGCAAGTAATTACCCTTTTTCGGGTCACGCAAGTCATGTCAAGTCAAGTACGAGTCAAGTACAAGATTTGTGTGGAATGTCCAATCAAGCTAGTCATGCACTCGGTATAATGCCAGATACCTTATCATTAAAACTCCCATGGGCACAAGTACTTTCGGGTGCTCCTCCCAGGATCAGATCGGGCCCTATATGCGCAGGCATTTATCATGTATTTTGACATCCACTCTTGTATATATATATAGCCAATATGGAATTTCAATAATTTAAAGCTTGTAAACACGTAGGATAACTTTGATAGAATGGAGTCCAAAATACGACATTGGACATAGATAGGGGATAACAACGGAACAATCACGAATTCGATAAAACTAGGTAGAATAGGTTCCCATAACTCGGGTACCATGACAATATGAGTATAGACACTCTTTTATATAGAATTGAGGTCCACATGAACAGTATATCAAAGGTAAGATACCCTCATTCTTATTATAGAATTGAGGTCCACAAGAACATCAACAAATGGCATGATATCATCATCCCATTAAGAATTCTCATGATATACTCTTTGCATATCATAAGGGCCGGTATACCATGTTTCTTTAGAGTGACATGGCATTCAATAGTGTAATGGGTTTTTAGGGTACAACCAGCTCAGTCGGCCTTGAGGGAATCCAAGGCTCGAGGAGTCTTACGGAGGTCTCTATGACTAACTCGCTAGTCCAAAGGAACGGAATGTCCAATGGAGAGCTTGTATGTCAATGAGAGTTGAGGGTGATCGATAAAACATCATGAAATGTGGGACTATACTCACGGAGTGCAGATATAGTGTCGATATACATATATATAGATATACTGAAACCATCGGTTATCAGAAACAGGTAAAAATATTTTTTACAGGAAAATAACGACTTAAGTAAAGTCACTACCCAAGTAATTAACGCCTTCAGTAAGGGCGTTTATCTATTTTACATTTTTACAAGATTTCAATATTTCAGTATTTTACCAAAAACGCGCCCTGGTGAGGGGCGTTTAATTACAATTTGACGACGTATACAGTGGTCGTTCATTCTTTACTTCTATTTTTGCAGAATATATATTTTCAGTAATTTATCAAAAACACGCCCTGGACAGAGGCGTTACTTTTCAATTCACGCCCTAGACAGGGGCGTTACTCAAGTGAGAGACGACCTATACAGGGTCGTGTATTTCAAGAATTTACAATTTTTCAAGTATTGAAATTTCCAGAAATCGAGATATGGTCATGACAGGAAAATATCAGGATTAATGATCATGCACTGATTTATTTAGAATCGTATTCAAGTGAATATGGACTAATTAACATGGGTAATTAACAGTTAATTAAATTGACGTCTGTGTACAGGGCGTCAAATCTTTTGAATTGACGACCTTGTCAGGGTCGTTTATTTAAATAGCGCCCTAGTCTGGGTCGCGTATAAAATTAGCGCCCGTGGAAAGGGTGTTTCTTTCCAACAATAGAAACATTTAAAACTCTCGAAAACTATATGCATGAACTAATATATATGGTTTAACATGATTATTATGGTGATTTGGGCTACAGTGCTTGAGAAAACCTACCTTGACAAAGATTTGAACGGGTCTTTTGAAGCTTTCGATCTTAATAGCAGCAAGGGTAGTAAGAGGATGCAGATGAAGAACCCTCAATTCTTCAGTCAACCGGGTTCACTTCTACAGACAACCTGTAGAGACAGAAGAAACGGAGAAGAAGATATTAAAATCTTCTTATACGTAACCGAAAGCAAGAGGAAATAACTTACTTGTTCTTCGGAAGACAGAAGCTTTCAACCTGTAATCCGAAGTAGATGAAGAATCATCAGTATTCTTCATAAATTCGATAGACAGAGTAAAGAAAAAGAACATGCTGTTCTTTACGTACCTTTAGAAGAATCCGGATGCCAAATAGCGTTCTCGGTTCAAGCAGTAGGTTATTTATAGGATTTCTAGAATTCTAATAGTGTTTGATTGGAAGTAATACTTCCAAGATAGAGTTATTACTACATTCGAACTCTTTCCCTTAGTTATCAACTTACCCTGGATAGACTCCTGGGTCGAACGGAACTCAAACTGAATTAGCGACCTAGGTCAGGGCGTCGAATTTAAATTGACGCCGTGTAAAGCGTCGTTTCTTGTTGAAACGCGTCTATTCAAAGGACGTTACGTTATCTTGCCCTTTTATTTATTTTGGGTCGTTTGAAATTTGACGCCTTGTGCTGTGGGCGTCCTTTCTTTAAAACACGCCTTGATCAAGGGCGCTTATTTGTAAAGTAGCGCCTTTTCCTGAGGCGTTATTTTTATCAGGGTTTAATTATTTTTATTCCAAGCTCTTTTGTTTATTTATTGAATCTTTTAATCTATTTTGATTTATTTTATTTCTTTTAAATTTATCAGGGTCGCTACAGTGGGATTCACAAGAAGCGAGCACAAACTCCTAAGCACCACTTTGAGTTCCAAGTTGACAAGTTGGCGATGATGGCTTTGGAGTGGCTCTACTTTAGGGTCACCTCCAATCTGAGGGCATGAGGACTTGGACCTTGCCAAGATTTGAGTGGCTTTGGCAACCCAGCTTATGGGTTGGACTTTCAAATGGGTTTTGGGATTCACCCCACTTCCCATGTGGCGGATCCGGCACCCTCTAAGGGCACCGCGGTGGATCCTGGTGAGTGCCTCGAGCTTACACCTACCGTTGTGAAAGACACCCTCGGAGTGCCACCACAAATAGCCTGAGAGCCCAACGTGAGCACACGGCGGCAATACTAGACAAGCAAGATCCCATCGCCAGCATGAGGGTATGACCGAGCCACTTTGTCGAGCTGAAGCGCCGTTCCCCGACTATGGTCGCAGGTTGAGTATGGAGATCGTGGATCGCCCAGAGCCGTAGTTCGATGTACTACTTCCCTGGTGGACCCATACTCGACAGGGTCGAGTTTTCCCCACCCCGGGGGTATGATGAGGGCATACCTTGCCCCTCCACATTTTCTCCGGACTCGGATTGTTCATCGGCAAGCGCCATTATGTTAGTCATGTATTTTTGAGTCTAGTCATGTAATCTTCACATTTTCTTTGAGTCAATATCATGTAATTTTCCCTTTATTTGAGTCATGTACCTAGGTTAGTGAGTCATTGTCCTAAGTATTGTGTCATTAGGTTGGTTTGTTAGGCTATTGGGCCCAATTCATTGGGCTTGGCCCAAGGGCGCCCCTACCCCTTCGGTTATTTGTCATTGAGTCAAATGTCAGGGACTTTTATAAAAATGTGGGTTGCCTATATATAGGACCCCATTCCCCTCATTTTGAACTAATGAACCATTGCATGAATATTGAAATCCAATTCCAAATCCCACTAGATCTCTCTCTCTCTCTCTATCTCTCTCTCTCTCTCTCTAAGGGGTCCCCCCTCTCTCTCTCTCTTCCCCAACCCCAAAATTCGAAATTTTCTCTCTCCTTCCCATTCACCTCTCATTAAGACCCCTCCCCTTCCCCATACACTCATTTAACCCCCCCCAACCCCAAGGTGGAATCCCCCAATCACTAGGCCACCCTCCAACCCCCAACTACCCTACCCACTTCCTCAAGCACCCTTCCCTTTCCCCCATACAACCCATCACTTCCCTAGGCCATTTGAATTCAAATCCCCCTTCCCTCCACAGCCCTAGGGCACCCCCAAGACCCCTCCCCTTGGTTAGGGTCGCACCCCCCTCTCTCTCTCATCTCCACCATTCTTCCTTGCCCCACTCCAACACCATTTGATACTACTAGGTTGCAGCTGGCGATCTGCAGAAGACCACCTGCTTGCAGCAGCGACCCCGATCACATCCCAGTGAATCTGAAGGCCCAAGAGGTACCGTTGGAAGCATCTTCGAGTCATCTTCGCAACGGTGGTGGTTTCGTCTGGATCCGAGCTCCGAGCTGGCCGTGAGACCATTTCTCCCCCGACTGTATGCAGCTTCCCTGGCAGAGCACCTGAGCCGGAGTTGAAGCTCTACTGCGACATACCTGTTAGGAATCAGATCGAGCTTTCTTCAGTAAAAGTGTTCTACTTCGAGCCCTCCACCATCCCCAACAAGCAGAGCTTCAATAAGCATCCGGAACCAGGAGTTACCAATTTTCTTCCATGATCGTGCGGATCTGCCTCCCCTCTATCTGCACCGACCCTCCGTCACTGATCAGAAGCCACCAGTCGACTCCGACATCATTTGGTATCCCCG
This sequence comes from Amorphophallus konjac, assembly GCA_022559845.1. Classification (NCBI taxonomy): domain Eukaryota; kingdom Viridiplantae; phylum Streptophyta; class Magnoliopsida; order Alismatales; family Araceae; genus Amorphophallus; species Amorphophallus konjac. The sequence continues at coordinate 236,800,682 of CM040121.1, read as the reverse complement.
TCAGTTCGGCTTCAAAGTAGACCCCCCTATGGTTCCAACAGCGCCAACGGCACTGGATTCTGAGCTCGGCAGTATTCGTGACGCTCTCTACATCTTGCTGCTTGGAACCTGCAACTGTCAGAACCGAGGAGCTGCTACCCTGATCAAGCCCCTACCCCGACCAAAAGCTGTACCAGGAGAAATCAAGAAAATCCACGCACCTTCCCGGTCCAGTTACGAAGGTTTTCCCACAGGTTTCATCTTCATCAAAATTCGGGAGTGGCCGCAGCGTCCAGAGAGCTGACTGCTTGTCCAGAAGCGCAGACAGTGGGAAGACCCGGCTACGGCGACCATTTATCATTTCTAGCTCAATTTTCCCTTTCTGCTTGGCCGGATGAAGGCCCCTCCCTGTGTGGAGGTAACTTTTGGTTGTAATACATTAACCCCCACCCTGAGATCCCCCCCCTTGCATGGGGCGTAGTGCTGTACTCCTTTCAATTTCAGGTTGAAGCGACACCGACGCGGCGTGCGGGTGCATACCCTCGCCTTCCCGCTCGCCCCCGTCTCCGGCCAGAGTCGGCGTCTTCACGCCGGATAGGTGAGCTCCTGAACATCTCTCATTGCTGTAATGGACTTGCTTAGCTTAGTATTGCTATAGTTACTCCGTCGGCAGTGAGAGAGTGTCCGATTTTAAATTACCACCAAATTGAGTGACCACCGCGGGCGAGTTGTGAGAGCTTCCACTCAACCCACACCATTGGTGTGTTGGCCGCCCATGATTTGGGCTTCCCTTGGCCCATTTGGGGTCCGCAATATGCTAGCCGACCCTTGGAGAACCAAGGTCCCGCCTCGGACCCTCTCCATCATCACCGAGTCGCCTTCGGGCACTAACGTGCGCCAAGCGAGTGAGTCGCTAGTGTGAGTCCGCTGCCTAACCCGAATGCTTGCATACTTAGGTCCAAGGTCGGTCTCACATCAATTGGTATCATCATCATAGCATCCTAGTTGGTCTCACATCAAGTGTATCAAAACATCTTCATCACATCATCATAGGTCTTAGGTCGGTTTTACATCATTGGGCCTTATTCCCTATAGGATAACTATCTTGAGGGAATTAATCTTAATTTAAAGACATTTAAAGGCCCACCAAAACTTTGACAATAAAATATTTCCCATCATATTAACTTGGTTGACTTGGGTGAAATCTTGCATATTGTTTGTGTTGTTTGGGCTTGTATAAGCCCATTTGTGTCATTTTATATTACATCGCCACTATCCATATAGGTTTTGTCGTTAGGCCCATTTAGGCTAGTCCATTCTGTGTGTCTGTTTGTTTAGTCTTAGTGTCTTAGGTTTCTTTTCTTCTTCCTTTGCATTACTGAGTTAGTCCCCCTCCTTTGAGCCCTTACTTCCCTCATTGTATTTCCCAGAGTTTCCTGTATAAAGTCTCCATTTGCCCTCATGGAGCGCCATTTTTCTCATGTATATTACCCTTCTTCTTCCCCATCTTCTTATTCCCGTGTAGATTCCTCTTCCCACGCGGGCCCATCTCCACGTGGCCCTTCCGACCCACAAGCAAATCATGTGGCCCATTTATCATCTGTTGCTTGCCAAATGGACCCGATCCAACCCAAAAATTCGCTGCTAGTCAACTTAATGGGCCCCATTCTCTTAATGGGCATCATTCTCATAACGAGCCTCATTCACCTAATGGGCCTTATTTCTTTAATGGGTCCCGTTCTTTTAATGGGCCTTATTCTTTCAATGGGCCTCGCTCTCTTGATGGGCCTCAGCCTTCTAATGGGCCTCCCTCTCCTACCCTTCATGGGCCCCCTTTCCTTAATGGGCCCACTTCTCTTAATGGGACCGCTCCTTCTGCTGATGTTGCTACTATGGGTCCCTATTCTCATGTTCATGATTTTTCTAGGCCCACATATCCTTCTATTCCTGGAATGGGCTTCCCTTCTTCTCAATCCAGACCCCTTTATCCGGCCCAATACCATACTCCTGGCCCAAATTCACACTCTCTTGCTCAAGCTAGCTTGCATCCTTCTCAGTCTCTCCCCATCAAGGAGATGATTGCTCAAACTCAATGCCGGCTTGATGAACTTCAGCACCAATTTGATCCCCAAATTTCTTTGAGTGTCCCATTCGCATTCCAAGGTCTTCAGCTTCCACCGCGTTCACAAATTCCTGCTTATCGCCGCTATGGTGGAGTCGGTGACCCTTATGTGCACTTGAAGGAGTTTCTTTGTGAGTCGGCCCAATTCTGACATGACCAACGCTTGATGGCTTATCTGTTTGGTCTGTCTTTAGAAGGCCCGGCTCGGGATTGGTTCTTTTCATTGCCGCAAGATCAAGTGGTGAATTTTCAATCCGTTCAAGAGAAATTTCTTTAGCAATATCAAGACCAGGTTGGGCCAAGGTATTCTATGGTTGATCTGTCCCATGAGAAGATGAAGCCCGATGAGGAGTTCTCTACCTTCGCAGACCGCTGGCGTCGCCTAGCTACACAAGTCCCGGGGCATATTCCGGAGGGAGAGCAAATCAAAATGATCATTTCTAATGCAATGCCTGAGTATCGGTTCATTTTAGCCTTGAATGACATCACCTCCTGGTAACAGCTTTATAGCCAAGCTCACTTCATCCACTAACAACTTTTAGGTTCCCTTGACCCCGAGTCCCCTCCACCTTCTACGCCCACATACGCCTCCTATCCATCACCTTCCATGAGTCAGCCCTCCACCACATATCCTTCCATGAGTCGGCCTTCCGCTCCCCCACACCCATATACCTCCACATATCAACCCTCCACGAGTCACCCTTCTGCTTCTTCATACCCACATGAACCCCCATCTCCAGTCAAGGAAACACCACACCCCGAGAAGGTGGATGCCGTCTATATACCCCCTCATCCTGCTCCGCATATGCCTTCACCAAATCCTTCCCTTAGCCATGCGCCATTGCCTACACAACCTCCGCTTCCATCCCCGCAACCTTCTCTATCACCTTCCCATATCCCTCGGCATCCACCGTACCCGAAGCGGGCTCTTTCTCCGCCATTGCCAGAGTCTTTTACGGATATTTTTAGGGCTTTGATGGCCGCTCATGCGTTGCAACTCCCTCTAGTTATACCTTGTCGACCCGCGGCCGGGAATGTGTTTCAGTATTGTGAATTTCATTGCCAGCAGGGGCATTTAGTTAAAGATTGCCCCGAGTTTCAGGAACTTGTTTATGGTCTGGAAGGCAAGAAGATGATCGATTGGGCCGCCATGCATGAAGCTATTTTAAATCTCCGCAGCAAGCAGCAGCAGCAGTCGTCGCCCTGGCAGCCGTCTCCACTACAAGACCAGGGGCACCCCTGTGATTCTTTTTCTGGCATTGCGCCCGCTCCGTCACCTACTCCATCACAGGTTCCCTCCCCTATGCTTTTGCCTACCTCGTCACCCTCTTCATCTCCACCTACCCCCTCACCTTCACCATCCCCGACTCAACCTCCACAACCTCCACCATCCCAAGCCTCTACTCAGGCTAGTGCTACCACTTCTTCCTCCTCCATTTCCACCATCGCTTTTACTCCCGACGTCGCTCGACGTGTCGTGTCGATACGTCGAAGGTTGGCGCCACGACCCTCCAATTCCTCTACCTCACAACCACTTTCACCATCCTCACCTCCATTACCTTCATTGACCACATCACCCTCTCCACCGTCACCATTGCCTAACCCATTACCACCACCTTCACCGCCTCCTCTCCCAAAGACCCTTATCCCATCACCTCCACCATCTCCACCGCCTTTGCCATCTCCTTCGCCATCGTCGCACGAGCCTGAGCAGGCTGAACCTACACCTACATCTCCACCTTTGCCTTTGCCTCCACCCGAGCCTATCGTCGCCGCTCTCCCTCCACCGCCCAAGATCTCTACACCTTCTAAACCTTCACCCACGCCTTCCAAGCCTTCTCCACCCCTTTCTCTACATACTTCCACCGCACGGAGCGGGTGTGCATTATCTCTGGTGCCCCTTGGGTCTGGTCCCCACGGAGATAATGAGCCGAGCCAGGTTTCGATTGTGCGTTTCAAGATTCAAGATGTCATTTGCCGCATGCCAATCCGGTTCCTGGTCCCTGGCTATTTTGGGGATAATGAGCCTACGTTTTCAGAAATAGTTGCAAAGAAGAGTTCCCTTGCATTGGTGCCAGTCTCTACACAAGCGGGGCCGGTGGCAATCTCATTGCTCGCCGGAGGTTCGATTATCGATGTTGTTATTACCTCTCGCGCGATTGCTGTTCAGTTCACTGGCCAAGAAGGGTTCTCCACCCGTATCGTGCTAACTCATACGGATGCCAAGCAGATTATGAATTCCATATTCCAGGGGCAATTGGCTGCATCTTCCATGTTGTCAAAGGACATTATGCACATTCTATGCAATCTCTCTCAGGTTATCAGTATGTCGGCCACGTCAACGCCATGTATTACTCCCCCTCAGCTTCATTCTCATCTATCAAGGGAGTTGTGCTTCAGGTCTAATTGCCGATGGGAGATGCCTAATCTCATGCTAGTGCCATGTGACAAAACTCTGTGGGCGTTCATTTGGGGAGTTATCTGTCGAAGAATGTTCCTCTACTATTGGTAGCACTGGGTATCCAGGGGCAATCGCCCCAATGAGGCTTCATGTTCATGACCGGGCCAGGTCATCTGCCAGATGGGCTCGTTATTTAAGAAGACATTACGGATCAAGAAGGTCGAAGGTCCAAGTCCGCACCAGGCGGGTTCAGGTTCAAAAAGGTTCTGCTAAGAAGAGGCGACGGCGTAAGTTTAAGGGACGTCGATTGTGCACTCAGGGGTCCACTTCTTCCACCTTCTCTTCCTTTCTTTCATCATTTCTTCTACTCAGCTCCCACCCATGGGTGGTGTACCTCCCTTCCTCTAATCCAGTTTCTATGATCTTCTCCTCTCTTTTCGGGTCCGTAAACCCCCATTTTTCTTTCTCCACTCATCCGGAGTCTCCAGATCTTCCGTTCTCTCATGATTTTAGGCCTCGGCCTATGTCATCCTTTCATCCCATTTTCGGGACTTCTTCTGATCCTTCCCTTCTGGTATCCCCGGGCTCTGCTTCTGATCTTTCCCCGACCCTTTCGGGTGACCATCAGTCTTTTTCCCCGACCCTGTCGGGTGTCAATCATTTTCTTTCCCCGACCCTATCGGGTGATGCTAATTCCTTTTCTCCGACCACATCGGATTATTACTCCTCTTCTCCCTTATCTTTGCCACAATCTTCTCATGGTCTCTCTATTCTTTCCTCCTCACCCTTTCGGGGTCATTACCCTTTTTCTTACTATTTTCGAGGCTTTAGCCCGCCTTGATCTCAGTTAATCCCTGGCTATTCTGTACTTGGTTCCTTGTTATCAGAGCCTCAATGCCTTAACGAGGGAGTTCTAGCCCTCGTCTCTCTTCTTTTTTTATCCCTTCTTCGTCCAGTATGAGGTCTGCCACTCCTCTATGTCGAGGAATCCAATCCTTTGCTCTCCTTTCATCCTTTATCCTGACAAGCAAGGAAAACAAAGTTCGCACTCCTCAAAGCTCGATGATCGAAATCGCTTCAGGGTGTCGGTTTCCACGCCATGGATTTGCAAAGGTATCTTTAATTTTGTGCAAGAATATGTTATCATTGCTATTACTCTGTTATTTCTGCACGCGCTTATAATGTTGGTTCCTTAAAATATGGTTGAGTGGCCTTGGGCTTTAGTTAGTTTGCTTAGTCAAATGAGTCACTTCTGCAGTATCCTTAGGCTGGTGATAGCCCCGCACTGGGAGTCTAGTTTCTTTTCTCGATTGTTGAGGGTGACCTTTTGTAAGGGTTTTTCACACACTACACGGCAAGCCATAGCCGATTCCTCTAAGGCACACCGTTGCTGCTTTGGCCATACTTTCGATATGCACGAAGGCCTTTTCTCTTCTATGCTTGGCCAAGTGCAGGGGCAAGAGATTGATGGATAAGATGACTAACCTAGGCGCTTCCTAATATGAGAGAGGTCTCAAATAGGGACAGTCTTGACCCTCAAAAGTGAGCTTTCATGTTATATCTGGTCAATAAGGGCTACCAAAATGAGAAAATGAATCAATGCAAAATTATGAATCAAAGGCATGGCAAGAGTGGCAGTACAGTTCCCCGCGGGACATCATGAGCTCGGTCGCATGCGTGCCTGATAAATATGGGTCTAAAAATCAAAGACACAAAGTCCCAGCGCAACAGACCTACTCTTTGAGGGGTAGTGCCCTAGAAGGAAGTCGAACCCTGATATCTCCAATCCTACATAAGGCTTGTCTCTAATTATTCTTCCACTTCTCCCTCTTAGGCTGGGTTGTATCCCGGGTATGGCCTTAGTAGGGGCACCGTTCTTTAGAGACAGTTGGTTGTGGTAAGCCACCCTCACATGCACGCCCTGCTTAAGGGAAACCTTTAATGAAAGGGGTAGAAACGACGATCCCTGGGGAGTAGTTTGAGCCCGTCTTTAGGTGTTGTGGATTGCTATGTCAAAATCAAAATTTCTATAAAAAACGCAAACATTGTCAAAAATCCAAAAAAATCAAATACTTCAAAATTTTAAAAAAATTCAAATATTTCAAAAACCTAAAAAATCAAATACTTCAAAAAAAATCCAGAAAAATGCAATACTATTAAAAATCTAAAAAAAAATCAAAAATTATAAAAAATTCTAAAAAATGTGTCTTTTTCATGCATTTGCATTTATTTTAAGGATAGATACGTAATCTGTTTGCTAAGTGTGCAGGTTGCAAGTACTCAGGCATTCCTTGCTATATCTTTATGCTCTGCCTCCTGTCCACATCTTTGATCTGTTCTTTCCTTCTTCGATCCACTCTCTCGATCTGTTCTGAAGCTCATGTCTTTCTCAGCTTTTGTTTGCAATGATCATATCTTTATGAGAGGGCTTTACCTCACGATTATGAACCTAGCGGTTCTGCTTCATTCTGATCTTGGGTTTTGATTGAAGGGCGTATTTGTTTATGTCTTTTGTCCCGATGTATCCTTGTCACATGTTTATGTCCCTTCGTGTTGTCCCACACATGTTATTTTATCCCTTACCGAGTGTTGTTAGTTATCTTGCACATGTTGTTAGTCACCCCTTTATGTCCCATGTTCTTGTCCCAACCGTGTGGTCATCCGTCATGTTCTTGTCCCAACCGTGTGTTATCCCACCGCGTTGTTGTCTTGTCACACTGTGTTCATGCATGCATGTTGTCTGTTCATGCCATTGCATATGTGCTCATTTGCCTTTGTTATGTTATGTTGTATTGTCTCCCATTTCATTTGATCGTTATGTTATGTCGTGTTGTTTATCGTTCAGTTAATCGTTATGTTATCTACGCTATGTTTATACTTGCTTATCATATTTATCTTATACATGAAAATCCATAAAAATCAGAAAATGAAAATAAAAAAAAATGTCATTTTTGCCTGCACAGGTAAGTCAGGTATGGCTCTCTATCCCTACTCATTGTTGCATTACTATATGGTATCTATATTGTTATATTATCTCGAGAATCGACTGGTCATTCACGTGTTCCAGGATCTGACGTTCCCCTCTAACAAAAATGATGATGATCTAGGTGCACATGTTTAATCATCGGATAGGCCGTTAGGTTAGGAAAATTAGGGAATGATGGTTCTATCACGCACGCCGTGGTTGCGGATAGTGTCTTGACCCTGATTGTTCCAATCTAGCAATACTATTCTCGAGTACTTTCTATTTTATGATTTATTTGCATTCGTTTTGATGATTTCTTTATTTTAGCCCAGCATGCATCATATCATTTTGAGCTTTAACGTCTCGTGATCCATTCAAAGTTTCTCCTCAATAATGGTTAGTTGCACTTCATGTCTCTTGGATAAGAGATCTTCATTCCACTTTGAATTTGAACGATTTCTCTGATCTTTTCGCTCGGTCTGGTTGGCCAGTGTGATTCCTGTCTGGATTTTATCTCAGTTATATTTCTCCTGCTTTTTACGTTGTGCTCCTTTCCGACCCCCTCATTGTCTGTGGATTGTGTCCCCGATGAGCCTGGCCGTGCTTCCTTTTTTTCCTATTAGTTTAGTTCTCCAGACATGTCTCATTCTTGTCATCCAATCCTAGTGGTTAGTTCGGCGATTTCAGGAGAATTCCTGTCGCTTGTTGGTTAAAACAGGTGTCTTTTGCCTTGATACCCGCTTATCAGTTCTCTCCGCTTCATCTTTGTTTCATCTCCATTTCACGTCGCTATCACTTTCGCTTGCTCCCTTACAAAGCGGACATCAAGGAGGGGCATCTGTTGACACCCATTTTTAGCCTGCAAGTTGAGTCATTTCTCTTATTCATCATTTTGATGCCCCGAATTACCCATCATTTTGGAGCCTTTCTTGGATGGATTTGGAGCCCATTTCATTATTCCATTCCCTTTGAACCTTGGAGATCATTATTTCATAGAGCCCTGGAGCCTATCTTGTCACCTTCCGGCCTTCAAAGTCGCCTTATGGCCCATTTAGGCCTGCTTCCCTCAAGCATTCAGCCCCCTTTCGTTTCGTAGTCTTGAAAACGGTCCTTTTTCACCCCCTTCCTTTCCTCTTTTCAAAATGTGTCCTTCACCAAAGTTGTTCATCTTTCAAATCCCTACAATTTCTTCTTCTACATCATTGGCCAGTTCTACACCAATTTTAAGTTATTTATAATTTTTTGGCAGACTACACTGTTCACCTATGTCCCGATATTCTTTCTCTCTCTTCTAGCCCTATTTTCTCTCTTTTCTGATCATTTTCTCATCTTACTTTCTCCATAAAAGTTGTTCATTTTTGAGTTATCTATAATTTTGTCTTCTACCACTTTTGTTAATTCTACACCGTTTGGGAGATATGATCCAATTTCCAAAGTCGTGCAAGGTCTACCTTAAACGGTCATGTTATGGCCGTTCATTATTGCGAACGGTCGGTTGATGACCGTTTAACCCTTAACGGTCGGTCGTCCGACCGTTTATCAAATAAGAGTCCAGCCTGCTCTGGACTCTATCTCCACGAACCTGCGCGATGTGCCTATCTTGCGGCAGCCATAACGTCTAGAATACTTATCCAAATTGATCCCCATTTTTTCTTACTTCTAGCCCTTTGTATTATATTTAATTTGGTTCATAGAAATCAAATTTTGATGGGCTATATCTCCTGAAATCATGGCCACAATATCAGGTTTTTCTACTTTTCGTGCAACCAAAAAATCATGCAGATTAGGTTCCAGAGGGTTCTTCCAAGAGTCATAACTTCCACAATCTTCAACCAAAATGAGTCCCGTTTGTTCCTACGCCTTTTCTTGACTATTATCTCGAGAATAATCCAGAGATCTTGAGATCTGGTGGACTATATCTTCTGGAATCGTGGGAGAAAGTTGGGGGTTTCACCACTTTTTCTATATAAACCTGCCTAGATTTCCTGTGCGACGGGTGCGTGTTTCCAAGGCGACGGCGAAGCTATGCAGAATTGTTGACTCAACCCTTCAACCCTAGCCTGAAGAGGGAAGTATAAGCTTCATTTTGGTTCCTTGTTTGCTCAATTTCATCAAAGTTTGCCCTCTCAACTTCGCCCCTACTTTTGGCAAATCATCACAGTTTGCTGATTTCTGCTACAAAGTCCACGACCGGGGCCTGTTCATCAAGCCGGTGCGGAGTCATGCTTCATCCTTTTTATCCTCCCTCAACTCCATCTTGAAGAAGGGAGTATTAGCTTCACGTCGATTATATGTTTTCCTTACTTCTCATATTTTTTCCCCCTCTTCCAAGCCCCTACTTTTGAGGTTTCACCACACTGTTCTGCACTTTGCTGAAACTCAGATTTCTTACGACGGGGGCATGTTTGCGTCGCCGGTGCGAGACCGTGGGACACTCTTAATCCTTCCTTTCAACTCCAGGCTCTAGAGAGAAGTATAATCTTTGTGTTCCTTGGTTTTGGGCTCATTACCTCATCATCTTCCTTCATATTTTTGTCTGAGTTTTACACTTTCATTCTATTTTTACACTTAGTCATTTTTCTCTCATGTTTTGCACCCTTCTATTTTCTTGAGTTTTCCACCCCATTTTTCACTGTTGTCTTCCCCGTTTTAAACTCTCTTTTCTACCCTAGTTTCACCACAACACTCCCACCTTTCCATAGCATCCACTCTTTCCTCTTTGGGTGTTCTATCTTGTGAGATATTCATCCTTCTTTGAGCCCATTTTGTGCACTGTTCTGAATTTTCTGCACAGTCCGCATTTTTCGCCAAATCTCTGGTGTCATAACTTTCTGTCCCGACCTCCTTTTGGAGTGATTCTTATTTCTACTTCTTTAAAGCACTCAAGTCTTCTGTCATCTCAAATTTCTCCTCATTTGGACTTCATTTACCCTACTGTTTGCATCCATCTTTGCATCCACTTTACATTATTTGCACGGTTTTTCTTGTGGCATGCACTTTTGCACCTTGTTTATCTTTGTTAATCATGGCATATTAAATCAATTTCTTCATGTTAATCTCATCATAATATACACACCTATTGTTTGCACCCTTTCATAGGGGTTAAAAACTCTCCCCCGGTAAGTTTGCCCTCAATCTTTCATGTTACTTTATGCACTTGGGCAGATTTATACACTTAGCATTTTCTAATGGGTTTTGCCTCTTATTTTGTGTTTGTTTCGCAGGAAAGCATGGAAAGTGAGGCCCTTACCTTCTAGCTGGTTGGAAGGCAAGGAGAGGTAATCCACATAGTCCCCGCATCTTGGTATTGAGCGCGATCATCCTCTTTTTCCAAGGTACACAACGCACTTAGTATTTTATATTCTTTTGGCGTTGTCATTCCTTGGTAGCGATCACGGTATTCTTTTACATCTTTTATCGCCTTTGTCTTGATTGTATGATCATGCTACGATATTTACATAGCCACATATTCATGTTATTCACTTGATATGCACATTATGTTATCACTTATGCACATATGCTTATTCATGTGATTTGTGGGATCGGCACGCATATACACATCCACATTTTTCACATCTACACCAGGGACTAAATTTTTACAGCGTTTCTCAGTAGTGGTCGACCGCCAGAAGGTTCCGGTCGTTTGCCAGCCCCAAGCCAACAATTGTTGACTTTATTTTTCTCTTCGAGAAGAGCCATTCTCCATGGATTTCTTTAATTCTAAAGTCACCCAATCACCGACAAAACGTGGATCTTATCTAGAGGATGTCCAAGGACCATTCAAATGGTATAAAACAAACACATGAGGGGTTAAAAACCCTAATGCTTCAATTGTAACAAGAGAGATCAAGGGAGGCTAGAGGAAGTGATTCACGGGTATTATAGCACCTCCATGAATAGTGCTTCGGACTGGAGTTCTTCATCCATCCACGGTGTTTCAAGCTGATTTTTGAAGCCATCAACCTCCAAGAAGGTGTAGAAGCAATCAAGGTTCAAGGTTGCATCCATTATCTCCTCCATCAACTCAAAGGGGATTCAAAGAAAGAGGGATCACGGGAGATCAAAAGAGACTTGGAAAAAGAGGTACTGTAGCCGTGAACAGTACTTCGTGAAGAAGTTCTTCATCCATTCCAAGGTGTTTCAAGCTCATATCAAAGCAAGTAATTTCCAAGGAATTGCAGAAGCAAGCAAGGCTATCAAGGTGATCCAAGGAAGCTGATTTCATAAGGTTTTCAAGAGAGGTCAAATCTGCATCCTTTATCTTCTTCATCAACTCAAGGTGATCCAAGGAAGAAGATTTCACAAGGAAGAAGATACCATTGAAGCATCATATTCAAGCTCTAGCAATCTCAGACAAGATCTTTTCTCTTTGTGCATATTCTATATCTTGTTTGAGTGTTTTTATATCTTGTTCTTTTTCCATTTCATTCTAACATTTGAAATTGAAGATCGTCCCTACCGGTGGTTAGTAGGAAGGCAATCGGAAGTTGTCTGATCTGCGGTGATTGACGTCCCTACCGGTGGTTAGTAGGAAGGCAATCGAAAGTTTTCCGATCTGCGGTGATTGACGTCCCTACCTGTGGTTAGTAGGAAGGCAATCGGAGGTCTTTTCGATCTGTGGTTTGGTGCGCTGCACTAGTGAAGCCTCACCGGGTTTGGTGAGGGGTGGACGTTGGACTGGAGATTCAGTCCGAACCACGTTAAAATCCTTTGCGTTGTGGTTTGTTTGTGAGATTACTTTGTGCTAGATGCATGCTTAGAAAATCGTTGTGAGCTATGCTAAGCTAGTTATATTCCACTACAATTCTTTTTATCTAGCTTTAAAGTGGGGTGTTCTGCGAAAAGAGGGGCAGATCTATTCACCCCTCCCCTCTAGATCCGCTATCTACTACTCAACAAGTGGTATCAGAGCGAGGCTCTGCCATTCCCAGATCCTACGATCTGCAGGGAAAGATCCCGGGGTATTTTATTTAGATGGCTTCATATGCTACACATGCTTCGATGGTTTCTCCGCCCATTTATGATAGTTCAGATTTCTCTACATGGGTAGGGAGAATGTTCATCTATGTTAGCTCCATAGATCCACAATTGTGGACTCTTATATACGATGGTCATCATGAGCTGCCATCAAATTCAATTGATTGGTCAGCCGAACATGAGACCAAACATAATGATAATCTTGCTGCATATAACTTAATTACAGCTGCAGTTGATCTCAGACTAACTCATCTTGTGTCCTCCTACAGCACAGCCAAGTAAGTACTGGACAGGTTGGTGAAAATCAATGAAGGGAAGGAACAAGAATAAGAATGTTTCATGGCCGACCGTGCAGAATAGTCTAGCAATACATCTTCATCACTGGTAAACTCTGACTCGGAGGAATTCACTTTTGAAGAGCTTATGGAAGCCTATGATGAGTTGATTACTCAATACAAAAAGGTAAAATCAGGAAACAAAAATATGAAAAAGGATCTCAAGAAAAGTAACCAAAATGAAAGTTTTTTTTGTAAAAATTATTCTATTTTTGAAGAGCTTAACGACACTCTTTCTTTTGATCTAGATACGCATAAATAAAGCATTGCATGTGTAAGGGATGAAAATGAAAATCTTCATGATAAAATCACTAGGTTGGAAGAAATTGTAATAAAACTTTAAAACCAACCTAAATCAATCTCTAATAATCAAACTATGGCCGATGGGCTAATTCACGATGAGAGGTTGATTGAAGAAAGTAAAAATTCCTAAACTCAAAGTGAAAAGATCCTAAAAGAAACTGAAGTTTCATGCTCTGCTAATTTTGCATGCAAAGAATGCTCGTTCATGAAAAGGATAAATATGGGTCTCCATGATGATCTTGAATGACAACAAAATCTGATTGATTCTCTGAAAGAAGAGAATAGAGAATTGTTGGAAAAGAAAATTGAACTTGAACAAGATGAAGAAGAAGTGAATGAAAAATTGGTTGCTCTTGGAAAAGGCAAAACTGTCATTGATGATTGCTCTGAAACATTACATGCTTTAGAACAAGAAAATCAAAATATTAAAGCGGTAAATGCCATGCTCAATGAGCAATTGGCAGCATGCGAAGAGGGTCTTGATGAATCTAAACAACATATTTCCTCACTTGAAAATAAAATTCAAGGTTCGAATGATTTCCTGTCAATGTTTGCCCAAGACCAAGATTCTGGCTCATCAGAAGCCACCACTTCCTGTGGTCACCAAAAAGGGTATACTGCTCGAAAGAAAAGTAAAATTCAGCATGCTCATCCAAACATGCACTACAACATGTCCAATGCTAAATACCATGTTTTCCACAAAATGAATGTCCATTGTTATTATTGTGGTAGACATGGTCACACTATGCTTGATTGTTTCATCCTGAGAAATGATGAGCTTAGAATAGGACAGCAAGTGAAAGGGCAAGGAAAGAAACAGGTCAACACTGGCAGAGGACCTGCTCAGCAGAACTCTGCACAGAATCGCATGGAGAATCAGAAGTGTCGACATTCCCATCCACATAGGTCGACACTCTCCATGGCCTTCAAAAGAAATGCTTCTCTTTGCTACTTTCATTGTGGTAAGATTGGTCACACTGACTAGGAATGCTGGCATCTGAAAGAAAGACACCACCCTCATACCACAAAAAGTAAGAATCATGCTTTCCCATAAAAGCATAGTCTACATGCACACGTACATGAACATAAAAAGAAAAATCAATCTTTTATGTGTTGTTTCTATTGTGGGAAAAATGGTCATGAGATATATGATTGCCTCACAATGAGGGAGGATGATGTGATTGCCCTGAAAAAGATGGGCCAAGATGCTAAACATGTTGCTAATCCACAAGGACCCAAGCAAGCTAGGGTACCTAAAAATTCCAAATGAGAATTTTGGGTGCAGGATGCCTTGGAGCTGAGAAATGAATGGTCAGGTAAATAAAAGCTCAAGGCACAGGTATGTAAATAAGTTTTTTTGTCATTTTGCATGTTTAGTCTTGACATGTAGATAGTGCATCATAAGTTTGCCCATTTTGTTCAATAAAATTCTGTAAACTGAATTGCTTGTTTGAATGATGATTTATCCCCCATGGTGTGAAGATGAACACATGAGCTAGATTAATTGCTCACACCCTGCTTGACCTCTGATATTTCAAATGGTCGAGAGTTGAAAAGCAAGTCATGCTTGCCCAGAACTCTTACTATGCGTGAGAAGGATCTAAGATCAAAACCTCCGCGGTGTACCAGAGATCAATTATTTCAGCTTTTTAATTCATGAGAAACTTGTTATACTGATGAAGTTGATGTGATGATGAGTTGTGTGGTACCTGACATCAGTCACATGAAATTCTTAGATTTTAGTTTTGATGATGCATATCATGGCTGCATTTTCAACTCGTTATTCATGTTAGCATTGTTCAAAGGGGAAGTCTAGTAATTGGCATCATCATGTTGCATTCTGTTCAAAATCTATTGTGAATGATTTGTGTTTGCATCATCTTGTGATATCATATACTCTAATGCAAATCATGTTTAGGAAAACACAAAAATAAAATGTGCAATCATCATGCAGCATCTTCATTGCATTGTGCATTCACATTAGTCTTAGGCTGCATAGTTCATTTCCAACCCATGCATACTTTCAGGGGGAGTCAACATTTACTTGCCTTTGCATGCTCCCTTAGAATAAAGCTGTATCAAATGGATGTAAAAAGTGCTTTCTTGAATGACTTGATCAAAGATGAAGTCTTTATTGAGTAGCCCCTTGGCTTTGAGAATACTAACTGTTAACGTGTCACATAGACATCTTTAAAGAGAGAGATGAAAAAAAAGATTTTAAGAATAATAATAAAAAAGAATGATGATGTTGCTAAATAAATATGCTAAAATAAGTGGGACATGAAGGAAAAGAGGATGAGCATGAGATGCTCTATGGAGAGTGATCGTCAGAGGGGTTACCTCAAAAATACAAAGATGATCGCATGTACCTTGCATGAAGCGGGTGAGATTGTAAGTTCTTCTTTCCTCCTTCTACCGGCCGGCCGATGAAGGGGGTTTATAGCTTGATTACCCTTGCAAGAAAACACACAAAATAAACAAAGATGTGGATTAGCCAAAGATGTGTAGTATCAATGCTCTAAAAATATGAAATCAATCAAATTAAGCATGAACACACCTTGTGTGTTTTTAGTTTAAAACCCCTTTAGGAGGAGTAACAAGGTATGGATTATGGTTGCTATGATATGCAAAGTAA
The DNA here is from genome assembly GCA_022559845.1 of Amorphophallus konjac. NCBI lineage: Eukaryota > Viridiplantae > Streptophyta > Magnoliopsida > Alismatales > Araceae > Amorphophallus > Amorphophallus konjac. Next base: position 236,784,965 of record CM040121.1, on the reverse strand, counting down.
AGAACAATAAACGTAATATGGTGATAACTCTAGCAGAGAGCTAGAAGATGGATGCGTATGTGATATGAATAAATTAAACTAAAAGATTAAGGGAAGCCCTTGCTGCTGTATGTGCAGCAGTACAGGGAAGAAAAAGAGCCACAACGGCTGCAGCAGTAGGATGAAGAACTGTTGGATGAAGATGCTGCCTGGAGGAAGAAACTTGGAGAAGCACCTGCAAAAGGAAGAAAACTCTCTCTCTCTTTGTAAAGCTCATACAGCGCAGTTGCTCTCTTTGTTGTTATTGTTGTTCAATCCTCTCGTTTTTTCTTCTTCTCGTGCGTGAAAGATTGAAGGGGTATTTATAGGGCCAAACATCCTTGCATCAATGGGATTAAAACAAGGCAATGAATCCTCAATAAGGAACTCTCTTCCCAATCGAACACAAGGTGCAAAATGGGGGAAGGGTCACTACTGGAAAGAAGCATGCGAAAGGGAGACGGAAGTGGAAATGACAACCTAGCTAGGGGCGTCAATTGAAATGACGGCAGTCACACCGTCATCAATTCCTGAATTTAATTATAGAAATAAAGAACTTTCCTTATTTAAAATTGTCAAATGATGCCTATTTGAACGGGCGTTAAATAATAAACGCCCGTCCTTAGGACGTCAATTCTTTGAGTTTTATTTTCGTTAGAATTTGTAAAATCCAGGAATCGACGACCGTTTGAACAGTCGTGTAATTAATAAAAACGCCCCTAATTAGGTCATCAATTAAATGACTCCCTCCCCATAGGTGTTAATTTCAATTATTAAACTAAAAAACCAAGAAATCTTAATTAAACACGGAGAAATTAGAAAAACTTCGTATTAAGCCTATATTGAAGTCCACCCGGGGCATCACATGGTGACATGAGATTTACTCAACATAGCATCGATTTTGGCATGTCTACAGTTGCCCCGCCTTGGTGTCTGCTTTACAAGGGAGTGACACGGAATGAAGCGAAAGTGTAACGAGCGGAATGAAGTGAGAATGAACTGATAAGTAGATGCCAAGGTGTGATGTGACACGCCTCCGACACTAAGAGTTGGAAATCTTTCCAGGATCCTAAATGAAATAACCTCGGATGATTACGAGAAAGCAATGATCAGCTGGATGAAGGAACTAATCTTAAAGAACTAAATGTGCGCGAGGGCACGGAAGGAAAGGCACCATTGGAGAGCGGTTACCAGCCAATGTGGACGTGCTACAACCAAGGTGGATTTGTAGAAAAATAAAATGAATTGATATAAAGACCCAGCAAATGAATGCTTTTCAAGGAACCAGCCTGAGCGGCTTCAAGGAGAATAAAGTACTTGATTTGGAATGGAATATCTCATGTCAACTCTATTAAGAGCGGGTGGCCTTCATTATTGGCGTAATATGAGGATTTTCATCATTAAAGCTCAAAGTCATACATGATGCATGCTAGGCTAAAAGAAAAATTAAAGTAAACTAAAAAATAGAAGATAATCAAGGATAATATTGTTAAACTATTGAGATTTGCTCAGGAATCCAGATCCCTAAGCTGACACTAAGCCGAAGCCCGTTTATCCATGTATCAACTTAGAAAGTGGAACCGTCGTCCCAAACCTTAGATGACTCAACGGCCTATCCGTGTAATCAAGACTCCCCTGGAATTATCACTCTTTTTGATGGAGGGGAACTCAAATTCCAGGTTCATCAGAACCACAAGGTCCTTGATATGCTATAATAGCGTAGATATCATATAGTAAGAATGCATATAGGAGAGATAAAAGGATGGAATGGTGTTACTAGCGGAAGAAATCCAATCGTTTCAAGATCCGCATAATCTGCGCTTTTCTATGCTCAAAAATTATTAGCTCAGTAAAGAATCAACAGCTTAATAAAGATCATAAGCTCAATAAGCTCAAAGTATGATCATAAGTGCATGACATAATAAACTTTATCAAGATATAATAGCACTTAAGTTCATTAAGAATCATCATGCTGTAAAGCAATTCAAAAGTGTAAGCTCAGGAAAAGACGACCCTGTGTGGAGGCGTCACAATCATAAATGACGACGGTCATTGGGGCGTTAATTAAAAGTACTATTACACTTGGAATCGGACTGAAACTGACACCTGGCACAGAGGTGTTAAATAAATGACGACACTGAGAATGTCGTCAATCCAAGAAATGACACCAGGATATATGTCGTCAATTAACTGTCTTACTGGCAGTCCATTCTCTGCTCGGAATCAAACCTCCATCGACTGATTCGAACTCGAACTCAAACTGTGATGTTCTAAACGGCTAGCCAAAGCTCCGATTCATTATAAAAGGATGTACCTTCTGCTAAGTCGAGATCATCAGAACAACTAAACGCTGTAGCAATCGAGCCTTCAACAGCAAACCAAAACAGAGACCAGAGGGACCTCTCCATCAACCGAAAGAAGAATAAGATGGACAGGATGCTGATACAGGGATCTTCAAAGAAGTCCAGGATGAGCTTTCCTAGGATCTCTGAAGTTGCGAGCCATGTTAGCGGGAGGATAGCCAAAGGCCAAGTAAGTTCATTTTTAATTTAAAGCTTATGTTTCATCCTTCCTCTTCTCTTTTTTAAAAAACTCTGATTACATTCTCTTCTTCTTCTTTTCTTATTTTTATATTTTTTAGGACTACCCAAATGTACCAGGACCAAGGAGGTTCTTAAGGATTAAGTGGCTTCCCTTACTTCTCTATAAACTCTCTTTAGACATGAGATCTTTTCTTAGTAGATGGCACCTACTAGGCCTTATAACCCATGCTACCCATTATGATGATATCCACTTAGATTGGGCCTCCATAGGAGCGTTAATAGAATTATAGCACCCAAACACTCATACTTTCCTCTTTCCCACCTTTGAAGCCACCATTCTCTTAGAGGAAGCAGAGATGCTCTTTGGATTAAGAAAGATGAAACAAGGAGAAGAATCAAGGATGGCTAGCATGATCAAACCAATAAATGCTAATGACATGCTTACTAGCCTTATACCAAACCCAAATCTAGTGAATCAAATTAAAGTCCACAAAGGAATCAATCTTTTGAAATTAGCTTCATGGGTATACAAGAACATGGACAAAGCCCAAGAGGAGGAAGACTTATTGGAGAGAGTAATGAAAGGCTTTACATTATGCATAGTTGGAGCTCTCCTCTTCCCTTCAATAGAAGACCACCTAGAAGAATGCCACTTAAGCACCATAGCTAGCATATGGGAAGGCAAAAGAATAGGACCTGCGGTATTAGCCAACCTATATAATGGACTCACATCGGCTTCCTTGGGGCGGCCTCTCTATGGGTCAATGCTACTCCTTTCTTGTTGGGTGGACTTCCACCTAAAGTTTGACCCATGCCAAGAAACTCAACTGGCCTCAAAAATCTTTTCAAAAAGCCCTCTTCTATATATGACAGATTCTCTTGGCCTATGTGAGAGAGTGACTAATCGGGTGCCAAAGCTCAAGAAAAGGAGTGAATGGAGGGACTACTTCAAGACAATGCCCAAGAGAGGCTTCACTTGCACACCGGGGTTTCTAAAGACCCAAGAACTTCGCTCAAGACTCTCCTCCGGCATATAGCTTCGATTGATCGGTGGGAATGACTTCATCCTCTACAATGCTCATCGGTGCCTCCCACAGCTTGGGTTACCTCGGCACACTTTTGAAGAACCTTCTCATCTTCCACCACTTAAGAGGAGGGAACTAGGCTCAAGTGGAGATCAAGAAGAAGTCAAAACAATCATGGCTCAATGGAAGGTTGGACTTCTCCACAGGTCCAAGACATATGTTGAGGAAGAAGAGAACAAATGCAAATCTTATGTAATAGCACTTAGGAAAATAAGGCCCACGGTGGCTCAGTGAATGTAACAATGATTCTTTATCAAATGAAATAAAATGATTTTTCCTTTAATTGAGCCAAAATAACATGTTACACATGATCTTGTCTTCTAATTCAACGATTCTGTCTGATAAAACGAAGCCTCGGGCTCTCTCTGTTCTGAGACGCGCCCTCTATAATGGCGCCAATTCCTCAACCCGCACCTTAGCACATGTCGTCCATTTCATTTAATCAATTTTTTAAATAATAGATAAAACCATAATTGATGCTTATTCAGACAGGCGTTTATTAATTCGCGCCTCAATGAAAGGCGTTAATCGCTTTAAATTCCTTAAAATATTTTCAAAATAATTCCTCAATTTCAAAAAAATGACACCTCCACACACGTCGTTCCTTAACGAATGGACGCCTACTCACAACGTCATCAATTATAAACATCAATCATGACGATCGATCACATCAATCACCTTCCCATTAATGCGCCTGACGACGGTTACAAGTTCCCATGCAAATATAAATGACGGCTAGCCTCGGGTCGTCAAATCATGAAACCACGCCTCACCTCAGACCGTCAATTAATATAACGGTGACCTCACTTTGGGCGTCAATTCTTTTCGACAGTTAAACCCCTTTTCCCTCCTTCTTCTCCTTCCTTCGTCTCCTTTCTTTCCTTTCCCTCACAAACCCTAACCGAGCCCCCCCTCTCTCTAACCCATCTCTCTCTCTATCTCTACTCTCCCTCCACTCTGAAACAATGGTTGGAGGTGCTCTCAAGCGGCAGAGGGTCACCGCCCTGGAGGTGGTGGACCTGGGCGATGAGCACGCCGTGGAGGAAGTCCCTCCCGCGGCGGCCGAAGACGTACCACCGGCCGAGGACGCTCCGGCGGCGGAGCATGGCGAAGAAGAAGAAGAGGCCAACGAGGAAGAAAGAGTAGATGATGGAGAAGAAGAAGATGAAGATGATGGCGAGGATGAAGAAGACGACGAGGAAGATGACGACGGTGAAGAATAAGAAGAAGGAGAAGGAGGAGATGAAGAAGGTGAGCCACCGGCGGCGGCGGTGATTCCTCGTCCCGGCCAACCACGGCGGCCATGGCAACCACGACGACCTCTCCGGGGAGGGCTTCTAACGCCCGAATGAAGCAAGGTAGGTGCCCTACCCTAAGTCCTCATTTCAATTAAATTTTGATTTTCATTTTTATTCCCATCAATTTCCATAGCCCTCGGTGAAGGGAAAACCAGTGACACAATCAAATGACGCCCCAGTGGGTGCCGTCAATTAAAACAACGACCCTCCCTGGGTCGTCAATTTAAATTGTTTTTATTTTCTAAAAATGATAATTCATGAAACCACGCCCTGCAGCATGTCGTCATTTAGAAATTTATCATGCTTATTTATCATTTGCTGTTAATTTTCATGCCATTTCTTTTATTTATAATTCTGTTTCATTTTTATTTCGTGTATTGGTAGATTAAAACCCACAGAAAACAACGCCCTCCACCAGGACGTTAATTCATTAAACGACGACCAAGGGGTGGTCGTCAATTAAAAACACTTTCACGATCATGGTATAAGACAGAAACTTACTTGCAAAACAATGTCCCCAGCAGGGGCGTCACTTAAACAAATAACGACCCAGGGGTTGGTCGTCAATTTAAATTATGCATGAAATCACCAAAAACCCATTTTGAAACAACGCCTCCCTCAGGGGCGTCAATTGAATAAGTCACGACCTAGGATGGGTCGTCAATTACAACAGAGGGTAAATTGAAACAACCGATGAATATCCACATGATAAACTTATATAAAAATTAAGTGAAAATATTCTTTTGTTGTTTGCAGGGGTTGATGAGGACTCGGATATCCTGGGTCCAAGTTCGAGCAGCTTACTACGGGCTTCCAGACTTCCAGAGGGACAGGGTAGATGCCATGGGGTTCACACCCTTTCTTAGCATAGAGCCTATGAGACCTGACCTACCCCTGATCCAGGTGCTTAGGGAGAGATGGGATAGGACTAGCCGGGCATTCCTGATGCCATGGGGTCACATGGTTCCTAGCCTAGAGGATGTTGCTAGGATCACGGGGCTGAGGGTGGACGGCGAGGCTGTGAGTGGGATCACCCTACCTGATTACAGTGAGCTGACCCAGAGGTTGCTAGAGTTAGAGACAGTCTACGAGACACCAAGTGAGTGTAGGACCATCTACTGCACTGATCTTACTATTGCTATGGGGTTGGGTGATTCTAGGCAGAGGTCGAAGGAGTCTCTAGAGCAGTTCTCACAGAGGCTGATTGATGGGGCTAGGGCCGCCTATTGCCAGGACCCAGAAGACAGAGAGAGAGCAGATCGATATTTGAGGAGGTTTCTATTCCTGATGCTCGGGAGGTTATTACTCGGCACGAAGGGCGACATTATCAACTGTCGATTCCTAGGGATTCTTGAGGACATCGAGGGCGTCGGCAGATACGCTTGGGGAGTAGCGTTGCTGGTGCACTTGATGGCCGACTTGTCCACAGGGATAGGTCGAGAGATGACTGTCAGCGGCTTCTCACCTTTTCTTCAGGTATGCATTTTTATCTTTTTCTCTTTTTTTTCTTTTTAATGTATGTGAATGCTTTATTAATGCAATGCATGGATGCAGATATGGAGCCACCTATACATGCCGATGGGGCGTGTCGACCCTCGACCCGAAGATGAGGGATCCTTCCCTCTAGCACGGCGTTGGCTGACTGTCGTGACAGGAGCGCCACTCGCCTACGAGTTGCGAGTTCTACGGAGGGAGTTCCGTGACTACCCCACATCACTGGTATGCACGATGCAAATTTTTATTTTATGAAATACGTATGAAATGATAGGATATGATGATGCATGTTTGTGAATGCAGGTGGTGTGGAGACCCTATGAGGGGATGACCGACGAGGGCCAGCCTTGGGTCGTAGCAGGCCGACCTCGCTTTGGGCACGAGCTTTGGATTCATTGCCTGAACGAGATTGAGCCGTTACGGCTTAGACTGGTGGTGAGGACCCTCGGCCTACACCAGGAGTGGGTCAAGGTAGGAGAGCCCCGGGGGATAGGCAAGAAGACACGCGGTCGCACGAAGGCGATCGACTGGAGAGCTCGGTTCCCTGACCAGTACGCCTACTGGCAACGTGGCGGAACCCGAGTCACCTCACAGGCGACAGACAGCTCCGAGTACCTCCGGTGCTACTGGGAGGTTTACGCCGGTCGACCCCAGATGAGGGTCTTAGGGGTATGTATGAATGCACTTTCTTTCTAATTAATTGCAAATGTTATATATCTATTGTGTGACTGATGTGCATGATGAATGCAGGATGCACGGGACATAGCGGCGATGGACATGCAAGCCTATCTCCACAGCTTAGAGGCCTAGCTGGCTACCACACGGGCAGACCTACAGACCCTGGTGAGTGTTTAAATTATCTATATGTAAATGATTTCCTGAATTATTGATGATTAGCCACTGACAATCTCAATGAATGCAGCGTGCCCAGCAGGGAGCGGCGATGACAGAGATGGGAGGAGCCTCCAGCTCTAGAGGGCCTAGTGCAGAGACGACTGCACTAGCAGAGTAGCTAGCTGGAGCGGTGGCACGAGCCGAGGTGGCAGAGCGCGACCTCGCCACACGGGTAAACTTAAACTCAAACTCGGATTTGCATTTGATTACATGTTATTATATGTTGATGAAAATTTGTGTTTTTGTAGACTGAGGAGCTCCGAGCCTCGCTTACCTATATCGAGGCAGGACAACGTGCGATGACTACCAGGGTGAGTTTAACAAAGATTTTATTTCAGTCACTTATTTCATGAATTATTGAATTAAATGTGTAACTGATGAATCGTTTAATTGGTTGCAGACCACGGAGTTACAGGCGGCACTCACCCAGGCTGCACTAGCTGGGACGGAGCTGACCATCCGTGAGCAGCGAGTCACGGAGCTTGAGAGGGCCTTGAGGCGGCGAGTGGAGCTACCTCAGGACGTGGCAGAGCTGAGAGTCACCCTCGAGGTGGAGAGCAAGGAGAGTGCCCGGGAGCGAGAGGAGCGTGCAGCATGCGAGCGGGAGCTCACAGACTTGAGGACTCAGCTAGCTGTCACTCAGGAGCGGCTACGGTCGATCGAGGAGCGCCTCCAGCGAGGCCGAGACTGAGCACGGGCCGCAGGGTACGCGTTCACCAGTTCCACCTTTGTAGCGGGTTCCTCTCTTCGACAGAGGAGCGAGGCAGAGGAGCAGGATCGAGCTCCAGCTACTTCCTAGGGTGTTAGGATGCAAGGCCCGGATACAGAAGGGGGGTGAATGTATCCCTCTTCAAATATAGCCTAATTAAAATTCTAAAGCTCGGTTATGCGGAATTAAAACTGTTGCAGAAATAAACTGAGGGTACTTAGAAGGATCAAAGCAAGACAACAACTCAATAAGCCCTCAAACGATCCTAAGCAAGCATCTAATGCGCAGCAATAAGAAGAACATATAAGGAACAAAAGCACACCACAAGGGAACACCATGATTTTTTAGGTGGTTCGGTCCAGAGACCTATGTCCACCCCTCACTCCAAACAGGAGTGAGGCTTCCACTAGCTAGGCTAGAACAGCAGACTCAGTCTGCAACAATTGCTGCCAAACAACTTGACCAGGGGAACAACCTCCCCTCTTCCTCCCAACCGGAGGGACACCCCAAGTGACTCCCAGCCACTTGGAACTAGAGACGCAAGTCTCTCTTCCTCCAGACCAGGAGAGAACACCTAGTCTTGCAAACCACAAGACCAGAACCAGAGATGAATCTCCCTTCCTCCAAACCAGGAGGGAACCCACAAGTGACTCCTAGCCACTTGCAACCTAGAGGTCTCGGACCTCCCTTCCTCCCAACTGGAGGGAAACAACCACAAGTAGCACCCAGCTACTTGCAAACCGAAGACACAAGGTCTCCCTTCTCCTGAGTCCACAGGAGGAACCCGACCTCACACTAGAGGATCGGAAGAACAACTGAGTATAGTTGAAAAAGAAAAACAAAAACAAAAGACACAGCAACAGAAAACTGGAAAGATGAAACGCATAAAAGCTCTCGCAGGAGCAAACTGGATTGGATCTGATCCAAGGTCCAGTGAACGATGCTTCTATTCTTCTTCACGAGCCCTTCATCTCTCTCTTTCTCTTTTTCTGTTTCTTCTTCTGCTGGATCTCACGATCTCTCTTCTACTCTCTCACTCTTCTTCTTTCTTCTTTCTTCTTCTTCTGCTCACTGCTCACTGCTTCTCTGCAACTCTCTTCTTCTATATCGATCACTTTCTTTCTTTCTGATCTCGATCTCTTTTTCTCTTTTCTTTACTCACACACTCACTCACTCACTGTTCTCCAGATGGAGGCGGCCTGGTATTTATAGCTGCAGCATTTAGGGCGTTATCATCGGATCACGTGCCAGGTGCCAACCTCAGACCACGTGCCACTTATCTGCTTCTCGAATCAGTACCTGTCACACAGACATAAGAAGGTATCAGATAATGTATAGACTTGGTTCAGGCTGTTTAACAAAGTGTGTACAGCCATGATGCAGCTTGAGTGTATAGACTTGAAGGTTAACAGACGAGTGTATAGACTTGAGAGTTAACAAACGAGTGTATAGACTTGAGAGTTAACAAACGAGTGTATAGGCTTGAGGCCTGATATCAAGTGCATAGACTTGAAGCTTTGAAACTGAGTGTATAGAGTTGAGGTTCTTCATGCGAAGCTCAGTGTATAGACTTGCAGTGTGATAACGAGTGTATAAAGTTGAAGCAATGGAAACGAGTGTATAGACTTCGATCAATATGCATCAGACGACTCTGTATGGACTTGAAGACCCTTAGCCAATGTATAGACTTCAAGTGAAGACCAATGTATAGACTTCACGTGAAAGCCCAATGTGCAGACTTGAGCTATGCAAGCTACAGTGTCGATGTATGGACTTTGTGAATGTTCAGACTTGAATGCTCGACCAGTGTACAGACTTGCAGAGCCGAACCCAATGTATAGACTTGAAGCCTTAAGAATGAGTGTTTAGACTTTGAAGCAAACGCCAGGTATACGATGTGTAGACTTGGCCAGAAAACGTAGGGAAAGGTATGAGTGTATAGACTTGGCCAACCGTAGGGAAAGGTGAGGAGTGTATAGACTTGGCCAACCGTAGGGAAAGGTGAGGAGTGTATAGACTTGGCCTTTGAGATGTGGCTGTACAGACTTGGCAACCTTCAACTCACTGCGATGTACAGACTCTGAAGAATCAGCAGCCAGTGTATGGACTTGCTCAGCCTGAGGCACTGTATAGACTTCAGCTCAAAGCCAGTGTATGGACTTTGACGGAGTGAGACAATGTTCGGACTTTGAAGTTACACTGTGGATGTATAGACTTGAATGAGCATGGAGTGTATAGACTCGAAAGTCTGAAGGTGATGTACAGACTTCAGCTAAGCAGGCCATAGTCTAATGTATAGACTTTGAAACAAAGGCAATGTATCGACTTTGAAACAGAGGCAATGTATCGACTTTGAAACAAAGGCAATGTATAGACTTTAAAAACTAAAGGCAGTGTATAGGCTTGATGCAGTTCAGCTGCCAATGTACATACTTTGATTCCCATATGCGATGTATAGACTTTATGAGAAGGCAACTGAACACTGTACACACTTCCAACGTACAGACTTCATATGAACAGTCCAATGTGCATACTTCCCTTCGATGCATCTACAGTGTAATGTATTGGCTTGATGAACATTATGCAATGTATGGACTTTGATGAAGGGCCCAATGTATGGACTTCGCCTGAAATGCAGGAACCTGGGCGCTGTACAGACTTGAGTCTTCAACAGACCGATGTACATACTTGGAAGGCTTTGAAGGCAATGTACAGACTCTACCCATATGCAGACTTTGCCTAAAATGTAGTGTGAGATGCTGGCTGAGATGGATGCTGTACAGACTTTAAATTCACTAAGACGCTGAACAAGACGGACCGATGTACAGACTTCTAAATGCTGATGGACTATGTATGGACTTGGCTTGAGATGCTGCATGAGACGATGCAGGCTGTATAGACATTAAGTCCAATCAGAAGGCTGTGCAGACTGGAGAGACGGACTAGTGTATAGACTTCAATGATGCGTGTAACAGTCCAATGTATGGACTTTGAAGATTGATGCATGTACAGTCCGTTGTACATACTTCCAATGTACAGACTTTATGAAACTCTAGACACTGGACGCTATGAATGTATAGACTTTACAGCGATTGCATATGCCAATGTATATACTTGCATGAGACAGTCAGTGAGCCGCTCAGCAATGTATAGACTTGAAAGAACTCCAAGCGATGTATAGACTTTGAAATGCTTGAAGAGGATGTACATACTTCATGAGACGCTGGCTGCCAATGTATAGACTTCATGAAAAACACACGATGCAATGTGTGGACTTGGTGACTCATGCAGACAGACGAGTGTACAGTCTATGCCATGCTCACAGTTAAGCAATGTACCAAGTTCTGAATGAGCAGCTCTGAATGAAGTAAACACATATGACATCAAACAATCCAGATAAATGCAATTATGAAATGCACCAAAGCACACACCACACAACCATATTTAAATGCAGTAGTAATTCAGATAAGATTTTCAATGAAACATTCATATGCACTACAAACAGAATAGTATGCATTCAAGTGACTTATAGTGTTTGCTATCATCAAAATCACAGGGACACAACAATCTCCCCCTTTTTGGTGATGGCAACACTATGAGTCATACTCTATGAGTCATACTGACTTGATCAAATATTTCTCCCCCTTTGACTTCATCAAAAAAAATACTTTGATAAACAATATCAGAATCATTTAAATCAATTCTCCCCCTTAGTCAAACAACTTATGCAGTCATGCATATGCAACAAATACTCCGCCTTTGACATGGCAGAAGATATAGAGCTATTGCAGACAAACAAATTGATCAGACAATCTCGCACATTGTCCCCTTATGCATATAGTGTCTCAAACAGACCAGAGAGTTCTACCCTTATGATCCATGATGCAAGAGAAATCTACAAGGATGAACTCTGGTTATCCAAAAAAAATTCTGAGAGTTGTGCGTCACATAAAAGAGAACCAATGTCAATCAAAATACATTGATAGAGGGCAATATGATCAGAAACGTTTTGAAGGTTGAAACCTATTGAGATGAAGGGAGAATATCAACAAAAACATAGGGACACTCAAGAATGCTGACTAGATTTCCCCCTTTAAGAAAGACACTTAGGAAGACAGGAAAGCTCCCCCTGATTAGATGATGGAGTGAAGCCAATTGATATAGTGAAGTGATGAGCATCTATCAGCAAAGCACAAACTGTATTCACAGTGAATAAATGAGGAAGACATATTTTCATTAGCACACCAAATTCATAAATCTTTGTAAACGAATTTCAGATTCTTCAATCATAATAGATTATGAATGAGTTTAAACTGACCATCATGATTTAAGAGAGATGTAGTCAAAGTTTATCAAGAAAATTCAATACTCATATCTGAAACACCTTTTAATAAAGGTGAACCAACAACTCATTTGTTATTCATGTTTAACCTCCTTCCATCTTACTCATTTAAATTCAGTGACTCCTATGAAAAATACACAAGATCATATTGAGATTAAACAGAAATAAATGAGACTGAGCTTGTCTTTAGATTTTCAGAATTTTCTGACACCAATTGAGCAGCATTTATTTTTCCTGAGCAATTTTGGTTCAGTCAACACCTTTTACATAAGGCACAACACGTCTTAGGTGAAGTGACCCAGTTACTCAATGTGACAACCGTATTGCCTCTCAAAGAGAACAGAGTTTGCAATGGAGTATCTTTTTACATGAGGAGACACCTTGATCAGAGGCCAGAATCCCCAGTTACTCAACACTTCCATGCCATTGCTCTGCCAGATTTTCAAACATATTGAAAAGAGGTAACTATGGCACTTCATGACATGGGCTTACTCTATTTCATTGATAGAAAACCCAGTTTCTCTGTGACGACAGTCATTGCTCTAGCTTTAAATTTTAACTGTTTTCAGATTCTACAAACAAAGCTCAGTACACTTGAAATGATTAAGAACAATACTTTCTACATGTATCTTAACCAAGGAAAGCCATGTCTTTTAAAATTTCAGATTTCAGAAAGTTTTGCATGAAATTCATGAGGCAATTGGTTAAGACTTATTAAGCATGATGATTCAGATATTTTCAAGTCTTTACATCAAAACTTAGAAAATACATTAGGCTTAAATCAATTTGATTTATCAAAACATTCTTAAGCCAGTATAATAGAAGATTCTTCTTTTCAGAATGTCTGATTTATGTCTAGGGTGCACTGATTAAATCTTTCCTCATTCGGCTGAATCAATGACATTGTCAAGAGAATTTAGCAGAGAGCAATTCTGATACCAATAGTTGAGAGAATTGAGCAATTCAGAAGCAAGCCTTAAAGATTAAAATTCAGTCAGATTAGCTTGGGCCAGTCTTGACAAGATATGAAGAAATGTGTATGATAGTAACAAGTTATCAATTGAATTCATAGTAGACAGAATCAATGGAGCTACATCAGTGTAGACAGCAGAGATTTCAAGTGAATCATACATTTGCCAAGAATGGATCAGATTGCTAGACAGAAGGAGTTCAAGAGGTAAAGAGATGAATCAGGAATGCTCCCCCTATCTAGATGCAATGAATCATTTTTTTTAATGTAAGGAAATGCAATTGCAACTAACTACATGTATGCATTCAGCAAATGAGATTGTCATAATTATGTAAGCATCAATCAAACTCCCCCTTACAAAGTGCATGATATGCAATTAACATATATGCACACAGCTCACAGTACAAGCAAGAAAGCCTACAAATCTCAATGCAAGAGTCAAATCAAATAAAAAGCATGTATGCATGAAACTATGACTTATCAGCTCAACCATAAATTTCACTTGAACAGATTAGAGAAATTTACCTGAATGAGGTTTTATCAACTTGGGTGCCTTGGTTTATTTCCCCCTTTTTATTCTTCAGTCCAAGGCACTCCTGCAAAATATTGATCATTTTGATCCTGCAGGGACCCAAGCAGCTTTGGGTCCTGCATTAGCTCTAACAGGTATTCTAAACATTTTCATAGCAACATTATCATCAAATTTCATCAGTGAACAGTCATCCATAGAATGTCCAAATTGTCCACAGTATCTACATGAAATGGCTGGTTTTTGGTTCTTATGATGCATATTAACAGCAGGGTGATATTTATAAACATGTTCATAAGATTTTCTGTTATATGCATGAGCAGTTTGATGCTTGTTCTTAACCATCCAATATTCAGCAGATTTATGGCCTGGCTTCCCACAGTTATAGCATGAAATTTTCACAAATGATTTTGCAGGGAATTTGACAAAATGGGGATTAACATAGTTCTTTTGAACATACCAACAGTCCTTGACTGTATGCCCATTTTTCCCACAGTGGGAGCATGCAAAAGAATTTCTTCTATGAAAACCATTTTTACCCCAATTGGATCTAAACCAGCACTCAGCAGCCTTGTGCCCAGGCTTAATTATTGCAGTTGAAACACACAATGTGCTGACTAGAATTGTGTTTAGATCTATATGGACCATGAACATGAATGGGGGACTTGGCATGCTGTTTATTGTCTTCTTTCATGATAAAACATTCACTCATAAGATGGCCATGCTTCCCACAATAATAACATGAGACATCAGGCTTCCTAGCAACATGGTTTCTATCAAAAGAGTTTCTAGAATTTAAAGTTCCACTAGCATGCTCATCCTTTAACATCAATCCACAATCCTCCATTATGTGACTTCCTTTCCCACAATAATAACATGACCCCCTTTTAATGTGAGTGTGTGAGAGATCATGTGAATTGTGTGCAGTCTTCTTTATAACACTAGGAGTGTCTTTTTCCTTTTTCTGTGAGTTTTCACCCTTTTTTTGTTTTGGAGTTTGTTCCACAGTTTTGGGTTTCACAGTGGACTTTTGTGCAGTGAATTGAAAAACAGAAGGACCAGCAGTTGTGTTTTGATCAGAAGCTTTTACAAACACAGTTGAAGTTTTATTGCTATTGATCCTTTTGTTTGTTGAACTGTAACCCAGCCCCTCTCTCTAAAAGCTAACATTATTTCCAAGAAGCTTATTCAGATTGTCCTTTCCTTTGACAAATTTTGACAAAGAATTTGTCAAGTCTTGAATTTCAGAATTTAAGCCACAAGTATTAGCTTCATATTTGGACAAATCTCTTTCACAGGAAATGAGTTGTTGATGCAAGGCATCATTCAAATTTTTAAGTTTTTCAACTTCCTGTTTTAGCTTTGTTTCATTGTCAGCTTCAGATAGGGACTTATAAAGATCATCAACTTCTTGTTGAAGGGATGTGATAGTGAGCTCATAATTAGCTACCTTCTCTTCACAGCATTTAACATTTCCACTCAACATTAGGTTGATGGTTTTTAGACTCTCGATTTCTTGTTCAGCACTCATCAACCTATCAGAATTATCTATGCTCACACCCTTGCCTTTTTCAATTGTCAATAGCCTATCTGACAGTTGGGTGTTTAGATGATTTAGCTTGTTGATTTCCTCTTTCAATTTCCTATTTTTCTCTAGGAGATCATCATCAAACATCCAATCATCTAAGGAAGACTCACATTCATAAAAGTTTTCCTGTTGTTTCTCAGATTGAGGTTTGTTGAGATTTTTCTGAAGCTCTAGATTCATTATTCTATCAGCCTTCATTTTTTCAGAAATCAATCTGTTTTCTTTTTCAAGACTCATCAATTTGTGTTCAAATTCCTTGGACTGGTTTTTGAGTCTTTCATTTTCAGATTTCATATCTTCAGCTTCAGCTTTCTTTTCTAGCCATGATTTATTTTCTTCTTTCAGAGATTTGATTAAATCCTTTTGAAGTTTATCATCAGAATCAAATTCATTTATCAAGTCTCTTAAAGCTGCACAAGCATTGCAAGCATTTTCAGATTTCATTTTTTCAAGTTCAGAGTTGACACACTCTAATTCTCTCACCAATTTTTCATTCTGAACTGCATTATAGTGATGAACCTGATCATCAATTAAACTAAGCCTCTCCTTTAGTTCAGAAATTTCACAAACAAGCTCCTGATTCTCCTTTTTGTGTAAACCAATTTGTTTCACAAGGGTTTGTTTTTCAGATTTCAAATGATCTAGATCTATAGTAATAGAATCGAAATCTTGTAGTTGTCTTCTAAAAATTTCATTATCAGTTTTTAGAATTTCAGGGCTTTCACCTCGAGATTTAGCATTCTCATGATTCTTTAGCTCCTTTTTCAGACCTTTATACTTCTTCCCTAGTTTTTTATAGGATCTTGTCAGATTGACATAGGCATCTTCCCAGTCATCTAAAGAAAAATTCTCGAAAGGGTTTACCTCCTCATCATCCTGTTCTTCGGATTCATCTTGATCACTGCCATGGTTGCTCTTATCAGCCATCAGGCAACTGTCCTCATCTCTCCTCTGAGTTAGCTTCAGCTTTTCCAGAATGTCCTTAGTAGACCTGTAGTCATAAAAACAAGAATGTAGAGCCTTGTCAGTAGCTTCTTTCATTAGATTCAAAACTTTCTGATTCTCTTCATTTCTCGATCTATGACTTTTAGTCCATTTGGACTTTTCCTTTGGCAGTCTGTGAGGACCATGTGAGATTAACTTCCACAGATCCGGATTCATCAAATTCACATAGTTATGTAGATTGCTAACCCATGAGTTAAAGTTAGAGCCATTAAAAACCGGTGGAGACCCCATTGATTAATTCGGTAAACATATTAATGCAGCAGATAGTAGAATCAGAAATGCACCAAGGACAGCAGGATCCTCTGCAGATCGTTGGATCTGATTAGTCAGAGAACCGCTCTGATACAATTTGTTAGGATGCAAGGCCCGGATACAGAGGGGGGGTGAATGTATCCCTCTTCAAATATAGCATAATTAAAATTCTAAAGCTCGGTTATGCGGAATTAAAACTGTTGCAGAAATAAACTGAGGATACTTAGAAGGATCAAAGCAAGACAACAACTCAATAAGCCCTCAAACGATCCTAAGCAAGCATCTAATGCGCAGCAATAAGAAGAACATATAAGGAACAAAAGCACACCACAAGGGAACACTAGGATTTTTTAGGTGGTTCGGTCCACAGACCTATGTCCACCCCTCACTCCAAACCAGAGTGAGGCTTCCACTAGCTAGGCTAGAACAGCAGACTCAGTCTGCAATGATTGCTGCCAAACAGCTTGACCAGGGGAACAACCTCCTCACTTCCTCCCAACCGGAGGGACACCCTAAGTGACTCCCAGCCACTTGGAACCAGAGACGCAAGTCTCTCTTCCTCCAGACCAGGAGGGAACACCTAGTCTTACAAACCACAAGACCAGAACCGGAGATGAATCTCCCTTCCTCCAAACCAGGAGGGAACCCACAAGTGACTCCCAGCCACTTGCAACCCAGAGGTCTCAGACCTCCCTTCCTCCCAACCGGAGGGAAACAACAACAATTAGCACCCAGCTACTTGCAAACCGAAGACACAAGGTCTCCCTTCTCCTGAGTCCACAGGAGGAACCCGACCTCACACTAGAGGATCGGAAGAACAACTGAGTATAGTTGAAAAAGAAAAACCAAAACAAAAGACGCAGCAACAGAAGGCTGGAAAGATGAAATGCATAAAAGCTCTCGCAGGAGTGAACTGGATTGGATCTGATCCAAGGTCCAGTGAACGATGCTTCTATTCTTCTTCACGAGCTCTTCATCTCTCTCTTTCTCTTTTTCTGTTTCTTCTTCTGCTGGATCTCACGATCTCTCTTCTGCTCTCTCACTCTTCTTCTTTCTTCTTCTTCTGCTCACTGCTCACTGCTTCTCTGCAACTCTCTTCTTCTATATCGATCACTTTCTTTCTTTCTGATCTCAATCTCTTTTTCTCTTTTCTTTACTCACACACTCACTCACTCACTGTTCTCCAGATGGAGGCAGCCTGGTATTTATAGCTGCAGCATTTAGGGCGTTATCATCGGATCACGTGCCAGGTGCCAACCTCGGACACGTGCCACTTATCTGCTTCTCGAATCAGTACCTGTCACACAGACATAAGAAGGTATCAGATAATGTATAGACTTGGTTCAGGCTGTTTAACAAAGTGTGTACAGCCATGATGCAGCTTGAGTGTATAGACTTGAAGGTTAACAAACGAGTGTATAGACTTGAGAGTTAACAAACGAGTGTATAGACTTGAGGCCTGATATCAAGTGCATAGACTTGAAGCTTTGAAACTGAGTGTATAGAGTTGAGGTTCTTCATGCGAAGCTCAGTGTATAGACTTGCAGTGTGATAACGAGTGTATAAAGTTGAAGCAATGGAAACGAGTGTATAGACTTCGATCAATATGCATCAGACGACTCTGTATGGACTTGAAGACCCTTAGCCAATGTATAGACTTCAAGTGAAGACCAATGTATAGACTTCACGTGAAAGCCCAATGTGCAGACTTGAGCTATGCAAGCTATAGTGTCGATGTATGGACTTTGTGAATGCTCAGACTTGAATGCTCGACCAGTGTACAGACTTGCAGAGCCGAACCCAATGTATAGACTTGAAGCCTTAAGAACGAGTGTTTAGACTTTGAAGCAAACGCCAGGTATACGATGTGTAGACTTGGCCAGAAAACGTAGGGAAAGGTATGAGTGTATAGACTTGGCCAACCGTAGGGAAAGGTGAGGAGTGTATAGACTTGGCCAACCGTAGGGAAAGGTGAGGAGTGTATAGACTTGGACTTTGAGATGTGGCTGTATAGACTTGGCAACCTTCAACTCACTGCGATGTACAGACTCTGAAGAATCAGCAGCCAGTGTATGGACTTGCTCAGCCTGAGGCACGGTATAGACTTTAGCTCAAAGCCAGTGTATGGACTTTGACAGAGTGAGACAATGTTCAGACTTTGAAGTTACACTATGGATGTATAGACTTGAATGAGCATGGAGTGTATAGACTCGAAAGTCTGAAGGCGATGTACAGACTTCAGCTAAGCAGGCCACAGTCTACTGTATAGACCTTGAAACAAAGGCAATGTATCGACTTTGAAACAAAGGCAATGTATAGACTTTAAAAACTAAAGGCAGTGTATAGGCTTGATGCAGTTCAGCTGCCAATGTACATACTTTGATTCCCATATGCGATGTATAGACTTTATGAGAAGGCAACTAAACACTGTACACACTTCCAACGTACAGACTTCATATGAACAGTCCAATGTGCATACTTCCCTTCGATGCATCTACAGTGCAATGTATTGGCTTGACGAACATTATGCAATGTATGGACTTTGATGAAGGGCCCAATGTATGGACTTCGCCTGAAATGCAGGAACCTGGGCGCTGTACAGACTTGAGTCTTCAACAGACCGATGTACATACTTGGAAGGCTTTGAAGGCAATGTACAGACTCTACCCATATGCAGACTTTGCCTAAAATGCAGTGTGAGACACTGGCTGAGACGGACGCTGTATAGACTTTGAATTCACTAAGACGCTGAACAAGACGGACCGATGTACAGACTTCTAAATGCTGATGGACTATGTATGGACTTGGCTTGAGATGCTGCATGAGACGATGTAGGCTGTATAGACATTAAGTCCAATCAGAAGGCTGTGCAGACTGGAGAGACGGACTAGTGTATAGACTTTAATGATGCGTGTAACAGTCCAAAGTATGGACTTTGAAGATTGATGCATGTACAGTCCGTTGTACATACTTCCAATGTACAGACTTTATGAAACTCTAGACACTGGACGCTATGAATGTATAGACTTTACAGCGAATGCATATGCCAATGTATATACTTGCATGAGACAGTCAATGAGACGCTCAACAATGTATAGACTTGAAAGAACTCCAAGCGATGTATAGACTTTGAAATGCTTGAAGAGGATGTACATACTTCATGAGACGCTTGCTGCCAATGTATAGACTTCATGAAAAACACACGATGCAATGTGTGGACTTGGTGACTCATGCAGACAGACGAGTGTACAGTCTATGCCATGCTCACAGTTAAGCAATGTACCAAGTTCTGAATGAGCAGTTCTGAATGAAGTAAACACATATGACATCAAACAATCCAGATAAATGCAATTATGAAATGCACCAAAGCACACACCACACAGCCATATTTAAATGCAGTAGTAATTCAGATAAGATTTTCAATGAAACATTCATATGCACTACAAACAGAATAGTATGCATTCAAGTGACTTATAGTGTTTGCTATCATCAAAATCACAGGGACACAACACGGGGGTCCATGCCCCCTCCACGAGCGCCTCGTCGGGACGACGATAGTGAGGTAGAGAGTAGGAGAGAGGAGGGTGGAGGCGAGAGTTGAGAGAGACTTACTTGTACCCCTCCACCCTCACACCTGTACTCAGATATACATTGATATATATATGAAATTTGAAATTTTGGTTACCTGAGTTACTTTGAGCACTTGTGGACTTGTGTACTTACCTTCTGCTTTCACTTTCTTTGTCTTCCTTCTTGCCCCCGCGTCTGTAGTTCATACTTAAACAAACAGATTAATCTATCTGTCCCGCTTGGCCCCTTGCTCAATAAGCAAGGGATTGTCTCTTCTTTGACCTTGTTGACGGGTCAAGGGGCCAAGCCTTTAATTAATAAAGGCGGATAATGAAAATATATAAAGAAATGTAGCATGCAAGCAAGCAGATGTCAACTTAATAAAAAGATGTCCACGCAGAGATGCAATCAAGCATATGAGATGGAAAGCAACAAGTTTGATTTTATGTTATTTTTATTTTCTTTATTACATTTTGAAAATGACGCCCTCGCAAGCGGGCGTTGTTTGTGAAATTGACGCCGATCTGGGAGGCGTTTATTTAGAATTTTTTTTTATCATGAAAAATGACGACATCGACAAAGTCGGGAATTTATGAAATGATGCCCCTATAAAGGGCGTGAATTAAAAGATCAATTATATTTTTGTTTATTTTTTGTTATTTATTTTTTTTGGAAATGATGACTCTAGAGGAGTCGCGGCTCATGCAAATGACGCCTGCCCAGAGGGCGTTATTTTTAAGGAAAACAAAATTCTTTTTGCTTCTTTTGATGAGACTGGGCACAGTATAAGGGCCTTAAACCTTACACAATCACCATCTTGAATTCATTAATCTTTCTTAAAAGATTTAACAAAGGGTCAACGTGCTTAAATACTTGAGCATTTACTCATATTCTCTTGCGGCCCATCCTTCTTAGTCGGTCTTCGCCATGGTTTGAGCTTGTAACCCACCATAGAGGAAGAAGGGAAGAATAAGTTAAGGAAGCTCACGGGAGGTTTTCGAGGTCGGGAAAACTTTCCTCCCCTGCCCTAATGCCCGTTGGGATAAAGTCTTTGTCTTAGGGAAATTTTGTTACTCTTTTTGCCCTTATTTATACATGCTTACGACCAGGGTTTTCTCTGCGGGGACTTTGCCCTCTTGACATGCTTTTCCTTTGTTCCGACTTTCTTTTTTATTTTTTTTTCTTCAAACAGATAGAGACCTAATTGTACTTGGGCTTTAAGCTTCTGTTCCCTTTTGGGCCCTGACTTCCACCTACTAGGGCGGCGGACAGGTTCGGTTAGTATTCCTTGACTTGTACTCCCTCTCGTGAGCCGAATAGGAGGGAATAGGTAAGGTTCGTACACTCGTAGTTTGGATCTAACTTTCCTCGAATTCCGAGCCACTTGAGTTTAAAAGCAAAGCGTGTAGTGTGTGCGGGAGTTGACCCCAAAGTTAAACCATCAAGACTGAAGAATGAATTAAGGATTTTGATTTTTCGGGCTTGCGGCCTATGTACCGTGCAACTTTTTTTGATTTTTGTTTTGTTTTGATTTGATTTTTTTCTCTTCTTTTTTTTTCTTTTCTTTTTTTTTTCTTTTCTTTTTTCTATATTTTTAGGGGTAATATTTTTTCAAATAAAGACCATTCCAGGTGTGAGCCAGCTCTTCACCTTCAGCATTAATTAATTTATAAGCGTTGCCAGGATAAACATCTTTTATGACGAAGGGCCCTTCCCAGTTAGGTTGAAGCTTTGAACGAGGCCCTCCGGGTTTCACGAAGATTCTTTTAATTATCATTTCACCTATTTTGAATTTTCTCTCAATTACTTTCTTTTGGTAAAAACGTGAAAGCCTGTTTTGATAAATATGTGCATGCTAGGCGGCGGCCATACGCTTCTCATCTAGGAGTTCCAACTGAGCAAGGAGAGATTCGCGACGCTCATCAATGGGGAGCTCCTTATCCAATTGGACTCTAAGGGAAGGGATAAGAATCTCGTAAGGGACTACCGCCTCCATTCCATAAGTAAGGGCAAAAGGGGTCTACCCAGTAGGGGTACGAATAGAAGTGTGATAGGCCCAAAGAGCTTCAACCAGCTTTTCTGGCCAATCCACAAATTTAGTAGCCTCACATGTTTTCTTAATAATCTTGATCAAGGTTTTGTTAGTGGCCTCTGCTTGGCCATTGCCCTGCGGATAGTAAGGAGATGAATGGTGTAATGCAATGTTATACCTGTTGCAGAGGTCCTGAAGCTCCTGAGAGATAAATTGTGGCCCATTGTCGGTGACGATGGTACTTGGGATGCCGAACCTTGCGATGATGTTCTTCATTATAAATTTGCAGACGGTTGACGCTTTTATCTCCACGGAAGCTTCCGCTTCCGCCCACTTGGTGAAGTACTCTATGGCCGTGAGTATAAATAACTTTGGTTTTGTGAGGAGGTTCGGATCACCAAGGGGTCCAATGACATCAAAAGCCCACATGGAGAAAGGCCATGGGGAGGACATAGGATGGAGTGAAGAAGCAGGAGAGTGAATTTTATCGGCATGCAGTTGGCACTTAACACACCTTCGAATATAGATGGAACAATCCTCTTCTAGAGTGGGCCAATAGAAACCTAGCCTAAGGATTTCTTAGCAAGCATCTGGCTATTGACATGACCACCACACACTCCTGAATGCGCCTCTTCCACGACCTTCCAAGATTCATCATCATCTAGGCACCTTAATAAAACTCCGGTGAGACCTCTTCTGTAGAGCACACCTCCAACTAGGGTGTATCATTGAGCAACTCTTCGAATGGCTTTATTTTCTTCAGCCGTGGCCTCCTCGGGATAGGATTTATCCTGACAATACTTAGCAATCTCGTAATACCACGGCTTTTCTTCTTCTAAATCCAATAGCATGACCTCCTTATTCTCAATGATTTTACCTTGCTTAACCTTCCTAAGCACCTCCTCCTTAACACTAAGGAAAGTTGGATCCTTAATAGCTGGAGTGAGCCACTTGTGAAAAATGATAGAATGGGAATCCCTTTTGGGAAGGAAAACCAAAGAAGAGGCAAGATAAGCGAGGGCATCAGCTAGAATGTTATGGTCATGAGGAATGTGAAAGAAGATTAATTTGGTGAAAAGCTTGGTATAAGCAGAAGTCAATTCCTGATAGGGTTTGAGTTTAGGATTGAGCGTACAGCACTTGGTGAGCACTTGGTGAAGAATAAGCTGACTATCACCTACAATCCGCAATTGGGTAACACCGAATTGGTGAGCGGCCTCCAATCCGGCCAGAAGAGCCTCATACTCATCTATATTATTTGTAACTGGAAATGCAAGCTGAGAGGTGAGCGGAATAGTGATACCCTCTGGTGATAGAAGAACAATGCCAATCCCTTTTCCTTTTGAATTCAAAGCTCCATCAAAATGTAACGTCCACATCGAATCAGATTGATTGACGGATATTAGTTCCTCATCTGGAAACTCTGAGCGAACAGGGTCAAATCTAGGGAGAGGGTGATGAGCAAGATGTTCTGCTATGGCATAGCCTTTAATCGCTTTTTGCTGAATGTAGATAATATCGAATTGAGAAAGGAAGCTTTGCCATCGTGCTAATCGGTCGGTGAGAATGGATTTTTAAAAAAGAAACTTGATTGGATTCATACGAGCAATGAGATGAATTTTGTGAGCTAAGAAATAATGCTTGAGTTTCTGAACTACCCAGACTAAAGCAGCACAAGTCTTTTCTATGGCCGAGTACCTCTGCTCACAGGGGTTGAGAAGCTTTGATAAGTAGTAGGCTGCCCTTTCTTTTCCTTCTTCGTCAACTTGGGCTAGGACAGCGCCTACAGAGTCATCCAGGACGGAAATGTAAAGAACAAGCGGTTTGCCTGGAACTGGCGGCCTCAGGACAGGAGGATTTGAGAGATAATCCTTCAATCCGTCAAAAGTTGCTTGACATTTGTCATCCCAAATAAACTTGACTCTCGGCTTAGTAAGCTCGTAGAACGGCCTACATCTTTGTGAATGCTGGGAAATAAATCGGCGAATAAATTGCAACCTCCCGATCAATCCTGGAACTTCTTTCAAATTCCTAGGAGGAGGCATTTTTCTTATGGCCTTCGCCTTGTTGGGATCAATCTCGATACCCCTCTTACTTACGATGAATCCACGCAACTTCCCTGATGAAATACCAAACACGCACTTCTTGGGATTCATTTTTAGCTAATACTCCCGCGCTCTTTGCAAGACTTTAGTTAGAACCCCGGGATGCTGAATCCTTGTTCTTGATTTTACTACTAGATCGTCAACGTACACCTTTATATAAATGTGGATCATATCATGAAAAATCGCCATCATAGCCCTTTGATAGGTGGATCCAGGATTCTTGAGTCCGAAGGGCATGACCACATAGCAATAAGTTCCCCATGGTGTAGTGAACGATGTTTTCTCTTGATCCTCCTCAGCCAGGCGAATCTGATTATAACCTGAAAAGCCATCCATGAAGGAGAGAGTCTCATATCCTGCCGTATTGTGAATTAAAACATCAATATGAGGGAGGGGGAAGTCATCTTTAGGACACGCGCGGTTGAGGTCCCAAAAGTCTATACAAATTCGCACATTCCCATCTTTCTTCATGACTGGGATGATGTTAGCCACCCAATTGGGATAGAGGACAACTCTAACGAATCTAGTCTTATGAAGCTTATCGACCTCTTCTTTCATTTTAATGTCATATTAGGGTGGAAACATCTCAACCGCTATTTGACCGGAATGGACCCTGACTTAAGCGTAAGTCGATGTTCAACAAGTGCAGGGTCTAGTCCCGGCATATCTTCATAACTCCATGCGATTGTGTCCTTATATTCTTGAAGAACCAAAATGAGTGCCTCCTCTTCGGAGGGTGGCAAGTTCTTACTAATGAGCACAATCCTAGGGTCTTCCTCAGTACCCAGAGTTATTTCTTTGGTAGGTTCTTCTACTGAGACTGATGGCTCATCAAATCTTCTCATGCCACTGGCAAAACATCGGCCTCATCCTCATATTCTTCGTAACCTTCATCCCCCTCTTCAATAGGGTCTTCATCATTCATGATCTCATAAACACCAAAACCCTCATTAAGAACACAAGTATCTTCATATTCAGTTTCTGGCAGGATAATCAGATTCTCCACAAACTCGGGAAGAGCTAAGCATGCCCGGCATCTTCTAGCTAATTGTAACAAGAATCTACGGGGAATCTGCTTACCCTTGGATCTCTTATGTGAAGCTACCCCATGAGTCTTAAAATTAGAAGAGTAAGAGCAACTAGCCTGATCACTAGAATTTGAAAAAAATGAAGGAGGTGAGGAAAAGATGGGTACAGAAGGAAATACAGATGAAGACCCCTTACCGGAGGGGTAGGGAAGGTCCCCTAATGAATCCTGGAAGAGCGGCCCCTGGGTCGGGACACACTCTTGAAGAAGATAGGAGGTCTCCTCAATGGAGATGAAATATTGGAAAGTTTGAATTTTGGGGGTTTTTTTTCATTTTCATTTTCAAGAAGAAGGCAATGAGAGGGAGGAATAGGAGGTGGTGTTAAGGTTGACAGATTGATGAAAGATGGAGTAAATGATGACCCGTGCGGGGGTGTGATGGAGAGTTTTGAGAATTGCTCGAGAAGCAAGGGAGGAATCAAAGGAGAAACTTGAAGTGAATTTACAGAAAAGGTTATTAAGACCGCGGGCGGTCTAGGGATATCTGAGCAAAATATTTGATTAAACAAGTGGACAACAATCGTTGGATGAATGGATTTAATAGAGAAAAGGTCGGCCCACAGCCTATCCACGTTGTAGCCTTCCTCGAACGGCACATCAGGCTCCCCGGTATCTGTGTAATTGCTTAGAAGCTGCCTCTTGTCCGTGATCACTACTGGCTTTTCAATTAATTCATGAATCAATGGCGGCCATTCCGGATCAGTTGGCATAAACAATCGGCTCAGAGCAATGGTAATATCATTCCTGTCAAACCATCTATACCAGTCACATTCGGGGTCGTCCATCTTCTTTTATCTGGCCGTAAAGACTCCAGAGCTTTGTATGTAACCAGTGGGGCTACGTGACGAGCAAACTGCCGTGCATGTACATCTTGATAATCCATCATGGAAGTGACTAGAGTGGTTCGCTCATCATTATGAGTGCCTCCTTTCATAAAGTGTGTTTGTAGGGTCCATTTAAGAGGCTGCCGATCTATCTTGAGAGTGGAAGTCATGATGGCCCATGGCTCGTCTTTGTCTTTGCTTGGCCCTTTGTACCCTAGGCCACCTCGATGAATCATCTTTTGATGCCTGACGGGCTTGACTTTCCCCTGAAGATTAACACCCAGGCCTTTACCAGTTCGATATCCCATTTTCATCAGAATGTTCCATCCTGGCGTGTTCATCAAACCTTTTTTCTTCTTGCCTTTGGATGGCTGTGGTGGCATTTGAGTGGTAGGAGGGATTGATGGAGATGGCCTTACCAAGTCTTGCCGCAGATCGGCAACATCCAAAACTGAGAGCAAAGGCCTATTGGAAGGCCATATAGAAGGCACTGATGTTGCGGAATGTATATTTTCTGCCGGCAAAATGGGCATACTAGTGACTTTAATAATGCGCCCTTTGTGCTGAAATTTTATGCATTGATGATTTGTTGAAGGCACAGCATCAAGCTCCTGAATGTAAGGGCGACCCAAAATGCCATTGAATGTCGGGTCCATGTCCAGAATATGAAAATCTGATGTGACTGAGACAGGACCCAAACCAACTTTTAAAGTGATCATACCTAAAGGTGGCTTCTTGGTGTTGTCGTAGGCCGTGACAGTGATTGTAGATGGCCGGATTTGACTCTCCGGAATGCCATACATTTTCAAAGTACTTGGTGGCAAAACATTAATGGATGCCCCAGTATCCACCAAACATTGTTTCACTGCCACCTTATTAATGTCAATAGTAATGCACAGTGCATATTTTCTGGCTGGCTGCGGAGCCAATTCATGTTCGTAGAAAGTGATGGCCGGTTCATTGTTGGATGGACTTAAAACTATAGTGACATGTTCAACTAGGATATCTTCTTTTACCATCACTTTCTGTAGATATTGCTTCAAAGCCTGTTGATGTGTAGTAGATCTTTTGATCAATTCCAGAATAGAAATTCGGGCCGGTGTTCTGTCCAAATGCTTTAGTAAGTCATACTCCGTGCCTGGTGCAGACTCTTGTTCCTGTTCTCCTTGTTCTTGTATCGGCTCCTGCTCCCACTGGGGAAACACTCGATGGAACATCCGTCCACTACGGAGCACCATTGTTTTCGGAGCCTCTATCGGGCCTAGGGTAGGTGAATGGGTAGAGGAGGTAGAGGGAATGGTGTGTGGCGTGTTGGGTGCTAGTGCAGGATTGGCAAGAGGAGGGGTTCTTATAAGAGGCCTTGCCGGCTGGGGGTTATCGGAATGTGGTGACGGGGATCGGGTGACAAGGAGGGGCCTTGGAAGCATGGTGGTGGACGGGGTAGATTGTGGCGAAACAGGAGGGGTGATGACTGCCGGCGAGGGGCGGATAAGGAGAGGTCTATTTGGTGGAGGATTTTGGGGTGAAGGAGAATTCGTGGGTTGGCGTAAAAGAAGGGGCCGTGAAGGAGTAGGGTTAGGGTTGAACGGCCCTGGAGTGCTGGAACGTATAAGGGGGCGTGGCGTTTGGGAAGGGGGTATAGGCTGAAGCCTTCTTAGCAATTGTGGTGGTTGTGGCTGACTGGAGTTTTGATTAATGGCCCCGACAGAGGCATTTTCCTTATGCCAAACCTGCCCTCTCTCCACTTCATGGATTGAGGTGACAAGGTTTACTTGTTGATTTTGAACAGGATGTTCCGGTAGTGGGTTATTGGCAATCCCCATATTTGGCTGGGGTGTAGGAGCCTGTTGTTGCTGGGGAACTTGTTGTTGCTGACCTTGTTGCGGGTGCTGCTGAGCCGATGGTTGCCGAGGAGGCCTTCGAGCCTTTAGAGTAGCAATAACCCTTATCATCTCATCCCAATCAATATCACCTTGATCATTCATATCATGTATGTAATCCTTGAAGTGAAAACAATGATCGATGTTGTGCCCCGGCTGCCGATGGAAGACGCAATATCAGGAGGTGTCTACATGTTGCGGCCATATCGTTCTTTCTTTAGGCAGGGTGAGTAGGTTGGCGGCCATGAGGGCATTGAAAATGTCTAATAGGCTTTCAGGCAAGGGAGGGTAGTGCGCTCTAAGGGGACCCAATGGCCTTCTTGATTGTTGCAGTTGTTGCGGTGCATAATTGGCTGGCGGGGGCATTTGGTGGTACTGTGCGGGTTGATTCTGTGGAGCAAAGTGGGGTTGTGGTTGAGGAGGTGGAAGAGGCCGTAAGGTCTAAGGAGCGTTATTATTTGGCTGCTGGACTTGGTTTTGGAAGGCGGGCTGTTGTGGTGGCGGCCCTTGGTTTGGAGGGTGGCGGAAGGGTGTGGAATTACCGAACGCGCTCACCTGCTCATTAGTAACAGTGCCTTCAGTGGTCGTACCAGTATTGCCGACATTAACGTTCTTATTTATTACCTTTGGTCTTGGCTCAAACATGCCCATAATAAGAGAATCTTTCATCTGTGTTTGTATATACCTAGCTCTTTCATAGAGCTCTTCCATAGTGCTCAACTTGTTCATGGCTAAAATTTGACGGAACTGCGGAGTGGAGTTTGATATAATCATCTTCACTTGCTCCGTTTCTGACAGTGTGTCCTTTAACTTCTCGGCCATAGCTCTCTACCTATCAACAAATAAAATGAAGTCCTCCTCGGGCTTCATATTTTCGGCAACTAGATCAGTAACAGAAAAAGAGGGACTCACACGGTCCTTGTACTTCTGCAGAAACTTTCGTTGAACTACATCAAAATCACCGGCATCCGCCGGCTCTAGGGAATAAAACCATTCTAGTGCCGGGCCATCTAAAGACAGTTTAAAGAGATAAGCCAGAGAAGTCTTTTTATCTTTCCAGAATGATGCCTGATACAAGAAGTCTTTCAAGTGGATGTGCGGATTACCCGTTCCATTGTACTGTCAAAAATTCGGCATTTCAGACGGGGGTAGGTGAAAAACCGGCAGAGTGCGAAGCATAATTTCAGGAGTGACCTTGGATGTAGTGACCTTCTTGAGCTGCTCCTCCATACTAGCCATCATTTGGAGGAGTATAGTGTGGTTATCGAACTCGGCTGGGGCCGGCCGAAAAGAGTATTGGTTCGTCATAGGCCTTCTCAAAATTTGAGAAACAGGAGGTTGTTGAGGCCTAGCAATGGAGTGACTTGCCGGTTGGGCCGGCGTAGTCATAACAGGAGTTGATGGGCGCGAGGGCACCCTAGGTGTGATCACCTGGTCGTTGGGAGAACTAGCAGAGTGGCCACCCATGGCCTGGGGAGGGTTAGAAGATGACGGGACAGACTTTCCCTTTAAAGCGGCTTGGGCCGCCTAGCGCTGGGAGTCATCCAGGTGAGCAAAAACTTTGAGAAATTCGTTGAAGTTGAAAGAAGGGGAAGTGTCCCCTGAAGTATTTTGAGTGGTAGGTTGAGCTTGGGAAGAAGGCTCAACCTCCAAAGAAGTGGTGTCCACCATGTGGACCTGAGTGGGATAAGAAGTGTAGTTTCCTCATGGTAGACAGGATCCTAAGAGGGAACCTCATAAAACGGGTCAGAGTGACCCTCCTCATAACCATCATAAGTATATCCGTAGTTGGCCATTTTGATTATTTTACCTGAACGGAGTTTCATGCTTAAGGAAGAAGAAATAAATTTAAAACAAGCATGTAAGCCCAAGAGATATCACCTTATCAAACAGAATGAACACTCAAGTTGTAATGAGCCCAAAATTTTAAGGTTTTCTTTGAAGATTAAGGTGAATTTTGCAATAAGTTCTCTCCTTTGAATGTGGGGTCCTAGTTGAAATTTTGGGTATAATCTCCAGGTATCTAGGTTCTTTCTCTCTCCTCACCAACGTATGGGTCAACTATACTCCAGGTGCTTCAATGGTACAACATGCCCAGCGTCCGTGAGGGAATCCACGGGTGCGAGGACTTACGGAGGATTGGTTCAGGAATTTCCAGTCCAATGAGATGGAATGCTCAAAAGAGGGTCCTTCCTTTACCAAGAGGGGATGTGTGACTCGTAAAAGTGTGGGGAGAG
The DNA here is from genome assembly GCA_022559845.1 of Amorphophallus konjac. Taxonomy (NCBI): domain Eukaryota; kingdom Viridiplantae; phylum Streptophyta; class Magnoliopsida; order Alismatales; family Araceae; genus Amorphophallus; species Amorphophallus konjac. The sequence goes on along the minus strand of CM040121.1, from coordinate 236,754,503 downwards.
AAGGTCTCCCAAACCGAATGCCCTAAATGCAGCCTAATGCAAGCAATATCAAGCAGGTGATATGAGAATCAGTCAAGCGAACAGCAGTAAGTAGTAAACAGGGGTTTTGTGGGCACAGAACAAAATGACGACCTAGATAAGGTCGCTATATCAACAAGAGACGAATGAGTGTCAGTCGATAGTTACTGTGAACAGTGCAAACAGATAGCAATCAAAATAAAATAGCGCCTTAAAGTGAGGCGCTGCCTGTGGAAATGACGCCTGTGAACAGGGGCGTCAGATAGCAGTAATCAAACTTAAAATGTGAATAAACACAATGATAATCAAAATAATGCCTTTCAGTAAGATGATGTATCAGTGAAAGACACCTCTGGGAGGGGTGTCAAAATGCAATAATCCGAAATATGACGACTTGATGTGAGGCGTTATATCGAGAAATGACGCCTCTAAGAGGTGCGTTAATTATAAAATGATGGAAATGTTCGCAATAAAAATGGAAACATCGCTCGTTCGAACGGTCGCTGTATGTGGAAATGACGGTGGTATGAAGGGCGTTATTCAGTTCCGGAGAACCGTTATCCCCGGTGACAGAAATCAATTTCTTTTCTAATAAAAATGATATGGATAGTACGCAAATTGGCTAATCCAGTGGGAGGTGTGCACGTGGTGCACAAAGGGAGTGTGCTACGTGGAGCACGAAGGAGGGGCACGCGAGGGAGCCAAAGGGAGGGGCACGCGAGGGCACCAAAGGAGGGGTAATCAAACTAAAACAAAAAGAGTCCCACCGTGATCGCCAATTTGTGAACGTGTCACATAGACATCTTTAAAGAGAGAGATGAAAAAAAAAGATTTTAAGAATAATAATAATAAAGAATGATGATGTTGCTAAATAAATATGCTAAAATGAGTGGGACATGAAGGAAAAGAGGATGAGCATGAGATGCTCTATGGAGAGTGATCGTCAGAGGGGTTACCTCAAAAATACAAAGATGATCGCATGTACCTTGTATGAAGCGGGTGAGATTGTAAGTTCTTCTTTCTTCCTTCTGCCGGCCGGCTGATGAAGGGGGTTTATAGCTTGATTACCCTTGCAAGAAAACACACAAAATAAACAAAGATGTGGATTAGCCAAAGATGTGTAGTATCAATGCTCTAAAAATATGAAATCAATCAAATTAAGCATGAACACACCTTGTGTGTTTTTAGTTTAAAACCCCTTTAGGAGGAGTAACAAGGTATGGATTATGAATGCTATGATATGCAAAGTAAACAACAATAAACGTAATATGGTGATAACTCTAGAAGAGAGCTAGAAGATGGATGCGTATGTGATATGAATAAATTAAACTAACAGATTAAGGGAAGCCCCTGCTGCTGTGTGTGCAGCAGTACAGGGAAGAACAAGAGCCACAGCGGCTGCAGTAGCAGGATGAAGAACTATTGGATGAAGATGCTGCCTGGAGGAAGAAACTTGGAGAAGCACCTGCAAAAGGAAGAAAACTCTCTCTCTCTTTGTAAAGCTCACACGGCGCAGTTGCTCTCTTTGTTGTTATTGTTGTTTAATCCTCTCATTTTTTCTTCTTCTCGCGCGTGAAATATTGAAGGGGTATTTATAGGGCCAAACATCCTTGCATCAATGGGATTAAAACAAGGCAATGAATCCTCAATAAGGAACTCTCTTCCCAATCGAACACAAGGTGAAAAATGGGGGAAGGGTCACTACTGGAAAGAAGCAGGCGAAAGGGAGACGGAAGTGGAAATGACGACCTAGCTAGGGGCGTCAATCGAAATGACGGCAGTCACACCGTCGTCAATTCCTGAATTTAATTATAGAAATAAAGAACTTTCCTTCTTTAAAATTGTCAAATGACGCCTGTTTGAATGGGCGTTAAATAATAAACGTCTGTCCTTAGGACATCAATTCTTTGAGTTTTATTTTCATTAGAATTTGTAAAATCCAGGAATCGACGACCGTTTGAACAGTCGTGTATTTAAGAACAACGCCCCTAATTAGGTCGTCAATTAAATGACGCCCTCCCCACAGGCGTTAATTTCAATTATTAAACTAAAAAACCAAGAAATCTCAATTAAACACAGAGAAATTAGAAAAACTTTATATTAAGCCAATATTGAAGTCCACCTGGGGCGTCACATGGTGACATGATATTTACTCAACATGGCATCGATTTTGGCGTGTCTACACTAACCATGCAGATTTTCTATACAAGCTATACGGGGCGCTTTATGGACTGAAGCAATCACAAAGAGCATGGTATGAGAGACTAAGCTCATTCCTCTTTGAAAAAGGGTACACACAAGGTAAGGTAGACCAAACACTTTTCACCAAGAAGCAAGGTAAGAATATCTTGATTGTTCAAATTTATGTTGATGATATTATGTTTGGTTCTACTAAATCTGAAATGTGTGAGGAATTTGCTAACCTCATGACTAGCGAATTTGAGATGTGCCTAATGGGAGAGCTCCAATTCTTTCTCGATTTGTAGGTCAACCAAGGAGAAGATGGGTGCTTCATGAGTCAAGACAACTACATCCAGGAGCCGCTGAAAAGATTTGACATGACAAACAGCAAAATGATTACAACTCCTATGAGCACCTCAACTTCACTAGATTCAGATCAAAATGGTAAATTAGTGGATGCAAAAATCTATAGAGTTATGATCGGATCCTTGCTTTATCTGACTGCATCCCGACCCGATATCCAGTTTAGTGTTTACCTCTGTGCTAGATTTCAAGCTAGTCCTAGAGTAGGACCAAGCATATTGAGATAAGGCATCACTTCATTAGAGATGAGGTCGTTAAGAAAAATCTTGAACTACATTTTGTTGATACACTCAATCAAATTGCTGACATTTTCACCAAGCCTTTGTGTAATGACAGGTTTACAACACTCAGAAGGGAGCTTGGTCTTTGCCGACCTCAGGCCAATAACAATTGAAATAATCTTCTTGTTCCATCTAGTTGTGTGTTTTTTTTTACAGATTGGTGTCCATGCATTGTTTATATGTCAATATGCCATTTTTCATATGGTGTAGCATTGCATGTAGTTGCATAACAAAGTTGAACTCATGATCACGATGCATTGCATGTGGTGTAGCTCCATTCTTGCATAACCATGGTTTATCAAATGTTGATGTATGAAAAGACAGGTTATGCTTGCCTAGAAGCACTCAATATGCGTAAGGTTTCACCTCTGCCAAGTACCATGCGTCACTGTCGCATATAGGCCATATAGTAAGGGGGAGTTATCTCTTTGACGCATTCATGCATTTGTTTAGTCTTCATTCTGTGCATTTAATAAGTGTAAAATCATGTGCTGGGTCATGCATTTCATGTCTGCCAACTTCATATTTGATCATGTAAACCCCTGCATGGTTCTCGTCAACCTCTCCTTGACAATTATCTTTTTACTTGCAAACATAACTCCTTGAGTGCATTCACTGCATATCCTTAGGGGGAGTTTTGTTGATTATCTTAATCTCTTGCAATCTGAACTCCAATGCCTTATAGTCTGAATTGAGATCATGAGACAGACTGATCAGTGGTGTAAGAGATTTCTATTATATGAACTAATGATTGCCCATCCAATTATAATGGTTAAGATTCAATGATTCCCTTCACGTTCTGATATATCTTTTGAAATCATCTATGTTCTGTGGTTTTAATAGGCCTTAACTAGAGATTGCATGTTGTGCCTTGAATGACTATCCTGAAATCTGAAAATTCAAAAGTCATAGCTGTTGGTTATAATATGTCCCTTCTTTTGCAAGATGGGCTATGATGCCAACTATGATGAAAGTATGAGCAAATAGTGGAATCAATCAACCCATGAACATGTACAACATGAACCTAGGCAACCGGCATGAATACTAGGATGGGCATGCTATCTCAATCAGAACTAAACTAAGCAAACAAAGAAAAACACATGCCGGGGCGTGGAATAAGGAGATAAAGAAAAACACACCGTATAGGTGGAAGAAGCAAATAAGGAGAAAATATGAAGAAAGAGAGAGCTAATGCCCAAACTAAGGAAGATGTGATCGCCACTAAGGTAAAAACAAGTCAAAGACCTGGTAAATACCTTAGAATAGGAGGATGATGCACCTGCCCACGGGAGAGAGAAAGCAACCAGGAAAACTACAGATCTGTCAGATTTAACGGCTGAAGACCGATGCGTCATAGAACTGTGACGGCCTCACGATAAGCCGCTATGGGAATATAACGCGTCTATGGTAGACCGTTAGAGCTTCTGTAGAAAAAAAATTAGAAATCTTTGATCTCCAAGCTTTCCAGTCGGCCAAGAAGCTTGGGCCTCGTGCTAGGAGCTTTGTAAACCTGCAAAAGAGTGTAGATCACAAGAAAAACAACCCCAAATTAGCACTTGAACAAAGTAGTATCAATAAATCAAAGAAACTTAAGAACATGTAAAAGGAAAGGGAAATACCAGGGAGGTTGGTTTTTTTAACCCCTCTGGGGCGTTTTAAAAGATAGGAAGGGGATTTAAATGGATGTAGAAGATGCAAGAACGTGGTAGAGGAAGAGGGACAATGCTATGATGCTTGGAAGAGGGAAAAGACGCTAGAGAAGAAAACTTTGACTGAACTAAACCCTTGGAATCAATACTCCCCAGACTTTGGAAGCAGATGGACGTGGGAAGTAGCTCTCCTTGGTGGGTTCTAGCTCCAGGATGTGGCAGCACTTCGACGCGAACTTCAGATGTCTCCTCCTTCAAGCCATGAAGTCAAGGGTTCTATTTATAGACCCTCCAACTCTCTGGTCGAGTAGATGATAATCTAGCTAGAAAGTAGGACGTTTCTTAGAAAACACTTGAAGATAATACTCCCAAGAGTCCATAGAAACAAACAGAAGGTTTTGAGGATCATATTTGAAGGAGAAATCCTCAGATCAAACTCTTAATTCGGCCACGGAGTAGCAGAGAAAGAGCAGTTCTGTTAGAACTCTCTATTCAACGTAACGGCTGCACGATAAATCGCCACAGGGATGTAACGCCCTAGGAAGAGACCGTCACACAACCTTATCCCTTAACAGATAAGGTGAACGGGCTAAGTTTTTGAACGCAAGACTCTAGTTGAATGTAACGGTGAAAGATAAATGCGTCACAATGAATGTAACGGCCGCACGATAAGCCGTCTGATAGGATCGGTGCGATGGATACAGAGGGGGGTGAATGTATCCCTCTTCAAAATTGCCCCACTTAAAAATAATCAGAGTCAAGGAATAGAAATCAACTGATCGCTTCCAAAAGAGATTCAAGGAAACACTAGATCAGTCAGTTGAACTGCTAACAAAACTGGTGCCTGATCAAGTCTAAGCCGTAGAAAGAATCAAATCAGAACTGAGTATGTATCAAAGCATTCAGACAGAGTATTCAGTTGAAGCGATCCTAGCCATGCATCTAACGAAAATCAGATAAAAGATCAAACCACGAAGACAATAGATTTTTAGGTGGTTCGGTCCACAGACCTACATCCACCCCTCACTCCAAACCGGAGTGAGGCTTCCACTAGCAAAAGCTAGAATCGCAGACTCAGTCTGCAAATAGGTGTTGCCTAACAGCTTGACCAGGGGAACAACCTCCCCTCTTCCTCCAGACCGGAGGGAAACCACTAGTGACACACAGTCACTAGCAACCAGAGACGAAGTCTCTCTTTTTCCAGACCAGGAGGGAACCCACAAGTGACACCCAGCCACTTGCAACCAGAGGACCAATCCTCCCTTCATCCAAACCGGAGGGGAACCCAGAGACCCAAGTCTCTCTTCCTCTAAAACCCAGAGGGAAACAGCTAGCGACACTAGTCACTAGCAACCGGAGACTCCAAGCCTCCCTTCTCCTGAATCAACAGGAGGAACCCCGATCTCCAACCAGAGAATCGGAAGAACAAAGCCAAGGAAGTGTAAAAGAAAAATGATAAACGAAAATACAGCAATTAGAAAGCTGGAAATGAAATCACAATGTGGCTCTCGTAGGAGCTGACTGGCCTGGATTTGATCCACGGTCCAGTAGACAGATCTTCAATAAAGTCTTCTTTCTTCTTCTCCACGAACTCTCTCTCTCTCTCTCTCTTCTCAGTATCAGGCTCACACTATTCTTCTTCTTCTTCACTCTCGATCTCACTCTCGATGACAATCTCTTTTTCTTTTTCTTCTTCTGCTTTCACTCTCTGCCTCTCTGCTTCTCTTTCTTTTTCTTTTCTTTCTTCTGCTACTCTCTCGATCACTCTTGCTCGATCTGTCTTCTTCTGAGGAAGAAGCTTCGTATTTTTAGCAGTAGCAACTAGGGCGTGTGCAGGGCTTGTGCCCTAATGTCCAGAGATAACCTTGAATCATGTGCCAGGTGCCAACCTCGGATCACGTGCCCAAACATTTTTCTTCTCGAAGCATATACCTGTCAAACAGTCATAAGAGGATACACTGAGTAAGTTTATGTTTTGAACAGTGCACATAGTATGTATGCTAGCAGGCAATGTATAGACTTGAGATGAATGATAACGAGTGTATAGACTTCATTTGTGAGATTAAACAAATGCAGATAGGGAAGTCTACACATTGAATCATGGATGCTCGGACATACAGTCAACCACTGTACAGACTTTAGATGCATGCAAGCGACAGCAATGTACAAACTTGCTGGTTTGTAATGTAGAATGCACTTAAACAAAGTATGCACAATGAGGATGTATAGACTTTGATTTATGCATGCACAGACTTGAATGAAGAACAGGCTGTACAGACTTCATACTCAGCTGCGAACTGAGCTAAAGAATGTATAGACTTGCTCAGCTATCAGCTAATGGATGTACTAACTTAATGAGATGTATAGACTTGTGTTCGTGCAACACACAGGCTGTACATACTTGATAGCCTGCAGCAATGTACAAACTTGACATTTAGGTGCATGAGAAAACAATGTACAGACTTGCTGTAATGAACGATGCCCAACTGCATAGTGTATGGACTTAGAATACATGAGACAGCAATGTATAGACTTGCACGAGCAGGCGACAATGTATAGACTTGATGCGGCTTCAAAGCAACCATGTGCAGACTTTACCGATGTACAGACTTCACGCGGTGTATAGACTTAGTGTTCTGAACGTAGGTAAAGATAAGGAATGTATAGACTTTAAGTGTGGATGACCAGACAATGTATAGACTTGCACATATGCATGAACAAGTGGTGATGTACAGACTTGGCCAATGTACAGACTTAGCAGCGAGATGCACACGATGTATAGACTTGATGCAGTAATGTACAGACTTTGCGTCTAATGCCTGAAGCACATGATGCAGTGTACAGACTTGAAAATGCTTGAAGCACGTGATGCAATGTACATACTTGGAAATGCTTGAAGCACATGATGCAATGTACATACTTGGAAATGCTTGAAGCACATGATGCAATGTACAAACTTGGAAATGATGCATGCACAAGACGAAGTACAGACTTGGTCTTGCGACCACGGCTGTACAGACTTTGAGAAACGACGCACAGAGATGCTAAGTGAGCCGCTAGACGTTGTATGGACTTTGTGTGTGCATATGCCAAGACCATGTACAGACTTTACGTTTATGCAGCAACATGAGTTGTATAGACTTTATATGCATGAATGCACCATGTAAAGACTTTGCGTGCAAGACACTGTATATGCATGAACGATGTACAGACGAGTGCACAGACTGTATGACTGATGCAATGAAACACCGGAGGATGTACAGACTTTCTGCCAAAGAATGTACATACTAGAGTTGATGCAGACTTGGCAAACGCTGTACAGACTTAGTGTCTCATGTAGACTAGAGGTTGTACAGACTTACAGGCACAATGAACATGGACCGATGCAGTGAATGCATATAGCAGATATGAACTGATGCAATGTATGTAGGAGAACTAACAGAGCAGTCTATTTACCAATGCAGAGACAGACAATTTAATGAGATGAATGTGCCCACTCTCAAATCAATCAATCAATCATGCTCATATAGCATGCTGACATCAAAACAATTCATACTCATAGTGCAACACAATTCATACTCATAGTGCTTGCTGACATCAAAACCATAGGGGCACAATAATCTCCCCCTTTTTGATGATGGCAACACTATGAGTCACTATATGAATCACTATGAGACATGCTGACATGCAGACATGCAGAACCAAAACTATTCTCCCCCTTTGACTTCATCAAAAAGAGAAAAGTTTGAGAGAGAAAAATTAAGAATGTATGAAAAGATTGATAAAACATCTCCTCCTTTGACAAATGAAGGCACATAACAGCTATTCCCCCAAAAAAAATATGCAGGATGAGCACTAGAGGAATAAGATGTAAGAACTCCCCCTTTCAACATGAATGAGTTCAGGTGAACCAAAAGCAATCTGAAATTGAATTCCAACAACAAGATATTGATTGGATTGCCAAAGAATAGATGAGAGAGGAAGATTTTCAATGGGATACCAAATCCATAAATCTTGATAAGCAAATATCAGACTCTTTTATTATACCAGATTATGAATGAGTCTAAACTTACCAGCATGATTTAAGAATGATATATACAAAGTTTATCAGGAAAATTCAATACTCATGTCTGAAACACCTTTTAATAGAGATGAACCAATTGCACATATGACACACATATTTGACCTTCTTCTATCTTACTCAATCAATTTTAATGACTTCTTTAGAAGTTACACAAGACAGTATTGAGATTAGATATATATGAGTGTATCTGAAATTTCTTTGATTATACTTATTTTTCAGAATTTTTCTATTGATCAGCACTTATTTTCCTGAGCAATCTTAGTTGATAAACACCTTTTTACATGAGGCACAACACGTCTCAGGTGAAGTGACCCAGTTACTCAATGTGATAACTGTATTGCCTCTCAGTTATGAGAACAGAGTTAGCAATAGAAGTGTCTTTTTACATGAGGAGACACCTTGGTTAGAGGCAGGAATCCCCAATTACTCAACATAATTATGCCATTGCTCTGTCAGATTTTTTAATTTTTTTTTTATATCAGAGACAACTGTGGCACTTCATGACATGGGTTTACACTATTTCTTTGATAGATAACCCAGTTTCTCTGTGATCAAAGTCATTGCTCTGACCTCATTTTCTTTCAAATATTTTTAGACAATGCTCAGTACACTGATATGTTTAAAAAACAATACTTACTACATGTATCTTAACCAAAGAAGACCATTCGATTAAAATTTCAGAGTTCAGAGGTTTTTGTATGAGGTTACATGAGACAATTGGTTAAAATTTATTAAACATGATGGTTCAGACATTTTCAAGATTTTTAAATCAAAACTTGATGAATACATTAGACTTAAATCAATTTGATTTATCAGACATTCTGAAACCAGTATAATAGAAGAGTCTTCTTTTCGGAATATGTCAGATTTATGATTAGGGTACACAGATTGAAAATTTCCCAAATTCAGATGAATCAAAATGGCAATGCAGTAAGATGTGAGCATTAAAGCAGTGCAGTTCAGAAACCAATGTTAAAGACTGGAATTCATACAGATTATCTTGACAGAATTTGACAAGGAGGTATTCAAGCAAAGCTCTCCTTTAGCAATTTAAGGAGTATCAGATGTAGATTTCAGCTTCAAGAAAGTTGAGAGTTCAGTTGATTAAAGAGTAATCACTAACACACAAGAGTAGGACGATGATTTAAATGACTGAACAGGAAGGGTTCAGTTTATGAAAGACTGATAAATTTAAGAAAACTCCCCCTGTCTAGATGCAATGAGTCATTTCTTTTTAAAATTTTCAAATTTGATGATATGCAATACACTGCTCTACAATGCAAACTCCCCCTGACAATATGCAATGTATGAAGATTTTAAATGCAGCAAGTGCAATGACAGAATGCAAGGTGTTTTGACAAATTATGCATCATGAATGGATATGTAATGCATTCAGCAAACGAAATTATCATGATATGCAAGCATCAAGAGCACACAAATTCAGAAGACATAATTTTAAGCTGAGTTTTTCAGAACTAACCTGTACAGTGCAATCCTGGGGGTTTCATTCTTGAGTGCCTTGGATTATTAACCCCTTTATTCATCAACTTCCAAGGCACACCTGCAGCACATTCATCATTTTGATCCTGCAGGAACCCAAATAGCCTTGGGTCCTGCGTTAACCCTCACAGGTGTTTTGAACAATCTTTTAGCCAAGTTATCATCATGATCCATCAGGTAACAATTGTCCATAGAATGTCCAACTTTTTCACAATATCTACATGAAATGACTGATTTCTAGTTCTTATGATGCATATTAACAACAGTATGATGTTTACAAGCATGATCATGAGATTTTCTGTTGTATGCATGAACAGTTTGTTTCTTATTGTTAATCAGCCAACATTCAGCAGATTTGTGACCTTTCTTACCATAGTTATAGCATGAAAATTTCACATGTCGTTTTGTAGAAAATTTGACAACATGGGGGTTAACAGAATTCTTCTGAACATGCCAACAGTCCTTGACTGTATGGCCATTCTTCCCACACTCGAAGCATCTGATATGCTTACTTTTAAAACTATTTTTACCCCAAGTGGATCCAAACCAGCACTCAGCAGCCTTGTGCCCAGGCTTATTACAGTTAAAGCACACAATGTGCTGACTAGACTTGGGTTTAATTCCGTATGGACCATGAGAATGCATGGAAGTTCTAGCATGCAGTTTATTGTCTTCTTTCATGATAAAACATGCATTCATGATATAACCATGCCTACCACAGTAGTAAAATGAAGCATCAGGCTTCCTAGTAGCATGTTTTCTATCAAAAAGGTTTCTAGAATGTAATGTTCCACTAGCATGCTCATCCTTTAACAACAATCTGCAATCTTCCATTACATGACCTACCTTCCCACAATAATAACATGAAATTATCTTTGCATGACTGTGTGTGGGTGCATGCGACTTGTGTGCAGTACTCATAGCATCAGCAGAAATACTTTTGGTCTTTCCATGTGAGACTTTTTTCTTTCCCAATTTTTGCGTTTATTCAGTAGTTTCGGGACTGACAATGGGTTTTTGGTTCCTCTGAGCCTTGAATTGAAAGATAGGTGTACTGGCTGTGCTAGTCGGCTCAGAACACATAAATGAAGTGTGAAGCTTACTATCAAAACTCTTTTTATTAACAAGATTAAAACCCATCCCCTCTTTCTGAAAGTTTACTTTCATTCCCAGTAGCTTGTCTAGGTTACCTTTTCCCTCCACAAATTTTGATAGAGAATTGTTCAGATCATTTATTTCAGATTGAAGGGAAGAGATCTGATGTTCATAGTTGACTATATCTTCTTCACAGACCAGAATTTGTTGATGCATCACATCATTAAAATTTTTAAGGGTTTCAATTTCTTGTTTCAGTTTGAGCTCATTTTGATTTTCATCAACAACAGATTTTCCTTTTTCTAAGATAAGAAGTCTTTTCGACATACCAATATTCAACTATTTCAACTCCGCATTTTCCTTTCTCAATTTCTCAGTTTCTACCTTCAAACTAGTGTTCTCCTCCTCAAGTTTATCATCATCAAACAATACATCAGTTAGGAAACTCTGATTTTTTGGTTCATAGTTTTCAAGGTTTTCCTGAAACTTTAAATTCACAGCTCTAACAGTCTCGAGCTTTTCATTGATCAATCTGTTTTAACTTTCAAGACTGATTAATTTTTGTTCAGATTCCTGACATTGTCTTCTGAGCTTTCCATTTTCAGATTTGACATGATCAAGGTCATATTTGATTTCATCTAGTTTCGACACTTATCTTCTGAATATTTCATTTTCAGTTTTCAGAATTTCAAGATTTTCACCTCCAGAGATAGGATCCTCTAGATTTTTTAGCTTCTTTATCAGACTTTTATTCTTCTTCTCTAGTTTTTCATAGGAGTCTACCAAATTGGCATAGGCATCTTCCCAGTCATCTAAAGTGTAACTAGAGAAAGGATTGATTACCTCTTCAGCATCTTCGAATTCATCTTGATCACTGCTATGGTTGCTCTTGCTAGCCATCATGCAGCTGTTCTCATTTATCCTGTGAGCTAGCTCCAGCTTATCCAGGAAGTCTTTAGCCGACCTACAATCATGAAGGCAAGAATGTAAGGCTTTGTCAGTAGCTGCTTTCATCAGATTCAAAGCTTTCTGATTTTCTACATCCTTTGATCTGTGACTGTCGGTCCATTTGGACACTTTCGTTGGTAATCTGTGAGGACCGTGTGAAATTAACTTCCACAGATAAGGATTAACTGATATAGCATAGTTGCGCAGACTGACAAACCACACATTAAAATTAGAGCCATTGAAAATCGATGGATCACCCATGGAAACAGATCAAATTAATGCAACAGGAATAATGATGCCCCAAAAGCGAGATAGCACCGAAGACTGCAAGATCGGATCTGCAGGTCACTGGACCTTCTATGCAGACACCTGCTCTGATACCAATTGATAGGATCGGTGTGATGGATACAGAGGGGGGTGAATGTATCCCTCTTCAAAATTGCCCCACTTAAAAACAATCAGAGTCAAGGAATAGAAATCAACTGATCGCTTCCAAAATGGATTCAAGGAAACACTAGATCAGTCAGTTGAACTGCTAACAAAACTGGCGCCTGACCAAGTCTAAGCCGTAGACAGAATCAAATCAGAACTGAGTATGTCTTAAAGTATTCAGACAGAGTATTCAGTTGAAGCGATCCTAGCCATGCATCTAACAGCAATCAGATAAAAGATCAAACCACGAAGACAATAGATTTTTAGGTGGTTCGGTTCACAGACCTACATCCACCCCTCACTCCAAATCGAAGTGAGGCTTCCACTAGCAAAAGCTAGAACCGCAGACTCAGTCTGCAAACAGGTGCTGCCTAACAGCTTGACCAGGGGAACAACCTCCCCTCTTCCTCCAAACCGGAGGGAAACCACTAGTGACACACAGTCACTAGCAACCAGAGACGAAGTCTCTCTTCCTCCAGACCAGGAGGGAACCCACAAGTGACACCCAGGCACTTGCAACCGGAGGACCAATCCTCCCTTCCTCCAAACCAGAGGGGAACCAAGAGACCCAAGTCTCTCTTCCTCTAAAACCCAGAGGGAAACCGCTAGCGACACCAGTCACTAGCAACCGGAGACTCCAAGTCTCCCTTCTCCTGAATCAACAGGAGGAACCCCGATCTCCAACCAGAGAATCATAAGAACAAAGCCAAGGAAGTGTAAAAGAAAAACAATAAACGAAAATACAACAATCAGAAAGCTGAAAATGAAATCACAATGTGGCTCTCGTAGGAGCTGACTGGCCTGGATTTGATCCACGGTCCAGTAGATAGATCTTCAATAAAGTCTTCTTTCTTCTTCTCCACGAACACTCTCTCTCTCTCTCTTCTCAATATCAGGCTCACACTATTCTTCTTCTTCTTCACTCTCGATCTCACTCTCGATCACAATCTCTTTTTCTTTTTCTTCTTCTGCTTTCACTCTCTGCCTCTCTGCTTCTCTTTCTTTTTCATTTCTTTCTTCTGCTACTCTCTCGATCTCTCTTGCTCGATCTGTCTTCTTCTGAGGAAGAAGCTTCGTATTTATAGCAGCAGCAACTAGGGCGTGTGCAGGGCTTGTGCCCTAATGTCCAGAGATAACCTTGGATCATGTGCCAGGTGCCAACCTCGGATCACGTGCCCAAACATTTTTCTTCTCGAAGCATATACCTGTCAAACAGTCATAAGAGGATACACTGAGTAAGTTTATGTTTTGAACAGTGCACGTAGTATGTATGCCAGTAGGCAATGTATAGACTTGAGATGAATGATAACGAGTGTATAGACTTCATTTGTGAGATTGAACAAATGCAGATAGGGAAGTCTACATATTGAATCATGGATGCTAGGACATGCAGTCAACCACTGTACAGACTTTAGATGCATGCATGCGACAGCAATGTACAAACTTGCTGGTTTGTAATGCAGAATGCACTAAAACAAAGTATGCACAATGAGGATGTATAGACTTTGATTTATGCATGCACAGAATTGAATGAAGAACATGCTGTACAGACTTCATACTCAGCTGCGAACTGAGCTAAAGAATGTATAGACTTGCTCAGCTATCAACTAATGGATGTACTGACTTAATGAGATGTATAGACTTGTGTTCGTGCAACACACAGGCTGTACATACTTGATAGCCTGCAGCGATGTACAAACTTGACGTTTAGGTGCATTAGAAAACAATGTATAGACTTGATGTAATGAACGATGCCCAACTGCATAGTGTATGGACTTAGAATACACGAGACAGCAATGTATAGACCTGCACGAGCAGGCGACAATGTATAGACTTGATGCGGCTTCAAAGCAACCATGTGCAGACTTTACCGATGTACAGACTTCACGCGATGTATAGACTTAGTGTTCTGAACGTAGGTAAAGATAAGGAATGTATAGACTTTAAGTGTGGATGACCAGATAATGTATAGACTTGCACATATGCATGAACAAGTGGCGATGTACAGACTTGGCCAATGTACAGACTTAGCAGTGAGATGCACACGATGTATAGACTTGATGCAGCAATGTACAGACTTTGCGTCTAATGCCTGAAGCACATGATGCAGTGTATAGACTTGGAAATGCTTGAAGCACATGATGCAATGTACAGACTTGGAAATGCTGCATGCACAAGATGATGTACAGACTTGGTCTTGCGACCACGGCTGTACAGACTTTGAGAATCGATGCACAGTGACACTAAGTGAGATGCTAGACGTTGTATGGACTTTGTGTGTGCATATGCCAAGACCGTGTACAGACTTTACATTTATGCAGCAACAGGAGTTGTATAGACTTTATATGCTTGAATGCACCATGTAAAGACTTTGCGTGCAAGACATTGTATATGCATGAACAATGTACAGACGAGTGCACAGACTGTATGACTGGTGCAATGAAACACCAGAGGATGTACAGACTTTCTGCCAAAGAATGTACAGACTAGAGTTGATGCAGACTTGGCAAACGTTGTACAGACTTAGTGTCTCATGCAGACTAGAGGTTGTACAGACTTACAGGCACAATGAACATGGACCGATGCAGTGAATGCATATAGCAGATATGAACTGATGCAATGTATGCAGGATAACTAACAGAGCAGTCTATTTACCAATGCAGAGATAGACAATGTAATGAGATGAATGTGCCCACTCTCAAATCAATCAATCAATCATGCTCATATAGCATGCTGACATCAAAACAATTCATACTCATAGTGCAACACAATTCATACTCATAGTGCTTGCTGACATCAAAACCATAGGGGCACAACACCGTCACCCCCAACGGATAGGATACGAGATAAGCTTTGAAAGAAGCCTTTGACGTAAGGACTCTGGCATGATGTAACGGACCAAGGTAGATGCGTTAGAGGATTGTAACACGCCATCAAAGGACCGTTAGAGACAATGGGGTGCAAAATGAAATGAAGGTTTGCTAAGCTTCGTCCAGCGGAAAGAGGTAAGGAACCAGACCCAACCAATGAGACATGACCCATGAAATAGACCTCAAATTGACCAAGATATCCCCATAAGGGTGAACAACTCGGAGCATCATTTAAAATGAATAAGGAGATGACCCAACTTATTGGTCATAAAACGGGTGTCAACAGATGCCCCTCCTCAACGTCCTCTTTGTAGGAGAGCGAGCGGAGGTGAAGCGAAAGCGAAATGGAACATATAGATGAAGCGGAGCGGACTGAAAAGCGGGCTTTAAGGCAAATGACACCCGTTCTCAACCAACGAGCGATAGGAATTTTCTGGAAAATCTCGAACCAATCACAAGGAAACAGCCAACCAAATGACGCATGTCTGGAGGAACTAACAACTAAGGAAAGGAAAACACGGCCAGCGGCCGGAGCAACGGAACGGAAAAAGAAAATTAACTAAACTCCCGACAGGAATCTTCAGCTAACCAGATCGAGCGAGTAGACCGAAGGAAACCTTCCAATTCAGAGTGAAATAACTCTCCTTATTCAAGATCATGAATACAAAGTTGTCCACCATTACTGAGACACTCTAGACAGATGAAGGTACGTGAATGCTCAAAAATGCGTATGATGCATGTTGGGCTAAAATAAAGAAATCATCCAAACGAATGCAAAGAAAGATAAAATAATAAGATACTCGAGAATAGTATTGCTAGACCAGAGAAACAAGGGTCAGGACACTATCTGCAACCACGGCGTGCAAGACATAACCATCATCCCCAAGTTTTTCAAACCTAACGGCCTATCCAATGATTAAACATGTGAACTTAGATCATCATCGTTTTTGTTTAAGGGGAACATCAGATCCTAGAACACATGAATGACCAGCCGGTTCTCGAGATAATATATCATATATAACATATAGTAATGCATTAAGGGATAAAGGATCGAGATACTGTACCTGACTTACCTATGCGGCGAAGTGGCAGAGCATAATGGCTAAATGCCGTTCATGATTTTCATCCATAGAAAAGAGATCAGCCAACAACAATTAATCATCTTCAAGCATGAACTTCATTGATAACATAAGGCATGAAAGCATAATGATCATTCAATCATGAAATAGGGCATTATCATTCATCAAATGTTTTAAAGCCTCTGACGGTCCATGGAAGGTGCGTCAGAAAATTATAACGGTCTGAGATAGACGCGTCACACAACGTCGGTTCACATTTTCCAAAAATAGATAACTATTTCACCTGATGGTCCAAGCATAACGCGTAAGAGACTGTAATGGTCATACGATAGACCGTTACATTTCCTGGGCATTCAAAAAAAATAAACCGATCGGTCGTTCCTCTCTCACATTCGTTCAAACACCCAAACCGAGCAACAAACCCCACCAAGACCCCACCGAGACCCCACTCTTTACCGACGACCATGACCGGCGATGAGCTCCCCCGGCTACCAATGGCAAGAGAAAAGGGGAAGAAGAATTTAGCGATCAAGCGTTGCCGGGATCGCATATCCCGGGAAAAGACTCCCCCGGCGGCGACCGAGCAACCGACGGCGGTGGCGGAGAGAATGGTGGAGGAGAACCCTCCCACGGCCGGGGAAGAAGGGGAAGAGGCCATGGAGGAGGCTATTGGAGGTGAAGAAGGGGCCACGGCACCGGAGAAGAAGAAACGGGGCAGGGATTGAGAGGTAGGTCCCTCGCCCAAAAATCAATTCTTTCAATTTTTAAGTCCATTCATATGCAATTGAGGGGATAGAAATGAGTCTGGTGACCCATTGGGAACGTTTGTAGGCCATTGTGGCCAATTCCACAAACTGGGGGACCAAAGGGGGTGATGTCCATTTTGGAACCACATAACGGTCCTTCCAGGGACCGTTACAACACCTGACGCACCACCCTTGGTGCGTCAGAGAACTCTGACGTGCCAGGGTACGACCGTCAGATGAACTAGAGACAGAACTGATTTTTTTTAGGTTTTTATGCTTATTCAATTTTTTTGTTGTTTTATTCATATTAAATGCAATGATTTGAAACTAATGAGATGACTAACTTATGCTCTACATGTGTGTAGGGGAAAAGAAGAACCAGAATATCTTGGCTGCAGATCAGGGTGGTGTACCAAGCATTGCCCGAGTATCAGCGGGAGAGACTGGCTGCTATGGGCTTCGGGGAAGTCCTGAGCATAGAGGTGATACGAATGGATACGCCTCTACTATACGCGCTGCACGAGAGATGGGACCTGGTCAGCTGAGCATTTATCTTCCCCTGGGGTCACATGATCCCAACACTAGAAGACATGGCCAGGATTACAGGGTTGCGAGTCCACGGAGCAGCGGTGACCGGCTGGACTTACGGAGATTATAGAGTGATAGCCCAGGAGTTGTTAGGGCTAGACTTGGTGAGACCGGGACATCCATCATCCCAGCTATCACGATCGAGACTCCAGGAGAGCCTGGGTCTACAGGGAGCAGCTATAGCAGTTGGGGAACTTCCAGAGCAGCACCTAGACCGGGTGATTGAGCAGGTCCTCCCGATAGTAGCAGCGGAGGCGGGACCAGAGGGAGACAGAGTTTTGAGGCGGTTCTTGATTTTATTGTTCGGGAAGCTGCTATTCCTGACCTGAGCAGATGTGATCAGCTGTAGGCTCCTACCATTGCTGGAGGATTTGGGCAGAGTGGAAAAATATGCATGGGGAGCGGCAGCACTGGCCTTCCTGTTCGAGTCCTTGAGCACGACCGACCGGCAGATGATGCTGGGCGGCTTCTCACCTTTTCTTCAGGTAAATGTTGAACTCGAAAATGCTTCTATGAATATGAATGCAATTTGCTGACACTAGACTTCTAAAATGTAGATATGGAGCTTCGTCTATCTTACGGGGATTGGGCGAGGCACTCAGATGTATCCTGGGCGGATCCCGATCGCGAGGCGATGGATGGTTGAGAGGGACACGGGGTCGATCAACAGGCTGACCGGGGCCATCCAAGATGATCTGGATTCATTCCCACACACAGCGGTAAACTCCGAGATTAAACTTTCTATAGACCTCTTAAATGTTTTCTAATGCCTTCTAAATGCTGACATGGACTCAATTGCCTTTTCAAGTGCGCTGGACACCGTACCAGGATGAGAGCTATGAGGGACAGCCATGGGTCAAGGCGTCCCTGGCATACAACGGGCGAGATGTTTGGCTACACTGCATCAACGTGATCAAGCCGCTGCACTATCGCCTGATCCTGAGGACACTGGAACTTCATCAGCCAGAGGCGACATTCCCCCGTAGAGATGATGAGCGCCCGGGCAAATCTTTAAAGGGCATTAGCAGAGACGTCGATTAGTGCACTCAGAAGGAAAAATATGTGCACGATTGGAGCAAGAGAGGCCGAGCCATAAAGGATCGAGCAGACAACGATGAGGCCTACCTCAAGGTCTACTCCCAACGGTACGACGATAAGGTGTTTCGAGGCACCCGACGACCGGTATGAATTTCTAAACTCAAAACCCTTGTCTATTTCAATTAATTTTCTATATGCACTGACTTTGTTTTCTAAATGTAGCTAGACCCACAGGGAAGGATAGCCGAGCTCGAGGGACGCCTCCATGCCACCATCCATCAGTGGGATGAGTACCGGGCTGCCTTGGAGCTCTTGGTGAGTTTCCCTAAACTTTAGACTTAAATGCTTATGCTTATGATGTGAATGTGGCCGACCTTAACTTCTAAATGCAGCGGGCTGAGGGAGCCCAAAGAGCAGGACCGGATGCTCCGTCCTCATCGTCACAGCCTGTCGGGGGCAGAGCTGAGCAGGATGCAGAGTTTGCTCGGGCGGTAGCTCGGGCCGAGGAGGCGGAGACCACCCTCACGGAGCGGGTAAGAATCAACCCAATTCCCTTAGACTTAAAATGCGTCTTTAAATGCTTTTGATTATGCAAATGCCTAATAGACTGACTACCTATGATCAAATGCAAAATGCAGGTGATAGAGCTGACCGCAGCGGTAGCCGAGGTTGAGCGGGCTCAAGCGGAGGTAGAGCGAGGACGATCGGAGGTAGAGAGACTCCGGATATAGTTGGCTCAGGCACGAGCTGAAGTGGAGAGACTCCATACTGGGACAGCGGACATGGAGCGTTACCGGGCCGAGGCCCGTGAGACACGGCGTCAGATCTTCGAGTTGAATATCGAGCTGCAGACAATGGATCGGACGGTGCGGATGATGGGCCGCGGACCGGAGCAGAGTACCTCACAGAGTGGAGCACGGTGAAGCGTCACCCCGAGCGGATCAGTGGCAGACTTCCTCCTAAGTTCCTCCGACCAGCGGAGGAACGTGGAGGCAGAGCAGAGGCAGTAGCGAGAGGAGGGGAGCGTCTCCATAGCCCCACAAGTGAGGAGACCTAAGGGTGCTGGCGATAGTGATGGCTCGGGTGACAAACCTGCCGAATGATCTATTTTTCTTTCTTCTTTTGACACCCACACTTGTACATGACTTATGTGAATGAAGTGGAATGATAAAAATGAATGAAAATTCTTTTTTGTGTTTTGTTTATCTGGATGAATGAATGGATGCGTGGATGAAAATGGATGTGAATGTGTGGATGAATGTAAATGAAAGTGTAAATGAATGTAAATAGGGGACGAAGTGTACGACTGGCAGGTTAGACCAAAGGACGATGGAAAAAAACCTGTAGCAGAGGGTGTGACGGTCCAATGGTGGAGCGTCAGGTCCATGTAACGCATCAAGCTTAGGCCGTCAGAGATAACATAGCGAAAGTGGATTGAAAAACTTGTTACAGGGAATATGACGGTCCAATGATGGAACGTCAGGATCAGGTAACGGTCCAAGGTTAGACCGTCAGACATGCCAGCAAAATTGAGCTAAAAAATGTGTAGCAAGAAATGTGACGGTCCAGTGATGGAGCGTCAGGGAGCTGTGGCGGTCCTACGATGAACCGTCAGAGAAAAAACTGTAATCCGAGACGGATTCTACCGTGAGAGCCCGAACTCGAGACAAGGAGACCTTAATCCACACTAGAACCCTCCTAGGCTTAGGATAAGGCTTTCTAACCCCAGTCTTATCATTCTAGCACCAAAATCAAACCTTTATAAGCCCAAAAAATGTAGCTTTCATTAATCCTCTACTTCAAGGACTGAAAACTTCATCAAAATAGTCAAGAACACCATGAAGAGGAGCTTCGGAGTGATGGGCATGGAGGAGAGGGTATACACCGGTCCCAAAGTAGCTAAGAGAGAACATAGGGAGCTGCAAAGATTGACATCCATCCCCAAGCATCTGAGCTCAAGTGCCCAAAGAGTGGTAAGTTCCAATTGAATTCAAAAGTTCATCGATTTATGTACTTTCCATGCTTCTTATGATTCTTCCTTTTTTCTCCTTCTCTCTTCCTTTTCTTTCTAGCCTTTGCCTGGCCCAAGGTGTTATTCCAACTTAAAGTGGGTGGCTCCCATGGTTAAAGAACTTCCATTAGAAGTATTATCGATCCTTAGGGCATGGCACCTCCAACCTTTGTTAGTTTTGGCCAAAAACTTTCAGAAATTGTCCTTAGATTGGGCAAGCATTTCAGCCCTCATAGAGCTATGGCATCCACAAACACACACCTTCCTTTTCCCTTCCTTTGAAGCTACAGTCATATTGGAGGAGGTAGAGACCTACCTAGCCCTTGCTAAGACTAAGGTGGGGGATAAAGATCTAGTGTGCCATACGGTTGAACCCATCGACCCATCCTTGATTCTAAGTGATTTCATACACAACCCGAAGGACGTGAGGACCATGATCAGCCCATGCCATATTCACTTGATACCCATGGCTCAATGGATATTCTCTCATTGCAAAAACAAGTGGGAAAGATATGAAGCCATTGCCAAAGCCATGTCGATTTGCTTATGCGGGGTCTTCCTTTTCACCACCACCGACCACCTCCTAGATATCCAAAACCTTAGTATCATCAGCGGGTTGTGGCGGGGTTTATCAATTTCTCAAACGGTCCTTTCATACCTTTATGAAGGACTTAGCTCAGCTTGCTTAGGAGGACCTCTATTCGGCTCAATGATACTCCTTGAGTGTTGGATGGGCGTGAGAATCAAGTTCTAACCCAAGGAGGACATACCTTCAGCTAGCCGGATCTTCGGGAGCCACCCTTTGTTCTTTATCGGAGGTACATTTGGGTTCTCTTCACAGGTTGAATGCCGGACGGCGGACAAGAAAACGCGAGACGATTGGCGCCTCTTCCTCAACACCTTGCCAATAGAGAAGTTCATGATGCGTCCAAGAGTTCTTCAGAGCACCTTGCTCAAGGTACCACGGCGACCAGGTCTTGATCTTCAGCTAGTGGGAAACACCACCATGGTGATATACAACCCACACCGGTGCTATCTTCAGATCGGGCTACCCCGTACCGTAGTTCCTGCACTATCGCATTTCCCTCCCCTTCAGGCTAGGAAGAGGGGGACCGATGAGGATGAGAGAGCAGTCCGGAGCGCCCTGACCATGTGGGAGATCAGCAAAGTGCGCCCATGGCAAGAATAGGTGGAAGAAAATGACGAGGGACGTCGTGGCTATGTGAAGGAATTACGCAAGATCCGGCCTCTTGCAGATAGAAAACTGAATGTAGCTTGAATTTTCTTGAATGTAATGACAATTAACGTTTACCAACCAATCTTATATATCATTGAATTCAATTGAATGACATGGAAGTGCCTTAAGTTGATGTAATATAAATTTGATGTTTGATTGGACCCAAATGTCCTTCAAAAACAGAGCTTCTGGTGGATGTAACGGTCCTACATAGGGCCGCCACAACTCTCTGACGGTCTCACGATGAGCCGTCAGAATGGATGAATTCAGAAAACTAAGTTTTCTATCCTCGGGAAGGTATACCGGTCTAATCATGGGCCGCCAGAGTGAAGTGACGGTCTAATGTAGACGCGTCAGGGAGGGTTTACTGAGAACATATGAGTTTCAACCTTCGGGAGAAGGTGACGGCCGAACCATGGACCGTCCCAGTTCTGTGACGGTCTATGACTGGAGCGTTTCAGGCCTTGTGGGTTTGTGAGCTTGGATCTTGAACTTGCGTTCTGCACACATTTAAACAAGAGACAAGTTAAATCTATTCTTAGACTCGACCCCTTGCCTGAAACAAGTTAGAAAATGACCATTCTTGATATTTGGTCAAGGGGTGGAGCCTTATTAAATAGGCGGAAAATATAATAGAAACAATGCAATGCATGCGATGCATATGATGGTATTTTTGGGATTTTTGCAAATACTCAGATTTTTTTGTGAGATTTTGGAAATATCTGATGTGATGGGGACATCGAAGCAAGACTGCTCAAATTTTGTTTGCATTTATGTCCTTTTATATTTGTATGTATACCCCTTGTGTTATGTGGGTACACAATTGTAAGTCTTAGTGGGTTTTTGTACAAAATGTCAGTAGGACCAGTAAGGGGGCCCTCACTCCTTCCTCATTGGTCCATGTGGCACCATTTGGGTCCATGTGGGGCTGGTAAAAGTCCTAGGTGGCATCTAGAAGGTCAATTGACACATGGGGAGACAAGTGGATTAAAATTTCAAAGGAGGCCACCTACCTTTACCTACCCATGTCCCCTTGGTCAAGGGGGCGCCCCCCCCCCCCATTTTTATTTTTGAAAAATATGCTATTAGAACTAATTAGTTCTAAACCTTGTATACCCCTCCCAACCCTAGATCTGAGGGCATTAGTGGTCATTTTCCATTTATTATATAAGGCATATATTTCCATTTTTCATGAATTAATGAGAAGAAAAAACTTGTGTAAGCTTGGAGCTTCTTGCGCCCCTCTCCCTCTCTCTCTGGTTCCTTCCTCCTCCTTCTACATCTCAGGGTGGAAATCCCTTCTATCTTAGCCCCTCTATCTCTAGATTCATCTCTGGTGCTGCCGCCGCCATTCGTGCCGCCATCGTGCCACCGCGAAGCCGCTTCTGAAGTTCTGTCCAAGGGTCTGTTTTGCTAGATAGAGGGTTACTCCGTGATTTTTAACTCTCACCTCCGACCTCATCTGGAGTTGAGATTTTCAAGGTTGGTTTCTCACTTGATCCCCAAGCATCAGTAAATTTATCCCGTCATTTCACCTTCTTTTTATATTTTTATATTTTCGTGTCTTTCGGTCTTCCTGATCTGTCCCTTTTCAGATCTGTGTAGCAGAAGCTCCATTCTTCCACCTTTCGACCCACTTTTTGATTTTTTTTGGAACCCCCAAATTTATTGGAGGTTCTGTACACCATCCCCACCCTCCAAAAATTTTCTTACAATTTCTAAGGCCCTATACCTATTTTTAGAAATTGTGTCTTTTCCCCAATTCCATTCTGTCTCTGCTGTCCAGATCCGACCCAGGGTCAGTAAAAAAAATCGACACTTCCACCAAATCTTGCATATAATATATCCCCGTTTTCCTCAACTTTCATGAAGAACGCATCTTCTGACTCAAAGGTCTACATCGCGGTCAATGCCAACTCTCAGGAAAACTTGGTTCTGCCCTGAGTTTTTAGATCCTGTGAGCCAACAGCTTGAAAATTCTATAAAGGCTATCAACATGAAATTCAAATTTATTTCTCTGGCCATAGATCGAAGGATTTCAAGTCAGCTTTCCATCGGTACCTCTTGTGCGTCGATCCAACGTCGGGAGTGACCACAACAGCAGATCTCGCCGGGTCGCACGCTACAAAATAGAACTGCAGATCCGTGGCCAGCAACTCCGGCGAGTGGAGATCGGAGCCGCCCGGCCTCCGGCCGGTGAACCAGCACACCGCCATCCCAGGGAGCGCCCCTCCAGGCGTCCCCACCACAGTGGTGCCACCCCGGTCCCACACGGCCCCACTGACCAGCACGTGGGTCCCACGGTCGCGAGTACGAGTGCCGCCAAAGCTACACAAGAAGTTGCCCGTCAACCCGAACCCGTTACTCCCGGGCCCCATTGTGTCACCCTTTACCTCCCTGCGTGGAGTGGGCAGTCATATTCATTGCTGTAAATTAATTACTTGTTATTTCGAGAGTACCGATTCGGCCGGGGTCATCTTCCCCACGCCGAGAGCATGGAGGTATCGTGTTCGCTCCGTTGACTCGGCATTTTACTTTATTCGTATATGCTTTATATGCCGCTGCTAGAGAGCATGCTAGGATCGTAGCCCTCTTGACTTTTATATCATCGCTGCTGCGAGAGAGAGAGAGAGATATACCACCACGTGACCCGATCTGGGCACGAAATTGTGAGTTGACCACCCTAGCTCTTGCCGGTTTCTCAACCGCGCACTTCCGACGCTTCCCTCGATAAGGGACGATCACGAGCTTGCTTAGAGTCTGAGGATTGCATATCCATTTAGAGTCGAGTCCGTGGTCCGTTCCGCATCAAGTTGGTATTAGAGCGCCAGTTTGAGTCTAGGGTAGTCTTTGTGTCTAAAACTAAAAAAAAGTGTCATTTATGTCTCGTCATCGTCTAAGTCGGTCTAGGTTACATTTCATCCCAATAACCCCGTATATCAAAAGGTGTTGTCCGAACGTTAGACTACGCCTATCGGGAAGGCCGCACACTTACGCGAATGATCTTCGGATCGATTAACTCCGCCACGTACCAAGTCTTGGTTTAAGTCCTGGGTCCTTAGTGTGCATGCATTCCACCCTTGCATAGTCGGTCTAGTGTCTTGTCCAAATGGCCTTGCATATCCATTCCTAGGGATCCATTCCCATCTTTTCGGCACCAATGGCCAACCCATGCCGACCCGTCCAAGGTGATAGGTCAGTGTCCGAGTACATCTGGGACTATGATAAGTACCTGTTGGAATATGGAGTTGGAGAGGAGAGCACCACGACTGCCTTTCAGTTTCAGAGAGGTTTACGGCTTTACTTTCGAATCCCATGTCTTGGCCACGATGCATTCTCTCTGGCGCAGTCCTATAAGGTCGCTCTGGAGGTCGAGCCATTTGAGTCTCAATTTAATGATGACCTACAGCGAGCCGATGTTGCCCTGGCTGCCCTTCGGCAAACATCTACCTCCCAACCGAGTCCCGAGACTATCGGACTACCTACCCCATTGCCTTCACCACCCGTGAGTGCTCCATCACCACCCTCTACTTCCGAACTTTATTGAGAACCATCTTATTTGGAGCCACCAAAACCCGAGCCACCTGTGTTTCTAACGGGTACGCTTTTCATTGCCAAGCCACTACTTAGTTGGCTCAAGGATGGCTTGGTCCCACCTCCTTACCCATCCATGGATCCCACCCTACCATTGGTGTCCGTCAACTCCTACCACACGACATTCCGGTCTAGTCACCATGTTGATACATTGGGTGACCTTATTCTTGGTTTAAGTTGGCAATGGAAGTTGACGTACTTATTGGCCCGAGGCTTCAACCAGCCCACTAGTCGTAGCTTCACCCATCCAGCTATAGGGTCCATTACTTCCGTATGCACCATGGGTTGTGTCACCACGGAGATTCTCTTGTTCCTTCCCTTACCGGCCGAGCCTACCTTTGCTCCATTTATCCCGAGGGAGGAACCATATCTTCTATACACGGTCCCATTTACCACGAGGGATGGAGGTGACCATCACCTTCATGAATTTCAAACATGGGACTATGTAACGGAGGAACCGAGGGGTCGCACATTCTTTTACCCATTCGACCCCTTCTCTAGTAGGCCTCGTGATCCATCACTTGCTTCATACCTTGTCGGGGAAGTCCACTTTCACACCCCTTTCCCACAGGCCGGGCCATCTATACCCACCAAGCCCAATCTCGATACACCCACACCCGGCTCGTCCACACCCGGTTCTCCTAGCCCTCTCAAGTCCCCTAAATCCAAAGGGCCGTTCATGCATGACTGGGTCATACTTGGGCGTCTAGGTGTTCTTCATGCCACCAACCATCGAGTATATCTAGTGTATGCATGGCACATGTTCGGGTGTCCTGGTCCGCCATCACACACGTACGAGTCGGACTAACAATAGGTTTCTCTAGGGTCATGCATGAGTCAATTTTTTGTTTGTGTGGTTTGTGGTTTGTTAGGAGTCTGCATGTGTCTTGTCCGAGCTCGTTGATGTCAGTCCCTTAAGAAGCGAGTGGACTCGATCGATGAGTATGGGATCAGTTCTACATCTATGCCCCGGATCTAGTCACCTATAGGGACCCAGCGGTGATTCCTAGTGAGTCTTCGAGATGCCTCCTTCCCCTTGAGAGTGACCCCACCCTGGAGTATTTCACCACTAGCCCTTTCCCATAGCAGCATGCGCATATCGAGTATATACGGAATGAGAAGGTGACGATCACTTGGAGTGGAGCGTACCCGCGCTACTTAGTACGGTGACGGATCCACCGGAGCTACTCGAGCAGTCACCCCCTTTACTCGACGGGGTCGAGTTCTTCCCACCCAGAGAGAATTGATGGGGACATCGAAGCAAGACCCCTCATATTTTGTTTGCATTTATGTCCTTTTATATTTGTATATATACCCCTTGTGTTATATGGGTACACAATTGTAAGTCTTAGTGGGTTTTTGTACAAAATGTCAGTAGGACAAGCAAGGGGGCCCTCACTCCTTCCTCATTGGTCCATGTGGCATCATTTGGGTCCAAGTGGGGCTGGTCAAAGTCCTAGGTGGCATCTAGAAGGTCAATTGACGCATGGGGAGACAAGTGGATTAAAATTTCAAAGGAGGCCACCTACGTTTACCTACACATGTCCCCTTGGTCAAGGGGGCGCCCCCCGCCCCGATTTTTATTTTTGAAAAATATGCTATTAGAACTAATTAGTTCTAAACCTTGTATACCCCTCCCAACCCTAGATCTGAGGGCATTAGTGGTCATTTTCCATTTATTATATAAGGCATGTATTTCCATTTTTCATGAATTAATGAGAAGAAAAACTTGTGTAAGCTTGGAGCTTCTTGCGCCCCTCTCTCTCTCTCTGGTTCCTTCCTCCTCCTTCTACATCTCAGGGTGGAAACCCCTTCTATCTTAGCCCCTCTATCTCTAGATTCATATCTGGTGCCGCCGCCGCCGTTCATGCCGCCATCGTGCCGCCGCGAAGTCGATTCTGAAGTTCTGTCCAAGGGTCTATTTTACTAGACAGATGGTTATTCCATGATTCTTAACTCCCACCTCCGACCTCATCTGGAGTTGATATTTTCAGGGTTGGTTCCTCACTTGATCCCCAACCTCCAGTAAAATTATCCCGTCATTTCACCTTCTTTTTATATTTTTCTATTTTTGTGTCTTTCTATCTTCCTGATCTATCCCTTTTCAGATCTGTGTAGCAGAAGCTCAATTCTTCCACCTTTCGACCAATTTTTTGATTTTTTTTGGATCCCCCAAATTTATTGGAGGTTCTGTCCACCATCCCCACCCTCCATAAATTTTCTTCGAATTTTTAAGGCCCTCTACCTATTTTTAGAAATTGTGTCTTTTCCCCAAATTTCATTCTATCTCTGCTGTCCAGATCCGACCGAGGGTCAGTATAAAACCCACAAACAATCGACACTTCCACCAAATCTTGCATAAGATATATCCCCGTTTTCCTCTATTTGGCCTCCACAACTTTCATGAAGAACGCATCTTCTGAATTGAAGGTCTACATCACGGTCAATGCCAACTCTCAGGAAAACTTGGTTCTGCCCTGAGTTTTCAGATCCTGTGAGCCAGCAGCTTGAAAATTCGATAAAGGCTATCAACGGGAAATTCAAATTTCTTTCTCTGGCCTTAGATCCAAGTCAGCTTTCCATCGGTACCTCTTGTGCATCGATCCGACATCGGGAGTGACCACAACAGCAGATCTCGTCGGGTCACGCGCTGCAAAACATAACTGCAGATCCGTGGCCAGGAACTCCGGCGAGTGGAAATCAGAGCCGCCTGGCCTCCGGCCGGCGAACCAGCACACCACCGTCCCAGGGAGCACCCCTCCAGGCGTCCCCACCACAGTGGTGCCACCCCGGTCCCACACGGCCCCACTGACCAGCACGTGGGTCCCACGGTCGCGAGTACGAGTGCCGCCAAAGCTACACAAGAAGTTGCCCGTCAACCCGAACCCGTTACTCCTGGGCCCCATTGTGTCACCCTTTACCTCCCTGCGTGGAGTGGGCAGTCATATTCATTGCTGTAAATTAATTACTTGTTATTCTGGGAGTACCGATTCGACCGGGGTTGTCTTCCCTACGCCGAGAGTGTGGAGGTATCGTGTTCGCTCCATTGACTCGGCATTTTGCTTTATTCGTATGTGCTTTATATGCCGTTGCTAGAGAGCATGCTAGGATCGTAGCCCTCTTTACTTTTATATCATCGCTGCTGCTGCGAGAGAGAGAGAGAGAGAGATACCGTCCCGTGACCCGATCCGGGCACGAAATTGTGAGTTGACCACCCTAGCTCTTGCCGGTTTCTCAACCGCGCACGTCCGATGCTTCCCTCGATAAGGGACGATCGCGGGCTTGCTTAGAGTCCGAGGATCGCATATCCATTTGGAGTCGAGTCCGTGGTCCGTCCCGCATCATGATGTTTTTGGATTTTGGAATATGATTTTTTTGGATTTTGAAATATATGATTTTTTTGATTTTGATTTTGAAAATGCTAATGCCTCCTTAGAAACGCGGGTCCTCCCCATTCCATTGAGAGTTCCCAAGGTTGGCGTGCAATAGAGGTGACAACCCGTGGCCATGGCCTAACTTACGTGACGGTGGTTCTACCAAGCCCATACCCAGGGTATTTGTCTTAGTCCTGAAAAGGAAAATAGAATGCGGGGGTAAGCTTAGGCCAATTATAGAAGTGTTCAGGGCTTGAGTTCCTCTCGAGACAACCCATTCAGAGACTCGGTCTGTTGTGCCGGGGCTTTGTGTCCGTCATCGAACCTTTGTCCATTCTAGACACGCATACGACCGGGCTCATGCGTCCCGCGGGGAAACTGTACTGCCACTCTTGCCATGCCTAGCCTTTTACTTTTCTTGGAGCTTTGGAGATTATGATTGATGGACTTTCGAGATAAACTTTTGCTTTTGTCAAGAAGATTGCTTCTTTTCTTTTGTTTTTTTTTATTTTTTCTTTTCTTTGTAGTGTCAGGTCATAACGGACTGCCCCTATTTGAGACCTCCTCTCGTCCGGGTATCTAGATTTGTTGTCGCCTCCTTATTCACCTCTTGCCCTTGGATTCAGTCGAAGAAAGAAACGGACAGGGACTTTGACTTTCTCCCAAGCGTGGCCAAGGAGAAACGGTGTCTACCAAGTGGAAAACCCGACCAGGGACGTCGTGTAGTGTGTGATTGTCGCCCTCAGGGTCCTCTTTCATAGCGAGAGGGAAATGACACCTTGCTACCGAGGTGGCACTGGTTTAGACTCTAAGGAAAGAAACGCTTAAGATACAACACATTCCAAGCATGAGCGAGCTCCTCACCTTCTGCATTCACTAAGCGATAAGTATTCCCTGGATAAGCTTCTTTGACAACAAACGGCCCTTCCCAGTTAGGTTGTAATTTAGACCTAGGACCTGCAGACCGCATGAAATTACGTTTCAAAACCATATCACCTTTCTAAAATTTGCACTCAATGACCTTCTTTTGAAAATAACGTGAAACTCTCTTTTGATAAACGGATACGTGATCGGCCGCATTCATCATCTTCTCGTCTAAGAGTTCCAGCTGGACGAGCAACGCCGCTCGACATTCATCAAGATTAAGTACCTTATCAAGCTGTACCCTTAGGAAAATGATCAGGATTTCATATGGGAGCACCGCCTCCATCCCATAAGTGAGAGCATAGGGGGTTTGCCCTGTGGGAGTGCGGAAAGAGGTGCTGCAAGCACATAGAGCCTCCACTAATCTTTTTGGCCAATCAGAAAATCTATGAGATTCGCATGTTTTCTTTATGATTTTGAGAAGGGTTTTGTTAGTGGCTTCGACCTCGCCGTTGCCTTGTGGGTAATATGGAGATGAATGATGCAATGCAATATTGAACTTCTTACATAGGTCCTTGAGCTCTTGAGAAACGAACTGGGGTCCGTTGTCGGTGACGATGCTGCTTGGCACTCCGAACAGCGAGATGATGTTCTTCATGATGAAGAGGCACACCGTGGTAGCTTTAATCTCCGCGTACGCTTCGGCTTCATCCCACTTGGTGAAGTACTCAGTGGCGGTAAGGATGAAGGATTTTTGCTTGGTCTGAGAATTGGGATCACCGAGCGGGCCGACAACGTCAAAAGCCCACATAGAGAATGGCCAAGGAGAAGAAAGAGGATGAAGAGATGAAGCTGGAGCGTGAATCTTATCAGCATAGAGTTGGCACTTAAGACACCTCCGGACATAGAGGGAGCAATCTTCCTCTAGAGGGGGCCAATAGTAGCCCTAAGGATTTTCTTTGCTAGAGCCTGGCCATTAACATGACCTCCACACTCACTAGAATGGGCTGCTTCGGCCACCTTCCAAGCCTCATCGTCGTCTAAGTATCTCATGAGCATCCCATTGGTAGCGTGCCTATATAGTTCACCTGCGATGATAGTATACCTTGAGGCGGCTCTTCTTATTGACTTGCGTTGCTCAGCGCTTGCCCCTTCTAGGAATGCTCCATCCTTGCAAAACAACTCAATTTCATGATACCAGTGTAATTCTTCCTCCTCCAAGATCTCTTCTAATTCCATCAAAGATACTTCCTTCAGCTCTTCCTTCTCAGCCCTCGCCTCTATAGTCTTCCTAAGATTAGCATACCAAGGATCCTGAAGAGAGGGTGCGTCCAATCTCTGAACGATTATAGTCTCAGTACTCTGACTGAGAGGGAAAGATAGATAGGAAGCGAGGGATGCTAGGGCATCAGTGAGAATGTTCTGAGATCGAGGAGTATGGATATAGATGAGTTTCCAGAATTGCCTCGCTAGGAGCGTGACCAAATATTGATATGGCTTGAGCTTAGGGTCACAGGTGCGGTAAGTGGACATCACTTGCCGCAGGACGAGCTGAGAGTCCCCTAGGATAGTTAAGTAACGGGCACCTAAAAGATAGGCGTGCTTCAATCTGGCTAGGAGAGCTTCATACTTGGCGATGTTATTGGTAGCAGGAAATCGGAGTTCATAAGCAAAGAGAATCGTCACTCCTTCTGGAGTGAGCAGAACAGCGCCTATCCCTCGGTCCTAAGAATTGAGTGCACCGTCGAAGTGCAGAGACCAAAAGGGATGATGAGTAAGGATAGAGAGATGTTCATCAGGCAAATCGTCCTGAATAGAATCAGTGTGAGGGATGGGGAGATGAGCAAGATGTTCAGCGATGGCGTATCCTTTGACTGCCTTCTGAACGATGAAGGTGATATCGAACTGAGAGAGGAAACTCTGCCAGCGAGTCAACCTACTAGAAAGGATGGGCTTTTCTAAGAGATAACGGATCAGGTCCATTCTAGAGATCAACCTAACTGGGTAGGCTAGGAAGTAGTGTTTGAGCTTCTGAGCTACCCACACTAAGGCGGCACAAGTCTTCTCCATAGCGGTATATTTAGCCTCAGCCGGGTTAAACAACCTGGAGAGGTAATAAGCTACCCGCTCTTTCCCTTCATCGTCTACTTGTGCTAAAACCGCACCTAAGGAGTCCTCAATGACCGAAATGTATAGGATTAGGGGTTTCCCAGGGACAGGAGGTTGCAAAACCAGGGGATTGGATAAATATTCCTTTAGGTCCTCATAGGCCTTTTGACAATCTTCATTCCATTCAAATTTGACCCCCACCTTTAGCAATTCATAAAATGGGCGGCACCTCTAAGAATGTTGAGATATGAATCTTCTGATGAATTACAATCTACCAATCAGTCCTTGAAGTTTCGTAATGTTCTTCGAGGGAGGCATGTCCATTACGGCCTTTGTTTTTTTAGGATCAATCTGGATCCCCCGTTTGCTAACGATAAAGCCTAGCAGCTTTCCTGAAGAGACTCTAAAAACACACTTCTTTGGATTCATTTTGAGCTTGTACTCCCTAGCTCTCTACAACACCTTAGCCAGAATAGAGGGGTGTTCTTCTTTGATTCTTGACTTCACCAAGATGTCATCCACGTAGGCTTCAATATAGATATGCATCATATCGTCGAAGATGGCCATCATCGTCCTTTGGTAGGTGGCACCTACGTTTTTCAGACCAAACGGCATAACCACGTAGCAATACGTGCCCCAGGGCGTGGTGAAGGAGATTTTTTCTTGATCTTCCGGAGCGAGACGAATCTGGTTATAACCTGAATAACCATCCATGAATGATAAAGCTTCGTATCTGGCGGTATTATCCACCAAGACATCTATGTGAGGTAGTGGGAAATCATCTTTGGGACATGCCTTATTAAGATCCCTGATATCAATGCAAATGTGCACCTTCCCATCCTTCTTGATGAGAGGGACTATGTTC
This sequence comes from Amorphophallus konjac, assembly GCA_022559845.1. Classification (NCBI taxonomy): domain Eukaryota; kingdom Viridiplantae; phylum Streptophyta; class Magnoliopsida; order Alismatales; family Araceae; genus Amorphophallus; species Amorphophallus konjac. The sequence continues at coordinate 236,721,577 of CM040121.1, read as the reverse complement.
GCCACCCATTGGGGATATAAGATGACTCTAATGAACCTGGCCTTATATAACTTATCGACCTCTTCTTTAATCCTTAAGTCTATGTCGGGGTGAAATCTTCTCGATCTTTGGTTTATAGGCGTTGCCCCTGGTTTAAGTACGAGTCGGTGTTCCACGAAAGAGGGGTCAAGACCCGGCATGTCCTCATAAGACCAGGTGAAAGAATTACTATACTCCCTCATAACCTTGATTAGATCTTCTTCTACTTGCAGAGGGAGGTTAGCGGCAATAATAATGGGCCTTGGGTCTTCTTCAGTTCCCAAATTTATTTCCTTTGTAGGTTCATCCACTACAGATGATGGCTCGTCGAATCTCTTTAGTCCTTGCGCATACAGATCAACAGTGTCATCTACATTACTGTCCTCATCATCGATTGGGTCCTTTTCATCCAGGACTTTGTACACACCTAGTCCGTCATTACTCCACACCCCGTCTACTTCCTCATCGTCTTCTATCACAATTGACGTAGCGACAAATTCTGGGCACTTCAAAAGAGCATGACATCGCTGAGCTAGATCTTGTAAGAACCTATCGAAGATGTATTTCGAATGACGCGCAAGCGAGCGCGACTCAGGCTCGGAAGGATTGGACGACCTAGAACAGGACCCTACTTATCTAGACCTTACAGACTCTACTTCCCTAGACTCGACGGATCCTACGCCTAACCTAGGAGAAAGGAAATTTAGTGAAAAGGAAGGAGCAAGGGACTCGTGCTCCTGGGATGATGATGGAGACAGGATAGCGTAATCTTCCACCAAAATCTCCATTTCAAATTTGACGTTGTTGGGTCCCACAGTGTAGTCGCACGGATCTACAGGCAGGGTGAATAGATCCCTCTCTAACAAATAAGACCAATTAAAATAACTTGAAAGGCTTCTCAATCAAACCTCACCGAACATGCAAGTGACAAGATCACACACGGAGAGATGGGAATTTGAACTAGCATTATACGATAACATCAATACGCAAGATAATCAATAATTCATCCTGTGGATGGTGGTAGAAGATAAGGAACAAACACTCAACCAATCAAACATGAACAAGGATTTTAGGTGGTTCGGGACCACGACGGGTACCCTACGTCCACCCCTCACCACCTCGGTGAGGCTTCACTAAAACGCTACACGAGGTAGCACACGGGGACTAACCCCAATACACCACACGCTGCTCGACGGTAGCAAACCACACATACACGAGGGTGAACCTCAACACGATGCTCAGCACCACACACACACACCAAGACGGGGAATGCACCCCAACAGTCAATCCACACTCGGAGACACAGATCCGAACACACACATAGTTTTCTTCAGTTTAAGTTGTGATCACAGATATACAAGCAAGCTCAATGAACATGAACTAGACAAAGGATAACCACAAGCAGGGACAGAAAATGGTTCAGAAGACTCCTTATCAAAATGATGGAACTGGGTTCTTGGGCAACTGGGTTCTTGGGCAACTGGCTTTCTTCTTCTCTTCAGTCAGACTTTGGTTGAAGCACGCAATAGAATCATCAACAGGTTTGTTGTTGTTGCAGCTTGAAAGATCAGCGATCGAGGTTCTTCTTCTATTCAATCCAACTTCAGCTCATTGATCGTTTGGAAGAGATATAGCCGTGGAGCTTCAGCAAGACACCTTCAACTAGGTGGGATTTCATCATCTTCAGCCTTCAATCGCACCCAGCTCACCCTCGAGACAAAGGAGATGAAGCTTCGTCCTATGCTTTCTTTCTCCCTGCAAAACCCAAAAACGTATGTAACATTAGATGCTTTTTTCCTTTTTTTTTTCAATAAACCCTATCTCTTCCTATTTATACCACAAGGGAATGAAGGGCCACGTAGAGGATATTATCCCCCAAGGACCAATCACAATCAGGCACTAAAAGAATAGATCGAGCTAGGGCACCCGCCGCCGCGCGAACCGGTGATTTTTCCGATCGCCGGAAAGTGTCGACCCCTAAGGTCGACACTCGTGATCGGGCAAGACAGAACAAAGGCTCGAACAGAACCCAGTGAAGAAAGTGTCGACCCATGGGGTCGACACTTTCTACCTGCGACATTGAAATAAGCCACGGCAGAAAGACCCGGAATAAGTGTCGACCTTGTGGGTCGACACTTATGTCCAGGGTTCTGAAAAATGAACCCAGACAGAACCTAGTGATAAAAAGGTCGACCCCGTGGGTTGACTTTTTATCCCCAAGTTCGAAGACATAAGAGGGCCGGCTTAGAACACCAGACCCTTGGACAAAGTGTCGACCCATGGGGTCGACACTTTTCCTGACATAATGCAAACTAAATAAAACATGCACAAGGGTAATCAAAAGGGATGATACATTAAAGATGAATACATGTAAGAGAGAAATGGGTATTAAGTACCCCAAATCATAGATATACCAAGTAGAGATTGTTAGGGAATTATCTTGAGAGATGTCCATCCATTTTTCACAATTAAACCTCCTCCTACCATTCAACCAAAGCAGCTTACCATTCAATACACACTTGAGATCCTTATGTTGGTCCACGTGCATGTGAAGATCCAATTGGAAGGTTTCCCATTGGTCTTTATATTCAATGCTTGTTTGACACACCTGTCACATTGCATACTAGAAGTTAGTCTTCCATAGCACTCAATTTAAAAACATTGAAATCTATCTCTCATTATTCACTTAATTTCACACTTAAGATCCTGCTTCACAACCGTTAAGTGAATCAAATAGGGAAGAGTTAGAAGAGTTTCACCCAGTTCAGTCGGAGACTATTCTTTCTCACTAGCTCCTGTAAGCATATCAAATTACATGTCAGTTAACTTCATCAAATCAGTTGGCCGTGACATACACTAGTCCATTCATACAAAATGGAGTTTGCTTAGTTCATTTCAAATCCACAACAACATATGCAAATTGTTTACATGGAGGGTAGGCACATGGTATTTAGTTCATCATCAAAATTCCTTAAGACATGGTTATGCACGGGGTTCAACAATCTCCCCCTTTTTGATGATGACAAATGCTATGTGCAATTAGGCAAAAAGGTGTTGACAGATAAAAAGATTTCAATGAACGTCTTCTCACATCTTGCATTCTAGGCGTGAAGCCATGCTTAACAATCGAATGATATCCTGTAGACCATTTGATAACACAATCAAGAATATGATGCATTCTAACCACAAATTAAAATACCATGCAGCATTAATGATGAATCATCCATCAAACATCCAAAAGTGTATTTCCAATCATAAGTGGAGACAATATCAGAATAGAAGCATAGGTGATCATTCCACATGATAAACACAAGTCCACGCAAATTTTCATTCACTAAATCAAAATAACTGATTAACTTCAGCATTATTCATAAGACAACCACAACTATTGTCTATATCTGGACAACCATGTCCACAAAATAAAAAAGTCCAAGTCCTCCACAAAAGTAAACACAAGACACCCATGTCTACAAGATAAACATTAACACTAAGATACCAATTGTCACAAGACACATAACCATAACCTACAAAATGTCCACATAACAAGACACAACCATAACATCCACACATGATAAGACCATAACATCCACACATCATCTCCCCCTTTGTCATCAACAAAAAGGAGTGGAAAGGGGGGAAAAGTTAATTAGCTTGGTCATAAGAACTATGGTGCTAGAGATCAAAGCCTCAAGGAGAGACAGGAGGTGTGCGTGGACGCCTTATGAAATCAGAGAGATCGTCAAACTTGGAGTTTTGAATGCCAATGGCAGAATGGAGTGAGTCAATGGAGTTGGCCATGGCAGCGAACTTCTGAAGATAAGTATCATGATGAAGCTTCAGTTCCTTGACTTCCCGTGTGAGGGCATCCATAGATTCTTTAACATTGCACACTTCATCAGCTAGTTCATCGAATTTGGTGCTCATTGATGGATCTGCTGAACATGTAGCCTGTGACACTCTGGTTCTGGCAGTTTTACTTATGGGTTCTTCATGGTCTTCACCTTCATTCTGTCCAGACCCTGCTGCCGGGGCTTTACCTTTCTTTGACGAAAGAGTGCGAACAAGAACACCATTTATCAATTCATATCCCATGTTGGTGCCGATGGATGGGATAGTATAGATGTTGGCATCCTTAATTGGATGATTGACCTGCTGACTCAAGTCAATATGCAAGGATTGAAAAATTGGTGTTAAAGCAGCTCCATAAGGTAAATTTCGGTTCTTGGACTTCCTGCAGCTGGCTATGTACTCCATCATCACCACTGGGAAGTTAACCGGTTCTCCACTCATGATTTGTACAAATAGGAATTTGTGCATGTCAGTTACTTGTTCCCTGGACCCTGATCTTGGTAATAGAATAGTGGTCATCATGTGATGCAGAATTCTCTAAAGGGATGGGAATTCATTTGCATTGAGCTTCGGTACACACCCTAGTGTTGCTACCTTATCCGTCATTAGTTCATATGCAAGTTCTTCAGAATAAATGGCTTCTTCATAAATCACCCCACTATCCCAAGGTAAATTCAGAGCTTTTCCTATCAACTGAGGAGTTAAAGGAATAGAACGCCCATTGACCTCAGTGTACAGTTCATCATTTTTGACAACCATATTTGCATAGAATTGATGAACTAGGGAATGATAAACTCTCCGGTGATCTGACATGAAGGAAATTAAATTTGGCTGCTTCCTTAAGAGTTTGACTAACCTTGGCAGATTCTTTTCTATGCTCCGAAAATCAACCGCACGAGGCCGCAATACTTTCCATTCAGCCAGCATTTTTGTCTCAGATGCTCTTTTCCTTCTTTCAACCTGGGCTTCCTTGTCCTTGCGCTTACCTCTTTTAGGATGCGGGCTTCCTCCCTTTCTAACACCGATCTCTTCTTGGGTGCCATATGTGCAGCTTGGATAGCAGATGGAGGATGTAGATGCAGCAGTGAGATCCTCGAGCAACTGGAAGGCTACATCTGAACCGGCTGGAGTTTACGCCACAAGCAGCAGCTTCTCCAAAAAGATGTGCTTCGAAGGAGGGCGCCGCGATAGCTTCAAGAGGAAGAAGGAGGGGCGAACGCCGCCACTCGCCGGAGGATGCTCTTGGAAGAGATGGGGTGGACGGAGAGAAACGAGGGCTGAAGGAGGAATAGAGAGGAGGAGCCGTGGAGGCTTGTGAAGTGGAGGATCGTCTGTGGGGTGTTGCGGATGGAACGTTAGGGCAGGAGAGGATGGGTGATGAAAGGGTTTAAGGAGAAGAGTAAGGGGGTTTGGTTCGATTAGGTTGGACTAGAAGAGAGACCCAAGTGACCTTGGGTTTGAACCAAGAGAGCAACCGGTGTGAGGAGTGACCCCTGCGGTCCGGTTCACAAACCGGGTTCCGAAACAAAAGTGTCGACCTTGTGGGTCGACACATTTTGGAGACGATTCTGTCTCGCGAGAAACAGAGGGACACACGATAAGACAGTCGACCTTAGGAGTTGACACTTCTTCTGCACTTTGAAAAAATAAAAGAAATGAAGTGAATTGAAGGCCAAATGAACCAAACATGATATCCACTCAATGATAAACACAAAATGGGCAATATGTGGGTTGCTCAACTGAGAGAAGTTGATTTTGGACAAGGGAAATCAAATACCCACACTTGGATGATCAATTCAATTAAACATGTAAGCTTTCATTTCTAATAACCAAAACAAATCATTGAAACTGAATTGTTGCACAGAATAGACCAAATTTCAATTGAGCACACTTCATCCTCATGAATAGCAGTAAAGCCAGGATTGCTTACCTTATCTCCTTCCTTCTGAGCACTTCACTGAGCTGAAGATTAAAACATGTTAGGGTCACCAAATGCAATCTAATAACCCTGTGCATCAGAACTCGTGGTCAATGAATTATGAGACAAAATCTAAGGAATAGACACAATGTCAGAGTAGTAACATAACGCACAAAACAATTCAATCAGAATTTGTATTCCTTTTACCCATCACAATTTTTAGTTGGTCCCATGGGAGTGTTTCTAACCAACTCAGTTAAATAATCAAACAGACATGGTTTTCTCTTCAGCAAAATCCATTTTAGAGGAAATTTAGGGAATATGAGTGGGATTGCAGATTCAAAGAGAGTTATGTATGATGGGATGCAATATACGATCTAGAGGGGGGTGAATAGATCAACCACCCAATAAAAACGAATGCAGCAGTTTCAATTGCGGAAATAAAACAAGCTGCTGCAGGACGGCTGAAATATAAACGAAAGCAATTTCAGAAAGCCAACTCAAGCAGATCTGAACTTAGACGATCATGCACATACATCTACAGCGGATGGAAGAGATAACCAAGATGCACAATACTTCGCAAGACAAACACACAGTAGACAGGAAATTTTAAGGTGGTTCGATCTCAAACCCGAGATCTACGTCCACCCTACACTCCAAACCAGAATGTGGCTTCAACCGCTGATTCACAACTTGAACTGCTGGGCCTTACAGCTTGCCTACAACCGCTGGGGACTTACAGCTTCACCCGTCCAGAGGAATCCTCCTCTGCCCGCTGAGCAATACAGCTTAGCTCTGCTGACTAACAGCTTGAAAACACGGTTTCAGAAAACAAAATAGAACCAAACAAAAACCAAGAAATCCTAGAGAGAATATAGCTCACAATGAGCAATCTCAGTTCTGGTAACTTAACCAAGAAACTGATGAATAGATATTCAAGAAAAATCTCTCAGACTCCTCTCACTCAACTCTCTCCTTCTCTTCTTCTATCTTTCTTCTCTTTCTCTTTTCTCTGGATCGAGCAGGCTCTGTCTACTTCTGGACTCCTGGTAAGTTCCCAATCTCGATCACGCTTCTCCTCAGGAAGAAGCCTTCTTTTTATAGCAGCAGATATGTGGGCGTGTGGTCATCACGATTCCCGCCCAAACACCTGGATTACGTGGCAGTCATCCCAACATACTACTGTATACGTGTCATGATCCAAACACCTCCTCTGATCTTGGATCTCGTGCCCTTCTTAAGTTCCTCGACCAGCAGTCCTGTCAGACATGACTTGTTATCAGTTTGACTTAGTCTGAAAGGAAACATAGAAAGATGTACTGAGTTAGTTCGAGAGATGAACTAAGCATGTACAAACTTGATGGCGTGTAATGCAGTATGCATATAGGAAGGTATGCACATTGAAAGTGAATGCACGGACATGCCATCAACGAGTGTACATACTTTATTTTGAACGATGCACAAATGCATATAGGAAAGTATGCACATTGAGAGTGAATGCACGGACATTCCATCAACGAGTGTACAGACTTTGGTTGTGCGTGCGACAAGATGATGTACAGACTTGCTATGCCTGCGATAAGATGATGTACAGACTTGTGAAGTGATGCACGAACATATCAACAGAGAGTGTGCCCACTTTGTGTACACATGACACAAACGAATGTACTGACTATGTATATGCATTAAGCAAACGAATGCACTGACTATGTTCATGAATGTATATACTTGCTAAGTCATCAAGGCAACCGTGTGCAGACTTAGTGTACGCATGAAGCAAATGAGTGCACTGACTATGGCTAACACATGCACACACGCATCGAACGAGTGCATTGACTATGTTTATGCATGAGATGGTCACTGCACCGACTATATGGCATGCAACTATATTTAATGCACCGAATATGCATGTGTTTCTACGTAGTTAACGCTAGACTGAGTCGACGCACTCTATATCCTAGAACCCATGTGACTCTACATGCATGACGCACAGACTACGTATGAAGAAGGGTGAAACATGCAGAACATTTATTTATTCTAATCTTACATTATTCATTAGTGTTTGCTATCATCAAAACTTGTATAACATCCTCAAGGCACAGGGGGCACAACAATCTCCCCCTTTTTGATGATGGCAACACAATGAATGAATGTAATGAGGTCAGTTCATGCATGCACAGATTGAGACCCTTATTCCTTCCCCAAACCCTTATCCCTCTGCACATTCTCCCCCTTTGCCAGCAGCAAAAAGAAAAGGAGGAAAGAAAGGAACACCATTCTTTGAAACAATTCAGTATGTGAGCAAAGTATGACGCAATCCTTAAAATATATGAATCGAGCAATGGCTTTCTTGATGTCAGTCAGGTTTAACAGTTATAGAATGTAAATGAAATTTACTGACTTTCATCAAATAGGGATTTAGACTCCATTTATAGCAATGAAGCTAAGTCGCATAAACATAAAGGTTTAGGTCGAGACAGTACCCTAGTTATTTCAGAGAATGTGAAAGGCAAGGAAGGTCACCTGAATTTGTATTGAGATTAAACAATTTACACTCAATGATATTTGTTTTCTAAGTGTTATAGCAATTTCATTCACTAGCTTCTGAATCTGGAACTTATTGAATAGACAAGTATTATTTATGCCGTTGACATTAGGTGTATACCTTGATTAGAGGCCAATACTCCCAGTTACTAAGCATAATATCTATTTCTGATCAAAAACTACATGGATAGTTTGCACCTTTGACGTTAAAGGTATACCTTGATCAGAGGCCAATACCCCTAGTTACTCAGTGAAATCTCCCTTGTAGATTCGACCAAATGAACAGAGATAACCTGAGTCACTTCATGACTTAAGGTGCTCTCCATTTCTTTGTTGGAGACCTCAGTTTCTCAGTGAAACTCATTCATTGCTCTACCATTTTGTTCACTTCTTTTTCTTTGATGATCTTATTTTTGCTGCCCTTATGATTTTAGGAGAGATTGGTTTAAGAGCAATACATAATTTTTGGTTTTCAAACCTTAACCAACACTGAATCTGTCATGTTCAGGTACTGTGAAGACTTCTTCTATCATAATCATGAGATAGAGGTTAAGAGCTATAAGGGATTTCTATCACCTCATTTTCAGAAAACAGTCTATTGAACTTTACAGTCTATTAAAGTTAAACCTTAGTTTTAATCAATAAGCACATGTGATTTTTATATCAGAAGGGTTGTAATAATTGCAGATCACGATAAAGAACTAATCACTACACTGTTATCCATTCTGTGAAGAGGTTGAACTTAATTCTGATGATGCAAACCTCCCCCTAGCAACAATATGCATTTTCTAAACTATGCGACGTACACACTATGCAACGACCTTATCATGCAGATAAGACACTGGATGCATCGACTATGTGTAGAGCATGCTCGACAAAAAGTCTATACACGACACTTGATTGACTACATGCACAGCCATCCGTCGACTATATGCCCAACTATGCATAGACTTCAGAAATAATATGTGCAAGGTGTGCAACACCTTATTCTATCATCAAACAACCTTATTCACAAGTTCAAGAGCAGGCGAACTCAATTATTTCAATCACTCTAGTAAACCAATCCATTAGTCATTTTCCTGCTGAAATTTACAAAGCCCCAGTTCTCTTCTTAGATATCTAAATCTTTCATTTCCAAGAGGCTTTGTAAAAATATCAGCAACTTATTTTTTAGTTTCAACAAAGACTAATTCAATATCACTTTTGTTCACAGCATCTCTAAGAAAATGATGTTTAATATCAATGTGCTTAGTCCTGGAGTGGTGAACAGGATTTTTAGAAAGGCAGATGGCACTAGTGTTATCACATAAAATAGGAATACATCCCAGGTTTATCTGATAGTCTGATAGCTGATGTTTAATCCATAGTACCTGGGCAGCACAATTCCCTGCAGCAACATATTCTGCTTCTGCAGTGGAGAGTGCTACAGTGTGTTACTTTTTAGAGGCCCAAGATACTAGGCAACCACCTAGGAATTGGCAATATCCACTAGTGCTCTTCCTATCTATCCGACACCCAGCATAGTCTGCATCAGTGTAAGATATAATCTCGAACTCACACCTAGCAGGGTACCAAAGACCAAGTTCTTGGGTGCCTAACAAATACCTAAAGATCCTTTTCACTACACTAAAATGGGACTCATTAGGACTAGCCTGAAATCTAGCACATAAACATACTACAAATTGTATATCAGGCCTAGATGCAGTGAGGTACAAAAGGGATCCGATCATACCTCTGTACAGCTTTTGATCCACTGGGTTACCTTTTGTATCTTGATCAAGACTTGTGGAAGTACCCATTGGAGCTGCAATGTCCTTGAGGTTTTTGAACTTATATTTCTTCAAGAGGTCCCTAATATATTTGGACTTCGTGATAAATTTTCCATCTTTGGTTTGAGTCACCTGCAATCCAAGAAAGAGTTTCAGCTCACCCATTGAGCTCATTTCAAACTCGTGTCATTAAGTCAGAAAATTCCTTACACATCTTTGGGTTAGTTGAACCAAAAACAATGTCATCCACATAAATTTGAACAATAAGTATGTCAGGATGACTCACCTTTGTAAACAACATTTGGTCAATCTCACCTCTTGAGAACTTCTTCTCGGTGAGGAATTTGCTGAGCCTGTCATACCAAGCTCTAGGAGCTTGCTTCAAACCATAGAGAGCTTTATTCAATTTATATATATAAGAAGGAAAGTCTGAGCATTCAAATCCAAGAGGTTGATGAATAAAGGCATCCTCCTTAATTTCCCCATTGAGAAAAGTAGATTTTACATCCATCTGCTGGAGTTTTATTCCAAGGGAGCATGCATAAGCTAGGACTGGAATCCGGTTCTCCTCTCTCTAGATTTTAGAGAGAGAAGCTCTGGTTCGAGCACTCCCGCCATTCTCTTTTTGTCTCTTCAGCTTATCCCCCTCCCATGCCGGCCATGGCCGGTGTGGAGGGGGGTCCCCCGGCACCGGCGGGGGCTCTCCGATCTTCTCCAGAAAATAGTCCTTCTTCTTCCTGAGATGTTCCGTGGAAATCTTTTGCACAAGCTCTCATGGATTCTGTGAAGAAACCAAACATCTCCATCCAGATCAAGAAACCGACGTTTACTGATCGAGGAGAACCAGCTGTCTTCTTCTCCAAGGCTGAAATCCAGGCTTCGTTGCAACTATTACCATTCGCAATTGTGGCTAAATGCTCATATGGTAGGCCTTCTTTCACTGATCTCAAAAGCTGTCTGATACAGCGACTGGGGATCTGTTCAAGTTTCGTTATCAGCAAACTAAACTTGAGGCACATTCTTCTTCGATTTGATAATGAGGCGGATTTTTTGAAGCTCCTCATATAGAAAAATTTGTATATAAAAGGTTTTCTGTTTAGGTTCTTTTGATGGACCCCAGATTTTAACTTCGAAGCTGATCCACCAATGGTGCCTGTGTGGATTGGTTTTCCTGGTTTACCGGTGAACCTGTATCAAGAAGATTGTCTTCGATCCATTGCTGGCAATTTTGGTCCTGTTCTGCGTATTCATGAGCGGTCTTTAACATTGACAGACACCTCTGAAGCTTTAGTTTGCATCGAGTTGGATATCGCAGCTTCGCGGAAAGAGCGAATGTGGATTGATATGGATATTGTTGGATATTGGCAAAAGGTCAATTATCAGCGAGTCCCTACCCTATGTAGTTTTTGTCATAAGATGGGTCATTCGATTGACGAATGCAAGAAAAAAATGACTAGGTCGGATCGATCGCGTGTAATTAAAGAATCAGAAAAGAAGAATATACAACAGGTTTTCAAACCTCGGTTCATGGGTCCTCAAGATGTTCGACACAATGTTGCTTTGGAAAATCAATTTGAAGTTCTTCTTCAGGCAGTTGAATTGCAAGAAGAGGCCCATAATACAGATAATTCTCTGGTTGGTCAGGTCTCCCAGGATCTTATACAGTTAAAGGAGAAGAGGCTAAAAATTGATACTCAGTAACCAGCCACTATGGAGATTCATTCTTCCAATAAAAATAATGCAGAAGAATCTTCTGAGTCAAGAAATTTTGAGTGTATTCCGGAAAGAGGGAATTCACATGCATCTATATCTCTAGATATCATGGCAATAAATAATGCTAACGCAGTGGCAGGTGAACAGAAAACAAGGGGAGACGTCAATATCAAGACCTCCTTAGCATATCAAAGGGAAATGAAGCCAATTAGCATTTCAGAAGGGCTATCTGAAACTGATACTCACATGCCAAGGACAACTAAGCAGCTTGAATTTTCTTCTGATCAGTATCCTAAAGAGGTTATGATCATTAAATCCAATGAAATTTCAGTATTAGCTGAATCTGAAAATTCAAAAATGATCACACAATGGAGCAAACTCCCAGGAAAAATGTTTCAAGGCAAAGAGTACACTGAAATTTCTGTAATACCTGGTGAACTTATTAGTGATGCCCGCCTTACTAGAGCCAAAGCCAAGGTGCTGGCAGTAAACTCCTCCACCACTATACATGATTGATTCAGCACTTATATGGAATGCTAGAGGTATAGGGAATAAGGCGACTGTTAGAAGTCTTGGCCAAATTATCAAAGCTCACAAAATTAGCTTAGTTGCTATACTAGAACCTCGTATTGATTTCTATCGTGCCAAACAGGTGGCCGGTAAAATTAATCTTCATTCTGTGTTTGGAAATAATGGAAGCTCTTCAAATATTTGGCTGTTTCATTCTGCTGATACTTGCATCCAGGTTACTGAGCAACATCCGCAATTTATTACTGTGGCTCTGAAGGAAGACAATAATATCTGCATGTATATCACTACAGTATATGCATCTTGCAATGCTTACACCCGCAGGGAATTATTTGATGCTCTTTTGGCTTCAAGTTCAGAGATTGCAGTCCCTTGGCTTATTGGTGGAGATTTCAATTGTATTATTTCTCCTGAAGAAAAGTTAGAAGGTTTGATGCCTTCAAATAATGCAATGTTAGACTTTCAAAGTTTTATCACTGCTACAGGTCTTATGGATGCTGGATTTTCTGGGTCTTCTTATACTTGGACCAATAATCAAATTGGAGCCAACCACATTAGGGCAAGACTAGACAGAGTCTTACACAATGAAAGCTGGCTTAATTCCAGAATCAATATATCTGTCCAACATCTTCTCAGAGGTCCCTCAGACCATGCTCCTTTGTTATTAAAGATGTGCCCGAGCCACTTTCATCCAGGGAGATTCATTTACCACCAAATGTGGCATACCCACCCTGAGTTTCTGGAATTTGTTAAATCTCAATGGAGCAAGCCAGTGGATGTTTGCGATCCCTTTCTCTTTTTTCAAAACAAGCTGAAACATTTAAAAGAGGCTCTGAAAAAATAGAACAAAGAGACATTTGGTGATATTCAGAATGCTAAGGAGGCAGCAGAAACTCACCTTCTATCTACTCAAAATGCTTTTGATGAAATCCCCTCAGCAGAAAATCGGGAGAGATTAAATAAAGCCAATGCTGAAATGAGACTTGCGCTTCACAGAGAAGAACTATTCTGGCTACAGAAATCCAGAGTTCAGTGGCTTAAAAGTGGTGATCGCAATACTCAATTCTTTCATCACTATACCAAACTCAGACGACAAAGGAATTACATTCAAAAGTTGAAGATCAACAATATCTGGGTAGAAGATCAGTCAGAATTATTAAATGGAGCTGCTAACTTCTTTCAATCTCATCTCTCTACTGAAGCCCACACCATCAATGAGCAGATCATTTCTAGCATTCCCTCCATAATAACAGAAGAACAAAACTGCTATCTCTGCTCCATCCCATCGAAAGAAGAAATCAAAAATATTGTATTTTCATTAAGTGGTAGCAGTTCCCTTGGCCCTGATGGGTTTACAGGTAATTTCTATACCTTTTGTTGGGAGATTATTGGTGAAGATTGCATCTCTGCAATCCAGAGCTTTTTCCAGGGGTGGGGCCTCCCGAAAGGAACAACTTCAGCTATCTTATGCATGATTCCTAAAGTCAGAAACCCCACTACCTTTGCTGAGTTTAGACCGATCAGTCTATGTAATTTCTCTTGTAAGGTTGTCTCAAAGGTGATAAGCAAAAGACTGAGGAGCATTTTGCCTTTGATTGTTTCTGATCAACAAAGTGGATTTATTAGTGGTAGAGGTATCACTGACAGTTTTTTGTTGGCCAGAGAATTATTCATGGAAATAGATAGGCTTGTTAGAGGTCACAATATGCTGATCAAATTAGATATGGCCAAAGCATATGACCGGATTGAATGGGATTTTATTCTCATTGTGCTGAAAAAATTTGGATTCTCAAACAGATTTAACTCACTTATAGCTCAGTTATTGATGAACTGTTGGTTCTCTATTTCATTCAATGGTCAAGTTCATGGCTACTTTAAATCTACCCGGGGAGTAAGACAAGGGGACCCTTTAGCTCCTGCTCTATTCATATTGGCTGAAGAGGTTCTTAGCAGAAGTTTAACTCAGTTATTTCAGTCTGGCCAATGCAAGTATTATCACGTATCCCGCAATGTCATGCCCATTTCTCATATACTTTTTGCGGATGATTCCATTATTTTCTTGAATGGGGGACTTCCATCCATCAGAGCCTTATTGAGACTGGTGAAACAATATGAAGAATCTTCAGGACAGCAGATTAACCCTTGCAAAAGCTCGTTTATGGTTTCCAAGCAGATGAAAAACCATGCTATTGAGAGGATCAGCCAAATTACTGGATTCCAACACAAAACTGGTAACATTATTTACCTTGGAATTCCACTTTTTAAGGGAAGAATTAGGGTTCCTCATTTCAAATACTTGCTAGACAAAATTAACTCCAAGCTAGTGGGTTGGCAAAGCAAATTTTTATCCCAAGCTGGTAGAGTTGCTCTTATTAAATCTGTTCTTTCGACTATTCCCATATATACTGCTAGTGCTGCCAACATACCATATACCATTATCAAACAAGTGGAAAGAATATGTGCCAATTTTTTCTGGCAAGGTCTGGAACCTACTCACAGAAAGCATTGGGTCTCTTGGGATAAAATATGCCAACCCCATTCAAAGGGTGGTCTAGGCATACGCAGTCTTTTGGATATTCAGCTATGCTCTTAGGTTAAACAGTTATGGAACTCTCTTCATAGCAATTCTCTCTGGGCTTATTATGTCAGAATGAAATACATTCATGGATTGTAAGTCTCCCTATCTAGTAGGCATTAAAGTCAGTGACTTTGAAAAAGCACGCTCTATTCTCTTGGCTGGCATGCGGAAAATTGTTTTCAATGGTGCATCTACCAATTTTGTCAAAGACACATGGTACAAAGCAACACCTCTGCAAGACAACTCTCAATTACAGATAAATTCTGAAACATAAAATTGCTCAGTCCAAGAAGTTTTGGCCAATTCCCAACATCCTATATGGCAGAATTTCACTGATTCTAATATGAGAACTGAGTTGTCAAATTACATTCTTCAAGAAGGAGAAGACATCTCTATATGGTCTTTAACAAATTCGGGTAAATTTGACTTCAAATATGCATATTGCTATATTAAAGAACAACATGTAGATGCCCATTCTCATTCAGCAAAGCTTTGGCACAAAAGCTATCCCCCTCGAGCCTCCATGTTTTACTGGAAATTGATCAATCATGCTGTTCCTACTGATGAAAGAATACAGAACAGTGGAATTCAAATAGCCTCCTGCTGCAATTGTTGCCAGGCTTCCTCTTCTATAGAAAGTTTGGATCATCTATTTATTAACATTGAATTAGCCTCTTTCTTATGGACTAAATTTAGTTCTATAATTGACAGTCACTTCATGAATATTCCTTCTATAAACAGCAGATTACAGCTGATCATCAGTGAATTTGTCACTACTAAACCGCAGGGCTTTATAAACTTACTATTGGTTATGCTTATCATATGGGAAATCTGGAAGCAAAGATGCCGAAATAGATTTGAGGAGATTAATCCAATCCTGCAAGAATAGCTCTGCATATACATGAAGAAGCCATGTTAGTGCTGCAGCAGACTACCTTCAAGCAAGAACCCAATTGGAATCTAAGACAGATCATTAAAGATATGAGCTTAACCATCAAATACAAAACTCTTCATGCTATTACAGTATGCTGGCAGGCTCCTACAGAGGCATTCTCTCTCAATATAGATGGCTCAAGCAAGGGTAATCCTGGAATATCTGGAGGTGGTGGTTGCTTTAGAGATGTCCGAGGCAAGTTATTACTGGGTTTCTCCTATCACTATGGTTATGGCTCATGTATGGTGGCAGAGGGGAGAGCTCTGCTAGATGGCCTGACGTTGGCTCGTTTCCATAGTATCCCACTGTCCATTATATATACGGACTCCATGGTATTGGCTGATTTACTGAAAGGTAAAAGAGACCCTCCGTGGTCGCTTCTCCCATGGTGGAAACATCTCCAAGACCTCTTTGCAACTTTCCAATGCCCTTTAGTTCACATTTATAGAGAAACAAATCAGTTAGCTGACTTTTTGGCAAAACATGCTACGACTATGGGGCACAATTCTGAGTTTCAGTCCATGAGAGAATTGCCAATTTTGGCTAGAGGCTACATCAAGGCGGATGCTTCGCATCTTTCGAATATCCATGTTAAAAGGGTATAGATAGCATGCATTGAGGCAGCAAAGTGAAGAGTGTGGGCACCTTGACAGGGGGATTTATTGCATATTACTTCAATTCTTATCATGTTCGGGCTCACTATATAAGCCCTTTGTTTTCTTTGGGGTATGCTCCCCTTGAGAATGTACTTTGTTCACTCTGTCAATAAATAAAATCAGGACCACAGGGTATGCCAGGAGGGGTGAGAACATTCTCCCGCTCTGAGGGAGGGTGCATTCGACCTATGCTTATTCTGATTGGTCGGTGTTGGCTTAAAAAAAAAAAGAGCATGCATAAGCTAACAAAATTCTAATAGCTTCTAACCTGGCTACAGGGGCAAAAGATTCCTCAAAGTCAATACCGAATTCCTGGTTATACCCCTGAGCAACAAGTCTGGCCTTATTTTTGACAACATTACCTAGCTCATCAGTTTTATTCCTAAAGACTCACTTTGTTCCAATGACATTTCCATGAACAGGAGGTGGAACTAGGTGCCACACCTTGTTCCTATCAAACTGGTTTAGCTCTTCGTGCATGGCATTTATCCAATGCACATCTTTAAGAGCATTGTCAATGGTTTTGGGTTCGACATTAGAAATCAATGCATATACATTTAATTCATTTTGAGCTCTAAGAAAGCCTCAAGTCCTAGGTGGTTCATGCAAGTCACCAATTATGTTTTCAACATGATGATCTCTTAAGAATTTGAGATTGATAACTTGGTTACCTTGATCTTCATTTACCTCCCCCTGAATAGCAGGCTCCTCCTCATTGACTTCTTCAGCTTCTTCTTCTTGGTCTGATTGCTCTTCAAGTTTTTCTTTCTTAAGAATTTCTCCATCATCTTCTTTTCTGTACAGACCATTTTCACATTTAGTCAGAGACTCATCAAAGACAACATGTGGAGATTCCTCAACAATTTTAGAATTAAAATTGTACACTCTATATGCTCTAGTGTATTCAGAATACCCAAGAAAAATTCTTGGATCACTTTTAGGTTCAAATTTATCAAGATCTCTTTTATCATTAACATGAATGAAACATTTACAACCAAAGACTTTGAAATAAGCAACTGAAGGCTTCTTACCTTTCAGAATCTCATAAGGAGTTTTCTGAGTGAAAGGCCTTACCATGGCTCTGTTGATTACATGGCATGCAGTATTAACTGCCTCTGCCCAAAATTTCCTTGGTAAGCCACCTTCAAAAAGCAGTGTACGGGCCATCTCCACAATCGTCCGGTTCCTCCTTTCTACTATTCCATTCTACTCAGGTGATCTAGGTGACGAGAACCGATGGGTAATTCCATTTTCCCTACAGAAGTTTTCAAATTGTGAGTTTTTAAACTCACCTCCATGATCAGACAGAATATTTTTGATTAAATGTTCATTTTTCTTTTTGATGTTTAAATAGAACTCCTGAAATTCTATGAATGCATCATTTTTATGTGTAAGGAAAAAGACCCAAGTATACCTAGAGAAGTCATCAACTAAGACATATCCAAATCTCCTCCCTGACAAGCTGACTGAACGTGTGGGTCCAAATAAATCCATATGTATCAGCTCATAAGGCTTGAGGGACATGTTTTCAGTTCTAGATTTAAATGACTTTCTAGTCTGCTTGGACTGTGTACAAGCATCACAAACCTTATTTTCCTTTTTAAAAGAAATTTCAGGGAGTCCTCTAACCATGCTGTGTTTATTCAATTTGTGCAGAACAGTGTAACTGGCATGGCCTAATCTACGATGCCACAAGAATGCTACATCAACTTTATTTGCAGTGAGGCAAAGATTAGAATGAGCTAACTCATCTAAATCTACCAAATAAATGTTATTCACCCTTTTTCCTGAGAATTTAACTACATTAGAATCAGGTTCAAGGATTTTGCAGTAATGAGAATCAAATACTACCTTGTATCCTTTATCACATAACTGGCTGATACTAAGTAAGTTATATGCAAGACCATCAACCAACAGTACTTCTTCAATACAACAGGAAGTACACTTACCTACCTTACCTGACCCGATGATTTTACCCTTTGTATTTCCTCCGAAGGTGACAAGACCTCCATTCTTCTCAGTCAACATGCAAAATTTGGTCTTGTCTCCTGTCATATGCCTGGAGCAGCCACTATCAAGATACCACATATTGCTTCTAGCTGCCAGGCATACCTCCAATCACAATCAGGTAAAGAGTTTTGGAACCCAAAATTGTTTGGGCTCCGAAGCAGAAATAGAGCAATTCAAATAAGACAGCAATTGTTTAGGAATCCACGTTTGACTAAACATGGTTGGCTTAGTGGAATTCTTAACATTCTCTTTATCACCTTTCCTCTTATCAACACCAACTGAGTAATCCTTCTTCTTCTGGTGCTTTGATTTTTGTTGAGATCTGTGTCCATCACTATTAGCAACATGATTGTTTTTATGTTAGTGCCCAGCCCAATAGGTCCTCAGATAATTGCGGCCCGCTGTAGTCCTAGGCTGACCAACCCAGTTATCAAATTGAGGTCTATGCCAATGAGTGGGAAATGGTTGATATCTAGGCCTCCATTGGACCTGATTCCATCTAGACATATACAATGGTTGTACCTTGGGCTGGTGAGTATGGCTGTACTGGCCCTAAGCAGCATTAGGTCTCCCCTGCATTGTTGACCCAATGGACTTTTGTACAGGTTTATGTTGGGTCTTCTTCTGGACAGATGATGGTGGTGGAGACATGATGGCTTTGCCCTGGGGTTTAGATTTGCTTGGAGGCTGACCCCAAACCTGAGACTTACTTTTGGGCGAAGGGCAGGATCTGCTAGGCTCACCAACCTTCTGTTTGCCTTTGTCCTTGGCACTGGACATATTAGAATTAGCTTTATCAGAAACAGAGTTTTCACTCACCATTTTTATGAGAGGTCCCTTATTTTTCTCTGCCACAAATGATATGGTTTTCGCAGCAAAGCTCTTTGTGACATTTGAGTTAAATCCGAGACCTTCTTTTCTGAAATTCACCTTTGACCCTAACAATGCATTGAGATTATCTGAACCTTGGGTCATGTTTTCAATAATTTTCTGTTTATCCTTATTTTCTCTCTCTAGGTGATCAATTGAATTTTTTAGTTCATGGTTGACACCTAGAACAGCTTCATATTTCTCATTCACAACCTTCATTTCATTTTCATAATTCTGCAATTTCAATTTTTATTCGTCAGCCACATTTTTCAGATCATCATTTTCTTTTCTAGAGTTTATTAATGCATGCTTAACATTATCAAATTCAGCACATGAAAATTTTAACATGTCATTTTCAGATTGCAGGCAGGCAAGTTTATCAGACATGGTTTTGTCATTCGTGAGAGAGTTTACTTTCTGCTTCAATTGTCTGTTCTCTTTTCTGATATCATCTACCTTATCTAGCAATTCTTCATAAGCATCTTCCCAATCTGAAATGGTATAATGATCAAAAGGAGATGATACCTTGTCAGATTCTTCTACTTCCTTTTCATCGTTCCTGGCCATCAAGCAGATGGGCTTTTCTTCGTCTTCACTTTCTGATGTACTTCTCAAATTGCCCTCGTCCTCATCGCTCCATGTGCTCACCATTACTTTTCCTTTGGGAGCTCTCTTCTTGGCCTTTTCTTTTAGCTTCTGGAGCTCTGGACATTCAGCCTTCATGTGACCGGCCTTCCTGCAGTGGTAACAGACATTAGTATCTGATTTCTTGGCAGAGTTAGATTTGTACCTATTGTGTCTTCTCCCGCCATATTGTCTTCAGCTGAAATTTCTTCCTTCTTTTCTAAGAAATCTTCTAAATTCTCTAGTCAGCATCGCTATTTGATCTCCTTCAATTTCTGATCCAGAGAGACTCTCATCACTGGACGATCCATTGTGGCTGGATCGACTGGAACGACTCGCACTCGCCTTCAGAGCAATAGGCTACCTCTTTTTCTCAAGCTCCTCTGTCTTTGGCAGATTCATTTCATATGTCATCAATGAGCCTATTAGCTCATCCACCTTAGTGTTTGGAAGATCCCTCGACTCCTCAATAACTGTAGCTTTTGTATGCCATTCAGGAGTCAGGGATCGTAGAATCTTCCTCACGATCTCATAGTCAGAGTAGTTTTCCCCAGATTTCTGAGACCGTTGGTTATGAGGGTAAGACGAGCATACATCTCGGTGATGGTCTCGCTGGGCTTCATCCTGAAGGCTTCATATTCTGAAACTAGTAAATTAGCCTTTGTCTCCCTCACCTGAGAGGTTCCTTCATAGATGACCTCCAGCTTATCCCACATCTCTTTCGCTGTGGCACACGAAGAGACTCTTGAAAATTCAGTGGGATGTAGAGCGCACTGTATGGCGTTGATGGCACTCCAGTTGAGAGTAGATTTCCTGATCTCCTCTCTTGTCCATATATCCTCATTAGGATGCAGCTCAATGGTCCTTTACTTACCACCTTCCAGATTTCATAGTCTTTTGCCCTCAGAAACACTTGCATGCGATTCTTCCAGTAAGCGTAGTTCGTCCCATCAAAGTATGGGGGCTTCGTGGTGGAGTGTCCTTCAGCTGTCATTCCTCTTGCATCCATGGCCATTTCTCTTCAGGACGTTGATCCCTTCGGAAGAGTTAGGCTCTTATACCAAGTGATGGGATGCAACATACGATCTAGAGGGGGGTGAATAGATCAATCACCCAATAAAAATGAATGCAGCAGTTTCAATTGCGGAAATAAAACAAGCTGCTGTAGGACGGCTGAAATATAAGCGAAAGCAATTTCAGAAAGCCAACTCTAGCAGATCTGAACTTAGACGATCCTGCACATACATCTACAGCGGATGGAAGAGATAAGCAAGATGCATAATACTTCGCAAGACAAACACACAGTAGACATGAAATTTTAAGGTTGTTCGATCTCAAACCCGAGATCTACGTCCACCCACACTCCAAACTGGAATGTGGCTTCAACCGCTGATTCACAGCTTCAACTGCTGGGCCTTACAGCTTGCCTACAACCGCTGGGGACTTACAGCTTCACCCGTCCAGAGGAATCCTCCTCTGTACGCTGAGCAATACAGCTTAGCTCTGCTGACTAACAGCTTGAAAACACGGTTTCAGAAAACAAAATAGAACCAAATGAAAACCAAGAAATCCCAAAGGGAATATAGCTCACAATGAGCAATCTCAGTTCTGGTAACTTAACCAAGAAACTGATGAACAGATATTCAAGGAAAATCCCTCAGACTCCTCTCACTCAACTCTCTCCTTCTCTTCTTCTATCTTTCTTCTCTTTCTAATTTCTCTGGATCGAGCAGGCTCTGTCTACTTCTGGACTCCTAGTAAGTTCCCAATCTCGATCATGCTTCTCCTCAGGAAGAAGCCTTCTTTTTATAGCAGCAGATAGGTGGGCGTGTGGTCATCACGATTCCCGCCCAAATGCCTGGATTACGTGGCAGTCATCCCAACATACTACTGTATACGTGTCATGATCCAAACACCTCCTCTGATCTTGGATCTCGTGCCCTTCTTTAGTTCCTCGACCAGCAGTCCTGTCAGACAGGACTTGTTATCAGTTTGACTTAGTCTGAAAGGAAACATAGAAAGATGTACTGAGTTAGTTCGAGAGATGAACTAAGCATGTACAAACTTGCTAGCGTGTAATGCTGTATGCATATAGGAAGGTATGCACATTGAAAGTGAATGCACGGACATGCCATCAACGGGTGTACAGACTTTGTTTTGAACGATGCACAAATGCATATAGGAAAGTATGCACATTGAGAGTGAATGCACGGACATTCCATCAACGAGTGTACAGACTTTGGTTGTGCGTGCGACAAGACGATGTACAGACTTGCTGTGCCTGCGATAAGACGGTGTACAGACTTGTGAAGTGATGCACGAACATATCAACAGAGAGTGTGCCCACTTTGTGTATACATGACACAAATGAATGTACTGACTATGTATATGCATTAAGCAAACGAATGCACTGACTATGTTCATGAATGTATATACTTGCTAAGTCATCAAGACAACCGTGTGCAGACTTAGTGTACGCATGAAGCAAACGAGTGCACTGACTATGGCTAACACATGCACACACGCATCGAATGAGTGCACTGACTATGTTTAGGCATGAGATGGTCACTGCACCGACTATATGGCGTGCAACTATATTTAATGCACCGAATATGCATGTGTTTCTACGTAGTTAACGCTAGACTGAGTCGATGCACTCTATATCCTAGAACCCATGTGACTCTACATGCATGACGCACAGACTATGTATGAAGAAGGGTGAAACATGCAGAACATTTATTTATTCTAATCTTACATTATTCATTAGTGTTTTCTATCATCAAAACTTGTATAACATCCTCAAGGCACAAGGGGCACAACAATGTACATCAATTGTGGGGGTTCAACAATTGAGTTCTTATAATGCATTTTAAGCATGCAGGCATACAAACAAGCATACATAGGTATAAAATCAAGCATGAAGGTCCCTCAGGGACGGGTATAGGAAGAATGCAATAGATTTGAGCAATCATGTCCATGAACCATATTAACATGGTTGTGCTTACAATTAGACGTACTGCTTGACCATTGATGATCAACTAATTCAAGAAATACATTCAAACAATCAAGCTCAGATTCAACATGTGAACGGTGAAGAATGACTTTCAAAGCAATATGGATGATCATATGTTCTAAGTAACAGTAACAGGAATCTCTCCTCCCTACATTTCAATGCAAAATGCTCGACTTTTGGTAGCTTCGCACAGTCCCTTACAATTTTGTATTTATTTTAAATAGCAACATGACTAGTCTTTTGACACGAGGCATGCCCTTTGTTTCAGGGGCAATTCCCAGTTACTCGGTATCGTCATTTATGATAATGTGGATAAGACACTTTCCGATGTGAGTTTCCTCCTTTATTTCAGGGGGGATTCCCGATGTACTCGATATCAAATCACACTTATTCATTTTTGGAGGGACTGACAGCTTTTTCCTCACGAGTCACTTGACTTTAATGTAGGGGTTTAAGAATCCTTAAAAAGTGTTTAGTGGAATAATAGAGATCCTTATTGAATGAAGTCAGTTGTATCAAGGTTCCATATGAAGTGAGTGATTGAACAGATAGTAGAACATGAATTAGCCTTTCCAAGGTTTTGTCTCCCCCTAAGTGTATGCACGGTTGAGAACCAAAAAGACCTTGTTAACATGTGTCATGAGTCATTCATGCCTGAATCAATGCAAATTTATTTAACAAGGTTGTTCAGTCGTAGAAGAGTTCAAAAAGAACCAGGTGTATATTATATACATTCAGGCAAGTCAAGATGATGTATTCAAGCAAGTTGATTACCGGTACGTTGCGAAGTACGTAGGTCCGAAGACCACACTCACGCATGATGAAAGCTTCCAGGTGGACTTAATCTTCCTTTCCACTGACACCATTTTATATATCGGTTAATCATGGCATTCATGCACACGAATATAAGGTATATCCAAGTCAGTACAACAAAGTGACAGATGACTGAATTTTTATTTGAATTCACAAGTATGCAAAAAAATGTGATTTGTATGGATGTAAGATGTGTATGCTCTATGTGTAAAATTCAACTTTTATTTACAAAAAGAGACGAGTGTAGCTTGTAAAGACTTTGTGAACAACTGTAAAGTTATAGTTATTCACACAAGAAAACATGAGTGGAAGCTAATAAACTCTATGAACAATTGCAAAAGATTGTTATTCAAACGTGAAAGTAAAAGTGGAATTTATTACCACAATAGCTCATCAAATTTCTTGCCTTGGAGGAATTTTATTCTATTGACAGCTTCTCCATCTCAAGGCATTCCTGCAAGACAAAATCTTCACTTTGATGTTTTGGGAACCCAAGCCATCTTGGGTCCCTGGGGGTTAGGTGCACCACGATTTGTGGCTCTCCACAATTTCCTTGCATTCATATCATCAAGGTGCAATAAAGAGCAAACATCCATAAGATATCCCACATGACCACATTAATGACAATACACGCGTTGATTCAATTTCTTTGATTGGACATAAGCATTGGACTTTTATGAATATCTAGGGGGTCTTTGATTTTGATTATGAAATCTGGGTTTCTCATTTAACAACTAACAATTTTTCATAGTATGGCCCATTTTCCCACAATGAAAACATTCAACTTTTCTTTTCTGACCAGCTTGAAATCTATTGTCATGCATCTTACAAGCATTCATTTCATCCTCTTTCATTAAACTACAATCATGCATTAGATGTCCAAGCTCACCACAATAGTGACATGATGCATTGTTTTGTTTTTGAGCATGGTGTTTCACATCAAATTTCCTTGCATGCATAATGGGCTTTTGTTTGACAGATGAAGAGGTATTTGGTGTACTTGAGGAACTAGAGGCATGCAGAAACGAAGTTTTTGTTTTCAGATTAAATGCTTCCTTTTTACTAGGATTGTATCCTAGACCTTCACGTTGGAAGTTCACCTTAGTCCCCAAGAGTTTGTTTAGATTCTCTTCACCACTCACAAACTTGCCCAATGATTTGTTCAGGTCAACGATTTCACTTTGAAGTGAAGCAATTACAAGTTCACAAGATAGAATTTCATTTTCACAAGAAGTGACCTTTTCATTTAGAGTGGCATTTATCGTCTTGTAAGATTCTATTTCCTGTTCTAGAATACTTACATTCTCACTTTCTTGAGTGACCATGGACTTGCCTTTTTCAAATGTCAAAAGTCTTTCACACATGGTCGAATTTAATTGTTTCAGATTTTCAAGTTCAGATTTCAACAGATCATTTTCTTTTTCAGATTTCTCAAGGTACTTCAGTTTTCCCACTAGCAAGGAGATTTGAATGAGCAAAACATCATTGTCCCCTTTTAGTTTTTCATTATTATCCAGAAGGGACTTGGCATCTATCTCAGAATCAAGAAGTTTATCAAAGAGTTTATCATCATCTGATAAAGAATCTAACTTACTTTTTAGACTCTCTTCAGTTTCCTTAAGCAATGAAACTTGGCATGTTAGAAATTCATTTTCTTTTTTCAGTTCTCCAATTTTTGAATTTCGATCAATGCATTTCACACAAGAAAAATTATTATAGATATTTTCATTAGACCTTTTCTTCAGTGCTTTGTTTTCATGTTTCATCTTTTGATATTTTTCTGACAGTTCTTCATAGGCATCTACTAATTCTTCGAAAGATAATTCATCTTCATCTGATTTAGAGCTTACCTCCTCAGCACTTTCATCACAGGTTTGATAGATATCATCAGCCATTAATCCCTTTAGTCCTTGCTTCTCTTGAGCTAGCATCAATTTGTCCATAATTTCTTTTGCCGTTCTGCAAGAGGTGACAAACGTAAACCTGTTAGTATTGACAGAATTTTTTAGCAATCTCAAAATTGTAGCATTTTCATGACTCTTTAGTCTGTTTTGGTTGGACCACTTGGTCTCATCCCGAGGCAGCTTATGAGGACCATCATTAACTAATTTCCACAGATTTGGATCAATTGAGTTTATGGTCCTACACATTTTTCCCAGCCATGAGTTAAAGTCATCACCATTATAAACTAGTAAAGAAGTCAAAGAAGCAATATCTGAAGAATCATTCATCATTCAAAACTACACTAGGATCCCTCTGAAGATCGTTTGATCTAATATAACAGAGACGGGCTCTGATACCAATTGTTGGGTCCCACAGTGTAGTGGCACGGATCTAGAGGGGGGTGAATAGATCCCTCTATAAAAAATAAGACCAATTAAAATAACTTGAAAGGCTTCTCAATCAAACCTCACCGAACATGCAAGTGACAAGATCACACACAGAGAGATGGCAATTTGAACTAGCATTATACGTTAACAAATTTAGCATCAATGCGCAAGATAATCAATAATCCATCCTGTGAATGGTGGTAGAAGATAAGGAACAAACACTCAACCAATCACCCATGCACAAGGATTTTTAGGTGGTTCGAGACCACGACGGGTACCCTACGTCCACCCCTCACCACCTCGGTGAGGCTTCACTAAAACGCTACACGAGGTAGCACACGGGGACTAACCCCAATACACCACACACTGCTCGATGGCATCAAACCACACACACATGAGCTCGACGCTCAACATGCTACAGAGCAGCACAGACACGAGGGCGAACCTCAACACGGTACTCAGCACCACACACACACACACCAAGATGGGGAACGCACCCCAACAGTCAATCCACACTCGGAGACACAGATCCGAACACACACATAGTTTTCTTCAATTTAAGAAGTGATCACAGATATACAAGCAAGCTCAATGAACATGAACTAGACAAAGGATAACCACAAGCAGGGACAGAAAATGGTTCAGAAGACTCCTTATCAAAATGATGGAACTGGGTTCTTTGGCAACTGGGTTTCTTCTTCTCTTCAGTCAGACTTTGGTTGAAGCATGCCGTAGAATCATCAACAGGTTCGTTGTTGTTGCAGCTTGAAAGATCAGTGATCGAGGTTCTTCTTCTATTCAATCCGGCTTCAGCTCATTGATCGTTTGGAGGAGATATAGCCGTGGAGCTTCAGCAATACACCTTCAACTAGGTGGGATTTCATCATCTTCAGCCTTCAATCGCACCCAGCTCACCCTCGAGATGAAGGAGATGAAGCTTCGTCCTCTGCTTTCTTTCTCCCTGCAAAACCCAAAAACGTATGTAACATTAGATGCTTTTTTCCTCTTTTTTTTCAATAAACCCTATCTCTTCCAATTTATACCACAAGGGAATGAAGGGCCACATAGAGGATATTATCCCCCAAGGACCAATCATAATCAGGCACTAAAAGAATAGATCAAGCTAGGGCACCCGCCACTGCGCGAAGCGGCAATTTTTCCGGTCGCCGGAGAGTGTCGACCCCTAAGGTCGACACTCGCGATCGAGCAAGACAGAACAAAGGCTCGAACATAACCCAGTGAAGAAAGTGTCGACCCATGGGGTCGACACTTTCTACCTATGGCATTGAAACAAGCGACGGCAGAAAGACCTGGAATAAGTGTTGACCTTGTGGGTCGACACTTATGTCCAGGGTTCTGAAAAATGAACCCAGACAGAACCTAGTGATAAAAAGGTCGACCCCGTGGGTCAACTTTTTATCCCCAAGTTCGAAGACATAAGAGGGCCGGCTTAGAACACCAGACCCTTGGACAAAGTGTCGACCCATGGGGTCGACACTTTTCCTGACATAATGCAAACTAAATAAAACATGCACAGCGGTAATCAAAAAGGATGATACATTAAAGATGAATACATGTAAGAGAAAAATGGGTATTAAGTACCCCAAATCATAGATATACCAAGTAGAGATTGTTAGGGAATTACCTTGAGAGATGTCCATCCATTTTTCACAATTAAACCTCCTCCTACCATTCAACCAAAGCAACTTACCATTCAATACACACTTGAGATCCTTGTGTTGGTCCACATGCATGTGAAGATCCAATTTGAAGGTTTCCAATTGGTCTTTATATTCAATGCTTGTTCGACACACCTGTCACATTGCATACTGGAAGTTAGTCTTCCATATCACTTAATTTCAAAACATTGAAATCTATCTCTGATTATTCACTTGATTTCACACTTAATATCCTGCTTCACAACCATTAAGTGAATCAAATAGGGAAGAGTTAGAAGAGTTTCACCCAGTTCAGTCGGAGACTATTCTTTCTCACTAGCTCCTGTAAGCATATCAAATTACATGTCAGTTAACTTCATCAAATCAGTTGGTCGTGACATACACTAGTCCATTCATACAAAATGGAGTTTGCTTAGTTCATTTCAAATCCACAACAACATATGCAAATTGTTTACATGGAGGGTAGTCACATGGTATTTAGTTCATCATCAAAATTCCTTAAGACATGGTTATACACGGGGTTCAACAGGCATTTTTTTTTGGAGATCAGTGGAGATCATATAGCAGGATGGAGGAGATGGTGGAGGAGGAAGTGTGAGCAGAAGAAGAGAGGAATAGAGAAGATTGAGGGGAGAATCTGATGAGGAAAAGATAGAGGAGGGGGAATTAAGAGGTGGGGAATACCCACAAGGCGAGTGACTTATTGAGAATTCCGTCAGCAGGTCATACCGGAACGGAGATACTTGACAAAGTGGATCAATCACAATTGAAGGAGGACAGGGAATAAAGTCCAGCGTATGGAACAATGCGCGTAGGCGGGAAGGAGATAAAGAAACAATAATTGCAGAGCTCACTCTTCCCCGTGGATGGTATGCTGGCTTCGGCTTCCACTAAACAAGCCGTACCTCCTGATTCTTCTTCTTACCATAACCATCTGGCTCACTAAACATTCTGGCAAACGACTGACTGAAATCTGGCATATCATCAACAGGCCCTTTTGGCAATAGAGGCGGACTGGCAACTGTTCAGGCTGTATTCTCCTTCTCTGACTGTGTTGGCTGCGGCTGAAGTGTTCCTAGCTGGAGAGGGCCTTTAACAAAGTGTTGGCGATAGTCCCATGTAAGCGGTCCTGAGTCTTCCATCATTGAAAGTGCAGACTCTCGGTAGCCGAGACCCCATCTACTTATTTTTCTACCCTTGAGAATGGGCTTAGTTCTCCCTTGTAATTGCGCACTGAGGCCTCTCCCCGGTTGGTAGCCCAATTTAAATATAATGTCCCAACCCTTGGAATCTCGGATCTGGGGTTTTGCTTTGATATCAACATGTGTAGTGGTAGGCCTGCGAGGTGCATAAGCGCAAGAAAAGTCCCGATCCAATACCGAGATAACAGGCCGACTGTTGGGCCATAGCGTAGGCAAGATCTTCTCTGAGATGGCTTTAACAGACTGGACGATGGATAAGTTTTTTACTTTAACCACCCTCCCTTGAAAAGGAAAGTTAAGACATTGATGCGCGGTGGATGGCACGGCACTGAGAGTATCGATCCACGGATGACCCAAGATAGCCTTAAACATAGGGTCAATGTCCAGCACATATAATTCAATGGGCATAGTGAGAGGCCCAAGCTCAGCTTGAATAGTAATAATACCGTGACATGCTCTTCGTGAGTTATCATATGCAGCTATAGTTGTGGAGGTCAGTCGTAAAAGTTCCTCTGATAAGTTACAGACCCTGAGAGTGCTGAGTGGACATACATTGATAGATGCCCTTGTGTCAACTAATGCCGCATCAATGCTGACTTTGTTCAAGATTATTGTGATGTAAAGCGGCATTTGCCGAGCTTCCGGGGGTGCAAGCTCGGTCTCAGAGAAGGTGATTACCGGCCCTTTGGAAATAGTTGCCAGTGTTGTGGGTAAATTATCAGCTGCCACATCTTCACTAACCATCACCTTCTGAAGAAAGTTCCTGAGAGCATCTTGGTGAAGGGTAGATCTTTTAATGAGTTCCAGTACAGATATCTTGGCAGGCACCCTATCCAAATTATATAGCAAATCATACTGGGTACCCAGTAGTGGCTCAGCCTCTTCCTGCTCAGCAGCCAGTTGGGAAGACCGGGGATTTGAGGTAGGAGTAAAATTGCGATGAAACATACGCCCGTTCCGAAGGGCAAAATTATAAGCCGCCGCAGCCTCGAATGGGCTCAAAATAAGTGACTTAACAGGCCCGGTGGGGTGAATGAATGGTACGGAGGAGGGTGTGGAGGTAATAATGGGAGTGGGAATGGAGGTAACCGGTTGTGATGACAGAATAATGGGCGGAGGGTTAGTTGTGGGTATGGTGGTAGCGGGGGTGAGTGAAAGTGGGGTGGTAAGCAGAGGT
This sequence comes from Amorphophallus konjac, assembly GCA_022559845.1. Taxonomy (NCBI): domain Eukaryota; kingdom Viridiplantae; phylum Streptophyta; class Magnoliopsida; order Alismatales; family Araceae; genus Amorphophallus; species Amorphophallus konjac. The sequence continues at coordinate 236,691,352 of CM040121.1, read as the reverse complement.
GTAATGAGCGGAGGGTTAGATGGAGGCGTGGTGATAACGGGTGTGAGCAATCGGCGAGAGAGGGGTGGTGGGGTGAAAATGGGTGAGATGATGAGTGGTCTAGCAGGCGGAGTAGGGTTTTGGTGTGCGGGTGTAAGGATGGTGGGAGTGGAAGGAGTGGGGTAGTTGTGGTGGAGGGCCATGACTTGTGGTGCGGAGCCGTCATCGTCAAAGGACCACCCGACATCGGGGGTTGGGGGTTGAACTACATTGACTTGGACTGGTGCCGGCGGCTGAGGTTGTGGAGCGGGAGGATAGTTTGGCATTGGGTTCTGGTGGATCCCTAAGTCTTGAACCGGCTGCGGCTGCTGGTGCGGCTGCTGGTGCGGCAGCGGTGCCTTTTGTTGCTGCACTTGCTGCCACGGCAACTGCCTTCTTTTTTCTTTAATTTATGTAATGGCCCTATGCATTTCGGCCCAATCAATCCTTTGCCCTTCATGGAGGTCATAGACCAAGTCTCTGAACTGAAAACACCCTTCAATAGTATGTCCCGGTTGCCTGTGGAACATGCAGTACTTCGTTTGATCAACGGCCGGGTTCCGATTGGGCCATTCCGGAGGGAGTTGTATAGCATTAATGGACATAAGAGCTGAGAAGATGTCCGTGAGGGTTTCTGGCAGAGGTGGGTACTGTGCTCTCTTCGGAGCCGGGCGCTTATTGTTGTTGTTGTAGCCATTTGGTGGAGGGACATTATGGTATTGAGGAGGCTGTGGAGGTTGTTGCGGAGCGGCAAAGGGCTTTTGCAGAGTGGTAAAGGTATTTTGTGGAAGGTTTTGTGGGGTGGAGTAGGCTAGCGGAGGGTTTTTTGGAGCGTATTGAGTGTTGTGAGAGTTCTGGGGGAAGCGAATTTGGTTATTTGGGTTGGCGGAGGGAAAGTTAATGGCTTGCACTTGCTCATTTGTTTGGACTCCCTCGATAACGGGCCCTTTAGGTTTATTGTGGTATTTGGGCTTTTGGTTTTCAAAAAGTGAATGGATAGGAGAGTCCTTGAATTGGGTTTGGATAAACCGCGCCCGATGAAGGGCTGTGATCTCGCGCGGCTCCTGAGCTGGGAGGATGATCACCGATTAGTGAACTGTAGAGAAAGGGAAACGGATCAGGGGGCCCAGGGATGGTTCCCTGGGGAAAACCCTCCGATGCTTAAGTCAGTAGAGCAATGGTGGAAGATAGGGAGGGAGGTAGAAAGAGATGCATGAGATCCCCCAACACCAAGGTGGTGAAGTGGTTCCTGCTCAGAAAATTTTAGGCATGTATTGCCCTTACCTTTCACTGGAGGGAGTCCCTGGTTTATATAGTGTGCTCACCTTATGAGTCCCATAAGCTGAGGAGTTTCAGGCGGGAGTTACGTCCTCATCGTGGGATCTTCATAGCCTTGAGGGATCATGGGTCTCTTATCCTCATAAACTCTTGCTCATAAAGGTCTCTCAACGGCAGCGTGGATAAGCGGTCATCAGTCGTTCCGAGCATAAAAGGTGCCAACCCTGTCCGGGCGATAGGCATAGTTCGGATGAAGATAGGTCAGAGTGGGTGTTGAGCGCTTGCCTCTATCCTGGTGAGGGGATAACTCAGGCATGGGTCTTCCTCCGTTCTGACCGTCGCTCGGGCCTTCCGAGCCTAAGGGCCGCCGAGGAAGGATGGGATCCCGAGTAATCTTATTGGGCTTTTTAGCCTAAGTGGGCCCTATAGGGCTGTCACTTCGATGAGCTGAGCCTCGTTTGGTCCTGATGGACCTAGTTTGGCTGCTCTTAGATGGGCTACATAAATCCCCCTCTCCACTTGTCCCCCTCCTACTCCCGAGCTTTAGTAAGCTCAGAAGAGTAGTTATTGGGGTTTTAGACCAGCATGGCTCAGGTGGGTGGAGATCTGGCGGTGTTAGGAAGCCACGTGCCGTGGTCACCTGGGCCCGTAATAATGATGATCCTGACGGATTTGAACTGAAGGGGCCCACTTTTCTCGGTGGTCGGGACGACGCGCCGCCTCTAGCGTGGGGATATAGGAGTTGGGCGCTTGCTGTCATTCTAGATTTCCTCCGTCTTTAGGGTTTTGGCTCTCTTCTGTTCTTGCTTTTGGGCTCTTCGATGCGTCGTGAGGACACGACGGGAGAGCAGAGGCTTGCAGCGGCGTTCGTGGAGTTGGCGGAGATAACTGCGGAGGCAGTCCGGCGGCTTCCTCTTCCCCCGGAATCTTCGGGGTCCCGAGATCACCTTTCCTCAGAGTCTTCTCCGGGTTCCATGGCGGACCAGTGCTCAGATGCTGAGGAGTGGGAGGACGAGCCAGTGGTGAAGGCGCCGGTTCCAAACTACAGTGAACTGGGGGAGGCGGATGTGAGAAGGCTGTACCACCAGTATCGCCTGCCCCACAAGTTTCGCTTTGTCGCAGCTTCCCCACACGAGACGAGCCTGGACTCTCGTACATGCCACATCTGTACTTTCCTTCTGTCATGGAAGGGTGGGTTCCGCATTCCCTTTGAACCTTTTGTTCTTCAGCTTCTCTTTTTTTTTCTGTTGGCGCCCATTCAGTTGGTAGCCAACTCTTATCTTCTCCTTTCCGCCTTCCACATTCTCTGCCGCCAGTGTGGAGTTCCTCCTTCCTTGGACCTCTTTCACTATTTCTTTGAGTTGAAAGCACATCCTTCGGCCGGGAAGGGATTCTATTTTATCTAGGCGAGGCGGAATATGAGCTGTATCTCCTTGGCGGCGAAGGATTCTTCGCATAAGGGGTGGAAAACTCAATTCTTCTGGGTGGGGATTTGTTCAGTGGAGGAAACTTGGAGGTGTCTAGTAATCCCCAATTTCCACCCGAATATCCCTCCCAGGCCAGATGAGTTCCCTCCGCATGTGGAGAAATATGCCGCCAATCCATCAAAGAGCTGGTTACTCCAGAGAATATCGAGCGGTGTCTTCTTACGTGGCAGCATCCGTCGGGCTCAGGTGCCACAAGCTAGGCTCTCCTTTGGATGTAGGGGTCATTTTTCTTTTCCTGAATATGTCTTCCTCATCATGCAAACACCAGGCGGGAGGCTTTGAAGGAGGCCCCAGAGGTGATCGAGCTTGGCGATGATTCGGCTGCTGATGAATCAGTTGTTCCCTCGGGTTGCTCCCGAACCAGAGATAAGGGCAAGGGGGCGGCCCAGGGTGAATCCTCCAGGCCGCAGGGGTCCAAGCGCAAGGACCCCATGGAAGGCATGATCCGGGCAGCCGTGAGGGCCAGGAAGCAGGCCAAGAAGGCCGGGGTCGTACCCACAGTCAAAGGTGACCTTGCTGCGGCTCGCCCCTCTGCCGAGCATGATGGGGCCAACCCTATCGGGCGAGCTCTCCCACCCGCTGGGTAAGAGGGGGCCGAGGAGGTTGGGGATGCTCCTGCAGGCGGTGACGATGCGGGCTCGAATCCTCCTTCGGCCGGAGCCGAGGGGGCCAGGGATGTTCTTGCGACTGGCAATGGTGCCGGCCCGGCTCTCCCCTCGGTAGAAGCCGAGGGGGCCGTGGCCGAGGCGGGGGATGCTGGGGCCGTGGCCGAGGCTGGCACTTCAGGTGGTGGTGCAGGAGCCGAGCCGGTCCAGGTTGGGGGGCCGCAAGAAAATCCAGCCGAGGCGCGAGAGGCGACCGAGGCTAGGGCTCGGTCCGAGCCACTTGGTGGGGCACCGGGCGATGGGGGGTTCTCCGTTCCGGCGGCCTTGGAGAGGCTTGGTATCTCGGGCCCTCTACACCAGGTATGCCGCGGTATAGCCGCGAAGGTGAGGGGGGGAGGTAGGCAGTACTCTCCATCCGGGGCCCTCGCTGTGGTTATGGAGGGCGGCCTGGCCCTGGCCCAGATGGGGGCTGCTCTGGTAGAAGCGTACGCTCGGTCGGAGTGGGAGCGAGCGAACCTGGCATGGACCCTTTGTGGGTCTGACAGGAGGTTGGCTCGGCTTGCCGAGGAGCATGATGGGCTTTGGCGGGAGCTTTCCTCAGTCAGGGAGCTGGTGCAGTGGAGCCAGGTGGAGACCCGGGCGCTAACCGTGCAGCTAGCCAAGGCCCGTGAATCGCTCGAGAGGAAGAATAGGCTTCTTGAAGAGGAGCACCTTGCACGCGTTGAGCTGGATGGCCGGTGGGAGACCGAACATGCAGAGCTACTAGACCGAGCGGAGGAAGCCGAGTGCCTTCAGCGGGAGGCCGAGGCTGATCGGGCTGAGGCGGAGAAGCAGGCGACGGAGGCCGAAGAGCGGACGGCTGAGGCCGAGCAGAAGTCAACCGAGGTAGAGCGGGAGAAGGCCGAGCTCGCTGGTAGGGTGGGATCGGCCGGGGCGGAGGCCCTTGAGCAGTAAAAAAGCTCAGAGGCCTACCAGGTCGACCTTAAAGAGGCCGCCCTCCCCTACTACGAGCTAGGACTTCGCCGGGGCATCCGCAAGGGGTTCAAGCAAGGCTACGACCGGGCCGTCTCTTACGCCGAGGAGCAGGCGTCCGAAGTAGTTGACTTCCCGTCCGGGCAATGTTATGACTCAGACTTGTCATGTCACGTCCCGAGCCTTTATTACAGCGGAAGACTAACTCAGGGAGCGCGAACAGCCGGCATGGTAAGCCTCTTGTAAGCAAGAACGATCAGAGCGCAAGACAATCATACATAAAGATGTAATTACACAATATATATTCAAACTTCAACTTTATTTCATTGATAATCAAATTGAACCCTCAATTACAATCACTAATTCAATTTCCATTATGCACTAGACTCAAGAAATAGGAAAAATTACATATACTCAATCTAAACAATAAAGACTTCCCTAAGTCTTCACTCTCATCTTGACAATACTTTCATTCGCTCTCGGACCCGCTACTTGTATAACCCGAATCCGAATTCGAATCACTTCCATCTCCTGAAAAGATTGAAAATAGGTAATGAGCACACTTGCCCAGTAGGTATCTTCGCATCAACATGAAGGCACTATAAAAGTAATTAACAATTTAGCTCTAAAGAATAAGGTAAAAATCATGTGAATGCGATCAATCATGCGATTAAACCAAAGTAACAAGATGATCATGTAAGTTAGAATGAGAGTAAGTACGAACTAGCAAGAATGTAACAAGAACATGATAGTGGCCTTTCATGAACAAGAATGTATTGAGAATGTACTAGCAAGCCACATAATCATCACTCCAGTATCTTTTGCTTATGAGCAAGTACTTCGTGAATTTCTATGAAATATCAAGCAAGAAAGTCATGTACAAGAATGTCATGTCGTGCCATGGATTTTCACTTATTTATAGAGAAAGTACTCCCAGCGTAATGCGACGCCAGTAGCATCATACCCCATGGTTTATAAAATAGTATGTTTCCGACAATCAGTCGAGGGGACTAGCATAGAGCCCTTGAACACAATCAGTGCTCGATCGTATCTTCAAGTATAAATCAAGTTACTTCCACGCATGTTAACAATAAAATATGGCCAAGAATGTAATAAGTTCAATAAGCTCATGATAACAATAATTCAATGAATGAATGCTTCAATAAGAACTATGAGAAATCAAGAATGACTTAAGCAAGGTTATGCTTATGGAAATAAATCGGCAGCATAATAATACGTTCTTTATCTTCCACTCGTTATATTAGATTTCTTGATCGATATGATAAGTTCTAGATCATCAAGAGTCTATCTAGAACCTTGGAATATCAACCCTTGGTCAATCCTTGGGTTAAAATACTCAAGCAGTGTGACGGTCGTGTACTGGGTCGTTACATGATGTGATGCTCCAGTATTGGACCGTTACATTGGTCTGGAACCAGAACTAAAAAATCGGACTCTGGAATGTGACGGTCGTATATTGGGCCGTTACTTGTGCTTGACGGTCCAATATAGAGCCGTTACATTACTGATAACCAAAAATCATCGATAGTGTAATCTAATCAATGGGCTTTAATGGTACAACCAACTTGGGGTCCTAGTGGAAATCCCAGGCTCGCGGAGAATTACGGAGGCCTTGAAATAAGATTTCCTAGTCCATTGGAAGGAATATCCAATAGAGAGGTCCTCATGTCCAAGAATAGTGTTCCTATAGTACAAAGTGAACTAATGGACAACATACCAAAATATATGCCATATACTTAAAGAAATGACTCTATAGATAGGAAAGAATGTGTAACATTATGAAACCATGATAAAACTCCGTCAATACAACTTTGGAAAATCATGATTTAGAATACAAAACTATAGAGTTTTAGCCAATGAAATTAGCATAACTTAAAATAACCTAAGACACATTAATCATGCAATTTGATTGTTAATCAGAAACTAAACTCAAAGTCATGATAATAGGTCCAAACTTAGCTATCTAAGCTGATTTATAAGTAAACTTAACTGGTTATTATTCTGCCTTGGGCTGACAGAACACATGTGTCTGACGGTCTAGGATAGGTGCGTTACAGTGTGTGACGGTTTATTGAGGGGCCGTTACAGTGGTGTAACGCTCCTGCTAGGGTGCGTCAGAAACAATAGAACAATAAAACACAACAGGGTGTGACGGTCTATCGTAAGGCCGTTACATTCATGTGACAGTCTTACGTTGGTGCGTCAGAGAATCTGCTGGCAGTAAACTAAGTAAAGGTTTATGAAAACATAACATGCCTGGAAATCAAAATACTACCACTGTCCTAGTCATGATAACGAAGTATAGGCCAACTATATGCATGGGTTTAGTGAATAGATAGGATAATATCTTTTAATTTCCATTTAGGGCTAAGAGATGCATGAATGTATAAAACTATTAGATCATGAAGTTCTTAGTCTAGAATGCATGAAATCAAGCACAACCAGAGGCCTTTTATTCCTAACAAGTTGTTTTTGCCAATCCTGAGATAACCTACCTCTTCTAGAACCTTAAAACTTCGAATTTGATGCTAGGTGCTACCCTTAGTCCCTTGTACTTCTTGTGATAAATCAACAACTTCAATCTGCTCTATTTCCTCAGCCTCTTGACCTAAGGATGTGAAATTTTGAGGGTAAGAAGATGAAACTATTGGGAACAAAAAGTTTTAAAGGATCGTACTCTAATTACCTCATTTAGTCGTCCTAATCTCTGGATCTTCAGGGGACTTGCGTTCAGATTCCTGGGTTGCTAAGGTTGAATCAGCAACTTTGGAAGCTTCTATCTCCTTGGTTGCTTGATCTCCTAGCATGACATTTGGAGAACCATTAGTCTAAAGTATACTAAACAAAAGCTTCTAAAGAACTTACCCGAATTTATGACTCCTTACCTTGATTCTTCACGAGCCAAAAGTAAGGGTCGCCCAGTTCAGAACTAGGTCCTATTTATAGGGTTTTGACTAGGGTTTGAAGATTAGATCGATTCTAGAGTCCTTAATTTGCCAGAACCTAATCCCTAAGAGTCCTTAGTAACATTATAAGCTCCCCTAAGTCGATCTCTTGTAGATAGGATTTTAAAGTTCCAATCTTTTTGTAATTTTCTCACCTTACGGAATCTGCAGGTAGTAACGGTCGTGTCTAGGTGCGTTACAGGGCTATGGCGGTATCCCGATAGACCGTTACATGTAACGTATATAGAGTTTCAATTTGATAAAACTCTTTTATTCATTTATCCATATAATTATCTTATATAATTAGTATTTATCCTTAAAATACGTGAATAAGCCAATTACCCTTCTAGAATATGGGCCAAACTTAATGGGCTTAGTCCATTAATCTTTTGGATAATAATTAGATAGGCTAGGTTAACTAATTAGCCTAATTCAGCCTTATAATAACTTATTAATCCAATAATCCTTCATTAATTTATTTAGGCCTTTATAATTTCCAGGAATCTATTTTATAATTCAAAAATTATATATATAAATTCTAGGGTACTACACCCTCCCCCACTTAGAAGAATTTGGTCCCCAAATTCAATATATGGATTTCAGATAGTGTACTTACAGTTAAATAGTTCTAAAAATCTTTTCAGCATGGCTGCTTCGGTTTTCCAAGTTGCTTCATATGGCCATGTTTTCTTCCATTGAATCTTGACCATAGGAATAACTGTATTTCTTAGTTGATGCACTTCCCGTTCCATAATCTTTATTGACGTTTGTTCGTATGTCATGTCCTTCTGAATTTCTAGATTGTCATAAGTAATAGTATGGTCGGGATCATATACATACTTCTTTAGCATAGAGACGTGAAATACGTCATGAACTCCTGCTAATTGTGGAGGTAAAGCCAGTTTGTAAGCCACTTCACCAATCCGTTCAAGAATTTCAAACGGGCCAATGAATCTTGGAGTTAGCTTTCCTTTAATGCCAAATCTTCGAATACCACGACCTGGAGAAACCTTTAAATATACATGATCTCCTACCTGAAACTCCAAGTCACGTCTTCGATTGTCAGCATAAGACTTTTTCCTATCTTGTGCCATTTTCATTCTTTCTTGAATGAGCTTGATCTTTTCTGTAGAATCCCTGATAAGATCGGGGACTAGAAATTACTTTTCCCCTATTTCATTCCAGCATATTGGTGATCGACAACTTTTCCCCATATAAAGCTTCAAAAGGTGTCATTCGTATGCTAGCCTGATAGCTATTATTATACGCAAACTCTACTAGAGGCAAGTGATCATGCCAACTACCTCCAAAGTCGATAGCACAAGCCCTGAGCATATCTTCTACTACCTGATTCGTTCTTTCTCTTTGACCATCTGTTTGTGGATGAAAAGCTGTGCTGAAATTCAATCTAGTCCCTAGTGAATGTTGTAGACCCTTCCAGAATTGTGATGTGAATCGAGGATCTCTATCAAATATAATAGTGACAGGGACACCATGTAGTTTAACAATCTCCTTTATGTATAATGCTGCTAGAATATCCACAGACCATCGACTCTTTATTGGTATGAAGTGTGCGGATTTAGTCAATCGATCTATGATTACCCATATTCCATCGAGTCCACCTCTGGTCTTGGTAAACCCATAATAAAGTCCATCCCTATACTCTCCCATTTCCATTCGGGAATACTCAAGGGGTGTAATTTACCTGCGAGTCTAAAATGCTCTGCCTTTACTTGTTGGTAGGTGAGACAGCGAGATACAAAATCAGTGATTTCTCTCTTCATATTGGGCCACCATAAATTTCTTTTGAGATCTTGATACATCTTTGTTCCTCCTGGATGAATTGTGTATTTGGAATTATGCGCTTCATGTAGGATTAGTTTCTTCGTAGCCTCATAATCTGGTACACATATTCGGCCCTTAAATAACAATCTTCCGTCATTGGAAATAGAAAAATCCGGCCTTGGTTCCATATTGGCTTTAATTTCCAGTAATATAGGATCATCATTTTGCAGCTTGACCAAATCTTCTATCAATGTAGGTTGAGCTCGGATATTAGCTATGAAACAATCTTCTTCCTTTATGTCAATATCTAAGTTCAATTGGGCAAATTGAGGAACAAGGTTAGTTACACTTATCATAAGACTTGATAGCATACCCATTGGTTTTCTGCTGAGTGCATCTGCTACAGCATTAGCCTTGCCAGGATGATATTGAATAGCAAAATCAAAGTCTTTGAGATATTCTAACCACCTCCTCTGCCTCATGTTAAGCTCCTTTTGAGATAATAAATATTTCAAGCTTTTATGGTCCGAGTAGACTGTGAACTTTTTTCCATAAAGATAATGACGCCAAATTTCAAGGCGAAAATAACCGCTGCTAATTCCAGATCATGTACGGGATAGTTTTCCTCGTGACGTTTCAATTGTCTTGAAGAATAACAGATTACTTTTCCATTCTGCATGAGAACGCATCCTAAGCCAATGCCAGACGCATCCGTATACACTTCGAATCCACCACCCTCCATTGGTAGTGATAAAATAGGAGCTGTTGTAAGATGATTCTTAAGAGTTTGGAAACTCTTCTCCCAGACAAAAGGATTTTCTTTTCTTGTGAGTCTAGTTAAAGGAACCGCAATTTTTGAGAAGTCTTTAATGAATCTCCTATACTAACCAGCTAGACCCAGAAAGCTTCTTACTTCTGATACAGTCGTTGGCCGACTCTAATTTTTGACAGCTTCTACCGTAGAAGGATCCACAGCAATACCTTCTTTTGAAATAATGTGGCCTAGGAATGAGACTTCCTCGAGCCAGAATTCACATTTATTAAGTTTGGCATAAAGCTTGTGTTCTCTAAGTGTTTGGAAAGCTATTTTCAAATGTTGTTCATGTTCCTCTTTCGTCTTGGAATTAAGAATCATCTTACAACAACTCCTATTTTATCACTACCAATGGAAGGTGGTGGATTCGAAGTGTATACGGATGCGTCTGGCATTGGCTTAGGATGTGTTCTCATGCAGAATGGAAAAGTAATCTGTTATTCTTCAAGACAATTGAAACGTCACGAGAAAAACTATCCTGTACATGATTTGGAATTAGAAGCGGTTATTTTCGCCTTGAAAATTTGGCGTCATTATCTCTATGGAGAAAAGTTTACGGTATACTCGGATCACAAAAACTTGAAATATTTATTCTCTCAAAAAGAGCTTAACATGAGGCATAGGAGGTGGTTAGAATATCTCAAAGACTTTGATTTTGCTATTCAATATCATCCTGGCAAGGCTAATGCTATAGCAGATACACTCAGCAGAAAACCAATGGGTATGCTATCAAGTCTTATGATTAGTATAACTAACCTTGTTCCCCAATTTGCTCAGTTGAACTTAGATATAGACATAAAGGAAGAAGATTATTTTATAGCTAATATCCGAGCTCAACCTACATTGATAGAAGATCTGGTCAAACTGCAAAATGATGATCCTATATTACTGGAAGTAAAGGCCAATATTGAACAAAGACCGGATTTTTCTATTTCCAATGACGGAAGATTATTATTCAAGGGCCGAATATGTGTACCAGATCATGAGACTACGAAGAAACTGGTCCTAGATGAAGCGCATAATTCCAAATACATAATTCATCCAGGAGGAACAAAGATGTATCAAGATCTCAAAAGAAATTTCTGGTGGCCCAACATGAAGAGAGAAATAGCTGATTTCATATCTCATTGTCTCACCTGCCAACAAGTAAAAGCACATTTTAGACTCGCAGGTAAATTACACCCCTTGAGTATTCCTGAATGGAAATGGGAGAGTATAGGGATGGACTTTATTATGGGTTTACCTAAGACAAGAGGTGAACACGATGGAATATGGGTAATCATAGATCGATTGACTAAATCTGCACACTTCATACCAATAAAGAGTCGATGGTCTGCAGATATTCTAGTAGCATTATACATAAAGGAGATTGTCAAACTACATGGTGTCCCAGTCACTATTTTATCTGATAGAGATCCTCAATTCACATCACAGCTCTGGAAGGGTCTACAACAGTCACCAGGGACTAGATTGAATTTTAGCACAGCTTTTCATCCACAAACAGATGGTCAAACGGAAAGAACAAATCAGGTAGTAGAAGATATGCTCAGGGCTTGTGCTATCGACTTTGGAGGTAGTTGGCATGATCATTTGCCTCTAGTAGAGTTTGCATATAACAATAGTTACCAGGCCAGCATACAAATGGCACATTTTGAAGCTTTATACGGAAAAAGCTGTCGATCACCAATATGTTGGAGTGAAATAGGGGAAAGACAATTCCTAGGCCCCGATCTCATCAGGAACTCTACAGAAAAGATCAAGATCATTCAAGAAAGAATGAAAATGGCACAAGATAGGTAAAAGTCTTATGCTGACAATCGAAGACGTGACTTGGAGTTTCAGGTAGGAGATTATGTATATTTAAAGATTTCTCCAGGTCGTGGTATTCAAAGATTTGGCATTAAAGAGAAGTTAACTCCAAGATTCATTGGCCCATTTGAAATTCTCGAAAGGGTTGGTCAAGTGGCTTACAAATTGGCTTTACCTCTACAATTAGCAGGAGTTCATGACGTATTTCACGTCTCTATGCTGAAGAAGTATGTATATGATCCTGACCATATTATTACTTATGACAATCTGGAAATTCAGAAGGATATGACGTATGAGCAAAAGCCAATAAAGATTCTGGAACGGGAAGTGCGTCAACTAAGAAATAAAGTTATCCCTATGGTCAAGATTCAATGGAAGGAAACATGGCCATATGAAGCAACATGGGAAACCGAAGCAGCCATGCGGAAAAGATTCTCAGAATTATTTAACTGTAAGTACACTCTCCGAAATCCATATATTGAATTTGGGGACCAAATTCTTCTAAGTGGGGGAGAGTGTAGTGCCCCAGAATTTATAAATAATTTTTTTTGAATTATAAAATAATTTTCTGGAAATTATAAAGGCTTAAATAAATTAATGAAGGGGTTATTGGATTAATAAGTTAATATAAGGCTCAAAAAGGCTAATTACTTAACATAGCCTATCTAATAATCGTCCAAAAGGTTTATGGACCAAGCCCATCAAGTTTGGCCCATATTCTAGAAGGGTAATTGGCTTATTCACGTATTTTAAGGATAAATACTAATTATATAAGATAATTATATAGAAAAATGAATAAAAGAGTTTTATTAAATTGAAACTCCATACACGTTACATGTAACGGTCTATCGGACGACCGCCACAGCCCTGTAACGCACCTAGACACGACCGTTACATCCTGCAGATTCCGTAAGGTGAGGAAATTACAAAAAGATTGGAACTTTGAAATCCTATCTACAAGAGATCGATTTGGGAAGATTATAACATTGCTAAGGACTCTTAGGGATTAGGTTCTGACAAATTAAGGACTCTAGAATCGATCTAATCTTCAAATCCTAACCAAAACCCTATAAATAGGACCTAGTTCTGAACTGAGCGACCCTTACTTTTAGCCCGTGAAGAATCACGGTAAGGAGTCATAATTTCGGGTAAGTTCTTTAGAAGATTTTGTTTAGTATATTGTAGACTAATAGTTCTCCAAATTTCATGCTAGGAGACCAAGCAACCAAGAAGATAGAAGCTTCCAAAGTTGATGATTCAACCTTAGCAACCCAGGAATCTGAACGCAAGACCCCTGAAGATCCAGAGATTAGGATGTCTAAACGAGGTAATTAGAGTTCAATCCTTTATAACTTTTTGTACCCAATAGTCTCATCTCCTTATCCTCAAAATTTTACATCCTTAGGTCAAGAGGATGAGGAAATAGAGCAGATTGAAGTTGCTGATTTATCACAAGAAGTACAAGGGTCGAAGGGTAGCACCTAGCATTAAATTCGAAGTTTGAAGGTCTTAAAAGAGGTAGGTTATCTCATGATTGTAAAAAATAACTTATTAGGGATAAAAGCCCTCTGATTGTGCTTGATTTCATGCATTATAGACTAAGAATTTCATGATTTCATAGTTTTATACATTCATGCATCTCTTAGCCCTAAATGGAAATTAAAAGGTATTATTTTGTCTATTCACTGAACCCTTGCATATAGTTGGCCTATGCATCGTTATCATGACTAGGACAGTGGTAATATGTTGATTTCCAGGCATGTTATGTTTTCATAAACCTTCACTTTAGTTTACTGCCAGCAGGTTCTCTAACGCACTAACGTGAGACCGTCACATGCATGTAACGGCCTTACGATAGACCGTCACTTTCTATTGTATTTTTATTTGTTCTATTGTCTCTGACGCACCCTAGCAGGAGCATTACACCACTGTAACAGTCCCTTGATAAACCGTCACAATACTGTAACGCGCCTATCCTAGACCGTCAGGCACTGTGTTCTGTCAGCCCGAGACAGAATGATAACCAGTTAGAGTTTACTTATAAATAAGCTTAGATAGCTAAGTTTGGACATGTTATCATGACTTTAAGTTTAGTTACTGTTTCATAATCAAATTACATGGTTAATGTGTCTTAGGATTATTTTAAGTTATGTTAATTTCATCGGCTAAAACTCTATAGTTTTGTATTCTAAATCATGATTTTTCCAAATGTTGTATTGACGGAGTTTTCTCATGGTTTCACACTGTTACACATTCTTTTCCATCTATAAAGTCATTTCTTTAAGTACATGGCGCATATTCCGATATGTTGTCCATTTAGTTCACTTTGCACTATAGGAACACTATTCTTGGACATGAGGACCTCTCTATTGGATATTCCTTCCAATGGACTAAGAAATATTGTTTCAAGGCCTCCGTAATTCTCCGCGAGCCTGGGATTCCCACTAGGACGCCGAGTTGGTTGTACCATTAAAGCCCATTGATTAGATTACACTATCGATATTTTTGGTTATCGATAATGTAACGGCTCTACACTGGACCGTCAGGAGCATCTAACAGCCCAATGTACGACCATCACATTCAACTGAGTCCGATTTCTTAGTTTTGGATTCAGACTAATGTAACGGCCCAATACTGGAGCGTCACATCATGTAACGGCCCAGTACACGACCGTCACACTACTTGAGTATTTTAACCCAAGGATTGACCAAGGGTTGATATTCCAAGGTTCTAAATAGACTCTTGATGATCTAGAACTTATCATATTGATCAAGGAACCTAATATAATGAATGAAAGATAAAGAATGTATCGTTATGCTGTCGATTTATTTCCATAAGCATAACCTTGCTTAAGTCATTCTTGATTTCTTATGATTCTTATTGAAGCAATCATTTATTGAATTATCGTTATCAAGAGCTTGTTGGAATTGTACATTCTTGGCCATACTTTATTGTTACATGCGTGGATAAAACTTGATTTATACTTGAAGATGCGATGGAGCACTGATTATGTTCAAGGGCTCTATGCTAGTCCCCTCGGCTGATTGTCAAAAACATATTATTATAAACCATGGGGTATGATGCTACTTGCATCGCATTACGCTGGGAGTACTTTCTTTATAAATAAGTGAAAATCCATAACACAATACAGCATGATTGATACTTGACTTTCTTGATATTCCATAAAAATTCACGAGGTACTTGCTCATAAGTAAAAGATACTGGAGTGATGATTATGTGGCTTGCTAGTACATTCTCGTTACATTCTTGTTCATGAAAGGCCATATCATGTTCTTATTTCATTCTTGCTAGTTCATACTTGCTCTCATTCTATCTTACATGATCGTCTTGTTACTTGGTTTAAACGCGTGATTGATCGAATTCGCATGATTCTACCTTATTCTTTGGAGCTAAATTGTTAATTACTTTAATAATACCTTCATGTTGATGCGAAGATACCTACTAGGCAAGTGTGCCCATTACCTATTTCCAATCTTTTCAGGAGATGGAAGTGATTCGAATTCAGATTCGGGTTATACAAGTAGCGGGTCCGAGAGCGAATGAAAGTATTGTCAAGATGAGAGTGAAGACTTAGGAAGTCTAAATTGTTTAGATTGAGTCTGTGTAATTTTCCTATTTTCTTGAGTCTGGTATATTGGATTAAGTGGAATTAATGATTGTATTTGAGTATTGAATTTGATTATTATGAAATAAAGTTGGAGTTTGAGTAAATATTGTGCAATTACATTTATGTATGTGATTGTCTTGCGCTCTGATCGTTCTTACTTGCAAGAGGCTTACCATGTCGGCTATTCATATTTCTCGAGCGAGTCTTCCACTGTCATAAAGGCTCGGGGCGTGACAGCCAATAAATCTCAGAGTAAGCTTGCCTTTGATGCCAAATTTCTTGATTCCTCGACCTGGGGAAACCTTGAGAAACCCATGGTCTCCAACTTGAAATTCCAAGTCTCTTCTTCTATTGTCAGCATATGCCTTATGTCTTGACTATGCCATCTGGAGTCATTCTTAGATAACTTGTATCTTCTCCATTGTATCCCTCACTAATTCCGGGCATAGAAGTTATTTCTCCCCAACTTCATTCCAGTAAATTGGTGAACGACAACTTCTTCCAAATAGTGCCTCAAACAGTGTCATTTGAATGCTAGCTTGGTAGATATTATTGTAGGCGAACTCGACTAGAGGCAAGTGGTCGTGCCACTTCCACCAAAATCTATAGCACCAGCCCTGAGCATATCTTCCACCACTTATTTTGTTCTTTCAGCCTGGCCATCAGTTTGTGGATGAAAACTGTGCTAAAATTAAGTCTTGACCCTAAGGAGTGTTGTAGACCTTTTCAAAAGTGTGAGGTGAAGCGCGATTCTCGGTCCGATATTATCGTGACAGGGACTCCACGTAGTCTAACAATCTCCTTGATATATAATGCTACTAGTGTATCTACTATCCATCGACTCTGAATGGGCAGAAAGTGTGCAGACTTTGTCAGTCGATCAATTATCACCCATATTCCATCATATCCACCTCTTATTGTTTGCAAACCCATGATGAATTCTATCCCTATACTTTCCCACTTGCATTCGGGAATTTTCAAGGGATGTAGTTTTCCGGGGGGATTTTGGTGTTCCGCCTTGACTTGTTGGCAAGTTAAGCAGGGAGAAACAAAATCTGCTACTTCTCTCTTCATATTGGGCCACCAGAAGTTCCTCTTTAGGTCTTGATACATCTTGGTAGCACCAGGGTGAATTACATATCATGACCTGTGAGCTTCTTCCATAATCAGCTTCTTGTCTCTACATGATCTGGCACACAGATTCGACCTCGAAATAATAATCTTCCATCAGTCGTGACAGAGAAATCTGGCCATTGATCAATGTTGGCTTTGATCTCAACCAGTGTAGGGTCATTTTCTTGGAGCTTTGCAAGATCTTCTATTAATGTAGGTTGTGACCGGATGTTGGCAATGATACACCTTTCACACTCCGTGTCTGTATCCAGATTTAACTGGGCAAAGTCTTCTAAGAGATTTGCCATACTCAACTTGAGGCCAGATAAGATTGCCAGAGGTTTCCTGCTGAGTGCATCTACTACAACATTAGCCTTTCCTGGGTGGTATTGAATAGATAAATCAAAGTCTTGAAGGTACTCATGCCACCTTCTTTGTCTCATATTAAGTTTCTTATGGGAGAAAAGATATTTCAGACTTCCGTGGTCTGAGATTTCTCCATAGAGGTAATGTCTCCATATCTTCAAGGTGAAGATAATGACAGCAAGTTCTAGATCATGCACCGGATAATTCTCCTCATGTCGCTTCAATTGTCTCGAAGCATAGCATATTACCCTACCATGCTGGATTAGAACGCAACCGAGGCCTATGCCTGATGCATCAGTGTAGACCTCGAAACCACCACCTTCAATAGGCAGTGTCAATACGGGTGGGGTAGTGAGATGTTCCTTGAGAGTCAAGAAACTCTCTTCACAATCTGTTGACCATATAAAAAGATTTTCCTTTCTTGTTAGCCTGGTTAGAGGAATGACGATCTTTGTGAAGTATTTTATGAACCGCCTGTAGTAACCAGCTAGACCAAACCTCACGCCCACGATCACTCTTAAGCGCCCTTAGCTAGTTAGCAGAACCTTGGCCCAGCTCGGATATAGTCTTCACGTTGATGGTGCCTCCAAGGGCAATCCGGGTTCTTGCGGTGGTGGAGGATGTATCCGTGGTAGTGATGGCAATTTTCTCCTTGGTTTTGCTCCCTCTTATGGTTTAGGGAACATTTTGATTGCAGAGATCAGGGCCCTTTACGATGGCTTGCATTTAGCTTCCTCTCATAGGATTCCTATTGCAGCAGCTTACTCTGATTTGGTTGTTTTGGTACAGGCTCTCAATAACAAATCTTTTCCGTCCTGGCAGGTATTATTCTGGTGGTGCAAAATCATGAATATGGTGCAGTCATCTCCTCTCACGTTTCATCATGTCCATAGACAAGGGAATCAGGTGGCATACTCCTTGGCTTCCCATGCGTGTATTACTAGTCGGAATATGATCTTCGAGTCATAGAGAGAATTGCCCTCTATTGCTAGGGGGGAGGTCGACGTGGATATTTTGGATATCCCATCATTTCGGTTTTAGCCATGGGAGATTTCTTTTTTCAGCAAGTTTTCTCGTCATTATATTTCCTGTTGGTTATGTAATTGTGTCTTTCAGAGGTATGCCCCTCTAGTCTTTGTAAACTGTGGTTTTCTTAGTTTTAAAAAAATTCTTGGGTACATGTTCGCCTGGGGGAGTGGTTTCACCTATTTACACTGGGGATAGGTGCACTTGACCGGCGTTGAGCCTATAGACTTTTCTTTTAAAAAAAATCAGCAAGACCAAGAAAACTCCAGACTTCAATCATGGTCGTTGGTCTGCTCTAGTTCTTTACAACTTCAACTTTAGAAGGATCCATAAAGATACCTTCTATTGAAATAATGTGGCCAAGGAATGAAACTTCCTTCAGCCAAAATTCACATTTGTTAAGCTTCGCGTAGAGTTGGTGTTCCCTTAATACTTGCAAAGCTATTCTTAGATGTTCTTCATGTTCCTCTTGTGCCTTGGAGTAGATGAGAATGTCATCTATAAAGATGACCACAAATCGGTCAAGATAAGGCCTGAAGACGTTGTTCATTAACTGCATAAAAGCTACATGGGTGTTGGTTAACCCAAATGGCATAACCACGAATTCATAATGCCCATATCTGCTTCGAAATGCAGTCTTTTGGATGTCTTCATCTTTAATCGTCAGTTGGTGATAACCAAACTTTAGGTCTATCTTTGAGAAATATTTTTCTCTAGAGATCTGGTCGAACAACTCATTAATACGTGGCAATGGATATTTGTTCTTGATTGTTAATTGATTCAATTGCCGGTAATCGATGTATAGCCTGAGGGATCCATCCTTCTTTCTGACAAAGAGAACGGGCGCACCCCAAGGGGATGTGCTCAGCCTGATGAAACCCTTCTCCAATAATTCTTGCGGTTGCTTCTTCAACTCATTAAGTTCAGTGGGGGACGTCCTATAAGGAGCTTTGGAGACAGGTGCTGCTCCCAGAATTAATTCAATCGAAAAGTTTACTTCCCTCGTGGGCGATAAACTAGGTAGTTCAGAAGGAAAGACATCCGAAAACTCTTTTACCATGGAAATTTCTTCAAGAATGAGCTCTTTGGATTCGATGATAATTACAGAAGCAAAGAAAGCTTCACAACCTTGCGAGATGAGTTTGCGGGCGTGAAGAGATGAGATAAACACGAGGTGCTTCCTATACTTGATGCCAAGGAAAGAAAATTTTGGAAGGTCAGGTTTGTGGAAAGAAATTCTCCATAGAGACAATTTATGTCAGCAAAATATTCCGACAACCAATCTATACCTAAGATTGTATCATAGCCTTCCATGTCTAGGCATACGAGATTTGCAAGAAGATTATGACCTTCTATGGTTACCTCACTATTAGGGTAGTGATATTTAAGTTCAGTTCCAGAACGCAAAGGTGTAGTAATGGCTAAATCTGAAGGTAAAGGAACTGATGAAATAGGTAAAGTTTTTGCAAAAGTAGTGGAAATGAAAGAATGCGAAGCCCCAGTATCAAATAAGTCAAAAGCTGTATATGAATAAATTACAATAGTACCTTCCACCATGTCACCTTCTTTTGTGGGTTCATCGTCCAAGACGACATTTAGACGACCTTGTCGCCTACGTCCTCTATCATTCCTTGAGGGTTTATCCTTCATAAGCGGGCAATCGGGCATTCGATGCTCTCGACTGCCACAATGTAAACAAGCGCCGAGACACTTCCAGCATTCTTCGACGGTATGTCCAAACTTTTCACAAAATTTGCAAGCCTCCATGACTTGCTTTTCTTCTTCCTTGACTCTTTTATTCTTGCCGTTGCCTTTACCATTGACATTACCATTTCGGGATCTCTTCTTGTTGTCACGAGATTTATAAGTTCCCGTGATGCTGAACTTCTCTTCTTTCTTCCCTCGTATGTCATGCCTACGCTCGACTCTTCATTCTTCCCCTTGAATTTTTCTACCTTTTCAAGAGTTCCCTCACACAGATGAGCCCTATGCACCATCTCCGAATAGGTTCGGATATTTTGTAGGCCCAGTTGCTTGACAAACACTAGCCTCAATCCATACATGAATCGATTGGCCTTTAATAGCTCCGTACTGACAAGATGCGGGACATATGATGCTAGTCTTGAAAATTGTATCTCATACTCAGCTACCGACATCAATCATTGCCTTAGAGCGGCAAATTTGGCTGCCTTCCTCACCCGGACATGCTCTAAGAAATACTTCTCACGGAAGAGCTCAAGGAACTCTTCCCAGGTGATTTGTTGATTTGGTAGATGAGCCGATGTGACTTTCCACCAGGTGTGAGCATCTTTGTTCAATTAAAATGTTGCTAGCAGGACCTTCTCCTACTCTGTGCATTGCATAACATGAAGGATCCGATCCATCTCATCGATCCAATTCTCCGCCTCATCCGGATTGGACGATCTAGAGAACCGAGGAGGGTTCATGCTCCAGAAAAATCGATGGAGATCTCCCGCGCCAGCTCGCGTGCCAGCTTGTGCTACCATTTGCAGGGCTTGAGTAAGACCCACAACAGTTTGCTCCATCGCCTCCCAGTTAGCTCGATTTTCAACCATTGGGAAGATAAGGTGCCTGTGAAAACAATTTTGTCATTTTCTTAGATATCATGAGGTTTAATTATTGTCATGTCTAAAGGTAATTTCCTAGTATAGAACTATCTTAAACAGGGCTCTACCCAATCTCACATAGGTTGGGAATATAAATCTTTCTTAGTACATAGGTTGGGAATCCTCAGAACCTTGAACTTAAATCCTAAGACTTGACACTTTCCTAGGACTTAATAAGCTTAGGCTCCGATACCACCTTAACTGTCACGTCCCGAGATATATATAGCGAAAATAATCGGGAACATGAACAACCAGCAAAGTAAGTCTCGGGCTAGCAAGACAATTAGAGTGCCACATACATTCATAAATAATGTACGCAATGTCATATGAAAAAAACCTTCAACTTTATTGCTTCAAATAATCAAAGTTACAATAGACATTGACTATCTATGACCACATGACTCTCTAGACTCAAGAAAATGAGAAAATTACATTGACATGACTCTAAATTACAATATCTGACTCAAGATTATCTAACTTTCTAGGCTTCACTCGAACTTCATTTGCTCTCGGAATCACCACTTGCATAATCCGACTCCGGGCCACTAGAACTTCCTGAAAATGTCAAAGAAAGTAGGGTATTAGCACACTCGCCCAATAGGTATCTTCGTGTCAATATGATGGCAAGTTTACATGATTAACATTTTAGCTGTAAAAGATAATATAATGAGAGTGTGATAAAACAGGTGGTAAAAATAACAATAACATGTAGCAAGAAGGTGACATGATATTTCAAGAATATGAGAATAAGATAGATCTAGCAAGAATATAATTTGGCCTTTCAATTCACAAGAATGTACTTTTCATGTAACGAGAATGTACCATTTCATAACTTGGAAAAGGCTATGCACAAGAATGTCATGGAACAAGAATGTACTTTTCAAGCATGTATAATTTCATGAGATTGCCTCATGGGACCTTGTGGATTTAGCCAGATAAAAAAAGTACTCCCTACGTAATGCGACGTCAGTAATCATTATACCCCATGGTTAATAGTATATTTCTGGTCATCTGTCGAGGGGGCTACACTAGAGCCCTTGGACACCATCCGTGCCCGCCCTTACATCTTCAAGTTATAAATCAAGCTACTTCCACGAGAAATATCAATAAAGTCGGACAATAATGTCAAAGTCAATAATTCATTGAAGAGATAGTAAGCAAGGTAAGATTGCATGGAATACATTGGAAAAAGAGGTCAAGAACGAATTAAAAGGACGTTGTGCTATAGAAGAATTTTGGCAGCATAATGGCATCTTATTAAAGTTCATAGTTAATTAATGACTTGATGAATAAAGTTTTAGGTTCCAGACAGTCGGAAGATCGTCTGAGAATAGAATGTAATCAACCCTTGGGTCAGACCTCGGGTTGGACAAGTTTGATAGAACAAGGTTCGATAAGGACCGCTATATTGAGGTAGCGGTCGAATGGCGTCCGCTATCAGAAGTTGGTCGAATGAGAACAAGGACATCGGTCAACTAAACTGTCCACACTCTGAGAAGAACGCGGTCATTGGCCAGCCGCTATCTGCAGGTAGCGGTTGCTTCCTAGCCGCTATCAGAACAGAGTGTAAAACATGAAGTGCTCATCTAGTAAGTGGGCTTTTAGGGTATAAGCAGCTCGGCGTCCTAGTGGGAATCCTAGGCTCGCGAAGTCTTACGGAGGCCTTGAAACATAAATTCCTAGTCCGGCAGAAGGAATATCCGACGGAGAGGCATTCACTGTCCAAGAAGGTTTCCTATCATGTGCATGAGACTAATGACAACGTACCGGAGTACGAGCTATGAAACAGTAACGAAGAAAGTGATAAGATGAGAAAGAATGCGTAAGAACATAAATCTCCGTATAACCAATTAAAAATTCCTTTATTACAACCTATATAAGGTTTCATGTGAAAATAACATAAGATGAAACTAAACTTTTAAAACATGCTAAGACACGATATGAAATCATGATATGGTTAGGAAGTGCAAATCAACGAAATCAAGCATATTTAATACCATATATAACATGAAATAAATAGGGCTGATCTAGTTACTGTAACCAGATCGCGGTTGGTCAAGAACCGCTATATGGAGGTAGCAGTCTCTATCAGACCGCTATCTGTCTGTCACCAGACATAAGCAAATCCCGACTTGCAGGGTCTATTTCTATGGTGAATAAAGATGCAAAATACATAAAAAATTGACAGAGAAAGCATGATAGCATGTGACTAATGCATGAGAAGGCAGGAATTTGACCAAAGTTATTATTTTTTTCATTAATATTGCATGGACAACATATATTAGAAACCCTATTGCGCGATCACATTAAAACGTGAAATACTTCGTGTATAATGCATGAAATCGAGAGATAGGGGAGGGCTTTTGTTCCTAATATAATGTTTATGGCAATCACGAGACAACCTACCTCTAGGATAGTCCCTAAGCTTCAAATTTCTCGCAAGAAGAAGGATCCCGTTCTTGTGCGTCCTGCGTGGAACCAACAACTTCTGTCCGCTCTAACCCTTTGACTGCTTGATCTCCTAACACGAAATTGGGAGGGACGTTAGAAGACACTAAAAGGAATAAAAAGTTCAAAAGAATGAACTTACGAAGATGACATTTTACCTCTGCCACGCGCGATCCAAAATTAGTGTTCATGCCGGATAAATCTGGGACCTATTTATAGGGAATGACCTAGGGTTAAGGTTTGACTTCGAATTAAGATCTCTAGTTGGTGTCAAATAGATTCACAAGAGTCCTAGATAGGTTTTCCCTTCTAGATAGCATCGAATCGTGGTGATTTGGTGGATAGACATGAGTTTTCCCATGTTTATCACTTTCCATTTTCGGAATAAGATTGTAGTGGAATCATGACCACTACCTTCAAGACGCGGTCGTGCGATAGACTGCAACCTGTCCGAGAATTTTAAATTTTGAGCTTTATTCTAATTCAACTTCTAATTTTCCTTGTTTATCTATCTTAATTAAGGAAATATTCCCTATTACGTCTCTAGAGTTAGGCTTGGGCCTAAAGGCTCACTTTTTAAACTCTAAGGCCCGTTCTAAGTGGGCTTAACAATTTAATTAATAGGTGGACCTATTTATCAAAGGCTTTACTCTATTAATCCTTTAATTAACCCATTAAGTTTTTTAAGCTTATTAAAAATTTAAATAAATCTATTTAATTTCTAAAAAATTCTAAAATATTGCGAGGGGTGCTACAATCTCCATAAAACATTATAGTATGAAACCATAAGCGGAAGTTATATCAAATAAAGATACCTTGAAAAAAACATGCATGACCCTGAAGATATGTCAAATTCCTAGAGCTACGAAACTTTTTAATTAGATCTATTTGTAGAATATCAAATATGGCAATATAAAAGGAGTTGTCCATGCCATTGTTGCACGAATAAAAGTGAAACAACTTCAAATGGTAATGCATCATCCCCCCAACAAAAAACTGCAGCCATAAATAGATCGAAAAAATAAAATCAAAAGTGAAATAATACGTGAAGGAACGTTGCATATTTCATCCATACTCACCATTACCATCTTTGAAAACTTGGGAAAAGCATACGTCCCAGCACGTCGCATATGATCCTATATATGAAGGAACGTTGTTAAATCCAAAACATTGAAATCCATGGATCTAGAAACAAAAAAAACACAAAATAAATAAGTACTACCTTCAAGTCCCGCTAGGAAGCAGAACTTGACAAACTAGTGACGAGGACTGCAAAAAACAAGAAAAAAAAGAAACTAATGAGCAAACATGAACCCATGGAAGAAAGATTCTACAAAATAGAATTATCTAACTTCAAGTTACCCACCACGATAGTCTGACGGCCTGGAGACTCCACGACTAGCACTGCCACCACTGTAACTGCTGCGATGATCAATTGAAGAGGAGTAATCACGACCCCCATGTGCAAACTCCACCTGGAAAGGAATCAAGAGAGAAGAAAACATCATCAATAGGATCTTAAACAAGTCCTCTTTTATGTATGGAAACCAAAAAAATTCTTCACTAAAATTATTGATGAATAAATCATTAATTGGCATGCACATCGCCTTGGAGAAAAATGCATACCCGATTTTCTGCACAAATACGAATTGTTACCTGGTCTATTACAATTTCCTTACTCGCCACTAACTAACATACCTGTGATTCCACATTTCTTTGCATAGCTCCATTCCCTCCTTGCATTGGCGGTGTAGTACCCGGAATTTTTATTTCACTTAATATGCATATTTATAAATATTTATATTAATGTTGATATCTATCGGCATATTTATAAATATATTAATGATGATATTGTCGGCTTTCTTTTAAATGAGCCATGTTCATAATTTATTTATGTTAGTAATTTTATCATGATTCCATTGCAGGTTAATAGCTAATTTGATTGAGAAATATCTAAATTGATCTAGTTGGAATAAATGTAATTGTTAAGTGCCATTAGTAGATAATTAACCTTGTTAGAATTTATCTGTATGAGGTTATTATTAAAAATGTTAATAGGGTAATCAAGCACCCTGGAATGTGGTTAGGAATGGAATCCTTATCATTTTGTTTAAAATGTATCAACTAGATTAATGCATGTTTGATTTTACACCATGGTTAAATGAATATGCTTATTCCATCTTTGGCTTATTAAGTAGATTCTTGTTTAATTAACTTAGCTCTCATATTTAGTCTGTCCTTTTCCAATAAAAGCTCGTCAATACCCTAATTGAATTTAAGTTCGCTAATTTAGAGTTAGATTATATCTAGTAGCTTTATTGTGAATTATTATAATGTTAGTCATTAATTTGATCGAAATAAAGGAAATATAATTTAAAATTTAAGTCATTAATTTTAGCATTTATTTTATCAAATCATCAATTGAAGTATGTTAATCACATTAATATTTAAAGGTTACTATTCATAATTCGGGTTACATTTTATTTTTGTGGAAATTTATTTATTTTATATTTTTCCTAGATGGGGCCCATGATACTAATAAAATATGTAGTTATAAGTTTTCCCAAATTCATTTTTGATAAATAGTTATAGATTTTAGAATATGCTGATGAATAGTGACTTTTATCTAATTCATCTAATTCGTAGGATGTAAAACCAAACGTAAACCCAAGTTTACTAGGGTAGATTCCCTGTTTTCCACTTACCTAGGGGTTGATCTAGTTGTCCTTGTCATGGGGTGGGGTAATCCCACGCATTATGGGAGACAAAGAGGCATTTTTATTGGGAGACAATGACCCCCAATAGTAGTCTCTGTTCCTCCCTGCCAGCCTGTGCACGAACCATTAGTGCTGGTCTTTTATCTTAAAATCTAGAGGAGGGGCTGGGTAGGGGGTTCATCCGTGGAGAAAACCCAGGCTCTTGGAGGGGAAGATCTACTGGCTCTGGAGTGGCGCTTCTGCAGCTCTGGAGTGTAATCTAGGCAAGTGTGGTTTTCAACAAATTATCTTGTATAAGTATAGTAGCTTAAGCTTGAAATAGAAGGAATGGTTACCTCCATGATCTCCACGATAGTTAGATAAATAGGTTAGATTGTTAGGAATGTAGTTTTCTTTTCCGCAACCTGTTAATAGCATGTTGCCTTAATATAACCTGTTAATAGCATGTTGCCTTATTAGTTTTGTTGATTTAGCACGTAGAGTTTGTTAAAGTATTAGTTTTGTTGATTTAGCATGTTAGAGTTTGTTAAAGTATTAGTTTGTTGATTTAGCATGTTAGAGTTTGTTAAAGTTAATGGATTATGTGTTTTTAACATAGTTTTGTAACCCTCATTAACCACTTATATATGGTTATTAGATTCTAACAAGATTAACATCTAGTAGCTTTATTGTTACTATTCATAATTCGGGTCACATTTTATTTTTGTGGAAATTTATTTATTTTATATTTTTCCTAGATGGGGCCCATGATACTAATAAAATGTGTAGTTATAAGTTTTCCAAAATTTCCTTTAGATAAATAGTTATAGATTTTAGAATATGCTGATGAATAGTGACTGTTACCATTACGTAGAATG
This sequence comes from Amorphophallus konjac, assembly GCA_022559845.1. Taxonomy (NCBI): domain Eukaryota; kingdom Viridiplantae; phylum Streptophyta; class Magnoliopsida; order Alismatales; family Araceae; genus Amorphophallus; species Amorphophallus konjac. The sequence continues at coordinate 236,664,836 of CM040121.1, read as the reverse complement.
TAAAACCCAGTTTTAACTTAATTATACTTGATATGCCTTAATAGTGTCAAGCCTGTTTACACATCCGTGTGGCCTTCATTTCAAAATACTTCCTTCATGAAAGTTGTCCATATTTAAGTTAGCTTTATTTTATCTTTTAACTATTTTCTTAAAATCCCCACATATTTTGAGTTATCACCAAATTAATCACTGACTATCATATACGGTTACTGTTCATCCGAGATGACAGTTTCTACCTTTTGCCATTTTTGAGATCCTTACAAAACTATTTTCACTCTGAGTCCTTCGTGAAAAATGTTCCTCTCTCATATATCTAACTCTTATACTTCTACCACTTCACCTAATTCCTTTTTATTTTTATGTTATAAATATATTTCTAAGGTGCTGTAAAGTCATTGTTTCCATGGGGTGTTCTTACCAAATTAGTAGTAATGTATTCACTATAAACCTACAAGTCTCACTAAATTTACCATGATTTCAGTGCTGCAAATCATCCTGAAATATACATTTATATATATTCTACTCAATGATTTTACTAGTGTATATTCCAGTTTTATTCATACACTCTACACTTCTCATGTACCCTTTATTTTTACAATTGTTGCATATTGAATAAGCCTATTACTGAAATTCTTATGGACCATTATGGACAATGTTACTATAGATGGTACTGAGGCCAAACTGTAGAAATGCCCAGTATGTGGAGGCCTTCTGACCCCGCGGGGCACGGGGGTAAAATCCTTTTTGAGGTGGGGAAATATCTTCCTCCGATTCTGCGCAGTAATCAAGACCTTGTTACCGAAGCCTGGGTAACTTGGTGACTCTTTAAACCTTTCGAGGTTACTGACCAGCTAATAGTAGTTTGGGCAATGTGTCCGGGTCCTTCCCTCTATTACCTACTGCCTACTGTTTCTATCATCTGTCCTTTGCACTTCTGTCTACCTCAGAATAATTGTGGCCTTTGGGCTTTCTGTTATATGATCAGTAACTGAAATTGTACCTGTATGTGTGTATATTCTGAGGTTAGACTTCCACATGAGTATAACTGTATAAGTCCACATGAGTATAACTGTATAAGTTTCTAGTTGTTTTAACTTCCCTTGTGCAAATTGTTTCTTCTTGCATACTAAGCTCGTAGAATACAGTTAGTCATGTTCTATTGCAAGCATAGTCCTTACCGTATCTTATGTTAAATTCTGCAATTTAATTAACTGTCCCTTAAATTGATAGTTTAACCCGTATACTTGTACAAGTGATGTGTTGAATGTTATTCTTGCTAAGTCTATTCGTAGACTTACACTTGAAATTTCAGGTAATATATCTGGAGAAAACGTGGAATTTGAATCTGACCCCGTGGAGGAAGCGTGATTTATGATATAGTTATTCCTTTGTTGTATGTTTTAAATAAATTGTGAACTCTATGTCTCAATTATATGTATTGCAAATTTGTAAGGCTTTATCATATTTGGACTATCGGAGTAATGTAATTTAGACTTGCTGAGGACATTACCTTTTATTATTCCGCTGCAAATAAAGAAAAAAAAATGTATGCTCAATTTGTGTAAACTCAACCTGTCTCCGGCAACTGTTGGGTATTTTCCCACTGTGGCGTCTACCTCGTAATCGAAGGGAGTTATATACTGTACCGAGTGCGGGGCGGGGCGCTACAGGCGGAGCCCGGGGGGCAAGGGGGGGCAATTGCCCCCCCTTGACTTTTTTATAATTCCCCCCCCCCCTTGTCCTCCGTAAATTTTTTTTGAGATGTTTAAATTTGTCCCCTTATATTTTGATATCATTATATTTTTAACCAGTGTCCTATATACGACTCACCTTTACACTGTACACACATCTTTCTACTAGATTCACCACGTTATTTGTTATAGTTGTTTACGATCAATTAAATCAACGATCAAGATTAACTTTTACATGTTGAAAATCTAAAGCCTTTGCTGAGAAATCGTGAGAACAAATGTAGCACAACTAAAATCGTAAAAGGAACAGAGTACGTATTACGTCTGAGAAACTCCGTGTTGGTTATTTTCACGGTTAAGTAGAAAGGGAAAAAAAAGGACGACTGTGAGGCTGTACACAAGGTCGATTTGCAGTAAGTCTCTTCAATCCGCATATCCAATCGGATCGACCCTCGACCTCACTCCACTTGGAAGAGTTTTTCTGTCAATGCGATGAGTTTTCTCCCTTGTTCGGTTCTCTTGTTATCTATTTGATGACTTTTTATGGAATCATAGGGCTTTACCATAGGATTTTATTGAAAGCATTTGTTTGAGAGCTCTGATTTTGTCTTTCTGTTTAATTCTTACTTGGTGTAGTCCCAATTACGGACATTTTACATACCTCAAATCCTCAATAGTTTAACCTGATTCTTCCCCTCAGTTATTCATGTTTGTGATTTTTTATTTCGATAATATAATATAGAGCTAGCTCTCATTCGTCGAAAACCGTGTCCCTAATTTTGAAACTGATTTTGACAAGGAGTTCATCACAGAATATGAGTGATCCGAGTGGATCTGATGTTTCTTTTATCTCCGAATTTTTTTGGGAACAACTTTTTATCTTGAGTCATTCTATATTTTTTTATTATTTTTCTATATGCAACATTTAATTTATTCACCGACAATAATGCAACGCTTTCAAAATATAAAGACTCACCGTGGACAACTCACTTGTAAAATACCTTTTACTTGAACAAAAATAAATAATTTTTATTATATTAATTTTATTTTGCCCCCTCTTCCAAATATTCCTGGCTCCGCCACTGCCTACTTAGTTATCAAATACATACCATGAACTTTTGCACATATTTAAATGACAATCTTAAATGTGATTGCACCCACCTACACAGATGATTGCTCAACCCTAGCCACCCTAGCTTCCAATTCCTTCACTCGATTTTTCATTTGGTTGTTCTCGGCCTGCAAATTATGACAAGTCCCCCACAAAGTAGAGGCAGTCAGCCCTGTCCCTACACCACGAATACAGCCAGATCTATCCTTACCAAGAACCTGAGCGTATGCATCACCTTGAACTGCAACTAGACGGGGACCGGTTGAGCTTGCATCACCATGAAACTGCTTTATGTCCTTCAACTTTTCCTGCCATGTTTTGATCAAGGCTCATTTCTATGACACGGACCTACTGACTTATTTGTTGTATCGACATTTTCCTTTAAAAAAGCTTACTATAACAGCAACACATTCTTCATTGACATGCTTTCTATCTCTATGCACGTGCGTAATTATGAACAAATCTTAGCAATCCAAAACAATCCCTATCTTATCATACTAATGCATCAAAAAAAAATTCAGTAGACTTGTTAGATGCAGCCAAAAGGAAGAAATTGAAAACTAAATTATTATATAACCTCCATCTTGCGGATGTCTGCCGCTGCCCTTGTGCCAACACAATAGAACCACTTTTGTTTATCCTTATTCATTATTTTTTGTCTCACTTATTTTCTACATTAAAGTTAGAATAAATTAGTCAAATAATGAAATAATAATAGATCTAAAATCAAACATGAAAAATAATAAGGGCCGGTAGACAGTGATTTACGTGTCATTCTTCTCCACTCCAAAGGAAAAATAGAAAGACCTTATGGAAGCATAAATCTGAAGTTCACTTGGAAACCAAGTGAACCCTGAAAAAAAGGGGACAACCTCCTCCAGAAGTTCTTCAAGTGAACCTTGAAAAAAGGGACATGAGTCAACTTGGAAACCAAGAAGCCAAATAAATGGGCCGAAAAAGCAAAACCAAGGGAATGAACTAGGATTAGCCAAGTGAGCAATGTAAATCACCAGAAAAGATGTGAAACAAAACTTCTGATAGCAAATCCAACATTTACTAATTTAAAAAATTAGTTACAGGTAAAAGGATTTGTTATCATATTAGTCAAATTGATAGTAAATCCAATAGTTACGAGTTTAAGAAATTAGTTAGCAGTAAAAGAATTTTTTGTCATATCAACAAAATTGAATTAAAGAAATAACAATCATTTAATGTGTACTTTTTTTGTCATATCAAAAAAATTGAAAATAACAGATTTATAATTCCTGTATTTATATTCACAGACACGTTATTAACAATCTCAATATTGTGCAAAAAAGACCATCCACTTAATGGTCTTTTGCACTATTTTAAGTGGTCTTCACATTATTGGCATTTTTAATGATAAGTGTGCAAATACAAATGTAGGAATGATAAACCTACAATTCTTGATCGAATGATGGTTTATATGTAAAAATCCCCCCAAACAAAGTCTGTTGGTTCCCCTATACTCTGGTGTGATTTTGGTGAGGGGTGGACTTTCCGATTTGTGGTTCAGTGCGTGGTATTAGTGGAGCCTCGTCGAATTTGGTGAGGGGTGGACGTAGGACTGGGGATTCAGTCCGAACCACCTTAAAATCCTTTGTGTTGTGTTTTATTTATGTGATTGCTTCATTCTAGATGCATGCTTAGGTTCAAATTGGTATATTAGTTGCTAATCTTGCTAAGCGAATCATAGTGTTCTTCGATAAGCTAGTTACATTCTGCTGTAATTTATTTTATCTAGCTATATAGAGGGTTGCATTGCGAAAAAGAGGGGCAGATCTATTCACCCCTCCCCTCTAGATCCGATGTCCACTACTCAACACTATGGAGGACTTTCTTCAACATGTATGTTGGTTGAGGGTTTGGACAGGGGTTTACAAGATGTATGTCACTAATGACATGAGAAACAAAAAAAAAACTACTAGCAAATTCAAAACTGTGATTTTGCACTTCACCCCTGGGGCTTCATGTGGGCTCCACTTGTATGAAACAATATCGAAAACTATACTTGAAGCATTGCCAGGGCAGCTTGACCCTTTTCTTTTTCAAACTTCTTATTAACTAAATCTGATGTTAGTGATATCAAAGAATGGAGCTACTGTGGTTACACTGGGAAAGCATGTCCACTGTTCAACAATTTCTTGAGTGCAGGAGTTCCCACATGGCCCCAGAATTAGAGCAATTTTTTTCTGATTTACACAGGTAAAGAAATAGTTCCTGAGTTGTCATGCTACTATGATTCAGCAAGCAAACTATGTCTTCAAACTTATCTTGTTTCTAATACACTGGAACTAGCAATCACCACCGGGCATCATTATATAGGTGTGGTCAAAGCACCAACGTGCCCCCCCTAAGGAAAGATCAGCACAAGTAAGTAGACTATCCAAATGGCAGTTGCATCTGGGTAAAAAAAAAATTGAGAATAAACGTTTGGAATTTTGAATTAACTACTTATGGGTATATGCTAATGTGCTACATCAATAGTGGAAGAACAAGAAATTCTCAAATCAAAATGCTGAAAATAGGGATTGTACTCACTAGGAAACTCTAACTAAATAATGAACGGAATAAGATCAAAACACCAGTGTGCCCCCCCCCCCCCCCGCCTCTAATGTGCTACATCAATAGTGGAAGAACAAGAAATTCTCAAATCAAAATGCTGAAAATAGGGATTGTACTCACTAGGAAAACACCAGTGTGCCCCCCCCCCCCCCGCCCCAAAGGAAACAACAGCACAAGTAAGAACCCCACAAATTCCCATCACTAATAGTGCAATGTTAGCAGACTGTAAAAACTGAAGATAAACCTTGCCGTCTTTGACAACGGCTTGGTCCCTCGGTTAGCCGACACCGACTAACCGAGGGGCCCCACCTCCGCTCGCCCTCCCCCTCACACAATCGGCTAACCGAGGGTCGATTATCTCAATCGACCCTTCGGGGTCGGTTAGCCGCCCCCCTTACCCGGATGTCAAAGGTGCCCTTAGAGTTTTGAATTAACTACTTCTGGGTATATTCTAATGTGCTACATCAGTAGTAGAAGAACAAGAAATTCTCAAATCAAAATGCTGAAAACAGGGATTGTACTAATCAGGAAACTCCAATAAAAGAAAGAATGGAATAAAACGGCATCTTACTCTGTAGACGTGATCGAAATGCAATTCAACTTCTTTGTTGCTCAGTATCCCACCACACCAATGATTGTAATAATGATTTCGTCTCCATACAAAGTAAATGACTTGCGTTTACCTGAGTAAATCCCTGTAGACTGTGGTGATGAGATGTTAATAATGGGATTATCGGAGGAAGTAAAACATTCAAATGCTTTAACTGAAGAGGCACCTCACTAGCATGGAGGATCGTGTTATCTGCTACAAAGACATACGAAGACAGAGCCCCAGGGTCTCCGTCAGCAGGGGACTGGCACCACCGAGGGTCTTCATGGTTCCCTGCCTGGTGGCCTGTTGGATGCAGGGTCTGGCTCAGCTGAAGTTGAAACTACGAATGGCTTGGAAGGTCTTGGGGGTTCTAAGGTCCCCCCTGCTGCAAGTGTTCCCCGTCAAGAGCCATTGGGTCTCCTTTTTCTTGGGTGACAATTCTGACCACACTTCTCCGGTGTCAGCCCGTCTCGGCAACCCGAGCAAATCTGCTACTTCTCCGGTTCTCAGTCGGCATGGGACTGACCTGAACGCTGCTGGTTCACCTGCTCCTGCTATCAATGTTGATGACAGAGCTGATGCTGCTGCTGAAGGTGACCACTTGGGTGCTGCTGGTGGAGGCCTGCCCAATGTTGCGGGTGCGGGTCTGCTGCCATTTGTGTCCGTGGCTAATGACTCTGCTAAAGTTGGAGACAATCCCCTTGTGGATGAGCAATCCTCATCTTCAGCTATGGGCTCTCAATCTATTCCTATGATTTATCATGTGCTCACAGTGCCGGGCTTCGAACTAGCACCCCGGGTGGTTGATTTCACTGATGTTCATACCAACTTTGTTGGCATGGATCACCATCCGCCCAACAGGCCTGACGGTATCCAGACTCGAAGTGGGCTACGCAGGTCTGCCTCCGCAAACCTCCCTCAAAATTCAGACAAATGAAGGCTCTCATATGGATATTTGTGGCATTCGCAATGCCCAATCTATTTGCAGGCTGAAGCTCCTTGTCCGGAAGCACGATCTCACCTTTGTTGCTGTGATCGAACCGAAGATCTCCAACTCTTTGCTTCAGTCTTACAGGAAAAAGCTCCGCATGACCTCGTGTCTGGCTAATTCCTCTGCTAAGGCCCGGATTTGGATCTTCTGGCGGCCGCCCTTTGATATCTCCATGGTCTCCTCCTCGGACCAGCACATTACCTTGTCCGTTAGATCAGTGTTATCCAGCAGATTTTTCATCTCCGTTGTTCATGCTAGCTGCTCCTTAACTGATCGCCGCACTCTATGGGACAACCTTGTTGATTTTTCTGCTACCTGTGAGGGTCTGTGGCTGGTGGGTGGTGACTTCAATAACATCCTTGAGCCTTAGGAGAAACATGAGGGCAAACGGGCCTTATCGCTGTCCATGGCTGGTTTTTTAGTGTTGTGTTTCAGCTTCGGGGCTGCAAGATGCCGGCTTCCATGGCAACAGCTGTACCTAGTATAACGGCTAGCGAGCGAATCACATTTGGTCCAGGCTTGACAGGGTTCTTTTCAATGGTGAATGGTCGGTCACCTGCTCGGCGATCGCCGTACAGGACCACTCCCCAGCATGTAGTGATCACTCCCCGCTGCTTGTCTCGGTCTGCTCGAGGTCATCCCGGGGCCCATCCAGGTTCTTTTTTCAACAAACGTGGACTGCACATGAGGTGTTCCTTCGTGACACCCGCTCTGCTTGGGCTGCTGCTCCACTATCGTCCTTCCCCCTGCTCACCATGGCACTCAAGCTGAAGGACTTCTACAGAGATTGGAACAAGACTACTTTTCTTGATATTTCAGCCATTGTGCAGGCCGCCGAGGCCTCTTTTTCTGTTGCTCAAGAGGCCCTCGACTAGCACCCCTCCAATTCCTCTCTCTCGACTTTCACGTCGGCTAAAGACACTCTCGACCGAGTGCTCATTCAGGAATAGATGTTTTGGAGGTAGAAATCGAGGATTAAATGGCTGAAAGAAGGTGATCGGAACACAAAATTCTTCCATGCTTTTGCCTTATCTCAACAGCGTTGTGCTACTATTTCTGAACTCCGTCATGATGACGGTTCTATTGTGGAGGGGCAGCAAGCTATTGCTGATTTGTTCGTGTCCCATTTCTCATCAGCTTTTACTTCATCGCATCATTGTATTCATTCGGAGGTTCTGGCCTCCATCCCTATGGTGCTGCAAGACAATCACATTGCCATGCTTTGGGCAGTGCCATCTCGGGCTAATATCAAGGGTGTTGTGTTTAGTATGTCGCCGGATAGTGCCCCGGGTCCGGATGAGTTTACGGGCCATTTCTTTCATACTTGTTGGGATTTTATTGAGGGTGATGTTTGTGCTACTATGCAGGCTTTCTTTTGTGGTCATCAATTGTCGAGAGGGTTCACTTCCTCTTTATTGCTTTGGTTCCAAAGGTGGATGCCCCTAAGACATGTGCGGACTATCGTCACATCAGTCTTTGCAACTTCTTCTATAAGATCCTTTCCCGGATTATCAGTGACAGGCTGGCCAGCGTTCTTCCACCCTTGATTTCAAAGGAGCAAGGTGCCTTTGTGCAAGGCTGCTACATCATTGAGAACATCTCGCTAGCCCGCGAGATGGTGCAGCACTTGGAGGAGCAGTGTACGGGCAGAAATGTTGTTTTCAAGTTGGATATGGCCAAGGCTTATGATCGCTTGGAATGGGACTTCTTATTTGCTGTCCTTCGCCGGCTCGAGTTCTCTTAGTCTTTTATATCGCTGTTGGAGCCGTTGCTTTCTAACTGCTGGTTCTCTATGCTTCTTAATGGCAGCATCCATGGCTATTTCAAGTCCAGCAGAGGCCTTCGTCAGGGGGATCCCATTGCTCTGGCATTGTTCATTCTTGCGGAGGAAGCTCTCAGACGGGGGCTATCCTCCTTATTTTATCGCAGCAGAGGGGGCTGGTATCAAACTCTTCGGAGGTGTCCTCCAATATCACACCTCCTATTTGCAGATGATACACTTATTTTCTCTAATGGTTCTGTTCGGCATATCGGAAATCTTATGAGATTTCTCAAGAAATAGAAGATTGCTTCAGGCCAACTTGTCAACGCCTCTAAAAGCTCGTTCATTGTTTCCGATGCAGCGCCAATCTCTATTTGCAGATCGATCGAGGAGGCTACTAGTTTTGTGAAGTGCAGGCTGCCCATCAAATATTTGGGTATCTCTCTTTATTCTGGGAGGTAGAAGTCCTCTTACTTCTCTAATATTTTGTGCAAAACCGCAATGAAGCTCCAAGCTTGGAAGTCGGGTTTTCTCTCCGTCGGTGGCCGGCTTGTTCTCATACGGCATGTGCTTTCAGCTCTTCCTATTTATACCACGTCCGCTCTTACCATTCCAACTACTATTATGCAATCCTTCCACATATTATTAGCTAACTTCTTTTGGGGCTCCTACGAGGGATCGCCGAAAAAACATTGGATGTCCTGGGACGTCGTCTCTCGACCCAAAGAATGTGGTGGGCTGGGCGTTCTTAATCTCCAGCTTATGCAGGTTGCTTTGAGGATGAAAATGCTTTGGTCTGCCATCACTTCCCAATCTCTTTGGGCCAGGTTCTTCAGGGTCAAACACCTTCATTATGTTCACTATTCTGAGGCTACTTTCCCTCTTATGATTGTTGCGAACAGTCGGTTATGGCACCGGGCTGCATAATTGGTTCATGCGAACCATAGGGTGCTGGTTTCAGGGAACTCTCCTCATGTCTGCTTTTGGATGGATGTTTGGGCTGGTGCAGTGCCCCTTCGTGACTTCCTGCCTCTCCATATATGGTCTGCCATGAGCGAAAAAGGGTAGTTCTGTCCAGCGGGTTTTTTCAGATCCGCAGCATGCTCATCTTGACATTGTTCGTGTGCACTGCCCCCCTGGCTGCCTCGATCATATTCTATCTGCTATTGGCAGCGAGGATAGGTGGTTTTGGTGTCCAATAAATGACCGGAAATTCTCATCCAAGTCAGTCCGTGGTCTGCTCCAAGGGGCGGCTTCTCCTAGCTGGTCTATGCTTTGGTGTGAGCACATCCCACTCAAGTGGTCCGTTCTTTCTTGGCGATTGATCTGCGACTGTCTTCCGACTGATGATACCATCACGGCCTGTGGTATCCCCCTGTGCTCCAAGTGTTGTTGCTGCCAATCTCCTCAGATTGAGTCCGGGCCTCACCTATTCTTCCACGGGAAGGTTGATAATGAACTGTGGTATGCCTTGTATGGTTTTCTTCGGTTTAGCAATTTGTCGGTCTTGACGGCTGCCCATAGAGTTGTTGATTTCATAGCTAATACCCAGCACTCTTCCATGGCTGGGATTATCTTCAGATGTGTTTTTATGTCTGTTCATTGGGATATTTGGTGCTGCCATAATATGTCACGCTGTGTTGCCCATCCCATGACTGCCCGGCAAGTTTTGTGCAGGGCCATGTTAGCCATCAGCCCCATCGTCCGTGCACTTCATATTAAGGGGAGGGACATGTCCCCATAGCAGCGGCACTTACTTGGCTCTTGGGAAATCTTTCTTCCTACTGTCCATCCTGCTCCTCCAAGGCTGAATCGGTTGTTTGCCCAGCCTTCAGGCCCGCAGAAATTGAATGTCGATGGAGCTTTTAAACGCAGCACCGGTGCTGCAGGAGGTGGTGGCATTGTCAGGGATTCTTGTGGTGGATTTGTCTTTGCTTTCGCTACTGTGTTTCATGGGGTCCACTCCAGCCTCCAAGCCGAAGCTTTGGCTCTACGTCAAGGGTTATCTTACTGCTGCGACATGGGTTGTTTTTTAGTTCATGTCGAATTTGATTCGCAAGTGTTGGTGCAGATCCTTAAGGGTTGTTTCTCTTGCCCCTAGCGGCTGACCTATATCCTTCATGATGTGTCTATCAAATGTTAGATGTTGCAGGCCTCTTTCACTCATATCTTTAGGGAGGCCAACTAGGTTGCGGACTGTCTTACTGGTCATGGTTGTTTCTTATCTTCGTCTCCTCTTCTTTATGTTTCTTGGGCTGATCTTCCCACTTTTGTAAAAGGCCCCTATCGGCTTGATAAGATAGGGTGTCCTTCTATCAGGCCCTAGTATCTTGTTGTACCTTTCTTTTCATGTCTTTCATTAATAAAATTCCCTGTTAGGTGTGTGGTGGTGGTGTAGCCTACTCATCTCCTCTCTGAGGTGGTGAGCGCTCTCCTGCCTCCTATAGATATATTCTTTCTCCCCAAACCAAACTGTGAAACATGCTAAAGGGCTAATGAGAAAAGAGTGAATGTGTGTGAGTGACTAGCATGAAAGGAACAAAACAATGCAACCAATGAATTACTCACACATAGAAGCATGTTGTGATCGCCACCAAGATATATAGTACAATGAAAGAGTACCACATACCTTGGAAAGGAGAGGAGAGATTGAAGACACTAGCCAATGATGCAGCGTTGGTACAGGATGCAGACGGTCCGCTGGAAACCGCTAAAGGTCGTAGACGGCCGAATGATAGACCGTGTACAGTGCTGAAGAGGAATGCGGGAAGAAGACCTGGTTGGCCACTAAACGGTCCGCTATCGACCGCTAACAGAAGCTGGACAGTCTAAGGAAGACCGTACACCTCTATAAATGGTTTGAGGTGAACCGCGTGGAAGCTCCAGATCCCAAGCCGTGAGACTTAATCCTCCACCCCTTCCGGCCGGCCAGAGGGGATGGGCCTTGTGCTAGGACTCCTGTTGACCTGTAAATCACAGCAAAGGACCAGAAAGCAAAACCCAAATTAGTTTATGAAGTGTAATATCTATGAAAACAAATGGAAAACTAAACACATAAATGGAATGGGGGATACCTAGGGGTTGGGTTTTTAAACCCCCATGGGGCGTTGAAAACAGTGGGAAGGTGATGAATATGAGGATGGCAGTGAAAAACGTGGGTAGAAGTAAAGAAAAATGAACATTCAATGATGGGCAAACGATGGAAATGACTAACTAACTAAGACTCAAGCAAACACAAATGCAATGACTACTCCCAGAACCGAAGGCTTAATGGACGTGGAAAGCCTTCCTCCCTGACTGAGATTCGTGCAAGAAAGCGGCAGCACTTCGACGTGAATTCCGAAATCCCCCCTTTTCGCGAGCTTGGACTAAGGGTGCTATTTATAGACCCTTGAAAGTCCACTCGAAATTAAGGATTTTCCAGCGATAATTAGGTCGAGATTCTTTTAGATAAATTGGAGATAATATTCCCAACTTTCACCAGGATCGAACAGGACTCGATTTGGTTAAGAATCCACGGAGAAAAAGGTTGAACAACCAAGAGGTTTCACCATGGGTGGAGAGAGAATAGCCACCCAAATCCAGGATTTCGGCCATAAAAACGGTCGAACGATGGGCCGCCTACCTATATAAACGGTCCAATGCTAGACAGCTTACATGGTGTCGGTGGAAATTAATAAATAGATAAATAAACCCATTTATCCAAAGAACATACCGACTGAACCGGCGTAGGACTCTCAATAGGAAAATGGCCTATTGGTGGACCACCTCGATAGTTAAACGGCCCATCGTGAGACCGTCTACACGGTGTCAGTGATAAATCAATAAAAATAGATATTTATCCAGAAACTGACCCATTTAGGGCCCTGGCCCACAAATGGTCGTTCGAAGGACCGCCCAACTTAAATAAAAGGCCTAATGTGAGATAGTTTATTAGGTTGTCGGTGGAAATTAAGAAAATAGCCAATTAATCCAAAGGCAAAACAAACGGTCTTACTATAGATCGTCGATCCTGCTAAACGGTCTATCACTAGACCGCTTTTAAGCTGGACGGTGGAAAATAATAAAATGGGATAAATAAGCCTACTTACCCCAAAGACCAAGTGAAATCAAATCCCATTAAGACCCAAATCCAAGGAAAACCGAGAGCAAGTCCAACCAGGAGGAAATACCTATAAAATGAGCCCAAAGACATGCCTGAAAATGACCCAATGAGTAATGGATAACTTGAGACATCAAAAATAAGGGTAAGAAAATGACTCAACTCAAAGGTAAAAAATGGGTGTCAACAGATGCCCCTCCTTAACATCCTCTTTGCAGGGGAGCGAGTGAAGGTGAAGCGAAGGCGAAATGGATCATGGAGATGAAGCGGAAATGAAGCGGAGCGGACTGAAAAGCGATCGTTAAGGTAAAAGACACCCGTTTCCTCGCCAACGAGAGATAGGAATTTTCTGGAAAACATCGAACCAAACACAATGAATGATCAAACCAAAATGACACCAGTCTGGAGAAACTAACTAAACGAACAGAAGAAGAAACGAGCAACCTCATCAGGGGACACAATCCACAACCAATGAGGGAACCAGAACAAGTAAAAGAAACAGGCTAAAAAAAACCACCAGACGGGGACTCTTAGTCAACCAACCCAAGTGAACAGACCAGAGAAAACCTTCCAACTCTGTGTGGAATAGTTTTTCCTACCCATCACCATGAACGCACAGTCATCCATTACAAATGGGACACTTTCAGACAGACCATGGGTCGTGAATGCTCAGAAGATGTCTATGATGCATGCTGGGCTAAAATAAAAGAAATCATCAAAGCGAATGTAAAGAAAATCATAAAATAAAAAGTACTCGAGAATAGTATTGCTAGACTGGGACAATCAGGGTCAAGACACTATCTACAACCACGGCGTGCGAGATAGAACCATCGTCCCCTAATTTTTCCAACCCAACGGCCTATCCGATGATTAAACACATGAACCTAGATCATCATTATTTTTGTTATAGGGGAACACCAGGTCCTGGAACACGTGAATGACTAGTCGGTTCTCGAGATAATATAATATAGATACCATATAGTAATGCATTAAGAGATACAGGGTACGGAATACTTACCTGACTTACCTGACGGAAATGGAAGTGGAGGCAAAATGATGCTGCAAAGAGTCATGAACAGGGTTTGCATTTTTATATAGATCATGAAATAATTCAGTTGAGCCAAAACATTATCAATTACGTACATAATGCAGCAAAAATGAGCTTTAAAAAAAGTTATTCATAATTTCATCACATACACGGTCTACTTAAGACCGCCAGAAATCCATAAACAGTCTGAATACGGCCGCAAAGACAATGGGACTTTAAAACTCATCATAATGTAACACGGTGTAGACGGCAGGAATCGTCGTCCACCCTCGTCTGTCTTAGGAGATGGGGATAAAGAGACAGAATCAAGGAGAGAGAAAGGGAAGAGGGATGCGGAACAAATTCCGGTACGTGGCGGAGATAGGGGTCCGAAGGCCCTCTCGTGCAAACTGACCCTTTCCTGGTAAGCGTGGCCTACCGTTCCACGGGCAGTTTTTCATATATCGGGAAGTCTGAGAGTCGATGTAACAGAAATGGAGAGACACGTAGACTTAGAAATTGTAACGGTATGTCGTTCTACGAACAATTATAAGGACAATACGGACAAAGACGTACTACCACAGGACATTGGTCTTTGTGGGGTTCTAACAACAATATAGTAGTATCAGTAGTAATGAATATATATGTACATATAGAAACCACCGCAAGACATTGGCCTTACGAGATTTTACTGCAATATAAATAATAAATGTTATATATACATACCACCGCGAGACATTGGCCTTTGTGGGGTTTTTGCAGCGATACAAATAATAAATATAAATATATACAAAGGACCACCGCGAGGTATTACCCTCCGCGGGGTTTTTATTATAATAACTATATGTATATAACGAGAAAAGAAAAAGGGATCAAATAAACCGCCGCGAGATGTCACTCTCCGTGGGGTTTTAAAGCGATGATGGGGGATGCTAAAATTAAATGGTTAGGGGTTAGGAGGTTAGCGTGCAGAAATTAAATTACTGGAATGAAGATGGTCGCGGGAGATGACCCACCGCACCAGTTAGATAAGACCACCGCGAGGAACGAGTTCCTTGTTCGGGGTTGGAATGAATGTACAGGAAATTAAACCACCGCGAGGAACGAGTTCCTCGATCGGGGTTAGAATAAATAAAAAGGGGATTAAATAAACCGCCGCGAGATGTCACTCTCCGCAGGGTTTTGAAGTGATGATAAGGGAGGGTTAGAATGCAGAAATTAAATTACTGAAATAAAACGGTCACGGGAGATGGCCCACCGCACCAATTAGATGAGACCACCGCGAGGAACTGGTTCCGTCAACGGGGTTTGAACAAATAAAAGGGGATCAAGTAAACCGCCGCGAGATGTCACTCTCCGCGGGGTTTTGAAGCGATGATAGGGGAGGGTTAGAGTTATGCAGTTAACGGTTAGGATGTTTGAATGCGAAAATTAAATTACTGAAATAAAATGGTCGCGGGAGATAGTCCACCGCACCAGTTAGATGAGACCACCGCGAGGAACTGGTTCCGTCAACGGGGTTTGGACAGAAATAAATAACAAAAGAAGGGGAAGGGAAGTGTGATCGCCAGGGGCTGAGAACCCCACAAGAAATGTCCTGATCGCGTTCACCGCCGAAGCGGGAGCAGTGCGGGTCCTCTCTTCCTCTTCGGTCGGCCGGCCGACGAAGAGGGCCTTCTTTGGTTACCCTGATTTTTATTATTCTTTTTATTTTGTTTTATCTTTTGTTATTATATTTTTTTGGGGTTTTGTTGCTTTTATTATTTTTTTATGTTTTTATGTCTTTTAGAGAGACGTGAGAAGATGAAGAAAGAAACCGAGAGGTAGATGATAGAATAATATAATAGGATATAAGGAAAAATCACTAAGAAAAATATATATAGAGTGAGAGACGTATTTTAGACAAAATAGAAAAGAACGGGAATGGAGATTTAATGATATATGATAACAACAAGAGAGGGGAGATAGACTTCCTTTTAGATAAAATAGAGAGGGATGAGGGTGGAACTTTAACAACAAATAACAATAATAAGGGACAGAACTAAAATGGGATGAGAGAGATGATAGCCGGGTACCTCAAAATAAGAGGGATGGTCGCGTTTCATCCTCGAACTGGGGCATGTGAGTTGCTTCTCCTGCTCTTTCGGCCGACTGAAGAAGCGGACTTCTGGACTGGTTAACCTTATTGGGCGGCCGATGACGGGCTCGAGAATGCGCGTCGGAGACGCGGACGCAGCACGGCGAAGGGCCTTCACAGCAGACTCCAGGAATTGGTTAGACTGAACATAATAACACACATGCATATATATATATGTATACGAGTAGTAAATATGTTTACATAACATGTGTATGAACATATTAAACATTATATATATATCATATACATATATATATCAATATATATATATGGAGGAAAGAATGAAATAGAGAGGGCGAGAGAGGGGATGAGAGAGGGAGAGAGGAGAAGGAGGGGAGAACAGAGAGATAACCGAGAGAGGGAATTGAGAGGAAGAGAGAAAGAAGAACAAAATAAAAAAAGGGAAAAAATGTATAAAAAAAGAGAGAGATTGGATAATGAGAGTGAGAAAGAGAGAGAATAATAAAAAGGGAATAAAAGAGTGGGAGTGGGAGGAAGAGAGAGAGGGTAATAACAAAAAATTAAAAGAATGAAAGAGGGAGGAAGAGAGATATATCGAGAGAGGGTGAGGGAGATTGGGAATGTGAGAGAGAGAGAGAGAGAGGGAGAGAGAGGGAGAGAGAGAGAGAGAGAGAGAGAGAGAGGGAAAAGAGAGACGAGGGGGACGGAGGGTGCAGAAAGAGGGAGGAAGAGAGTGGAGAAGGGAAGTGAGAGAGAAGGAAAGAGAGAGGGGAGAGAGAGACGGGGAGACAGAGAGAGAGAGAGAGATAGAGAGAGAGAGAGGGAGAGAGGGAGAGAGGGAGACGGAGAGAGAGAGAAACGGGGAGAAAGAGGGGCGGTGCGAAAGAGAGAGTGAGAGGGAGAGAGGTGTCGTACTCCTGGTTTTGATGATGACAACGATAATATAAGTGATATAGACACTTAAGTTTTAATGAATGTTTAATAGGAACAAAAGGATGCAGGGTGCTCGATGCGTCAACGCCATAATGGAGCAGCGTCGACGCAGCGGCTTAAGAGACGCCAATGTACAAGGCAAGACAGGCTTTAAGTACATGTTCGTGCGTCAATGCCACCAACTGGCAGCGTGGACGCAGCAGTTCAAGTATCTCCTTGCAACCTCTGGAGTACCTTGGCAGCGTCGACGCTGCAGCTCGTTGGGTCGACGCAGCAGCTTGATGGATTGACAAGGTGACCAGAGGGTGGACGCAGCTGCACAATGCGTCAACGCACTCCTTGACGCAAGAAGGCTGAAGCCATCCAATTTCAGCTGCTGGAACACACCAATGCGTCAACGCAGCATGATGAGAGCGTCGACGCAACACGTCTAACTACTGAAGACCTGATCACTGGATCACCGATGCGTCAACGCAGCAGTGGAGCAGCGTCGACGCAACTGTCAATAGAGTGGCTGGTTGCTCACTGGAACGCAACAATGCATCAACGCCATGGGTTGGAAGCGTCAACGCAGCAGATTTGAGTCTTGCTGGTAGAATGCCCTTGAAGGGTGCATCAACCCTATGAAGCAAGGCACGTGATCCGAGGTGCCTGGCTCGTAGTCCCAGGATGGACGAGGTACCAGGATGCTGACACGTTGAAGCTGGGACGTGCTACTTCACCACGTGGACCAATCAATTGAAGCTCTCTAGGGCGTCTCTGCCCTATCCTCCGAAGCCCCTGTTATTGGTATATAAATCCCTCTTCGTCTTCAGTGAAGAGGTTAATCACTCCAAGAAAGAAGTGAAGAAAAAGAGGCCATCTGAGAGCAGGAAGAGAACAGGAGAGAGATAGGCCAGCAGAGAAGAATTAGAGAGAAAAAGATGAAGATCGTGAGAGTGGAAACAGTAGAAGAAGAAAAGAGCAGAGAACAGTAAGAGTGCGTGAGCTGAGAAGAAGAAAGAAGAGGAAGAAAAGAAGAAGAAGAGAGAAGCCTATTGAAGACCTGTTCAGTCTGTTCGTGGATCAAATCCAGAACGACTATTGTGTTTCATTTCCAGCTTTTGATGCTGTGCTTTTCATGTTTCGTGTTTCTTATTTTTTTCTTTGTGTTACTCCTATTGTGATTGTTCTTCTGAACCTCTGGACTGAGGTCGGATTCCTCCAGGTGGGTCAAGAGAAGGGAGATCTGATCTCCAGTTGCAAGTAGCTGGGTGCTACTTGTGGGTATCCTCCGGGTTGGAGGAAGGGAGGCTAGTCCTCCGGTTCTGGTCTTGCTGGTAGCAGGTCCAGGTATACCCTCCGGGTTGGAGGAAGAGAGACTTGGGTCTCTGGTTGCTGGTGACTGGGTGCCACTGGTGTTCCCTCCGGTTGGGAGGAAGAGGGGAGGCTATTCCCCTGATCAAGCTGTTTGGCAGCGAGTGTTCGCAGACTGAGTCTGCAGGTTACTAGCTTGTGCTAGTGGAAGCCTCACTCCTGTTGAGAGTGAGGGGTGGATGTAGGTCTTGGTGACCGAACCACCTAAAAATCTCCTGTGCAAGTGATTGTGCTTTGTGCGTTTGTTCCTTGCCTTCTACCTCCCCTTCACAGGTTGTGCATGCTTGGCTAGGTGTGTTAATTGGGAGTAATCTCTTAGCATTGTTCTCTGCTAAGTGTGCTTGGGTTGATTAGCTCTGCTTGCAAGTCTGGTGTGATCAGGTGGCTGCATTGTTGCAGTCCAACTGTTTGATCAATTGCTTGATCATCATCTCCTCTTGGATAGCTCATTAGTTGTTATTCCGCATATCTGAGCTTTTAGTGTTCTAATTCGGGCATAATTTTTAGAGGGATACATTCACCCCCCTCTGTATCCGGGCCTAGCAACCTAACAATTGGTATCAGAGCGGTGTCTGCTTAGAAGGTCCAGCGACCTGCAGATCCGATCTTGTTGTCTTAGGTGCTAATTTGTTTCTAGTGTATCATTATTCCTGTTGCATTGAATCTACCTTCTATTTGTTTCAATGGCTCCTCCACCCGTCTTTAGTGGTTCTGATTTTAATAAGTGGCACACTGCTCTCCATGCTTATGTTAAAGCTGTTAAGCCTGATCTGTGGAAATTAATTTCACAAGGTCCTCACACCTTACCTACGAAAGTGTCCAAATGGACCGACAGACACAGATCAAAGGACGGAGAAAATCAGAAAGCCTTTAATCTGATGAAAGCAGCTACTGACAGAGCTTTATGGTCTTGCTTTCATAATTGCAGGTCCGCTAAGGACATCTTGGATATGCTGAAGAAAATTCACAGGGCAAATGAGGACAGCTGCATGATGGCTGACAGATATAATCAAGGCAGCAGTCAAGATGAAGATGATGATGATAATGAGGTAAATCCCTTTGAAAACTATACTTCAGATGATTGGGAAAATACTTATGCTGACTTGTTGGGGCTATATGAAAAATTACAAAGGGAACATAAGAAACTGAAAAAGGGTATTAGGTTAAACAGTGTAAATTCCTCTTCATGTCAAAATTGTTTAAAATTGAGACAAACAAATGATGATTCTATATCTGAAATTCGTGACCTTGAGAGTCAAGTCAAATTGCTAAGGAAAAAGAATCAAGATTCTGTTAACTCAGAACTAAGCAAACTAAAATCTGAAAATGACTCTCTAAAATAATCTGCTAAATAAAATGATAAAGAATATGAGAAACTCAAACAAGAGAATGATTTGCTGATTGAAAAAATGAATGCCATAAAATCTGTAAACATAGAATTACAGAAAGAGTGTGGAACACAACAAAGAGAAATGAAACAAATTGAAAATGGAAGAAAGTATGAAGTCAATTCAGAAGACCAGCTTCTAATAAATGAATTGGTTCAAAATGATAAGCTCAAAGAAGAAATTGAAAAATCGGAGTTGTTAAACAGTGCAATGTCTGAGAGACTTCTAACCTTAGAAAAAGGAAAAACGGTGTGTGTTGAAATTCCTGAAAAATTGAGCAATCTGGAACAAGAAATTGAAAAATATAAAACTGCTAACAAGGTGTTAACTGAATGTGTGAATTGCAGTGAGCAAGAAATCGCCAACTATGAGTTACAAATCACCTCCTTGGAAAATGAAATTCATGACTTGAAAAATTCCTTGTCCAAATTTGTTCATGGTCAAGAAAATCTAGATAAATTGCTAGGTGTTAAAGTCAATTTTCAAAAAGAAGGGTTGGGCTATAATCCAACAAAGAAAAAGAATTTTGAAAATATGATTCAAACTTCAGCTGTTCCAAATGTTGCCTCTGCTAGTTCAGCCAATCCGTCAGTGTTTCAATTTGCTGCTCAAAGAATTTTAATGCCAACTGAAAAATAAAAGGGAAAGAATAAAATGGCTTCTACTACTTACATGCATCCTGTTTTTAAATCTCATGCTAACAGGAAACTCATGTCATGCCTTAAATGTCATAAAGCTGGTCATCAAATGCATGAATGCAAACTGAAAGGAAAAGATGACATGAATGCCAGTGAAATGCATGTTAGGAAAACTCATGTCAGAAATCATGAGGTTCAGAAAAAGAAAATGTCATGCTATTACTGCCATAGAATTGGTCATTTGATGCATGAGTGTGAATTAAAAGAACTGGATGATTTGAATGCTGAAATAATTAATGCTGAGAAATTTCATGATGAAAAATCTTCATTCTAGAAAAAGAAAGTTGAATGTCTGCACTGTGGCAAACTAGGACACAGCATTGCACAATGCTGGTTTAAAGATGGTAAAAAAATGTCTTTCTCACATCATGCTAAATCCCCTGCAAACCGTAATGATGTTGATAGGAATAAAATTGCTGCAAATAGAAAATATTCTGCATGTGTCAACTGTGGGAAGACAGGCCACAGGACCATTGAATGCTGGCATGCTCAGGGTAGAAATGAGAATTTTAAGAGAATGAATTCTTCTCATTGTTTTAACTGTGGAAAGCCAGGTCACAGGGCTACAACCTGTTGGCTGGCAGGAGACCAAAGCAATACTGGTTTTGGTAAACATAATTTTAATTCTGTTAACAGAAACTCTCATACATATGCACATAAAAATCATGTTAATAAGAATGTGTATAAATCCAATCTGAAACCTACTGCATCTTGCTATTATTGTGGTACAAATGGTCATTCAATGAATAATCGCTACTTGATGAAATCTGATGACCATGCTGCTAGAAATGTGCTGAGAAGACCTGCTAGGAGTAATACTGTCATGTCAGGATCCAAGACTTCTTGGGTGCCTATCTGTGCAAAATAGTTTTCTTACCTGCAGGTGTGCCTTGGAAGCTGAAGAATAAAGAGGGGTAATAAACCAAGGCACTCAAGAAGAAAACCCCTAGGACTAAAATTTTTAGGTAAATTCTCTGCATTTCCTATAATGAAATTCACTGAATATCTTGTTTGAAGTGTTCTTGCACACTAGTCATCTATTGAACACTATGAACATTCATGTCTCTCAATGCTCATACTTAATTGTCTGTTTAGACATTGAAATGGGAATAAATTTGCATTCTGAAAAATCTGAAAAGCTAAAAATTGATCCATGCATGCATGCTCACATTTAAAAAATCTGCCTTGTTTCTCATGAGCACATGTTGAGATATCAGTGCATAATTCAGATTGAGAATTGATTGAAAATCAGAACTGCATGTTGAATTATTATGATTGACCTCTATGGTATATTAAATGGTAAGCTACCAAAAGGCAGGGAGATCTGTCTGGAGGTTCTTACTATGTGTGAAGTAGTCTTCTAGACCAAGTTCTCCGCCTAGTATCATGGGTCATTTTGCTTATTATGGCAGTCTGAATGTGCATGTATCACAATTTCATAGATTCAGTCTTCATGGCAAACATTGCATGATCTAAGGGGGAGGTTGCTTAAGATTAATTTCTCGGTAACAAAATGCTGGATAGAGGACAGAGTTATTACTGCCGGCTGGTTAAGTGAGTTGACGCTATGATGAAACTGAGTCAACGCTGTGGACAATTGGGTTCTGAAATTGAACAAATGTTTATGATGTCTAGATGGATTAGTTGACGCAGTGAAGAGGGTGAGTTAACGCAGCTGTGCCTTATTGGAATCTCAGGGTTACATCTTCCTCTTTTGGAAACTTCCTTCTCACATCAACTTGCTCTGTCCATATATCCTGTCCTTTCCGTTCTTATCCCATAATAAAGCTTCCTTGACATCCGTGTACGGGAAAAATCTCTAGTGCACTGAGATATGTAGATGATGTCTTGAATTCAGGGGGAGTTACAGTGATAATTCCTGTGGAATATGAGATATATTCTGAAATGCTCTATGATATGTTAATGATAGGAGATCCATAATTCTTATGATGTTTGAATTCAAGATCTTTTGAACCCAATTATGCACTTTGTATGGAGCAAAAGCTGAACAATTTAATAAAACCAGGACCTCATCTTCTCTCGATCCTTATTGTTCAAAAGTAAAGAAACCAATATGTGTAGAGGAATTTAATAATTGTATTGATGATGAACTCAGAAATTGTTTATAAACGTTAAAGATGCAATCTATTCACATGGAATATAATGCAGAGCAATGGTAGTTGTTCACTGAGAAATTAGCCCTATGCACCAAAGAAGTGCTGAAGAGCAAGTCATGAGGTGCGCTACTATCTCTGTCTTCAAGAGAAAAACAAATCATTCCATAGCAATGGTAACTATCAACTGAGAAACTACCTTCAAGCACTTATGAAGTGCTGATAGGCATGTCATGAAGTCAGTTGCCACCTCTGGTTAGTCAATACAGAATAGTTTGCTATGCTGAGTAACCGGGTACTCGGGTGTCTGATAAACATGTGTACCCGTGTCAAAATGCTAGCAATACTTGACTGCAAATGAAATTGTGAAAAGAAGTTGAAAATGCTGAAAATGTGAAAACAATTAAAACAGGTGAGTTTGGTTGATCTGATGCTCCTTATTCAACTGAGTCTATCTTCAATGCCAGTTAAATTTCTCTATCTGAAAGGCTTCTTAAAATTGAAAGATATAAGGGTCAGAAATGAAAATGGTTCTAGTGTGAAAAGAGTTCTATTTTTTCTCCAGGCAGGTGGCTTTAGTGGTTCATGGCTTCTAATTCAATGTTTTAAGATTATTTCTTCTCTGTATCATTAAATGAATTAGAGCCTAATTACATACATCTCTTTCATGGGAACTCGATCTGCAACACGTAAAATTCCTTGAATATAAGCCTGATTATCTCACTATCTTAGCACCTTAAGAAAATCCCTTGAACGGATGTCTCTATGGTTACTTGTCTTGCTTCTTCTGTTCACATCAGCCTCACTGCGTAGACGCAATGTCCCTTGGCGTCCACGCCTTGTGTCTTTCTGACTACTTGTCTTGTGTTTTCTGTTCACATATGCCTCACTGCATAGACGCAATGCCCCCTTGGCGTCCATGCATTGCCTCTAATACAACTTTCTTCAACCCAGTTCACCGACTTGAACCGGCTGAACCGTTCACAAAAAGGGTCTTCGTAGCCTCTTTAAAAGAGTAGCTTGACCGCCACTCGTCTCCACTCCGTTCGAAACCCTTGGACGAGTTACCTTCCGTGTTCTCCAAACACCCTCCCACACCATTTCTTGTCTCCGATCATCTTCGGCAAGGGTGCTCAGTCGGGAAAGCGGTTGATGGAGCAGAACTTGAGGGATTCGAGTGCGACACAGTTGACGATGGACTCACTCACAGAGGATGCGCTTGATGCTCCAATGGCCAACCCTCCAGAAGCGACACCATCTACAGCTATTTCCAGGAAGCGCAAAGGAAAGGAGAAGGAGAGACGTCCTTGGAGCCCTAGTCTTCCGGTCAAGAGAAGGAAGTCCTCAAAATTGATATCAGCTGAACCACGCACCTCTTCTGGTATAACGGGGAAGAAGAAATCCAGGTCTTCTGTTGTCATCAATATAGAAGAACCTCTCAAGGTTCTTATCCCCAGGTACATTGTAAGTTCCGATGAAAAGCTACTGACTGCATTTCCTGAGGTACGGCCTGCATTAGAATTTCAAGGCTGGTGGAAGTTTGTGACGAAGCACACTGTTTACTATCCTACTCTCGTTAAAGAATTTATCAGAATTTGAAATATGAACCGAAGATTTCCAAATTGTCCTCCACTGTTAGAAATGTTCATTTTGAGTTAACTAGTGCCCTACTTGGTCGAGTTTGGAAAATACCAATGGGAGGAGCAAAGCTTCATTCGTATGAGCTAGATGAACATGAGGCGTTTGCTGTTTTGACTGGGTTAACCAAAGACCCCTCTGACGTGAAACAAACATACCTGTCCAGTCTGAAAGCTAATATATTTATACCATCTGTCAGACTACTTCATCGCATATGCACGTCTATCATCACACCTCAAAGCAGTGGTAGAGAAAGAGTCACAGATATGCAGCGATTCCTGTTGTACTGCATGCTAAAGGAAGTTAAGATTTCTTTAACTGATGTTGTAGTTCAGACAATTGGAACTTGTCTTCACCACTCTAGAACACTACCTTATGCAGCACACCTCACATCAATTTTCAAAAAGGTAGGAGTGGATTTTGGAACTGAAAAGAAACATGTTGTCCCCAAAGGAAACATATATTCCATGTCTTACGTTCAGAGATTTATGGGCTTCCAAGTCATTGATGGTAAGGCTGTTAAGAATCCTTCCCAGTCAGAAATCAGCTCAATCAGAGACAGGACAGGCATCAAAAATAGTCACTGTGGATGATAGTCAAGTGAACATGACAGAGATACCAATTCCACCTGTGGTGAGAGAAGGAAGACCAGAGGGTAGTTCAGCAAGAGGAGAGCATGAGGTTGAAGAAACATTTGTGAGATCATCAAGCCCTCAGTTGGAAACTGGGGAACCCAGTGGCTCTACACCAACAATGGAAATTGGTGTTTATAGGAGGCCTTTTCCAACCTCTGATACAGCTCCACCACCAGCCACTGTTGAAGAGATGTTTGCTCACATGTCTATGATGCTGCAGCGTCAGGATGCAAAGATGGACAAGCTAATGGAGTTTACAAATTATCATCTGAACAAACTGACTGCTCGGATTATACAATTTGAAGTCTCTGTCTTATCCGAGTGGCAAAAATTCCTACTCTCCAAGATGCTATCTGACCAAGCCACAAGGTCTGTCTTGAAACACATATCAGCTCTTCTTGACAAACTCTCAACACTGGTGTCCGACGTGCACATCAACCAATCTTCATTTTGTCAATCTTTTGCAAAGATTATTGATATATGTTATGATGTGAGGATAGGTGTTGAAACCCTCAAGAGTCATATCAATGCACTTCCTCAATGCATCAAGGTTCTTTTAGGCAAGATTGACACTGTGACTGACACACTCAAATATCTTGAAAATCAACTGAAGAAATCTGATGATATGTTCTCTGCACTTGCACATGTGAGGACCACACTGCAATATGACTTAGCTGCTATATCTCAAGACATTCGCACGTTGCTGGGCAGAGATCAATCTACTACTCCAAGATCTCACTCTACTCCAAGTCAACCACCAAGGGCTCGCAGATCTTCTTCCAGTCATGCCAGATTTTTCAATTGAGGCCTCATAGCAGATCACATATTGCCCCCTTCATGATGATGTCAAAGGGGGAGAGCAGCATGAGTTCAAATGAGTTCAAATGATAGCATATGTTTCTTTTTGTAATTAAGCATACATCACAATGTAGCTTCATGAATTACAGATACTTGAATACAATGTAGCTTCATGAATTACAAATACTTGTACTTCTGATTCACAGATAACCATGCATTTGTTTGATGCCTCATCCTTAAAACAGTCTACAGTTGCCATCATCAAAAAGGGGGAGATTGTTGTACTCCTAGTTTTGATGATGACAACGATAAGATAAGTGATATAGACACTTAAGTTTTAATGAATGTTTAACAGGAACAAAAGGATGCAGGGTGCTCGATGCGTCAACGCCATAATGGAGCAGCGTCGACGCAGCGGCTTAAGAGACGCCAATGTACAAGGCAAGATAGGCTTTAAGTACATGTTCGTGCGTCAACGCCACCAACTGGCAGCGTGGAGGCAGCAGTTCAACTATCTCCTTGCAACCTCTGGAGTACCTTGGCAGCGTCGACGCTGCAGCTCGTTGGGTCGACGCAGCAGCTTGATGGATCGACAAGGTGACCAGAGGGTGGACGCAGCTGCACAATGCGTCAACGCACTCCTTGACGCAAGAAGGCTGAAGCCATCCAATTTCAACTGCTGGAACACACCAATGCGTCAACGCAGCATGATGAGAGCGTCGACGCAACACATCTAACTGCTGAAGACCTGATCACTGGATCACCGATGCGTCAACGCAGCAGTGGAGCAGCGTCGACGCAACTGTCAATAGAGTGGCTGGTTGCTCACTGGAACGCATCAATGCGTCAACGCCATGGGTTGGAAGCGTCAACGCAGTACATTTGAGTCTTGCTAGTAGAATGCCCTTGAAGGGTGCATCAACCCTATGAAGCAAGGCACGTGATCTGAGGTGCCTGGCTCGTAGTCCCAGGATGGATGAGGTACCAGGATGCTGACACGTTGAAGCTGGGGCCTGCTACTTCACCACGTGGACCAATCAATTGAAGCTCTCTAGGGCGTCTCTGCCCTATCCTCCGAAGCCCCTGTTATTGGTATATAAATCCCTCTTCGTCTTCAGTGAAGAGGTTAATCACTCCAAGAAAGAAGTGAAGAAAAAGAGGCCATCTGAGAGCAGGAAGAGAACAGGAGAGAGATAGGCCAGCAGAGAAGAATTAGAGAGAAAAAGATGAAGATCGTGAGAGTGGAAACAGTAGAAGAAGAAAAGAGCAGAGAACAGTAAGAGTGCGTGAGCTGAGAAGAAGAAAGATAAGGAAGAAAAGAAGAAGAAGAGAGAAGCCTATTGAAGACCTGTTCAGTCTGCTCGTGGATCAAATCCAGAACGACTATTGTGTTTCATTTCCAGCTTTTGATGCTGTGCTTTTCATGTTTCGTGTTTCTTATTTTTTTCTTTGTGTTACTCCTATTGTGATTGTTCTTCTGAACCTCTGGACTGAGGTCGGATTCCTCCTAGTGGGTCAAGAGAAGGGAGATCTGATCTGCAGTTGCAAGTAGCTGGGTGCTACTTGTGGGTACCCTCCGGGTTGGAGGAAGGGAGGCTAGTCCTCCGGTTCTGGTCTTGCTGGTAGTAGGTCCAGGTGTACCCTCCGGGTTGGAGGAAGAGAGACTTGGGTCTCTGGTTGCTGGTGACTGGGTGTCACTGGTGTTCCCTCCGGTTGGGAGGAAGAGGGGAGGCTGTTCCCCTGATCAAGTTGTTTGGCAGCGAGTGTTCGCAGACTGAGTCTGCAGGTTACTAGCTTGTGCTAGTGAAAGCCTCACTCCTGTTGAGAGTGAGGGGTGGATGTAGGTCTTGGTGACCGAACCACCTAAAAATCTCCTGTGCAAGTGATTGTGCTTTGTGCGTTTGTTCCTTGCCTTCTACCTCCCCTTCACAGGTTGTGCATGCTTGGCTAGGTGTGTTAATTGGGAGTAATCTCTGAGCATTGTTCTCTGCTAAGTGTGCTTGGGTTGATTAGCTCTGCTTGCGAGTCTGGTGTGATCAGGTGGCTGCATTGTTGCAGTCCAACTGTTTGATCAATTGCTTGATCATCATCTCCTCTTGGATAGCTCATTAGTTGTTATTCCGCATATCTGAGCTTTTAGTGTTCTAATTCGGGCATAATTTTTAGAGGGATACATTCACCCCCCTCTGTATCCGGGCCCAGCAACCTAACAAGAGGGAGAGCAGAGAGAGGAGAGAAAGTGAGGGACGGGGAGAGAGAGAGAGAGAGAGAGAGAGAGAATGAGAGAGACAAGGGAGAGAGAGGGAGTGCGAGAGAGAGAGTGAGAGGGAGAGAGGGAGAGAGGGAGAGCAGAGAGAAGGGGGGGTCACGGTCGTCGTCGGCAGCGGTGGACGGTGGTGACGGAGGAGGGCGACGGTAGCGGCGGTGGCCTGGAGCGGTGGGGGCGTGGACCGGAGGCGGCGTCGGGGCCGGCTGCGGTCTGCGGCGGTGGAGTCATGGGCGGCTGGGCGGCGTCGGGAGGAGGCCGGAGGCGGTGCTGCGCCGGGGGGGCATCGTCACGGGGCGACGACGACGGCGGGGGCGCTGGCGGGTGGCGCCGGAGGCGGGGGCGCTGGGCGGAGACGGCAGCGGCGGCGTCGACGGCCGGGGGCGTGACCGGAGGAGGAGCGGGGGGCGTCGCGGTGGTGTAGGGCGACCGGAGGCGGCCGGCCGTGGCGGGAGGAAAAGGCCGTTGCGGCCTTTTGTTCAAACCGGGGGGGCACGGGCGACGAGGCCCCCCCTGCGAACTCACTAAATCCCTTTTTTTTGTTTTAAAACGCCAGTAAGAGAGAGAGAGAGAGGTTGGGGAAAAGAGAGAAGACAGAGAGAGAGGAGAAGGGGTGAGGGAGAAAGAGATCGAGGGAGAGAGATGGAGGGGGAAAGAGAGAAAGACAGGGGGTGGTTGAGAGATCAATGGGGAGTGGGAGAGAATGCAGAGGGATGGGGAGAGGATCCGGGAATGGGAGATGGAGCTCGGGAGAATGGAGAGTGGGAGTGAGTTCGAGAGAATCCGGGAGTAGTTGGACGTGGGAGATGGCTTGGTATCGAGAGAAATGGAGAGAGGGTGTGGGTTAGAGAGATCTCTCCATGAATGAGAGGGGGGCATAGATCCTAGAGACACGGGAAGGGAGTGAGGGAATAATTTAGGTAATAAAAGATGGGGCCATGCCCATTAAAATTGATTTGTTTATTTTGTTTATTTATTTTTGGAACAAGCATGGGCCAAGCCCATTAGCACACATATTTTTTTATACACATTTTTTTGAATAAGAATGGGCCAAGCCCACTAGCACACGCCAACTTCTCTGTAGAAAGAACGGGTTAAGCCTATTAGCACATGATTCCAAGTCCATCAACACAAGAAGTTTTCATGTAGACAAGGATGGGGTGAGCCCATTAACACATTTATTGTAAGAAAAGCAAAGCCATAAACCCATTAACGAGGGTTTCATTTATTACAAGAAACAATAATTTACTTTTCGTGAGACGAGATCATCAGATAAAAATTGGAGATCATTCAGATAACTTAACTGTACGAGCCGCTTTGGGGCATCTTAGTGTAATACGGGATCTGCTCAGCATAATGCTAAAATGCCGTGTCTACAGCTGCCCCGCCTTGGCGTCTGCTTTGCAGGGGAATGACACGGAGTGGAATGAAACAGAAGTGTAATGAAGTGGAGTGGAGAAAGGACTGAAAAGTGGATGCTAAGGCGTGATGAGACACGTTTTTAACACTACGTGATTGGAATCTTTCTTGAATTTCAACGAAACAACCTTGACGAAGGTCCTCCAAAATCAACGATTGTTTGGCTGGAAATAACAAAAGACTAATAGAAAGAGGGACCAACTTCCGGGCGCGGAAGTACCTGAGTCGTAGACCCTCCGGTTTCACCTTGGGGAGCGGTTACCAGCCAATGTGGAAGTGCTGCGGCCAAGGTGGGTCCAATGGAGTAAGTAAAAAGGGTAGCTGATAAATCCAAACAAAGGTTTCTTTCGGCCAACCAGTCCAAGATGGTTTCACAGAAACTCAGTACTCGATTCAGAATGGAATATCCCGTATTAATCAAGAATTTAAGCACAACGGCCCTCACAATCGAGTTAAATGAATGATCTTCCACAGTGATATCAAAGTCCTACATGAATGTATGCTGGGTTTAAAGGAAAAATTAAAACAAACTAAAAGTAGAAAATAGCCAAGGATAATATTGTTAAGTTACTTAGGATGGGTCAGGATACCGATTCGATGAGCCGATATTGAGCCGGGGCCCGTTTATCCACGCACCGACTCACCGAACGGAACCATCATTCCCGAGCCACCACAACCTAACGGCCTATCCGTACGTCTTGAACTCCTCTGAAATTATCACTGTTTTTGTTGGAGGGGAACTCAAACTCCAGATTCATCCAAGGCATAAGGTCCTTGACGTGCTCTAATAGCGTAAATATCATATAGTAGGATGTATGACACAGTGGGGTCAGTCACCGGGGTGACTGATGGTGGGACATGGTAGGGCAATGGCGCCCTCTTGCTCTCTTATTTTTATTTTATTCTTGGAACCTGCACCGAATAGCAAGCAGTGAAGAAGGATTATTTCATAAGAAGTAAAATTACATTCGACTGTACAGGACATCCGCACACCAATACAGGAGCCGGGAAAAACACGACGCAAATCAGACAAGATTCATCCGGTTAAAATTCACCATGGTAACTTGTCATAAATGCATTACATTTACCTTTTTACCCCCCCTTTTCACTATAAGTACCCCTTTGATCCTTAGATAAAAATCATCCATTGGTGGTTCGGGGAGTCAAGCTCTTTTTTTGAGATGGGAGAGAAATCCTGCCCTTTTGAGATGGAAGGTGGGCCTTCCCGCCCTGCCAAGAGGAGCAGGTTCGGCCGCGAATTCAGGAGGTTGACCGACATTGAAGGCCATCTGAGCGAGAGGATTCTCTCACGGGCGGTAAGTTGGTTCTTTCTCCTAGTTTCTTTCGTAAGTTCTCCCTCGCTTTTTCATTCTTTTCTTTTCCTTCCTTTCAGCCGTATCCTCTTTTTCCGGGCCCGAGAAAATTTTCAAAGCTGCCCTGGCTATCGAAGCTTACGTCCAACATCACCATTGGTATGAGGGCCGTTATTTCAAAATGACACCTCCAAGGGTTGGTGATCCATGCCAAGCATTATGACAAGATCTGCATGGATTGGGCGGCCCTGGGTGCATTGGCAGAGGTTTGGCATCCAGAAACCCACACTTTTATCTTCCCTACTTTTGAGGCAACGGTCCTCCTCGAGGAGGCAGAGCTTCTGCTAGGCTTAAGAAGATCGATGAAGGATGACAGGATAAAGGTTTCACGGATGCGGAAGAGGGTATCTACCGAGGAAGTTCTTGGAAGCTTTATGTCATCTGGAACCATAAAGAGCGTTCAGACTCAGAAGGGAGTCAACCTGCAAAAGCTCGCAGACTGGACCATGATTGCCTTAGAAGGGTTGATAGATGATGAACATTTAGAAGCGCTTATGAAAGGGTTCACAATTTGTTTGGCCGGAGCTCTCCTCTTTCCTTGTACTGACAACATCGTAGAGGAAGACCAATTGGGAGCGATCTGTGGACTTTGGGAGGGAAAGAGAGTGGGGCCCGCTGTCCTCGCGCATCTTTACAGTGGTCTCACGGCTTCCAACATGGGTAGGCCTCCTCACGGGTGCATGCTTCTCCTCAACTGCTGGATTGATCTTCACTTCAAATTTGATCACCACGAAGGGGTACAGACCGCCTCCAGGATTTTCGAACAAAGCCCCCTCCATTACATGGCCGATGTGTTGGGCTTCAGTGGGAAGGTGGCGAATCGCATGCCCCGTCTGAAGACACGTGGCGACTGGCGTACTCACTTCAACTCCTTGGCGCGAGATATGTTCACTTGTGTGCCAGCATGTTTACTTTCACGTGGTCTCCTCACAAGATCTTCTCCCGATGCTGAACTTTAGCTTATCGGTGCAACCAAATTTGTTCTTTACAGCTCGCACCGGTGCTGCCTGCAAATTGGCCTTCCTCGGCACTCTCTTCCTATGCTATCCAACCTTCCTCTGATTAAGGAGAGAGAGCTGGGCACGGAGGATGATGCGAAGGATGTGAAGGCGATCAAAGCTTCATGGAAGGCAAGCATTCTGAGGAAGGTGACGGTGTCTGTGAGTGAGGATCGAGAGCTATGGAAGGCTTATGTAATGGAGCTCAGGAAACTGAGGCCTGAGGTGTCCAAACTCTGATGTATGTTATCTTGAAATAAATGCAGAGCCTTAATGCCATTGCACTCTCTTTCAGTCTCCCCCCTCCCCTTTTCTTTGTGACTGGAATGGCAGACGTCGGGTGATGGTCGGCCGTTGCCGGATAGGATATGGGAGACCGAAGCAACTACAGTATGCGGAGATGCCCTGAGATGTCATGGAGCTGAGGATTTCTCTTCAGGTGGCGAGGAGAGAAGTAAACTGGGAGAGAATGGAAAGAGAGGCATGAATAAAGCTACATCGGGATCGAGAGGAGAGGAGGGCACGTGAGGCCCAAGTGATGAAGCTCTGGAAGAAACAGTGCTTGGACACGTCACTCCTTCAGAGTCACTGCCGATTGGAGGAGAGTTGGAGCTCACGGTGGAGGAGCTCCTGGGATTGGTGTAGTCTCCATCGCAGAGTAAGGGGCGGCTCAGCCAATAGCCTCGGGTTCAAGAGCTTCACGGCTGTCGAGGTCGCGAGAGACCAGAGGAGGGCGAGGAGCGCTACGTACGATGCGATGAGATAACTGCAACGTCGCAGAGCTCTAGATGACCTCCCAGGGACCTCCCTCTTAGGAGAGGAGAGAGACGACCAAGGGGGTAGTGCGAGATTTAGCAAGTTGCTCATACACCCACTCTCTTCTCATGGTGAACACGACAGCTTATATAGACGTATGAATGGAATGACATGCTCTCATGTGACGGGTTTGCCCTCCATGCGTTCCTTCTCTTCTACGCCTCTTCTTTTCATGTCGTCCCCATGTGACGTGTTTAACAGAATTCCCCTGAGATAACGGATCGTGTCTCAGACTCATTGGGCATTTCTTTCGGGAGAATCCATCACAAATTTTAATGATGTACCACCGAATTCAAAGATACCAACCGCCCTTCTGTCCTCTTTCCATGTAGACGAGTCCACTCCCGGATTCAAAGATATCGACTTCCATTGTCCTTTCTCCTGTGGATGAGTCCACTCCCAAATTCGAAGAGGTCGACCTGCATTGTCCTTTCTCCATGTAGATGACCTCATCTCAGATTTATTTCAATCATGATGAACACAGGGAACCTAGATGTGTAGGGTGTGAATCAACCCGCTACGCTCCCGACCTCGTTTACTTCGAGTGAAAGATGGGTGCTTTGTTACAAGGCCCACTGCAAGAGGAAGTGGGAGACATCTGGATCATATCCCTTCAATCCTATAAATACTCCCCCCGCCTGCTTCACTTGAAAGCACGGAGTTGTGGAGACTGGTTAGAAGAGTGAAAAGTCGATAGGAGGGAGTAAGAGTTTCTCATTCTCTGAGATGGACGGAGAGTCCAGTTTCAGGGTGGAGGGCGAGTCTTCCCGCTCCTCGAAGAGGAGCAGATCCAGTGGTAGTTCCAGGAGACTCTCCGATGTTGAAAGGCCACTCAGTGAGAGGACCCAATCGGAGCTTGTAAACGAGCCAATTCTTCCCCATATTTCTTCATGATCCCTTTCTTCCTTTCTCATTCTCTTTCTATTTTTATTTCAATGATGCACGCGCTTCTCACTTCCTGTGTAATCCACAGAGTATGACGGTCACACATCTCATGGGAATTAGTGGTGGCCGCCTATCGAGGCTTGCCTGACTTCCAGAAAGCCCGGCTAGATGCGATGGGGTTTGGTGCATTCCTCCGGATCGAACCCATTAAGCTTGACCTCACCCTCATCCAAGCATTGCGCGAGAGATGGGACCCAGAGAGTCGTGCCTTCTTGATGCCTTGGGGGCACATGGTGCCCAGTCTCGAAGATGTGGCCCGAATCACTGGCCTTAGAGTGGATGGTGAGGCGGTGACCGGGGTCACCTACCCCGATTATCGCGAAGTGGCTCAGAAGCTTCTTGGTCTGGAATTAAAGGACCAAAAGAACAGGTCAGTAGCCAAGGCATCTATCATGGAGGCATTGGGGCTCACTGACACTCGTCACCGTGATAACGAGTCCTTGGAGGAGTTCATGGACAGAGCGGAAAGAGGGTCCCGCGCTGTGTACTGCGTGGATGCCAGTAGCTGGGAGAGGTCAAACATGGACTTGAGGATATTCCTCCTCTTCCTGCTGAGAAAATTACTGCTGGGTTCCAAAGGAGACGACATCCATTGTCGTTTCCTAGAATTTTTGGTGGACCTAGAGAGGGTAGGGCAATATGCCTGGGGAGCCGCCGTGCTGGCGCATCTGTTCGCAAGTCTGTCCCAAGCGACAGATCGAGAGGTGACTGTGAGTGGCTTCATACTGTTTCTCCAGGTAATTATTTATTTATTTATTTATGTAACTAATCTATTTCATGAAATGCTGATGACATGTGACGACACAGGTATGGAGTTATTACTACATCCCAATGGGGCGAGCTCGACAGTGGCGTGTGGCTGTGGCACCAATAGCTCGGCGGTGGCAACCCATTATGAGCACAGCATCTCTATCTTACCAGCTGATGGTATTAAGGCGTGAGCTGCAAGAGTTCCCCGCAGAGATGGTAGGACTCCATTTTTTTTGTCTTTTCTTTTGTCTCTCTTTTTTTTGGTTCTTTTGAGTGATTAAGGAGACATACGCATGCCAACGTAGGTGATCTGGAGGCCTTACTCGGGCTTGGTCGATGTCGACCAACCGTGGGTCATCGCAGGTCACCCTCGATTTGGTCGGGACCTTTGGGTCCACTGCCTGAATGAAATCGAGCCACTCCGGCTACGATTGGTCATGAGGACTCTAGGGCTTGCCCAGGAATGGGTAGATATGACCGCACCACCCCGCGTCGGAGGAAGACACGTGGGCCGGTAACCTGTGTCGACTGGCGGGTGCGCTTCCCGAATAATATGAAGATTGGCAACGGGGTGGCACGCTTGTGGAGTCGCACGCCCGGGATAGTGAAGATTATCTACGTCTCTATAGGGCGATGTATGCAGAGCGACTCCATCCTGAGGGACTTGTGGAGGTGTATCTCCTCTCTTACTTTTTGATCATTTTTTCCTATTTTTTTATCATTTTTTTTAATGTAATGCTGACTCCTATGACATGGGTTTAGGATGCCCGTGATACCATGATAGCGAACTTGCGGGTTCGCTTGGCGGACACGGAGGAAGAGTTGGGTGACACCCGTGAGGCTTTACATGTCTCGGTGAGTATGTATGCAAATGCATATTCCTAATTATGCCCCTAGATTTCTGGTGTTTAGCCACTCAATTGCCACTTCTCGCTATCATAGCGCGCTCGGCTCGACGCAACCCTACCAGCAGTAGGGGCAGAGGGTGCCTCTTCCAGTCTATGGATTCCTTTGTCGGAACAAGATTCGTTCCACGAGCAGCTTGCCCGTGTAACACAGCGCGCCGCGGAGGCAGAAGGAAAGCTTTCCGCGCAGGTGAAGGTTCCTCTTATCCAAGCTTCTCTATTTATGTCTCATCACACCCCTGAAATGACAGATATGGCAGGCCGAAGAGATGCACAAGATGTTTGCTCATGCATCACAAGGGAAGGCCAGGATAGCGGAGCTGGAGGAGGAATTGCAGCGTCGCTCAGATGACAATTTTTCGCGGGACGCCATGGAGCTGAGGATCACCCTTCAGCTGGAAAGGGATGACAGAGAGAGAGAACGTGTCGAGAGGGAAAAGGACAGGGATAGAGAAAAGGCCAAGAGATTGGCCGAGAAAGAGGAGAAAAGAGCCTTGGAGGCTCAATTATTTGAATTGAGGACCAGTCTCGGCCTCGCTGAGCAGTGGCTGAAGGACGGCTAAGAACGCTACCGAAGAGCACGAGAGCGCGGCTTTTGTGTGAGTAGCTTCTTTGCTGCCCCCGTAGATCAACGCCGGGGTGCGGAGATGGGAAGAGGAGCACAGAGCGGTAGAGGTACCGCTTTTCATGGTTGGGTAGCACCCTCAAGAGCGTCTGGCCCAAAGAGCGGCGGGACGAGTAATGTAGAGAAGGAGGGTGGCACCTAATGTAAGCTCTCTCTTGTCGTTTGTTTGTTTTGAATGGGAGTGGAATAAAATATTTTATGCTTGGTTCTCAGCTTCTTTCTGATCTCTCGAATCCCTGCACACATCTAAGCAAACAAGTCAGTATTTCTGTTCTGACTTGCCCCTTGCTCAATAAGCAAACGAGGTTTTTAACTATCCTTGATGACGAGTCAAGGGGCAAGCCTTTATTAACAAAGGCAATGATAAAAAAGGATGATGAATGCGACAGACAAGCACACGGATGCAAACGAGAATTTAAAATGAATGGTGTATACAAATGCGATCATGCGAAGATGTGATTTTTTTTGTTTTTGTAGGTGTATTCATTTTTTGTATTTTGTTGTTTGTTTATTTTTTTTTGGTCTTTTATATTTCCATTTTTTTGTGCATGTACATTTTTTTGCTTTTTTTGGATTTTTGGATTTGTTATTTTTTTGTTTGTTTTTGGTTTGTTTATTTTTTTTTGTTTTTGCTAATGCATGATGACCACTTGATATAACATCTAACCTGCATGAGAACGAGGGTTTCTTGCTAACCTCCCAGGCATCCTAAGTGCACGTCTAAGTTGATTTGGGTCTCTAGACTCCTCAAATGATAATCCCGTCGGCTAAGACTTACCCTGATGACAATACCGTCATGCCATGATTAGGCTCCCAGTCGCTTCCGACCACAGGGATTCACCCAAAAAGTGTTCAAGGTAAATGATTTGCCCGACCCGGGTCTATTTCCTCACAACTCTAGATGATATGTAATGGAACACCCTGGAACCCAAATGACCAACCGAGTGACGTTGACCCGGAATCAGACGCCGTCGCACCTATAGGTGACGCGCTTGCATTGGTCTAAGCCCGAGGTTAGACTAGAAGAAATTAAGATGGTAGATAAGGGTCTTGACCGGCCAGAAACACGGAGACTCTTTCACGACAATGACTTCTGCTTTCCAAGATGGACAACCATACGTTTGTGTCGAAAGGTGGTTGCAGACTTTGGTGAGTTTCACCCTTCAGGAACTCCATTGAGCCTTCATCTTCAGGGGAAGAAGGAAGTGTATTAGGGGCAAACCTCCTGAGAGGACCGACAAAACCGTTAACTCGGCGAGCCAATAGGGGCGCACTTAACTTCCCCTCTCGGGCAACTTCAGACCAGATCTCGAGCATTTACATCATGACCCCTTTTATATAGAATTTGACTTTCAGTCAAAGGGGTTTCATTTGTGGGATCAGGCACGGTTACGACCAGGCTTTTCACTTGACTTTGATTTTGTTCTTCTTTTCTGATTTTTCTTGACAGATTTTTATGAGGGACATAGTATTTTGACATTATGGAATCTCTCTTGGATGCCTGCGGGGACACTGCCCTCTTCTCGTGCTCTGACCCATGCTCGAGGAATTGGACCCTACTCTCACCCTAGGGGTTGTATTCGTGTTTCCCATGCTCAGCGTTTTAAGGGCGCCGACTGTCTCATTCGATCGAAGAGAGAGAGAACGAAGATTTAAGCGTTCTGGAGACCTTCTAGGTGAGGCCTCACCATGAGCGATGCTACCGATCTTTTATAGAACACATGTGTACATGCATGTTGCCTTCTTTTGAGGGGGGCATAAGCCGAACTAGCCGGACAGAGATCTCCACGATTCTGGCAAACCAAGACCCGAAATCTACCAAGTCTTAATAGGCCCTATCCCAATATGGAGGTTGAATGCAATGACTTAACTACATGGTGATCTCCCAGCATTGGCATTTTGAATTTTCTATTTTTTTTTCTTCTTTTCATTTTTTTCCATTTTTTTTTGTCTTTTGTTGTTGTATATATACATATTTTTGTTATTTTCATTATTTTCTATATTTTTTATTGTTTTTTGTTCATCATTTTTTTGACACTATGTACACCTATCTAAGGATAGTACTTCTTAAGATAAAGCTCATTCCAAGGATGAGACAACTCGATCCCCTCAGCATTGACTAGCCTGTAGGCGTTACCAGGATGCACAACCTGAATCACGTACGGTCCTTCCCAATTGGGTTGGAGTTTAGAACGCGGCCCACTAGGTTTTACAAACATTCTTTTCACTACAATTTCACCGACTTGAAATTTCCTTTCAATGACCTTCTTTTGATAAAAACGTGTGAGTCTGTTTTGATATACACGTGCATGCTCGGCAGCGGCCAGCCGTTTCTCATCTAAGAGTTCCAATTGGGCAAGGAGTGAATCACGACGTTCGTCGAGGGGGAGATCCTTATCCAATTGTACTCTCAGAGAGGGTACCAGAATTTCGTACGGAACTACCGCCTCCATACCATAAGTAAGGGCGAACGGAGTTTGCCCAGTGGGGGTACGGATTGAGGTGCGATACGCCCATAGAGCCTCAATGAGCTTTTCTGGCCAATCCGAGAACTTATTAGACTCACATGTCTTTTTTATGATTTTAATCAATATTTTGTTAGTGGCCTATGCTTGTCCATTACCTTGTGGATAATAAGGTGATGAATGATGCAATGTTTATTAGTGGCCTCTGCTTGGCCATTACCTTGTGGGTAATAAGGTGATGAGTGATTCAATGTAATTTTATACCTTCTGCAGAGGTCCTGAAGGTCCTGAGATATGAATTACGGCCCATTGTCGGTGATAATTGTGCTTGGAATACCGAACCTGGCGATGATGTTCTTCATGATGAATTTGCATACTGTTGACGCTTTAACCTCCACGTAAGCTTCGACTTCGGGCCATTTGGTGAAGTACTCCGTTGCAGTAAGGATGAATGATTTTTGCATAGTGAGGGAGTTAGGGTTACCAAGAGGACCGATGAC
The DNA here is from genome assembly GCA_022559845.1 of Amorphophallus konjac. Lineage (NCBI taxonomy): Eukaryota > Viridiplantae > Streptophyta > Magnoliopsida > Alismatales > Araceae > Amorphophallus > Amorphophallus konjac. The sequence goes on along the minus strand of CM040121.1, from coordinate 236,626,254 downwards.
ATCGAAAGCCCACATGGAGAAAGGCCATGGGGAGGATACTGGATGAAGTGAAGAAGATGGGGAATGAATTTTATCGGCGTGAAGTTGACACTTGACACACCTGCAGACATAGACGGCACAATCTTCTTCCATGGTGGGCCAGTAAAAGCCTTGCCGAAGGATTTTCTTGGCAAGCATTTGGCTATTCACATGGCCACCGCACACACCAGAGTGTGCTTCCTCGATGCATTTCCAGACCTCCTCTTCATCGAGACATCTTAAAAGAACACCAGTAAGACTCCTCTTGTATAGCACTCCTCCGACCAGCATGTACCTCTGTGCCACTCTCCTTATGACTTTTCTATCTTTCGATGTGGCTTCTTCAGGGTAGGACTGATCTTTGCAATACTTGGCAATTTCGTAAAACCATGGCTTCTCATCATCAGCCAATTCTTCTTCTAACTCTGTCAACATAATTTCCCTCTTCTCAAGGATTTCTTCCTGTAGGGCCTCCTTGCTATCCTGTCCTTGATATTTACGTAGGAAGCATCATCGATTGTAGGGGCATGACGCTTGTAGATGTGAATGGACTCAAACCATCTTCCTAGAGGGAACCTTAAAGATGATGCCAACGAGGCGAGGGCATCGGCCAGAATGTTCTGATGACGAGGGACATGGACAAAGATCAATTTGGTGAACAGTTTGGCAAAGGCAGCAGTGAGTTCTTGGTATGGCTTGAGCTTGGGATCGCGAGTGCGATATTTAGTGAGCACCTGGCGAAGAATGAGTTGACTATCACCTACGACTCGTAATTCGTGATACGAAAGGAATGAGCGAGTTCTAGGCCAGCTAGAAGAGCTTCATATTCAGCTATATTGTTGGTAACGGGGAATTTGAGCTGATATGCCAGTGGGAATGTAAGGCCTTCAGGCGACAGGAGGGCAATGCCGATTCCTTTCCCTTGGGAATTCAGAGCTCCATCAAAATGTAACGTCCACATGCAATCATCTGATTGGTTGATGGACATTAGTTCCTCATCTGGAAACTCTGATTGACAGGATCGAATTTGGGAAGAGGATGGTGAGCGAGATGCTCGGCTATGGCATAACCCTTGATCGCCTTTTGCTGAATGTAGATGATATCAAACTGAGAAAGAAAGCTTTGCCAGCGTGCTAATCTATCCGTAAGGACAGATTTTTCTAGAAGGAACTTGATAGGGTTCATTCGAGCAATCAGATGAACTTCATGAGCCAGAAAGTAGTGTTTCAACTTCTGTACTACCCAGACAAGGGAGCACAAGTTTTCTCCATAGCCGTGTACTTCTGCTCACAAGGGTTGAGGAGTTTGGACAAGTAATAAGTCGCCCTTTCCTTGCCCGCTTCATCGGCTTGTGCCAGGACAGCTCCCACGGAGTCGTCCAGGACTGAGATGTAAAGGATTAAAGGTTTACCTGGCGTAGGTGGAATTAGAACAGGTGGATTGGCCAGATATTCTTTAATCCTTCAAAAGCTTTTTGGCACTTAGAATTCAAAGGAATTCTACTCCTGACTTAGTCAACTCGTAGAAAGGTTTGCACCTTTGCGAGTGCTGGGACACAAACCGACGAATGAATTGTAACCTTCCGATTAACCCTCGACTTCTCTTAGGTTTTTCGGAGGTGGCATATCCCTAATTGCTTTAGCTTTGTTGGGATCTATTTCAATACCCCTCTTACTCACAATGAAACCAAGCAATTTGCCCGACGAGACACCAAATACGCACTTTTTTGGATTCATTTTCAAATTGAACTCCCTTGATCTTTGCAGCACCTTGGCTAGAACTCTCGGGTGTTCTGCCCTGGTCCTGGATTTCACCAGTAAATCATCCACATACACCTCTAAATATACATGCATCATGTCATGGAATATTGCCATCATAGCCCTTTGATAAGTAGCTCCAGCATTCTTCAAACCAAACGGCATGACCAAATAGCAGTAAGTTCCCCAAGGTGTGGTGAATGATGTTTTCTCCTGATCCTCTTCCGCCAAACGGATCTGATTATACCCCGAAAATCCATCCATAAACGAGAGAGTTTCATAGCCTGCTGTATTATCAACCAACACGTCAATGTGAGGCAAGGGGAAATCATCTTTTGGACACGCGCGGTTAAGGTCCCGAAAATCGATACAGATTCTCACCTTTCCATCCTTTTTCATGACCGGGACAATGTTTGCCACCCATTGAGGATATAGGACGACTCTAATAAACCTGGCTTTGTGGAGCTTATCGACCTCTTCCTTCATTTTTAAAGCCATTTGGGGGTGGAAACGTCTTAACCTTTGCTTTACCGAGACGGACCCTGGTTTTAGCGTTAGGCGATGTTCGACCAGGGTGGAATCCAATCCCGGCATATCCTCGTAGCTCCATGCGAACGTGTCCCTATACTCCTTGAGAACCTCGATCAATTCTCTTCTTCAGATGGTGGCAAATTATCACTTATGAGGACGATCCTAGGGTCTTCCTCGGTCCCCAGGTTGATTCTTTGGTGGGTTCTTCTATAGCGGCTGATGGTTCCTCAAACCTCCTCATTCCGCTAGCATATGCGTCGGCCGCGTCCTCATATTCTTCGTCCCCTTCTTCAATAGGGTACTCTTCATCTGTGAGCTCATAAACTCCGTATCCCTCATCAATTGTGCAATCCTCCTCACATTCTAACTCCGTCAGATGGATGGGATTTTCTAGCAATTGAGGAATGGCTAGAAAGGCTTGACACCTATTGGCTAGATCTAGAAGGAATCGACGAGGAATTTCCCTGCCCTTGGATTTTCTTCTAGGTACTACCCTTGACTCGCTATTCCTAACCTGACTGACTTGTTCTACAGACGAAGAAGAAGTTGAAGAATGTACAGGAAGAGACCCCTCGATAGAGGGGTAAAGAAGGTCGCTCAAGGGACCTTGAATGAGTGGCCCGTAAGTCGGGGCACACTCGTGAGAGATGTAGGAGGTCTCCTCAAAGGAGATGCACTGTTGAGGAGATTGAAAATCGACGTTTTTTTTTCATTTTCATTTTCAATTACAAAACAATTGAAAGAAATTAGAGAATGGGAGGAGGGAACTATAGCTAGGGGGTTGCATGGCTCATTGAGCAGATCATGGTTGAAAATTTGGCACGGGCTGAAAAACCCGCGCAAGAATGTGAGCATAGAAGGGGACCTGGGAATGTCATCAGATAAACGTCGGGTCCAAGAAAGAGTCAGCAGCAACAGCTGAGGAGAATGATCAGATAGAATGACGGAAAGCGATCCGTCAGTGGCAACTTCCTCTCGGCGAGGAAAACTTGGAATTTCGGTAATGTCAACGACATCTTTTGGTGCCTCGGAGATCAGAAGTGGCCCCTTTAAGTCCGGAGGCGAGAACATCTGGTGTAGCGCAATAGAAATATCCTGTATATCAAACCATTTGTTCCACTCACAATCCGGGTCATCGTGTTTCCCCTTCTTTGCAGCTCTCGAGCAACTTTCAGCTAAGTAGACAATATGCAATTTCCCATGTGAATGTTATGGGTGATCCCCCAACTGTATCACCGGCCCCTTTCTGAAATGGGAGTACAAAGTCCACGTGAGAGGTTCCTCATATGCTTCAAGTGGTCCTTCAAAGCCTAGGCCAGCTCTAAGGGTTAGCTTTGTCTTCTTTGGCAGTCTCAGTCTCCCTTGTGATTATGCCCCCAAACCTTTGCCCTGCTGGTAGCCAATATTTCTCATGATCTCCCATCCCTTAGAATGGGAAGGGTGACATGACTTTGGTGCTAGAAACGGCTTCTGTGTCAAAGGGGCGCGAGAGGGTCACACACATCTAGCAGTGAAAGAATTGGCCGGTGAGTAGGCCAAACAGAAGGCAAAGAGGTATTAATAGCATCCACTGTAGAAAAGATGGGCATGCTATTTACCTTGATAATCCAAGCCTTGTACGGAAACTTCAAGCACTGATGATTGGTGGAAGGCACCGCATTCATAACTTCAATGTAAGGGCGGCCTAGTATGGCCTTGAATGTGGGATCCATATCAAGGATATGGAATTCCGTAAAGACTGATGCAGGGCCCAATTCTACATTCAAGATGACCATCCCCATTGGCGGCTTTTTGCTATTATCATAGGCCGTAACTGTGATTGACGAAGGCCTTATCTGTTCCGTGTCAACCCCACATGATTGGAGGGTGATCATAGAGATCACATTTATAGACGCACCAGTGTCCACCAAACATGGGTCTACAGACACCCCATTGATCTTGACTGCAATACACGAAGCATATTTTCGAGCTTCCTTGGGGGCAAACTCATGGTGGTGAAATATAATAGCCGGTTGTGTATCAGCTGGCGTCAATACTGACGAGATTTTCTCCACTGGGAGATCCTCATTTACCATAACCCTCTGAAGATACTCCATCAAGGCATCTTGATGGGTTTTCGACCTCTTGATTAACTCGAGAATGGAGATCCGAGCTGGTGTTTTATCCAAGTGTTTCAACAGGTCATATTGTGTCCCGGGGATAGACTCCTCTGGCTATTCTTCGGTGTCTTTCTCCGACTGAGATTGCTCGGGGACCTAACTGTTTTGGGGAAAAACTCGATGGAACATCCTTCTACTACGGAGCACCATGGCTTGTGGTTTTGGCGGCAGCTCTATGGAGTTAGATATGGGGTTTAGCAGGGGTTCGAGGGGTAGTGGTGGAAGAACAATTGAGGAAGCAGGGGCGATGACAGGTATAGGGGCTCTGATGAGTGGTTTGTTAGGTGGAGGTATGGTGGGAGTGGATGAAGTCTCAGATGGACGATGAATGATAAGTGGTTTAAAAGGTGGAGGCATAGTAGAGGTTGATGGGGCCCCGGATGGGTGATGAATAATGAGGGGTTTCGAGGGTAAAGGGGTTGTGGTGGAGGTAGATGGTGCCTCGGAAGGGTGTTGGACAATGATGGATTTATTTAGTGGAGGCGGAGTGAAGGTGGATGATGAAGTGGAGGCGTGAGAAATAATGAGAGGTTTTGGGGGTAACGGTGTTATGGTGGAGGTGGAGGGCACCTCGGAAGGGTATTGGGCAATGAGGGGTTTGTTTAGTGGAGGCGGAATGAAGGTGGATGATGAAGTGGAGGCGTGAGAAATGATGAGAGGCTTTGAGGGTAACGGTGTTATGGTGGAAGTGGAGGGTGTTTGCTGGAGACTCGAAGGGAGGTCATCAGTAGCGACGCGGATGAGAGGACGTGATGGCAGTGGAAATGAGTAAGGTATTACTGCGGGTTGTGCTACGGGTGGAGGATAGACAGGTGCGAGACGAATAAGGCGTGGGGATTGGATAGGAACGTGATTGGTGACAAGGACAGAGCCGCTTTCCATATGCCAATCTTGCCCTCTTCCAACCTCTAGGAAGGAAGAGATGGGGTTGACTTGGTGGTTAGGTTGTTGGTGCACCGGTAACGGATTTTGGAGGATGCCCATGTTTAGTTGTTGCTGTGGTGCCTGCTGAGGCTGTTGTTGTTGTTGTTGCTATTGTTGTTATTGTTGTTATTGTTGTTGTTGTTGTCTAAGAGGAGGTCTTTTGGCCTTCATCATGGTGATGCATCGTCTCATTTCATCCCAATCTATTTGATGTTCATCGTTCATATCATAGATATAATCTCTGAAATGAAAATAGTTTTCCACTGTATGACCTGGCTATCTATGGAAGACACAATATCTGGAAGTGTCGACGTTCGGGGGCCATATGGCTTTTTCCTTAGGCAAGGTGAGGAAATTAGCAGCCATGAAAGCATTAAAGATGTCCGGCAACGACTCCGGCAAAGGTGGGTAATGAGCTCTCCTAGGGCCGATCGGCCTTCTCTGTTGTTGGTGGCCATAATCCCCTGGTGGCGGAACCTGATTATATTGAGGAGGTCGATGTTGTTGTTGTTGAAGATGGAGGGGTTGAGGCATATTGTTCTGGAAGAGATTGTTTTGTGGGGGAGGACGATAGGGTTGCTGACCTTGTTGGTCCTGGTGAAAGGGGAATTGTGGAGCTTGTGGGGGCCTAGGATTAGCTTGCTGGTTGGGATAGCCAACCGCGCCCACTTGTTCATTTGTTACAACCCCTTCTGTTACCCCACCTTGGGCACCCGTGCCCAGCTTCCTAAACACCTTTGGCTTTGGTGGCTCGAACATATGCATGAGGGGAGAATCTTTCAGCTGTGTTTGGATATATCGAGCTCTCTCATACAGATCCTCCATAGTGGTAAGTTTGTTCATTGCCAGGACGTGTCTAAATTGTGGAGTGGCATTAGACACGACCATCTTTACTTGCTCCGATTCTGAAATGGGGTCTCTCACTTTCTCTGCCAAGGATCTCCATCGATCGGCAAATTGGGTGAAATCTTCGTCCGGCTTCATTTTTTCAGCCACTAGGTCGGTAATAGAGAAGGAGGGACCAACCCTATCCTGATATTTCTGTAGGAACTTGCTCTGGACCACGTCGAAGTTCTCAGCCTCACTCGGCTCTAGGGAATAGAACCATTCCAAGGTGGGGCCATTCAATGATCTCCTGAAGAGATATGCCAGGGATCTTTGATCGTTCTGCCAAAATGAGGACTCATACATGAAGTCCTTTAGATGAATGAATGGGTTGCCTGTGCCGGTGTACCGTCGGTACGTCGGCATTTCAGAAGGAGGGAGAAGGAATACAGGAAGGATTGGTAAAGAGATCTCAGGCGCGGATTTGACATCCACGATCTTTTTGAAATCTCAGAATTGTTCATCCATCTTGTTCATCCTATGAAGGAGAGATTGGGTGACCTCATTGTAAGGAGCAGGTTGTGGTGGCCACTGAGGCCTTGCGGAAGCCTGAGAAGGGAATTCCAGATGAGAGGGAGGTTGTGGCATATCAGCAAATGGAACTGATTGAAATGTCGTATGAGAGATTGGCGGAACTTGAGATTGGTGAGGTAATTGGAAGGAGGGAGGTTGCGGATGTTGTGGCATATCAGTAAATGGAACTGACTGAAATGTTGTATGAGGAATTGGTGGAACTTGAGACTGGGGAGGTAATTGGAAAGAGGGAGGTTGCAGACTTGTCTGCACAAGAGGGAATGAGGAAGGGATTGCCTGTGCGGGGTCTTGAGTAGGGAGAGCAACTGGTGTTGGATTTTGAGGAGTAGAATCAACAGATTTCCCTTTTAAGATGGCCTGAAAGGCTCGGACCTGATCGGGATTGAGCTGTGTGTTCGCGAGAACACCCAGCAGGGAGGAAATATCTTGCGGCGGGGATGCTTCCCCGACGGTGGTTCGCACCTCATATGAGGGCTCACGGGAGGAACCTGCGTCCTCAGCAGGGACATGTGTCCCCTGGTGACTCGGGGTCAGATTCTGACCGTTCCCGGACATTTCTTGATCTTTTTCGGAACGCGAGATTTTGCCGGAACGCAATAACATACACACTCAAACCAATAACGAAGATTAACAAACAAGTTGATGTTTAACGCCTTTTTTGTGTTTTCTTTTTATTTTCCCTTTTTTTCTTTTTATTTCTAATCAGAATGTAATAACATACACACTCAAACCCTTAGCAAAGATTAACAAACAAATTGATGTTAACGCCTTTTTTTTGTTTTCTTTTGGTTTTCCCCCTTTTTTTCTTTTTTCTAATCTAATGTTCACACCACAGGAGGGACCTTAGTTGCAATATTGATTTCCGCCGTGTGATCTAAGGACACTCGACTCACCATGAATGGGTTGACTATCTCCAGGGAACTTCAGTGGTACAACCAGCCCAGTGAACGAAGAGGGAATCCTTCGATGTTGGGGACTTTCGGAGGTCCCGATGAAGGAGATCCTAGTCCGTCGAGAGGAATTCCCGACGGAGAGTCCTTCCTTCACCAGGAAAAGGTGATCTAAAAAATGGAACAAAAGAAATAAAAATAAAAGGGAGATGATATGCAATGCAGTGCTGAATTTAACAGGAGATATATAAACAGACAACGAATATATACAACAAAAGAAATTAAACAAACATCACAACACTCCTTTTCTGCAATGATACGAATCTCTTCAGACTTCAAGGGGACTCTAGAGTAATGCACGTAGTGCACGAGGGATGAAATTGGAATGCCAAGAGTGATAGCGGGAACACGAATATAGCGCACGCGGGCGCAATCAGGAGGGGCACACGTGGGTGCCGAGTGGAGGGGCACACGTGGGTGCCGATGGCAAGAGTGCTACTGGGAGCACGAATGTAGCGCACGAGGGCACAATCAGGAGGGGCACACGTGGGTGCCAAGTGGAGGGGCACACGTGGGTGCCGAGTGGAGGGGCACTCGTGGGTGCCGGTGGCAAGAGTGCTACTGAGAGAACGAATGTAGCGCACGCAGGCGTAATCAGGAGGGGCACACGTGGGTGCTGAGTGGAGGGGCACACGTGGGTGCCGATGGCAAGAGTGCTACTGGGAGCACGAATGTAGCGCACGCGGGGGCAATCAGGAGGGGCACACGTGGGTGCCGAGTGGAGGGGCACACGTGAGTGCCGATGGCAAGAGTGCTACTGGGAGCACGAATGTAGCGCACGCGGGCGCAATCAGGAGGGGCACACGGGGGTGCCGAGTGGAGGGGCACACGTGGGTGCCGAAAATATTTGGGTAACCAGAGAAAACAAAAGAGGTCCCACCGTGATCGCCAGAAAAGTGTAGACGGCAGGAATCGTCGTCCACCCTCGTCTTTCTTAGGAGATGGGGATAAAGAGATCAAATCAAGGAGAGAGAAAGGGAAGAGAGGGATGCGGAACGGACTCCGGTACGTGGCGGTGATAGGGGTCGGAAGACCCTCTCGCGCAAACTGACCCCTTCCCGGTAAGCGTGACTTACCGTTCCACGAGCAGTTTTTCATATACCGGGAAGTTCGAGAATATAAGTAACAGAAATGGAGAGGCACGAAAACTCAGAAATTGTAACGGAATATCGTTCTCCAGATAATTACAAGGATAATACAAACAAAGACATACCACCACAAGACATTGGTCATTGTGGGGTTCTAACAGCAATGCAATAACATCAACACTAATGAATATATATATACATATTAAGACCACCGCAAGGCATTGGGCTTACGGGATTTTTACTGTAGCATAAATAATAAATATTATATGTACATGCCACCGCGAGACATTGGCCTTTGTGGGGTTTTTGCAGCGATACAAATAATAAATATAAATATATACAAAGGACCACCGCGAGGTATTACCCTCCGCGGGGTTTTTATTATAATAACTATATGTATATAACGAGAAAAGAAAAAGGGATCAAATAAACCACCGCGAGATGTCACTCTCCACGGGGTTTTAAAGCGATGATGGGGGATGCTAAAATTAAATGGTTAGGGGTTAGGAGGTTAGCGTGCAGAAATTAAATTACTGGAATGAAGATGGTTGCAGGAGATGACCCACCGCACCAGTTAGATAAGACCACCGCGAGGAACGAGTTCCTTGATCGGGGTTGGAATGAATGTACAGAAAATTAAACCACCGCGAGGAACGAGTTCCTCGAACGGGGTTAGAATAAATAAAAAGGGGATTAAATAAACCGCCGCGAGATGTCACTCTCCGCGGGGTTTTGAAGTGATGATAAGGGAAGGTTAGAATGCAGAAATTAAATTACTGAAATAAAACGGTCGCTGGAGATGGCCCACCGCACCAATTAGATGAGACCACCGCGAGGAACTGGTTCCGTCAACGGGGTTTGAACAAATAAAAGGGGATCAAGTAAACCACCGTGAGATGTCACTCTCCGCGTGGTTTTGAAGCGATGATAGGGGAGGGTTAGAGTTAACCAGTTAACGGTTAGGATGTTAGAATGCGGAAATTAAATTACTGAAATAAAATGGTCGCGGGAGATAGCCCACCGCACCAGTTAGATGAGACCACCGCGAGGAACTGGTTCCGTCAACGGGGTTTGGATAGAAATAAATAACAAAAGAAGGGGAAGGGAAGTGTGATCGCCAGGGGCTGAGAACCCCACAAGAAATGTCCTGATCGCGTTCACCGTCCAAGCGGGAGGAGTGCGGGTCCTCTCTTCCTCTTCGGTCGGCCGGCTGACGAAGAGGGCCTTCTTTGGTTACCCTGATTTTTATTATTCTTTTTGTTTTGTTTTATCTTTTGTTATTATATTTTTTTGGGGTTTTGTTGCTTTTATTATTTTTTTTATGCTTTTATGTCTTTTAGAGAGACGTGAGAAGATGAAGAAAGAAACCGAGAGGTAGGTGATAGAATAATATAATAGGATATAAGGAAAAACCACTAAGAAAAATATAGGTAGAGTGAGAGACGTATTTTAGACAAAATAGAAAAGAACGGGAATGGAGATTTAACGATATATGATAACAACAAGAGAGGGGAGATAGACTTCCTTTTAGACAAAATAGAGAGGGATGCAGGTGGAACTTTAATAACAAATAACAATAATAAGGGACAGAACTAAAATGGGATGAGGGAGATGATAGCCGGGTACCTCAAAACAAGAGGGATGGTCGCGTTTCATCCCCGAACTGGGGGCATGTGAGTTGCTTCTCCTGCTCTTTCGACCGACTGAAGAAGCGAACTTCTGGACTGGTTAACCCTGCACAGAAAAACAAATAAAGAGGAATAACTAAATAAGAACGACGGAGGTGTAGCACCAATTCTTTAGAAACTGATATTAAAAATAACATAAACGAATACTCACCTGGTTGGTGGTATTTGAAACCCCTTTTACAACTAAAGGGTGGACAGACAATACGATGAATGAACAATTGAGGGGTCTCTCAGGGAGAGAAATGCAAGATGGACGACAGGTAATGATGCATGTAATGCAATGTAACTAATGAAACAAAAATAAATAAGGTGGAGACTTGGGCGGTCGATGACGGGCTCGAGAATGCGCGTCGGAGATGCGGACGCAGCACGGCGAAGGGCCTTCACAGCAGACTCCAGGAATTGGTTAGACTGAACATAATAACACACATGCATATATATATGTATACGAGTAGTAAATATGTTTACATAACATGTGTATGAACATATTAAACATTATATATATATCATATACATATATATATCAATATATATATGGAGGAAAGAATGAAATAGAGAGGGCGAGAGAGGGGATGAGAGAGGGAGAGAGGAGAAGGAGGGGAGAACAGAGAGATAACCAAGAGAGGGAATTGAGAGGAAGAGAGAAAGAAGAACAAAATAAAAAAAGGGAAAAATGTGTAAAAAGAGAGAGAGAGATCGGATAATGAGAGTGAGAAAGAGAGAGAATAATAAAAAGGGAATAAAAGAGTGAGAGTGGGAGGAAGAGAGAGAGGGTAATAACAAAAAATTAAAAGAATGAAAGAGGGACGAAGAGAGATATATCGAGAGAGGGTGAGGGAGATTGGGAATGTGTGTGTGAGAGAGAGAGAGAGAGAGGGAGAGAGAGAGAGAGAGAGAGGGGGGGGGGAAGAGAGACGAGGGGGACGGAGGGTGCAGAAAGAGGGAGGAAGAGAGTGGAGAAGGGAAGTGAGAGAGAAGGAAAGAGAGAGGGGAGAGAGAGACGGGGAGACAGAGAGAGTGAGAGAGATAGAGAGAGAGAGAGAGAGAGAGGGAGAGAGAGGGAGATGGAGAGAGAGAGAAACGGGGAGAAAGAGGGGGGGTGCGAAAGAGAGAGTGAGAGGGAGAGAGGGAGAGCAGAGAGAGGAGAGAAAGTGAGGGACGGGGAGAGAGAGAGAGAGAGAGAGAATGAGAGAGACAAGGGAGAGAGAGGGAGTGTGAGAGAGAGAGTGAGAGGGAGAGAGGGAGAGCAGAGAGAAGGGGGGGTCGCGGTCGTCGTCGGCAGCGGTGGACGGCGGTGACGGAGGAGGGCGACGGTAGCGGCGGTGGCCTGGAGCGGCGGGGGCGTGGACCGGAGGCGGCGTCGGGGCCGGCTGCGGTGTGCGGCGGTGGAGTCGTGGGCGGCTGGGCGGCTTCGAGAGGAGGCCGAAGGCGGTGCTGCGGCGGGGGGGCGTCGTCACGGGGCGACGACGACGGCGGGGGCGCTGGCGGGTGGCGCCGGAGGCGGGGGCGCTGGGCGGAGACGGCAGCGGCGGCGTCGGCGGCCGGGGGCGTGACCGGAGGCGGAGCGGGGGGCGTCGCGATGGTGTAGGGCGACCGGAGGCGGCCGGCCGCGGCGGGAGGAAAAGGCAGTTGCGGCCTTTCGTTCAAATCGGGGGGGCACGGGCGACGAGGCCCCCCCTGTGAACTCACTAAATCCCTTTTTTTTGTTTTAAAACGCTAGTAAGAGAGAGAGAGATAGAGAGAGGTTGGGGAAAAGAGAGAAGACAGAGAGAGAGGAGAAGGGGTGAGGGAGAAAGAGATCGAGGGAGAGAGATGGAGGGGGAAAGAGAGAAAGACAGGGGGTGGTTGAGAGATCAATGGGGAGTGGGAGAGAATGCAGAGGGATGGTGAGAGGATCCGGGAATGGGAGATGGAGCTCGGGAGAATGGAGAGTGGGAGTGAGTTCGAGAGAATCCGGGAGTAGTTGGACGTGGGAGATGGCTTGGTATCGAGAGAAATGGAGAGAGGGTGTGGGTTAGAGAGATCTCTCCATGAATGAGAGGGGGGCATAGATCCTAGAGACACGGGAAGGGAGTGAGGAAAATAATTTAGGTAATAAAAGATGGGGCCATGCCCATTAAAATTGATTTGTTTATTTTATTTATTTATTTTTGGAACAAGCATGGGCCAATCCCATTAGCACACATATTTTTTTATTCACATTTTTTTGAATAAGAATGGGCCAAGCCCACTAGCACACGCCAACTTCTCTGTAGAAAGAACGGGTTAAGCCCATTAGCACATGATTCCATGTCCATCAACACAAGAAGTTTTCATGTAGACAAGGATGGGGTGAGCCCATTAACACATTTATTGTAAGAAAAGCATAGCCACAAACCCATTAACGAGGGTCTCATTTATTACAAGAAACAATAATTTACTTTTCGTGAGACGAGATCATCAGATAAAAATTGGAGATCATTCAGATAACTTAACTATACGAGCCGCTTTGGGGCATCTTACTGTAATACGGGATCTGCTCAGCATAATGCTAAAATGCCGTGTCTACACACGGTCCAATGGCAGACCGCCCCGATATTTATACGGCCTTGGGGAGACCTATTCACAGCATATCGACATTACTCAACCAAACGGTCCAATTTGAACCGCATAAAATACATACGGTCCACCGATAGATCATGTTTATACCATCGGTTTCAAAAAAAAAATTGAAACCGACCTATCCATCTTCTTCCTTATTTCTCTCCCCTCCCATTCCATCCACCGGAGACCGAATGAATGAAGCACCCCTCCCCCTCCTTCTCTCTATTCTTCATTCCTTATTCCTCTCCCTAATCTTCCCCAGTCTATGCACTTCAAGAACCAAGCGTTGAGCCGTCGGATGGCCGGAGAGGAAGCACAGCCACTGCCGTCGTTGGGGAACCGCCCAGAGGAGGCTCCAGCGCCGCGGTCATCAAACCTGCCGGACGAGACACACGCGCCGCCGTCCATGGCTGAGGCAGCGGCACCGCCACCGTCAGTGGCCGAGGGAGAAGCCACGGTGATCGTCGCCGGAGGGGAGGAGGATGGAGGAGCACCACCGGAGTTGCCCACAGTGACGGTGAAGAGGCCGGTACGAACCTCCGAGGTAGGCCCAAAAAACTCCCCCATTTCCCATTTTTTGATACATGCATGTGGTCCTGGAGGGATTGGAAGGGGCATACGACCCCTTTAGGGCGATTGTAGGGCCATGAGGGCCGTTGCCCACCGGCAGGGAGGGGATTGAACGCCGTTGGACATGGAGAGTGAAACGCGGTCCAACAGGGACCGCTTAAGAATGAAACGGTTCGCCTAGAATCGTTTGTGGGCCAAACGGCCAAAACTGAACCGCCCAAAAGGCGAGAACGGTCCTTGGGTGACCGTTCAAAAGGAGTTGAACAGCCGGTGTGATATGGGAGTGAGCACGGTCTGAGGAAGATCGTGTAGAATGATAGACGGTCCTTCTGAGACCGTTTTAAAAGCCGAAACATGGGAAACAATACGGTCTCCAATGGACCGTTCATTTAGCAAATAGTCAAAGAATGACCGTATAGATTCACATCAACGGGGGCATGAGGGGGATGTAAAACGGTTTGGTGGGGACCGTTGGGCGACCAAATGGTCAGGGAACAATCGTTACTGGGACAGATAGATAATGAATAAACGGTCCGGACTAGGCCATCTAGAGAGATGAATGGTCCTTAACAGACTGCCCATTACAATAAAATGGTTAGGGGATGTCCGTAAAGGCTCAAACCAGTAAGAAGTCTTATTGGAGGTAGAAAACGATTGAAACCAAATGGTTAGGGAGGTTGAAACGGCCCAGTTGTGGCCGCTATCATGACAGACTGCATTTTTTAATTTTTATTTTTATTTTTATTATTATTAAATTAATGCATGATTTATTATGAAATGAATGACTAATGCAATTTATTTAAATGCATGCAGAGAAAGCGCAGAACCTGGATCTCATGGCTCCAGGTCCGTGTAGTGTACCAAGCACTGCTGGACTTCCATCGGGAGTGTCTGGCGGCCATGGGATTCAGCAAGTTCCTGGGTGTGACGACCCGGACTCCTGATACCGGATATACCCGATAGGAATACCGAGTAGACCCGATACCACTTGGAACTCGCGAGGCCTCCCAAGAGCGGTAAAGCTCCGAAGGGATAAAAGGTATGGCTGGGTTACAATGAAGCCCTAGAAAAAATAATAAGCAATTAATATTTCAATGATCAGGTTTGCTAAAGTAGCAAGAACTAAAATTACATTTTCATTAACAGTTTAAGTTAACAGAGTCCAGTCCAAGAAAAGACAAGTACAGCCCAACAGAAATTAAAACGTACCCTTAAGTCAGGGGAAGCCCGACGTAGAGAACGCTGGCACAGCTGGCAACCACGAACGGACACACCGCGTCACGAACACCAGGAAGAAAGAGAAGCAACCACACCTAAAAAGCAGGGGTGAGCCTCGTGTCACTGGCTCAGTAGGGGTCACGCGGATCCCCACTGAAAAACTACGCAGTAACACGGAAGCAAAACAACCGTAGTAGTAAAGCAAGAAAAGCTAAACTACAACTAGGAAGTTGTAAAAGAGAGCAGTAAAGGCAGGAGTAGAAAAGCCAAAAGAAAATGGAAAAACACAGTCGCAAGGAAGGAGGACACGGCTATCGAGCAAAGCACGACTCCCTAAGCTACTCCAAACAGCGACAAAAGGGCGAACCCTGATCTCACAAGGTCAGGAGTTACCGATCCGTCAGTAGGCACAAAGCCCAAAGCGAAGGTCTTACAAGACTGGGCAAAAACCCTAGAAAAGACCTAGACAGACACAGACACTAATGCATACATGACTAGATCATCATGCACGCAACAGAGAGTCGACCTCGGGTAAATTCAAGAACAGACTCACCTAGAAAAGGTCACAACACGAAGGACGAGAAACACGGGAGTCACGTGTCACGTGACGAAAGCACCTCCTCACTTGAAGAACAGCCTGATGTGTCCACTGACGTCTTACACTGCGCCTCAGGTATCTCAGTCGTGTCGACCACGGACACTGGGACACCTTACCAAGTACAAGGAATAATAGTAACGAGTGACTAGTCAGGGTTACGCCCGTCGGCATTCGTCCAAACCACCCCTGACCACGTGTGCACACACAAGCTCAATGCCTTGAGCTAGGCCTCTAGCTAGTTTTCTCGCCCAGCAGGATGCTACTGCAAGGCAAGAGAGCCCAAGGAAACTAGCTTACAAACCGTCTGAGTCGGGAACTGGCCTCACCACCTACTCCCAAGTGGGCCGACACTCGAGGTCGTCAGGCTACGACTAGTGGAGGCTCACTAGACACAGAGACTCTGAAACACGAGTGTTGAAGTACAGACAGGCTGAGAAAGCACTGTCACACGTACTACGAAGCACCAAGCAGTATACCAAACTACCAACAGACTCAAGACAGGGCAACTAGACCTGCTGATATAACGATCCTTGAGTCTCACGACTCGGGGTCAAGATCATCTCACAACGGCGGTGACAAGCCGCCAATCATCCTAATCTTAAGCCGAGGGAAACGACACTGGATCATCAGATCCACCCAATCGTATAAAACGACTCACAGAGACCTGAGGGAGCATCAAGACCCTCAACACACCTGGACACATAAACTGAGGCAAGACAGTACCACAAGGCATCCAGAACCACTGTCTTGAGCTATCTAGAATAGTCGAGACACACACAAGGTTACTTGTCAACCACTGGGTCTCACCGGGTTGACCAGAACCTAATAACAACTCTGACGTAGCACAAGATACTACTCAAGCTGAGGACACTCTTGGCTACCTTATAATATGGTCATAGCCCTCATAGGATATCCGAAGACATCCACGGGACAACGGGCAAACCATAAGGTCAAGCCAAGATGATTAGAAGTTAAAACAACTGAAATACATCTCTTTGGTAGTAGGCGGTCTAATGCCTGACCGCTCAACAACGTAGGCGGTCAAGTACAAGGCCGCTTACCAACCGCAGAGACGCAGACACTAGGCGGTCGTATGATGGGCCGCGTAAAAGACCTAAGCGGTCCATTAAGAGCCGCCAAATGAGTGGGGCGGTCATTCAATAGGCCGCTAAGGCCAGTCAACTACCAACCGAGGCCCCCAATCAAACCACCAGGTGGTTTAACACTGAGCCACCAAATGAAACTACGCGGTCTACCAATAGGCCACTCAAAGGGACTAGGCAGTTTAATAGAAGGCCGCACACTCAAACTGACTTAAAATAGTAATTCTGTCTGAACGGTCAAAATAGTCTAGCAAGGGACCGCTGAAGGCAAAAGCAGTTTAGAGAAGGACCGCCCCACCAACCGCCTTAAAACTATTGACCATAGTCAACAACACTAAGCGGTCTAGCAATGGGCTACCTAAACGAGCTAAACGTTCTATCGTAGGACCGCTCAATGAACCCTCGCGACGAAGGGAAACTAAATGGTTTCCCACGCGCCATTCAAACGACATGAATGGTCAACCCAGCACCGTTCAAAGGATGTGAACGGTCCACTAATGGACCGCGAAACACATAAAACGGTCTATCACGCGACCGCGAAGACCCAACCAACACAATGGAAACGGTCACACATTGGACGGCGCCAAACATGAAACGGTCTCTATCAGACTGCCAAAGCTTGAAAATGGTTACTGTTAAACCGTGTAGGGCGTCACGGTGGAAAAAGGATGGGATCGGCCGATCTTGGCCTTTCCACGCCCCATTCGCGTCTAAACAAAGGGGATACAACCCTAATGACCATACAAGCCTTCCACAAACTGGAAGGGGTCCAAATGACACCAAAAATGCAAGAAATGGGCAATTCTACCGAATTGACCCAAATTGAGTCACCGGGGTTCCCAGGCTTGTACCGGCCCCAAATGGCCACCAATCGCCGCAAAACTGACGGAAATGGAATGCTGACATGCTGGGGGTTCCAATGATGCTAATCTAGCTGAAAACCATTGCCGTTTTTCGACGAACCCGACGAACACCCCCGAAGCATGGTTTTCCCAAACTTGAATGAAACCCACTCAAATTCGCACCGATCGACATGAAATTGCCAGGAAATGCAGAAGGGAAGTAGAGCTTCCATCTCCCTACCTCCACCGAAGATCACGTGCACCGTAGTGACTAAACCGCTTCGAAAACCGCATCGCGAGCTCGACCGTCGGCTTTGAATCCACCATTCGTGATGGCGCCAAAAATGGTCCGATCCTCGCCCTATCGCGCACCTGATCACTGCCACAGCATCTCCACTGCCTATCCATGCCTCCTCCATTTGCAGCCGGAGTCGGGAGGGCGAGAGACGAGAGAAAACGTGAGAGAGAGGGGGACGCACGCGACTGAAAGGGAGGGGAGAGGAAGAAGAAAGACAAAGAAACAAAATTAGAAAATTTTCCTAATTTCTGATATTCTAATTGTTGGCCCGAAAATCCACTAATTCAGAAAAATACGCAAAAATAGTCAAAACGATCCTCGGAAAGAATGCAACGCAACTGTAGCGTCCTCGAGTCGATGAATTGAACAACAAACTCATCACAGGGTTCCGTAACTAGTACGAGAGAAAAACCCACGTGGATCGTAAAATTCAACTCATGACCCACAAAAGCGATCTGAAACTCTCCGAAAATGATCCGAAAGACCTATTAAGAATCCAGGGTATTACAGCCTCCCCTCCTTCAAGAAATTTCATCCTTGAAATTTAAGGAACGAACAATAAGAAACAGGGATGAACAAACCCCCAAGAGACAACTTGAAATAGCATGAATCTTGAAAAACATAATTCAGAGGAACACTGCCAGTCCATGATGACAAGCACACGCTTTGGATCTCAAGGTAAATCGATCCACAAAATGAGCACGGTACATAAGTGAACGCAAGTCTGACACCTCTGAAACAAGGCAACATCGCTTACGTTTTACAGGAAAGGAGACACGACTAATGCCATTAAGACAGCTATCAGGAAAACAAAACGATAGACACGACAAGCATCAGCTTAAACCAGGAAGCATAGTCCTCTCAGCTGACAGCTCGACACATCAGCTCCAGTGCCAAAGGCAACAACGAAAGCCTGGCACACAGGATGCCAACGACAGCACTGGACCACGAGCACGATCAAGTTAGTCCTTACTCAGACGTTACATCTGATTCGTGTCACATGCTAACTCTACCAGGAAAGAAGAGTACATCACAACTAACTGACAAGATCATGGTCCACATAAAGCTAACATAGAATCAAAGGGAAACAACGACAAAATGACAACAACGACAGCAGCACCTGCAGGATCCCGGCTCTGTTCTGAACACAGAACCACAGAACACAACTACAAGCAGGGTTACATCAAGGCACAATTATAGCTGAACACACTGCCAACATGCACAAGCCATGCAACGAATATCTCACCAACAAGGACCAACAATGACAGGAGCAGCAATCTTGGGAACGCATCTCAAGGACCACGATCACGTCCAGAGAGCACAACATCCAAGAAAATACAGAGGAAAGGAAAGGGTACTTAACCAACAGGATATGCCAACAGATTCCCCTAATCCTCACACACTCCAGTGCCAACAACCATAATGTCTCCGGCAAGTGGCACAGCAATCAACAACATCAAGGCACACATAGCCACGACGTTAATACACCGTGGAAACAACTTCTCGGCTAATCAGGATCCTCCAACTTCACGATCCTGAACCGTGGGTTATCAGCCCACACGCTTCCACTACACACTCTACACACGCACACATGCATCAAGGATAACTCGGCATTCGCATCTTAGCACACACTCGGTGCCATCGCAAGTCATAAAAACTACAACGTATCACGCCTCAAGTACCAATCCTGCTAACAGTCAATCAAAAGTCGCCAAAGTACAAACCAAGAAGAGCACCAGCTTCAGCACAAGGCGCAAAGGAACGCTAATCTCAGCTTATCCTCACATCCTGGCGACAATTACTTAACCTTCAAAGCACAATAGCCGCTAAACGCAACACAACGGACACGGTGCACAACGGCCCCCAAACACAAAATCTGGGTCTAAAGCCAAGCACCATCGAACAAAGGGCAATCAGGCTCAGAATTAACACTGTCCACACTTAAGCAGACACAGGACAAGGCTTCACCAAGATAGCAGTTCCAAAACTTACCTCGAAGAGACGCCACCAAACAAGGTGAGAAGAATCAAGCTTGACCAACAGTATCTCACCAGGAAGGAAAATCCTGGGTTCGCTCGAGCATTCTTCCTAACAAGGTAGCTAATCGACCACCACGACACAAACTTAACACCTCAGGGGCTGAACAAATCTCAAACTAGGACGGCCAAAGCAACATAAAAATGTGCACAGCCATCGCACCAGCGAGAAAGTTACCACCACCTAAACAAG
Source organism: Amorphophallus konjac (assembly GCA_022559845.1). Classification (NCBI taxonomy): domain Eukaryota; kingdom Viridiplantae; phylum Streptophyta; class Magnoliopsida; order Alismatales; family Araceae; genus Amorphophallus; species Amorphophallus konjac. Next base: position 236,606,279 of record CM040121.1, on the reverse strand, counting down.
TTACAGAAACATCTCGAATAGTGTACTGTAGATTCGCACCTGCCGGTGAAATCTGCCAAGTACAGCATAACCGAGATAGACGCTATGATAAAAAGGAAGCACTCCATCATATCCTGACGAGAGCGAAACCATCTCGCACAGTGCTAACACAGCACGCACAAGACCATACGCGGAAACAAAACGATGAATATTCGTAAAATCGATGCCAATGCTAATGCCGACAATGCCAACAGTTGGCTGTATTGGACCGTAAGGACTCTGATTACTGCAATATCATGAATTCCCATGTACCATATCCAATCACAGCTCTGATACCACCTGTGAAGACCCGGACTCCGGATACCGGATATACCCGATAGGAATACCGAGTAGACTCGATACCACTTGGAACTCGCGAGACCTCCCAACGGCGGTAAAGCTCCGAAGGGATAAAAGGTATGGCTGGGGTACATTGAAGCCCTAAATAAAGCGGTAAGCAATTAATATTTCAATGGTCAAGTTGCTAAAGTAGCAAGAAATAAAATTACATTTTCATTAACAGTTTAAGTTAACAGAGTCCAGTCCAAGAAAAGACAAGTACAGCCCAACAGAAATTGAAAGGTACCCTCATGTCGGGGGAAGCCCGACGTAGAGAATGCTGGCACAGTTGGCAACCACGAACGGACACACCGCGTCACGAACACCAGGAAGATAGAGTGATGTGGCACAGCCCAAGATTGACTAAGTATGAGTTGAAGAGCCTAGGACCTAGACCCGCAAGCATATAAGAGTAGTTAGCGAACTTACACTAGCGGCTCACTCGCACGGCGCCGTGATCTCCCGATGGTGATCAGGGATGATGGCAAGGGTCCGAGGGGGAACCCAATCGATTCTAAAGTCCCAGTGGGCTTAGGCTGACCTCTAAGGGTCTAGGTTACCCAACTTCATGGGCGGCTGGCCCGCAGGGGCGGGGTTTGGGTGGCACTCACTCACGGTCCGCGGTGGACACACTCAAAATAGCATACAAGATCGGGCTCTCTTCTCACCGTCCGACGGGCATGCGAAGCAATACAAAATTTGCAAAGTAGAGGCAATCAAGGGTAGTATCAGATGCTCACCTGATCGGTGTGAAGACACCGATCTCGCTCGGAGACGAGGGCGCGCCGGGAAGCATGGGTATACACCCGAACGCTGCGGCGAGGACGCTTGACCTGAAAATTAAATGAAGTATAGCACTACGCCTCTCGCAGGGGGGGGGTCTTGGGGTGGGGGTTAAACTTATTACAACCAAAACTACCTCCACGCAGGGAGAGGCCTTCAGCCGGCCAAGCGGGGTGGGGGAATTATAAAAGAAAACCCGACTTTCCAAGCTCTGCCGGTTCTGCCAATCTTCAGAATCGCTGGATAGGGTGTCGGTGATGGCACTGCCAAGGACTCCACGGAACTCAGATCTTGACGAAACTGGTTCCAAAAGCTTCCCAACTGATGGAGGATGATGTCTGAATTTTTGGGGAAGCTCTGGAACTCGGGGATGATCGGGGCAGTCACTGGAGCAGGACAGCAGTGTTCTGTCTCGGGTCGGTGCAGAACTGATGCAGTCGGTTGTAGAGGGTGTTGCGGACTCTCCCGAACTCCAATTGAGGCGAAACTGGCGGCGACGCGACCGTGGTCGGAGTAGCTTCGATCAGGAACTGACGGGGCCACAATCGGAGGTCGGAGAAGAGAACAGTAGCCAGATGAGTGGGGACAGGTCAAACTTGGAGCCACAGGGAGCAGTCTCCACACTCCGGCGAAGGAAATTGGAACTGGGGGCTCCGGTGGCCGATTGGTTCCATTCTTCTTGGAATGAAAGGTAACTGGACGTGGTTCCTGCCCTCCGAAAATGGCACCCAGATCTTTCCCGCACTGGATGTGGTGGCTTCAGCTCTCAGCTTCAGGTCTTCAGACAGGGCCTGAGCGCGCAGTCGGACGAGATCTGCTCCACCGAGCAGCTCCGACCTTGGAAGCTGGCGGGACCACCACCGTTGGAAAGCCGACTCGAAGAAGATTCCAGAAATATAAGATTGGCAACCTGGATCCTCGAGGGGAGTTCGTGGCTGCCTTTGCAAATCACTGCAACTCTGCTACCTACAACAGAGAAAGAAGATTGTGAAGAAGAGGGTGTGGGGAGGGGATGGCCAAGAGACTATGGAGTGGGGGGGGGATGATTAGTGGGTGTGGGAAAGAGATGGGGTGTGTTAGGGTTGGTGAGGGCTATGGAGATGAAGGTGGGGGAGGGCGAAATGGGGCTGGAGAGGGTTGTGAGTGGAGTGGAGGGGAGGGTGGAGCCTTGGGTGAGCAAAGGGAGGGCAAAGGGGAGGGGGGCGAACTTGGCTTGGGTGTGGGGATGTGGGGGGCGAACTAGGGTGATTAGGGGGTGGGGGAGATGAAAGGGCACAGCCCAAAGGGAGGGAATTTCAAATTTGGGGTCTTGGGAGGAGCCCCTTCAGCCTTGGGGAGGTAGAAGGGTGCTTGGGGAAGGGAATGAGGTAGGTGGTGGTTGGAGGGTGGAGTAGAGATTGGTGGAAGCTTTCTTGGAACAAGGGTGGAGTTAATAGGGTGGTGGGTGGTTGGGGAGGTGATTGAATGAGGGGAGGGGAGTTAAGAGGTAGGTGGGAGAGGGGAGAGAGAGGATGGGGCGCAGCCCCCTCTTTGGAGAGAGAGAAGAGATAGAATGAGAGAGAGAACTAGAGGGATTTGGAAGTTGATTTCAATATTCATGCAAAAGTTATTACATGGAGAGAGAGATGGGGCCTATTTATAGGCAACCACTCTTTACATGACCACAATAACCCTGACAATAAGACAAAAGACCCAACATGTCCTAGACTCAATCTATTAGGCCCAAAAATAAGGTACTAAGGCCCAATTAAGCATAACAAGAGAAATGGACTAGAACAACATGACTCAATAAAGGAAAATACATAAGATAGGACTCAATAAAATAAAAATACATAAGATGAGACTTAGATAATGAAGATAGCAAGTGTAGATCAAAGTAAGCCCATATCAAGAGTGTGCAGGCGACCCGAGCCAGAGGGAGTGTCGTGAGATGTCCTCATCAAATCCCCCGGGATGGGGAGAGCTCGACCCCGTCGAGTATGGGTCTATCTGGCTGTAGTAACGCTCCAGAATGTCGGGGTCCAAGCGTAGTAGGTCCTCCCGACTCACCCAAGTATCCTCTATCGGGGGACAGTTCTTTCACCTAACCAGGTAGTGCTGATATACCTTGTGCCTAGTGATGATACTTTGCTCATCCAGTATTGCCTCTACCTGCTCTCGTCGGCCTCTCAAGCTAGGAAGTGGAGTCCCACCGTGAGTGTCTCTCTCAAGGGGGGGTATAGGCTCGAGCTCCTCACTGGGTCCCACCGCGGGGCCCTTGTAGGGTACCAGGTCCGCCACATTGAAGGTAGGGTGTACCTCAAAACCCTCAGGTAGGTCTAGCTCATAAGCAATACTGCCAAGTCATCTCAGAACTCGAAAGGGTCCCGAACCCCGTGCCCTCAACTTGGAGGTAGGCCCCGGAAGGAGCCGCTCCGTCCTCACCATCACCGAGTCTCCCATTGGAACTCGTAGTGGCGCCGTCGAGCATCTGCCTGCCTTTTGTAAGCCTCATTGCTCTTTCCTATATGCTTGCGAGAATGCGTATGCCATGCGCTATGATGCGATGTTGGTGTGAAAAGTATGGTGTGCAAAGGTGGACCTGGGCAGCCAAATGTAGACCGATCACACTTTGATACCATGAAGACTGTGACAGACTTAGGAGGGCCGGGACATCCATAGATTAACCTTTTATGCATTGGTGTGACAAATGTCGGGGGACCCGGACATCCATGTATGCTCCTCTCATGCTTAAGACTCATGATGAATGAAGGTGGGCCAATACATCCGAATATGGTCCACTTATGCTTCCTACTTGACATGTCTGTGATGTGAATGAATGTTCCCGACTTATGAATCATGTCAAATGGTGTGGTAAGCCTAGACACATGCATGTTTATCCCAAAGGTGACTTCCATGTGCATAGATGTGGGATGACTTTTGAACTTCCATGTGAATGGGTGGAAGGGATCTAGGAAGGTGGTTATGGGGTGGGGCATTTTATCAATCCCAAGGTGTTTGTTGCCTAAGGTCAAGGCTCTCATGGTGTAACCCGATTCTAGGAAGGGAGGAGTTTGGGTCAACAGGGGCGATATGGGTAGGGTGAGGTGGGTGGTGAATAGGGGGAGTGGGTTACATGGAGATCTAGGCTCTCTTAGGAAGGGGTTAAAGGGATCATGGTAAGGGTCACCTAGGTAGGGGTACTCCATGTTCTCAAGATCCTCCAATGGTGAGTCATCCTCCTCCAAAATAATTGGGCCAAGGTTGCTAATGGGTTGGCCAATCAAAGTACTTGGGATCTCAATGGTTGGGGAGTAGACTAGGATGGGTTCCTCCTCCATGGGAAGAAAGAGTATGATCTCACTCGTAAATTGGCCATTAGTGTAGATGGAAGTGATGGAGCCAACGGCGGGGTAAGCTAGGCTAATGGTGCTAGGCTCCGACGGCCTCATGGCTAGCATATCAGTCAAGTGGACTTGCCAATGTAGGTAGGCCACTAAGTCTCCCAAATCTTCCACACAATAGGAGGTTTGATAAGTGACATGAGGTTGAGTGGGAATGATTTGGGATTGATGTCCCGTGGGTAGGTGGCTTGGTTGTGAACTAGGAATGGTGAGGCCTCGCTTGAGCCATTAGAGTACGGACTCATCTATGGTGATGGTGTCATGGGGAAGGGTGTGTAGCTGTTGAGGAGCTAGGCTAGAAGTGGTGGGTGAGTTGTGTGGCCCTTGGATTTTCTCTATTTTGGGAGGTGGATCCGGATTGGTATCCCTCTCCACTTGGGTGGGTGTGTGGGTTGCAACTCCTAAGGACAATGGGGTAGTGTTCGAACACATTTTATTTTATCTGGTTTATTTGTTTATTTATTTTATTTATTTTATGGATTTATTGGCGTGCCAGTCACCATGGTGACGATTCTTATTGTGCGCTCGATCTGACTTGGTCAGTCGATTGTGAGTGATCGTGTCTGGACTAGAAGTCCGTCATACCCTGAACGCTATGACGTTAATTACGTCCTCCCTAAGGAAGACAACCCTTGATTAAACGCTAGAGGTAGGAGGAAGACAGCGGTAAAGCCGTATGCTCAAAGGAGACAAAGTTCATCTGTTTGCAAGACGTTAAATGTATTCGGGCAAAGCAGGGGTTTGTTAATTACGGGGACAAATCCGACGGCATATTCCCACCATCTTGGATGATGCCAAGTGGGGAATAGGAAACCACCCATGCAGTGGCAAAGTGGGAACCGTAAAGGATTGGGCATAATTGACCCGGAGTCCGAATAGGGACCGGCATGCCATGGCACGCCCCATATGGGTGCGGTAGCACGTTTATATCCCCCCTTCGAGGGGACCATCGGAGGGCATACAAAGGCATGACTCCGTGGGCCGATGGGATTGAGAGATAATATCACAGTGACCTGGCCAGGTGTGTGTGAATTTCGGCAGCATGTCCCCTTGACTTGGATTGTGCCAAGAGAAGATAGGTCATCACCCACGGAATGTCGGGATGACAATCGAATGAGGATGGGCACCGGGCCCCGGGATATCGCTTGCCTCTATTTCATCGGTCAATATCCCCTTGAAACCCTTCAGAACGCATGTAACGACATGGCCCTTTAGGTTCATAAGGGTGGAATCCGGATCGGGAATGAGGGCTGTAGGGGAGGGAGGTCCTCCCCATTACTGTATCTTCTCAGATCATTCATGACGGTCTCATGGCAGTGGGGAGAAAGTCCCCTGACTGGGCTTCATTGGGCCAAGAAGAGGGGTCTCGGCGTGGCTTACTGGTTGGCCAAGGGGAGCTCTCGGTGTGGCTTTTTGATTGGCCAAGGGGGCTCTCGGCGTGGCTTACTGGCTGGCCAAGGGGGGTTCTCGGCGTGGCTTCTTGGTTGGCCAAGGGGGGCTTTCGGCATGGGCATTTGGTGGATGGAGGGAGCTCCTCGGCGCGGTCCTTTGATTGGCCAAAGGGGGGGCTCTCGGCCTAGACATTTGGTTGGCCAAGGGGGGCTCTCGGCCTGGGCATTTGGTGGATGGAGGGAGCTCTCGGCACAAGGCCTCCCGGCGCGCTCATGGCCGCGCCGGGAGCCTAGCGCCGGGAGGCTGTGGGCTGTGGGTGCTTCACAAAAGGACTTGTCGTTTAGCTGAAAGGAGGGGAAGGCCTCTCGGCCTTATGGTTCTCGGCGGGGAAACTCGCACGCCGAGAAGATGAATATACAGAAGGATTTCAGGGTTTCAGAGCTCAAAAATGATGCTCTGTTTCTGGGATTTCTGGGTTTTATGGCTCAGATCGAGGCCGAATCGGGGGAGTATGAGGAGATTTCACGAACACCTCTGCTGGAAGGATGCCAAGGGATCTGAGAGGCCAGATCATCAGGAGGAGGAGAGACCATCATCGGGGCTGAGTAGCCTTTATCTGTATACTGCCAGACGTCTGGGGGAGTCAAGAGATGGCTATCTCTGATCCCCCGGACTAGCATGGTATCATCTGGGAAGCAGATCTGCAACGAGAGAACCCTTGATGCTGAGACCTCAGACCCTAATCATTCAACGATTGGAATGGGGATCCAGGGTAGCATTCGGCCTTTATCTGTATACTACCAGACGTCTGGGGGAGTCAAGAGATGGCTGTCTCTGATCCCCCGGACTAGCATGGTATCATCCGGGAAGCAGATCTGTAATGAGAGAACCCTTGATGCTGAGACCTCAGACCCTAATCATTCAACGATTGGAATGAGGATCCAGGGTAGCATTCGTCTACGGGTTCAAATGCATCATTTATAGCTGGTGGGCCAGGGAACCAAGAGATTGATGTCTCTGGTTCCCGGACAGCACAAGGGGCTTGAGGAACAGACTCAAATACATACGGAGGGCATGCTATTGAAGCGGGAAGAAAGAAGAGAATAGAACCCAGCAACCCATTGAACAAGGGTGGGGGTTCTACCTTCATCCCCATTCGAAGAACAGACCTGACTCCGAAGCCTGAGTCATTTCGCCCATGGGGCATTCATACAAACAGTATGCATACATATGGAGACAAAAGAAGATAGTATTGCCCAAAATCCATCACGGCCATTGCATTTACTTCATCTCACCATCATTTACATCGAGAAACATAGAGGGGAGGAACAGGGAAAGAATCGTATGAATAATCTAAACATCAAGACTTCGACTATTACATACGGAGAATCAGTAAAAAGAAGAAAAAGAAACATCGAACATGGGGGGGGGGGGGGAGGGTGGAGTATTGACTCCTCTCCCTCCCCCTATCAGCCCACCTGGAGCCCTTCTTCTTTCCTTTCTTATGCTTCTTCTTTCGACGGAGACTCTCTCCCTCTCTTTTCCTTTCTCTTTCTCTTTCTGGCTATCTGTTCGCTCTTTTCTTCTTCGTCTCTTTCTTTTTTTCTTTTCTGTCTATCCTCTTTCTTGCTATCTCGCTGCTTCTCTCTTCGAAGGGAGGGGGTTTTATAACCCTTTTCCCTTTTCCTTCTCGGCAGGCATCTTCACGGCGCGCTTGAGGCAGGCTTCCCGGCGCGCTCGAATTTGATCTCTCGGCGCCAGTATCTGGGCTTCGACATGGGCTTTCGGCGCCACCTTCATATAGGCCCACTTGGGGTTTCTTTAAATGTATCATCATCCCAAAGGGTCTATCATCTATGAAATATCTTGTATTGAAATCGCGATTGCAATCTCCATCAGTTCGCAGACGGGGTTTTATCAGTCCGTAGACAGGGGTTTCATCAGTCCGCAGACAGGGTTTTATCAGTCCGTAGACAGGGATTTCATCAGTCCATAGACAGGGGTTTCATCAGTCCGCAGACAGGGTTTTATCAGTCCGTAGACAAAGATTTCATCAGTCCGTAGACAGGGTTTTATCAGTCCGTAGACAGGGATTTCATCAGGATTGTCATCTGAACGGTGACAAAGCCGGGTATCATCTTATCAATATCGTCACTCTAATGGTGACGAGCTCAGACATCAGCTTTAGTCTGGGAAGACCTCAGCTGGGTGTATAATCTGCGTAGATGATTCTTCTTCTGCTCTATCTTTTCAGGGGCCTTTACCATCTTCATCTGCCGGTGCCGGCTTTATCTTTATCTCATATTACTTCCGTCAGTAAGCCGACATCTGACTTACCCTGACATATCATCTGTGACTTCTTGGATGAAGCAGTAGTACAGCTGGAAGGTCTCATTAGTCGAGTGACTGCTGCTTTATCAGTGCTGCCGTCTGAGTGACATTGGCACCGGGCATCGGCTTTGGCCGACAAGGGCTTTGGCCGGGTGAAAGGTTGATAAGCTTCATCATTAGTCTTTCACTGTTGGTCAGACCCTCTTTTCAATTATGCTTCCACCCTTGTTCATTTTCCAGGTGTCAACAAATGCCCCCCACCTGCGGGCGGCGAAGCGCAGAATAAGCGCCACGGGGGTTGCAGGTGTCTTTTACTATTGTAGGGTATCTTCCTCAATTTGTCTTCAATTCAGTTCTCAGACCTGATCATCTCGCTGTAACAGTATTCTGCACATCGATGTTTCTTCTCTTCATATTTTCTGTCATTATTTTTAGCATTTGAGGCTTTTCGGCCTGCAGGACCTCCCGGCGCGAAGCTTCTCGGCGCAGGGGTCTCTCGGCGCAGCCTGGTTGGCCAGGCTCTCGGCCTGGACCTTCTCGGCGCGCCCTAGTGCAGGGGGTCTCGGCCTGGGGTCTTCTCGGCCTGGGGGCCTTCTCGGTGCGCCCTGGCCGCAGAGGGGCCTCGGCCTGGGGGCTTCTCGGCCTGAGGGCCGCAGGGTGGCCTCGGCCTGGGGGCTTCTTGGCGCGCCTTCTGGCCGCCGGGGGCTCTCGGCCTAGAGGTTCTCGGCGCGCATTTTACCGCGCCGAGAGCCTCGTCGCCTGGGCCCCTATTTAGGGCGCCGACGGCCTGTTCTTCTTCATTCTTCACCGTTCTTTCTCTTTCTTCAATTTTTTTCATTTCCTCTCTTCGGCGGGAGCCGTCTTCGTCCTCTCGGCCGTGGCCGCGGGTCCTTCCGTCCTGGGTGACGTCTTTTAGGGATTCAATCCCTTTTCTTCCGGGATCACCCCCTCTTGGTTGATGACTCCCTATTCTTTTTGGGCAGATCCCGAATAAGGGGAGATGCTGCCGAAATTTTTATAGAATCTCATGTTGCAATCCTTATAAGACTGACTTTTAATCCACATTTCTTCTTTTGTTTACAGATATAGCAATGGCTTCTGGCTCTGCTGCTGCGTCTTCCGGAGCTGTTGGAGCTAGTTCATCGGCCCAACCAGACATATCTCGGGCCACAGTGAATTGGTTGAACGTGCACAGCCTGGATTATGGATATGATAGAATAGCTTCAGTTGATGAATCATCTGATTCTGAAACTGACACAGTGTCGACAGCCCGGGTATACTCCACGGCGACCGAGACATGCTTCAGGCGGGATAATAACTACCGGCGAGACTTCCCGAAGGATCGCCACTTGATGCCGTTCATCCGGACCTTCACAGTGGGTGGCTTGCGAGATTATCGGATAGCTCGCGTAGTTGAAGCTGCCATCCTTGCCGAGCGGGATAGCCTGAAGGAATCAGTGTATCGCAGCAAGGCTATATATCTTCCCGGGGAGAAGCGGGACTGGGACGCAGTCCTTGGAATATCGGAGCTAGAACCGGAGAAAAAGATGCTGACCCGGGCACCGGAATTTACACCTGCTCGGTGGGACAATGCTGGCGGCCGAGTTCATAAGGAGAAGCCCGGCTATGGTATGTTCCTGGCACCTATAAAGTGGGGATATCGCGAAGAGCCCTTCGTGCTAAATTGTTCGGCTATTCAGTTCAAGTACCATTTGTCGGCTGGTTGGTTCGGAGACTGCAAGATCACTGACTCCCATCTATTCCGAGTAGGGGCAGTAGAATTTACCGAGTTTGCTCTGACGGAATATGCCCCTCTGCTGATCAGAGCGGGAGTATACCACAGTGTTTTCGCTTCCAGATTCCGATATCCCATCTCCAGGGGGTTATGCTGTGGGATGTTTGAAGTGTTCTGTCCTTTGTTCAACACTTTTTATACAGCAGAGGGTGAGACATCCCTAGACCTCTGGAGTTTATCACGGCTTTCCGGTCTGCCTATTGACGGTGAACCGTATGAAGAAGTCTGCTTGGCGGACTCCGAGAAAGACAGCTCTGATGGAGAAGGCAAGTATTCCCTTGGCTTCTCTTACAGATATCTGATGAAGGTCTATCGCTCCATCTGTCTGGCATATAGTAGAGGATCCTCCAAAGGCTATCATCCCCGAGAGAAAGGTAGCAAACTGAGGGTCCGGATCGGGCAGTGGCTCCAGTACTTCTTCGACGGTCCCCTGAAATATGCAGATTTCCCCTCCATGGGTCCTGTTGCGAGCAAGCAGATTAGAGCTCCCCGCTATAAATCGGCACTGCCATCTTCATTGCGCCATGCGGGCAAAGGTGGTCCCAACCCGGCAGGGGTAGATCCCATCACACACTGTGCAGCTTATTTCACATTCTGGCTGTGTACTTTTGCTCTTCCACAAGGGGACGAGACAGTCATTCGGCCAGAGGCCATATATCCAGCTTGTCAGATGGCCTGGGGGATGAAGCTGTCGCTCTGCCCAGCAGCCCTGTGTTTGATCTATAAATCTTTGGGGGACCTACACAAGCATCGGACTCCCCGTTCTTTGAGGACCGTGGGTCCTTTTCATTTCTTCAATGCCTGGGTCTGCAGTATATTACCTGAATTAGCTCCGAGAACCTTGCAGGCGGATACAGTGTCACCCAGGATGATTGAATTTGCCAGCGCTGAGCCTGGTCCCTTTTATGATCAGCTATTTAAAATAAGGGGCCGACTGATAAAAGTACCAGTGGACGCCCCTGGCAGCATACATTTCTGGAGCTTGGCAGCAGGTTCAGCTCCTTTGATTGATCCTCAAAGAGAGTGCAAGCTGGAGGAGATAGAGACATATATCCACCCTGTCTCAGGGGTCAACACTGCTCGGCCAATCTTGGAACCGGAGCTGGTGAGATGGGCCATGGCAATTCGGCCCAGTGTTTTGGTTTACAGAAAGGGTGGCCTGCTTCTGTTGGAGCCATACTATCCGTTCCGATTTGGGTGGAACTTTGGTTATGACCAGCACATCCCTACATCAGTTGCTCAATTTCCCCTGGATAGCAGGGCCAAGCACGGGTCCACCATTGTCGGCGACGGCCGGTTGTGGTGGGATTTCTATCATCGTCAGGACGATGCAATCTTCAGGGTGCCCACCGTCTCCAACCGTGTTCCCCGGGTAACACCAGAATATATTAAATGGTGGAACATTCGGACCGGCTTTTTCAGGGATGGCAGGGGTGCTTTCTGGGATGTAGCAGAGCGCTTTTTCCTGAAACAGTAGCCTGGGCCGGTGTTTGAAATCCCCGAGGCCCATTTGAGAAAGCTTTATTCGCAGAACCCAAGGGAGGCAGAGAACTATCTGGCCCAGCGTCGAGCTCTGAAGGAAAAGAATTCTGAGCCGCCCGCTCCTGTTTTTGCCGCTATTAACGAAGACAATTTCGTAAAGACCCTGAAACATCTGTGCCATATAGGAGATGATCGCTTGGAGGCACAACAGTATCCATTTCCTGTTGAAGAGCCGCTCCCGGCAGTAGCTCATTGGAGGGGTCCAGTTGATAAATTTCATCCGTATAGGACGTTTGTACGCCGGGAAGATAGAACTCAGACGTATTATAAGCAAATGTCCTGGCTGTTCATTCTGCTGAATTTGCATGGATTATCTGCAGAAAGCCCGATAGCTGGCATTTTGAACAAGCCGCTGTTTATATCATTTCATTATGTCGATGGCTGGGGCATGGACCATCTTGACTTGTTTCGCTGCCTTGATTTTCATGGCCATAATGACCTGGCAGCTTTAGTGGAGAAATGCCAGATATTCGGCGATGTTTGCTGCCTTATCAAGGAGGCTGCTTCCCGCTCCAAAGAAGTGGCTTATCTGTACTGGCCGCTCTCTGTATTTTATGATGGACCAGCAGGTATAATCTTTTCCTTTCTGACTGCAGTGTTTTCTGTTTAGCATCTGAATTTTGCATCTATTGATCCCATCATCTTTCTGCCGTTCTTAACAGACCGGCCCGACATAAAGCAGCAGGGGCTCTACAGGAAGATTATTGCACAAGCCGAGAAGCCCACTTATTTTGAAGTCCCTGTAGCAGCACCGACTACTACTCCCCTGCCTCCTGGCAAGAAGAGGAAGGCTTCTGCAGTCAAGGCTGCGGTTGGGAAGGCCAGGAAGGCCAAAAAGGCCCAGGCTCAACAATCGGCTTCGGTAGTGATGGACACCGGGACCCCTCTCCCTGACATTCCCTCATTTGATGAGTTCGAAACTCAGAGGGAGGCTGCTCAGGCATCAGTTCAGGGTAACATCAATATTCTGCCATTGCATTCTTCATTCTCTCTTGCTGGATTTCAGAGGAGTGTTTAAATCTGACCACTCCTTTTTGCACAGCTGAAGAAACAGTCATGGCACCTTCTGTGGTGGAGACCAGATTGCCTTCTCCTACGCCGGCTAGTGAGGCGGAGGGTAAGCATGCCCTTTTCATCTTTTTCTGTTCATTTCAACTGCTTTTCATCGTCCCTCTCACAGGCTTTTCTTTATAGTGCTGGCCGGGGAGGAGACTGAGATTACAGGAGCGGCTGGTGACATTACTCAGCCGCGGGAGGGTTATAAGACCCAGGTGAAATGGGGCCCCGCTCCCGGAAGGCGCATAGTTACCCGGTCTTCCTCCAAGCAGATGTTAGAATTGATGGCCCCGCCCATGGACAGAGTAGAAATCTCTTCCGGTAGCTCTGCGGCCGCTTCTGAGGCAGGTGGAGAAGAAACAGATTTCAGCGGGAGCGACACGGAGGATGCCTCCAAACCAGAGGCCCCATCCATATGTACCGCCATTGTTTTATCATTTACACCCCCCAAGCTGCTGGTGCCATCTTCTGGAGAAGAATTACCAGAAGAGTTCGCCGCTCTGGATACCGAGGCAGATATAACTCCTCCTTTTGTGGTTTCATCAGCAAAGCTTTTTTCTTCCCTGCAATCTTTTAAGGGTATTGGCATCACTTTAGAAGTGAGTCTTTTCCCTTCATGGTTTCATTTTCCCCATCTTTATCTGCTGCTTGACGCTGCATTGATCCGTTCACAGGAATCCCCTATTGCCCTCCCGGCTACGAGTGCGGCCGTTGAAGCCACTTTATCTGGCACCTTGGCTATTATTCCTACTTCGGCAGCCGTTCTTGAGATGATTCGCCCTGTGCCTGTGAGGGTGCAGTCCTCCAAAGACTTAGCATCATTGGACCTGCGGAATGCAGGGGAAGGTCCGGCTCTCATCAAGGCTTTGGATTTTAGAGCTGAAATGGACCCAGCCAGGGGTTCTGCCTTTATACCAGCTGCAGTGATGACCATCGCTCCAAAATCAACAGTTCCCACAGTATCGGTCATGGAGAGCGAACCTTCGCCTCTTCAGACCGTGGCCCCCGCAGCCTTGACATTGCAGGGGCTAGGCACCGAAATGGAAGAAGGAGAGGTATCTGTTGCAGAACTGGGAGTATCGCCTATAACGGCCACGGAATCTGCTTCCGTATTTTCAGAATCTGAGGAGGAGATGCCTGAAGTTGCATCCGGGAGTATTCCGACGGCCGCCTCCGAGGAGATGGAGGTGGAAGATCTCTCGGCCACGTCAGAGGTTACGGGCAGAGCTCCGTTGGTGGCTTCGGCAGACCTGCCGTCTTCTTCTTCGCAGCCGGATATCACCCTATGGGCGGATATAGACAGTGAAGTAACTTTTGAAGTAGCTCCTCTTCCTTCGCCTGGCTTCACTTCCCCTGAAAGTTTTGTCTGGCAACATCTGGGCATGCTGCGTCAACTGGTGGAGTCCCAACCTGGACTAACTTATTCACAGTTGAAGGAGATAGCCGGGCGCTTCACCGCCGGCTTACAGGCGATGGGATGTCCCACAGAAATATGGGCCCAGCGGGTTCTTTTGTTGTTAAAATTTGTTCATCGCCGAGATTTCTTGACACACATCATGTCGGACAGATTGGCAGCCTTGAAGTTGCAAAGAATGGAGTGCAAGTCCGAGCTGGCAAAGATGAACTCTATCCTTCAGGAGCGACAGCGTCAAATGCAGTCTTTGGCGGAGCGGGAGCATTTCGTGCGCGACCGGATAACTATCCTGGAAGCTGAACTGTCTGATCTCCGAGCTGAGCTGCCACAGCTAACAACTTCTCGACCGCAGCTCGAGGAAGAAGCAGCTTTATTAGAGGGGCAGGTGGCATCCTTTCGAGACCAGTCTGTTCGACTGTAGGAAGAGGAGGCTCGGCTTCATGAACTAGGAGCCGCCCTTTCTGTGGGTCTTCTGGCATTCGAGGATATCTTTCGGCAGCCATGAATCATTTTCTCTTTCTTATCTTCTTCTCTCTTTTTTTTTGGTGCTCTTTTGTGATACAATGTCCCCTCGGGGCCCTTCATGTACTCACTTCTTAATGAAAAGAAAAATTTTGCTTTATGTGTATCCGCCTTCTTTTCCATGTGGTTTTATCACTTCAGGGAAGTGGGGTAGTGGTTTTAGCAACCCCTCATGCGAATGGCTCGTATCTTGCAGGAGAGCGTCCACCCCTTCAGAGAAAGGATGGGGAACTCGCTCCACCGAGTGACGGCATCCGAAGAGGTGCTTAAACCGGATTCTGTTGGTAGCGGCAAACGTCCCTCTTGGCAATATGTGCTGTGAGGGAGACAATTTGCAGGAATGTGAAAGAAGGGGTCTTATCAGAATAGACGGAAAGTCTAGACTGGGTAGAGGTTATAGCAGGTGGGACGATTACAGGATACGTGGTTTTCATCAAGACAGACGTAGGGTCTGAACTGAATAGGGTTTTATCATTGATCTGGCGAAATGCCAGTCGATCAACAGCTGGTTTCATCATCGATATTGGATTTATATCGATGCAAAAAGGATTTATAAGTTTCCTCAGAATAGACGAAAGGTCTAAACTGAGTAGGGTTTCATCATTGATCGGGCGAGGTGCCAATCGATCAACAGTTGATTTCATCATCGATATTGGATTTATATCGATGCAAAAAGGATTTATAAGTTTCCTCAGAATAGACGAAAGGTCTAAACTGAGTAGGGTTTCATCATTGATCGGGCGAGGTGCCAATCGATCAACAGTTGATTTCATCATCGATATTGGATTTATATCGATGCAAAAAGGATTTATAAGTTTCCTCAGAATAGACGAAAGGTCTAAACTGAGTAGGGTTTCATCATTGATCGGGTGAGGTGCCAATTGATCAAAAGTTGATTTCATCATCGATATTGGATTTATATCGATGCAAAAAAGGATTTATAAGCTTCCTCAGAATAGACGAAAGGTCTAAACTGAGTAGGGTTTCATCATTGATCGGGCGAGGTGCCAATCGATCAAAAGTTGATTTCATCATCGATATTGGATTTATATCGATGTAAAAATGGATTTATAAGTTTCCTCAGAATAGACGAAAGGTCTAAACTGAGTAGGGTTTCATCATTGATCGGGCGAGGTGCCAATCGATCAACAGCTGATTTCATCATCGATATTGGATTTATATCGATGCGAAAAGGATTTATAAGTTTCCTCAAAATAGACGAAAGGTCTAAACTGAGTAGGGTTTCATCATTGATCGGGCGAGGTGCCAATCGATCAACAGCTGATTTCATCATTGATATTGGATTTATATCGATGCGGAAAGGATTTATAAGTTTCCTCAGAATAGACGAAAGGTCTAAACTGAGTAGGGTTTCATCATTGATCGGGCGAGGTGCCAATCGATCAAAAGTTGATTTCATCATCGATATTGGATTTATATCGATGCGAAAAGGATTTATAAGTTTCCTCAGAATAGACGAAAGGTCTAAACTGAGTAGGGTTTCATCATTGATCGGGCGAGGTGCCAATCGATCAACAGCTGATTTCATCATCGATATTGGATTTATATCGATGCGAAAAGGATTTATAAGTTTCCTCAGAATAGACGAAAGGTCTAAACTGAGTAGGGTTTATCGCAAGTGGGACTTTGCCAAGAAATGCGTAGGTTTTATCAGGGCAGACGTAAGGTCTGAGCTGGATAGGCTTTAGCAAAACGGTGATGGGCTTCATTGTTGGTGGGATTTGCGAATGGGGGTATGTGGATTTTATCAGGGCAAACGTAAGGTCTGTCCCAGAAAGGCTTTATCATCGGTGGGGCATGAAGCCATATGACCGACGGAAGGTTTTACCAATGAAGGCAGACGAAGGTATCGTGCCGGTTGGCACGGAACTTTTTGAATTACCATATTACTGACTCAAGTGCCCTTTCGGGTTTTCACCAGAGCCAGCCCCCTCTTGCTTTTGTCCACGCGTCCTTTCGGATTTTCACGTGGCGGGGTACCCGATTTTGCCTGCAGTGCCCTTTCGGGTTTTCACCACAGCTGGGTTTTAGCCATTTTTTGCCCTCGTTCAGAATGCCTGAACAAGACTGGCGGGGTATCTCTATTTTTAACCCCATTTTGTTTCTTCTTTTCTTCTCCCTTTCACTTTTTTTTTATTGAAACTTTGATTCTATAACTGATGGGCGCAGCTTGTGCATATATCATCATTGATGTGGGTGCTAACATCAATGCAAGGGTTTCATAAGTCTCATCAGGATAGACGTAAGGTCTAAACTGGACGGGTTTCATCGCTGATTGGGCAATGCGCCAATCAATCAGCAACGGGTTTCATCATCGGTATTGGGTTTATACCAATGCAAGGATTTTTATAGGTTTGATCAGGATAGACGTAAGGTCTAAACTGTACAGGTTTTCATCGCTGATCGGGCAGTGCGCCAATCGATCAACAGTAGGTTTCATCATTGGTATTGGGTTTATACTAATGCAAGGATTTTTATAGGTTTGATCAGGGTAGACATAAGGTCTAAACTGGACATGTTTCATCACTGATCAGGCAATGCGCCAATCAATCAGCAACGGGTTTCATCATCGGTATCGGGTTTATACCAATGCAAGGATTTTTATAGGCTTCATCAGGATAGACGTAAGGTCTAAACTGGACAGGTTTCATCGCTGATCGGACAATGCGCCAATCAATCAGCAACGGGTTTCATCATCGGTATTGGGTTTATACCAATGCAAGGAAATTTTTTATAAATTTCACCAGGATAGACGTAAGGTCCGAACTGGGTGGGTTTTATCACGGCGGGACGTAAAGAGCTATGCGGGTTTCTTCGTGGTTACCACATTACCGACCCAAGTGCCCTTTCGGGTTTTCACCAGAGCCAGCCCCCTCTTGCTTTTGCCCGTGCGCCCTTTCGGGTTTTTCGCACGGCAGGGTACTCGATTTTGCCTGCAGTGCCCTTTCGGGTTTTCACCACAGCTGGGTTTTGGCCATTTTTGCCCTTGTTCAGAATGTCTGAACAAGACTGGCGGGGTATCTCTATTTTTAACCCCATTTTTTATTTCTTCTCTTTTTTTTTATCCCCCCCTCCCTGTTTAGAGGGTGTCAGACCGTGACGACACAAGATCACGATAAGTGGTAGCCTGGTTAGGACGGAGTGTCACTATACCAAGGAAATGATATCTCGGCTAGGGCGGAGTGCCATTAGACCAAGGAAGGGTAGTTCGGCTAGGGCGGAGTGCCACTAGGCCAAGGAAGAGGTATCTTGACTAGGGCGGGGTGCCACTAGACCAAGGAAAGGATATCTCGGCTAGGGCGGAGTGCCACTAGACCAAGGAAGGGTAGTTCGGCTAGGGCGGAGTGCCACTAGGCCAAGGAAGAGATATCTTGACTAGGGCGGGGTGCCGCTAGACCAAGGAAAGGATATCTCGGCTAGGGCGGAGTGCCACTAGACCAAGGAAGGGTAGTTCGGCTAGGGCGGAGTGCCGCTAGGCCAAGAAAAGGGTATCTCTTGCCCGATTACTCGGGGAATATCAGCTGTGCAGCATGATACAGCTTCAGGTGTTTACCGTTGAGTGGTGAGAATTGGATCTCCCCTCGATGATTAACAACTATGTAGGCCCCTCCTTCGTAGACCCTTTGTATCACATATGGACCTTCCCAATTGGGATTTAGCTTTCCCTTCGGGTTGGACGCCATGACTTCTTTTTTCTTGACCATGACAAGGTCACCTTTCTTGAATTCTCGCCCTTTTACGAGTTTGTTGAATGCGGTGGCCATGCGGGCCTGATACATCTGGATATTCTTCTGAGCTTGGAGACGCTTCCCTTCCAATTCAGCCAATTCTTCTAATCTTCTTTCTGCATTGGTTTGTTCGCCATGGGCTAGGTCGTATTGGACTGCCACTCTGAGTGACGGGACTTCCAGCTCTAGTGGGACTACTGCCTCTGAGCCGTATACCAAGGAGTATGGTGAGCACCCTGTAGGTGTTTTGAAGACGGTGCGATATGCCCACAGAGCTTCATACATCTTTTCTTCCTAATCCTTCTTATTGGCACTGACGACTTTGGCCAGCAGGGTGCACAAAGTCTTATTGAAAGCTTCTGCCAATCCATTTGCCTGTGGATTGTAAGGAGTGGAAGTCCTCCATTCGATCTTATATTTCTCGGCAAGCCGATAGACTTTCTGATTTCTGAAATGACTCCCATTGTCAGATATTATTCGGCTGGGGATCCCAAACCGGAAGATGATGTTTTGCTTGATGAATCTAGCGACCAACTCACCAGTAACTTCTCTTAGTGCTATAGCCTCTGCCCATCGGGAGAAGTAATCTGTTATGGCCAATATATAGTTATGCCCGGCCGAGGAAGTCGGTAGTGGACCGACTACATCAGTTCCCCATTGTGTAAACGGCCAGCTAGGGACTGTAGGGTGCAGAATCGTAGGTGGCCTTCTAGGCACAACAGCATGCTCCTGACACTTCTGGCATGACTTTGTAAATGTGCAGCAGTCTTCAAACATAGTGGGCCAATAGTAGCCCAGCTTCTTGATTTCTATCTTCATCTTGGGACCAGCCTGGTGGGCACCTGCTGTCCCAGCATGTACTTCTTTCATCGCCTGCCAAGCTTCTTCAGTGGACAGGCAGCGGAGCAGAATCTTCTTGCGTGCATCTGCCATTATTCGGAACAGAGTCCCATTCCTGAATTCATAAGAATCTTTGATTCGCAAGAGTTTCATCTTTTCTTCTCTTTTTTGCGGCAGCTGTTGGTGTAAAAACCATTGTAGCAGGTGTTGTCTCCAATCAGATGCCTGTTCTGTACTGATCGTGGCGACTTCATTTTCTTCGGGGCAGCCTTCTAGCATGCTGGGGACTTGCCGCCGATTTATGACAACAATGTTCAGTGTCTCATCTGGTGGGACTGCTATTGAGCTGGCTAGCTTTGCCAATGCATCAGCCTGGGCATTATGTGCACGGCCCACATGCTTGAGCTCAATATGATAGAATTTCGCCATGAGGCGCACAGTTTTTTGGTGGTAGGGGTTCAACTCTGGCTTTCGCACTTCGAACTCACCTTGGATTTGCTTTATTATCAACATTGAATCCCCGAATACCTGAAGCATCTGGATACCCATGTTGAGGCTTATATGCAGTCCGATTATCAGGGCTTCATACTCGGCTTCATTATTAGTGCAGGGCTTGTTTATAGAACAGGAAGTATGCACAACCTCCCCTTCCGGCGATTTCAGCACAATACCAGCTCCGGCCCGTATTCTGATTTTTCCATCGGAGTCCGTCTCTGTTCTAGATGCTCCGTCAAAGAATAGCTGCCACATATTTGACTGAGCTTGGCAGGCTTCTAGTGTCTCATCATCGGGTAACTCAGTCCCCAACATATCATTCTCTGGCACAGGATGTTCTGCGAAGAAATCGGCCACAGCCTGTCCTTTTATTGCCCTCTGGGGTATATACGTGATATCGAATTCCATCAGAATTACTGCCCATTTGCCCAACCGGCCTTTCAGTATTGGTTGAGTCAGTATGTATTTGAGTGGATCTGCTATAGATATCAATCTGATTTCATGTGACAGCATGTAGTGCCGGAGCTTTTTAACGGCAAAGACTAGTGCCAAGCATGTCTTTTCTATATAGCTGTAGCTTTCTTCTGTTCTGATCAGCCTCCTACTCAGGTAGTATAGAGCCTGCTCTTTGCCTTCTTCATTTATCTGTGCTAGCATTGTCCCCAGGGAACAGTGTGTGGCTGCAATGTACAGTATCAGGGGTTTGCCCTTAATAGGTGCCCCCAGCACTGGAGGGGTTTTGAGATATTCTTTCAGCTTCTCAAAGGCTTCCTGACAGCCATCGTCCCAGAGGAACGGCACATCTTTCATCATGAGCTTGTGAAAAGGGTGGCATTTCCCCGACAGATTTGATATGAATCGTCGGATGTAGGCCAAACGCCCTTGTAAAGATCTCAGCACGTGGAGATTCCTTGGTGGAGGGAGCTCCTGGATAGCTTTAATCTTGGATGGGTCAATCTCAATGCCCCTATGATGGACAATGAACCCAAGGATTTTTCCACTGGACACGCCGAAGGCACATTTCATAGGATTCATTTTGAGCTCATATTTGCGCAGCCTCTGGAACACTACTCTCAGATCCTGCAAATGGTCTTCTTTTCTGCTGGTTTTCACCACCAGGTTATCAATGTAGCACTCTACCTTTTTGAAGAGCAAATCATCAAAGATCTTTGTCATAGCTCTTTGGTAAGTAGCGCCGGCATTCTTGAGGCCGAACGGCATCCTTTTATAGTGGAATATCCCCTTCGGAGTGCGGAATGCAGTGTGCACTCTGTCTTCTTCAGCGATCCAGATCTGGTTATATCCGGATGACCCATCCATGAATGACATGGCTTCATGGCCAGTGGTTGCATCGATCATTACTTCAATGATTGGCACTGGGAAATCATCCTTCGGGCAAGCCTTATTCAGGTCCCTAAAATCTACACATATTCTGATCTGCCCATTTTTCTTCTTCAGGGGCACTATATTGGCCAGCCATGTGGTATATTGGTTCTCTTCAACAAAGCCCACATTGATCAGCTTGTCGACTTCTTTGTTGATCTGATTTATCAGTTCGAGACGCATTCTCCTTGAAGGCTGCTTTACAGGGCTTGCCCCCGGGTTTATCGCCAATCGGTGCTGTGCCACATCAGAGCTCAGTCCCGGCATCTCATCATATGTCCATGCAAAGCAGTCTCGGAACTCTTTCAGAAACTGTATGTACTGTTCTCTGGCAGCTGGTTCTAGCAGTGCACTGAGGAATGTTGGCCTTGGTTCATCTGCTGACCCCAGATTCACTTCTATCAGCTCATCGACGGTGGCCTAGCCTCCGTCCTCAACTTCGGGTGGGGCTTCTTGCAAATCAATAAAGCCTCCCGGGATATAATTCTCTTCAGTTTCATGTTCTTCTGTATCATCATCCTGCTCATCAGCGGATGTCGGCTTATCATATAAGGCCGATACCATCGGATTCTGTTCAGTCTGCCCCGAGGACGAGACTGGTTCAGAAGAGAATTCAAAAGTGGAATCTTCCGCTCTTAGGGATCTTTCTGTTGCAGGCTCCCCTGAAAGGTCATCTTTCTGTAGAGCCCGGACTTCTTCCAGAATGTGCTCAAATTCCAGGCATTCTCTCAGTTCTTTGGCCATCTGGTCTTCATCCGGAGTTCCCGTATCAAATTGTGCTTCGGCCTGGAATAGATCCTCCTTGCAGGACGGGTCCTTCCAGCACCGACCCCTCTTAGTTTTATCAGACATCCCTGCTTCTGGCTGGTCATCTTGGGCTTCATTGTCTGTTATGGTTTGATACATAATCTCTTCATCCTCAAAGGGATATTGATCATATCCTAACCCAGGGGAGTCTCCATGCTGGTAGAAGGTAGAGATGACATCCACCTCGACTTCATAATATTCTTGAAGGGTATAACCCAATCCCGGATGCTGTGTGATCTTCCTCAGTTCCTTATTATCTCGAGGCGGATCCCATAGCTCCCTGAATGCTTTCTTCTGGGCTGCAGATTGTAGTGATGGCATTTGCATCTTGGAGAACATCTGCGAAACCCGCTGGGTAGTATACTCCAGGCCTGTAATCGGCACCATCTGGTTTGCGGCTTCTTCAGGGACCATGCAGTCTTGATCATCTTCTTCGACTGCCTCCCCGGTGTAGAATATGGTAGGTGGCTCGCAGAAGCGAGGGATTTCCATAGTCTTCAGTGGCAGCACTGTTTGGTATTCTAGGCTGGCGACGGGTTTGATTAAACCTCGTGGGACCTTCACCTGTATGCACCTTTCTTTCATTTCTTGATCAGTGCTATCTGGATGGATGCTAGGAGGGGTGATCCGAGCAAAATCATCAGCATAAGAGATGTGAGCTACTTCATGCTTTTCAACATAGCCCCTGGGTGGCGGTGGAGACCAAGCTTTTGCCTTCGTCGCCGACTTCTTCTGGCTGATTACAGCCTCTTTCTTTTCATCCTTTTGTGACACCTCGGTGTAGTAGGATGCATCGAGCATATGGCATTCGAACGCTTCAAAGGGATGTAGGTCTGCAAACACCCTTTCTTCCTTTCCTTCATGGCAGTATTTTATGCATTGGTGTAGCGTGGATGGCACTATCTGATATTCATGCAGCCACGGTCTCCCCAACAGGGCCTTATACGTGGTGTTGGAGTCGATCACATAGAATCGTACCACGGTAGTGAGGTCGCCCAATGTGAGGTTGAAATCAGCCACCCCGAGAGGTGTTTCACATTTCTGGTTGAACCCAGCAATCTTCATGTCTCTGACCTTGGTAAGCTGCAGATCAAAGTAGTATTTCTTATAGATGCGATACGGCAGAATATTTACAGCAGCCCCGGGATCTATCAGTATCCTGCTCAGCGACTGACAGTTCAGGGAGCCCCCCATATACAACGGTCTGTTGTGACTGGCATTTGGGATCAGCATATCATCTTCTGTGAACGTGACTGATGGTCCAGCATTCACTTCTGCCAAGAGTGCTTCATATTGTGCCGGCGACTGCAGGGCATCCACAATTGCTTGGCGGGCCTCTTCACTCAGAGAGAGTATCTCCCAGATGGAGAATCTGGTGGGGAGCTTCTTCAACATTTTCATGATTCGACTGCCAACCCGAACATTAGACAGCCTCATCTCCTCTGCCCACCGGGGTCTTGGAGGTTCGTGTGGTGCCTGTGGCCTTTGCTGCCCAGTCCCAGTTTCATTTTCTTCATCGGTCTCCCGGAGGGCTTCTTCTGTAATGACTGCCCTTGGTTTTGCTAGAGGGCTATTTTTTTCATTTTCTTCATGCTGTTTCTGCTTTCCAGTTGCTGTCTGCTGGCATTTATCGCTTTTAGCTGGAGCAGTATGAGACGGCTGCTCGTTTTCTAAGCTGGACAGGAACTCCAGGAATGAAGGGGCTCCTTCTGCTTTATCTTTTCCTTGGTACAAGCTGGCAGGGGGAGGAACCTGGACACCGCACACCTCTGGTTTCGGGATCTGATAGGGTTGCTCCCCTCTGAACATAATATTATGGTTAGCTGGTGGCGGACGCCCCCATTTTCTCTCAGAACGTGTTGCATGGGCTGAGGTAGAGGCCTCAGCATGATTGGCTTCTAGCGGGGCATCTGATGCTTCTTGTTCATCGTCCTCCCCGGGCAGAGAAAAGAGTACCGACAGAGTATTGCATTGTACTGTCGTGACCTTCTTTCCCTTTTTGGCCTTAGGCCGTCTCTTCTTTTTCTGGGAAGTTGGCTTTGCTAGTTCCTGCCCCCAGAAGGACTCAGTCTTATCTTTTCTTTGTTCTGCTTCCGGCTGCTCTTCAATTTTCAATTCTTCGAGCTGCTCCCAGAGTATACAGTCTTTCACCAACAGGTGTTTCGGCTTTTTCTGCTCATACTCATCAAGCTCATTAATATATTGCTGCAGACGCCTGGTCGCAAGACTTTCTTCTTTATGTGCAGGGAGGGGAGTTTGTCTCCTCCGGTTGCGAGTATGGATCCGGATGACTGGTCTGGTCTCAACTGCAGGCCATATTGGCTTTATTGGAGGCGACTCAGGCCTTGGGGTGACACCCCGGATAACTGCTCCGTTGGTTTTAGCTGCGGGAGTCTTCTTTCTGCTTTTTGTGGGTACCGTCTGCCATCCTTCCTGATCTCTCAATGGGGTGAGGAGGCAGGCTTCTTAGGTGTGCCTGGTGCATTCTTCAATGGCTTCTTTAGGCAGTTGTTGATAGATTGAGATCATATTAGCGGCCACCCTCCAGGGCGGAAGCTCATGTGGCCGAGGAGGCTTCACCTGGTAATCTCCCAGCTGCAGTTCACCCTTCTTGACCATTCCTTCCATGACATCTTTGAAGACATAACAGTCCTCAATTGGGTGCCCCAACACCCGGTGAAATGGATAGAACATCGGATCATCTTTCTTTTCTGCATCTTCGGGCTTCTTCGGTTCAGGCAATGTTACCTTATTGAACGTATATGCCCAGTTAAATAATGCTGCAGTCTTATCCTTGGGAAAAGAGTAAGCCCTTCTCATCCTGTCCCTCAGAGAGACTTTGTCTCTTCTTTCTGCTGTATCTGCCATCGGGGGAGCTTCATCTGCCCCTTTCTTCCCTTTTTGTTGCTCAAAGGTTCTAAAATCGACTGTGTTGGCCTCAGAGTGTGACGGCCGCCGATCATTGGATTTACCTTTTGGCATGGCGGGAGCATTGACGGTCGGACGTTTGGACAAGAACGCCTCGACCTCCGCCACTATATTGTTCAGTCGGTCAAATGTTTTGACATCTGCACCGATCATTTTTTCTAGTACTTCCCTCCTGAGGTTCTGCTTGCATATCTACACTGCATCCTCCTGATGAGGAGGTCTTCTGCATCTCATGGCTAGATTTCTCCATCTTTTGATGTACTCCAGTGCAGTTTCATCCTGTTTCTACCTAGTAGCATACAGTTCTGCTATTGTGATTTCCCTCTCCGTGACATGAAACCTGTCGTGGAATTTTCTCTGCATATCGGGCCAATCAACCACTGATCCTGCTGACAAGCTTGAATACCATTCAAAGGCCAACCCAGTGAGGGACGAGCCAAAGAACTTGAGCAGATAGGCTTCATCGACTGCTAGGTCGCCCATGATGGTAGTATAGTAGGCTATATGCTCTCTGGGGGAGCCCTGGCCATTGAATTTCTCAAACTTTGGCGGCTTGCTAACGCCTGGAGGTAGTCTTTTGGCAGCATACTGGGGAGGATACGGTACCTTGTACACATCATAAGTACCCGCATCACCACTAGTCTTTTCTGATAGCTTCATTTCCACAATTCTTTCAATCATCTGCTTGTGGGCTACAGCTGGATCTATATCTTCTGGAAAGAAGTGGGCTTGTTGCTGGCTGTGAGGAGTTGTCATCACAGTGGCGCGCAAGATGGGCGCGGTAGGCTGCGTCTGAGACACAGAGGGCTGAGCTATTGTTTGCTGTGGAACAGGTTGACTTGGTGCTTTGCCCTTATCAGCTAAGAGAGGATTAGCCAGGATAGTTGTTTCTGTGGAGCTGGATGTCTGCCCCGCAGGTTCAGCTTGCTTCGAGACTGATGTAGCTTCCTGTCTCTCATTGAGCTGTCTTCGGAGAGCATTGATCTCCTGTTGGTATCTTCTGAATATCATCTGGATCATGGGATCCATGGTTGATGGAATTTGTATATCTTCAGAAGTCCCTTCAGCATCATCAACGAAGGGGTTATCTCCATCTTCCGCTGTTACCACATTAACTGTCATAGTGGTAACCCTGTGGGCTTCATCATCAATTTTGATTTTATCTTTTGCTGCCTGGCCTCTTCTTGTGACAGGACCAGGTCTAGTTGCCAGCCTGAGCAATTCCTCTGGCTGAGTTGGTAGTATATCCTGCCCCCTGGCCAGTCCAGCCATATTACAGGCGAAGATTCGCATCTTTCCTTTCCGCCTGTAGACCTTTCTTTTTATTTGACTAGGATATCTGAGCCGGTCAAAGACCGATATTCTTTCTTTGGCTTCTTCCTCGTACAGGTCTTCTTCATTATATCCGACCATGGGGCCTTCTTCATAGTCATTTGAATCGGAGGAAGAGGCTTCGATCATCATTTCTTGGAAGGTTTCTCCTTCTTCATCATCCCTGATGCCCAAGGCACGGGATAGTCTTTGCTGACCTAGGGCAGAGCTCCCTAGGTAGTGGAAGTAATCTTGGACTACTTGCTTAGTCTCCTCTGGGTCGCGCCTTTTCGGCTCAGGTCGGAGCATCAGTCTGTCCTGGCCCTTTTGCTGCCAGGCTAGTCTTGTCACCCGAGCATTCAGATGTTCGGCCCTGGGATATTTGAAGATATCAGCATGTCTGGCACAGGCTCCTGATCTTCTTGCAGTAAGCATAGTGACTGGTTCACTTCTTCTCATACCGCCAACTTGGCAGCGGTTGGCAGCAGCATTGTAGCTCTTCTTTTCCCATCTCTTGCCCCTGGCCATGGGATGGGTGTTGGTGAAGTTTTCCCTGGTCTCATATCTTCCGCCCCTCATCATGGGACGAACAGCAATCATATTTCTTTCTTGACCCTCAACCTCATCTCTCTTCCCCCGGGTCCTGGGGTGGGCAGCAGTAGCATTTCTTTCATCTTTCTTCATCTCCCTTCTGCCCCCTGCTCTGAGGCGGGCAACAGTGACATTAGTGAGGTTCTCTCTGTCTTCAGCTGGGGCCCAGCTTTGGATCTTCTTCGGTCGCCAGACCTGTTTGTATTTTGCTGGCTTGGGCGCCAGCGGCTTCCTTTCAGCAGCTTCCCAGTTGGCCCTCCTAGAGGCCAAAACCTGGAATTTGTTGTCAGTTGGGATGGTCGGGACGATTCTGTCCGGCCGGACTCCCCTGGGGCGACCGTCGAGGTTCGCCCTTATAGCACCCATCATTATCGTCTTTCCGAAATTGGAAAGGCGACGATCAACAGCAGTAGACCGGCTCCTCCGGTTGGTTTTCTTCCCCTTCTGGGCAGCAGTGGGGACCATGTCCCTTTTCTGGACATGATGAACGTAGCAGGCGATGGCCGTGGGGGCCGTTTTCTTCGGTAAGCCATCCTTGCGATCAGCGGCCTCCACTGGGGCGTTTGCAGCAGCGCCTTGCTCCTCGTTATCGACCTGTAGAAGGTCGGTGTAGACAACGCCCAAGCAGTTGGGCAGCCCGACAGCTGGGGGAAACGAACCGAACGCCAGTGGTACCGCCAGGTACCCCTCCTGGATGTGCATGCCCACCGGTTGCTTGTCGAAGCATACAGACGCGATTTGTGTTGTCATCGTAGTTTCCTAGAAACAAGGAAACACACGGAATCAGAAATTTGAGGGGGGCCCGCTGGGCCTCCTACCTTAGCGTAAAGATGAAGGGAGACTCCGTCCCACCGGGCGTGCCAGACTTGTTCGAACACATTTTATTTTATTTGTTTATTTATTTTATTTATTTTATGGATTTATTGGCATGCCAGTCACCATGGTGACGATTCTTATTGTGCGCTCGATCTGACTTGGTCAGTCGATTGTGAGTGATCGTGTCTGGACTAGAAGTCCGTCATACCCTGAACGCTATGACGTTAATTACGTCCTCCCTAAGGAAGACAACCCTTGATTAAACGCTAGAGGTAGGAGGAAGACAGCGGTAAAGCCGTATGCTCAAAGGAGACAAAGTTCATCTGTTTGCAAGACGTTAAATGTATTCGGGCAAAGCAGGGGTTTGTTAATTACGGGGACAAATCCGACGGCATATTCCCACCATCTTGGATGATGCCAAGTGGGGAATAGGAAACCACCCATGCAGTGGCAAAGTGGGAACCGTAAAGGATTGGGCATAATTGACCCGGAGTCCGAATAGGGACCGGCATGCCATGGCACGCCCCATATGGGTGCGGTAGCACGTTTATATCCCCCCTTCGAGGGGACCATCGGAGGGCATACAAAGGCATGACTCCGTTGGCCGACGGGGTTGAGAGATAATATCACAGTGACCTGGCCAGGTGTGTGTGAATTTCGGCAGCATGTCCCCTTGACTTGGATTGTGCCAAGAGAAGATAGGTCATCACCCACGGAATGTCGGGATGACAACCGAATGAGGATGGGCACCGGGCCCCGGGACATCGCTTGCCTCTGTTTCATCGGTCAATATCCCCTTGAAACCCTTCAGAACGCATGTAACGACATGGCCCTTTAGGTTCATAAGGGTGGAATCCGGATCGGGAATGAGGGCTGTAGGGGAGGGAGGTCCTCCCCATTACTGTATCTTCTCAGATCATTCATGACGGTCTCATGGCAGTGGGGAGAAAGTCCCCTGACTGGGCTTCATTGGGCCAAGAAGAGGGGTCTCGGCGTGGCTTACTGGTTGGCCAAGGGGAGCTCTCGGTGTGGCTTTTTGATTGGCCAAGGGGGCTCTCAGCGTGGCTTACTGGCTGGCCAAGGGGGGTTCTCGACGTGGCTTCTTGGTTGGCCAAGGGGGCTCTCGGCATGGACATTTGGTGGATGAAAGGGGCTTCTCGGCGCGGTCCTTTGATTGGGCAAAGGGGGGGGGCTCTCGGCCTAGACATTTGGTTGGCCAAGGGGGGCTTTCGGCCTGGGCATTTGGTGGATGGAGGGAGCTTCTCGGCGCGATCCTTTGATTGGCCAAAGGGGGGGCTCTCGGCCTAGACATTTGGTTGGCCAAGGGGGGCTCTCGGCCTAGACATTTGGTTGGCCAAGGGGGGCTTTCGGCCTGGGCATTTGGTGGATGGAGGGAGCTTCTCGGCGCGATCCTTTGATTGGCCAAAGGGGGGGCTCTCGGCCTAGACATTTGGTTGGCCAAGGGGGGCTCTCGGCCTGGGCATTTGGTGGATGGAGGGAGCTCTCGGCACAAGGCCTCTCGGCGCGCTCATGGTCGTGCCGGGAGCCTAGCGCCGGGAGGCTGTGGGCTGTGGGTGCTTCACAAAAGGACTTGTCGTTTAGCTGAAAGGAGGGGAAGGCCTCTCGGCCTTATGGTTCTCGGCGGGGAAACTCGCACGCCGAGAAGATGAATATATAGAAGGATTTCAGGGTTTCAGAGCTCAAAAATGATGCTCTGTTTCTGGGATTTCTGGGTTTTATGGCTCAGATCGAGGCCGAATCGGGGGAGTATGAGGAGATTTCACGAACACCTCTGCTGGAAGGATGCCAAGGGATCTGAGAGGCCAGATCATCAGGAGGAGGAGAGACCATCATCGGGGCTGAGTAGCCTTTATCTGTATACTGCCAGACGTCTGGGGGAGTCAAGAGATGGCTGTCTCTGATCCCCCGGACTAGCATGGTATCATCTGGGAAGCAGATCTACAACGAGAGAACCCTTGATGCTGAGACCTCAGACCCTAATCATTCAACGATTGGAATGGGGATCCAGGGTAGCATTCGGCCTTTATCTGTATACTGCCAGACGTCTGGGGGAGTCAAGAGATGGCTGTCTCTGATCCCCCGGACTAGCATGGTATCATCCGGGAAGCAGATCTGTAATGAGAGAACCCTTGATGCTGAGACCTCAGACCCTAATCATTCAACGATTGGAATGAGGATCCAGGGTAGCATTCGTCTATGGGTTCAAATGCATCATTTATAGCCGGCGGGCCAGGGAACCAAGAGATTGATGTCTCTGGTTCCCGGACAGCACAAGGGGCTTGAGGAACAGACTCAAATACATACGGAGGGCATGCTATTGAAGCGGGAAGAAAGAAGAGAATAGAACCCAGCAACCCATTGAACAAGGGTGGGGGTTCTACCTTCATCCCCGTTCGAAGAACAGACCTGACTCCGAAGCCTGAGTCATTTCGCCCATGGGGCATTCATACAAATAGTATGCATACATATGGAGACAAAAGAAGATAGTATTGCCCAAAATCCATCACGGCCATTGCATTTACTTCATCTCAGCATCATTTACATCGAGAAACATAGAGGGGAGGAACAGGGAAAGAATCGTATGAATAATCTAAACATCAAGACTTCGACTATTACATACGGAGAATCAGTAAAAAGAAGAAAAAGAAACATCGAACATGGGGGGGGGAGGGTGGAGCATTGACTCCTCTCCCTCCCCCTATCAGCCCACCTGGAGCCCTTCTTCTTTCCTTTCTTCTGCTTCTTCTTTCGACGGAGACTCTCTCCCTCTCTTTTCCTTTCTCTTTCTCTTTCTGGCTATCTGTTCGCTCTTTTCTTCTTCGTCTCTTTCTTCTTTTCTTTTCTGTCTATCCTCTTTCTTGCTATCTCGCTGCTTCTCTCTTCGAAGGGAGGGGGTTTTATAACCCTTTTCCCTTTTCCTTCTCGGCAGGCATCTTCACGGCGCGCTTGAGGCAGGCTTCCCGGCGCGCTCGAATTTGATCTCTCGGCGCCAGTATCTGGGCTTCGACATGGGCTTTCGGCGCCACCTTCATATAGGCCCACTTGGGGTTTCTTTAAATGTATCATCATCCCAAAGGGTCTATCATCTATGAAATATCTTGTATTGAAATCACGATTGCAATCTCCATCAGTTCGCAAACGGGGTTTTATCAGTCCGTAGACAGGGGTTTCATCAGTCCGCAGACAGGGTTTTATCAGTCCGTAGACAGGGATTTCATCAGTCCGTAGATAGGGGTTTCATCAGTCCGCAGACAGGGTTTTATCAGTCCGTAGACAGGGATTTCATCAGTCCGTAGACAGGGTTTTATCAATCCGTAGATAGGGATTTCATCAGGATTGTCATCTGAACGGTCACAAAGCCGGGTATCATCTTATCAATATCGTCACTCTAATGGTGACGAGCTCGGACATCAGCTTTAGTCTGGGAAGACCTCAGCCGGGTGTATAATCTGTGTAGACAATTCTTCTTCTGCTCTATCTTTTCAGGGGCCTTTACCATCTTCATCTGCCGGTGCCGGCTTCATCTTTATCTCATATTACTTCCGTCAGCAAGCCGACATCTGACTTACCCTGACATATCATCTGTGACTTCTTGGACGAAGTAGTAGTACAGCTGGAAGGTCTCATTAGTCGAGTGACTGCTGCTTTATCAGTGCTGCCGTCTGAGTGACATTGGCACCGGGCATCGGCTTTGGCCGACAAGGGCTTTAGCCGAGTGAAAGGTTGATAAGCTTCATCATTAGTCTTTCACTGTTGGTCAGACCCTCTTTTCAATTATGCTTCCACCCTTGTTCATTTTCCAGGTGTCAACAGGTAGGAAGGTCTATGGTGGGTGGGTTGGTGATAGTCGATGCATGGCGCACCCGAGGAGGTGAGCAAGGTCGGACGTGGGTTGGAATTGGGAGTGGAAGTAGTGGAGGCCTAAATTGGGGTAGGATTGGGTTGGGAAGTGGAAGGTGGGTTGGGTGAGGAGATTTGGGTTGATTGGTTTTGGGAGATGTGTCCCCTTTTGGGGACGATGGTGAGGTTGCGGTGGTGGCCAAGGGGGCTTGTGGGGTGCGATTTTGGTGAGGGGATTTGGGTTTGGGCTTGGTGGCCATTATGGGCCTAAGTGGAGGGGTGGACATGGGGTCCAATTAGGTATGTGGACATATGGTTGTGGTGAGGACTTGGATGTAGGATGTAGATGTTGTGGTTGGAGTAGGAGAGGTGGGAAATGGTGAAGAATGCGTGATTAGGGTCTTGGGTTGGCCAAGGGGAAATGAAGGAGTTGAAATGCTCTTTGGGCTTTGGTGTTCGGAATGGGAGGGGAAAATATATCTAGCCCTAAGTTGTTCCTTCATGTCCCCCCATGTTGTGAGGGGAGCTTCCCTTCTAATTATCCTTAAGCCTTCAATTTTCAACCAATGAGTGTGGGCCCATTTGGTAAGTTGCAATTTGGCAAATCGGACTTTCTCATCCTCGGACATGGGATACCAAGTGAAGTAATGGTCTATCGAGACTTCCCACTCTAAATAGTCAATTGGTTGAGTTCCATCAAATATGGGAGGTGGGGAACATGTCCTTCTATCGTCCGTCCTTGGGGCGGGCCCATTTTCTCCAAGTTGGTTGAGTCGACCTGATATGTTATCAAGCCGCTCATTGGCATGGGTCAAGGCCTTCATGAGGTAGTTGACATGGCCAGGGAAGTTATGTGTTTTAGTGGTAGGCATCCCTTGGTGGTTTGGACTTATGGAGAGGGCCGATTGGTAAGGTCGGTATGAGGTGGCCATACTAGTGGACAAAGAGATGCAACTGAGGACTCTAAATGCATAAACATGCCCTAGGACCAACTTGATAGAGACAAGTTGTGAACTTGCTCTGATACCACTTGATGTGGCACAGCCCAAGGTTGACTAAGTATGAGTTGAAGAGCCTAGGACCTAGACCCGCAAGCATATAAGAGTAGTTAACAAACTTACACTAGCGGCTCACTCGCACGGCGCCGTGATCTTCCGATGGTGATCAGGGATGATGGCAAGGGTCCGAGGGGGAACCCAATCGATTCTAAAGTCCCAGTGGGCTTAGGCTGACCTCTAAGGGTCTAGGTTACCCAACTTCATGGGTGGCTGGCCCGCAGGGGCGGGGTTTGGGTGGCACTCACTCACGGTCCGCGGTGGACACACTCAAAATAGCATACAAGATCGGGCTCTCTTCTCACCGTCCGACGGCCATGCGAAGCAATACTAAATTTGCAAAGTAGAGGCAATCAAGGGTAGTATCAGATGCTCACCTAATCGGTGTGAAGACACCGACCTCGCTCGGAGACGAGGGCGCGCCGGGAAGCATGGGTATACACCCGAACGCTGCGGCGAGGATGCTTGACCTGAAAATTAAATGAAGTATAGCACTACGCCTCTCGCAGGGGGGGCTCTTGGGGTGGGGGTTAAACTTATTACAACCAAAACTACCTCCACGCAGGGAGGGGCCTTCAGCCGGCCAAGCGGGGTGGGGGAATTATAAAAGAAAACCCGACTTTCCAAGCTCTGCCGGTTCTGCCAATCTTCAGAATCGCTGGATAGGGTGTCGGTGATGGCACTGCCAAGGACTCCACGGAACTCAGATCTTGACGAAACTGGTGCCAAAAGCTTCCCAACTGATGGAGGATGATGTATGAATTTTTGGGGAAGCTCTGGAACTCAGGGCTGATCGGGGCAGTCACTGGAGCAGGACAGCAGTGTTCTGTCTCGGGTCAGTGCAGAACTGATGCAGTCGGTTGTAGAGTGTGTTGCGGACTCTCCCGAACTCCAATTGAGACGAAACTGGCGGCGACGCGACCGTGGTCGGAGTAGCTTCGAGCAGGAACTGACGGGGCCACAATCGGAGGTCGGAGAAGAGAACAGTAGCCAGATGAATGGGGACAGGTCAAACTTGGAGCCACAGGGAGCAGTCTGCACACTCCGGCGAAGGAAATTGGAACTGGGGGCTCCGGTGGCCGATTGGTTCCATTCTTCTTGGAATGAAAGGTAACTGGACGTGGTTCCTGCCCTCCGAAAATGGCACCCAGATCTTTCCCGCACTGGATGTGGTGGCTTCAGCTCTCAGCTTCAGGTCTTCAGATAGGGCCTGAGCGCGCAGTCGGACGAGATCTGCTCCACCGAGCAGCTCCGACCTTGGAAGCTGGCGGGACCACCACCGTTGGAAAGCCAACTCGAAGAAGATTCCAGAAATATAAGATTGGCAACCTGGATCCTCGAGGGGAGTTCGTGGCTGCCTCTGCAAATCACTGCAACTCTGCTACCTACAACAGAGAAAGAAGATTGTGAAGAAGAGGGTGTGGGGAGGGGATGGCCAAGAGACTATGGAGTGGGGGGGGATGATTAGTGGCTGTGGGAAAGAGATGGGGTGTGTTAGGGTTGGTGAGGGCTATGGAGATGAAGGTGGGGGAGGGCGAAATGGGGCTGGAGAGGGTTGTGAGTGGAGTGGAGGGGAGGGTGGAGCCTTGGGTGAGCAAAGGGAGGGCAAAGGGGAGGGGGGCGAACTTGGCTTGGGTGTGGGGATGTGGGGGGCGAACTAGGGTGATTAGGGGGTGGGGGAGATGAAAGGGCACATCCCAAAGGGAGGGAATTTCGAATTTGGGGTCTTGGGAGGAGCCCCTTCAGCCTTGGGGAGGTAGAAGGGTGCTTGGGGAAGGGAATGAGGTAGGTGGTGGTTGGAGGGTGGAGTAGAGATTGGTGGAAGCTTTCTTGGAACAAGGGTGGAGTTAATAGGGTGGTGGGTGGTTGGGGAGGTGATTGAATGAGGGGAGGGGAGTTAAGAGGTAGGTGGGAGAGGGGAGAGAGAGGATGGGGCGCAGCCCCCTCTTTGGAGAGAGAGAAGAGATAGAATGAGAGAGAGAACTAGAGGGATTTGGAAGTTGATTTCAATATTCATGCAAAAGTTGTTACATGGAGAGAGAGATGGGGCCTATTTATAGGCAACCACTCTTTACATGACCACAATAACCCTGACAATAAGACAAAAGACCCAACATGTCCTAGACTCAATCTATTAGGCCCAAAAATAAGGTACTAAGGCCCAATTAAGCATAACAAGAGAAATGGACTAGAACAACATGACTCAATAAAGGAAAATACATAAGATAGGACTCAATAAAATAAAAATACATAAGATGAGACTTAGAGAATGAAGATAGCAAGTGTAGATCAAAGTCAGCCCATATCAAGAGTGTGCAGGCGACCCGAGCCAGAGGGAGTGTCGTGAGATGTCCTCATCAAATCCCCCGGGGTGGGGAGAGCTCGACCCCGTCGAGTATGGGTCTATCTGGCTGTAGTAACGCTCCAGAATGTCGGGGTCCAAGCGTAGCAGGTCCTCCCGACTCACCCAAGTATCCTCTATCGGGGGACAGTTCTTTCACCTAACCAGGTAGCGCTGATATACCTTGTG
The DNA here is from genome assembly GCA_022559845.1 of Amorphophallus konjac. Classification (NCBI taxonomy): domain Eukaryota; kingdom Viridiplantae; phylum Streptophyta; class Magnoliopsida; order Alismatales; family Araceae; genus Amorphophallus; species Amorphophallus konjac. Next base: position 236,571,338 of record CM040121.1, on the reverse strand, counting down.
CCTAGTGATGATACTTTGCTCCTCCAGTATTGCCTCTACCTGCTCTCGTCGGCCTCTCAAGCTAGGAAGTGGAGTCCCACCGTGAGTGTCTCTCTCAAGGGGGGGTACAGGCTTGAGCTCCTCACTGGGTCCCACCGCGGGGCCCTTGTAGGGTACCAGGTCCGCCACATTGAAGGTAGGGTGTACCTCAAAACCCTCAGGTAGGTCTAGCTCATAAGCAATACTGCCAAGTCGTCTCAGAACTCGATAGGGTCCCGAACCCCGTGCCCTCAACTTGGAGGTAGGCCCCGGAAGGAGCCGCTCCGTCCTCACCATCACCGAGTCTCCCATTGGAACTCGTAGTGGCGCCGTCGAGCATCTGCCTGCCTTTTGTAAGCCTCATTGCTCTTTCCTATATGCTTGCGAGAATGCGTATGCCATGCGCTATGATGCGATGTTGGTGTGAAAAGTATGGTGTGCAAAGGTGGACCTGGGCAGCCAAATGTAGACCGATCACACTTTGATACCATGAAGAGTGTGACAGACTTAAGAGGGCCGGGACATCCATAGATTAACCTTTTATGCATGGGTGTGACAAATGTCAGGGGACCCGGACATCCATGTATGCTCTTCTCATGCTTAAGACTCATGATGAATGAAGGTGGGCCAATACATCCGAATATGGTCCACTTATGCTTCCTACTTGACATGTCTGTGATGTGAATGAATGTTCCCGACTTATGAATCATGTCAAATGGTGTGGTAAGCCTAGACACATGCATGTTTATCCCAAAGGTGACTTCCATGTGCATAGATGTGGGATGACTTTTGAACTTCCATGTGAATGGGTGGAAGGGATCTAGGAAGGTGGTTATGGGGTGGGGCATTTTATCAATCCCAAGGTGTTTGTTGCCTAAGGTCAAGGCTCTCATGGTGTAACCCGATTCTAGGAAGGGAGGAGTTTGGGTCAACAGGGGCGATATGGGTAGGGTGAGGTGGGTGGTGAATAGGGGGAGTGGGTTACATGGAGATCTAGGCTCTCTTAGGAAGGGGTTAAAGGGATCATGGTAAGGGTCACCTAGGTAGGGGTACTCCATGTTCTCAAGATCCTCCAATGGTGAGTCATCCTCCTCCAAAATAATTGGGCCAAGGTTGCTAATGGGTTGGCCAATCAAAGCACTTGGGATCTCAATGGTTGGGGAGTAGACTAGGATGGGTTCCTCCTCCATGGGAAGAAAGAGTATGATCTCACTCGTAAATTGGCCATTAGTGTAGATGGAAGTGATGGAGCCAACGGCGGGGTAAGCTAGGCTAATGGTGCTAGGCTCCGACGGCCTCATGGCTAGCATATCGGTCAAGTGGACTTGCCAATGTAGGTAGGCCACTAAGTCTCCCAAATCTTCCACACAATAGGAGGTTTGATAAGTGACATGAGGTTGAGTGGGAATGATTTGGGATTGATGTCCCGTGGGTAGGTGGCTTGGTTGTGAACTAGGAATGGTGAGGCCTCGCTTGAGCCATTGGAGTACGGACTCATCTATGGTGATGGTGTCATGGGGAAGGGTGTGTAGCTCTTGAGGAGCTAGGCTAGAAGTGGTGGGTGAGTTGTGTGGCCCTTGGATTTTCTCTATTTTGGGAGGTGGATCCGGATTGGTATCCCTCTCCACTTGGGTGGGTGTGTGGGTTGCAACTCCTAAGGACAATGGGGTAGGAAGGTCTATGGTGGGTGGGTTGGTGATAGTCGATGCATGGCGCACCCGAGGAGGTGAGCAAGGTCGGACGTGGGTTGGAAGTGGGAGTGGAAGTAGTGGAGGCCTAAATTGGGGTAGGATTGGGTTGGGAAGTGGAAGGTGGGTTGGGTGAGGAGATTTGGGTTGATTGGTTTTGGGAGATGTGTCCCCTTTTGGGGACGATGGTGAGGTTGCATTGGTGGCCAAGGGGGCATGTGGGGTGCGGTTTTGGTGAGGGGATTTGGGTTTGGGCTTGGTGGCCATTATGGGCCTAAGTGGAGGGGTGGACATGGGGTCAAATTGGGTATGTGGACATATGGTTGTGGTGAGGACTTGGATGTAGGATGTAGATGTTGTGGTTGGAGTAGGAGAGGTGGGAAATGGTGAAGAATGCGTGATTAGGGTCTTGGGTTGGCCAAGGGGAAATGAAGGAGTTGAAATGCTCTTTGGGCTTTGGTGTTCGGAATGGGAGGGGAAAATATATCTAGCCCTAAGTTGTTCCTTCATGTCCCCCCATGTTGTGAGGGGAGCTTCCCTTCTAATTATCCTTAAGCCTTCAATTTTCAACCAATGAGTGTGGGCCCGTTTGGTAAGTTGCAATTTGGCAAATCGGACTTTCTCATCCTCGGACATGGGATACCAAGTGAAGTAATGGTCTATCGAGACTTCCCATTTTAAATAGTCAATTGGTTGAGTTCCATCAAATATGGGAGGTGGGGAACATGTCCTTCTATCGTCCGTCCTTGGGGCGGGCCCATTTTCTCCAAGTTGGTTGAGTCGACCTGATATGTTATCAAGCCGCTCATTGGCATGGGTCAAGGCCTTCATGAGATAGTTGACATAGCCAGGGAAGTTATGTGTTTTAGTGGTAGGCATCCCTTGGTGGTTTGGACTTATGGAGAGGGCCGATTGGTAAGGTCGGTATGAGGTGGCCATACTAGTGGACAAAGAGATGCAACCGAGGACTCTAAATGCATAAACATGCCCTAGGACCAACTTGATAGAGACAAGTTGTGAACTTGCTCTGATACCACTTGATGTGGCACAGCCCAAGGTTGACTAAGTATGAGTTGAAGAGCCTAGGACCTAGACCCGCAAGCATATAAGAGTAGTTAACGAACTTACACTAGCGGCTCACTCGCACGACGCCGTGATCTCCCGATGGTGATCGGGGATGATGGCAAGGGTCCGAGGGGGAACCCAATCGATTCTAAAGTCCCAGTGGGCTTAGGCTGACCTCTAAGGGTCTAGGTTACCCAACTTCATGGGCGGCTGGCCCGCAGGGGCGGGGTTTGGGTGGCACTCACTCACGGTCCGCGGTGGACACACTCAAAATAGCATACAAGATCGGGCTCTCTTCTCACCGTCCGACGGGCATGCGAAGCAATACTAAATTTGCAAAGTAGAGGCAATCAAGGGTAGTATCAGATGCTCACCTGATCGGTGTGAAGACACCGATCCCGCTCGGAGACGAGGGCGCGCCGGGAAGCGTGGGTATACACCCGAACGCTGCGGCGAGGACGCTTGACCTGAAAATTAAATGAAGTACAGCACTACGCCTCTCGCAGGGGGGGGGTCTTGGGGTGGGGGTTAAACTTATTACAACCAAAACTACCTCCACGCAGGGAGGGGCCTTCAGCCGGCCAAGCGGGGTGGGGGAATTATGAAAGAAAACCCGACTTTCCAAGCTCTGCCGGTTCTGCCAATCTTCAGAATCGCTGGACAGGGTGTCGGTGATGGCACTGCCACAGACTCCACAGAACTCAGATCTTGACGAAACTGGTGCCAAAAGCTTCCCAACTGATGGAGGATGATGTCTGAATTTTTGGGGAATCTCTGGAACTCGGGGCTGATCGGGGCAGTCACTGGAGCAGGACAGAAGTGTTCTGTCTCGGGTCGGTGCAGAACTGATGCAGTCGGTTGCAGAGGGTGCTGCGGACTCTCCCGAACTCCAATTGAGACGAAACTGGTGGCGACGCGACCGTGGTCGGAGTAGCTTCGAGCAGGAACTGACGGGGCCACAATCGGAGGTCGGAGAAGAGAACAGTATCCAGATGAGTGGGGACAGGTCAAACTTGGAGCCACAGGGAGCAGTCTGCACACTCCGGCGAAGAAAATTGGAACTGGGGGCTCCGGTGGCCGATTGGTTCCATTCTTCTTGGAATGAAAGGTAACTGGACGTGGTTCCTGCCCTCCGAAAATGGCACCCAGATCTTTCCCGCACTGGATGTGGTGGCTTCAGCTCTCAGCTTCAGGTCTTCAGACAGGGCCTGAGCGCGCAGTCGGACAAGATATGCTCCACCGAGCAGCTCCGACTTTGGAAGCTGGCGGGACCACCACCGTTGGAAAGCCGACTTGAAGAAGATTCCAGAAATATAAGATTGGCAACCTGGATCCTCGAGGGGAGTTCGTGGCTGCCTCTGTAAATCACTGCAACTCTGCTGCCTACAACAGAGAAAGAAGATAGTGAAGAAGCGGGTGTGGGGAGGGGATGGCCAAGAGACTATGGAGTGGGGGGGATGATTAGTGGCTGTGGGAAGGAGATGGGGTGTGTTAGGGATGGTGAGGGCTATGGAGATGAAGGTAGGGGAGGGCGAAATGAGGCTGGAGAGGGTTGTGAGTGAAGTGGAGGGGAGGGTGGAGCCTTGGGTGAGCAAAGGGAGGGCAAAGGGGAGGGGGGCGAACTTGGCTTGGGTGTGGGGATGTGGGGGGCGAACTAGGGTGATTAGGGGGTGGGGGAGATGAAAGGGCACAGCCCAAAGGGAGGGAATTTTGAATTTGGGGTCTTGGGAGGAGCCCCTTCAGCCTTGGGGAGGTAGAAGGGTGCTTGGGGAAGGGAATGAGGTACGTGGTGGTTGGAGGGTGGAGTAGAGATTGGTGGAAGCTTTCTTGGAACAAGGGTGGAGTTAATGGGGTGGTGGGTGGTTGGGGAGGTGATTGAATGAGGGGAGGGGAGTTAAGAGGTAGGTGGGAGAGGGGAGAGAGAGGATGGGGCGCAGCCCCCTCTTTGGAGAGAGAGAAGAGATAGAATGAGAGAGAGAACTAGAGGGATTTGGAAGTTGATTTCAATAATCATGCAAAAGTTGTTACATGGAGAGAGATGGGTCCTATTTATAGGCAACCACTCTTTACATGACCACAATAACCCTGACAATAAGACAAAAGACCCAACATGTCCTAAACTCAATCTATTAGGCCCAAAACTAAGGTACTAAGGCCCAATTAAGCATAACAAGAGAAATGGACTAGAACAACATGACTCAATAACGGAAAATACATAAGATATGACTCAATAAAATGAAAATACATAAGATGATACTTAGAGAATGAAGATAGCAAGTGTAGATCAAAGTCAGCCCATATCAAGAGTGTGCAGGCGACCCGAGCCAGAGGGAGTGTCGTGAGATGTCCTCATCATAGAGAAGCAACCACACCTAAAAAGTAGGGGTGAGCCTCGTGTCACTAGCTCAGTAGGGGTCACGCGGATCCCCACTGAAAAACTACGCAGTAACACAGAAGCAAAACAGTAGTAGTAGTAAAGCAGGAAAAGCTAAACTACAACTAGGAAGTTGTAAAAGAAAGTAGTAAAGGCAGGAGTAGAACAGCCAAAAGAAAAGGGAAAAACACAGCCGCAAAGAACGAGGACACGGTTACCGAGCGAAGCACGGCTCCCTAAGCTACTCCAAACAGCGACAGAAGGGCGAACCCTGATCTCACAAGGTCAGGAGTTACCGATCCGTCAGTAGGCACAAAGCCCAAAGCGAAGGTCTTACAAGACTAGGCAAAAACCCTAGAAAAGACCTAGATAGACACAGACACTAACGCATACATGACTAGATTGTCATGCACGCAATAGAGAGTCAACCTCGGGTAAAGTCAAGAACAGACTCACCTAGAAAAGGTCACAACACGAAGGACGAGAAACACGGGAGTCACGTGTCACGTGACGGAAGCACCTCCTCACTAGAAGAATAGCCTGATGCATCCACTGACATCTTACATTGTGCCTTAGGTATCTCAGTCGTGTCGACCATGGACACTGGGAGACCGTACCAAGTACAAGGAATAACAGTAACGAGTGACTAGTCAGGGTCACGCCCGTCGACGTTCGTCCAAACCACCCCTGACCACGTGTGCACACACAAGCTCAATGTCTTGAGCTAGGCCTCTAGCTAGTTTTCTCCCCCAGCAGGACGCTACTGCAAGGCAAGGGAGCCCACGGAAACTAGCTTACAAACCGTCTGAGCCGGGAACTACCCTCACCACCTACTCCCAAGTGGGCCGACACTCGAGGTCGTTAGGCTACGACTAGTGGAGGCTCACTAGACACAGAGACTCTGAAACATGAGTACTGAGGTACAGACAGGCTGAGAAAGCACTGTCACATGTACTACGAAGCACCAAGCAGTGTATCAAACTGCCAACAGACTCAGGATAGGGCAACTAGACCTGCTTATACAATGATCCTTGAGTCTCACGACTTGGGGTCAAGATCGTCACACAACGGCGGTGACAAGCGGCCAATCAACCTCATCCTAAGCCGAGGGAAACGACACTGGATCATCAGATCCACCCAACCGTATAAAATGACTCACGGAGACCTAAGGGAGCATCAAGACCCTCAATGCACCTGGACACACAAACCGAGGCAAGACAGTATCTCAAGGCATCCAGAACCACTGTCTCGAGCTATCCAGAATAGTCGAGACACACACAAGGTTACTTGTCAACCATTGGGTCTCACCGGGTTGACCAGAACCTAATAACAACTCTGATGTAGCACAAGATACTACTCGAGCTAAGGACACTCTTGGCTACCTTATAATATGATCATAGCCCTCATAGGATATCAGAAGACATCCATGGGACAACGGGCAAATCATAAGGTCAAGCCAAGACGATTAGAAGTCAAAACAACCGAAATACATCTCTTTGGTAGTAGGCTATCTAATGCCTGACCGCTCAACAACGTTGGCGGTCAAGTACAGGGCCGCTTACCAACCGCAGAGACGCAGACACTAGGCGGTCGTATGATGGGCCGTGTAAAAGACCTAAGCGGTCCATCAAGAGCCGCCGAATGAATGGGGCGGTCGTTCGATAGGCTGCTAAGGCCGGTCAACTACCAACCGACGCCCCCAATCAAACCACCAGGCGGTTTAACACTGAGCCGCCAAACGAAACTACGCGGTCTACCAATAGGCCGCTCAAAGGGACTAGGCGGTTTAATAGAAGGCCGCACACTCAAACCGACATAGAACAGTAATTTGATCAAAATTGTCAAAACGGTCTAGCAAGGGACCACTGAAGGCAATAGGCGGTCTAGAGAAGGACCGCCCCACCAACCGCCTTAAAACTATTGACCATAGTGAACAACACTAAGCGGTCTAGATATGGGCCGCCTAAACGAGCTAAACGGTCTATCGTAGGACCGCTCAACGAACCCGCGCGATGAAGGGAAATTGAACAGTTTCCCACGTGGCGTTCGAAGGACATGAACGGTCAACCCAGCACCGTTCAAAGGATGTGAACAGTCCACTAATGGACCGCGGAACACATAAAACGGTCTATCGTGCGACTGTGAAGACCCAACCAACACAATGGAAACGGTCACACATTGGACCGCGCCAAACATGAAACAGTCTCTATTGGACCGCCAAATCTTGAAAACGGTTACTGTTAAACTATGTAGGGCGTCATGGCGGGAAAAAGATGGGATCGGCCAATCTTGGCCTTTCCACGCCCCATTCGCGTCTAAACGAAGGGGATACAGCCCTAATGACCATACAAGCCTTCCACAAACTGGAAGGGGTCCAAATGACACAAAAATGCAAGAAACAGGTGATTCTACCGAATCGACCCAAATCGAGTCACCGGGGTTCCCGGGCTCGTACCGGCCCCAAATGGCCACCAATCGCCGCAAAACTGACAGAAATGGAATGCTGACATGCTGGAGGTTCCATTGACGCTAATCTAGCTGAAAACCATTATCATTTTTCGATGAACCTGATGAACACCCTCAAAGTATGATTTTCTCAAACTTGAATGAAACCCACTCAAATTCGCACTGATCGACACGAAATTGCAAGGAAACATAGAAGGGAAGTAGAGCTTCCATCTCCCTACCTCCACCGAAGATCCCGTGCATCGTAGTGACTAAACTGCGCCGAAAACTACATCACGAGCTTGACCATAGGCTTTGAATCCACCGTTCAGGATCGCGCCAGAAACGGTCCGATCCTCGCCCCATCGCGCACCCGATCACCGCCACAACATTTCCACTGCCTGCCCATGCCTCCTCCGTCTGCAGCTAGAGTCGGGAGGGCGAGAGAGAAGAGAAAATGGGAGAGAGAGGGGGACGCGCGCGAATGAAAGGCAGGAGAGAGGAAGAAGAAAGAAAAAGAAAAGAAATTAGGAAATTTTCCTAATTTCTGAAATTCTGATTTTTGGCCCGAAAAACCACTAATTCAGAAAAATACGCAAAAATAGTCGAAACGATCCTCGAAAAGAATGCAACACAACTGTAACATCCTCGAGTCGATGAACTGAACAAAAAACTCACCACAGGGTTTCGTAACTAGTACGAGAGAAAAACCCACGTAGATCATAAAACTCAACTCAGGACCCACAAAAGTGATCCGAAACACTCCGAAAAGGATCCGAATGACCTAATAAGAATCCAGGGTATTACACTAGGCGTGGAGGTGATGAGGCTCGACACCGCGCTGCTCTATGCCTTGCATGACCAGTGGGACCCGGTGAGCCGCACCTTTCTCTTCCCGTGGGGCCACATGGTCCCGATGCTCGAGGATGTGGCACGCATCACCGGCCTAGGGGCGCACGGGATGGCGGTCAGCGAGAGGACGCTGGTGGACTATCGGGAGCTAGCCCAGAGACTGCTGGGCTTGGAGTTGATGAGGCTGATGCGTCAATCGACGACACTACAGAGGGCGAGACTGCAGGAGAGTCTCGGCCTACGAGGAGCGGGGATCGCCACTGGAGAGCTACCGGAGCAGCATCTGAGACGGCTCGATTGTTGTACCCCTGTGATTTTGATGATGCCAAACACTATGACTCATCTGATCTTGATATCATATGTGTTGAAGTTGCATTTACATGGTTTGATGATGCATTGGTGCATTGCACAATTGCTTGTTCCCATTGCTTATTTTATATTTGCATCATATGAAAAAGTCTGTGTCTGAATGTTGAAAAGAACAGGTTGAAAGCTAGTTAAAGTCAAAAGTCAACTCCAATAGTCAATGAGAAAAATCCATGGTCAACAAGGTCAATGCACAGTCAACAAGTTCACCAATCTGCTATTAAAGGTCGGTGCATATACTCTCTTCTGTCAGGTAAGGTCGATGCTAGTTTTGCTTTTGTGCAACTAAGGTCGACGCTAGTATAGACCATATGCAAGCAAGGTCGATGCTAGTTTTGCTTTTCGTGCAACATAAGGTCGATGCATGTTTTTTCTTGGCGCATATAAGGTCGATGCTGGTTTACTGTAGTGCATATGAAGGTCGATGCACATCATCCCTTAGTCTTACTAAGGTCAATGCACATCTGTCTTAAGCACGACCAAGGTCGGTGCACATTTAGTCTGCACAGGACCAAGGTCGGTGCACATCCAAGACGAGTGCACGACAAGGTACATATGCTTCATGCGATTCAAGGTCGGTGCAAGATTGCCTTCATGCAATGCAAGGTCGGTGCAATCCTGCTCAAGCACAGAGGAAGGTTGATGCTAGCTCGACAAGGTCGATGCTAGTTCTTGCATAAGGTCGATGCCAGCTCAATGTGGTCGATGCTAGTTCATACATAGGGTCGATCCTAGTTGAAATAAGGTTGAAGCTAGTATAGCATTTTTTGCATATAAGGTCTGTGCTAGTTGAAATAAGGTCAGTGCTAGTTGCATTCATGCATAATCATGCATCGACGCTAGCACAACATGTCTTGCATAACAAGTCGGTGTTCATTGAGTTGCATGCGCATCTGGTCTGTGTTAATTAGTCTGCATAATCTTGTGCGTTAGGTCTGTGCTAGCAGGGATTGTTAGGTATTAAGGTCCATGCTAGCCATGCATTAAGGTTTGTGGCAATCCTGTGTTCCATGCATCATAGTCGATGCTTGCTAGGTGTCTCATGCATATTCTGTCTGTGTTAGCATACACCATTACAACCTCTGTGCATCCTTCATGTTAGGTCCACATGTGCATCATTAAGGCTGGCATCTTCATTAGTTCCTATTCTCATTCATCACGTTAATGCATATGCATCATTTTATATGGCTCTGATATGAATGTCTAACTAATGTGAAGTTGACCAAGCTTGCATTTGACGTTGTTAACAAAGTGATTGATGAAATGCCTGAGTAAACATTTAGGCAGCAGTAGCAGAGATACAAGTTGAAGGAGCAAAAGTCATTAAGCCACTGAGGTTGGCATTTCAGCAAGCATCATAATGACAACAACAATAATCAAAGGCCAGCGTGGATACTCAAGCCACGTGACTGGGCACAAGGAGACAAGTGAGACCAATCATTGGTACATCAGTGATGGGCACGTGATCCAAGGCTAAGGTTAGAAGAACATCTTCGTCCCTGCCACATGGACCAATGGGGCTTCACTAGGTCTTTTCTGCCTCATCCATACGGAGGCTCTGCTATATATAAAGACCACCTCATCCTTGGATGAGGAGATCATCAAGAAAGAAAGGCAGAAGGCTGTAGAAAGCTGAGAAGAAGAGAGAAGAGCCAGATAGTGAAAAGTGTGCCGCCAACTAAAGAAGAGAGCCACAGAAGAAAGAATAGAGGAAGAAGAAAAAGAAGAAGAAGAGAGGAGCAGCCAAAGGGCAAGAGAAAAGTATTTAGCCGAAGTAACAAATTGCTTATCTGTTCGTGAATCAACTCGTGGATCAAATCTAGAGTTCCTGTGATCCTCTGAGCTACATTTGTTTTTGCGTCTGCATTTATTTTTCATTTGTTCTTTTCACTTTTCCAGTGTGTTTTTTCGATACTCTGCTTTGAGTTCGGGGCTCCTCCTGTGGGTTCAGGAGAAGGGAGACTTGGGTCTCCGGTTTGTGAGTGACTGGGTGTCACTCACGGTTTCCCTCTATGGATTCAGAGGAAGAGATGATCTAATCCTTTGGGTTCTGATGAGCAGTGGGCTGCTACTCATGTCCCTTCTGCAGTAGCAGAAGAAGGGAGATTTATCTCCAGTCTCCCCTCCGATTTGGAGGAAGGGAGGATTGGTCCTCCGGTTCTGATCTTGATGGTGGCAAGGTCAGGGTTCAGATCCTGTGGGTTGCAGGATCGGTGTGAGAAATTTATTTCCCTCAGGGCAAGCTATTTGGCAGCGTCTATTGTAGACTGAGTCTACTTGTTCTAGCTTCTGCTAGTGGAATCCTCACTCTAGTTAGAGTGAGGGGTGGACGTAGGCAGACTGGTGTCTGGCCGAACCACCTAAAAATCCTGGTGCACTGTGATTTACTTTGTGAGTTTGCTCTTTGTAATCTTCCTAGTTCGCCGGTTGTTTGTGTGATTACCTTATTGATCTATCTTGGTTCAGTGTGAATTCTAGGTGTCCAGCTGGTATATCAAAAGACCCAGTCCGAACGATAGGTTGGGCCTATATGGAAGAGTGGCTTCTTGCATGAGTGAACACTTGTGCTAAACCTCCGGCAAGTACCGCATGCCATCTGTAGAATTAACATTTGAATCTGATTGTGTGTTTACACTGTGTGTGCTTTCTAAGTGTTCGAGTGAGTTCCTCAATAGAATTCTGCACGATCACTTCTAAGATAGTTTTTAACCGAAGTAATTTTTCAAATGGGGATTCATTCACCCCCCCTCTGAATCTCAGCCTTGCACGCATATATTCTAACAATTGGTATCAGAGTGGGTTACTACCTCATCAGATCCAACGATCTGCAGAGGATCCTCCTATTTCTTGGAGCATTTTTTTATGATTCATTAGTCTGATTTCCTTTCATGGCTCATCCATCCACATGTTTTCAATGGCTCTAATTTTAATTCATGGTTTAGTAGTCTGCGCAGCTATGTTATCTATGTTGATCCTGATCTGTGGAAGTTAATTTCACATGGTCCATACATATTACCAAAGAAAAGGTCCAAATGGACATAATATCATAGATCGAAGTGTGGTGAAAATCAGAAAGCCTTGGACTTAATGAAAGCAACAACTAACAAGGCTTTCCACTCATGTTTTCGTGATTGCCGGTCAGCTAAGGACATCCTGAACAAATTGAAGATTGCCTGCCGTGAAAAGGAAAACCAAAAATGCATGATGGTTGAAGGGAGCCATGAAAGCGAGGATGAAGAAGAGGTAAACAATCCTTTCGCTAGCTTTACTTTAGAGGACTGGGAAGATGCATATGCTAACTTGCTATAATCTTTTGAAAAACTAAGAAAGAAGAATAAAACCCTAAAAAAGAAGTTAAACAACCTTGAGAATGCTAATTCTACTGGTGAGGACAATGAAATTCTGAAAACAGAAAATGAGATATTCAGAAGACAATTAACAGATTTTGATGCTATTACTTCAGAATTGGAATATTTGAAATCTGAGAATGAAAAGCTCAAAAACCAGTCTAAGGAATCTGAACATAAATCAATGAATCTTGAAAGTGAAAATAGATTGATGTCTGAAAAATTGGAAGCTGAAAGAGTAATAAATTTAGAGCTTCAGAAAAATCTTGACAAACTTCAATCTGAAAAACAACAAGAAATGTTTGATGAATGTCAGTCTTCCTTAGATGATTGGGTGTTTGATGATGAACTCTAGGAGAAAAATTGTAAAGTGAAAGAGGAAATTAACAAGCTGAAACACCTAAACACAGCTTTATCTGGGAGGCTAATCACTTTTGAAAAAGGGAAGAGTGTAAGACTGGATAGCTCTGATGAGTTGCTGAATATTGAACAAGAAATTGCTAGCCTAAGGACCATCAATCAGATGTTAAATGAAAAGGCTGTGCGCTATGAAGATAAAATTGCTAACTATGAGCTTCAAGTTTCCAAACTGCAATCTGAGATTTCAAGTTTGAATGAATCTTTGGCTAAATTTGTGAGTAGAAAAGATAATTTTGATAACCTCCTTGGCAGCAAAATTAATTTCCAACGTGAGGGTCTGGGTTTTAACTCAGCTAATAAAAAGGGCTTTGACAGTAAGCTTCACACTTCTTTTGTGTGTAGTTCTGAGCCAACTAGCACATCCAGTGCACCTCACTTCTAATTCAGTGCTCAGAAAAACCAAAAATCCACTTTCAGTCCCAAAACTGTAGAACAAATTCAAACAATGAAAAAGAATGAAAATCCACAGAAAAAGAACAAAAACACTCCTGCTGGCACACAGAATGCTGCACACAAGTCACATGCACCTCCACACATTCATGCAAAGAGAACTTCATGTCATTATTGTGGAAAAATAGGTCATGTGATGCACAACTGTTATATCCTGAAATCTGATGAATTGAGTTTTAATAATGGCATGAAGAAAATAAAAATTCAAGAAATACACATGTGCACATTACTAAAACTTCATTCAAGAATAAGTTTGCCCAGAAGAGGCAACTCAAATGTTTCCACTGTGGTAGATCTGGTCATGCAATGCATGACTATTGGTTTGTTTTTTTTAATCCAAAAACTGACCAATAGTTCACACACTGGTCGAATGCACCCCACCCTCAGAGAGGGAGGATGTTCTCACTCCCCCAGGTTGTGACTGTGGCCCTTTATTTTATTGATTTTGAAGAAGGATTTATAGATACTACGGGGCATACCCCTATAGATCAAAACGGCAAGACTTTAGCCCTTGATAGAGACATAAAGAATAGCTACAGTAGGAGGCTTTGGATTACAACCAAAAAAACTAAAGTAATCAGATGGCTGGCAACCTAGCTCTATCCATTCTTAAAGCTCCCTTGGCCAGCCGAGGGAGATCTCCTGCTTGGATGAAAACTTGATTCTCTAAAACATTGCATGCATGTGACGCAGGGAATCAGCAACCTGGTTGCCCTCTCTATAAGTATGCTACAACAAAGAGCCACTTCCTTGAATAAGATCCAAGATTTTCCTCCACCATGGGAGAACCATCCAGCTGGGGGAAACTCCATTCCTGACAGCCTCTACAAGAAGGGCACAATCTGAATAAATAGCCACCAAGCTTAAACCACCCAGCTTTGCAATCGCTAGCCCATCATACAATGCCCTTGCCTCTGCCAGCAAGCTGTTTCCAAAACCATAATGGAAGGCAAAGCCGACAACCCATCTACCTGTTGAGTCTCTTACACATCCTCCACCTCCACACCTGCCAGGATTGCCCTTCGAGGCCCCATCAACATGCAACATGAACATCTGAGGTGCCAATCTACCGAAAACCAGAAGCGGCTGCTTTAGTTTAACCCGGGGGAACAGATGGAAAGAAGCAAGGCAGCTGGAATGGGCAGGGGACAGAGGCTTGTGAAAACTAAGCTTGTCCAACGCCAAGGCAATTGAGGAAATTATTCTCTTCTTCATTGTATAAGTTCTGAGAGCCATACCCTCAAATATGATTGCACACCTTAACTTCCATATCTCACACAACATCATTACTACTGCATACATCCCCACAAAACTGAAGGAAGATTGTATATTGGTTGAAGTTAACAGGTTCCAGCATCTTGTAGTTATCTGGTCACTAAAGTGAACCTTGTAGCTTACCAAGGCCTGCACCCAGCCCTACAATTCTGAAGCCAATTCACCAGTGATGAATAAATGGTTGAGGTCTTCTTGGGCTGGAAAGGAGCAGCAGATACATTTTGGGATGATAGGAATTCCATAGTCTACCACCCAGCTGTCCACTGGTACTACCCGATGGACTAGCTTCCGGGCAAAGAGAGTAGCCCTCGGGGGTATTACGGAGTGCCAGAGCTTCGCCCAGACAGGCCTTAAAATGCCTTTGGTCTGGATCAAGTTACTGGCTGACTTAACTGAAAAAGAACCCTTCAAGGTGCCTGTCCAGATACAACAATCAGCCTCATTGCTAAGTTGAAGATTAGGAAGGTGAAAATCATTATTGAGGTATCCCCGAGCAGCATGCTGGGTGTCACATAGAACCACTCTAACTGAAGCCAAGGGGAAGCCATTAAACCCATTCCTTTCACTTGCCAGTGCAGCATTTATAGCTAGACCATTCCCTGTCCAGTTGTCCCTCAGGAAGTCAATATCTGCCCCATTCCCTACAATCCACCTGCTGTTTGAGATAATAATATATTTGGCCTACCTAAATACTGCCAAAGGCATTCCTGCTGGGAATGGTTTTACACAGTTAGCAAGATGGACATTGATGAATCTCCGCTGAGCATACATGGACCAAAGTGAGGATCCATGGACTATGTTCCATAGGGTTTTGATTGCCAAGGAAATCTGAACCCACTGCAAGTCTCTGATTCCCAGGCCTCCCTCTAGCCGAGGCCTCTGAATATCCGACCAAGCTACCCAATGCCGGCGATTGGTGCCATTCTCTCCATGCCAGAAGATGTTAGCACTCAACCGGTCAATAAAACTGATTACCTTCTTCGGGATGAAACAGGCTGAGGCAAGGTAGACTAGCATACTTTGCAGGACTGAGTCTATCAAAACAGCTCTACCAGCTTGAGAAAGGAATTTTGACTGCCAACCTTCTAGTTTAAGCTGCACCCTGTCCATCCGAAATTTGAAGTCTGAGCAGAGGTATCTTCTTTTTTTAACCGGGATCTCTAGCTAGCTTATACTTGCAATCTGGTATTTGTATCCAGTGAGCGCTCGGATGGACTGTCTGAGAGTAGTGGGGGCTTTATCTGAAAGTATAAAACTACTCTTGGCAACATTAACTTTCTGGCCCGAGCAGTGCTCATAACTGCTGATGAACTGTTGAAAGGCCACTATGGTTTGCCTACTGGCATTCAAGAATACTAGTGTATCATCTGCATACAAAAGGTAGGAGACCTGCAAAGACAGTCTGGGCCCTTTATAACCCTTCAGAACTCCAAACTGAAATAGGGCAGAAAGGCCTCTACTTAGGACCTCTGAAGTAATGATGAACAAGTAGGGAGCTATTGGGTCCCCTTGCCTAATTCCTCTGCTGGATTTGAAGAACCCAGATATAGTTCCATTGAAATTGACTGAGAACCAACAGTTGAATAAAAGCATTCCAACATAAGAAGTGAACCTGGTACTGAACCCAAACTTCCTCATTACAGCTAGGATGAAGTCCCATTCCATCCTATCATAAGCTTTGGCCATATCAAGCTTAAATATAGCATTGTGGCCTCTAACCATCCTATTGATATCCACCATGAGTTGCCGGGCAAGAGCCACATTCTCTAGTATGAAACGACCTATCACAAAAGCCCCTTGCTCAGCAGAAATTAAACTCGGCAGTAGAATGGCCAGCCGTTCAGATAAGATCCTGGAGATTATCTTATAGGAGAAATTACACAAGCTTATAGGTCTGAAATCATTGAAAGACCGGGGGTCCTGAACCTTTGGAACCAAAGTGATTAAAGAAGAGGATATTCCCCTGGGGAGAGGGAAGCCTTCAAAGAATGCACAAACTACTTCTATAACATCTTGCCCAACAGTGTCCCAAACGGCTGTGAAGAATTCACCAGTGAAACCATCAGGTCCAGGAGAGTTGGAACCCTTTAAAGACCAAACTTCTCTGCGAACCTCCATACCATCTGGAATGGCACACAAGGCAGAGTTCTGGGCTTCAGTGATTATCTGAGGAATACAATCCAAAATTGCAGGATCCACTCGATGCTCCTCAGAAGAAAACAATTTCTTGAAATATGACTCTACATGAAGCCTCAAAGAGTCTTGATCAGCACTCCATTCTTCAGGGTCTTCAACCCTTAGCCTTTTAATAGAATTTCTCCTTCTATTGTATTGGGCTACAGCATGATAGAAAGAAGTATTTCTATCCCCACGTTCAATCCAATCTTTCCGGGATTTCAGATTCCAAAAGATTTCTTCTCTAGATAATGCTTGACGAAGACTTGCATTAGCAGCATTAAGACTCTCCCTATTTGTAGGAGAAGGGTCAGAGTCATAAGCAGACAGCTTGTGTTCCACCTCAGCTTTTGCCTGGCTTTTATTCAGAAAAATATTCTCAAAAACTTCTTTGTTCCACTTTCGTAGGGAGTCCTTGACTGCCTTCAACTTAACAGAGAGCCTGATAAAGCATTGGGATGGTTAATCTAAGCTTGCTGCCACACATCCGAAACCAGCTGCTTGAATGTAGAGTGAGTGCACCACATCTTCTGAAATATGAATCGACCAGAGCTTTTAGACATGCTGTCAAAAGAGAGGAGCAGAGGGGCATGATCCGAGGGACCTCTAGACAAATGCTTTACAGTCAAATGGGGTGAATTGATTGGTAGAGACTGTTCACCATAACTCTATCAAGCCTTGCCCGAATGTGGGCAGAGCCTGTTCTGTTATTAGTCCATGTCATAGCTGGCCCAAGAAAACTAGCATCAAACAAACCATCAGAACATAAAAGGGCATTAAAGTCTGACATAGAAGCAAGGGTCGGGATACCACCACCAACTTTCTCCGACGGCCTCAGAACACAATTAAAGTCTCCCCCCACAATCCAAGGGATAGAGATAGAGTCAGCAAAAAGGAGAAAGTCGCTGAACAAGGACTGTCTTAGGTGTGGATCACAAGAAGCATATACAAAAGAATAATATGTATAGATTGAATTATCCACCTTAAGTCCAAGAGTAATGTACTGTGAAGAAGAAGCAATAACCTCTAAATTATAGCAATCATGCCAGAAAACCCAAATCTTAAAATCTAGTGAGTTGTTACCTGCATACCTCCCGAGCTTGAGGTATCTTCCCGGAGAGGGAGCTTTATTGAATTTCAGCATTGGTTCACTAATGGCCACCAAATTGACCACATCGGTTAGCACAGTATGCTTCAGATGTCTACAGGAACTAGAGTTCCCAACCCCCCGAATGTTCCAGATTAGAATCGGGTGAATCATGGAGAGATCCATTTGATATCTTCCAGGGATCTAGCTCTTGATCTGGTAATTACCCTGCCATCACTATGCCAATGCACATTTTCACCATCTCTTTCAATCAAAGTTGATTGCATTAGCTCGTTGTCAATGCTAGCCTTCGCCGCAACTTGCACACTGGCCTTCAAGATCTCTTGAGCCCTCACATCATTGGAAGCCTCTACATCAGAGGTAATTTCCTCCACGGAGGAGACTCCAGCTACCGGGATGGCCATTTCCACTGCAGTAGCTTGTAAGTGTCAACCGTTTGCTATAGAGCTGTCGACCTGCCCATCAGGGGGGGAAGTCGAAGACGTCCCCTCTCCAACAGGTAACTGGCACCCTTCTGCCTCCTGTAGGGCCTTACATTGCCATTCTCTATTGTCGCCACCAACAGACTTTGGAGAAGAAAGGAGCTCCGTGATGACTGGGGCTGAATGCTCCTTCTCTAAAGGCTCCATAGCCTGGTCATAACCTATAATGCAATTAGTAGTAGATTTTGCTTGCTGAAGCTCCAGAAATTCTGCTGCCTGCTACAGGATTTCAAACTTGTTGTCCACTGCTACATTGTGTCGAGTGGCCTGAGGGCCTACTAGCTGAGGCCGAAACACCTGCCTGAATTTCCTAGGATCAGGTTCCTTTACCAATTGGGACCGGGCAATCCTTCCCTTCTTCTTCTTACAGCCATCTTCTGAGTGACCATGTTTATGGCAATATGAACAGAGAGCGGGAACACGATTGTAACTAACAGACTGCCAGTAGCCACAACCATCTAGATCTATCCACAGCCGCTCCCTACGTGGAGTAGATAAGTCCATCTCAACGCAGACCAATGCTTCCGATGTGTCTGACATTGCCAGAGTTCTATCATGAATCCGTAACACAGCACCAAAATTTTCGGCTATTGACTGCAAGTAATCCTCATGGTATAGATTAGCAGGTAGAGCAGGAAAGCCAATCCAAACCGGCACCGTCGGCAGATCTGCATCGAAATTGAAGTCCGAAGTCCAGCGGAAGAAACGGAATAGGAAACCCTTTATGTACATGTTTTTTTGTATCAACAACTTCATAAAATCTTCTTCACATTCAAATCAAAAGAGGAGATGCCGCGGGTTTAGCTTGCTTATAACAAAATATGCTGAGAAGGCCAAATGCTGCATCAAGCAGCTCTTGATTTCAGAGAAAATTGGTCGACCGTATGCACATTTTGCCACTACAGCGAAGGAGAGAAACTGGAGAGATGCCTGGACATCAGCCTTGGAGAAGAAGACCGCTGGTTCACCCCGATCGGTGAATGCAGGGTTCTTCACCGGGATGGGGATCCTAGGCCTCTATTGGGACTCCATGAGAGCCTGCGTAAAAGTTCACCGAGGAGCTGCCTGGGAAGAAGAAGAAACATCCTCCGGTGACACCAAGGGGAGAGGAGGCGGAGTAGGGGCCCCCACCACGTCGGCCACGGCCGGCAAGGAGGGGGACGCGTCGAGGAAGACGGGAGAGAACAGTGACTATTGGTTTGTGAAAAAGAATGCGTGTAAGGTTTTTAAGAGGAACATTGCTCCTAGAACTACTCCAAGGATACTTTATTATAATGCATGTGGTAAGCCCGGCCATACAGTTGAGCACTTTTGGCATGCCTAGGGAAGAAATGTACATCCAAGATTTATTGGACTTCATGCTAAAGAGAAAGTAGTTGGTGGAAGTAATTCTATTTTTAAAGGAAAATCTTTTACATGCTTTAACTGTGGAAAGTCAGGCCACAGAGCTGCTGATTGTTGGCTGGCTGGCAATGAAAAGATAAATTTCCATGTTAATAACAGAGACAATCATGTTTACTCACACCAACTTCATGTGCATGCTAACACATATAAGAACAACATGAAATCTGTTATTTTTTTTCATTATTGTGGGCAAGATGGGCATTCTATGAATAACTGTTCTTTGATGATATTTGATGATTCAAAAGCCCAAAGACAGTGGAGAGCATCCTTTAGAGATGCTACTACCCCTCCAGGACCCAAGGAGACTTGGGTACCTAAACATGCAAAATGAGAAACTATTTTGCAGGAGTGCCTTGGGGATGGAGAATATAAAGGGGTTCAATAAACCAAGGCACCCAAGTATGGTAAAAATTCCATTTGTGGCATGTTCACAGGTTTGGATACTTGAGCTTTCAAATATTTTTTTGGATACAAATCATGTTTTATTTGTTTCATGCATACATGCTTACATCGGAATTTGACTTTCTGCATTGTCCTTCATAAGTCTTCAAATGCATAAGCTGATTTTTTTTTGGGGAGTGAATTGCATTACATATCATTCTCTAAAAATCTGAAATACATATGGATGATGATTGAAACCAGTCTGTATTATATTGCATATCTTACACAGTCAACTGTTGCATATAGGACTGCATTTGCACTTCATTATCATGCATGATCATCATGGTATATCAAATGATAAGTTACTAAAGGGCAAATGCAATTTGTCTGGAGGTTCTTACTATGTGTGAGGTGCTCTTTAGACCAAGTCCTCTGTCTAGTACCATGGGGCATATTGCACATAGAGCAGTCTAGACTCTCATAAACATATTCCATAAAACTCTCTGCATAGATGTCATTGCATGTATTGCATTCAGAACTGTTACACATGGCATATAGACATGGGGAGCATTCAAATCAAACTCTTGAACTGAATGGCTATCCATATTTCTCTTACTGTCCAAATCGATCGACCAAAACTGAACTTTCAGTCAACTGATATCTTCACAATCTAGCCATACTTTTGATCATTTTGAAATTGGTTGAAATCTCTGCTCCTCCTGCAACTTTCATCAACATTTGGTATTTGTTGATAAGTCTTGTCTCTGTTTGGCCTAAATTCACAATCATCTGATCATAACTCCATTCTCGGCTCTTGCTCTCTTGATTATCAATGTCATGCTTCTGAGGCTGTAAACTCCTCATCAGTGATGATCATTTACTTGGAATTCTTGGCACATTCTTAAACTTGATTGAAAACATTGCATGATTGTCATCTGATTATCCGACAATTTGCTGCTTGCTTTTTGTCATCTGATTATCAACAAACACTACAGTCTCTTTGGTGCATTTCTAAGTGTGTTCAGTCTATTGCATTGAATTGTTTGTTGATTCTCTTCAAATACTGCATGGCATTTGCTAAGGGGGAGTTGATTGTCAGAAATTCTTGAAATGTCACTTGACATGATTTCCATTCCTTGCAAATTTCTTCTGAAGATGGAATTCTTGAACTATCTTGGTCACCTTTGTCACATGTCTGACTTCAAAATTCTCTCTCACATGATGCCTCTTCCTGTTGCTGGTTCATTTGATTCATACTGGCTGCTTCTGACAATTCCCTTGATCCTTCTGAAATTCAGGAAGATTTCAATTTGTGTACGTTGATCATAAATCTGATATATACTCTAACAAGGAATCTTCGATTATACAGATTTATGAATATTCAAAAAGATCATATTGGTTTAAGATTAATGTATTCATTGAGTTTAGTTTTGAAAGTCTTGAAATTATCTGAATCATCTTTAATAAACTTTAACTAACTCCTTCATGATGTGTCTTGTAAAATCTTCTAAAATCTGAAATGTTGAAATCATGACTTGCTTTGGTTGAGAAACATGTAATTAATATTATCTTTAAACATCTGAAATTTCTAAAATGTCTAAGGGTAAATCTAGTCAGAGCAATATCTTTGGTCACTTAGAAACACATGTCCAAAGGACTGTGTCATGACGTGCCATAGTTAATCTGATTAAAAAAGAAATGATTAAAAATCTGGCAGAGCAATGGCATGCACACTGAGAAACACATCTCACTCATCAAAGAAATGAGTTGAGGTATGTCATGAGGTGTCAATGATTATCTCTGTTCATTTTAAAGCATGACTGTTAGTCACACTACGTGCTTAGGGATATTGACATCTAAACAACGTATATCCTCTAGTTACAAGGTGTACACTGAACTCGATTGCTCTCAAAATTTCTAGCATAAATATTTTGTTGATCAAGAGAATCATCTGAAATGTGTTGCTGCAACCCTAGACAAAATTAAATGATTTCATTGTTGTTTAACCTCAATACTTGTAAATGTAATTCCTGATGAAGTCATTGAATCTGATTGTGTAAGATAGGGGGAGGTTAATCAAGATATAAATATGAGGGTTTGGTTCACTTTTATTAAACCATGATTTTAGATATGGATACAGAACTTCTTTGGCAAACTGTGAATACATCATCTTTAAACCATGTAGTTCAAGAAAGTTCATTCATAAGCCCTTATGATGGAAGACTCTAAATATTCAATTTTGGATTTATGAAAGTGGTATCTCTTTGAAAATCATGTTGATTTATTCATATGTCGATGCTTGTGGTTGAAGCTTATTTGGAATTCCTCTGCCCTCTGCCATTTTGATCAAACATTGTTTAGATTCTTCTTACTGATCTCTGATGAAATTCATCTTGACCAGAACATATCCTGGACTGCCCCTGTGTTCCATCATATATGATTATCACTTCCTTCAGTCATATCCCTCTGTTCTATCAGAACGGGAGATTGCCTTATCAGCTTGTTTCTGGCATTAAGGGGGAGATTAATCTGATTGACATTCTTTCTTGGCTGTCCTTTGTCATACCCTATCCTTACTGTCTGGCTGTTTAGGTTCTTTTGGTGAGGGAGAGAATAGTTTGTGACTCAACCATATCATGCATACTTTGTTATCAAACTATTTTTTTCTCTTTTTGATGAAGTCAAAGGGGGAGAATAGTTTGAGATGAGACAAGAGTCAGCATGCTGTCTTATGACTCATAATGTTGCCATCATCAAAAAGGGGGAGATTGTTGTACCCATGTGGTTTTGATGATGCCAAACACAATGACTCATCTGATCTTGATATCATATGTGTTGAAGTTGCATTTACATGGTTTGATAATGCATTGGTGCATTGCACAACTGCTTGTTCCCATTGCTTATTTTATATTTGCATCATATGAAAAAGTCTGTCTCTGAATGTTGAAAAGAACATGTTGAAATTCAGTTAAAGTCAAAAGTCAACTCCAGTAGTCAACGAGAAAAATTCATGGTCAACAAGGTCAATGCACAGTCAACAAGTTCACCAATCTACTATCAAAGGTCGGTGCATATACTCTCTTATGTCAGGTAAGGTCGATGCTAGTTTTGCTTTTATGCAACTAAGGTCGACGCTAGTGTAGACCATATGCAAGCAAGGTCGATGCTAGTTTTGCTTTCGTGCAACATAAGGTCGATGCATGTTTTTCCTTGGCACATATAAGGTCGATGCTGGTTTACTGTAGTGCATATGAAGGTCGATGCACATAGTCCCTTAATCTTACTAAAGTCGATGCACATATGTCTTAAGCACGACCAAGGTCGGTGCACATTTAGTCTGCACAGGACCAAGGTCGGTGCACATCCAAGACGAGTGCACGACAAGGTACATATGCTTCATGCGATTCAAGGTCGGTGCAGGATTGCCTTCATGCAATGCAAAGTCGGTGCAATCCTGCTCAAGCACAGAGGAAGGTCCATGCTAGTTCTTGCATAAGGTCGATGCCAACTCGATGTGGTCGATGCTAGTTCATGCATAGGGTTGATGCTAGTTGAAATAAGGTCGATGCTAGTATAGCATGTTTTGCATATAAGGTATGTGCTAGTTTTAATAAGGTCGGTGCTAGTTGCATTAATGCATAATCATGCATCGACGCTAGCACAGCATGTCTTGCATAACAAGTTGGTGCTAGTTGAGTTGCAAGCGCATCTGCTCTATGTTAGTCTGCATAATCTTGTGCATTAGGTCTGTGCTAGCAGGGATTGTTAGGTACTAAGGTCCATGCTAGCCATGCATTAAGGTCTGTGGCAATCCTGTGTTCCATGCATCATAGTCGGTGCTTGCTAGGTGTCTCATGCATATTCTGTCTGTGTTAGCATACACCATTACAACGTCTGTGCATCCTTCATGTTAGGTCCACATGTGCATCATTAAGGCTAGCATCTTCATTAGTTCAGGTTCTCATTCATCACGTTAATGCATATGCATCATTTTATATGGCTCTGATTTGAATGTCTTACTAATGTGAAGTTGACCAAGCTTGCATTTGATGTTGTTAACAAAGTGATTGATGAAATGCCTGAGTAAACATTTAGGCAGCAGCAGTAGAGATACAAGTTTAAGGAGCAAAAGTCATTAAGCCACTGAGGTTGGCATTTCAGCAAGCATCATAATGATAATAGCAATAATCAAAGGCCAGCGTGGATACTCAAGGCACGTGACTGGGCACAAGGAGACAAGTGAGACTAATCATTGGTATAGCAGTGATGGGCACGTGATCCAAGGCTATGGTTAGAGGAACATACTCGTCCCTACCACGTGGACCAATGGGACTTCACTAGGTCTTTTCTGCCTCATCCATACAGAGGCTCTGCTACATATAAAGACCACCTCATCCTACGATGAGGAGATCATCAAGAAAGAAAGGCAAAAGGCTATAGAAAGCTGAGAAGAAGATAGAAGAGCCAGAGAGTGAAAAGTGGGCTGCCAACCAAAGAAGAGAGCCACAGAAGAAAGAAGAGAGGAAGAAGAAAAAGAAGAAGAAGAGAGGAGCAGCCAGAGGGAAAGAGAAAAGTATTTAGCCGAAGCAATAAATTACTTATCTGTTCATGAATCAACTCGTGGATCAAATCTAGAGTTCTTGTGCTCCTCAGAGCTACATTTATTTTTGCGTCTACATTTGTTTTTCATTTGTTCTTTTCACTTTCTCAGTGTGTTTTTTTGATACTCTACTTTGAGTTCGGGGCTCCTCTTGTGGGTTCAGGAGAAGGGAGACTTGGGTCTCCGGTTGTGCGTGACTGGGTGTCACTCACGGTTTCCCTCTGTGGATTCAGAGGAAGAGAGGATCTAATTCTCTGGGTTCTGGTGAGTAGTGGGCTGCTACTCATGTCCCTTCTGCAGTAGCAGAAGAAGGGAGATTTATCTCCAGTATCCCCTCCGGTTTGGAGGAAGGGAGGATTGGTCCTCCGATTCTGATCATCCTGGTGGCATGGTCAGGGTTCAGATCCTGTGGGTTGCGGGATCGGTGTGAGAAATTTATTTCCCTCAGGGCAAGCTATTTGGTAGCGTCTGTTGCAGACTGAGTCTACTTGTTCTAGCTTCTGCTAGTGGAATCCTCACTCTAGTTAGAGTGAGGGGTGGACGTAGGCAGACTGGTGTCTAGCCGAACCACCTAAAAATCCGGGTGCACTGTGATTTGCTTTGTGAGTTTGCTCTTTGTCATCTTCCCAGTTCGTCGGTTGTTTGTGTGATTATCTTATTGATCTATCTTGGTTCAGTGTGAATTCTAGGTGTCCAGTTGGTATATCAAAAGAGCCAGTCCGAACGATAGGTTGGGCCTATATGGAAGAGTGGCTTCTTGCGTGAGGGAACACTTGTGCTAAACCTCCGATAAGTACCGCATGCCATCTGTAGAATTAACATTTGAATCTGATTGTGTGTTTACACTGCGTGTGCTTTCTAACTATTCGAGTGAGTTCCTCAATAGAATTTCGCACGATCTCTTCTGAGATAGTTTTTAACCAAAGTAATTTTTCAAATGGGGATTCATTCACCCCCCCTCTGAATCTCAGCCTTGCACCCGTATATTCTAACATCGTGGACCGAGCGTGACCACGGGTAGCAGCTGCACCGGGACTAGAGGTGGACGTGGTCTTGAGGAGGTGATGTGACACCACTAGGGAAATGCAGCAAAGAGACAAGGGCCCTCGGACCTACTACGCAAACACAATCAATTTTGAGCACGGGGTTGCGTAAATCGCCGAATCGCCGTTGCACACACGAACCCGAGGTGACTCGGTAATGCCGAGTGGAGGTGGTGGATCAAGACCCTGGCTGGTTGAGGGCCAGCAGGGCTAAGGTTGCCCTCCCGAGGGTAAGATTCCCACAACTAAGGGGGCTGACCGGGTGCCAAGTGGGGCACTGGGTCACTCTCTCTCACAAACCACGGTGACCATACGGAAGTGGAGCACTCCGCGGCCGGGCGCTCTCTCTCGCTTCCAACGGAGCAATTTCGCAGATATTAAAAGAACAAGTACTGATAATGGGAGCAAGGTTTTGAGCTTACCCTAGTTGGTTTGAAGAAACCAACCCCGTTCGGAGACGAGGACGAGCGGGGGAGTGTTGGTACCCCGCACACTGCGTCGGTGTAGCTTTCCCTGTTCGAACAATACATGCACTACTCCCCACGCAGGGGGGTTGGACTAGGGGAGGGGAAAGTTTTGGTTACAATTAAGCACTACCTCCACACAGGGAGGGGCGCTAAGCCGGCCAGGCGGGGATGGGAGATTAACTAAGCTAGTGCCGAATGATCTGCCCGGTTCTGGAATGACCGGATAGGGAGGCGATGTAGATGCTGCCACGCACTCCACTGAACTCGGAAGTCATTGAATCAGGTGCCGAAACGTCGCTGACGGACCCAGGAATGCCTGTGAATTTCTGTGGGTGGTTCCGACGTCGTCACCGGCTGGGACGAGCTCTGGAACAGGATCCCTGCGCTCTGACTTGGTCTGGTCCCAGGGTGCAGTAGCAGAAAGATTCGGGTGCCACGACCGCTCCTGGAGCATGAACGTGGCGAGACCAAGACGAGAACGACCTCTGGCGAGTCTTCTTCGAGTGGCAACCAGGGGGGACACCAGACGATGTCGGGGCAGAGAGGGAGAGCCCGTTGAGTGAGGAATGGTCTAGTCAGGTCCTGAGTGGCCTATTCAGCACGCCTGGGGGAGAAAATTCAGAACGGGCAGCCCCGGATTCCAATGGAAGCCCCGCCTGTGGGGTTGCATGGGGGACGGGTGGTAATTCGACAAGGTCAAGTGGCGTGCGTTGGAAGGGAAGGATGAGGCCGTGGAAGCTTCTGCACTGCAGCTCTGCCTTCCAGCCAAGGCCACCTTGAGCAGTCGGGGGAGAATGAGTCCACCGGACAGCAGGGATGCCGGATGCCAGCGAGACCACCTCAGCTGCGGAGCTATCTCGATGATCTTTCCGACGATGTATGGTACGTCTTCAGGTGATTCCGTATGACTCCAGGGAAGGTTCTGCAAGTCAACCTCCCACTGCTACCTGCGAGCTGGGTAGTGCCAAGGGGGGGGGTTGTTGGTGGAGATGGGATGGTAAGGGGTGGAGGGGTAGCAAGGGGAGTGAAAGGGTGCTGGTATTAGTTGCAGGAGCGGTGGTTTGGGATGTGAGAGGGGAGAGGGGGGGGATGGCAGGGGCGGACGTGGTGTGGGGGGGGGGGGGAAATGGAGTGGGAGGTGGGAGAGGAGGAAGGGCTCTCTTGGAGGAGGTGGGGTGATTGGGGCGCAAATGGGCTTGGGGAATGGGGAAGGTTTCCTTGTGATTTAAGTGTTGGGTTAATGGAGGGGTTAATGGGGGCCTAGGGAATGGGAAGGGTTGCCTTGGGGAGGGAAAGGGGTGCTTGGGAGAAGGGATTCTCCCTTGGGAAAATGAAAGGTTGTATGGGGAAGGGGAAAGGTTGCTTGGGAGAATGGAGAGGTGCCTAGGAGAAGGGGATTCCACCTAGGGGTTGGAGGGGAATTAAATGGGAGGTATGGGGAAGGGGGAGGGGTCTTAATGAGACGCGAATGGGGAGGGGAGAGAGAGAATTTTGAAATTGGGGTGGGGAGGAGAGAGAATGGGGTTCGCCCCCTTTAGAGAGAGAGAGAGAGAGAGATAGAGAGAGAGAGCTAGAGAGAGAAGGAGGCACAATTCTTGTGGATAATTTTCACTCAATAATTCATTAGTCCTCCATGGAGGGATTGGGGTCCTATTTATAGGAAACCCTCAATTTACAAAAAGTCCTCACCTTTTGGACTATTGACAAATGACCAAGGGGGGAAGGGGGCGCCCATGGGCCAAGCCCATTGAAGTGGGCCCATTAACCCACTAGGCCACCTAATGATACTTAGACTTAGATAGATGACTCACTAACTTAGGTACTTGACTCAATAAAAGGAAAATTACATGGTTAAGACTCAAAGAAAGATATGAAAATTACATAGCTAGACTCAGAAAATCAAGATGAACACAATGGCGAGCATCGGGACCCTTGGAGAAATGGGAAGTGGTAAGCGATGTCCCCATCAGGAGGATCCTGATGCTGCTCTTCGGGAAGCTCCTGTTCGCCACTAGGGCGGACGTGGTTAGCTGCCGCCTGCTACCATTGCTGGAAGACGTTGACCAAGTCGGGGAGTATGCGTGGGGCGCGGCAGTCCTCGCCTTCCTCTTCCAGACCCTGAGCTCGATGATCCCGCGCATCATGCTCGGCAGGTTCTCTCCACTGCTACAGGTATGACTCGATTCCCAAAATGATTATGCAATTGCTATATGATTATATGCTGTATGCTGATACTTATTGTAATGCAATGCAGGTGTGGGCCTATGTGTACCTCCCCGGGCTGGGGAGAGGACAGGAGACGTACCCCGACCGGCTGCCCATCGCGAGACGGTGGACAGCACCACGGGAGGTAAGCTCCCTGCGTCGCCAGGTCCAGGCGATCCAGGATGACCTCGACACCTCGCCCTACACTTCAGTAAGATCTAAAACTTACGCTTTTATGTAAATGCAACTATATGCCTGTGCTGATGCAATTTGCTGTACTTGACAGGTCCGGTGGATGCCCTACCAGGGAGTGGGCACGAGGGCCAGCTGTGGGTGGTGGCGGACCTAGCCTACGCGGGTCGTGACATCTGGCTCCAATGCATGAATGTGGTGAAGCCACTCCACTACCGACTAGTGATGAGGACCCTCGGCGTCCACCAAGCGGAGGTCGAGTTCCCGACTCACGAGAAGCCAGAGGAGCGCGTCGGACGCCACACCCGAGGACTAGCGGTGGAGACTGACTGGACCGTCAGAGCGGCAGAGCAGATCTGAGACTGGACGGGGCTTCGGCGAGTGGTACACGCCCGAGTAGAGAGCGAGGAAGCCTACCTGACGGCCTATGTTAGACGCTACGGAGACCAGGTCTTCCATGGCACTCAACAATCGGTACGCCTCTAACCTTATGCTTACTAATATGCTTATGGTTATAATGCATTGACACCTGACTTCCTACATGCAGCTCGACCCCCAGGGACGGATTGCTGAGCTCTAGGGTCTCCTCCACTCTACCATCCAGCAGGGGGACGAGCTCCGGCTTTGTCTGGACCTCCTAGTAAGTTTAACTCAGCCTCAAGCTTAAAATGTTTATGATATGCATTATGAAACTGACATGCCCCTATTTGCAGCAAGTCGAGGGAGCCCAGCGCCAGGCGTTGAACGCACCGTCGTCCTCCTCCCAACCACCTGTGGATCGGGCCGAGCGGGACGTAGAGTTCACCCGAGTAGTGGCATGAGTCGAGGAGGCCAAGGCCACACTTGCCGAGAGGGTAAGTAAATAGCTGTACTAAATCTCATGATTTAAATTTTGCAAAGTAATTTATGAAATAAATGCATATGCAAGAGCGAGAGTTGGCAGTAGCGCAGGGTGAGGCCACCCGGTAGAGGGAGGAGGCTGAGCGTTCCCGTGCTGAGGTAGAGACACTCCGTGCAGAGGTAGTGGAGGCCGCACGCCTCTGTGCCGAGATGGAGCGATCCCACGCTGGGACGGTGGAGACAGAGCATCTTCGAGCCCGGGTGGCGGAGGTGGCGACCTGAGGCAGAGTGCGCCCGCATAGAGGCGGCAGAGCTGCGGGGAGAGGTGCAGGCGCTGAGAGAGTCAGTCTGACTTCTGAGCGGGAGACCAGGACGCAGTGACAGTCAGAGTGTCACACCTAGCTACTTCACTAGCTCCTCCGGTCGTCGGAGGAATGAGAACGAGGAGCGACGCTGATGGCACCGGGAGGAGGGGAGTTCAGCCAAGGGTCCACCTCCGAAGGGGCATAAGGGTACTGGGGACAGCGGGGGTCCAGGAGAGGGACCGACCTGATGTGTGATATGTGACTCATGTACATTTGGTGTGAATGATATGATATGATATGATATGTTTTGACTTTTCAAATAAATGTGTGAATGCTTGACGCTAACTAACTAACAACGAATCCTAGACTGACATGGGAGGGTGAGAGAGAGACGAAGAGCCTTGAGTGGAATTGGTGCAAGAGAGACAAAAATTAAGGCAACAGGTAGATAGAGGGTAATCCAGACAATCGCTCCAGGTTCCAGACTGCCCCACGGTGGACCGCGGACGCTTGTTCGGCCAAGGCCCCAAAGAAGATGGTAAATGGTCTCCGTTGGACCGCAGAGAATAGAAACACGATTTTGCATTGACCATCGGATAAAAAAAAAATGGCCTCCCCAGGATCGTTTAGTCTACCAAAAGGGCAAAGTGTGGAGAAGGCGTGCATACGGTCCATGGTAGACCGCTTTCATGTACCCGCGGTAACTCGATAGACCGCGTACGTGGAAACTTTGGTAGCTCCGATCGAGACTCTCTTGGAGAGTCCCAACCTGAGAGTAAAGAGTCCTAACCCATGCCAAAGCCTATCCTAACCCGAGTTGGAGCTATCCTACCTCAATCCTAGTGGCATTAGGCCACAAATTGGGTACTATAAGTAGGAGGCACTCTAAACTAGTTTCTCACACCACACCCCTCTTGTAGGCCTTGAAAACCTTGCTAAACCTCCTCAAATCACCATGAAGAGGGCTATTGAAGGAAGCTCTATAGATGGGGCTACTTATGATGGGCCAAAGCCGGCTAGGAAGGAGTACGAGGTGCTGCAAAGGTTAACTACCATCCCAAGGCACCTGAGCTCCAGCCCTTTGAGAGAGGTAAGTCAATGAAATTTCATTTGTTTCATTCAATTTTCTTAAAAAACTTATGTTCTTCTTCTCTTCTTCTCTTTTCCATTTTTCTTCTCCATCACCTTAGCTTCTCCCCGGTCCTAGGCTCTATTCCACCCTGAAGTGGATGTCTCCCATGATTCGTGAGCTCCCCATATCAGTGATATCCATCCTTAGGGCCTGGCACTTGCATCCTCTTTTAATTCTAGCCAAAAACTACCCCAAGCTTTCATTAGACTGGCACATCATCACGACCTTGATAGAACTATGGCATCCCCAGACGCATACCTTTATCTTCCCCTCTTTTGAGGCCACCATCTTGTTAGAGGAGGTAGAGACTTATCTTTCCCTTCCTAGATCTAAAGTTGGTTAGGAAGACTTAGTTTGCCACACGATTGCCCCTGTAGATCCTACCCTCATTCTAGGGGAGTTTCTACCTAGTACCAAGGATGTCCTCACCATAGTTGGCCCACACCACATCCATTTGCTACCCCTGAGTTAGTGGGTCATAGCCCATTGTAAGAACAAGTGTGGGTGGGATGAGGCCATAACCAAAGCTGCTTCTATCTGCCTATGCGGTGCCATACTCTTCCACTATGTCGACCATGTCCTGGACATTCCCAACCTTTGCACCATTAGTGGATTATGGCGGGGTCTTTCCATTTCCCAGGCCATCCTTGCTTACCTGTACGAGGGTCTTAGCTCAGCTGCCATAGGGGGCCCACTCTTTGGTTCTATGATCCTCCTGGAGTGCTGGATGGGAGTCAGGCTGAAGTTCATACCTAAGGAGGATATCACTTCCATCAGCTGTATCGTTGGGAGCCATCCATTGTTCTTTATTGGCGGCGCTTTCAGGTTTTCTCAACAGGTGGAGTGTTGAACCGCGGACAAGAAGACTCGGGATGAATGGCACCTCTACATCAACACTCTGCCCCTGGACCAGTTCGTGATGCGCCCATCCTTCCTCCATGGCACCTGTAGTGCCCCAAAATTTATATAAATAATTTCTGGATTATTTATAGAATTTTTTGGAATTTATAAAGGCCAAAATAGTTTAACAAATGAATTAATATTGGGATTGTAAGGCCCAATTATGTTAAATAACTAATCCAGCTTTGATAATTGAAGCCCAATAGGTTTAAGGACCAAGCCCAATAAGTTTGGCCCATATTCTAGAAGGTTATTTAAGTTATCCATGAAATATTGGGATAAATACACTTTAAAAGGAATAATTTAGTGGATAATTAACCAAAGAGTTTGAATTAAGGAGAAGTTCTTCACCCAGTTGATGTAACGGTCTATCGGGCGACCGCTACAGTCACGTAACGCTCAATCTTAGTCCGTTACAACCTGCTAATTCTGTGAGAAGAAGTTGCAAAAAGAGTAGAACTTTGGGATTCTCTTGGCTAGAGACCAACTTGGGTGAACTTATAACATTGCTAAGGACTCTTAGAGATTAGGTTTTAGCCAATTAAGGACTTTGAAATTGTTCAAATCTTTGAACCCTAGCCAAACTCTATAAATAGGACCCAGTTCTGAACTGAACGACCCTTACTTTTGGCTCGTGAAGAATCAAGGTAAGGAGAGAGAATCTCGGGTAAGTTCTTTAGGGTGTTTTGTTCCTAATACTTTAGACTAACTACCCACAAAATTTCATGTTAGGAGATCAAGTAACCAAGGAGATAAGGGCTTCTAAAGTCGCTGATTCTGTCATAGCAGCCCAGGATTCAGAGCAAAGGACCACTGAAGATCAAGGAATTAGGATGCCCAAACGAGGTAATTAGGGAAGGGTTCTTTAGAACTTTTTGTTCCTCTTAGTTTTATCTTCTTACCCTCCAAATTTCACATCTTTAGGTCAAGAGGTTGGAGAGTTAGGGCAATGTGAAGTTGCTGAAAAATCACAGGGAGGGAAGAACTAGGGCGACCCTTGAAGACTCAAATTAGAAGTTTAAAGCCCAGTTAAGAGTTAGGTTATCTCATGAATGGCAATAACATATTGTTAGGGATAAAAGCCCTCTAGTTTATTTGGATTTCATGCATTATGCTTCATGAATTTCATGTTTTAGGATTAGTCTATACATTCATGCATGCTTTCAACCCTAATTGAAGATAAAAAGCTATCTCTTGTTATTTCATTACTACCTATGCATCTAGATAGCCTTTTTTTCTCATTTTGACATGATTAGAGTAGTTAGTCTATGGCATATTTTAAACTATAGTTTCTATTTTCTGTCAGCAGAGGACCTAACGGTCTATCATAAGACCGCCAGGGACGTGTAACGGACTTGCATTGACCGTCACACCCTCTGTGAACGACTGAAGGGTTCTGTGAAACCTGACGGACCAAATCGTGACCGTTACCTTCCTGTGACGCGCCCAGACTAGTCCGTCACACAACACTGCATTCTGACAGAATCAAGATCGGTCCAATTAATATATGTATGCCTAGTTAATTAGATCTTAACCTGTTTTCATGATTTTAAGTTCCAGTATTGATTCATGTTAGAAATTTGCATACTTTATAGTTATTTTTAAGCATATGTTAATTTCATGACAAAGCACTATAGTTTTGGTATTAAAACCTTGATGTAGAAAAGATATTGAGGAGTTTTATCATGATTTTATACCGTTACACATTCTCTCTTATCTATAGAGTCAATTCTTTAAGTACATGGCATATATTCTGGTATATGTCTACTAGTTCACACTTTTGCACTATAGGAACATATTCTTGAACATGAGGACCTCTCTATTAGATATTCCTTCCAATGGACTAAGAAATCTTGTTTCAAGGCCTCCGTAATTCTCTGCGAGCCTGGGATTCTCACTAGGACGCCGAGTTGGTTGTACCATGAAAGCCCAATTGTTAGAAACACTATCGATGTTTTCTGGTTCTAGATATGTAACGGATCCATATTAGACCATCAGGCCTATCTAACGGTCCAAAATATGACCGTCATATTTACTGAGTCCATTTTATTGTTTCTGGATTTGGACCATTGTAACGGCCCAATAGTGGAGCGTTATGTTCATGTAACGGCCCAGTTATTGACCGTCACAGTTCTTAAGTACTTCAACCCAAGGTTTGACCAAAGTGTTGATATTCTAAAGTTTCTAGATGTTTTATTGATGGTCCAGGACTTGTCATATTATCCAAGAGACTTAATATAATGAATGACAGATAAGGAATGTACCGTTATGCTGCCGATTTATTTCCATGGCATAACATAGTTCTAATATGTTATTGAAATTCCTTGTTCCAAATAGAAGCGTTAATTCATTGAATTATTGTCATGAACTTATTGAAGTTATACATTCTTGGCCATATTGTTTACATGCGTGGAAGTAGCATGATTTATACGTGAAGATGCGATCGAGCACTGATTGTGTTCCAGGGCTCTATGCTAGTCCCCTCGGCTGATTGTCGGAAATATATTGTAAACTATGGGATATGATGCTACTGACGTCGCATTGCGCTGGGAGTACTTTCTTTATAAATAAGTAAAATTCCACGATACATGTACATGACTTTCTTGCTTGTTACATGATATTCCACAGAAATTCACCAAATACTTACTCATAAGCAAAAGATATTTGGGTGATGAGTATGTGACTTGCTAGTATATTCTTGTTCATGAAAGGCCATGCTACATTCTTGTTATATTCTTGCTAGTTCATACTTGCTCTCATTCTATCTTAAACGATCATCTTTGTTACTTTCGTTATTCGCTTGATTATCGCATTTCGCATGATTTTACCTTATTCTGTAGAGATAAAATGTTAATTACTTAAACAGTGCCTTCATATTGATGTGAAGATACCTACTGGGCCAGTGTGCTCATTACCTATTTCCAATCTTTTCAGGAGATGGAAGTGAGTCGGGATCGGATTCGGAATATTCAAATAGCGGGTCCGAGAGTGAATAAAGAATGAGTGAAGACTTCGGAAGTCTACATTGTTTAGATTGAGTCTATGTAATTTTTTTTATTCTTGAGTCTAGTATGATGAAGAAAGTTGAACTAGTGATTGTATTTGAATATTTGATTGATAATGTGAAATGAAAGTTGAAGTTTGAGTAGATATTGTGCAATTACATTTATGCGTGTGATTGTCTTGCGCTCTGATCATTCTTGCTTGCAAGAGGCTTACCATGCCGGCTGTTCACGTTCCTGTGGACGTATAAAATTGTACGTCCATATGTCCCACCAAGCCCCGCATTAATGTCAAAGTCAAAAGGAGAAGACTCGAGAGACTGGCCATCTAGGGCTCCGGGAGAATACTACGGTCCGGCAAACCCCGCATTTGCACGGGCACATTAAACGATAGAGAAAGCACATGATTTCCTCCTAAATACCCACCCTCGGGTCCCTAACGGTGAAGAAATATCCCAAAGAATGCACAACTTCAAGTTCATGAGGCAAAAGCAGAAGGCCCTTTCAAACGGCACACTCCCTGCCCTTTCAGTGGGACACTGCCGACAAAGCCGCAGTGGCACACCCTGGGGTGCCTCCAGCGGCACACTCCTCAGGTGCCCCAGCGGCACACCCTTCAAGTGCCTTCAACTGCACACCCTCAGGTGCCTTCAACGGCACACCCCTGAGGTGCCTCCAGTGGCACACTCCTTAGCTGCCTTCAACGGCACACCCAAGTGGCCGTTCAACGGCACACCCCTCAGCTACCTTCAACGGCACACTTCTCAGGCCTTTCAACGGCACACTACCCAGGGGCCCCCAGCAGCACACCCCCCTGAAGTGCCCCAGTGGCACATCGTATTATGCCCTTCAGCGGCACGGCCTCAAGTGCCCCGACGGCACACCCCATCGTTCCCTTCAATGGCATGCTTCAGGCGAGCCCCCAACGGCACGACCTCCATGCCCTTTGACGGCACGGCCTTCATGCCCCTTCCAGCGACACAGCGGCTTGGCCCCCCAGTGGCACAGCGGTGAATTCCCCTGAATGGCACGAACCGATAGAAGACATAACGGTCACTAGAGAGGCCCCTTGGCGCGCAGCGCAGGCACCTCGATGCCAGCTAGCACCCGCCTTGGTGTCACCTTCTAGTTGGATGAGGGAGATCCCCACCTGACGGAGACAAGATCCGGGTCAACCTCGGATGGCAGTGCCATCATGAGGTCCCCCGTCAACGGCCCACCTATAAAACCCTCTCAGAAAGAAAGAGAATACATGCGAAGGCACCCGTTCAAAGAGAACATAACGAGAAGAAGAAGAGAAGAAGAAGTAGGTAGAGGAGAGCAAGGAGAGAAAGGGAGAGTGTGCTGTGTAGTGGAGAGGGAAGGATGGCAGTGAAGGGAACAATCACCCTTCCTCATCCTGACCCTCTCCCCAAAACTTTTGTTCCTTTCTCTTCCCCATTTCTCTCCACAATTTGTTTGGATGTGTTGCATTATGTTTGGCCTTCAGGCCATGATCTTTGTCATTTTGTGTAATACCCCAAATTCTTTAGAAATTTATTTAAAATTATTTAGAATTTATTTGAATTTTTTTGAATTAATGAGAATTATTCGAAATTAATTAGATTAATTCTTTAATAAATAGAATAAGTCACTTTTTATTTTATAAAAATTAATAAAAATCATAATCTTGTAGAATCAATTATGTTTAACAATATTTCCTATGTGGCCAACCCTAAGAAAATCATTTATTAGGCCGAATTAGTGGATTAAGTCTTCCGAACTTAATATTTAACTATTTACGGAATAGTAGAAGTTGAAATTTTATCTACCATATACAAATTCATAAAAATTGTAATTAAATAATAGATGCATCGACTAACACTTTTATCTTCTATGACTAAGCCTAATAAAATCATTATCTACGCCTAATCAGTGGGTTAAGTCCGACTTTCAACCCACCTAACCCGAAATTCGTGTTCACTATTCACCCCATCTTAAAATATCAAATTAGAGCTTGTTTCTCAACCAAATGACATGATTGCGGAGGCAAATAAAAGGTAATACATAGAGGATCAATAGCCCTCTATCAATCGAACCAAACCCTAACCCTAGCACATGGTGGCGGCCGAGTTTGGTGGAAGTCAACCTTGGCGGTGCCATTTTCAAACACCATCTTGCGTGGTCGATTTCTCCCAACGCCGAAGTCTCCAGAAGCTCTATGAGCTATCAAAATGAATCTCTACGAGTCAACTTTTATTTGGTGGCTGTGGTGTTCGCATTGGATTCAGATCTAGGAAGTTCTTGGTCGTTTAGTGGAGGTGGGTCGACTGCCGTCGTCCTCCTTCCTCTCCTCTTTGATCCTTCGATTGAGGTAGGTTTCCTTAACCAAAATCAGCTTATGAATATATCAAATTGTTCCTCTCAACGAGATCTTTCCAGTGGTTGTAAAAGCCCTAAAGTTCATTAGGTATCCGTGGAGATATCGAGGTTTTTCTAAGGTGCTGTCCGGTTCGTTCTTCATTCTAGGTCGTGGTTTTGTTCTTCCAAATCAGGTTGGTAATCTTAACCAAAAATCGTAAATAGATTATCTATCCTGATCAGCTCGACGAGCTCTTTCATTTGGCAATAAAAGCCACAATTTCTATTGGGTATTCAGGATGTTATCAAGGGATCTTTGAGGGCTATCAAGGATCGTTGGGTATTTTTGTAGCTGGGTTTGATCTTCATTTAAGGTAGGTTCTAACAGACCTAACTTTAATTATTATACATGAATAGAATCCTCATCATGTTAGCTTCCTTTTAACATTGAAAGCCCTAATTTTTATCAATCATACTAGGTTAATTTCTCGATTTAGTAAGCATATGTCTATGTTAGGATTTTAAGTGCACCTTTTAGGATTAAGCTTGATTTCACGTGGATAATTATAGGCTAAACTTGAAATTGAGCATACCATCTTGTGCATCTTCCTCTTATCTTTCCATTGATATCTTGTTTGCTGAATTTCATCAAGAATTTCTATTGATATCTTGTGCATCTTCCTTTTATCATATTATTTCATATAATAGAGAATAAAAGCATATAAAATATATATATTCGGCATGTTAAAATATTCCTAATATCTAAAAATTCATGAAAAATATATTCTGATATTCTCAACATGTTGAAAGTTAATTTCTGTGAATTAATGATATTTTTAACTCATAGAAATCTATTTTTATCTATATAATAGAGAATAAATGCATATAAAATATATATCCAGCATGCTAAAATATTCCTAATATCTGAAAATTCATGAAAAATATATTATGATATTATCAGCATGTTGAAAGTTAATTTATGTGAATTAATGATATTTTTAACTCATAGAAATCTATTTTTATCTATATAATAGAAATAAATGCATATAAAATTATGTTAGCATGTTAAATTATTTCTTACAGCATGATAAAATTCTTCACAGCATGAAGAAAATTCTTCCAGCATATTAGGATGATGACAGCATGATATAAATGATTTTTAGTATATTAAACTATTTATCAGCGTATTTCTCCTATTAAATGGATGATAGAATATTAAAAAAAATTACTTTTCAGCATGATAAAAATCTTATTGTCATCAGGAAAAATAAATAATCAGTATGATAACTTACTCCTATTAACTTATCCAAAAATTACGTAGAAAACTCATTATAGCATATTACGTGTTAGTTTTAACGCCTAATAATATATTTTTAGTGTGTTAGAAATTAATTCCAGCAAGAAAAATATATTTTTATCACCTTACCAATAGAATCATGTGCTGGAGCTATTTTAACATGTTAGAGATATTTTCATCATGCTAGGATTTATTTCTATGAATTAAACTAAATTCTTAGCAAATCACTAAGATAATACAAAATAAATCTTTTTGTTTAAGAAACTAGTTCCTTGATATTAAAAGACCCTAAAATAATCCCAAAACTTGTTAAGCCAACGGAATACAATGTTAAACTATGGAGTTAAGAGTATTCTAATAATTGTATTTTCCTACTTATCATTCGTTCTTGAATTCCACGACTTAATTGTCGTTAAACATGATGCCTAAATTTAACTATCTACTCTTCTTGTTACTCTGATGTTTTGTCAGATCTGTACTTTTTACAATTTATTTTATTCCTTGAAATTCATTGGCCATGATTACTTGAGAAAATGTCTAGACAACTTGGGATCCTTGATCCAATAAATCAATGCCATCGCATCATAGGGGCCCGGTCTGATCCTGGGGAGAGCGCCCGAAAAATAAGTGAGCCCATGGGATGT
This sequence comes from Amorphophallus konjac, assembly GCA_022559845.1. Taxonomy (NCBI): domain Eukaryota; kingdom Viridiplantae; phylum Streptophyta; class Magnoliopsida; order Alismatales; family Araceae; genus Amorphophallus; species Amorphophallus konjac. The sequence continues at coordinate 236,532,521 of CM040121.1, read as the reverse complement.
TAATGACATGGTGAGGTATTGCACCGAGTACTTGACTAGTGTGACGTCTACGACATTCAATCTATTATTATTCTTGTACTTGATCCTGAATTACTTCATGTTTTAAATACTTGCTTGTTGGCCAATTATTATTGCAATTGCTCTTATTCAAATTCTTGTACTTGTCATTATTGTTAATTGTTATCTTTTAATTCTTGACCTTGCGAGATCTTATTATATTGTCCTTGATCTCGTTATTTATTTCCTTGCTTATCATTGCATACAACATGTAATTAAGTCATTAACTACGTAAATTTGCCTGTTATTACCTACTGAGCGTCAGCTCATAGTGTTGTTTTTCCCCTTTTCCAGGTTATTCAGGTGGTGACGGTTACACAGACGGGGATGGACATGAGTGATTCTAGAGTGTACTTGTACCTAGATGCCTACTGAGCGTCAGCTCATAGTTTTGGGAGTTATGTTTGATCGTGTTTAAACAGTGTTGATCATTGTAATAAAAGTATTCCTTCCTTAGCAATATTTATTATTAGTTTAGAATAAATGTTCTTTCTAGCTCGTTATTGACTGTACGTCCCGATATTCCACGTCGGGGCGTGACAGTTTAGGTGGTATCAGAGTCTAGGTTTAATAATCATAGGTTTTCTAAGTGTCATCATAGGACCCCGACCTCGTCTAAGTTTAAGGACCTGACTTGGTGAGATTGGGTAGAACTCAGGTTAAGTTAATACCTTGCTTGTGAAATTAACTATCTTATGACCCTAAATGATCTATTTCTTATGTAGGCATTTGAGATGACAGCTGAACGTGCGGAGTGGAGAAACTTGCAACGCACGGTTCAAGGCCTCACGCAGGCGTTACAACAAGTGGCTCAAGCTGGAGCTGTAAATCATGGCACCGATGATCTATACCGGAACTTCCGAGGGATGAATCTGCCAAGGTTTGCTGGTTCGACTGACCCCGACGAAGCCGAGCACTGGCTAGATGAGATGGGAAGGATCTTCGAAGTTATGCAATGCATCAACCAAGAGCGTGTCCTTTTATCTACTTTCCAACTGGAATGTGATGCACGTACTTGGTGGGATTCTATCAAGGCGACTCTGGGTGATCAGCAGGTTACGTGGGAAGAGTTCGAGGAATTTTTCAACGGCAAGTATTTTTCTGACCGGGTACAAGAGAAGAAAGCGGTGGAGTTCACGGCCCTGAAATAGCGAGCTCTGTCCGTGGCAGAGTATGAGGCTCAATTTTCACGGCTTTCTCGTTATGCTACACACCTTATTTCCACCGAGAAGATGAAGGCGAAGCGTTTTCTCAACGGTCTGAGGCTGCATTATATTAATCAGTTGGCGCCGGTGGAAATCTCTACATATTCTGAAATGGTATGGAAAGCGCATGTCCTGGAAGATACCTTAGAGATGACGGAGTGAATCCGTGGAAAAGGCACCAAGAAGGAGCAACCGAAGGATTTCAAGAATGCTAAACTCGGATATGGCACTGGCAAGAAGAGGCCCGTGAGTGGGTCTAGTTCGTGGACCGAATCTGGAACGTGGAAGGGCAAGATGCCAAAGCATGAAGACAAGAAGCCTAGCCCTATTGTACCGTTCAAGGGCGTATGCAAATTCTGTGATCGTCCTGGTCACAAAATGGAGGAGTGCTGGCGCAAGCTAGGCGCCTGTTTGCGTTGTGGAAGCAGGGAGCACCGTATCCCTAACTGTCCCTTATTATCGGAATAAGCTACCCCGGTGAAACCTCAAGTCTTCAAGAAACCACAAGGCAAGCTCCAAGCTCTGCATGCAAATGAAGCAGAAACAGCCGAGGATGGTGGACTCGTCGAAGGTACTCTTATTATACTCGACAAGCCAGCATTTGTTCTTTTTGATACTGGTGCAACGCATTCATTTATTTCTCAGAGATTTGCTAAGTCTTTAGCTATGGAACCTGTTCTGATGAATTCTCTGTTAGAGATATCAACCCCTATTGGTTCTAGATCGGCAATTCAGCTTTTCTATCCTTCTAGTAAGGTTATGATTGATGAGCAGAATTTATCAGCTGATTTAGTTTGCATAGATATGAAGGATTACAACGTAATCCTAGGAGCTGATTGGTTGGCTAAGTATGAAGCCAATGTTCATTGCAGTTCTAGCTCGGTGTCTTTTAGTAGGCACCCGGAGTTATCTTTCATAGGAGTTAGACATCATAGCTCTATGTCGCTTATTTCAGCCCTTCGTGTTGATAAGCTAATGAGGCGAGGATGTGAGGCATTTCTAGCCTTTGTCCATGCTACTCCTGAGCAGCAGATTAAGATTAAGGACATTCATGTTGTCCAAGAATTTCTTGATGTCTTTCCAGAGGAACTACCTGGACTTTCGCCTGAGCGGGAAGTAATCTTATCTATTGATGTTTTTCCTGGCTCATCTCCTATTTCTCAAGCTCCTTATCGTATGTCTCCTGCGGAGCTGAGAGAATTGAAGCACCAATTAATGAAATTATTCGAGAAAGGTTTCATTCGTCCGAGTACTTCCCCTTGGGGAGCCCCTGTATTGTTCGTCAGGAAGAAGGATGGTTCGATGAGGCTGTGCATCGATTATCGGCAATTGAATCAGTTGACTATCAAGAACAAATATCCATTGCCAAGGATCTATGAATTATTTGACCAGATAGCGGGAGCTCATTATTTTTCCAAGATCGATCTTCGATCAGGATATCACCAGTTGCGGATTAAGGAGGAGGACATTTTTAAAACGGCTTTCCGCAGCAGGTATGGTCACTTTGAATTTGTCGTTATGCCTTTTGGTCTAACGAATGCACCAACAGCTTTCATGCAGTTGATGAACTGTCTGTTTAGACCCTATCTTGATCAATGGGTCGTGGTATTCATCGATGATATTCTGATTTATTCTAAGAATAAAGAGGAGCATGCCGAACATCTGAGAACGGCATTGCTGTAGCAACCCTGGTAAAATAAAAGGAAGATTTCAAGAAAGATTAAGTAAGTAAATGAGAAAAATCAAAAAGAATAAATAAAAAGGTCAGAAATATAAATAACGCCTTGACTCAAGGCGCGAATTCCAGAAAGGACGCCTGTAGTATATGACGTCAAATGCTCGAACGACCGACAATAAATAAAAGGACAAGTAAAAGTGATGCCCTCCACATGGACGCGTTTTAAACCAGAAATGACATAGATAATGTCGTCAATTCAAAATAATGCCCTCACCAAAGGCGTTAATTCAGTTTGTGTTCCTATAGAAACGAAACTTATCCAGGAAAGTTTATGCTTATCCAGGAAAGGTTTCTAGATTAATACGTGTTCGATCGATCAGGGAAAGGACTCTATCAAGGAAGGTTAAGTTCTAATCAAACTTCGACTCTACTGGGTTTTGTAAACCCTATAAATAACCCTTCATGTCGAACCCTTATAGGCTATTTGGTTGAAGGAAGCTCTACTGCCGTGCGTGAAGAACAGGTAATGTTCTTCTTTCTCTGCCTTCAGTCAAAGAATATGAAGACTATTAATCGTTCTTCATCTTCTTTTTCTGTAGGTTGCCTGTGAGGGAGCTTTCCCTGTCTCGCTGAAGAACGTGGGTTCTTCATCATCTCCCGTCTTCTTCCGATTACAGAAGGGGGGGGGAGCTGTAAATTTCTCTACGATCGGAGTCTAGGAGAAATCTTCTACGAAACCATCGGGAGGCTGCTGTTACTTGACTATCAGTGCTGTTAGAGTTGCTGTTTACACAACTTCTGAACACTCTGTCTAGAACAGAGTATCGTTCTCTCTTCAATTTTCTTCACGTGTCTTCACCCAGAACATCGTCAGGTAGGTTTTCTCAAGAACTGTAGCCCAAACTAGCATAATAATGATAACAATATTATTTATTAAACCATGCATATAGTTTCACTACGCTTTCAAGGTTTTCTGTGTAATTTTGTAAGTAGCGACCCAAGTTAGGGCGCTAATTCAAGAACAGACGCCCGTCCCAAGAGGCGCCAATTTTAGGCAAATTAATAAATACTCATCTTTAAAATTGATTATCTATGTAACCTGTAATAAAATTTAATGCATGATCATATATCTAGAAATCCTGTTATTTTCTTGTCCTGACCATGTACTAATCCTGTAACATGTTGAATTAACGACCTGATGAAGGTCGTGTCTTACAGAACTAACGCCCTGCACCAGGGTGCGAATTAAAAACTAACGCCCCTCTGTAAGGCGCGTTTCATGGAAATTCCAGAAAATTGGCAATTTTGCAAAATATTATAAATCTAATGGACGCCTGCTGCTGTAGTCGTTAAAACATGAATAAACGCCCATGTAGAAGGCGTTAATTTGATAAGTAATGACTTATATTAAGTCGTTATTTTCCTGTGATACTATTTTACACTGTTACTGTTAACCGAGGGTTTCATGTGTATATATATGTATATATATATCGGCACTATATTCCAGTCCGTGAATATAGCCCCATGTTTCATGATGATTTATCGCATCACCCCTCAATTCTCAGTGACATGCAAGCTCTCCATTGGACATTCCGTTCCTTTGGACTAGCGAGTTAGTCATAGAGACCTCCGTAAGTCTCCTCGTAGCCTTGGATTCCCTCAAGGCCGACTGAGCTGGTTGTACCATAAAAACCCATTACACAATCTTTGCCATGTCACTCTATAGAAACATGGTATACCGGCCCTTATGATATGCTAATGGATATCATGAGAATATTCTTAATGGGATGAGGATATCATGCCATTATTATGATGTTCTTGTGGACCTCAATTCTATATTAAAAGAGTGACCATCTACTTGTGGGCACTTACTTGTCATGGTACCCAAGTTAGGGAACCAATTCCACCCAGTTTGTCGACATGTCATGGTTTATATGCTTCGCGTGGATTTTATCGCAAGAATGTCCGTACTCAAGGGCCTTGCCCTTGAATTCCATGAAAATCTTATCTTATCATACTATTAAAGCTTGTTCTTGAAACTCCTTATTGGCTATAAACTATCGTGGATGTCTAGATCTATCTTTAATGCTGTGCATATAAGGGCCCGATCTGGTCCTGGGAGGAGCACCCAAAAGTACTAGTGCCCATGGGAGTTGTAATGATCACGGTGTCTAGCATTGCACCGAAGTACTATCTCTCTTGATCTTCGACGTTCCACAAACTCTCTCTTACTTGCGTGCGTGACTGGACTTGCGTGACTTTACTAGCGTGGCCCGACACGGGCAAAGTACTTGCGTGAAATAACCAATTCCCACATGACATGATAAATATCTTGACATATATTTGATACAAGTTCTTGAAAGTTCATGAATAGTTCACTTCATTATCTCTTGTTATACTCTCTATCTTGTCGTTTTACGCAAGCATGCATAGCCATAGTGCATTTACATGTGAAAAATGTAATTACTTAAACCCATTGCTAGTTCTTGAGAAATAATTTCCTACTGAGCGTTCACTCACTCAGTGTTTCCATACTTTTCAGGTAAGTCCGACGATGAGGGAACTCAGTCTGAAGGGGAAGGTCAAGAGTGAAAGAGTTAGAGCTACTCAAGCGTCAATTAGTCCTGTCTTTTCTATATTTTCTCGAGTCAATGTTGTTCTTTTCTTTTATTAAGCCTAGTATTTGCAAGGGTTTGTAATAGACATATTTTTATAAAGGAAATAAAGGATTGGGTTATCTTTACTTTTGCGCATCTCTGATTTTTGGTGTCGAATACACTAAACCTCTAATTGACATGAATGATATAAACTCGTCACGCATCTCCGGGTATCTTCCGCGCTCGGGGCGTGACAATTGCATTTATTAAGAGATCACCAGCTATATGCCAAGTTCAGTAAATATGATTGCTGGCTGCAAGAGGTGTCCTTTCTAGGGCATATTATTACCAAAGAGGGCATCTCTGTTGATCATTCGAAGGTTGAGGTAGTGAAGAATTGGGAGCAGCTCACTAGTGTGACTGAAATCAGAAGCTTCTTAGGCCTGACAGGCTATTTTCGTAGATTCATTCAAGATTTCTCCAAGATTGCGGTACCTCTTACCAGATTAACCCACAAGGAGAACAAGTTCGAATGGTCAGAAGATTGTCAACGAAGTTTTCAGACTTTGAAGGAATGCCTAACTACGACACCTATATTGACTTTACCTTCTGGTGAAGGAGGTTTTGTGGTCTATACTGATGCATCTGGAATTGGTCTAGGCTGTGTGCTTATGCAGCATGGGAAGGTGATTGCCTATTCTTCTAGGCAGTTGAGGAAGCATGAAGAGAATTACCCTGTTCATGATCTGGAACTTGCAGCAGTTGTGCTTGCTTTGAAGATTTGGAGGTATTATTTATATGGTGAAACATTCACGATATTCTCAGATCATAAAAGTTTAAAGTACTTATTCTCTCAGAAGGAACTCAATATGCGGCAACACAGATGGTTAGAGTATTTGAAGGATTTCGACTTCTCGATCGAGTATCATCCCGGTAAAGGCAATGTTGTGGCTGATGCATTGAGTCGGAAGCCTATAGCTAAATTGTCCAGTCTTATGTTGCATGAATGGAGGCTACTAGAATAGTTAGCTAGCCTGGATCTTAATGTTGACAATGATCGGGTGATGATTGCACAGATTCAACTTAAGCCCGAATTGTTGATAGAAATCAAGTCTTTGCAAGATAATGATCCCGAGCTGGTAGAAATCAAGGGAAGCTTGAGCAGTAGACCGGATTTCATGATGGCTGATGATGGAAGACTGCTATTTCAAGGACGAACGTGTGTACCTGATGTAGCTGAGATCAAGAACAAGATTCTCGACGAGGCTCATAGATCCAAATACACGATTCATCCTGGAGGTACTAAAATGTTTAAAGACTTGAAAAGATCTTTTTGGTGGCCGAATATGAAAAGAGAAGTGGCAGACTTTGGGAGTAGATGCTTGGTTTGTCAGCAAGTTAAGGCTGAACATTTCAGACCGGCAGGAAAGTTGAAACCGCTCGACATACCCCAATGGAAATGGGAAAGCATTGGCATGGATTTCATTATGGGTCTACCTAAGACTCGTGGTGGTTTTGATGCAATTTGGGTGATCGTCGACAGATTAACAAAATCAGCCCACTTCTTACCCATTAAGTCTAAATGGACAGTTGATGTCTTGGCAGCATTATATATGAAGGAAGTGGTAAGACTTCATGGCATTCTAGTCAATATTGTATCTGATCGAGACCCCAGATTCACTTCACATTTCTGGAAGGGATTGCAAGAGTCTTTGGGTACTCGTCTGAATTTCAGTACGGCTTTCCATCCACAGACAGATGGACAGACTGAAAGGACCAACCAGATAGTAGAGGATATGCTTCGAGCCTGCATGATTGATTTTGGAGGCAGTTGGAGTGATCATTTGACATTAGTTGAATTCGCCTACAACAACAGCTATCAGTCCAGTATTCAGATGGCTCCATTTGAAGCTTTGTATGGAAGAAGCTGTCGATCCCCATTGTGTTGGGAAGAGGTAGGCGAGAAGCAATGGCTTGGACCGGATCTTATTTCGGAATCATCACAGAACATCCATATTATCCGAGACCGGTTACAAGTAGCCCAATCAAGACAGAAGAGTTATGCCGACACAAGGAGAAGAGCATTAGAATTTCAAGTTGGCGAGCATGTATTTCTGAAAGTCTCTCCTACAAGAGGGATTCGAAGATTTGGCATTCATGGCAAGCTTAGTCCGAGATATATAGGTCCGTTCGAGATTCTGGATAGAGTGGGAGAAGTTGCTTACAGACTAGCATTATCGCCGCAGTTATCTGGCGTACACAATATTTTCCATGTGTCTATGTTACGAAAATATGTGTATGACCCCACTCATATCATTCAGCAAGTGGATTTTGAATTGAAGGAAGATTTGACCTATGAAGAAAGACCTATCAAGATTCTGGACCGGAAGCAACATCAATTACGGAATCGTTCTATACCTATGGTCAAAATTCAGTGGAGTCGGCGTGGAACCGAAGAAGTCACTTGGGAATCTGAAGATACTATGCGGAAGCAGTATCCCGACTTGTTCTAGGTGAGCTAGTCTTCCCCTATCTCTATATTATAGTGCAGTAAATTTGGAGGACCAAATTCTTTAAGTGGGGGAGGGTGTAATATCCCAAATTCTTTAGAAATTTATTTAGAAAGTTATTTGAAATTATTTAGAATTTATTTGAATTTTTTTGAATTAATGAGAATTATTCGAAATTAATTAGATTAATTCTTTAATAAATAGAATAAGTCACTTTTCAACTATTTTATAAAAATCAATAAAAATCATATTCTTATAGAATCAATTATGTTTAACAATATTTCCTTCTGTGGCCAACCCTAAGAAAATCATTTATTAGGCCGAATTAGTGGATTAAGTCTTCCGAACTTAATATTTAACTATTTACGGAATAGTAGAAGTTGAAATTTTATCTACCATATAAAAATTCATAAAAATAATAATTAAATAATAGATGCATCGACTAACACTTTTGTCTTCTATGACTAAGCCTAATAAAATCATTATCTAGGCCTAATCAGTGGGTTAAGTCTGACTTTCAACCCACCTAACCCGAAATTCGTGTTCACTATTCACCCCATCTTAAAACATCAAATTAGAACTTGTTTCTCAACCAAATGAGGTGATTCCGGAGGCAAATAAAAGGTAATACATAGAGGATCAATAGCCCTCTATCAATCGAACCAAACCCTAACCCTAGCACATGGTGGCGGCCGAGTTTGGTGGAAGTCAACCTTGGCGGCGTCATTTTCAAACACCACCTTGCGTGGTCGATTTCTCCCAACTCTGAAGTCTCCAGAAGCTCTATGAGTTATCAAAATGAAGCTCTACGAGTCTACTTTCATTTGGTGGCTGTGGTGTTAGCATTGGATTTAGATATAGGAAGTTCTTGATCGTTTAGTGGAGGTGGGTCAGCTGCCGTCGTCCTCCTTCCTCTCCTCTTTGATCATTCGATTGAGGTAGGTTTCCTTAACCAAAATCAGCGTATGAATATATCAAATTGTTCCTCTCGATGAGATCTTTCCAGTAGCTGTAAAAGCCCTAAATTTTATTAGGTATCCGTGGAGATATCGAGGTTTTTCTAAGGTGCTGTCCGGTTCGTTCTTCATTCTAGGTCGTGGTTTTGTTCTTCCAAATCAGGTTGGTAATCTTAACCAAAATTCGTAAATAGATAGTCTATCCTGATTAGCTCGACGAGCTCTTTCATTTGGTAGTAAAAGTCACAATTTCTATTGGGTATTCAGGAAGTTATCAAGGGATCTTTGAGGGCTATCAAGGATCGTTGGGTATTTTTGTAGCTGGGTTTGATCTTCATTTAAGGTAGGTTCTAACAGACCTAACTTTAATTATTATACATGAATGGAATCCTCATCATGTTAGCTTCCTTTTAACGTTGAAAGCCCTAATTTTTATCAATCATACTAGGTTAATTTCTCGATTTAGTAAGCATATGTCTATGTTAGGATTTTAAGTGCACCTTTTAGGATTAAGCTTAATTTCACGTGGATAATTATAGGCTAAACTTGAAATTGAGCATACCATCATGTGCATCTTCCTCTTATCTTTACATTGATATCTTGTTTGCTGAATTTCATCAAGAATTTTCATTGATATCTTGTGCATCTTCCTCTTATCATATTATTTCATATAATAGAGAATAAAAGCATATAAAATATATATATCCAGCATGTTAAAATATTCCTAATATCTAAAAATTCATGAAAAATATATTCTGATATTATCAGCATGTTGAAAGTTAATTTCTGTGAATTAATGATATTTTTAACTCATAGAAATCTCTTTTTATCTATATAATAGAGAATAAATGCATATAAAATATATATCCAGCATGCTAAAATATTCCTAATATCTACAAATTCATGAAAAATATATTCTGATATTATCAGCATGTTGAAAGTTAATTTCTGTGAATTAATGATATTTTTAACACATAGAAATCTATTTTTATCTATATAATAGTAATAAATGCATATAAAATTATGTTAGCATGTTAAATTATTTCTTACAGCATGATAAAATTCTTCACAGCATGACGAAAATTCTTCCAGTATATTAGGATGATGACAGCATGATATAAATGATTTTTAGTATATTAAACTATTTATCAGCGTATTTCTCCTATTAAATGGATGATAAAATATTGAAAAAAATTACTTTTCAGCATGATAAAAATCTTATTGTTATCAGGAAAAATAAATAATCAGTGTGATAATCTACTCCTATTAACTTATCCAAAAATTACGTAGAAAACTCATTATAGCATATTACGTGTTAGTTTTAACGCCTAATAATGTATTTTTAGTGTGTTAAAAATTAATTCCAGCAAGAAAAATATATTTTTATCACCTTACCAGTAGAATCATGTGCTGGAGCTATTTTAACATGTTAGAGATATTTTCATCATGCTAGGATTTATTTCTATGAATTAAACTAAATTCTTAGCAATTCACTAAGATAATACAAAATAAATCTTTTTGTTTAAGAAACTAGTCCCTTGATATTAAAAGACCCTAAAATAACCCCAAAACTTGTTAAGCCAATGGAATACAATGTTAAACTATGGAGTTAAGAGTATTTTAATGATTGCATTTTCCTACTTATCATTCGTTCTTGAATTCCACGACTTAATTGTCGTTAAACATGATGCCTAAATTTAACTCTCTACTCTTCTTGTTACTCTGATGTTTTGTCAGATCTGTACTTTTTACAATTTAGTTTATTCCTTGAAATTCATTGGCCTTGATTACTTGAGAAAATGTCTAGACAACTCAGGATCCTTGATCCAATAAATCAATGCCATCGCATCATAGGGGCCCGGTCTGGTCCTGGGGAGAGCGCCCGAAAAATAAGTGAGCCCATGAGATGTTAATGACATGGTGAGGTATTGCACCGAGTACTTGACTAGTGTGACGTCTACGACATTCAATCTATTATTATTCTTGTACTTGATCGTGAATTACTTCATGTTTTAAACACTTGTTTGTTGGCCAATTATTATTGCAGTTGCTCTTATTCAAATTCTTGTACTTGTCATTATTGTTAATTGTTATCTTTTAATTCTTGACCTTGCGAGATCTTATTATATTGTCCTTGATCTTGTTATTTATTTCCTTTCTTATCATTGCATACAACATGTAATTAAGTCATTAACTACGTAAATTTGCCTGTTATTACCTACTGAGCGTCAGCTCATAATGTTGTTTTTCCCCTTTTCCAGGTTATTAAGGTGGTGACGGTTATACAGACGGGGAGGGACATGAGTGATTCTAGAGTGTACTTGTACCTAGATGCCTACTGAGCGTCAGCTCATAGTTTTGGGAGTTATGTTTGATCGTGTTTAAACAATGTTGATCATTGTAATAAAAGTATTCCTTCCTTAGCAATGTTTATTGTTAGTTTAGAATAAATGTTATTTCTAGCTCGTTATTGACTGTACGTCCCGATATTCTGCGTCGGGGCGTGACATTTTGAGTTCGTCATGAATGAAACATTTTTTGGCTTTGTCTTCTTTCATTGCATTTGTTGTCTTCTCCTCATCGTTAACCTGTGGTTTGCATCTTTTGATGGGAATCGACGTCAAGCACTGACGTTGTTATTTTGCATTTGTGTCCTTTAGTTTACTTTTATATCCTTGGGAAAGTATATGTACAATTGTAAGGCTTGGTAAGCCAATGTGTCATTCCCTAGGATTGTTTGGGTTTTTGTGCAAATGTGTAGTAGGTCCAGCTAGGGGACCCCCTCCCCTTCCCCATTGGTCCACCTCATCCATGTGGGGCTGGTCAACCATCCTAGGTGGCCATCTAGAAGGTTTGAATGTTAATTGACCACATGGGAGACAAAGGGGTTAAAATTTCAAAGGTGGATGCTTGTCGAAAGCCACCATACCGAGAGAAGTGTGACTCAAATGGTTCGACCACTAGAGCGACCGTATAGGATTCTGCTAGAGAGAATGCATTGCGGATAAGACATTCCAATTGGAAGTGAAGGCGCAAACCTCTCCGGAACTGAAATGCGGCCGTTTTGCTCTCCTCTCCCAAGCCATGTTCCAACCAATACTTATGATATGCCCGAATGTACTCGGACACGGACCTATCACCTTGGACGGGTCGACATGGGTGGGCCATAGTTGCCAAAATACGGGAATGGATCCCTAGGAATGGATATGCAAGGCCATTTGGGCAAGACACTAGACACGACCCTAAGTAATGCAAAGTTGGAATGCATGCACACTAAGGACCCTAGACATAAACCAAGACTTGGTACGTGGCGGAGATAATTGACCCGAAGGTCACTCGCGCAAGTGTGCGGCCTTCCCGATAGGCGTAGCCTAACGTTCGGACAACACCTTTTGATATACTAAGTAAAGGGATGAAATGCAATTTAAAGACACTCTCTTTTTGTGTTTTAGAAATATGATGATCCTAGACTCGACTTAAACCAACTAATGACTAGACGTAAATGACTCTTTTTTTTGTTGTTTTTAGACACCCTAGACTCAAACTCGCTCTGATACCAAATTGATGCGGGACGAGACACGGACACGACAAGCTCGTGACTGCCCCTTAACGAGGGAAGCGTCGGATGTGCGCGGTTGAGAAACCGGCTGTGAGCTAGGGTGGTCGGCTCTCACTTGTGCCCGGATCGGGTCACGGGACGGTAACGCTCTCTCTCGCAGCAGCGGTGATATAAATAGAAAGTGAGCTAATTACCCTATCATGCTCTCTAGCAGTGGCATAAGTAAGTATATATGAAAATTAAGCAAAATGCCAAGTAAGAGAGCGAATGCGATACCTCCACGCGCTCGGCGTGGGGACGACGGGCCCGGCCGAACTCGTGCTCCCGGGACAGTTAATACATGAATATTACAGCAATGGAAATATGCCCACTCCACGCAGGGAGGTAAAGGGCGACACAACGGGGCCCGGGAGGACCGAATACGGGTTGACGGGCGGCTTTCCGCGTAGCTTCGGCAGCACCCGAACTAGTGACGGTGGGGCCCACGTGCTGTCCGGAGGGGCCGTGTGGGACCCGGTGTCACCACTGTGGTGGGGACACTGGTGGAAGCGATCCCCGGGCTGGCGGCACACTGGAACGTCGCCCGGAGGTCGGGCGGCGCCGATCGGCACCCGTCAGGTTTACTATCCACGGACTGGTTGCTGCTGTTTTACAGCGCGCGCTCCGGCGAGAACGGATGCTGCGATCAGCCCCGATGTCGGATCGACACGAGACTGGCGCCGTTAGAAAGCTAGCTTAAAGTTCTTCAACCTAGGCCCAAATATCTGGCCTGGATCTGCTCGAATCTTGACTTATGGAATTTTCAATCTCCTATTGTACAGTAACCGAAGACTCAGGCCTGCAGAGAACTTGACTGTTGATTGCCTTTGACCGTGATGTGGATGTCCGAATTCGAAAATGTATTCTTCATCAAAGTTGTTGGAAATTGAGATGGGAAGATGGAAAAATTAGTTTGGACACGTTTGGATGTGTCTATGATTTTCTGTGATTTGTTCAGTGGACAAAGGTCGGATCTGGGATCTGGCTGAAAGTACTGTAGCTTCGGTAGAACATGAATTTTGAAAAATAGGTAGAAGGATGATAAAAATTTAAGCAAAATTGTGGTGGTAGGGGACGATGGACAGAACACACAGTTAAATTGGGAGGTCTAAAAAAAATCAAAAGGGTGGTCGAATGTGGAGAGCTCAGGGTTACTATCACTGTAGACAGTGACAGAACAGATCTGAGATTGAGAGTTGAACGAAAAGGTAAAAATATGAAACGGTGGATTTTGAACCTCAATTTTTTGTGGAGAAGGGGCTAGAAGATAGGAACCAACCCTCAAAATTTCAAATCGATATGAGCTTGTGGCTGGCTTCAGGAATTCACGAACTGCACCATCATCTTTCCCCTGGGTCTGCTAGCTTCGTTCTGATTTTCCCCTCGTACCGTCAGTTAGCTTAGCTCAACTTGTAGTGTTCTTGGTTTGTCAGTACAAGGCTGGCTCCTCTCCTCTTCTATGTCCCTCCACAGCGTGAGCATTACCCCACCTCCCCCATCTACGGGATCTTTAGCGCCCACTGCCCTTGTCCAACGGTTGGGATTCATCTACTGGCCAGGAGGTCCCTCAGCCTTTTCTCCAAGTTCCACGGTACACACGCCCATTCAAGCCCCTCAGTCATCATACCGTTCAAGCCCTCCAACGACACATCTATTTTTGCTCACCCAGTGGTACAGCTCCTTGAGTCTGCCTAGCGGCACACTTTCCATGGCTGCCTCAGCGGTACACTCCCCCTATTGGCCTGCACAGCGGCACCCCCCCCCCCACCTTGGCTGCCTCAGCGGCACACCTCCTCTATTGGCCTGCTCAGTGGCACACTCTTAGACTGCCAACCCGGCACACCTTGATTATTACTCCTCTGGTGCATTCATAGCTCGTGTCGGTCTGAGGGTTTCTCATTCGGCATTTTCTCCGAGTTTTTCGACGTTTCCCCAAAGGTGGCTGCCTAGGCACACACCTCAGTTGTTGGTTCATGTCACTCCCTATGAGCATGTTCCTTGTTATCCCTTTACCATCCGGGTCAAGGGGAAACGCTGCCGAATTTTTGTCAGAAATAACAATATGTTAAAAGACAAGAGGAAGCAACAAACAAATGAAACCGACAACAATGAAACATTCTAATCAACTAAGGGAACTATTCAAGGCTCTATGATTTGGACTGGACAAGACTCCAAGAACTGCACCGCTGAACATGACTTGGGACTCAATCTCATGACAGGGAATTGAAAGCTTAACCATCTAAGATTCTTCGTCCGAACTGCATGAACAAGGCACCCTCCCTTGGATTCTGTTCCACCCAGTGGCACACTGCCCATTCCCCTCTACTTTCCAGCGGTACACTCCTCCAACCCTTCCAGCGGTACACCTTCCAGTGGTACACTCCTCCAACCCTTCCAGCGGTACACCTTCCAGCGGTACACTCCCCTTCACCTTCCAGCGGTACACTCCCCTTTGTTCTCTAGCAGTGCACTCCTCCAATCCTTCCAGTGGTACACCTTCCAACAGTGCACTCCTCCAACCCTTCCAGCGGCACACTAACTCATTCCCCAGCGGTACACCTCCCAGCGATACACTCCTCCTCGCACTCCAGCGGCACACTTACTCATTCCCCAGCGGCACACCCTCAGCCCCTTCTCCAGCGACACACTTCCTAATTCTCCAGCGACACACTCCTAATTCCACCTCCAGCGGTACACTCCACCATTCCTCCAATAAATATATATATATAATAAAAAAGGGTATAATAAAAGGAACAATAAATAACAATAATAATGATAAAACAGGGGGGGTGGTTCCAATCAAAGTGATGAGCGGAGAGAAGATAACAAAAGGGAGTAATGCTAATAAATGAGCGATAATGATACATGTCACTCAAGGCAATTCATGAACATAATGATATGGCCCTCGTACCTCTCCTTCTTGGATTCCGAACCCAGGAATATTAATGATGCTCTTGTAAGCCGAGCGTCACCCTCGGGAATCGTCTCTCTCGTCATGGTGACCGCCCGGCCCTACCTTGGGCCAATATCTCACCAGGGTCCCCTCCCTCACCGGGATTTGACTTTCCCCCTTTGTATTAAAATTGCTGTCCCTTGGCAGATATTGGCACGGATTCGTCCCCCGTTACTGTCTTGTTTTCCGTACGGACTTTTGACAAACATAGAATGGTTCATCGGTGACCGACATAATCTGAGTGTTCATGCCCTCACCACGGGCTCACTGCATAGCCCGACTACCATTTCCTTCCTGTACTAATTAGTATTTCTTTCGATCGTGGAGATCTTATTTCCGACAATTAATCAAGGGTATTCCCCTCTCCGAGGGGATGTAAATGACGTTGTGACCTTTATGGCACAACAGGTCTCAGTCCCGACCCGAACCACACAATCGTCTGATTACTCTGATCGAGCGCACCATGGGCTTCCATGAAGCCCGAACAAATCGTCACTTTGTGACTGGTACGCCCACGCACTTAATAAACGAATAAACCCACCGAATAAATTGACTCAAAGAACAAACGAATGAGCGTGTCAAAAAGTGCGTCCACAAGTCTGGCACGCCCGGTGGGACTGGATCACCCTTCATCTCTTTACCGGAATTAAGGGCTCCACGACCCCTTCTTGTAATACTAATTTCTCAGTTTGTAAATGCAGGTTGCATTTCGAGCATCAAGATGGCCCTCGCTTTCGGCCAGCAGCCCATCGAAAGCCATGTGCGGAATGGCTACTTGGCCGTCCCTCTCACCTTCGGGAGCTTCCCTCCTTCAGTTGGCTTCCCCAACTTTTTGGGAGTGGCCTTCGCGAACCTGCTGGACGTCGAGGCGTCTGACAGGATCGAAAGCAACGCCCCCATCCGTGGAGCCATCAAAGCTGCTGCCGGCCGACCAATGGCCGAATCCCCCGAGACCGTCCCCATGAGGACGCTGAGCTGCAACATGCACCATGTGCACCAAACTGCCGGCCCGTCCCCCCCCCCCCCCCCCGGGCTCGACTTCTCATCAGAGGAGGCTCCGGAGGAACCATGCCACTGCATCACCCCGATGCCGGGTCTCTAGCACCGGCAAGTCTGCTGTTATCAGGACCGTCCGGGTCCACCTCACTGAACCACGCTCCGAGATGATCCCGGAGCGCGCCGTCCCCGCCGTACTAGTGTGCAACTCCTTCCAGCCACTGGAAAAGATGAAGGGCAGGATGACGCCCGCAACTCTAGCCACAGCACCACAGCATCAACCGGCCGCCAGGCCAAATAAAGCCAAGCGCGCATGGGTCCCCAAGGCAGCCCGGTTCGCTTCACCAATCCGGGTAGGGCCCAGCACCTTTCGCTCAGCAAGGGCTCAACAGGCAGATCGGGTCAGGACATCAGTTCCCGTCTACCAACCGACATTGGCCACACTGGCCCCACCGGAGAACACCCGCCGTCGACACCACCGACGTCACTATCAGGCTGCCCGTGCAGAGCCTGCAATCCACATGCCCATTGCTGTCAACGGGGCAACATCACCGGCTCACCTCGATCAAGACTGGGAAGGGGTGGAGCAGGCCATGAGAAACTACTTGCGGGGCCCGGGGAGCACTCCCCTGGGTCGCCAAAGACTGCTGGGGGCAGTGGCCTCCGCATTTGAAGAAGAAGAAATCTGACCCGTGCCTAGTGCCGAGTCGAGGAACTGCTCTGAGGACCGCTATCAGTCCCCGCTGAGGGAAGAGGTGAGGCCGCGGGCGTCGGTCTTTGACAGATTGGTCTTCCCAAGCAGGCCGTCGAGAAGAGCAACAGGAAGAGGCAGGGACCTAAGGGTCTATACCTGTAACATGGAGGACTATTTGGCCGATATGGGGCCTTACCGACCGAACCTGAAGAAATGGCTAGGCTTGCGGCAAGGCCAGGACCTCTCACCAGAAGAGGGAAAGCAGCAACCGAGAAGACACAAGTTCACACTGAAGGAACTGACTATGCGGAGTCGTCAATGGCCTTGGCTGCCAATGTCATTACTGAAGGCATCACGGGAGGACCATCCACGTCGTCCGAGGAGACGCCAGCCGAAGAAAGAGGGGGCACTCCTAGCCTCTTCATGAGTGACCCAGCTGTATTACTTATGATGCAGCAATATCAAAGGGAGATCGAGTTTCTAAGGAAGCAGTTGACCGATAGAGCTGCTCAGCTCTCGACATCCAGGCAAACCGAAGCATTACCAGAGACCCCTGGAGGAAACGGTCAGGCCTCAGAAGCTTCTCCATAGGCGACGGTGTCTCCACCGATCCCCAGCTACACCGGGGGCATACCCCTACTCCAGCCACAGCATACAACTCCGGCCCCGCCACATGGCCTACCGTTCCAAGGATCCACCATTGCACCTCAGGCGACAGTGTTAACAACGCCACTGGCGCAACCAGCCCATTTCTACCCGAGCCCGGTGGACCCGACAATGGTGAACAGACTGATGCTAGAGCAGATGATAGATATGAAGCTGGCAGAAAGGAGCGACAATGATCACACGCCCTTTGATGTGTATCGGGTACCCTATCCGGCACACTATGCTGCCAGGAGGCTCCCGACCGGCATCACCAAGCCACCGAAATTGGAGAAGTTTAATGGGCAAGGGTCTCCCAGGGAGCACATTGCCTACTATGTGAATGTTATGGGAAATCTAGCTGCAGATGAGGCCTACCTCCTCAAATTCTTCGGCTCGACACTTACCGGGCATGCTTTTGAGTGGTATTCGAGCTTGCCCGCCGGGTCCATTGCAGACTGGCCCGACATGCAGAAGAAATTCAAAGAAAGGTTCTATATAGCTGAGCGGGAGGTGACCGTGGCAGAACTCTACGCCACGAGACAAAGAAATGATGAGTCGGCTCTCGACTACATAAAGAGGTTGAGAAATCTCAGCATGAGATGTAGACGTCCCTCGCATCAGGAGGATGCAGTGCAAATTTGTAAACAGAACCTGAAAAAGGAAATCCTTGAAAGGATGATCGGTGCTGAGGTGCGATCATTTGACCGTCTAAACAACATAGTAGTAGAGATCGAGGCGTTCCTTGCTCGATACTCCTCTACTCCAGCTACCTCAACCCAGAGGGCCAGGCAGGCCAAAAAGAGACCAAAACCGCCAGAAGTCCACACGTTGGACTTCGAATCTTTCGAGAAACAGGCAGAGAAAGCTAAAGAGGCAGCCAACCCTCCTCCGCCCAGGGCTACTGAACGGCGGGAAGGTCCTTCCCTGTGGGAGAAGATGAGGAATAAGTTGTACTCTTTTCCTCGAGATAAGTCCCAGATCCTATTTGAATGGGCCACCAGATACAATAAAATCACATTGCCAGAGCCGAAGAGGCCTGGTGATATAAAGAAAAAGGATGACCCTCATTTCTGCCCGTACCACCAGATGCTGGGGCACACTATCGAGGAGTGCTACATCTTCAAGGATGTCATTGAGTCCTTAATCAAGAAGGGAGAACTGGACATGGGGGAGCACAAGATAGATCCTCCGCAGCCACACGAGATGTCGAGCCTCGGTACTAGTGTCAACATGGTGTCTCTATACCAGCAGCTACCTGAAGAATGCGCGGAGGCCAGCATAAAGGCCACTTATGAAGCCTTCGTAATGGCACCGGCTCAAGATCAAGGAGGTTGGCAAGCTGCGCCAGCGAGGAATAGAAGAAGAAGACAAGCTCCCCGGCCCGAGCCGGAGGTTCACATAAGGGGTGTCACACCCCGACCAGCACCGCCACCAGTGGCGCCTGTTTGGCATGACACAACCCCCCGACTGGTCATGAGGCGCCCCACTCACAACAAGAAAAAGCACATCCCGATGCGGGTGCTCAAAGAAACCAGTCCTGCGGTGGAAAGACTCCAGGCCATTATTGAGGGGCTCGAAGATTATGAACAGCCTGAAATCCAGCCTGTGGAGCTGAAGGAGTATGTCCCTTGGAAGGAGTTCGAGTCACTTGAACTAGCTCTAGTGGCAGAAGCCGAGGCGAAGGAAGAGCCTCTCTTATGGGGTGAACCACCCCAAGGCCAGTTGCCAGCCACTGAAGAAAAGAAGAAAAAGGAGCAGAGAAGGCCCAGAAACAAGAAGAAGAGCGGGGTTGTTCTTTCTTGCAACACCCTCTCAGCATTATTTGACACTGCCCTCTCCTTGCGAGAAGAAGAGCAAGAGACGCCCGCCGAGCTGTCAGAAGTGCATCAGGCCGAAGCATCCACCTCCCAGCATGCCAATAGGTCGGGAAGGAAGTGGGGACGCCCTCCTCAGGCCAACCATAACATCCTGCTCAGGGGAGAACAACCATATCATATCCCTGAACCTAGGGTCCAAGGCATGGAGATTCCCCCTCCCTCGGGTCTCTACCCCGGAGAGCCGGTCGGCCTGAATATACCTTCATTTATTGAGTTCCTCACGACTCAAGGGGAAAGGCAGTCATGCCCCCGTGAGTCTCAGCAGATCAAAGAAGCAAGTAGCCTCTTGGCCCCGCTGGTAGTAGTTCCTTCTCGGTTAAGGGAAGAACCTGACAACATCCCGAACCTTGTCGAGTTCATGCAAGAGAAGGAAGTGACCCAACAGGTCCCGCAAGCTCAAGTGATACCTGACCCGGTGGAAGAAGCACCCGTTGAGTCGGCTCCCCAGGCCCAGACTGGGGGCAGGCGCAGTAGAGCCGAAGAGATGAAGTTGCTCGAGGTCCGAGCTAGCAACATAATAGTCAAGCACCTGAAGAAGATCCCAGCCAGGTTCACCGTCTGGGAGATCCTGTCCCTAGATGAAGAGACACGGTGGACCGTCATCGCAGCGCTCCAGACACCAGCATATGTGGAAGCCTGCCTTGCAGAAATGTCACCCGAGGTAGCTGTGGCTTTTATAGAAGAAGATATGCTCCTACCTACATGCAGTCACAACAGGCCACTCTACATGAGGGGGAAGCTGAATGGGCATCCCATCAACAGAGTATTGATTGACCCTGGGGCGGTAGTGAACATACTCCCCTACCGGATATACCAAAAACATTACTTTAATGTACACTTGATCGAGGTCAAGAATGTCAAGATTACTGGCTTCAACCAGAAGTGCGAGGTCCCCATGGGGATTGTAGAGTTTAACCTCTCTCTCGGTGATTTCACAACTAAGGTCCAGTTTCATGTGATTAACTCCAGTACCTCCTACAAAGCATTGCTCGGCCGACCTTGGCTGCACCAAAACAGGGTAGTGCCGTCTACTCTGCATTAATGCATCAAGTACCCCGGCAACGGGAAGGAGGAGAGAATCTTTGCTGACCTCCACCCTTTTGAGGTGTCTGAATGCCATCTCTCAGACGCCAATTTGTATCTGGAGAAGCCAAAGCAAGCTTCCCAAGTCACCCTGGACAAGAAAAAGAAGATGGCAGAGCCCGACAGCTGGTTCCCTCCACCGCCGCCAGGCTATGTGGCTCCCCGTCAAGTGTCAATTGTTTCTGGGACATAAGGAGTATTCAAAGCCACTCCCCTTTCCATCTACCCTGCACCGGGGTTGCCACACCTCAAAGACTTGCTGGAGGACATCAGGGTCCCGTTTGGGATCATCAAGCCTCTCTCAGAAGCTGACTGCCAAGTGGTTGAACCATTGAAGACCTTTGAGGTGCCTAACCCCGGAGGATGGTCTACTATTTTCTATGTGGCTGATGAGCACCCGGTCAGAGGGGACGATGATTGTAAACTCCCCGACGAACTGCATGACCCACTCGTCCCGATCACGAGACTGCCTGACATAACCAGCCGTGTAGCCAGAATGACCAGAAAATAAGGGATCCCCTTCTGCCAGCTCTTCAGTCGGAAGGACATGTTCAAAAAGATGTGGAACCCACCAAACCTGGACCGGAGATTGCTGCAAATCACCCGGCACCCAGGATTAGGTTTTTCATTAGAAGACTCCTACGAAGCCGACGTCGTATCAGTCTCGGCTTCGGATGGCGATAGCCTCACAGGCGCTGCAGCTCCACAAGAAGTTGAAGGTCGCCCGCGCCTCAAGCCTTTGGCTAATGAAGAATAGGATGAAGAGGTATTCCTATGGAATCCACCCCCCTGCAGAAATAAGGGGAAGGCCCCATCCTCCTCTGAAGGACCAACCCCAAATGACTACAGCAGCGGCGCGCCGCTGCCCTCGTCTGACAAATATGCGAAGGATGGGGAAGCAAGCCGGACCCCGGGTCTCCCTCGGTGCGACTCCGCCCTATTTACCCTATGCTATCAGCAACAGCGGGAAATTGAAATGCTGAAGGCTCGCTTGGCCGAAGTGACTGCACTTATGTCCGACCTCATCAGGGGCATCCTCCGCCAACAGGGCATCGGCACGCACCAGTCCCTGAGCAGTGTCCCGAATGCCCCCGTGCACCTGAAAAGGGAGGTTAAGGATGTAGCTGCTTCCCCGGTCAGACGATCGGTCGAGCGAAACCCTACACTGCGGGAGAGGATGCAGAGACCTTATTCTTTCCCGAGGAATAAAACCCGAGGAAGTTTTGAGTGGGCTTGCTACTATGGCAAGGTCTCCCTCCCAAGGTCCAAGAGGCCGCAAGATGCTCGCAAAAGCGGTGACCCCTTGTTCTGCCCTTATCACCAAATACTGGGCCACTCTATCGAAGACTGTTACATCTTCTGGGATATTGCTCAAGACCTGATTGAGACAGATGAGCTCAGAATGGGAGATTATGTGGTGGCTCCGCCACGCCCCCATGTGACATGCAGCCACGAAAAGGGTGTCTACATGGTGTCAGTCCAGCACCAGATTTTTGAAAATGCAGCTGAGAACGGGCTACCTCAGCCACTGGTGGAGAACCAGCCCCTGGCGTGGCAATCCGTCACTTCGGCACCTGCTAGAGCCGTCTATGATGATTACCAAGAAGACCCGGAGAAGTCCTATTTTTCTCCGCATAGAAGGACCCCTCGGAACCACGGCCCACGATCCCGGAGGCGAGGGATACCAGCAAGGCCTCATTGTCCGACAAGGCTGAGCAGGGTGACACCTATGGTGTCCTTGAAGCAGAATATGGCGAAGATCAGGACTTCGTCGACCTGTTGCCAGCACCACTAGAAATTGAAGATGGCGGCCAGGCCACAGTAGATGAACTTATTGAAATTAACTTGGGCACAAAGGGCGACCCCAGGTCGACCTTTCTAAGTGCCCTTCTTCCTCCACAGGAGAGGGAACAATATATTAAGTTGCTGCAAGAATTTCGGGACTGTTTTGCCTGGAACTACAAGGAGATGCCCGGCCTAAGTCCCGTTGTGACCCAACATATTCTGGCCATCGATCCCAAGGTGGAACCGGTGAAGCAGTCGCCCCGGCACATGAGGCCGGAGTTGATAAACCAAATTTGCAAAGAAGTCGACAAGCTCATAGATGTCGATTTTGTAGCTGAAAACCAGTATACCACTTGGCTGGCCAACATTGTGCCGGTGAAGAAGAAGAATGGACATATCAGAATTTGCGTGGACTTCCACGACCTGAATAAAGCCTGCCCGAAAGATGATTTCCTGGTGCCTATCACTGAAGTCATGATTGATGCAACTGCTGGCCACAAGGCCTTGTCCTTCATGGATGGATCATCCGGCTATAACCAAATCTAGATAGCTGAGCATGACCGAATTCATACGGCCTTCCGGTCACCCAAAGGGATATTCCACTACAAAAGAATGCCCTTCGGCCTCAAGAACGCCGGCGCTACTTACCAGCGGGCAATGACCAAAATATTCGACGAGCTGCTATACAACAAAGTCGAATGCTACATTGATGATTTGGTCGTCAAGTCGAATAAAAGAGAAGATCACCTGAAAGACCTCAGAGTCATCTTTGAAAGACTCCAGCAGTACGAGCTGAAAATGAACCCGATGAAGTGTGCCTTCGGCGTCTCCAGTGGGAGGTTCCTCGACTTCATTGTCCGATATAGAGGGATCGAGGTTGACCATTTTAAAATAAGAGCCATTCAGGAGTTACCTCCTACGAAGGATCTGGGAGAGTTGAGATCCCTGCAAGGCCGGTTGGCTTACATCTGAAGATTTATCTCCAATCTGTCAGGGCGCTGTCAGCCATTCCACAAATTAATGATGAAAAATGCACCTTTTGACTGGAACCATGAATGCCAGAAGGCCTTCGATCAGCTGAAAGACTACTTGAAGAGCCCGCCCGTGCTGGGGGCACCTGTCAAGGGAAGGCCGCTTATTCTATACATAGCAGCCACCGAATGCTCACTGGGGGTAATGCTTGCCCAGAACAATGATGAGGGGAAGGAGCAGGCTCTCTACTATCTTAGCCGAAGGCTAGTGGGGGCAGAAGCAAAATACACCCCGATTGAGAAGGTCTGTCTCGCCTTGGTCTTCGCAATCAAGAAGCTGAGGCATTACATGCTCTGTCATGAAGTGAGCCTGATCTCCAAGGCCGACCCAGTTAAACACATTCTCTCCCAGCCAGTCCTGAAGGGATGTCTCGACAAGTGGGCCGTACTGCTGATGGAATTTGACATCACCTACGTGCCACAGAAGGCCGTTAAGGGTCAAGCTGTGGCCGAGTTCTTTGTGGCACATCCTGTGCCTGAAGATTCCCCATTGGCTACAGAGTTGCCTGAAGATGAAACACTGGAGGTGGACCAAGTCCAATAGATCGCCTGGCAGCTGCACTTTGATGGAGCTTCGAGAACGGAGACAACCCCGTCCGGACACACCAAAGTACGAGCAGGGGCCGACATCGTCCTTAAATCTCCGGAGGGAGAAGTATTGCATACATCCTATTCTATCAATAAAACCTGCACAAATAATGAGGCAGAGTATGAGGCTCTGATCATCGGTCTCCAAGTCGCTTTGCAAATGGAGATTAAAATGCTGCAAGTATTTGGCGATTCGTTACTAGTTGTCAAGGAAGTCCAGGGGCAGTTTGATGTCCGAAAACCTGAGCTACTCCCTTACCATGCTAAAGCAAAGCGGCTCATGGAGCAATTCTACCTCATTGAGATAGGCCATGTTGCCAGAGGAGAAAATGCACAAGCCGATGCACTGGCAAAATTGGCAAGCTTGCTAGCGGTCCCGCCTGATGGATCTCTCAGCATCCGGGTGGTGAATCAGCGCCAGGTGCCTAGCATGATAGAAGAGCCAGAAGAAGAAGAACTGGAGGTCGCTGCAGCGGAATCCGTCGCCCTACCTGACTGGAGGGACCCTCTTATGCAATGGTTTAAACACCAGCAACTGCCCAAGCAGAGAGAAGAGAAGATCAAGCTGATCAGAACAAAGGGCTCTTACGAGGTTCGGAACGAGATCCTATTCCGAATTATGGCAGATGCCAAACGGAAAGTGCTCATGCGATGCCTATCCACTGAAGAAGCTTGTAGAGTCATGAAAGAGGTCCACGCTGGGACAGCGGGCGCACACCAGGCGGGACCGAAGATGAAAATTGAAATAAAGAAGCTTGGCTACTACTGGCCGACAATGTTTGATGACTGCTGCAGGTACGCCAAGTCTTGTCAGAAATACCAGGAGCATGCCACGGTGCCCAGGAGGCCACCTGTGCCGCTGCATCCGACACTACCCAGCTGGCCTTTTGCCCAGTGGGGAACAAACGTCGTGGGCCCACTACCCGCGTCATCCGCCGGGTGCAAATACATTTTGGCGGCAACTGACTACTTCTCCCGTTGGGCGGAAGCCGTTGCTTTGAAAGAAGTGACTGGGAAGATCGTCACCAGATTTATCCGTCGCAACATCATATTCCGGTTCGGCACTCCGAACTGAACCATCTCAGATAATGGAAGCCACTTCCATAACCAGAAGGTCTACCGGCTAGCAGAAAAGTACAAGATCGACTGGAGGACGTCAACCCTCTACAACCCACAAGTCAATGGTTTGGCTGAAGCTTTCAACAAAACTCTTTGTACCCTCCTCTCCAAAATTGTTAATTCTAACAAAAGGGACTGGGAAGAAAGAATGTATGAGGCCCTCTGGGCATATCGAACTGTTTACAAAACTCTGACGGGTTGTTCACCCTTTTCCCTAGTATATGGCTCAGAGGCGATCGTCTCCATCGAACTGGAGATACCCTCCCTTCGGGTTGCAATCCAACACGGGTTGGTTCGAGAAGACCAAACAAATGTCTAGCGAAGGCTCGAAGAGCTCTCCAACTTGGAGGGGAAGCGGCTCCAAGACCAGAAGAACATCCAGGTCTATCAGACCCGCATAGCACGCGCCTTCAACAAGCTCGTCAAGGAGCATGAATTCAAGAAGGGTGACCTCGTTATGGTCAAAAGGAGGGAAGTTATAGCTTCCAACCCCAAGGGCAAGCTGAATGAAAATTGGCTTGGACCCTATGTAATCCAAAAGGTTTATGAAGGCGGAGCATATGTGATAGTCGATCATCGGGGGGAGGTCCAGTTTCCACCCCTTAATGGTAGGCATCTAATGTTGTACCACGCTCCGATTCCCCCCTTCAATGAATAATACATTTTCTCGCCCCGCAGAGGGCAAACTTGAGTTTCAACTGCTCTGATGGTTTGTCATTATTCACTGTGCATTTCAAAACCCAAAAAAAGAAAAAAATAATAATAAAGGGGAAGAGAAAGAAGAAAAGAGAGAAAAAGAAGAAAAGAAAAGAAAAAGGGAAGAGAAAAAAAGAAAAGAAAAGAAGAAAAGAAAAGAAGAAAAGAAAAAGAAGAAAAGAAAGGAAAAAAAGAAAAGAGGGGGAGGAAAGGAGGAGGAGCCAGCCCTCCTTTACTAACCCTCACCTGTACCAACGAATATTTTAATAAGCCTTTCAGCCCTTGACATTCTGTCGGCACTGACGAAGAATACCCCAACCAGACCTTTCACCCGGGATCGGGGAATCAGCCCTTCTCCTCGCGTTGGCAGCAACCCGTACCAATGAACATTTCAATAAACGAATCGACCATGTCAGCCCTTGACATTCTGTCAGCACTGACGAAGAATACCCCAGCCGGACCTTTCACCCAGGATCGGGGAATCAACCCTTCTCCTTGCGTTGGCACCAACCCGTACCAACGAACATTTCAATAAACAAATCAACCCTGTCAGCCCTTGACATTCTGTCGGCACTGACGAAGAATACCCCAGCCGGACCTTTCACCCGGGATCGGAGAATCAACCCTTCTCCTCGTGTTGGCAGCAACCCGTACCAACGAACATTTCAATAAACGAATCGACCCTGTCAGCCCTTGACATTCTGTCGGCACTGACGAAGAATATCCCAGCCGGACCTTTCACCCGGGATCGGGGAATCAACCCTTCTCCTTGCGTTGGCACCAACCTGTACCAACGAACATTTCAATAAACAAATCAACCCTGTCAGCCCTTGACATTCTGTCGGCACTGACGAAGAATACCCCAGTCGGACCTTTCGCCCGGGATCGAGGAATCAACCATTCTCCTTGCGTTGGCACCAACCCGTACCAACGAACATTTCAATAAGCGAATCAACCCTGTCAGTCCTTGACATTCTGTCGACACTGACGAAGAATACCCCAGCCGGACCTTTCGCCCGGGATCGAGGAATCAACCCTTCTCCTTGCGTTGGCACCAACCCATACCAACGAACACATCAAGAGACAAATAAACCACATCTCTCTCCAGCACCCTGTCGGCATAGACAAACAACCCTCTTTTGACCAAGACCTCCCTTCAGGGTCATTGAATGAACAAACTCTTCTCTCCGTCCCTTCGGGCGACGAAAGACCCCTTTTAACCAAGACCTCATGTCTAGGTCGTTGAGCGAACAAACTCTTCTCTCCGCCCCTCCAAGGTCAGATCAACCTAGTCGGGTCAAACATACCCGTGGCATCATTTGGCTGAGTCGCTTGACGGACATGGTGGAGTGGTCCCCTCGTCCCTCCTCTGGAAGGGCGAGCACTCTCCCATGCTCCTATGCGAACCTCACCGGGTTCTCCTCGAATAAGCTGTTAGTGTGAACTTGTGTTTCATCACATAGCAAAAGAGGAAGAAAAAAGAGAAAGAAGAGATTTCCCAACACCACGCACATACAGGAGGCACATGGGATAATTGCATTGTATTCCTGTTGAGAAAAAATAATTACACTAGCCTCGGGGCATACCCCGGTGTTACATGCAAAAAAGGGATGGAAGGGGGACTGGCAGCTAGTCTAGCCCCCGGAAGATGTCTTCAAAAGGAAGGATCCCGACACAAGGGAAGCTCATCATCTCACACAGACGGTCTTCCTGCGCGTCGAGGCATTCCAACTCGATCGTCACAGAGGCCACCGCTGCTTCGGCGACGGCTAGCTCTTCAGTTTCCCGGGTCTTGTTCGTCTCAGCCTCGAGCAGGTCGGACTCAGCCTGGGCAACCCAGCCTCGGAGTTTCTCTATCTGGTTCTCCAAGGCGTGGATGTTGGCATTGCACCCGTCCAAGGCCTCCCGGTGTAGCTCCCTGCTGTCCCTCCGCACCGCCAGAGCCTCCAGATATTCGTCTCTCTGAGCGTCGATAGCCGTAAGCTCAGTTGGGGCCTGCGTCTCGAGGAATGTGCGACGGCTTACGTATTTCAATAGTAACAGAACACGTCGTGACCACTCTTCCAGTGGGCAGCCCATCATTTGTAGTGCTTTGGTCAGCTGCTCCACGATAGCCCTTACGCCTTGATATGTGAGCATTGGGTCGGCAATGACCATAGAGCGCAATACCAATAGGGTCTGGTGGACTGGCAGATCCGAGCTCACGTGGCCGATAGAAGGGACGACTGGTGGGTCAAAGCTAACTTCGCTATCCACGACCACCCACAGCTCTGTGTCAACCATGGCCGAGCTACCTGGAAGAGTCAGGGCCGAAAGGAGGGGCCTCTCGGGCTCCGAGGTCGACCCCTGGCCAGCCACCACCATAGGTGAGGGAGATACCATAACGGAGACGTCTGGCGCCGCCATGATGAGCGGCTGCTCTAGCTTCATTGACCGGGCAGGTTCCGAGCCCGATAATGCCGCCTCCTCCGTCAAAACTAGAGCCGCGACCCTGTCAGGAGAATGAACGGTCACAGAGGCCGGATCTGGTGCCGCAGCAGACAAAGTTGCTTCGGTCTTCGCCGCCTCGGCAGACAAGGTATCGATGGTGGGTGGGTCCGATGTCGTTCTCGGGAAGTCTTCATCTCTTCCCACCTGGAATTCCCCCGAATGTTCATTGAGGATTGCCAATATCCTCCCCAGGAGTCGGGATTCCTCGGGTACGACCGGTGTCGGGATTGGTGGCAGTGGGATCACGAGCCGGGGGACGGCCCCCATCTGCAGATGAGACGTCAAGGACCCCGCGTCCGGCCCCAGAAGCATCTTCAATCTTTTAGCCGCGTGCACGCGGAAGGATGAGCTCCACCTGGGGACGGCTTTACGAACCCGAGGTGCACGCGCTCCGCAGGGCGTTGTCATTACTTGATCATGTAAAGAAAGGTTAGCCACTCGCCGAGTGAAGTAAATCGTTGAATTCTCAAAGGAGCCGGAGGGTCCTCGTGCTCACCTCACCCGCCGGCACGATGCTACTCCCTGGCGTCGTCTCCCCCCGGGTGTCGGCTTCGGGCACCGTCGTCTCTCCTCGGCCGGCGGCTTCAGACACCGTCCCCCTACGGGTCTCGGTCGCCGGCGATGCCTCCCCTTCTTCCTGAATCTCGGCTTCGGGCACCATCGGCTCTCGCAACTCGATCTCGGGCGCTATCTCCCCCTCCTCTAGGGCTTCGGTGGCTGGGATAGTAACCTCCACGGCTCCTTTGGAGGCGCGAGCCTGTATTGCCTCAAATAAATCAGCAACCCCGAAGGAAGACTTAAGGACGAGAAAGGAGGAAGAAAGAGGAAGGCAAACACTCACAGCCACTACCACCTCTTCTAAGGGTGAGACCTCAGCTATCAAGATGGCAGCATCCAAGCTTACCCCGACTTCATCCTGCCGCAAAACCTTGACCAGGGACGCCAGTTTATCCAAGGCGGCGGTGGTTGTCGCTTGTTTGGCGGCTTCTAAACCCGGGACGTGGATTGCTGCATCTTTTGACGGTGTCTTTTCCTATTGGAAGCCAAAAAAATAATGATATCAAGGAGGTTAGTTGACGGCCTCAAGAAAGAAACCTGAATTAACAGGTTCGCACTTACGGGTGCCCGCTTCACCAGGCAAAGAGAAATAGGTAGTACCGGGGCTTTCCAGGTAGGAACTTGAAAGCTGGTCTCCCCGGGGATACCCTTAGTTGAAAGCTCTTTGTCAGAAGAATAGCCGTAATCTACCTTCTCACCCGATGAAGACTTAGTTTTGGTGGGCACCTCTTTCACTGTCAAGGCAGCCCCTGCCTCAGCATCAGGGGTTGGTTCGTCGCCGCACCGGAAAGGCAACCGTCACTTCCCTGACCGCCACCCCTTCGTCCTGTATGTCTACCCGAACCGAGATGTCTCGAGGTCCGCCTCCGGTTGAGGGGCTGCCACATCAACTCCTGCCAGGCAAAGCAGGCTCCGGGCTCAGTCAGGCCCGTGAAGCTTCAAAAAAATTTAATCAAAGCGACTAGCAAAGAAAGTGATATACCTCTTTCAACTTGGGCGGCGGGAGTTGGGGCAAAGAAGGTCTCTTCGACAGATTCTACGGCCCCGTGGATCACAGCCTCACCCACGCCTGGGATAGATACGGGCGTGGGCCTCTCGGCGACAGCTGGAACAAAAAACGTATGTGTTACAAGAAGCGCCCCTCTTAATGTCTGAATAAATCCCGGAGAGCCTCGAAGAAGAAGAAACCCAACCTGCAGGCCGACTCGGCTCGGTTCGAGCAGCTTAAAACTCCTCGAATGAAGAGATCAAAGGCGCCGGGGGAACGATCGACGCAGCTTTGACGGCCTCCGTCTTTGGTCGCTTTGCCTCCCGCCGCCCGGCCGCCTTGGCAACATCCACCGCCTTCTTCACGGGCGATTTCACCCGAGGCCTCTTCGCAGGCAGAGGCAGGGGGGTCGTAGTCGGAGCCACTGGCGCCTCCTCGAAGTAAGCAGGCTTGCCTGCCTGCTGAAGGAGATTGCGATACGTCGCCATCTGGACGTTATCGAGGTGGTCTGTTTAAGAAAAGAGGAAGAAGAACGAGGGACCCGATCAGCTTCCGGCACCCAAGGAAAGGGTAACATTGAAAAGCACAAGTAAAAGAAGAAAACACTAAGTACCATGTGGGCCGGTGTACAGCCGCAGCACTATCGTCCAGTAGCTGAGGGACGGTTCCTTGTCCCGACGAGCCGCCTCCCGGACCAGCCAGCATACATCCTCGATTTTCTGGCAGCGGTCAGCGAGGGCAGCCAGGTCCGCGTGCTTCTTGGCGGCCAAGTGGCAGAAGAGGTTGAAGTGGTCCATCCCCCATCCCTCGGCATAATAATAGGTGATATGGAGGCGCTTGCCCAAGATGGCCACCCCCGGATCTACAATCTTCAACCCATGCACTCGGAGAAGGACGTAGAGCCACGTGGTGTCCTTGTAATTCTCTGGGTTCCATTCCTTCCTCCTCACGAACGTGCGGTATGGACAGATTGGGTCCCTCTCCGGACGCCAGCTCCTCGCGGGGGTGCCTCCTTCCTCCATGGGAAACAGATAATTGGTCAGCTCCAGGTGGTCACTCCCAACGTGGCAAAGGTCCCGCAAGGTCTTATTGAAATCATCCTTCACCACCGGAGGCAGCTTAGCCTGTGGTGCTAGCTTGGCCTCTCGAGCCCTCATGCGTGCGATCATGTACGCAGTCACTTCTTGTTCCTTGCCCTGCCTCAACCAGAGGAGATGCTCCGAGTCGATATCAAGTACTGGCACTGGCAGCCGGCTCAGAAACCTCCTCTCTGCCCCATCCCAGCAGTCATTCTGGGATAATCGGTAGAAGGCTGTCCGGGCATTCCACCACTTTACGTACTTCGGGGTCACCCGTGGAATTCGACCCGGGGCTGGCACCCTGAAGGAAGCAGTGTCTGCCCGATGAAAGAAATCCCACCAGGTTCGGGCAGTCTCAGCAGTGGGGCTCCCCTGAAGACTTCGCACCGGCAGATCAAAGCGAGCACTATACGTCATGATACGTTGATCATACCTGAAATTCCTGTCGAAACGAAAGGGATAGTACGGCTCCAGCAACAGACTGTCCCCCTTTCAGAAAGCCATCACACTCGGGCGAATGGACAACGCCCAGGCTCTGAGCTCTGGCTCCAACAACGGGCGAACCACGTTCTCCTGATTGATCGGATGCACGTACTTTTTCACCTGGTCATCCCTGCATTCCCGGATACTATTTACCAATGGACTTGAATGAGCAGCCAGGGTCCAGAAGTGAATAGTGCCGGTAGCATCAAGGGGCATCGTCGTCAGCCTGCCCCAGATGTCGTATAGTCGCATGGACGTCGAGGCTGACTCCACGCTCACAAACTCCAGCATCCGTGGAACTAACCCCCAGCCTTGAATGGTGCGTGGGGCAAACTCTGGGAACAGGGAACAAACCCACGCATTGAAAAAATGCAGTGGGCACACATACCGCGCCTATCGCGGGAACTGGTGAGCGCTGACATCCCCGAGTGCCTTGTAGATCAGACACAGAGTAGCTGGACACAGAGACAGCTTGATACCCCAGGCCATCTGGCAGGCCGGGTAGATCGCATCAGGCCGAATGACAGTCTCATCTCCATACGGCATGGCGAACGAGCACGGCCAAGAAGTCAGGAACGCCGTACAATGCGTCAGCGGGTCGACCCCTGCCGGATTGGGCCCGCTTCGGCGCCCTCGGGAAGAAATCTTCACATCAGCCTTCGGCTTAGCACGCTTCTTGCTGGCGGCGGCAGTGCCTATGTGCGGGAAGTCTTTGTATTGTTTCAGGCCGTCGTAGAAGTACTGCAACCACAAGGTCATACAGACTCTCTTCCGGTCTCCACGAGGGGGTTGCTTCCCGCCGTGTGCCAACTGATACAGGTCTCGGTACGCCTTCATAAGATACCGATACGAATAGCCGAGGGAGTAGTAGTCTTCCCCGTTGGTCTCGTCCTTGATCATATCCGGGAGGCAAACTTCTTCGTAGGGCTCCCCGTCAATAGGCAAGCCACTGAGTTGACTGAGACTCCACAAGTCCAATGAAGTCTCGCCCTCTGCCGTATAAAAGGTGTTGGTCTCTGCATTGAACACTTCAATCATCCCGCAGCAGAGGCCCCTGGAAATGGGGTAGCTATACCGGGAGGCATAGACACTGTGATAAACGCCAACCCGAATGAGGATAGGGGCGTAATTGAACAGCACATACTCTGTGAATTCCACGCCCCCTTCCCGAAAGCTATGCGCATCCTTAAGCTTGAGCTCCCCGAACCAACCCAGCGCCAGTTCGTGCTTGAATCGGATGGCCAAGCAATCCAGCAAGAAGGGTTCTTCTCTATACCCCCACTTTATTGGAGCTAGGAACAGACCGAACCGGGGGTGTTCACCCTGGACTCGCCCAGCAGCTGTGTCCCACCGAGCAGGGGTAAATTGAGGTGCCCGCACTAATTTGTCTTCTGCCGGCAACACGGCTTCAAGTCCCAAGATGGCTTTCCATTCTCGAGCCTCTCCCACCAGATACATCGGGATACTCCTCGGAACACTGTAGAGCAGGCTGTCTCGGGACCGCAAAATCGCTTGCTCGGCCTCCTTGACAACTCGGAAGTTCCGCCTCTCCTGGTGACTGAGATGCTTCAGAAAGTGGATGAGATGCCTGTCCTTCGGGTAGTCCTTCCGGTACTCCCCCGTAGCCCGATCAAAGGCCAAGCTGCCCTCGACCCGAGTAAGCCTACGAAAGTCCATCATCTCGGTATCAGAGCCCGACGATCCAGCCAGTGCCGCTATCTCGGCATGCTCCCTGTCCAAGTCCTCCACATTAAACCATGTAACCGCTGGCACTGGGGGTGGGGGAACGTGCTCGGCACCAGAAGCGACAGAAGCAGCAGAATCTCTCGGGGCAGTCATCTCTCTGCAAGGTGCAAGGTACCTCAAGTCAGAACAAGATACAAATAAAGAAAAAGAAAGGAAATTATGAAGGGGCTACACTGTAATTGATCTAAACAGAATGCCAATAATTTCTGACGAAATTTCGGTAGAGTTTCCCTTAGGCCGGAGGCGTAAGGGGAAAACACGGGTGCACGTCCACAAGGAGTGACGGCCCCAACAAAGTCACGGTGTGCCCAAGGGCGACACCGGAGGTCCTCCGATTGAAGAAGTCTTCTTCTCCCCTTCAGTGGCACACACTGTGCCTCTCTTCAGCGGCACACCCAGGCCGAGCCTCTTAGCGGTGTTGTGGAGCAAGGCCCGGATTCAGAGGGGGGGTGAATGAATCCCTCTAAAGACTTTGCTCAAATAAAAACTTAAATCAACCTGATATGCGGAATTAAAGCAAACAGCTGTAGGGCTGAGAGCCCACACAGAACATCAACTAGAGTAAATCAAGTGTATACGATCGGTGCTCAGGTAAACCAAATACCCACTAGACGGGAAATATAGGTCGAGCCTAAGCATACATCTAGCAAATCAGACAGAGCAATCAAATCACGATGGACGAAGAGTTTTTTAGGTGGTTCGGCCAGACCCACAGTCTGCCTACGTCCACCCCTCACTCCAAACCAGAGTGAGACTTCCCTTGCAATAGCAAGAACCGCAGACTCAGTCTGCAAACAGACGTTGCCTAACAGCTTGACAAACCGAGGGAGACAAATCCCTTACACCAAGTTCTGCAACTCACAGAAGCTTGGCACCTGGACTTGCTGCCCACAAGACCAGAACCGGAGACAATCCTCCCTTCCTCCAAACCGGAGGGTAACCCACAAATAGTGCACCACTATTTGCGAACCGGAGAACACTTCTCCCTTCTCCTGAGTCCACAAGAGGAACCCGAACTCAAAACAGAGTGTCGGAAGCACACGAAGACAATGCAAAAAGGGGCAACCAAAAGAAAAAAGGACAAAAACCTTAATCTCCAGTAAGCACGGTCGTTCTAGATTTGATCCACGAACAGACTAGACAGATCTTCAGAATGAGTAACTGCACTTTCTCTTTCTCTCTTTTTGCTTCCACGATCTCTTCCTCTAGGCTCTCTCTTCTCACTTCTCAGCTCTCTCACTCTCTGGCAACTCCTTCTTCACTCTCTTTTTCTCTAGCTACTGGCTCTCTTTTCTTTTCTTCCTCTTCTTTCTTCTTCTCTCACTTTCTATCTATCTTCACTCTCCTTCTTTTTCTTCCTATTCTCTCTGATCTTCTTTTCTTTTTCACTCGATCGCGCAGGCTCCCTTCTTTAATTAGGCTCACTCCTCATTCTTCTTCTCTACTTCTCCTTCTGCATCGATCACTGTCTTCTTATATACTCTCACTAGGCGTGTGGATGAAGGACTCCCACCCATTAGCTTCCAGAAGGCTCTCAGCCACGTGTCGCGATCTAAGCGTTGTAGCCTTCCACGTGGCACTCATTAGGAGGTCGATCTACCTTGGATCACGTGCCCCTCCTCAGAGAGAAGCTCTGTCAGAAAAACACAAGGCCTTTAATCAAACACTTAGCATAGTTTGCACCGTTAGGTTCAAACATAGAATGCACTGAGTAGAGATATTCAAGTCAACCATTGTATTTGACTTACACAACAGCTTGACACCATATGCATAGACATGGGTCCAAGAGGCACAAGAAGAAGACTTTGTACCGAGTCAAAAGAAAGGATCAAAGATTTGCACGGACTCTTAAAACAACTGTGTAACACAGTTGATGCACCGAGTTGGATTTGTGAGAATTGCACCGAGATGAAAGAGAAGAATCATACGAACAGAAAACGGATGCAAGACAGACCTTGCACCGAGTCTGAAGGGCGAGACGCACAAAGATGAACAAACAAGATATGCACGAACTCTAAAAGTGTATGCTGCAATGAAATACAATGAAATGCACTGAGCCAATTTATGTCTAGACACGTAATGCACCGAGATCGAAAATGGGGCTACAGTGTTTGTGAGTGAGACAGAGACTTGCATCGAATTGATAAAGAGAGGTACAAGACACCGCTTGCACCAAGACGTATTTGCACTGAGATGAAGAGACAAGATCTAACGGTCCATACCAGACGACGATTGCACCAACTTGAGCTTGCACCGACCTCTAGAGGTGGGATGTAAGGACATGTTATGCACGGACCTTAAAGCTATTACCACAGACTTCCTTCATGTTTTGAAACAAGTAAATGTACCGAATGTATAAATATAAAGGACAACGATGCAAAAGGATACACTGACTATGTTCACGAATGTATAGACTCGCTAAGTCACCATGTGCAGACTTAGTGTATATGCGAGACAAGTCAATGCATATACTATGTATATGCATGAAGACCACTGGCTGTACTGACTAGTAGAGTGAGACACAGGAGGTCGTACAGACTAGCCACCAAGTAATGTACAGACTTGAGTTGATGCAGTCTAGGCAAAACTCTGTACAGACTTTAACCCTTGAACTAGCATGTACTAACTTATGGCCACCTGAAACATAGTTATGAAATGCACAGGCCTAGACTGATAACCCTGCACTGATGTTGTATGCATAATGAACATGGATTGCACTGATGCAGTGTATGCATATGGCAGATAATGCACTGATGCAATGTGCAGAAGAACCAACAAGTGCAGACACATGGTGATAAATCATTCATACTCATAGTGCTTACTGACATCAAAACCAGGGCATAACAATCTCCCCCTTTTTGATGATGGCAACACTATGAGTCACACAGACTCAAACTATTCTCCCCCTTTGACTTCATCAAAAAGAGAAAAGTTTGAGAGAGAAATAAAAATGTGCATGACATGATTGAATAAAATCTCCCCGAGACAGCAGCAAAGTGAAAGGGACATGAAGGATGCTGAGAAGATCTCCCTCTTTAATATGCAGCATGATTCATAGACAAGAAAACTCCCCCTGAATAGATGCTTCTTTGCAGCTTCAGAGGAGATGGATTCTCTCCTTAAGAATAATGAATGCAATTCATGGAGAACCTGATGCTTACATGATGCAGACAAGACAAGAACCAATCAATCTATCCTCCTCCTTTGCAAGACGAACAAACCTCCCCCTTTAAAAGGCAATAAGTGCAGTCTAGACAAGACCTAACCTCTTCTTTAAAAACAATCCAATGCTCCCTGATCTGAGTGAAGCAAGGCTTTCAAGGGTGTAAGGAGAGGAATGTGTCAAGATGACATTCAGGAAGGATGACATGGCAGCATTCAGAATACATGATCTAAGGAAATAGAAGATTTTCAATAAGATACTTATTTCATAAATCTGAATAAACGGATGGTTCAAACTCTTCCATTATAGGGGCTTATAAATTTTTATTTGAACATCACGGTTTAAATATGATGTATACATAGTTTGACAATAAAATTCTGTACTCATATCTGAACATCAATGTTTAATAAAAGTGAACCAAGCCCTCATATTTATATCTTGATTAACCTCCCTTCATCTTACTCAGTCAATTTCAATGACTTCTTCAGAAATTACAATCATTAGTATTCAGGTTAAATATCATGAAAGAATTCAGATTTGGTTCCTGAGGATCAGTCATACTTCTTCAAATAGTTTCAGATTTTTCTTTATGCACAGTACAAGATTTCATAGCAAGTTTACCAGGTGCAATTAAATTCAGTACACACCTTGTGGCTAGAGGATACACGTTGTTTGGACGCCAGTATCCCTGAGCACTTAGTGTGACTAACTGTCATGCTTCAGA
Source organism: Amorphophallus konjac (assembly GCA_022559845.1). Lineage (NCBI taxonomy): Eukaryota > Viridiplantae > Streptophyta > Magnoliopsida > Alismatales > Araceae > Amorphophallus > Amorphophallus konjac. The sequence goes on along the minus strand of CM040121.1, from coordinate 236,495,222 downwards.
GATAATATTGACACCTCATGACATACTTCACCTTATTTCATTGATAAGTGAGGTATATTTCTCAGTATTCAAGCCATTGCTCTGCCTGCATTTTCCATGAATTTTATTTAGCAGAGTTAATTATGGCATTTCATGACACAGTCCTCTAGACTTCATGGTCAATGGACATGGTTTCTTAGTGACCACAATCATTGCTCTGACAGAATTTATCCTTAGGAGCATTTCAGATTCATCAGATGTTTAAAAACAATACTGATTTCATATAATTCAACCAAATAAAGCCATGATATTAACATTTTCAGATTTCGGAGGATTTTACAAGATTCAACATGAAATAGTTGGTTAAAGTTTATTAAAAAAGACCCATATATTTTCAAGATATTCATATCCAAGCTCAATGAATATATTAGACTTAAACCAATCTGATCTTTTAGCCATTCATAAGTCTTTATAATGGAATATTCTTTAATGAATTGATTTTCAGATTTATGATCAAGGTATACAAATTGAACTCTTCTCAATTCTCTGAAATTTTCAATGAGATTCAATAGCATATAAGTTGTGAACTGTACAAGAGTTTCAAGCAAATAACAAAGATGAGTACAATAGTGAAGGTGTCGACATTTGACAGAGCATTTCCAACGTGTCGACATTCGACAATTGTTGCACCGAATGTGATTAGACAGATTTGCTCAAGTAAGACCAGCTCACAAGATTCAAAATCAAATTAGAGTTAAGTTCAGATACATGAAATGGATGATCTCAACATAAGGATGGGAGCTTTAGTTGACTGACTAAAATACCAAGAAACTAGATGAATAGCCAGCAGAACACGATCTTTATGTATACTCCCCCTTAATGAACGCAATCTTTTTGGCAATTTCAATGTAATGAAATGCAATGCAATTAACTATATGTATGCAAAGACATGTAAAGACTCAACAAACTCCCCCTAAATGCATGCAACATATATGAAGATTCTAAAAGGCACTGTGTGCAATGACATCCTACTGGGGATTAAATAGATTTTTCACAAGAAGATTTAGACTAACTCTTAAGTGCAATACAACATGCAGTCCTATCAGATTTTCAGTGAATGTGAAATGCAGATTCAAGCATTAGATCAAAAGCATAACGTTCACAATTTTCAGACTCAGACAGAAACTGATGTTTTTAGCAATTCTATATAGATGAACATTTATTTTAACAAGATATGCAATGTATCTAAGATCAGGAAGTGCAGAGAATTTACCTGAAAAGTTCAGAAAGGGGTTTTCTTTTGAGTGCCTTGGTTTATTTCCCCAACTCATTTTCCAATCCAAGGCACACCTGCGAAACAAAGTTTATTTTGCACAAATAGATACCCAAGAGATCTTGGGTCCTGAATTAACAGTGACATCCTTAGCAGGTTTTCTCAACAATTTTTGTGCATGAAGGTCATCAAATCTCATCAAGTAGCAATTATTCATTGAATGCCCTATTTGACCACAGTAATGGCATGATGTAGCCAGCCAACAATCAACAGCTCTATGGCCTGGCTTCCCACAGTTATAGCATGAAAATTTCACAGATCGTTTTGTAGGGAATTTGACAAGATAGGGGTTAACATAATTCTTCTGAACATGCCAACAGTCCTTGACTGTATGGCCATTCTTCCCACACTCAAAGCATCGTATATGCTTACCTTTAAAACCATTTTTACCCCTAGTAGATCCAAACCAGCACTCAATGGCTTTGTGACCACGTTTGTTATAGTTAAAACAAATAATGTGCTGATCTGAAGCAAACATGTTTCTTCTGGGGCCATGATGATTAGCAGAAGACCTAGCATGCATTTTATCATCTTGTTTCATGATGAAACATGCATTCATGAGATGACCATGCCTACCACAGTAATGACAAGATATACCAGACTTCCTAATAGCATGATTTCTACCAAATGAATTTCTAGAATGCAATGTTTCACTTGCATGCCCATCTACAATCAATAATCTGCAATCATCCATTACATGGCCTACCTTGCCACAGTAATGGCATGAGACACTCTTATCAGATGCATACGAATAAGTAAATGAGTTATGAGCAGTATGCATTGACCCATCAGATGCAGCAGAGCTAGCAGTTTCCAAAACATAAGTAGGGACACTTTTGACCTTATTTTTCTTACCATTCTTGTTAAATTGTTTACCCTTGTTCACAACTCTTATTTGTTTTTCATTTTTCTGGGCCTTGAATTGGAATACGGATGATGTAGATGTTTTAAGAGGCCCAGAGCAGCTTGCAATGTCAGAGCTGCGAACAAAGGTAGTGTACAGCTTTTTCTTAACAGATTTTTCAATTTGAGGGTTGCATCCTTCCTCTCCACTTGATTCAATGGCGTTATCACACAAAGGAGCATTCATTTTCTCTTTTCCCTTGACAGATTTAGGCATGGAACGAACAAGTTCATTTACTTTAGATTGCAAAGAGGAGATTTTGAGTTCAAAATTTATCAAATCTTCTTCACATACAAGAATCTGTCTCTGCATAGCATCATTTAGATTTTTGACCATTTCTAATTCTTGTTTCAATTTCTGTTCCTTCTCAGACTGAGTTTCTTTATTTACAGCTTTCTCTTTCTCACGGGTTAACCATCCTTTAGATGCTACAATGTTCAAGACCATGAGTTTCTTATTTTGTTCCTTCAGTTCGTCCATTACTGACTTAATCTCGATCAATTCTTGCATACTTTTTAGATGCTCATCTTTCTTCTTATTCAGCTGATTCTCAAGTTCTGATATCTTGTTCAACCAAGTTTGATTTCAAATTTTAAAGAACCATTTTGTTCTTTAAGATTTTTAACATCCATTAAGCAAGTATCATAAGACTGTTTCAATGTAGAACAAACATCACAAATGATTTCAGATTTGGATTGTTCAATCTTTTTCTTTAGCCTTTTATTCTCAGATTTAATTTTCTTACATCTATTAGTAAGTTCTTCATTTATATTCCATTAATCATCAATTGAAATCTCTTCTGATCCAGAGCTCACCTTGGATGACGTTTCCTCCTGTTGATCAGAGTTGTGATCACCCCGGTTGGCCATCAAGCATTGATTCTCTTTTTGTTCCCCATTTGTAGCCGTGATTCTATCAATAATTTCTTTTCCAGAAGTGCACCTGGGAACAAAAGGAAATCTGTCAGTATTAACTGCAGCTTTCGACATATTAAGAATTGTGACATTATCACGGTTCTTTAATCTGTCCTCTCTAGACCACTTGGTCTCATCGTGAGGTAATTGGTGTGGGCCTTTAGATAGAAGACTCCATAATTTGGGATCAATGGAGTTTACGTAAACACATAGGCCTCCTAGCCAACTACTGAAGTTAGAACCATCATAAATCAGAGGAGGAGCCATTAGGACAGATGACAAACAGATTCAACGCATAAAATAATCGACAAGAAATGCACCAAAACTGAGATAGCACCGATGACAGCAAGATCCTCTACAGATCGTTGGATCTGGAAAGTCAGAGACCTGCTCTGATACCAATTGTTATGGAGCAAGGCCCGGATTCAGAGGGGGGGTGAATGAATCCCTCTAAAGACTTTGCTCAAATAAAAACTTAAATCAACCTGATATGCGGAATTAAAGCAAACAACTGTAGAGCTGAGAGCCCACACAGAACATCAACTAGAGTAAATCAAGTGTATACGATCGGTGCTTAGGTAAACCAAATACCCACTAGACGGGAAATATAGGTCGAGCCTAAGCATACATCTATCAAATCAGACAGAGCAATCAAACCACGATAGACGGAGAGTTTTTTAGGTGGTTCGGCCAGACCCACAGTCTGCCTACGTCCACCCCTCACTCCAAACCAGAGTGAGGCTTCCCTTGCAATAGCAAGAACCGCAGACTCAGTCTGCAAACAGACGCTGCCTAACAGCTTGACAAACCGAGGGAGACAAATCCCTCACACCAAGTTCTGCAACTCACAGAAGCTTGGCACCTGGACTTGCTGCCCACAAGACCAGAACCGGAGACAATCCTCCCTTCCTCCAAACCGGAGAGTAACCCACAAATAGCGCACCACTATTTACGAACCGGACAACACTTCTCCCTTCTCCTGAGTCCACAGGAGGAACCTGAACTCAAAACAGAGTGTCGGAAGCACACGAAGAAAATGCGAAAAGGGGCAACCAAAAGAAAAAAGGACAAAAATAGTAATGTCCAGTATGCACGGTCGTTCTGGATTTGATCCACGAACAGACTAGACAGATCTTCAGAATGAGTAACTGCACTTTCTCTTTCTCTCTTTTTGCTTCCATGATCTCTTCCTCTAGGCTCTCTCTTCTCACTTCTCAGCTCTCTCACTCTCTGGCAACTCCTTCTTCTCTATCTTTTTCTCCAGCTGCTGGCTCTCTTTTCTTTTCTTCCTCTTCTTTCTTCTTCTCTCACTTTCTGTCTATCTTCACTCTCCTTCTTTTTCTTCCTATTCTCTCTGCTCTTCTTTTTTTTTCACTCGATCGTGCAGGCTCCCTTCTTTAATTAGGCTCACTCCTCATTCTTCTTCTCTACTTCTCCTTCTGCATCGATCACTGTCTTCTTATATACTCTCACTGGGCATGTAGATGAAGGACTCCCGCCCATTAGCTTCCAGAAGGCTCTCAGCCATGTGTCGCGATCTAAGCGTTGTAGCCTTCCACGTGGCACTCATTAGGAGGTCGATCTACCTTGGATCACGTGCCCCTCCTCGAAGAGAAGCTCTGTCAGAAAAACACAAGGCCTTTAATCAAACGCTTAGCATAGTTTGCACCGTTATGTTCAAATATAGAATGCACTGAGTAGAGATATTCAAGTCAACCATTGTATTTGACTTACACAACAGCTTGACACCATATGCATAGACATGGGTCCAAGAGGCACAAGAAGAAGACTTTGTACCGAGTCAAAAGAAAGGATCAAAGATTTGCACGGACTCTTAAAACAACTGTGTAACACAGTTGATGCATCGAGTTGGATTTGCGAGAATTGCACCGAGATGAAAGAGAAGAATCATACGAACAGAAAACGGATGCAAGACAGACCTTGCACCGAGTCTGAAGGGCGAGACGCACAAAGATGCACAAACAAGATATGCACGAACTCTAAAAGTGTATGCTGTAATGAAATACAATGAAATGCACTAAGCCAATTTATGTCTAGACACGTAATGCATCGAGATGGAAAACGGGGCTACAATGTTTGTGAGTGAGATAGAGACTTGCACCGAATTGATAAAGAGAGGTACAAGACACCGCTTGCACCAAGACGTATTTGCACTGAGATGAAGAGACAAGATCTAACGGTCCATACCAGACGATGATTGCACCAACTAGAGCTTGCACCGACCTCGAGAGGTGAGATGTAAGGACATGTTATGCACGGACCTTAAAGCTATTACCACAGACTTCCTTCATGTTTTGAAACAAGTAAATGCACCGAATGTATAAATATAAAGGATAATGATGCAAAAGGATGCACTGACTATGTTCACGAATGTATAGACTCGCTAAGTCACCATGTGCAGACTTAGTGTATGTGCGAGACAAGTCAATGCATAGACTATGTATATGCATGAAGACCACTGGCTATACTGACTAGTAGAGTGAGACACAGGAGGTCGTACAGACTAGCCACCAAGTAATGTACAGACTTGAGTTGATGCAGTCTAGGCAAAACTCTGTACAGACTTTAACCCTTGAATTGGCATGTACTAACTTATGGCCACCTGAAACATAGTTATGAAATGCACAGGCCTAGACTGATAACCCTGCACTGATGTTGTATGCATAATGAAGATGGATTGCACTGATGCAGTGTATGCATATGGCAGATAATGCACTGATGCAATGTGCAGAAGAACCAACAAGTGCAGACACATGGTGATAAATCATTCATACTAATAGTGCTTGCTGACATCAAAACCAGGGCACAACAAGCGGCACACCCAGACCGAGCCCCTTCACGACACACTCGTGCCCCCCTCTCAGCGGCACGCCGAGGCCATGCCCCTCAGCGGCACACCCGTGCCCCCCTCTCAGCGGCACACCCGGGCCGAGCCCCTCAGCGGCACACTCGTGCCCCCCTCTCAGCGGCACACCTAGGCCGAGCCTCTTAGCGGCACACCCAGGCCGAGCCCCTCAGCAGCACACTCGTGCCCCCCTCTCAGCTGCACACCCAGGCCGAGCCCCCTCTCAGCGGCACACCCGGGCCGAGCCCCTCAGCGGCACACTCGTGCCCCCCATCTCAGCGGCACACTCGTGCCCCCTCAGTGGCACACCTGTGCCCCCCTCAACGGCACACCCGTGCCCCTCTCAACGGCACCCTCATGCCCCCCCCCCCCACCAGTGGCACACCTGTGCCCTCTCCCAGCGGCACACCTATGCGCCCGCCAGCGGCACGCTCCGACGCCATGACCGCCTCCACCCCATGCCGAAGAGAAGAAGAAGAATAGATGAAGAGGAAGAAGAAGAGATGAAGAGGAAGAAAAGAAGAAGAAGAAGAGGAGGAAAGTGAAGACGGGAGCCTAGGGCTCCGTAGTCCCCAGAGCGAAAGAAGAACGAGAAGAAGAAGCGGAAGAAAAGGAAGAGGAGAACGGAAGAAGAAGAGAAGAGAGAAAGAAGAAAAGGGGGGGGGGCTTCGCAGTGCCCTCACCAGAGGAGGAAGACGACGGCGAGCGGCGGTGGCCTCCGGTGGTGAAGGGAAGAAAGAGAGGAAGGGAGGCGGTGGGAGCCGAAGAGACAGAGAAAGAGAGAGGGAGAGAATTCGAAAAGAAAGGGGGGGAGTTTCGAACTCCCCCACCCCCTTTTATGGCCACGTCAAAAAAAAGAGAAAGAAAAGAAAAGGGAAAGAAACAAAATAGATAGGAAGAAGAATAAAAAAGGGGGAAGAAAAGAAAATATAAGAAAAAAAAAGAAGAAAAAAAGAAAAAAAGAAAAAAAAATATAGGAAAAGAAAAAGGGGAGAAAAAAGAAAGGAAAAGGAAGAGAAAATATATATATATATACATATATATATAATAAACAATAAATAGATATAATGATGTCTACGTCACATACCTTATGAACGTACGCCCAATAACGTACATTAATTCCATGGATACACCCGCGGGCACCGTCCGACTCATCCTTTGCCCATGCCGCCCATGGGTGGGGGGCATTTATGGACGTATAAACTTGTACATCCATATGTCCCACCAAGCCCCGCATTAATGTCAAAGTCAGAAGGAGAAGACTCGGGAGACTGGCCATCCAGGGCTCCGGGAGAATATTACCGTCCGACAAACCCCGCATTTACACGGGCGCATTAAACGACAGAGAAATCACAGGATCTCCTCCTGTATTTATACACTACTAGGGACCCACCCTTGGGTCCCTAACGGTGAAGAAATATCCCAAAGAATTCACAACTTCAAGTTCATGAGGCAAAAGCAGAATGCCCTTTCAAACGGCACACTCCTTGCCCTTTCAGCGGCACACTGCCGGCAAAGCCCCAGCGGCACACCCTGGGGTGCCTCCAGCGGCACACTCCTCGGGTGCCCCAGCAGCACACCCTTCAAGTGCCTTCAATGGCACACCCTTAGGTGCCTTCAACGGCACACCCCTGAGGTGCCTCCAGCGGCACACTCCTTAGCTGCCTTCAACGACACACCCAAGTGGCCGTTCAACAGCATTCCCCGCAGCTGCCTTCAACGGCACACTTTTCAGGCCTATCAACGGCACACTACCCAGGGGCCCCCAGCAGCACACCCCCCTGAAGTGCCCCAGCAGCACACCATATTATGCCCTTCAGCGGCACGGCCTCAAGTGCCCCGGTGGCACACTCCATCGTGCCCTTCAACGGCACGCTTCAGGTGAGCCCCCAGCAGCACGGCCTCCATGCCCTTTGATGGCACGGCCTTCATGCCCCTTCCAGCGGCACAGCGGCCTGGCCCCCCAGCGGCACAGCGGTGAATTCCCTTGAACGGCATGAACCGGCAGAAGACATAACGGTCACTAGAGAGGCCCCTTGGCGCGCAGCATAGGCACCTCGATGCCATCTAGCACCCGCCTTGGTGTCACCTTCTGGTTGGATGAGGGAGATCCCCACCTGACGGAGACAAGATCCGGGTCAACCTCGGATGGCAGTGCCATCATGATGTCCCCCGTCAACGGCCCACCTATAAAAGCCTCTCAGAAAGAAAGAGAATACATGTGAAGGCACCCGTTCAAAGAGAACAGAACGAGAAGAAGAAGTGAGGAAGAAGCAGGTAGAGGAGAGCAAGGAGAGAAAGGGAGAGTGTGCTGTGTAGTGGAGAGGGAAGGATGGCAGTAAAGGGAACGATCACCCTTCCTCATCCTGACCCTCTCCCCAAAACGTTTTTCCCTTTCTCTTCCCCATTTCTCTCCCCCATTTGTTTGGATGTGTTGCATTATGTTTGGCCTTCAGGCCATGATCTTTGTCATTTTGAGTTCGTCATGAATGAAACACCTTTTGGCTTTGCCTTCTTTCGTTGCATTTGTTGTCTTCTCTTCATCGTTAACCAGTGGTTTGCATCTTTCCCCCGGGTCTGCTAGCTTCGTTCTGATTTTCCCCTCGTACCGTCAGTTACCTTAGCTCAACTTGTAGTGTTCTTGGTTTGTCAGTACAAGGCTGGCTCCTCTCCTCTTTGATGGCCCTCCACAGCGTGAGCATTACCCCACCTCCCCCATCTACGGGATCTTTAGCACCCACTACCCTTGTCCAACGGTTGGGATTCATCTACTGGCCAGGAGGTCCCTCAGCCTTTTCTCCAAGTTCCACGGTACACACGCCCATTCAAGCCCCTCAGTCATCATACCGTTCAAGCCCTCCAACGGCACATCTATTTTTGCTCGCCCAGCGGTACACCTTCTTGAGTCTGCCTAGCGGCACACTTTCCTTGGCTGCCTCAGCGGTACACTCCCCCTATTGGCCTGCTCAGCGGCACCCCCCCTTGGCTGCCTCAGCGGCACACCTCCTCTATTGGCCTGCTCAGCGGCACACTCTTAGACTGCCAGCTCGGCACACCTTGATTATCACTCCTCCGGTGCATTCATAGCTCGTGTCAGTCTGAGGGTTTCTCGTTCAGCGTTTTCTCCGAGTTTTTCGACGTTTCCCCAAAGGTGGCTGCCTAGGCACACGCCTCAGTTGTTGGTTCATGTCACTCCCTGTGGACATGTTCCTTGTTATCCCCTTACCATTCGAGTCAAGGGGAGATGCTGCCGAATTTTTGTCAAAAATAATAATATGTTAAAAGACAAAAGGAAGCAACAAACAAATGAAACCGACAACAATGAAACATTCTAATCAACTAAGGGAACTATTCAAGGCTCTAAGATTTGGACTGGACAAGACTCCAAGAACTACACCGCTGAACATGACTTGGGACTCAATCTCATGATAGGGAATTGAAAGCTTAACCATATAAGATTCTTCGTCCGAACTGCATGAACAAGGCACCCTCCCTTGGATTCTGTTCCACCCAGCGGCACACTGCCCATTCCCCTCTACTTTTCAGCGGTACACTCCTCAAACCCTTCCAGCGGTACACTCCCCTTCACCTTCCAGCGGTACACTCCCCTTTGCTCTATAGCAGTGCACTCCTTCAATCCTTCCAGCGGTACACCTTCCAACAGTGCACTCCTCCAACCCTTCCAGCGGTACACCTCCCAGCGGTACACTCCTCCTCGCTCTCCAGCGGCTCACTTACTCATTCCCCAGCGGCACACCCTCAGCCCCTTCTCCAGCGACACACATCCTAATTCTCCAGCGACACACTCCTAATTCCACCTCCAGTGCAACACTCCACCATTCCTCCAATAAATATGTATATATAATAAAAAAAGGTATAATAAAAGGAACAATAAATAATAATAATAATGATAAAACAAGGGGGTGGTTCCAATCAAAGTGATGAGCGGAGAGAAGATAACAAAAGGGAGTAATGCTAATAAATGAGCGATAATGATACATGTCACTCAAGGCAATTCACGAACATAATGATATGGCCCTCGTCCCTCTCCTTCTTGGATTCCGAACCTAGGAATATTAATGATGCTCTTGTAAGCCGAGCGTCACCCTCGGGAATCGTCTCTCTCGTCATGGTGACCGCCCGGCCTTACCTCGGGCCAATATCTCACCAGGGTCCCCTCCCTCACCGGGATCTGACTTTCCCCCTTTGTATTAAAATTGCCATCCCTTGGCAGACATTGACACGGATTCGCCCCCCGTTACTGTCTTGTTTTTCGTACGGACTTTTGCCCAAACATAGAATGGTCCATCGGTGACCGATGATTTGTGTGTATTTTTATTATTTAATTCATGAGTATATGCATTTTATGAGCTTAATTGATATTAAATATACACTTCTCACACTTATTATTGATTTTGTATCAAATGTTTAATTTTTTGAAATTAAATAAATTTTTATGATAATTTTTACGTATTTATGCAGGCACGCAGTTCGAGGAAAACTCCAAGAAAAAGAAAATAAAAGAAAATAAAAATTATATTTTGAATGGGCCAAAAGCTCGAGAATTGGTTCAAAAAGAAAAGAAAAAAATTTTAGAACAAAAAATAAAATTATTTGCTATTTTTTTGGAATTTTCTAAGTATATATAGATATATATATAGTTATATAGATATATATATTTATATAATATATATATATATTAAAATTAAAAAAAATAAAAATTTCAAACCCGCCCCGCCCCCTTCCCGCCTTCGCCGCCCGGTACGGGCGACGAGGCCGGGCGAAGGCGGGCGAGGGGGGGCCGTGGCGGTTCGAGGGCGAAGGCACGCGGAGGGGGGCCGGCACACGCGGCAGGCGGAGGGCACGCGGGCGCAGCGTGCGCCACGCGCACACGTGGCAGGCGCAGGGCGAGTGGGCGCACGGCGGGCCCACGGCAGGCGGCCGAACCCGCCTAACCGGTCGGCGCAACGCGCCGGCAGAGAGAATAAGAGAGAAAGAGAGAAGAAAAGGGGCTATAAAAATTCAAAAAAAATCCGAAAAAAATCAGGAAAAATGACAAAATGTTCAGCACATTCCAGCCTACCAAGTTGGGTCAAAAATTAGGTGCATTTGAGTGTTTTATATGAGCAAGAAGAGATTGTAAACCCTATATAAAGGGGGTATCACTTGTAATGAAAGCAAGTGAGTTGATTGTTAGAATTAGAACTAGATGGCAAGGTTGCAAGGGAGAGAGAGCTAGCTATGGGCACTTGTAATGTAAGTTAGTTCTTTACATTTCTGAAGTTTTTGATTGTTGAAGTTGTGTTTTTCCAAGCTTTTGAAGTCAAATTTGTAAGTTGAATTTATTGCAATACAAGTTTCATTTTGGAATTCAGTCTTTTCATAGCCTTATTTGTCATTATTGTGATCCTCATTTCAAATTCTTGTCTTCATAAAAGTTGTTTCTTTTTACGTTTTCTTCAACTTCTCTGTTTAGTATTTCTTCAAATTCGTCCAAATTCATAGAGGTAATACCCATTTTCTTAAGTGCTGTCCTGTGCATTTACTGTTCATCTGTGGTGATACCTTCTTCCATTCATTCATTTTGAAGTCTTTCTAGTCCTCAAATAACTCTGAGTTCTTCATAAGAGTTGTTCCTCTCTTGTATCTCTAAGTTTTATTCTTCTTGCACTTTGTCAAATTCCTCTTCTTTTGAGCTTTAGAATTAAGTTTTCTAGGTGCTGATTTTCTGTCAATTACTGTTCATCCGAACCAATAGGTCCTAGTTTTTCAAGTTTTTCCTTATCTTCCTTTCATTTTCTGTTTCTGTATTCTTCATAAAAGTTCTTCCTTTTTCAATTCTCTACAACTTTCATGTTTTCAACTTTTTCTAATTCCATTCGGATTTCAAGTTATTTCATTTCTTCCAACCCCCATTTCCACTTGAATTCTGTTTTGTTTTCACCTTAAAGTTTCAAACTTGTTATCTGCAAACCCGTTCTTCTTAAGTGTTTCAAACATACCCGAAGCGGTGATTCTTCTTCAAATCCTCTCACGGCGTCGACTTCCTAGGCGGAACGATCATCATCAAAGGCTCGGCGTGGAAACGACGACGTTCTTCACTCATTTGGCTAAATTTTCTTTACTTATCCCTTGTCATTTCAAGTTGTAATTTCATTTCCGTTAGTTGTAAGCGCACTCAAAACCCAAAAATTGATTTTTCAAAACACAAGAATATTTTCCAACTAAGAAAAATAACCAAATTCCTTCCCCGTGGGATCGACCCGTACTTACCATTATACTCATGTTTTCAAATCCATAAGTGAGTGAGTGCGGTTATAAATATTTGAAATTTGTGTGGCACGGCAATTTTAACAACGACTATCGAGCACCATCAACCGACATAATCTGAGTGTTCATATCCTCACCACGGGCTCACTGCATAGCCCGGCTACCATTTCCTTCCTACACTAATTAGTATTTCTTTCGATCGTGGAGCCCTTATTTCTGGGAATTAATCAAGGGTATTCCCCTCTACGAGGGGATGTAAATGATGTTGTGACCTTTATGGCACAACGGGTCTCAGTCCCGACCCGAACCACACAATCATTTGATTACTTAGATCGAGCGCACCATGGGCTTCCATGAAGCCCGAACAAATCATCACTTTGTGACTGGCTCGCCCACGCACTTAATAAATGAATAAACCCACCGAATAAACCGACTCAAAGAACAAACGAATGAGCGTGTCGAAAAGTGCGTCCACAGTTCCTCGAGCTAGTCTTCCGCTGTAATAAAAGCTTGGGGCGTGACAGTTAAGTTGATATCAGAGCCTAAGTCTCAGGACTTAGGGAGAAGAATCATGTCATAGGATAAGTCCAAGGTTTAAGGACCCCTACCTATTAACTAAGGAAGAAATTCTCATACCCATGTGAGAATTGGGTAGAGCCCGGGATAAGATAGTTAATTAGTATTAAGATTTAGTTTATTCCAATTCCATGAGAAATAACAAGTTGTTGTATTTCTCTCATGTACATCATTATTGCAATGGCTCATCGCGTAGATTGGGATGGCATGCAACAAACGGTTGCTGGCCTTACTCAGGCATTACAAACCATGGCGCAATGTGGCGCAGGGGCGAGGGCTGGTGACTTACATCGTAATTTCTGGAGTTTAAACCTTCCGCGTTTCTATGGTTCTTCTAATCCAGATGAAGCAGAGAACTGGATTGACAAGATGAACCATATATTTGACGTCATCCAATGCACCGATCAAGAGAAGGTGCGTCTTGCAACTTTCCAACTCAACAAGGATGCCCGTACATGGTGGAAGTCGGTTCCGGCACCTCCGGCTGATGCACCTTATACATGGGATGGTTTTCTCACTTTGTTCCGTGCTAAGTACTTTTCTGAGCATGTGAAAGAAAGAAAGGCTATGGAGTTCACCTCTCTTCGACAAGGAATGATGACAGTCGCGGAGTATGAACTTCAATTCTCCAGGCTAGCACCCTATGCACCGCATTTAATCAGTACTGATTTATTAAAGGCAAATCAGTTTATGGACGGGTTACGACCCGGTTTCATTCAGCAGCTCGGGGCCCAAAATATCCGTACCGATGCGGAGATGGTTCAGCTGGCATATTTATGTGAAAGGACCTTAGAAAAGGTCAAGAAATTGAAAGGAAAAGGAGAAGAGTCTTGCCGACGATCTGATCGACATTATAAGAAAGAAAAATTCAGCATCACGGAACCTCACAAATGTCGTGATAGTAAGAAAAGATCTAGGAACAATAATGGAGGATGTTCCCAGAAAAATAAGAAAGTCAAGGAGGAGAAGGAGCAAGTCATCATGGCTTGCACTTTTTGTGAAAAGTTCGGCCATTCGACTGAAGAGTGTTGGAAGCGCCTTGATGCTTGTTTACGTTGTGGAAGCAGGGAGCATCGTATGCCGGATTGCCCCCTTATGAAAGATCAATCATCCGGTGGTGGACGTAGGAGGCAGGCTCGCCTCAATGCTGTTCTAGAAGAAGAAGAAGCACCCAAGGATAGTGGACTTATGGAAGGTACTCTTTAAATTTATTCTCGTCCTGCATTTGTGCTATTTGATACTGGTGACTCTCATTCTTTTATCTCCACTACCTTTGTAAAAACATTACCAATTGCATCAGTTCCCCTACCTTCAGATCTTACTATTACTACACCCTTAGGTTCTAGAACAAAGCTTACCAAGTATTATCCTGACAGTGAGGTGATAGTAGAAGGTTACAATCTCCCCGCAAACTTAGTATGTCTTGACATGAAAGGTTATGATGCCATTTTAGGGGTAGATTGGCTTATAGATCATGATGCTGCTATTAACTGCTGAAATAGGATTATATCCTTCCGAAAACCAGGTCTTCCCAGATTTTCCTTTCTTGGCATCAAGTATAGGAAACATCCCACTATCATATCCTCTCTTCACGCTTGTAAACTTATCTCGCGAGGATGTGAAGCTTTTCTTGCTTCTGTCATTATTACCGAATCCAAGGAAATCATCCTAGCAAACATTCCTATTATAAATGAGTTCCCAGATGTATTCCCATCCGAATTACCCAATTTATCACCCGAGAGGGAAGTGAACTTCACTATTGAACTCATTCCAGGAGCAGCCCCTATTTCTATAGCCCCTTACAGGATGTCCCCCATGGAACTTAAGGAACTAAAGAGGCAGTTGCATGAATTATTAGATAAGGGCTTCATTAGACCCAGCACATCTCCTTGGGGTGTGCCGGTGCTATTTGTCAAGAAGAAGGATGGCTCTCTCAGGTTATGCATAGACTACCGGTGACTGAATCAACTTACAATCAAAAACAAGTATCCGTTGTCGCGTATTGATGAGCTCTTCGATCAGCTTTCGGGAGCAGTGTATTTCTCCAAAATAGACCTCAGATCAGGTTATCACCAGCTTAGAATTAAAGAAGAAGACATTTATAAATCAGCTTTTCGAAGTCGTTATGGCCACTATAAATTCGTGGTAATGTCGTTTGGGTTAACAAAGGCCCCAATAGCATTTATGCAGCTTATGAACAGTGTTCTCCAGCCATATTTGGAGCAATTCATTGTCGTCTTCATTGATGACATCCTGATATATTCCAAGACAAAAGAGGAACATGAAGAATATCTGAGAATAGCTTTGCAAACACTTAGAGAACATAAGCTTTATGCCAAGCTTAACAAGTGTGAGTTCTGGCTCAAGGAAGTTTCATTCCTAGGCCACATTATTTCAAAAGAAGGTATCGCTGTGGATACCTCTAAAGTAGAAGCTGTCAGAAATTGGAGCCGGCCAACGACTGTATCAGAAGTATGAAACTTTCTGGGTCTAGCTGATTATTATAGGAGGTTCATTAAGGACTTCTCAAAAATTATAGTTCGTTTAACTAGACTCACAAGAAAAGAAAATCCTTTTGTCTGGTCAGAGGAATGTGAAAAGAGTTTTTAAATTCTTAAGAATCACCTTACTACAACTCCTATTTTAGCACTACCGGTGGAAAGTGGTGGATTTGAAGTATATACGGATGCATCTAGCATTGGCTTAGGGTGCGTCCTCATGCAAAATGGAAAGGTAATCTATTATTCTTCTAGACAATTGAAACGTCACGAGGAAAATTATCCTGTGCATGATTTGGAATTGGCAGCTATTATTTTCACCTTAAAAATTTGGCGTCATTATCTCTATGGAGAGAAATTCACGGTATACTCGGACCACAAGAGCTTGAAATACTCATTCTCTCAAAAGGAGCTTAATATGAGGCAGAGGAGATGGTTAGAATATCTCAAAGACTTTGATTTTGCTATTCAATATCATCCTGGCAATGCTAATGCGGTAGCAGATGCACTCAGCAGAAAACCAATGAGTATGCTATCAAGTCTTATGATTAGTATGGCTAATCTCATTCCTCAATTTGCTCAGATGAACTTAGATATTGACATAAAGGAAGAGGATTATTTCATAGCTAATATCCGAGCTCAACCTACATTAATAGAGGATCTGGTCAAGCTACAAAATGATGATCCCGTGTTACTGGAAATTAAAGCCAAACAGTGACCAAATTTCTATGTTTCCAATGACGGAAGATTGCTATTTAAGGGCCGAGTGTGTGTACCAGATCATGAGGATACGAAAAAACTGATCCTAAAAGAAGCACATAAGTCCAAGTACACCATTCATCCAGGTGGTACAAAAATATATCAAGATCTCAAAAGAAATTTCAGGTGGCCCAATATGAAGAGAGAAATAGCTGATTTCGTGTCCCGCTGTCTCACTTGTCAACAAGTAAAGGCAGAACATTTTAGACCCGCAGGTAAGTTACACCCCTTGGATATTCCTGAATGACAATGGGAGAGTATAGGAATGGATTTCATCATGGGTTTACCTAAGACCAGAGGAGGACACGATGTTATATGGGTAATCATAGATCGATTGACTAAGTCTGCACACTTCATACCAATCAAAAGTCGATGGTCTGTGGATATTCTAGCAGCATTATACATAAAGGAAATTGTTAAATTACATGGTGTTCCTATCAGTATTATATCTGATAGAGAACCTCGATTCACATCACAGTTCTGGAAGGGCTTACAACATTCACTAGGGACTAGATTGAATTTTAGTACAGCATTTCACCCACAAACTGATGGTGAGACTGAAAGAACAAATCAAGTAGTAGAATATATGCTCAGGGCTCGTGCTATTAACTTTGGAGGAAGTTGGCATGATCACTTGCCTCTGGTGGAATTTGCATACAACAACAGTTATCAAGCCAGCATACAGATGGCACCCTTCGAAGCTTTATATGGGAAAAGCTGTAGATCACCAATATGTTGGAATGAAATAGGGGAAAGGTAATTTCTAGGCCCCGACCTTATCAGGGATTCTTCATAGAAAATCAAGCTCATTCAGGAAAGATTACAAATGGCACAAGATAGGCAAAAGTCGTATGCTGATAATCGAAGGCGCGACTTGGAATTTCAAGTATGAGATCATGTGTACCTAAAGGTTTCTCCGGGTCGTGATATTCAAAGATTTGACATCAAAGGCAAGCTAACTCCAAGATTCATAGGCCCATTTGAAATTCTTGAAAGGGTCGGTGAGGTGACTTATAGACTGGCTTTACCTCCATAATTAGCAGGAGTTCATGACGTATTTCACGTCTCTATGCTGAAAAAGTATGTATATGATCCTGACCATGTTATCACTTACGATAATTTAGAGATTTAGAAGGATATGACGTATGAGCAAACACCAATAAGGATTTTGGAACGGGAAGTGCGTCAACTAAGGAATAAAGCTATTCCTATGGTCAAGATTCAATGGAAGAAATCATGGCCGACCGAAGCAACATGGGAAACCGAAGAAGCCATCCGGAAAAGATTCCCGGAACTATTCAACTTTAAGTACACTTTCCATAATCCATATATATATATATTGAATTTTGGGACCAAATTCTCTTAAGTGGGGAGGGTGTAGTGCCCCAAAATTTATATAAATAATTTCTGGATTATTTATAGAATTTTTTAGAATTTATAAAGGCCAAAATAGATTAACAAATGAATTAATATTGGGATTATAAGGCCCAATTACGTTAAATAACTAATCCAACTTTGATAATTGAAGCCCAATAGGTTTAAGGACCAAGCCCAATAAGTTTGAACCATATTCTAGAAGGTTATTTAAGTTATCCACGAAATATTGGGATAAATACACTTTAAAAGGGATAATTTAGTGGATAATTAACCAAAGAGTTTGAATTAAGGAGAAGTTCTTCGCCCAGTTGATGTAACGGTCTATTGGGCGACCGCTACAGTCACGTAACGCACCAGTCCTGGTCCGTTACAACCTGCTAATTCCGTGAGAAGAAGAAGTTGCAAAAAGAGTAGAACTTTATGATTCTCTTGGCTAGAGACCAACTTGGGTGAACTTATAACATTGCTAAGGACTCTTAGAGATTAGGTTTTCGCTAATTAAGGACTCTGAAATCGTTCAAATCCTTGAACCTTAGCCAAACTCTATAAATAGGACCCAGTTCTGAACTGAGCGACCCTTACTTTTGGCTCGTGCAGAATCAAGGTAAGGAGAGAGAATCTCGGGTAAGTTCTTTAGGGTGTTTTGTTCCTAATACTTTAGACTAACTACCCTCAAAATTTCATGTTAGGAGATCAAGTAACCAAGGAGATAAGGGTTTCTAAAGTCGCTAATTCTGTCATAGCAGCCCAGGATTCAGAGTAAAGGACCACTGAAGATCAAGGAATTAGGACGCCAAAACGAGGTAATTAGGGAAGGGTTCTTTAGAACTTTTTGTTCCTCTTAGTTTCATCTTCTTACCCTCCAAATTTCACATCTTTAGGTCAAGAGGTTGGAGAGTTAGGGTAATGTGAAGTTGCTAAAAAATCATAGGGAGAGAAGAACTAGGGCGACCCTTATAGACTCAAATTAGAAGTTTAAAGCCCAGTTAAGAGGTAGGTTATCTCATGAACGGTAATAACATATTGTTAGGGATAAAAGCCCTCTAGTTTATTTGGATTTCATGCATTATGCTTCATGAATTTCATGTTTTAGGATTAGTCTATACATTCATGCATGCTTTCAACCCTAATTGAAGATAAAAAGCCATC
Organism: Amorphophallus konjac; assembly: GCA_022559845.1. NCBI lineage: Eukaryota > Viridiplantae > Streptophyta > Magnoliopsida > Alismatales > Araceae > Amorphophallus > Amorphophallus konjac. Next base: position 236,476,597 of record CM040121.1, on the reverse strand, counting down.
TCTTATTATTTCATTACTACCTATGCATCTAGATAGCCTTTTTTCTCGTTTTGACATGATTAGAGTAGTTAGTCTATGGCATGTTTTAAACTATAGTTTTCTATAGTTTCTATTTTCTGTCAGCAGAGGACCTAACGGTCTATCATAAGACCGCCAGGGACATGTAACGGACCTGCATTGACCGTCACACCCTCTGTGAATGACTGAAGGGTTCTGTGAAACCTGACGGACCTAATCTAGACCGTGACCTTCCTGTGACGCGCTCAGACTAGTCCGTCACACAACACTGCATTCTGACATAATCAAGATCGGTCCAATTAATATATATGTATGCCTAGTTAATTAGATCTTAACATGTTTTCATGATTTTAAGTTCCAGTACTTATTCATGTTAGAAATTTACATACTTTAGAGTTATTTTCAAGCATATGTTAATTTCATGACAAAGCACTATAGTTTTGGTATCAAAACCTTGATTTAGAAAAGATATTGAGGAGTTTTATCATGATTTTATACCATTACACATTCTCTCTTATCTATAGAGTTAATTCTTTAAGTACATGGCATATATCCCGGTATATGTCCATTAGTTCACACTTTTGCACTATAGGAACATATTCTTGAACATGAGGACCTCTCTATTGGATACTCCTTCCAATGGACTAGGAAATCTTATTTCAAGGCCTCCGTAATTCTCTGCGAGCCTGGGATTCTCACTAGGACGCCGAGTTGGTTGTACCATGAAAGTCTAATTGTTAGAAACACTATCGATGTTTTCTGGTTCTAGATATGTATCAGATTCATATTAGACCATCAGCCCTATCTAATGGTCCAAAATATGACCGTCACATTTACTGAGTCCATTTTATTGTTTCTGGATTTGGATCATTGTAACGGCCCAATAGTGGAGCGTTATGTTCATGTAACGGCCTAGTTATTGACCGTCACAGTTCTTAAGTACTTTCACCCGAGGTTTGACCAAAGGGTTGATATTCTAAAGTTCCTAGATGAATTATTGATGGTCTAGGACTTGTCATATTATCCAAGAGACTTAATATAATGAATGAAAGATAAGGAATGTACCGTTATGCTGCCGATTTATTTCTATGGCATAACATAGTTCTAATATGTTATTGAAATTCCTTGTTCCAAATAGAAGCGTTCATTCATTGAATTATTATCATGAACTTATTGAAATTGTACATTCTTGACCATATTATTTACATGCGTGGAAGTAGCTTGATTTATACGTAAAGATGTGATCGAGCACTGATTGTGTTCAAGGGCTCTATGCTAGTCCTCTCGGCTGATTGTCAGAAACATACCGTAAACCATGGGGTATGATGCTACTGGCGTCGCATTACGCTTGGAGTACTTTCTTTATAAATAAGTGAAAATCCACGATACACGTACATGACTTTCTTGCTTGTTACATGATATTCCACAGAAATTCACCAAATATTTGCTCATAAGCAAAAGATGTTTGGGTGATGAGTATGTGACTTGCTAGTACATTCTTGTTCATGAAAGGCCATGCTACATTCTTGTTACATTCTTGCTAGTTCATACTTGCTCTCATTCTATCTTAAACGATCATCTTTGTTACTTTGGTTATTCGCTTGATTATCACATTTCATATGATTTTACCTTATTCTTTAGAGCTAAAATGTTAATTATTTAAATAGTGCCTTCATGTTTATGAGAAGATACCCACTGGGCTAGTGTGCTCATTACTTATTTCCAATCTTTTCAGGAGATGGAAGTGAGTCGAGATCGGATTAAGAATATTCAAATAGCGGGTCTGAGAGTGAATAAAGAATGAGTGAAGACTTCAGAAGTCTACATTGTTTAGATTGAGTCTATGTAATTTTCTTAGTTCTTGAGTCTAGTATGATGAAGAAAGTTTAACTAGTGATTGTATTTGAATATTTGATTGATAATGTGAAATGAAAGTTGAAGTTTGAGTAGATATTGTGCAATTACATTTATGCATGTGATTGTCTTACGCTCTGATCATTCTTGCTTGCAAGAGACTTACCATGTCGGCTATTCACGTTCCTCGAGCTAGTCTTCCGCTGTAATAAAAGCTCGGGACGTGACTGCACCACCCTCAGGCTTCCTAGGAGGCTTGGACTTGACTTGAGGCTCATGGGAGACACCACCTTGGCGATGTACAGCCCCCACAGGTGTTTTCTACAGGTTGGACTCCCCCGTACTATAGTTCCAGCGCTACCCCACCTCCCGGCACTCCAGGCGAGGAGACTCAGGACAGAGGAGGATGAGCAGGCGGTCAGGAGCGCGCTGATCATGTGGGAGGTCAGCCGGGTGCGTACCCTACCAGCAGATGTGACAAAGCTTCAGGAGGAGTACCAGGCCTATGTGAGAGAGTTACGTGAGATTTGACCTCGCGAGGATGCCCGGCTGAGGATTGAGTGATTTTTCTTTCATGGTGTGTAGAGACCCACAGATTGATCTTGATTTATTTGATTTTGAACAAAGGAATGGAATGCTTTGATTGAATGAGATTGGCCTTATCTTTTGTGCATTTGTGTGGATTAAGGTGGTTCTCTAGGAAGGAAGCAGTCTAAAAGAGACCGTTGGATGAGTTAGACGGTCATCATGTGGCCGCCTACTTAAGAAAAATGGTCTTGGCTAGACCGCTCAATAGGCGGATGTCAAGGGTTCAGAACCAGGGCCTGAGCGGTCTATCGATGGACCGTTTAGCCACATAGAATGGTTCGTGAGGGACCATTTTAAGGACAAGCGGTCATATTCAGACCGCACCACCCTGGGCGCAAGGAAGAGGAAGTGGGCTCGTGAGATGTGATGAAGGCGACCTTATGGAGATCGTCTAGAAGAATGAAACGGTCACATTGTGACCGCTTGAAAGGATTGAAACGGTCTCCGAGAGACCATTTACATGTAAATGCCAGAATTACTCGTAGACATGTTCCTGCACACACACTTAAAAAAGAAACAGGTTAAATCTGTTTTAGGCTTAACCTCTTGCCTACAGCAAGTTAGGAAATGACCAATCCTTGATTTTTTGTCAAGGGGGTAAGCCTTATTAAATAGGCAAAATGAATAACATATGAAAAATGCAATGCATGCCATGAAATGTAGGGGACTATGTGATGGTTTTTTAAAACATTTTTGAAGTTTTTGAAGATATTTCATTTTTTTGGAATTTTGATATATCTGATTTTTTTTAGAATTTTTTGAAATATCTGATTTTTTTAGATTTTTGATATATCTGATTTTTTTGGATTTTTAAAATATCTGATTTTTTGGAATTTTTGTAATATCTGATTTTTTTGAAATTTTTGAAATGTCTATTTTTTTTGGATTTCTGAAATATCTAATTTTTTTTGGAATTTTTGAAATATCTGATTTTTTTGTATTTTTGAAATATCTTATTTTTTTGGAATTTTATAAATATCAGATATTTTAGATTTTCGAAATATCTGATTTTTTTTAGAATTTTTGATTTTGAACCAGTTCAGACCCGGTGACGAGAGACCCACATATCTCATTAGGGGCTTCCCAGTACAACGTGCATTATGGGTGACCATCCACGGCCAGGGTCCAATTTTACTTAACGGTGCCTTTGCTAAGGTCATACCCGGGGTTTGATCCAGTCCTTGGAAATCAAAAAAGAATTTGAAAGGAAAGCCGGGGATAGGTATAGAGGTTCTTAGGGCCTGAGTTCCTCTCATGACAACCCATGTTCAAGAGATTGGGTCTGTTGCGCCGGGGCTTTATGTCCGTCATCGAACCTTCATCCGCTCTAGGCACGCGTACGACCGGGCTCATGACGTCCCGTGGGGAACCTATACTGCCACTCTTGCCATGCCTAGTTTCATTTTTCGGAGCCGTTAGACTTTTGAGCTTCGAGCTTTTGGGTGAGCTTTTAGCTTTTGCCTTGATTTTTGCCCCTTGTCTTTTCTTTTTCTTTTCTTTTCTTTTCTTCTATGATTGCTTCATACGAAATCAAGTCATAACCGACTACCCATATTTGAGACCTCTTTTGAATAGGGGTGTCTAGATCTGTCCTCGCCCCCTTATTCACCACTTGCCTCTATATTCAGCCGAAGAGGGGAAAAAATAAGGACTTTTACTTTCCCCCAAGTATGGCCAAAGGAGAAATGGTGTTGCGAAAAAAGAGGAAAGCTCAACCTCGGGGGTCGTGTAGTGTTTGAGTGTTGTGCTAGGAATCTCCCTTCATGATCAAAGAGAGGAACACCCCGCCACCGGACCGTTGCTAGCTCGACTCTAAGGATAAAAGCGTTTGAGGTACAACCCCTTCCACGCATGAGACAATTCTTCACCCTCCGCGTTGATTAAACGGTATGCGTTCCCAGGATAAACTTCTTTGATTACAAACGGACCCTCCTAGTTGGGTTGTTGTTTAGACCTAGGACCTCCTACTCGAATAAATTTACGTTTCAAAACCATGTTTCCCACTTGGAATTTTCTTTCGATGACCTTCTTTTGAAAATGACGCGAGACACGCTTTTAGTAAACGGAGACATGATTGGTCGCATTAAGCCTCTTCTCGTCCAAGAGTTTCAGCTGGACTAGAAACGCCTCTCGGCATTTATCGAGATTAAGTTCTTTGCCAAGCTGCACACTTAGGGAAGGATTCAAAATCTCATACAGGAGTACCGCCTCCATCCCGTAAGTGGAAGCAAAAGGAGTTTGTCCCGTGGGGGTACGGACGGAGGTGCGATAAGCCCATAGAGCTTCTATTAATTTATCGGCCCAATCAGTAAATTTATACGACTCACATGCTTTCTTGATGATTTTAAGAAGAGTCTTATTGGTGGCCTCGGCTTGGCCGTTGCCTTGGGGGTAGTACGGTGATGAATGATGCAGTGAAATATTGAATCTCTTACAAAGGTCCTGAAGTTCTTGTGACACGAACTGAGGCCCGTTGTCGGTGATAATGTCGCTCGGCACTCCAAACCGTGAGATGATGTTCTTCATGATGAAGCGAAAAATTGTGGTAGCTTTGATCTCCGCGTATGCTTTGGCTTCGTCCCACTTGGTGAAATACTCTGTAGCAGCAATGATGAAAGATTTCTATTTGGTTTGGGAGTTTGGATCACCTAGTGGACCTACAATATCAAAAGCCCACATGGAGAATGGCCAAGAAGTAGAAATAGGATGAAGGGATGAAGCAGGAGCGTGAATCTTGTCGGCATGGAGTTGGCACTGAAGACACCTACGGACATAGGTGGAACAATTTTCTTCTAGGGTTGGCCAATAATAGCCCTGCCTAAGAATCTTCTTCTCCAAAGCCTGACCATTAACATGCCCTCCACACTCACTTGAGTGAGCTGCTTCAACAACTTTCCAAGCCTCATCATCGTCTAGACACCTCATAAGAACCCCATTAAGAGCACGCCTATATAATTCTCCCGCAATTATGGTATATCTAGAGGAGGCTCTTCTAATGGCCTTACGCTGTGCGGCATTGGCTGATTCTGGGAATGACCCATCCCTGCAATATTGCTCGATCTCATGATACCAAGGCAATTCCTCCTCTTGTAAGATCTCCTCGAGCTCAGTGAAAGACACTTCTTTCAAATCCTCCTTTCCAGCCTTCTCCTCTACGGACTTCTTAAGGTTGTCAAACCACAGATCCTTAAAGGAAGGAGCATCTAACCGCTGGACCACAATGGTCTCAGTGGAGCGACTAAGGGGGAAGGAGAGGGAAGAAGTAAGCGATGCAAGTGCATCGACAAGAATATTCTGCGATCGAGGGGTGTGAATGTAAATTAACTTACAGAATTGCTTAGCCAAGAGTGTGACCAGATCTTGATAAGGCTTGAGCTTAGGGTCACGGGTGCGATAGGTAGAGAGAACCTGACGCAGCACCAACTAAGAATCTCCTATAATGTTCAAGTATCGCGTGCCTAGGACATATGTGTGCTTCAATCCAGCAAGAGATCCTCATACTCGGCTATGTTGCTGGTAGCAGAAAAAGAGAGTTGATATGCAATGGGAATAGTCACTCCTTCCAGAGTGAGGAGGACGGCGCCGATCCCTCAGCCCTGAGAATTGAGTGCACCATCAAAGTGCAACAACCAGAAAGGGTGATGAGTGAGCACAGCCAGGTGTTCATCGGGGAACTCATCTTGGAAAGAATCTATACAAGGGATAGGTAAGTGAGCAAGATGTTCAGTGATAGCATATCCCTTGATTGCTTTCTGAACGACGAAGGTAATATCGAATTGGGAGAGGAAGCTCTGCCAGTGAGCCAATCTGTTAGAAAGGACGGGTTTCTCTAGGAGATAGCGGATTGAGTCCATTCTAGATATCAACTTAACCTCATGGGCAAGAAAATAGTGTTTCAATTTCTGAGCTACCCAAACCAAGGCTGTGCAGGTCTTCTCCATGGTGGTATACTTAACTTCTGCAGGATTGAACAACCTAGAAAGATAGTAGGCCGTCCATTCCTTACCTTCATCGTCCACTTGTGCCAGGACAGCTCCTAGGGAATCCTCAATAACTGAGATGTATAAAATCAGGGGTTTCCTAGGGATAGGGGGTTGCAAAACTGGGGGATTGGACAGATAAACCTTAATATCCTCATAGGCCTTTTGACATTATTCATTCCATTCAAATTTAGCTCCCGCCTTCAACAGCTCATAGAATGGGCGGCATCTTTGTGAATGTTGAGATATGAATCTCTGAATAAACTGTAAACGCCCAATCAATCCTCGAAGCTCGGTAATGTTCTTCGGCGGTGGCATATCCATAACGGCCTTTGCTTTATTTGGATCAATCTGAATCCCCCGCTTACTAACTATGAACCCTAGTAATTTCTCTGATGATACTCCAAACACACATTTCTTCGGATTCATTTTCAATTTGTACTCCCTAGCCCTTTGTAACACCTTGGCCAAAATAGCGGGGTGTTCTTCTTTTGACCTCAATTTCACCAGGATATCATCCACATGTGCTTTCATATACACATGCATCATATCATGAAAGATGGTAATCATCGCCCGTTGATATGTGGCATCTGCATTCTTCAGTCCAAATGACATGACCACGTAGCATTAGGTGTCCCAGGGCGTGGTGAACGAGGTCTTTTCTTGATCCTCCGAAGCTAGACAGATTTGGTTATATCCCGAATATCCATCCATAAATGAGAGGGATTTGTACCCAGCCGTGTTGTCCACCAACACGTCGATATGAGGAAGCGGGAAATCGTCTTTAGGACATGCCTTATTTAAGTCTCTGAAATCGATGCAAATTTGTACTTTTCACTCCTTTTTCATCACAGGGACTATATTTGCCACCCATTGAGGATACAAAACAACTCTAATGAACTTGGCCCTATGCAGTTTATCCACTTCTTCCTTTATTCTCAAGGCCATATGGGGGTGGAATCTTCTTGATTTTTTCTTAATGTACAAGTCTGTGCTCCACCAGGGTAGGGTCAAGGCCTGGCATGTCCTCATAGGACCAGGCAAATGAATCGCTATACTCCCTCAGGACCTTGACTAATTCCTCTTCAACCTGACGAGGGAGATTAGCTTAAATGATGATAGGCCTAGGGTCCTCTTCTGTTCCAAGATTAACCTCTTTCGTGGGTTCATCCACTATCGACGACGGCTCGTCGAATCTCTTCAATCCTTGTTCATATAAGTCAGCAGTGTCACCCACATCGCTATCCTCATAATCGATCGGGTCTTTCTCATCTATAATCTCATAAACACCTAGTCCGTCATCGCTCCATACCCCTTCTAGCTCCCCATCATCCTCCAAGACGATGGTTGTTTCTTCAAACTCAGGACATCTAAGAAGGGCGTGGCAATGCTGAGCAAGATCCGTGAGGAACCTATCAGGAATTGATTTAGAGTGACGCATCACTGGGCGCGTAGCAAGCGTGGAAGGGTTGGAGACACCGGAACAAGATCCTACTTCACTAGACCCAATCGACTCTACTTCCCTAGACTCAACAATCCCTACATCTAACTTAGAGGATAGAAAATCTATAGGAAGGGAAACATGGGCCTCGTGCCCCTGGGAAGAGGACTGACAAAACATAGCATAATCCTCCACTGAAATCTCCGTTTTGAAATTGGCATTTTTTTTTGGAGACTGGTGGAGACCACATAACAAGATGGATCAGAGGGAGGAGGAGGAGGAAGTGTAAGGGGGAAGAGAGACGGAAAAAGAAAATCAAAGAACGGATCGGATGAAGAAAACCACATGGTTGACAAATCGACAGGTGGGCAGTGCCCACATGAGCATGGCACAAACAACACCTCCGTTGGCATTTTCGTAAAAAACTGATCAATCATGATAGGAGGTGAGCGAGGTATGGATTCCAGCTCTTGAAAGAAGGAAGCAAGGCAGGATGGTGACCAAGAAAAGGTGATAAGGGAGATCCCCTCTTCCCACGAACTTTGGTAAGCTGGCTCTGCTGGCGTGTACTTCACAAGCTGCATCTCAGGCTTTCTCAAATTTTCCTCTTCATGGAACATCTTGGCAAAGGCTTCGGAACAATCCATGGCATCATCAACCGGCCCCTTTTGCAGCAACGGTTGCTCGGCCACTGTGCAAGTAGCATTTTCTTTCTCTTTCTGGCAAGGCGGCGTCTTCAGAGTGCCGGGTTGTAACGGTCCCTTTACAAAATGCTGACGGTAGTCACATGTCAGCGGCCCTAAATCTCCCAGGATTGAAAGTGCAGACTCACGATACCTGAGGCCTCTCCTACTCATTCTTCTGCCCCTTGGGACGGGCTTAGTCCGTCCCTGCAATTGAGTGTCGAGACCCATGCCCGGCTGGTACCCTAGCTTCAATATCATGTTCCAGCCCTTGGAGTCTCTTATTTTGGGCTTCGCTTTGATGTTAACTGGTGCGGTGGTGGGCTTGCGTGACGCATATGCCCATGGAAAATCAAGGTCGAGCACTGAAATCACCAGCTTGTTACTTGGCCATAGTGTCGGCAAAATTTTATTGGAAATAGCTTCAACAAAGTGCACCGTGGAGATGCTCTTCACCTTCACCACCCGCCCCTGGAATGGAAACTTGAGGCACTGGTGGGCGGTAGAAGGTACGGCATGCAGGCTATCAATCCATGGACGACCCAGGATGGCTTTGAACATCGGGTCAATGTCCAATACATAAAATTCAACGGGCATCGTCAACGGCCTAAGCTCGGCTTGAATAGTCACTACTCCATGACATGCCCTTCTTGAGTTGTCGTAAGCTGCTATAGTTGTTGGAGTTGGCCTCAGCAATTCTTCAGAAATATTACAGGCGTGGAGAGTGATGAGTGGACAGACATTTATAGAGGCCCCGGTGTCAACCAAAGCCGCATCTATAGACACCTTATTCAAGGTGATGGAGATGCACAGCGGCATTTGGCGTGCCTCGGGGGGTTCCAATTCAGTCTCAGAAAACATGATGGCTGGACCTTTCGTCAGTGTTGCTAGGGTCGATGGAAGGATATCCACTGCCATGTCCTCGCTGACCATGACTTTTTGAAGAAAAGTCTTTAGAGCATCTTGGTGCAGCATGGACCGCTTAATCAACTCCAATATAGATATCTTGGCCGGCGTCCGGTCCAAGTGCTGCAATAAATCATACCTTGTGCTAGGTAACAGGTCGGCTTCTTCTTGTTCAACTGTTGCTGATGAAAACTAAGGATTGGGTGCTGGTGCATCGGTGGTAGGATAACTTCTCTGGAATAAACGCCCGCTCCGGAGGGCAAGGTTTTGTGCCGACACGGCATTAGACGGACTCACAATGGGTGACTTGATAGGCCCAGTGGGGTAAGTGGGGGGAGTAAAAGTGGTTGTGGAGATGGTGGAGGCAAACCTAGCGGGCCCTGGCGGAAGAATAATGGGTGACGGGCTAGGTGAGGGGTTGACAATGGGAGGTGTGACGGGTGCTAGTGCGGAGATGGGTGAAGCAGTAGGAACAATAAAGGGTCTAGAAGGGATGGCGGGTGCGGTGGAGGTTATGATGGTGAGCCGAATGATAGTGGGGGTAAGAGGCGAAGGGGGATTGTTATAGGTATGGTGGAGGGCCAAAAGGTGAGCTGGAGTCTCGTCATCATAGGACCACCCAGTGTTGGGAGCTGGGCGGTGGACAAGGTTTACTTAAGCCGGTGCCAGCGGCTGCTGTTGCGGAGCGGGCGGGTGGCTGGCATTAGATTCTGATAAATCCCTAATTCTGGTGTAGGCTGTTACTACTGTTGGGGTTGGGGTTGTTGTGGCTGCTGCTGCTGCGGCCTCGGCGCCTATCTTCTTATTTCTTTAATTTCTGTAATCAACTTGTGCATCTCTGCCCAGTCGATATGCTGTCCCTTGTACAAATCATAGAAAAAATCATGGAACTGCTAGCACCTCTCAATCGTGTGCCCGGGCTGCCGATGGAATATGCAGAATCTGGACGGGTCGGTGGCCTGGTTCCAGTTTGAGCATTCCGGGGGAAGCTGAAGATCACCGGTGTGCATAAGGGCTGAGAAGATATCTGGCAAGGTTTCAAGTAGGGGAGGGTAATGAGGTCTCTTGGGACTCGGGCGTGCAGGTGCGTAGCCATTTGGTGGAGGGACATTATGGTACGGTGGCGGCTGTTGTGGCTGTTGTGGTGGCTGAGGTTGCTGGGGAGCGGGGAATGATGGTTGGGTAGTTGGTGGAGCGGTGAACTGGGGGTTGCGAGGAGGTTGCTGGAATCGAGGTGGAGCGGATTGGTTGGGAAAGTGGACAGCCTGCACCTGCTCATTCTTCTGGAATCCCTTGATAACTGGGCCCTGGGGTTTAATGGCGAGTTTGGGTTTCTGGGCCTTGAATAAGGAGTGGATGGGGGAGTCTATAAACTGGGTCTAGATAAATCGGGCCCTACTGTACAGCTTATGCATATTGGAAATGTCGTTCATAGCTAAGATGTTCCGGAAGGTGGGGGTGGCATTGGAGATCAATAGCTTGACTTTCTCTTCCTTCGAAATCTGCCCGGGCACACGGGAGGCCATCTGCCTCCATCTATCAGCATAGGTAGCGAAGTCCTTGTCGGCCTTCATCTTTTCGGCCACCAGATCAGTAAAAGAATACTCTGGTCCCACCCGATCTTGGAATCTCTGTATAAACTTTTCTTTAATGACTTTGAAACTCTCTGCCTCCTCTAATGGTAGAGCATAAAACCATTCCAGAGCTACCCCGTCCAATGAGCGGCGGAAAAGATACGCCATGAGGTGATCGTCGTATTGAAACTGCGCCGACTCATACAAGAATTCACGGATATGAATGAAGGCGTTGCCATTCCCGTCGTACTTCCAGTACGCAGGGAGCTCCAACTGGGGAGGGAAACGGATGTCACAGAAATTGGTAATCAAGATATCAGCAAGGGATTGTGGGTCGGCCCACTTGTGAAGGAGGTCGAGCTGCTGCTGTATGGCAGCCCACTTATCAATAAGCTCACGTTCCCGAGATGGAGGAGGCAAGACTGGGAGGGCAGACCCGATATAAGGAGCCGAAGGATAGGTAGACGGAGGGGGAAGCCCGTTAGAGGGATAATGGGCCAAGGATGGGCCCAAATCCGTGGGAGCCAAATGGGCAACCCATGTCTGAGGGCATGAGAAATCAGCCGGGACTACAAGGGCCTGCGGCACTGGAAAGGTGGTCCGATAAGGATCTAGATAAGAAGACAAAAGGAGCGGGGTCTTCCCCTTATCAAGCATCTGATGGGCCGAGCTAGAAGCTTGGCCCGCCTCTAGATTGGTGAAGCGGAGGACCTTGGGCTGGATAGGGGTGAGATCGATGGGAGCAGCAGACGAGGCCCCTAGCCCACTAGCAAAAGATAAAGAAGGGGCGGCAGCAGACACGCCCTGGGGAGGAACTGAACATGGGGCATCCGGCCCCTGCAAAGCCTTGCGGAGAATATGGAGCTGGGTCGGATCCAGCTGGGCCATCATAAGGAGAATTTGGTTGGCCGAACTATGAGTACAGGAATCAGAGGGGGAGGGTTGACTACCCTCAATAGCAATGGTCAGAAGAGGAGGGGCGGACCCCTCTCTCCCCTGCACAGTAGTGACCCTGGGCGGGTCCTCCATGAGTCCCTGAGGAAGGGAGTCCTCGCGGGAGTGAGAGAAATCGTAGGAAGACATGGTGGAGGAGGAGTCGAATAGAAGATTAAAGTAGGAAATGAAATGGGAATTGCCTCTAGGAGACGATCCTATGAGTGGGAGACAACTCCACATGCAACGAACACCTTTAACCAAAGAAATAACAACACCTGGTAAGAACCTAAACAGAGATGACCAATAAAAATGGACACACAAAGAGAAGAGAAGAAACAACCAATAGACAACCAAGTTGTAATGATACTCGAAAAATTTTATATGTTCCCCTTTTAGAACCTTAGTAAATTAAATTAAATGAAAGTTCTCTCAACAATGGGATTTCTAACAGCGGTGGAATGGGGCTTGGTTGACTCTAAGTTTATTTTCTCTCCCGGATGCAACCTAGACTCTGGGTGGTAAGGTACAACCTACCCGGCGTCTGTGTGGGAATCTACGGCTCACAGGGACTTACCGAGGTCCCGGATAAGGTCACCTAGTCGGCTCCAAGGAATATGGAGACGAGAGGATCCCTTACTAAGGTAGGAATGCAACTAGTATGATAAGAAATGTATGAACCTATGCGCACTGGAGTGCATGCAAATTCTAGCCCAAGTCAAATACACAATAATCAACCAATGGCAAATATGACAATAACTATGCAGAGATAAATGACAACCAGAGGGAGATAATAAGCACCCAAAATAAGTATAGAATAATATGAAGTAGCACTCAAATATCAACCTCAGGGTGCACTGTGGCACAGAAACTATCTGATGGGAGACCGCGCAGGGAGTATAGACGGCCCTGGATAAGACCGCTAAATAATAGGGAGCAGTAAAATAAAAAACATAAAACTGAAATGGACAAAACAATAGAAACAGCAGCGTACCTGAACGAACTGGGCGGTCTGGTAAATGACCGCGAAACCTGTGAAACGGCCCTGATAGGACCGTAGAACGATAGCAAATCCACAGAAATATGAACAGTAGAAACGCACCTAAGGCAGCAGTAGACGGTCTATCGACCGACCGCTGGATTATGTAAACGGCCTTTTAGAGGACCGCGAACAACCCCGGGAACAGAAAATAGTAATGACTAAAATGGCAAACCCAAGAGGACTGAGAACTAATCTAACCACATAGAAAAGCATATCAACAAAATCAGAAGCACGATGGGCAGCAGTCGTCCAACCGTGATCGCCAAAAAAGGGGATGTAGATATATTCTTTCTCCCTAAACCAAAATGTAAAACATGCTAAAGGGCTAAGGAGAAAAGAGTGAATGTGTGTGAGTGACTATCATGAAAGGAACAAAACAATGCAACCAATGAATTACTCATACACAGAAGCATGTTGTGATCGCCACCAAGATATATAGTACAACGAAAGAGTACCACATACCTTGGGAAGGGGAGGAGAGAATGAAGACACTCGCCAATGATGCAGCACTGGTACAGGATGCAGACGGTCTGCTGGAGACCGCTAAAGGACGTAGACGGCCGAACGATAGACCGTGTACAGCGCTGAAGAGGAATGTGGGAAGAAGACCTGGTTGGCGACCAAACGGTCCGCTATCGACCGCTAACAGAAGCTGGACGGTCTGAGGAAGACCGCACACCTCTATAAACGATTTGAGGTGAACTGCGTGGAAGCTCCAGATCCCAAGCCGTGAGACTTAATCCTCCACCCCTTCCAGCCGGTCAGAGGGGATGGGCCTCGTGCTAGGACTCCTGTTGACCTGCAAAACACAGCAAAGGACCAGAAAGCACAACCCAAATTAGTTTATGAAGTGTAATATCTATGAAAACAAATGGAAAACTAAACACATAAATGGAATGGGGGATACCTGGGGGTTGGGTTTTTAAACCCCTATGGGGCGTGGAAAATAGTGGGAAGGTGATGAATATGAGGATGACAGTGAAAAACGTAGGTAGAAGTAAAGAAAAATGAACATGCAATGATGGGTAAACGATGGAAATGACTAACTAACTAAGACTCAAGCAAACACAAATGTAATGCCTACTCCCTGAACCGAAGGCTTAATGGACGTGGAAAGCCTTCCTACCTGACTGAGATTCGTGCAAGAAAGTAGTAGCACTTCGACGTGAATTCCGAAATCCCCCCTTTTCGCGAGCTTGGACTAAGGGTGCTATTTATAGACCCTTGAAAGTCCACTCGAAATTAAGGATTTTTCAGCGATAATTAGGCCGAGATTCTTTTAGATAAATTGGAGATAATATTCCCAACTTTCACCAGGATCGAACATGACTCAATTTGGTTAAGAATCTATGGAGAAAAAGGTTGAACAACCAAGAGGTTTCACCAGGGGTGGAGAGAGAAAAGCCAACCAAATCCAGGATTTCGGCCATAAAAATGGTCGAACGATGGGCCGCCTACCTATATAAACGGTTCAATGCTAGACCGCTTACATGGTGTCGATGGAAATTAATAAACAGATAAATAAATCCATTTATCCAAAGAACAGACCGACTGAACCGGCGTAGGACTCTCAGTAGGAAAACGGCCTATTGGTGGACCACCCAAATAGATAAACGGCCCATCATGAGACCGTCTACACGGTGTCGGTGATAAATCAATAAAAATAGATATTTATCAAAAAACTGACCCATTTATGACCCTGGCCTATAAACGATCGTTCGAAGGACAGCCCAACTTAAATAAACGGCCTAATGCAAGGCCATTTATTAGGTTGTCGGTGGAAATTAAGAAAATAGCCAATTAATCCAAAGGCAAAACAAACGGTCTTACTATAGATCGCCGATCCTGCTAAACGGCCTATCGCTAGATCGCTTTTAAGCTAGACGGTGGAAAATAATAAAATGGGGTAAATAAGCCTACTTACCCCAAATACCAAGTGAAATCCAATCCCATTAAGCCCAAAATCCAATGAAAATCGAGAGAAAGTCTAGCCAAGGAGGAAATACCTATAAAATGAGCCCAAAGATATGCCTGAAAATGACCCAATGAGTAATGAATAACTTGAGGCATCAAAAATAAGGGTAATAAAATGACTCAACTCAAAGGTAAAAAATGGGTGTCAACACCTCCCATATCAAGTATTGCTTTAGTTAAAAAAATAATAAAAAAAAATATTTACCTACGTGACAAGATTCCGTAGGTATAGGGTGGTCAATACCTACGACATCCTCACGTAGGTATAGGGTGGTCCTAATTTACGGATTTATATCACGTAGGTACACTTTTACCTACATAGTTTTTACCTATGACAAATGTCGTGGGTAATAATTACATTCGACGCTCATCGTGTAGGTATTTACATACGGTTTTTTCTCGCGTAGGTAAAGATTTACCTACGCAGTTTTTACCAATGACGCTTGTCATAGATAATTATCTACGATTTTTATCGAGTAGCTAATTACCTACGGTGTATATAAAATTCCTATGTAGTTTTTACCTACGACAAAAGTAGTAGGTAATTACCTACGATTTATGTCGCGTAGGTATTCTCCTACGATTTTTTATCGCGTAGATATAATTTACCTACGCAGTTTTCACCAACGATAATTATAGTAGGTAAACTACAACTTTTATCAAATAGGTATTTTCTTACAATTTTTTGAGTTGTTAATAAAATATAGGTAACGTGAACGAACCATAGGTGAATGTTTCTTTTAATCTTAATCCTACGTAATCTATACTAATAGTAGGTAACCCATTTGAAATGTAGTTAACCTGAACTAATTATGTACATAATAAATTCATCTATAATGCCTATATGAACCGTAAGTAACATGTAACTAAATTCATAGGTAAACCACATAACTTGTAGACATTCACAAAATTTACACACATTCAAAACTTGCACATTCACATCATTCACATATCATATATCAAGAAATCTGCACATTCACATTCAAACCATAACTTGTATACATTCACAAATTTTTCACATTTAAAACTTGCACATTCACATCATTCACATAAATCAAGAAATCTGTGCCTTCACATTCAAACCATAACTTGATATTGTATACAAAATACCATCATCAAGTATGATTGTGGCAAAATATCAACATTGCAATCAAAAAAAAAGAAGCAAAGTTTCATGAACAACAAACAAGTGCATGTATGTGAAAATATATACACAATCAAAATTAGTGTAAACACTATATTACAATCAATATATATATTGAAAATGAGGGGGGCGGTCTAACATATATCACCATGTTAGTAAGGGAATCAAGAGCTGGGAGATGAACTATTCCGTGCATCGACCATAACCTGCAAAATAGTTAAATATTTATAAGTAATTTCACTTGAAAGTTAAACATGACAATATTTTCTTAACAAATAAGAAAGATACTTTACATATTCTATGGGCCAAAGAATATGGCTCCCATATGCATCTCTAATTTTCTTTATTTCTTGCTCTTTAATAAAAGGGGGGCTTCGAGCTTGTTTGCATGTAAAACTAATACTTCACAATAAGTATTTCCTATATGTCACCCCATCACAACTTTATCTTTGTCAACACTTATTACAAGACCAGTTGCCACATGCTCTCCTTCTAGATCTAACAATTTCACCCACTTCCCTTGCAACTGTGCAACAGAAAAAACTTGAAGCATTAAATAGAACTTCAAATAGAACTTTGTACAATAACTGCAGCAATACATAGATGCTTAAAAAAGTAGTAGCAACATTTTAAAAGGAAAAAAAATAGCAGCAATTAGGAAGTTAGTATATAGCTTGATAATGAAATAGTAGTAATCAATTAACTAATAGAAAATGGAATGCCACTAGTACCATTCAATTGAATGCCATCACGAACACAGTGCTTAAGATACAAGCTAGACTATGGCTGCTTGTGCCATTTTTGTGGATGTCAAAATTAACCAACCTTGATATAATAAACAGAAAATCAACATTTTAATCTACCAGAATCACTCCAAGTTAGACTTACATCCAAATCAACATGATCCACAATGTGGATCATTGATCTGCCACCCTCCCAGAAAAAAAGGAAGGGCAAATACAATGTTTTAAGCAAAGTGTTATGTATAATCAGCCAAATAAACAAGATTAAGCCTTTGATGGGTGATTTACTATGTTTTAAGGTGATTGCAGAGCAACTGGTGATGGAATCACAATATCAACATCAAAGGTCATTCTTAACCCGTAAATCCCACCCACACTCCACACCCTCAAAAGATTACAGGTACTAAAGTGGCCATGGTGGTGATTTGGTTGTTCATTTTTTTTTCCTTTCTTTTTTTTTTTGGGGGGGGGGGGGGCACTATTTTAGTAAGAATGATTTATCCTTACTAAAGATCATTTATCCTCCAATTAACTCCTCTAAAGGGTCTTCCTTGATCCAAAAGGCCTCGATTCAAAAGGCCCATCATATGTTGAAGTTCAAGTTCTTGAAGCAGAAAATGTTGTTGTACCCACTATAATAATATCTTAAGGGTGAAAGAAAGCAACCCAAGATAGAATACCGATGCTTCCCCTCACCTTCCCCATTGCCTAGGATGAAACACAGACACTGAGGATAACTAGACAATAGAGACAACTATCTCTAGCACCCTAAGTCATTAACCTCTACTCACCAGCAGCTAATATGGATTCCAACTTGACCAATTTCCAATTTGAACCAGATAGTGTTGTTTTTAAAATGTACTTTATTGTTTAAAACATTCAGGGTAAAGACATGTTTATTTCATATATGGAGAGTCATTTTATAACTGACTCTCTTCATTGCCTTATCCCAAGTCCCACCCCGTGTCCACGATTCACAACTCTATTGCCTCCAAGTGCATGTGGCATGCACCATATCCCCACTCCAATGGGCAAATGGAAAAGGGGAAGATGAGGAACATGAGGAGAGTAGCTCAGACAAGCCTCCCGCAAACCAAAAGCTAGTCAGGTAGTCACTGCTTGTCTGGTCCACCATAACCACATAACCACTACTACTAGATCTTGGTAAATTGATCAAATGTTTAGACAATTGTTCAGGCCATTCAGACATAATATTGGCAATCCATGCTGCCTATGCACTTTCACAACCTTGATGAACTATATTGTTGGCAGGAAAAGCCAATAAGAAATATCCATTAAGGGAGTTTAAAAAAAGTAGGTTTGGACTGGAGCTGCTGATGCTGGCTGACATGAATCAGCATAAATCAAGGCCCATCAAGCTAACGTTATATTGGAAGTGGCTCAAAAATAACATAATATTCAATTTAGATTTTTAGATGTTTACAAGTTAGTCATACCACTAATTCTACTAAAATAAAAGGGGTGATCCCACCTCTTTTACCCAAAGAAATATTACAAAAAGGGCAATGCTCACACATTTGGGGAAAACTGCATGGTACAAAGTCGAACTAAAACATATGCCACACAACCCAAGCACCCATTGCACCTAGCACAAATTTTAGCAACAACAGTTAGAAATATACCCATGAATGCAGTTAATACAAAGCTTTATGGTGAAGGAGAGGCCACTACACTTCCTAGCCCCACTGCCCAGACACACTTCCAACAAGCCTCTCTTCTATGCCACCGTGCCAGCAACCATCAAGAGGCTGGGTGATTTCAACAAGTAGCCTTTTTATCCTTGCCCTTCTGCACCTAGCCTCTTTTTCGCTTCCACCAAGAACCAGGTCAAAATGCGGCAATGCATTGCCAGAAGCAGCCAGTCCTAACCAGAATAGAAACTGGAATGAACTGGCGAGGATTGAATCTCATTTCTAATTAATTAACATGGATGAATGGGTTTAAGGCAAAGTGATTTGTGGTTGAAAAGGTACTAGCTTACCACAATCATCAAGCTATAAACTTTGACATACTCTTTCACAATATGAAAAGCACAAAGAAGGGTAAAGAACCCAAGAAAATTGCATAGAAGCTGTAAATCAAGGTCATGAGTGAAACAAAGAAAACAAACAAGCAATGCTTCAAAAAACATACAAGTGCATCTAACTGATTAGAGAGAAATAAGTGAGGGGGGGAAAAACCTTGACAAAGAATGTTCTTTTGATGCTGAACGAGAGTGTGAAGAAAAAGACTTTGATCGAGACCTAGAAGGAGAACGACGAGATTCTTTTGCCCTTGGAGACTTGCTACAAAACAAGTCGAGATCATATACAATAATGCAAACCTTGCTCCATAATAAATAGAACATAAAGGGTCATCAATAAACATTCGACTTCTGCTTCTACTATAACTACGCCTTGGGCTCTGACTCCTCGAGTAAGAGCGACTATGACTTCAGGAAAGGCTACGGTTGGAATCATATTCTCTCACCTTCCAAAACACAAAGCAGAGTCACATGAGAAACTGCATGCATGTTCATGCTAAGAACATAAGAGAGAAGTTGTACAAGCATCATGCCAATCACCCGTATATATGCCCGAGTAAATGCATTTCGAAACTCAGAGTCATCAAGCTTCCTAATTTACAGGAAAACACATTAAACATTATTTTTTTTTGGGGGGGGGGAGGTCCTAGGTAGGAAAAGAGCACAACAATCTTGATGACCAAATTAGTCTGCCTTAAACAACCAACTTACAACATATTTCATATCATCATAATTTGTGTAATCCACGATCCCAATAGTTCCTGTGAAACAACAGCTGAGGTTAAGTTCAAATTTTATACTAGATAACCTTACGTTGACAAATACAAGAATCTCTCTCACACCCCAAGATATATATAGCGGAAACAATCGGGAACATGAACAATCGACAAAGTAAGCCTCGAGCTAGCAAGATAATCAGAGCTCCACATACATTCATAAATAATGTACACAATGTCATATGACAAAAACCTTCAACTTTATTGCTTCAAATAATCAAAGTTACAAAAGACATTGACTATCTGTGACCACATGACTCTCTAGACTCAAGAAAATGGAAAAATTATATTGACATGACTCTAAATTACAATAACTATCTTAAGATTATCCAACTTTCTAGGCTTCACTTGAACTTCATTCACTCTCAGAATCACCACTTGCATAATCCGACTCCGAGCCACTAGAACATCCTGAAAATGTCAAAGAAAGTAGGGTATGAGCGCACTCGTCCAGTAGGTATCTTCGTGTCAACATGATGGCAAGTTTAAATGATTAACATTTTAACTCTAAAAGATAATATAACGAGAGTGTGATAAAACAAGCGGTAAAAACAATAGTAACATGTAGCAAGAGGGTGACATGATATTTCAAGAATATGACAACAAGATAGATCTAGCAAGAATATAATTTGGCCTTTCAATTCACAAGAATGTACTTTTCATGTAACGAGAATGTACCATTTAATAACTTGGAAAAGGCTATGCACCAAAATGTCATGGAACAAGAATGTACTTTTCAAGCATGTATAACTTCATGAGATTGCCTCGTGGGACCTCGTGGATTTCGTCAATTTATAAAAAAAGTACTCCCTGCGTAATGTGACGCCAGTAATCATTATACCCCATGGTTAATAGAATATTTTTGGCCATCTACCGAGGGGGCTAGAATGGAGCCCTTGGACACTGTCTGTGCTCGCCCTTGCATCTTCAAGTTATAAATCAAGCTACTTTCATGAGAAATATCAATAAAGTTGGCCAATAATGTCAAAGTCAATAATTCATTGAAGAGATAGTAAGCAAGGAAATATTTCATGGAATACATTAGAAAAAGAGGTCAATAACGAAGTAAAAGGACGTTGTGCTATGGAAGAATTTTGGCAGCATAACGACATCTTATTAAAGTTCATAGTAAATTAATGACTTGATAAATAAAGTTTTAGGTTCCAGACAGTCAGAAGATCATCTGAGAATAGAATATAATCAACCCTTGGGTCAGACCTCAGGTTGGACAAGTTTGACAGAATACGGTTCGATAAGGACCGCTATACTGAGGCAGCGGTCGAATGGCGTCCGCCATCAGAAGTCGGTCGACTGAGAACAAGGACATCGGTTGACAGAACTATCCACTCTGGGAAGAACGCGGTCAATAGCGGTTGCTTCATGGCCGCTATCAAAACAGAGTGTAAAACATGAAGTGCTCATCTTGTAATTGGGTTTTAGTGTACAAGTAGCTCGACGTCCTAGTGAGAATCCCAGGCTCACGGAGTCTTACGGAGGTCTTGAAACACGAATTACTAGTATGGTAGAAGGAATATCTGATGGAGAGACATTCAATGTCCAAGAAGGTTTCCTATCATGTGCATGTGACTAATAGCAACATACCGGAGTACGGGCTAGGAAACAGTGACGAAGAAAGTGATACGATGAGAAGGAATGCGTAAGAACATAAATCTCTATGTAACAAATTAAAAATTCCTTTATTACAACCTATATAAGGTTTCATGTGAAAATAACATAAGAGGAAACAAAACTTTTAAAACATGCTAAGACACGATATGAAATCATGATTGGTCAGGAAGTGCAAATCAACGAAATTAGGCATATTTAATACCATATATAACATGAAATAAATAGGGCTGATCTGGTTATTGTAACCAGATCATGGTTGGTCGAGAACTGCTATATGGAGGTAGCGGTCTCTGTAGGACCGCTATCTGTCTATCACCGGACAGAAGCAAATCCCAGCTTGCAGGGTCTATTTCTATGGTGAATAAAGATGCAAACTACATAAAACTGAAAGATAAAGCATGATAGCATGTGACTAATGCATGAGAAGGTAGAAATTTGACCAAAGTTATTATCTTTTTCATTAATATTGCATGGACAACATATAGTGGAAACCCTATTGCGCGATCACATTAAAACGTGAAATACTCTGTGCACAATGCATGAAATCGAGAGATAAGAGAGGGCTTTTGTTCCTAATATAATGTTTATGCCAATCATGAGACAACCTACCTTTGGGATAGTCCCTAAACTTCAAATTTCTCACCGGATGAAGGCTCCCGTACCTGCACGTCCTGCGTAGAACCAGCAACGTTCGTCCGCTCTAACTCTTTGACCGCTTGATCTCCTAACACAAAATTTGGAGGGACATTAGAAGATACTAAAGGGAATAAGAAGTTCTAAAGGACGAACTTACGAAGACGACGTTTTACCTCTACCACGGATGATCCAAAATTAGGGTTCACGCTGGACGAATTTGGGACCTATTTATAGGGAATGAACTAGGGTTAAGGTTTAGCTTCGAATTAAGATCCCTAGTTGGTGTCAAATGGATCCCCAAGAGTCCTAGATAGGTTTTCCCTTTTAGATAGCATCGACTCGTGATGAATTGGCAGATAGACATCTGAGTTTTCCCGTGTTTATCACTTTCCATTTTCAGAATAAGATCACCGTCAAATCATGACGGCTACCTTCAAGACGCGGTTGCGCGATAGACCGCGACCTGTCTTGGAATTTTGAATTTTGAGTTTTATTCTAATTCAAAATCTAATTTTCCTTGTTTATCCATCATAATTAGGGAAATATTCCCTATTACCTCTCTAGAGTTGGGCTTGGGCCTAAAGGCTCACTTTTTAAACTCTAAGGCCCATTCTAAGTGGGCTTAACCATTTAGTTAATAGGTGAGCCTATTTATCAAAGGCTTTACCCTATTAATCCATTAATTAACCTATTAAGCTTTTTAAGCTTATTAAATACTTAAATACATCTATTTTATTTCTGAGAAATTCTAAAAAATTACCAGGGGTGCTACACCCTCCCCCACTTAAAAAGAATTTGGTCCCCAAATTCATTGCATGAGATTATGGAGGGCGTATTACTTACAGTTAAAAAGCTCTGGGAATTTTCTGCGCATTGCTTCTTCCGTCTCCCAAGTTACTTCTTGCCCAAGGCATTTATTCCACTAGACCTTTACCATGGGAATGGTTTTATTCCTGAGCTGACGTAACTCACGATCAAGTACTTTATGTGGCTTTTTGCTCGTACGTTAGGTCCTTCTGTATCACAAGATCGTCATGACTTATAATATGATATGGGTCATGAACATACCTTTTTAGCATCGAGATGTGGAACACGACATATACTCCAGATAATTAAGGTGGCAAAGCTATCCCAGAGGCGACTTCACCCACCCTTTCTAGAATTTCAAAAGGGCCAATAAATCTCGGAGTAAGCTTGTCTTTGATGCTGAATCTCCTGATTCCTTGACCTGGGGAAACCTTGAGGAACACATGGTCTCCAACTTGAAATTCCAAGTCTCTTCTTCTATTGTCAGCATATGCCTTCTGTCTTGACTATGCCATCTGGAGTCATTCTTTGATAACTTGTATCTTCTCCATTGTGTCCCTGACTAATTCCGGGCCTAGAAGTTATTTCTCCCCAACTTCATTCCAATAAATTGGTGAACGACAACTTCTTCCATGTAGTGCCTCAAACAGTGCCATTTGAATGCTAGCTTGGTAGATATTATTGTAGGCGAACTCGACTAGAGGCAAGTGGTCGTGCCACTTCCACCAAAATCTATAGCACAAGCCCTGAGCATATCTTCCATCACTTGTTTTGTTCTTTCAGCCTGGCCATCAGTTTGTGGATGAAAACCTGTGCTAAAATTAAGTCTTGACCCTAAGGAGTGTTGTAGACCTTTCTAAAAGTGTGAGGTGAAGCGCGGGTCTCAGTCTGATATTATCGTGACAGGGACTCCACGTAGTCTAACAATCTCCTTGATATATAATGCTACTAGTATATCTACTGTCCATCGACTCTTAATGGGCATAAAGTGTGCAGACTTTGTCAGTCGATCAATTATCACCCATATTCCATCATATCCATCTCTTGTTTTTGGCAAACCCATGATGAAGTCCATCCCTATACTTTCTCACTTGCATTCGGGAATTTTCAAGGGATGTAGTTTTCCAGGGGGATTTTGGTGTTCCGCCTTGACTTGTTGGCAAGTTAAGCAGGGAGAAACAAAATCTGTCACTTCTCCCTTCATATTGGGCCACCAGAAGTTCCTCTTTAGGTCTTGATACATCTTGGTAACACCAGGGTGAATTACATTTCGTGACCTGTGAGCTTCTTCCATAATCAGCTTCTTGTCTCTACATGATCTGGCACACAAATCTGACCTCGAAATAATAATCTTTCATCAGTCGTGACAGAGAAATCTGGCCGTTGATCAATGTTGGCTTTGATCTCAACCAGTGTAAGGTCATTTTCTTGGGGCTTTGCTAGATCTTCTATTAATGTAGGTTGTGACCGAATGTTGGCAATGATACACCTTTTGTTCTCCGTGTCTATATCCAGATTTAACTGGGCAAAGTCTTCTAAGAGATTTGCCATACTCAACTTGAGGCTAGATAAGATTGCCAGAGGTTTCCTGCTGAGTGCATCTACTACAACATTAGCCTTTCCTGGGTGGTATTGAATAGAGAAATCAAAGTCTTTAAGGTACTCCTGCCACCTTCTTTGTCTCATATTAAGTTTCTTATGGGAGATAAGATACTTCAGACTTTTGTGATCTAAGAATACAGTGAATTTTTCTCCATAGAGGTAATGTCTCCATATCTTCAAGGCGAAGATAACTACAGCAAGTTCTAGATCATGACTCGGGTAATTCTCCTCATGTCGCTTCAATTGTCTCGAAGCATAGCATATTACCCTACCATACTGCATTAGAACGCAACCGAGGCCTATGCCTGATGCATCGGTGTAGACCTCGAAACCACCACCTTCAATAGGCAGTGTCAATACAGGTGGGGTAGCGAGATGTTCCTTGAGAGTCAAGAAACTCTCTTCACAATCTGTTGACCATATAAAAGGATTATCCTTTCTTGTTAGCCTAGTTAGAGGAACGATGATCTTTGTGAAGTCTTTTATGAACCGCCTGTAGTAACCAGCTAGACCAAACCTCATGCCCACGATCACCCTTAAGCGCCCTTAGCTAGTTAGCAGAACCTTGGCCCAGCTCGGATATAGTCTTCATGTTGATGGTGCCTCCAAGGGCAATCCAGGTTCCTGCGGTGGTGGAGGCTGTATCCATGGTAGTGACGGCAATTTTCTCCTTGGTTTTGCTCACTCTTATGGTTTAGGGAACAGTTTGATTGCAGAGATCAAGGCCCTTTACGATGGCTTGCATTTAGCGTCCTCTCATGGGATTCCTATTGCATCGGCTTACTATGAATCGATTGTTTTGGTATAGGTTCTCAATAATAAATCCTATCTGTCCTGGCAAGTATTATTTTGGTGGTGGAAAATCATGAATATGGTGCAGTCATCTCCTCTCACGTTTCATCATGTCCTTAGAGAAGGGAACCAGGTGGCAGACTCCTTGGCTTCTCATGCGTGTATTACTGGTCGGAATATGATCTTCGAGTCATAGAGAGAATTTCCCTCTATTGCTAGGGGGGCGGTCCACATGGATATTTTGGATATCCCATCATTTCGGTTTTAGCCATGGGAGATTTCTTTTTTCAGAAAGTTTTCTCATCATTATATTTCATGTTGGTTATGTAATTATGTCTTTCAGAGGTATGCCCCTCTGGTCATTGTAAACTATGGTTTTCTTAGTTTTAAAAAAATTATGGGTACAGGTTCGCCTGGGGGAGTGGTTTCACCTATTTCTGCTGGGGATAGGTGCACTTGACCGGCATTGAGCCTATAGACTTTTCTTTATAAAAAAAATGTTGAGTAGTGGACAGCGGATCTAGAGGGGAGGGGTGAATAGATCTGCCCCTCTTCTCGCAATGCAACCCTCTATATAGCTAGATAAAATAAATTGTAACGGAATATAACTGACTTAACGAAGGACACAACGATTTGCTTAGTAAGATGATTACGCAATATAGAGATTGAACCTAAGCATGCATCTAGAACGAAGCAATCACATAAACAAATCACAACACAAAAGATTTTAAGGTGGTTCGGACTGAATCTCCAGCCCTACGTCCACCCCTCACCAAATCTGGTGAGGCTCCACTAGTGCCACGCACTGAACCGCAAATCGGAAAAACCACTGATTACCTTCCTACTAACCACTGGTAGAGACATAAATACCGCAGATCGGACAACTTCCGATTGCCTTCCTACTAACAACCGGTAGGGACGATCTTCAGTTTCAATTGTTTGAAAAAAATGAAAAGAGAACAAATACGAAATCATTCAAACAAGATATAGAAAATGCTCAAAGTAGAAAGATCTTGTCTGAGTTGTAGGAGCTTGAATCTCATCCTTCGATGGTGTCTTCTTCCTTGAGAGATGATCTTCCTTGAATCTCTTCTAGTTGATGAGGAAGACTATGAATGTAGCTTGGATCTTCCTTTTGATCTTCTTGAGTTGATGAAGAGGTTTGAGGATGCAGTTTAGATCACCCTTGAGATGATGAAGAGGATGAAGGATGCATCTTTATCTTCTCTTGGTTTGGGCTTGATCTCCTCTTCAAGTAGCTTGAATCACTTGAGGATTTGATGAAGAACTTCTTCCCGGAGTACTATTCACGGCTACAGTACTCGAACTCCTCTCACCCTTGTAGCCTCCTTTGATCTCCATTAGATTCATAAATGATCAACTAGGGTTTCTAACCCTCTTGCATGTGTTTTATAACCTTTGAATGGTCCTTAGACATCCCTAAGACCAGATCCACAATCTATGAAAGATTGAGTGACTTTGGGGTTAAACAAATATAAGGAAAGGGGCTCTTCTCGAAGTGGAAAACAAAGTCAACATTGAAGGCTCGGGGCTGGCGGTCGACCTGTGGCTTCTGGCGGTCGATCGCTATTGATAAACCTGCAAACGGGCGATTGCTGGAAATTCCGATCGACCGCTACTGGGCTGGCGGTCGATCACTACTGAAAGAGTTGCAATCTGGGGGTTGCTGGCTGGGGCGGTCGACCGCCAGCTGGGCAGACCCCGGGCTTTCCCGGGTCGGTCCGTTAACTGCTTTAGCTCCATTGCTTGACTCCTTTAGCAGCCCGTTCATGTCTGTGGCATCACCCTTGACAGTCTTGAAGATTTCTGTTGATTATATCACTCCTATAATCAAAATTTTGTTCCGGGGGCTCCGCCCCCGGAAACCCCAGCAAGGGGCGCTGCCCCCTTGACCCCCACGACCTGACCGGGCAGGTCGATCCCCGCGACTTGACCGCACAGGTCGATCCGCGTGCGAGGGCGCAACATTGAGCTTTCACATTTGCCATCTCCACTTCATTCCTTGGCAATTCATTGGCATATCTGTTATGAACAAAACATCATGTATGTCAGTCATATGAGAGTTAAAACAATAATGACTTATAGTGTTTAGCTATTATTAAAACCAAGAATATCCAATAACTCAAATGACCACAAGACGATGTCGAATGACCCAAATCGCAGGAAGATTCAAATGATCACAGGGGCACAACATTTTCCCCCTTTTTGATGATGGTAACACTGTGAGTCATTATGTGGCAAGAATATCTAAAATGGTAAAGTTTATGACATATGCGACATGTGCATCACAAGATCCATGATAGTGAAAGCATGTGAATGCGGATATGTATGCATGGATGATCAAAGCATGTGAATGCTATGAATAAACCCCTATCACATATGCAGACTCAAAGCTCACAAGGTTCTCTCCCCCATGGACTCTCTCCCGTCCACAATTCACTCTCCCCCTTTGACAACTCACAAAGGCCGCATAAAGGACGGACAAAGGTATTAAAGGACTCACAGTGTAATGCCCCAGGTTTTTCGAATCCTTTTGGGTCATTTTAGTGGGTCTCGGAGTGTATTTTGTGCTTTACACGTGTTTTTCCCTGATGTGCCTTCGGAACTCTGTGCAGGGCAAACCGTGGCGTTCTTCGACTCCGGGACAGTACCACTGCATTATGTTCCTTCCGAGGATCGCGGAGGTAATTTTTTTGTAATTTATCGAATTTATCGAATTTTCAGGTTTTCCTATATATACTAACCCTTTTCTCTTTCCCCCTCTCATTCTCTCTTTCTCACTCTCTCTCATCTCTTTCTCTCCCCCTCTCCCCGGGCGGCCGACGGTGGCGGAGGAGGGCGAGGCGGCGATGGCGGGAGGCGAGGAACGGGGAACGGGTCGAGGATCGAGGGCCGGTGGCACGTGGAAGCTCAGCCGCGGGTTCGTGGAGCGGCGAGGGTTTCACGGCGTTTTCTTCGCGGATCGACGAGCTCGGGGCACGAAATCTTCGGTGGAGGTAGGGAGATGGACCCCCAGCTCGTGCACTTCCTTTCCCGCGAGTTTCGTAGGCCGTGGTGAGCCGAGCGGGTGGAATCGGGGTTTTTGGGCAAAACCCATGTTTTAGGGCTTGTGGGTCGATCTCTCGTTTTACGGCGTTTTTGGCCGATCCAGGGGTTTAGATGCATGCCTAGGGGCTTGGGGATGGATTCCCCTTTGTTTCCCCATCACCCGGGGTTGATCGGGGCGTGGATCGGTGTTTTGGATGGTTTCCCGCCGTAACGTTCTCGGGATGGTGTGACGGTCATTCCAGTGATCGTTACATGTGTGCAACGCGCCTGGGCAGGGGCGTTACATTCCCTTGGCTTTTGGCTTTAGCATTCGTGGGTGTGACGGTCCCACGATAGACCGCCACAGCCGTGTGACACGCCTGGGTGGGTGCGTCACATCCCCTGTTACCTAGTTGAGGGCTGGGGGGGGTGTAACGGCCCCCGACGGACCGTTACATGCGTGTAACGCGCCCGGGGTGGGCCGTCAGGGGCGTTTCAACCGTTGTCTTTCTGACTGTTGGGGGTCAGCGCGTGTAACGCGCCAGGGCGGGCGCGTTACATCCGTGTGACGCGCTGGGGCGGGCGCGTTACATTTGTGTAACGCGCTGGGCCAGGCGCGTTACATTCTGCGTTCCTTTGGGCCGTGTAACGGCCTGTGTTAGGCTGCCGGGTGGATGTGACGGTCCCGCCTAGACCGTTACAGCCATGTGACGGTCTAGGGCTAGACCGTCAGGCATTGTGTTGCATCGAGGCGAGTTTTTGTGTTCTCCGCCTTGTTCCGCGATGTGTGGGTCCCCGGTCGACCCGGTTGGGACCTAGTGGTCGACTTGCGGTCTCGTGAGTGCCAGACACCCATGGGATTATGTGTCCGTGTTTTGAGGGTGTCTGGAGGACCGTGTTACCACGTTTAGCATGCCCGAAGGGTTGAGAGTCCGGGTGACTTCTCGCGTGTTGGGCTTTCGTGTTACGTTCGATCGAGTCACCGTGTATCGGTGTGTGTGCGGTGGGGTCTCCCCCGCATGTCGTGGGTTTCTTTGGAAGGCGATTCCCATGTGGGCCACGTGTTTGGCATTGGACTGCGAGTCCAGTTATCCGGCCTGGGGTTGGAGGTTTCCCGCTTGCCCTGAGATAGGAAATCGACATGGCGGCTTGTGTGCTGCCTTGGGAATCATGCTTCTGTGTTTTCCGTGTGGCCCGTATGGGTGGCCTTAGTCCTTTCCGTTCCCTTCCCGAAGGAGTGGTCTTGGCGGCTTGTGAGTTGTCTTGGTACTCGTGCTACCGTGGTTTTAGACCTAGAGATTAGACTAGATTGACGGCCTTGTGCTGTTGCGTACAACGGTCTTGACCCCGAGTCTTGTGACTCAAGGACCGTTGGGTGTAGTGCGTCTAGAGGACTACCCAGAGCCCAATGGCTTAGCGCCACTTGAGTTTTCTCGACTCTCACGCAGGGTGCGTGCGTGGCCGTGGACTGCGAGTCCTGTTTCTTCTCCGACTGTGGTCATCGTGCGACGGGACCGGTACGTGGGGTGGTCCCCGTACGTCGTCGGATGCGAACGTTGTTTCCGTTGACTTGATAGTCTACTCCTTCAGTGACCCTCCACTAGTCGTAGCCTACCAGTACGTGGTACCGGTCGCACCAGGGAGTGGTGTACGGGCTGACCCTGAGGACGGTTTTAGACTGGTTTTCGTCGGGCCCCTCGTCTAATCAGAGTCCAGTGCCAGGGGAAAACTGGTCAGAGGGCCAGACCTAGGACGCGTGGTCTGTGTGTGCACACGTGGTTGGGGACAGTGGACGCACGTCGACGGGCGTGACCCCAGCTAGTCACTTGTTTGTGGTTACTTGTACGGTGTTCGTGCCTTTGGTAGGCGCTACCACGTCAGGCAGTTCACCTGCGGTGCGGTGTAAGTCGTCAGGGGACGCTACCGACTGTGCTTCTAGTGGGAGGTACTCCTGTCGAGTTGGGAGTGACAGACTGTCAGTTTCCGTGACTTTGACCTTCGGGTTTTGGTCGTGTCGACCGTTGAGTTTCGGTTGTTTCGCCGTGGCGCGTGTGTTGGTTTTCGCGCCGTCAGATTAGTGCTAGTGACTCTACCGAGGTTGCGTCTTGTTGTGCGGTACCCGCGATCGGATGGTCGGGGTTGCACCTTGCACAGCTTGTTCAGGTCGGCTGTGTCCGGGGGACAGGTCTCTACGGCATGGTTGCCGTGTGTTTTTACTTCGGTAAGCGGTACTAGTGTAGTCCGGTAGCCTCGACCGCGAGGTCAGGGTGTGTTTCTGGTACAGTAGGAGTAGTTGTAGTGCCGTGTTTCGACCGGCCACCGGGTTTACTATTCCTGTTGTTGTGGTTGCTCTTGTAGCCTTCCTTTCCACTACCGCCGTTGTTTCCGGTTGGGGTTCCGCGGGACCCCTACTGAGTCTCTATTTTGGAGACTCATTCCCTGCTTTTCAGGTGTGGCGGCTCTTCCTCGAGGTTCGAGGGCGCGAAGCGGAGGTTCTCAGTTGCCAGCTTGCCGGGCCGAGTGTTCACTTGGCATGTGGTACGCTTTACTGCTTTAGACTGTACTTTCTGCTGGACTGGACTCTGTTATAGCTGTAGTTGTTTATTTATTCTTTTAAATGTTGAATTGTCCTGCTTTATTTCCTATTTCTTTGTGCCTCCACACTCCTTTTAGCCCTTCCGAGCTCTCCCAGCTCGTGGGCGGCGGTGTGAGTCTCGGGTTATCGGGCCGTCCCGGTAATCGGATTCTCGGGTCGTTACACACAGACTCACAACAAGACATTTTCTCCCCCTTTGACAGCACCAAAAAGGAGGGATAAGATAGAGAAGGTGACTAACGTCTGATAGACCAGAGGTGAATGAGAGTGGAGAGCAAGCCATTATATGCAAATCTGAAACATACCACGAGCAACATATATGGTTCAAAGCTAATGAAATCCGAGATCATCAACAGAGTTCGAAAGGCATCTACATCCATGTTGTAATAGAAATGAATTAAAAGTGCATATCATGGCAGTGTTTAACCTTCCCTTGTCTTATATATCCATATTCAATAACTACAAAGGGAATAACACAAAAACTAGTATTGAGGGTAAACAATCATGACTAAACCATGGAATTTGATGAGTTCAACAAATTTGATTTTCAATATCTTTTGAATTTGATGACACATGACTCATATTTTACGAGCAATCAAGTCTAGTACATGCCTCCTAGCCGTAAGAATACACGTTGTTTAGACGCCAGTATCCCTAGGTATTTGGCAAGACTGACAGTTATGCTGCAGAATGAACAGAGATAGCAAAGTCACGTCATGACATATCCAATCTCATTTCTGTGATGATAAGATATATTTCTCAGCAATTATGCTAGTGCTCTGCCTAGAGTCCAAATATAATTAAGACAGAGATAACAGGGGCACATCATGACATATCATTCGTCACTTGATTTGATGACATGGCATATTTCTCCGTGCAAAAATATCATTGCTCTGTCAAATTGATTTCCAAGAATTCCAGCTCATCAAGATGTTTAGAAACAATACTAAGCTCTAGAGTATCACCAAAATTATCATGACGTTTGGATTTTTAGATTTCAGGATAGTCATGCAAAGCACAATATGCAATCTCTAGTAAAGGTCTATTAAAACCACAGAACATAGATGATTTCAGAATAAATATTTTTGAACTTCAAGGAAATCATTAAATCTGAACCATTTTCATTGGATGGACAATCATCAGGGCATATAATAGAAAGCTCTTACGCCGTAGTTCTTTCGGTCTCATGATCTCATATTTAGACTATAGGCCATGAATTTCAGATTGCAAGAGAGTAAGAATAGCAGCAGGACTCCCCCTAAGGATATGCAGTGAATGCACTCAAGGAGTTATGTTTGCAATCAAGTGGAATGACGAATGTCAAGGAGAGGTTGACTAGAACCATGCAGTGGTTGACCTGATCAAATAAGGATTTGGCAGACATGAAATGCATGACCTAACACATGGTTGTACACTTATTAAATGTAACAGAATGAAGATGAAACATATGTATGAATGCTGCAAAGAGACAACTCCCCCTTACTATGTGGCCTATATGCGACAGTGACGCATGGTGCTTGGCGGAGGTGAAAGCTCACGCATATTGAGTGCTTCTAGGCAAGCATAACCTACCTTTCCATACATCAACATTTAATATACCATGGCCATGCAAGAAGGATGCTACACAAACCATGCAATACATTATGAACATGAATTCAATTTTATTATGCATCATGACTACATGCAATGCTACACTATATGCAAAATGACATATTTACATATAAATAATGCATGGACACCAATCAAAAAACACACAACTAAATTGAACAAAGTCATCATTTCAATTTTTATTGGATTGAGATCGGCAAAGACCAAACTCCCTTCTGAGTGTTGAAAACCTGTCATTACACAAGGGCTTGGTGAAAATATCAGCAATTTGATTTAGAGTATCAACAAAATGCAGTTCAAAATTTTTCTTAATGACCTCATCTCTAATGAAATGATGCCTAATCTCAATATGCGTAGTCCTAGAGTGCTGGACTGGATTTTTTGCAAGGTTGATAGCACTGGTGTTATCACACAGAATCAGGACACAACCAAGATCCACTAAGTAGTCTTAGAGTTGGTGTTTAATCCATAACACTTGGGTGCCACAGCTCCCCGCAGCAACATATTCTGCCTCTACGGTTGAGAGGGCAACCGAGTGTTATTTCTTGGAGGCCCAAGAAACTAAACACCTGCCCAGAAACTGGCAGTAGCCACTAGTACTTTTGCGATCCAGCTTGCATCCAGCATAGTCCGCATCCGAATAAGATATAAGAGATAAATCACATGATGACGGATACCACAATCCGAAATCTTGAGTGCCGGCAAGATATCTAAGGATATGTTTGACGGCAGTCAAGTAGGATTCTCTAGGACTAGCTTGAAATCTAGCACAAAGGTAAACATTAAACTGGATATCTGGTCGGGATGCAGTCAAGTAAAGTAAAGAGCCGATCATACCTCTGTAGATCTTCGCATCCACTAATTTACCATTTTCATCTGAATCCAGTGATGTTGTGGTGCTCAAAGGAGTTGTAATGATTTTACTGTTCGTCATGTCAAATCTTTTCAGCAGCTCCTTGATGTATTTGGCTTGACTTATGAAGCACCCATCTTATCCTTGGTTGACCTGTAAATCGAGAAAGAATTGGAGTTCTCCCATTAGGCTCATCTCAAATTCGCTAGTCATAAGGTTAGCAAATTCCTCACACATTTCAGATTTAGTAGAACCAAACACAATATCATCAACATAAATTTGAACAATCAAGATGTTCTTACCTTGCTTCTTGGTGAAAAGTATTTGACCTACCTTACCTCGTGTGTACCCTTTTTCAATGAGGAACGAGCTTAGTCTCTCATACCAAGCTCTTGGTGCTTGCTTAAGTCCATAAAGCGCCCTGTCTAGCTTGTATGCAAAATCTGCATGGTTAGAATTCTCAAAGCCAGTGGGCTGCTAAACATAAACTTCTTCTTTGATCAAGCCATTCAAGAAAGCACTTTTTACATCCATTTGATACAACTTTATTCTAAGGGAGCATGCAAAGGCAAGTAAAATTCTAATGGCTTCGAGTCTAGCAACTGGGGCATAAGATTCATCAAAGTCTACCCCAAACTCTTGATTATATCATTGAGCCACCAATCTAGCCTTATTTCTTATTATCTTGCCATCCTCACTTAGTTTGTTTCTAAAAATTTATTTAGTGCCTATGATAGATTTAGATGAAGGTCTAGGAACAAGATGCCAAACTTTGTTTCTCTCAAACATGTTTAACTCGTCTTGCATTGAATTTATCCAGTTTTCATCCTTTAATGCTTCATCAATATTTTTGGGTTCAAGCTGAGAGACAAGAGCAAGTTGATCTAATTCTTCCACAATTTTAAAATGTGACCTTGTTCTAGGTGGGTCATTCAAGCTACCAATGACATTTTGTAAATGATGATCCTTAAGAATTCTAATATTTGTAGAATCATTACCTTCTCCTGGAGCTTGATTCCTTGCATTGCTTGATTCAGCTCGGTCACCATCGTCTTTTGTTTCTTCTTGTGGAGAATCACTCTTGTCCTTCATGCTTAGGAATTCCCCATCTTCATCGTTTTTCCTGTAAGAGTTATCATTGTTAGAATCATCATGATATTCATCAAAGGAAACATGGGGTGATTCTTCCATAGTTTGACTCTTAATGTTATAAATTCTATAAGCCTTAGATCTATCAGAATATCCAAGGAATATACCTTCATCGCTCTTGGGCTCAAATTTATCTAAGTCTCTTTTGTCATTGTTGTGGATGAAGCATTTTGACCCAAACACTTTCATATGTGAGAGAGAGAGTTTTTTACCTTTCAGCAACTCATAAAGAGTCTTTTTAGTGTGTGGCTTTACCATAGAGCGGTTGATAATATAACATGCCGAGTTTACCGCCTCAGCCCAAAATTTCCTTGGGAGTTGCCGTTGGGCAAGCATTGTTCTTGCCATCTCTATAAGTGTTCGGTTCCTCCTTTCAACTACACCGTTTTGCTCTGGAGTTCTTGGTGAAGAAAATCGGTGTGAAATGCCTTCAGCCCTGCAAAGATTATAGAAGTCAGTATTTTCAAATTCACCACCGTGATCAGATTGAATCTTGGAAATTTTAAACTCACCGTCCTGCTTTATCTTCATGTAGAGTGCCTGAAACTCATCAAAAACATCTTTTTTATGTGTGAGAAAGAAAACCCATGTGAACCTAGAAAAGTCATCCACCAAGACGTATCCATATTTTCTACCACTTAAGCTAGCAGTTCTGGTTGGACCAAACAAGTCCATATGAATTAGCTCGAGTGGTTTGGATGATGTATTTTCAGATCTTCCCTTGAAGGATTTTCTTGTTTGTTTGCCTAGGGCACATTCATCACACAATTTGTTTTCTTGTTTAAAAGATAGTTCAGGTAGACCTTTCACCATTGAATGCTTCAAGAGTTTATGTAAGACATTGTAGTTAGCATGTCCTAGTCTACGATGCCATATCCATGCAAGCTCAGATTTTGGTGCAGCAAGACAAAGGTTTAAATGAGCGGGATCATCTAAGTCAATCATGTAAATATTGTTGACTCTCTTACCAGAAAATTTTACCTTGTCAGATTTTGGTTCAAGAATTCTGCATTCATGAGAGTCAAACAACACTTTGTGACCCTTATCACACAATTGACTTATACTAAGCAGGTTGTATTTCAAATCTTCAACTAGCAGCACGTTACAAATGGAGTTGGAGAGATTCTTATCTACATTACCTGTTCCAATGATTTTTCTCTTGTTGTTCCCTCAAAATGTGACGTATCCTCCTTCTTTTTCCTCCAAGAGATACAATTTTTATTTGTCTCCAGTCATGTGTCTTGAATACCCGCTACCAAGGTACCACCTGTTATGCATGGCTGCAAGACATTCCTGCACAAGCAATTAAGCAATGGTGTTTGGAACCCAACCAAATTTGGGTCCCATCAAACTCTTCAGATTTTTAAAACATGAAACCATTTCTTTTAGAATCCAAACCTTCCTAGCATTCATGTTTTGTTTGCTTAGGGCAGGGATTTGATTTTTCTTCTCAGCTTTGACATTCACTTTTTGTTTAGAAGCTCTTTGTTGGATTTTGTGGAAGTTTGAGGAAGTTTGCTTCTTAAACCATTTAGGCCGTTGGTTAGTTTTGGGTTGAAAGTGATTATTTTGTCACTTAGGATATTGAAACTTATAAGATTGATGAACACATGAATCACAATTTTCCTAAAAGTAGGGAGGTGTTAGCCTATATGAATGTGTAATCCAATTATGGTGATATCTGGAAGATTGAGCATATAATGGCCAAGGAAGTGTTGACCTATGCTGCGTGGAAGGTCGACCTTTCTTAAGCTTTTGGACAGACTTTTTGGGAATTTCAATGACTGCCTCTTCAATCTTTTCTTTCCCTTTCTCCTTTTGTTTTTGCTGGTTTTGTGTGAGAGTTGTGTTTGAGGTGGAAGCTTCGGAAGATGAAACAAATGTGACAGTTTTTAGCCCAAATAGCCTTTTGTTTGTTGGATCAAAACCCAACCCATCTTTGTTATGGTTCATTCTAGTTCCTAGCAATGCATCTAGGTTTTGTCTTCCATCCACAAACTTTTCTAAAGATTGTTGTTTATCCTTCAACTCTTTTTGTATATTTTTAATATTTTGAAGAAGTTGAATGTTGACTTGTTTGACAGCTTCATACTTCTCATTACTCAATTGCTATCCTTTTCATAAGTTTGCATTTTGAGCTTCATGCTATCAATCTCATTTCTCAAATCCTCATTTTCAGTTTCCAAGTCAGCCATTTCTTTTCTTCCTTCCTCCAAATCCTCATTCATTTTCTTAAGATCTTCAATTTCAGTCTCAAGTAGAGCATTCTTATCATTCATATCATGATCATACACAAACAAGTTAATTTTCTTTTTCAATGATTTATTCTCCTTTTTGTACATGTCATATTTTTCCATGAGTTGTATATATGCTTCCTCCCAATCATCAGTTATATAATCTTCAAATGGAGAATTTACCTCAGTTTCTTCGTCACCTTTGGCCATGAGGCAGAGATCTTCTTTTTGTTTGTCCGAGGAGCTAGTTCCGTCATCACTTTCCTCTTCATCGCTCCATGTGGACACCATAGCCTTGTTCTTCTTCTTGCCCTTCCATTTGTCGACTTTTCTGAATCTGTCGGGACAATCATTCTTTAAATGTCCTACTTTATTGCAAGAATAGCAAATGATTTTATCAGATTTCTTAGAGTTTTTTGAATTAGATTTGAAACCATTTCTTACCTTTGACCTTCCTCTCATGAAGCTCTTACCTTCCTTTCTCATGAATTTTCTGAACTTACGTGTGAGCATGGCTACGTCATCCTCATCTCGCTCACTTGCTGAATCCTCACCTTTATCAGAAGAGCCTTGACTGTTGGGTCCTACTTTAAGAGCTAGGGGCTTTTTCTTAGGCACCTCAGCCTCTTTGTTCTTAAGGTTGATCTCATAGGTCATTAATGACCCAAGGAGTTCATCTACCTTGGTAGTTGCGAGATCTCTCGATTCTTCAACCACGGTAGCCTTTGTGTGCCACGCGTGAGTCAATGATCTGAGAATCTTTCTCACAATTTCCTGTTCTGAGTATTTCTTTCCCAAATCAGTTAGACTATTAGTAAACACAGTTAACCGAGCATACATATTCTGAATTGACTCATCAGGCTTCATGCGGAACATTTCATATTCAGAAACTAAAATGTTGGCTTTTGTTTCTCGTACCTAAGAGGTTCCTTTGTAGATTACCTCTAACTTATCCCACATTAGTTTTGCAGATGCACTGGTAGCCACTCCTGAGAATTCAACTGGATGGAGTGAGCTTTGCATGGCGTGTTTAGCACTCCAGTTGACAGTGGATTGTTTTATTTGTTCTTTGGTCCACAAGTCCTCATTATCTGTAAGTTCATATGGACCTTTACTGATCACTCGCCAAAGTTCGTAGTCTTGAGCGCGAATGAACACCTGCATGCGATGTTTCTAATAAGAATAATTAGTTCCAGTAAAGTAAGGAGGTCTATTAACATAATGTCCTTCAGGTAAGAAACCTTTGGACGCTAATCCACCATTTCCCTCAAGGTCGTTGGACCTTATAATGAGAGATTAGGCTCTGATACCACTTGTTGAGTAGTGGACAGCAGATCTAGAGGGGAGAGGTGAATAGATCTGCCCCTCTTCTCGCAATGCAACCCTTTATATAGCTAGATAAAATAAATTACAACGGAATATAACTGACTTAACGAAGCACACAACGTTTTGCTTAGCAAGATGATTACGCAATATAGAGATTGAACATAAGCATGCATCTAGAATGAAGCAATCACATAAACAAACCACAACACAAAGAATTTTAAGGTGGTTCAGACTGAATCTCCAGTCCTACGTCCACCCCTCACCAAATCTGGTGAGGCTCCACTAGTGCCACGCACTGAACCGTAAATCGGAAAGACCACCGATTGCCTTCCTACTAACCACCGGTAGGGACGTCAACACCGCAGATCGGACAACTTTCGATTGCCTTCCTACTAACCACCGGTAGAGACGATCTTCAGTTTCAATTGTTTGAAAGAAATGAAAAGAGAACAAATACGAAATCATTCAAACAAGATATATAAAATGCTCAAAGTAGAAAGATCTTGTCTGAGTTGCAGGAGCTTGAATCTGATGCTTCGATAGTGTCTTCTTCCTTGAGAGATGATCTTCCTTGAATCTCTTCTAGTTGATGAGGAATACTATGGATGTAGCTTGGATCTTCTTTTTGATCTTCTTGAGTTGATGAAGAGGTTTGAGGATGCAGTTTAGATCACCCTTGAGATGATGAAGAGGATGAAGGATGCATCTTTATCTTCTCTTGGCTTGGGCTTCATCTCCTCTTCAAGAGCTTGAATCACTTGAGGATTTGATGAAGAACTTCTTCCCGGAGTACTGTTCACGGCTACAGTACTCGAACTCCTCTCACCCTTGTAGCCTCCTTTGATCTCCCTTGGATTCACAAATGATCAACTAGGGTTTCTAACCCTCTTGCATGTATTTTATAACCTTTGAATGGTCCTTAGACATCCCTCAGACCAGATCCACAATCTATGAAAGATTGAGTGACTTTGGGGTTAAACAAATATAAGGAAATGGGCTCTTCTCGAAGTGGAAAACAAAGTCAACATTGAAGGCTCGGGACTGTCGGTCGACCTATGGCTTCTAGCGGTCGACCGCTACTGAGAAACCTGCAAACGGGCGATTCCTGGAAATTCCGGTCGACCGCTACTGGGCTGGCGGTCGACCGCTACTGAAAGAGTTGCAATCTGGCGGTTGCTGGCTGGGGCGGTCGACCGCCCCTGTGCTAGCGGTCGACCACCAGCTGGGTAGACCCCGGACTTTCCCGGGTCGGTCCGTTAACTGTTTTAGCTCCATTGCTTGACTCCTTTAGTAGCCCGTTCATGTCTGTGGCATCACCCTTGACAGTCTTGAAGATTTCTGTTGATTATATCACTCCTATAATCAAAATTTTGTTCCGGGGGCTCCGCCCCCGAAAACCCCAGCAAGGGGCGCTGCCCCCTTGACCCCCACGACCTGACCGAGCAGGTCGATCCCCGCGACTTGACCGCACAGGTCGATCCGCGTGCGAGGGCGCAACATTGAGCTTTCACATTTGCCATCTCCACTTCATTCCTTGGCAATTCATTGGCATATCTGTTATGAACAAAACATCACGTATGTCAGTCATATGAGAGTTAAAACAATAATGACTTATAGTGTTTAGCTATTATCAAAACCAAGAATATCCAATAACTCAAATGACCACAAGACAATGTCGAATGACCCAAACCGCAGGAAGACTCAAATGATCACAGGGGCACAACAAAAACCAGCTAGACCAAGAAAACTCCAAACTTCAGTCACGGTCGTTGGTCTGCTCTTGTTCTTTACGGCTTCAACTTTAGAAGGATCCACAAAGATACCTTCTATTGAAATAATGTGGCCAAGGAATGAAACTTCCTTCAGCGTAAATTCACATTTGTTAAGCTTCGCGTAGAGTTGGTGTTCTCTTAATACTTGCAAAGCTATTCTTAGATGTTCTTCATGTTTCTCTTGTGCCTTGGAGTAGATGAGAATGTCATCTATAAAGACGACCATAAATCGGTCAAGATAAGGCCTGAAGACGTTGTTCATTAACTGCATAAAAGTTACATGGGCGTTGGTTAACCCAAATGGCATAACCACGAATTCATAATGCCCATATCTGCTTCCAAATACAGTCTCATGGATGTCTTCATCTTTAATCGTCAGTTGGTGATAACCAGACCTTAGGTCTATCTTTGAGAAATATTTTTCTCTAGAGATATGGTCGAACAACTCATCAATACGTGACAATGGATATTTGTTCTTGATTGTTAATTGATTCAATTGCTGGTAATCGATGCATAGCTTGAGGGATCCATCCTTCTTTCTGACAAGGCGAACGGGTGCGCCCCAAGAGGATGTGCTCAGCCTGATGAAACCCTTCTCCAATAATTCTTGCAGTTGCTTCTTCAACTCCTTAAGTTCAGTGGGGGACGTCCTGTAAGGAGCTTTGGAGACATGTGCTGCTCCCAAAATTAATTCAATCGAAAAGTTTACTTCCCTCACGGGCGGTAAACTAGGTAGTTCAGAAGGAAAGACATCTGGAAACTCTTTTACAATGGGAATTTCCTCAAGAATGAGCTCTTTGGAATCGATGATAATTACAGAAGCAAGGAAAGCTGCACAACCTTGCGAGATGAGTTTGCAGGCGTGAAGAGATGAGATAAACACAAGATGCTTCCTATACTTGATGCCAAGGAAAGAAAATTTTGGAAGGTCAGGTTTGTGGAAAGAAATTCTCCTATGGAGACAATTTATGTCAGTAAAATATTCCGACAACCAATCTATACCTAAGATTGCATCGTAGCCTTCCATGTCTAGGCATACGAGATTTGCAAGAAGATTATGACCTTCTATGGTTACCTCACTATTAGGGTAGTGATATTTAAGTTCAGTTCCAGAACGCAAAGGTGTAGTAATGGCTAAATCTGAAGGTAAAGGAACTGATGAAATAGGTAAAGTTTTTACAAAAGTAGTGGAAATGAAAGAATGCGAAGCCCCAAATGGCGCTCTCAGACACTGATTTTTTGGGTTCTAAATACACTTGGCATAACAATCAAAGTGGTGATAAGGCCATTTTGGCTAGACTGGACAGGGTTCTCACAAATGCTCCCTGACAAATGATTTTCCCACTAACGGTTGAGCATTTATCTAGAGAGGCCTCGGACCATGCTCCTCTCCTTGTCAAACTAGCCAATATGCCTAATTTCAAAAGTAGATTATGTTACCAACAAATGTGGTCAATGCATGATCAGTTTCTGAGGGATATGGAAGTAAACTGGAGAACCAGTCCTTTGGCCACTTCTGCCATTTCAACTCTACATTTGAAGCTTAAGCATATGAAGAAAATGTTACAAGTGTGGAACAAGCAGGTATTTGGCAACATTGACAAGAACTTAAAAGCAGCTGAAGACTCAATCTTAAAGGCAGAATATCAATATGATGTCCAACCAAATCAGGTTAATTATGATCTGCTTGAAACTGCTAAATCTGAATTAGCCAACATGCTAGTACAGCAAGAAATTTTCTGGAGATAGAAATCAAGAGTGACTTGGCTTGCAGAAGGAGACAGGAACACAAAGTTCTTCTATATGAAAACTATTGCCAACAGGAAAAAGAATATGATTCCTCATTTAAGGAACTCAGCTGGACATCTTACTTCAGATCATGAGGAGATGAAGAGTATTACAGCAGCTCATTTTCAGAAAGCTTTTTCATCTCAGTACCATCATATTGATGATAACTTCCTTAACAATATTCCTCAGCTTATTTCACCTACTGATAATGATAGACTATGTGCTAGCCCTTCTGAGGCTGAAATTCAAGAAGCAGTTTTCCAACTATCCCCAGACAGTGCACCAAGTCTGGATGGGTTCTCAGGGGCTTTCTTTCAAAAAAATTGGAATATTATTGTTGGTGTGGTGGTTTCTGCCATTCAGGAATTCTTTTTATCTCGGAACATGCTGCCAAGATTTTTAACTACAACTCTTATTGCCCTTATCCCCAAAGTGAGTAATGCCACAGAAAATTCTGAATACCAACCCATTAGTCTGTGCAATTTTGTCTACAAGGTCTTGTCCAAAATCATTAGTAACAGACCATCCACTATTCTTCATAATATAATTTCTCTTGAGCAGACAGCTTTTGTAAAAGGAAGACTCATAGTAGAGAACATTGCTCTTGCTCAAGAATTGATACATGAGCTAGGCAGGAAAACTAGAGGAGGAAATGTAATATTCAAACAGGACATGGCTAAGGCCTATGACCGACTTGAGTGGGACTTTCTCTATGCAGTCCTGTCCAAGTTTGGATTCAGTGATCATTTTGTGGATCTTCTTAAAGCCATGATTGAAAACTGCTAGTTCTCTGTTTGTTTAAATGGTGATTCTACAGGGTTTTTTAAGTCTTCCATGGGAGTTCGCCAAGGTGATCCTTTGGCTCCTGCTCTTTTCATTATAGCAGAGGAAGCCTTAAGCAGATCCATTCGTAAAGCACAAATTGAGGGTCAAGTGGAGTGGTTTGCAGGTCCTAGGAGATGCCCCAACATTTCTCATCTTTTGTTCGCTGATGACACACTGGTTTTCAGTAAGGCCACTACTACATCCATTAGAAACTTAATGGGTATTCTGAGAACATATGAAAGAGCTTCAGGACAATTAGTTAACGTTGGAAAAAGTGGCTTCTTTACACACCCAAAAACAAAAGCTTCAATGGTAAAGAAGATCCAGGACATAACAGGTTTTACTAATCATTCATTTCCTTACAAATACCTGGGCTTTCCTTTGGTCTTTGGCAGGTCAAAAAAAGTGCACTTTGCTGGAATCATATGTTCTACCCAGAAGCGCATTGATGGTTGGCATGCCAGGAATCTATCTCAGAGAGCCAGACTTATCCTCCTCAAACATATCCTCACTTCCCTTCCTATGTATTCCTTAGCCTCTTCGCCCCTGCACTCTAGAGTCCACCAACAGTTCGATCGCTCTTTCGCCAATTTCTTCTGGGGATCATCCAAGGAAGGAAATAAGCGGCATTGGAAATCTTGGAAGGACATATGCAAACCAATACATTGTGCCGGACTTGGAATTCTATCCCTAAGGCAGATGGAACTGGCTTTCAGAGTGAAAATGTTGTGGAAGGCAATGCATTCAGACTCGGTTTGGGTAGATTTCTTCAGAGCTAAATATTTCATAGGCAAGCACATTTCAGAGGTTGATTTCAAAGAAATGCAAGGGCATGCCAAAAGAAGCTGGTCACAGGCCAAGAACCTTATCATGGTCCATAAAAGAATGATAGTTGGTAATGGAAGTTCTTCTAACTTTTGGTCCGATGTTTGGATTGGTAACCAGCCTCTTGCATCCTATATACCTAGCCTTAATATTCCAAACCCGATGATAACAGTCAAGGACATGATTCTACACCCATCTCAAGAAGAGGTTTCTATAATTAACAGAATGCTCCCTCCAACCATCAGAGTTGCAGTTTGGCAAACATCTTTAAGTCAAGACATGGACAAAGCAGTGTTTAGTCGTTCTGCTTCGGGAGAGTGTCAAATCTCATCCACTTATAAAGAGCTTTGCAGTCATTATCCTGTTATCAATTCATTCTCATGCAATCGGACTT
Source organism: Amorphophallus konjac (assembly GCA_022559845.1). NCBI lineage: Eukaryota > Viridiplantae > Streptophyta > Magnoliopsida > Alismatales > Araceae > Amorphophallus > Amorphophallus konjac. The sequence goes on along the minus strand of CM040121.1, from coordinate 236,433,013 downwards.
GGTCCAAATGGATCCCTACCAAACTTTCTATCCATATCTGGAAAGTTTATTACAACTGCCTCCCGACAGACTCAAGGATCAAATACCTGGGCATTTCTTTTCCTTCCAAATGTCAATGCTACAGCATCCCAACCGAGGAGGACACTACTCACTTATTTGCCCAAAGTGATTGGGCTTCATTTCTATGGTCTTCATTCAACAAAAAAGGATGTCATATTTGGGGAAATTCAGACACACCTTTGATTCAAAACACAACAAAGGACCTGAAAGTTAAATCCTTTTTTGGTCAATTTCAGCTTGCGGTTTTAGCCTTTGGACTTTAGGAACTTTGGTTAGCAAGGAATGCTGCTATGTTTGAAGGAAAATCAACATCTCCTCATAGTCTATTCCACAAGGTTTTATCACAGGTAAAACGGGCTCTTCAAAATGCTCACCTTTAGGAAGACAAAATTTGCAACCGACAAAAATTGAACGGGTTTGGTTTCAAGGCTACAGCCAGGGGAGGTCCTTTGGTGAAAATTGTCAGATGGTCTTGCCCACCTTGGCCCCAATTAAAACTTAATACTAACGGAGCGAGCAAGATATCTGGTTTCTCAGGTGGAGGTGGAATCATCCGAGACTTCAAGGGGGATACTATTCTGGCTTTCTCTCATTATTACATGCATTGCAACAGCCTTGTGGCTGAAGCTCGGGCACTACTGGATGGCATAAAGTACCTTCACACAATCTCTTGCCAATCGGCTATGATTGAATGTGACTCTCTTATTCTGGTGCAAATCATTAACAGGAAGGCAGCATGCCCATGGGAGATACTACCTTTTGTCAGAGAAATTTGGAGTTACTTTCCTCATTCACTGAATATTTCTCACATTTTCAGGGAAGCTAACTCTGTTGCCGATTCTTTAGCCAACTTTGCATGCACATCTAAATGTAATATTTTTTTCATTTCGCAGCATGAACTTCCCCATTTGGCAAAGGGTGCTGCTAGGTTAGATAAGCTAGGTATGCCTAGCATTAGAGTGATGTAATTTGATATATCTTTTTCTTCTTTTCAGTTATTAATAAAATACCCCCTAGGAGTGACATGGAAAGTGCTTGTGGTAGCACTTTGCTAATCACTACTAGGCAGGGCTTTTTATGTAAAAAAAAAAATTAGGATAGTACCTTCCACCATGTCACCTTCTTTTGTGGGTTCATCGTCCAAGACGACATTTAGACGACCTTGCCACCTACGTCCTCCATCATTCCTTGAGGGTTGATCCTTCATAAGCGGGTAATCGGGCATTCGATGCTCCCGACTACCACAATGTAAACAAGCGTCGAGGCGCTTCCAGCATTCTTCGACAGTATGTCCAAACTTTTCACAAAATTTGCAAGCCTCCATGACTTGCTTTTCTTCTTCCTTGACTCTTTTATTCTTGCCGTTGCCTTTACCATTGCCATTATCATTTCGGGATCTCTTCTTATTGTCACGAGATTTATAAGTTCCCGTGATGCTGAACTTCTCTTCTTTCTTCCCTCGTATGTCATGCCTACGGCTCGACTCTTCATTCTTCCCCTTGAATTTTTCTACCTCTTCAAGAGTTCTCTCACACAGATGAGCCCTATGCACCATCTCCGAATAGGTTCAGATATTTTGTGGGCCTAGTTGCTTGACAAACACTGGCCTCAATTCATACATGAATCAATTGGCCTTTAATAACTCCGTACTGACAAGATGCGGGACATATGATGCTAGTCTTGAAAATTGTAGCTCATACTCAGCTACTGACATCAATCCTTGCCTTAGAGTAGCAAATTTGGCTGCCTTCCTCTCCCGGACATGCTCTGAGAAATACTTCTCACGGAAGAGCTCAAGGAACTCTTCCCAGCTGATTTGTTGATTTGGTAGATTAGCCGATGTGGCTTTCCACCAGGTGTGAGCATCTTTGTTCAATTGAAAAGTCGCTAGTAGGACCTTCTCCTAGTCTGTGCATTGCATAACATGAAGGATCCGATCCATCTCATCGATCCAATTCTCCGCCTCATCTGGATTGGATGATCTAGAGAACCGAGGAGGGTTCATGCTCCAGAAAATTTGGTGGAGATCTCCAGCGCAAACTCGCGCGCCAACTTGTGCTACCGTTTGCAGGGCTTGAGTAAGACCCGCAACAGTTTGCTGCATCGCCTCCCAGTTAGCTCGGTTTCCAGCCATTGGGAAGATAAGGTGCCTTTGAGAACAATTTTGTCATTTTCTTAGAATTCATGAGGTTTAATTATTGTCATGTCTAAAGGTAATTTCCTAGTAGAGAACTATCTTAAACCGGCTCTACCCAATCTCACATAGGTTGGGAATATCAATCTTTCCTAGTTCATAGATTGGGAATCCTCAGAACCTTGGACTTAAATCCTAAAACTTGAAACTTTCCTAGGACTTAATAAGCCTAGGCTTCGATACCACCTTAACTATCACGTCCCGAGATATATACAGCGAAAATAATCGGGAACATGAATAGCCAGCAAAGTAAGCCTCGAGATAGCAAGACAATTAGAGCGCCACATACATTCATAAATAATGTACGCAATGTCATATGAAAAAAACCTTCAACTTTATTGCTTCAAATAATCAAAGTTACAATAGACATTGACTATCTGTGACCACATGACTCTCTAGACTCTAGAAAATGGGAAAATTACATTGACATGACTCTAAATTACAATATCTAACTCAATATTATCTAACTTTCTAGGCTTCATTCGAACTTCATTCGCTCTCGGAATCACCACTTGCATAATCCGACTCCGAGCCAGTAGAACTTCCTAAAAATGTCCAAGAAAGTAGGGTATTAGCACACTCGCCCAGTATGTATCTTCATGTCAATATGATGGTAAGTTTACATTATTAATATTTTAGCTTTAAAAGATAATATAATGAGAGTGTGATAAAACAGGCGATAAAAATAATAGTAACATGTAGCAAGAAGCTGACATGATATTTCAAGAATATGAGAATAAGATAGATCTAGCAAGAATATAATTTGGCCTTTCAATTCACAAGAATGTACTTTTCATGTAATGAGAACGTACCATTTCATAACTTGGAAAAGGCTATGCACAAGAATGTCATGGAACAAGAATGTACTTTTCAAGCATGTATAATTTCATGAGATTGCCTCATGGGACCTTGTGGATATTGCCAGTATATAAAAAAAGTACTCCCTATGCAATGCGACGCTAGTAATCATTATACCCCATGGTTAATAGTATATTTCTGGCCATCTACCGAGGGGGCTACACAGGAGCCCTTGGACACCGTCCGTGCCTGCCCTTACATATTCAAGTTATAAATCAAGCTACTTCCACGAGAAATATCAATAAAGTCGGCCAATAATGTCAAAGTCAATAATTCATTGAAGAGATAGTAAGCAAGGTAAGATTGCATGGAATACATTCGAAAAAGTGGTCAAGAACTAATTAAAAGGACGTTGTGCTACAGAGGAATTTTGGCATCATAATGGCATCTTATTAAAGTTCATAGTTAATTAATGACTTGATGAATAAAGTTTTAGGTTCCAGACAGTCGGAAGATCATCTGAGAATAGAATGTAATCAACCCTTGGGTCAGACCTCGAGTTGGACAAGTTTGATAGAACAAGGTTCGATAAGGACCGCTATATTGAGGTAGCGGTCGAATGGCGTCCGCTATCAGAAGTTGGCCGAATGAGAACAAGGACATCGGTCGACTGAATTGTCCACACTCTGGGAAGAACGCGGTCATTGGCCAGCCACTATCTGCAGGTAGCGGTTGCTTCCAGGCCGCTATCAGAACAGAGTGTAAAACATGAAGTGCTCATCTAGTAATTGGGCTTTTGGGGTACAAGCAGCTCGGTGTCCTAGTGGGAATCTTAGGCTCGCGGAGTCTTACGGAGGCCTTGAAACATAAATTCCTAGTTCGGCAGAAGGAATATCCGACGGAGAGGCATTCAATGTCCAAGAAGGTTTCCTATCATGTGCAAGTGACTAATAACAACGTACCGGAGTATGAGCTATGAAACAGTAACGAAGAAAGTGATAAAATGAGAAAGAATGCGTAAGAATATAAATCTCCATGTAACCAATTATAAATTCCTTTATTACAACCTATATAAGGTTTCATGTGAAAATAACATCAGATGAAACTAAACTTTTAAAACATGCTAAGACACGATATGAAATCATGATATGGTTAGGATGTGCAAATCAACGAAATCAAGTATATTTAATACCATATATAACATGAAATAAATAGGGCTGATCTGGTTACTATAACCAGATCGCGGTTGGTCAAGAACCGCTATATGGAGGTAGCGGTCTCTATCGGACCACTATCTGTCTGTCACCAGACAGAAGCAAATCCCAACTTGTAGGGTCTATTTCTATGGTGAATAAAGATGCAAAATACATAAAAAATTGAAAGAGAAAGCATGATAGCATGTGACTAATGCATGAGAAGGAAGGAATTTGACCAAAGTTATTATCTTTTTCATTAATATTGCATGGACAACAAATATTAGAAACCCTATTGCGCGATCACATTAAAACGTGAAATACTTCGTGCATAATGCATGAAATCGAGAGATAGGGGAGGGCTTTTGTTCCTAATATAATGTTTATGGCAATCACGAGACAACCTACCTCTAGGATAGTCCCTAAGCTTCGAATCTCTCGCCAGAAGAAGGCTCTTGTTCTTGTGCGTCCTGCGTGGAACCAACAACTTATGTCCGCTCTAACTCTTTGACTGCTTGATCTCCTAACACGAAATTGGGAGGGACGTTAGAAGATACTAAAAGGAATAAAAAGTTCTAAAGAACGAACTTACGAAAGTGACATTTTGCCTCTGCCACGCGCGATACAAAATTAGTGTTCACGCCGGACGAATCTGGGACCTATTTATAGGGAATGACTTAGGGTTAAGGTTTGACTTCAAATTAAGATCTCTAGTTGGTGTCAAATCGATTGTCAAGAGTCCTAGATAGATTTTCCCTTCTAGATAGCATCGAATCGTGGTGATTTGGTGGATAGTCATCTGACTTTTCCCATGTTTATCACTTTCCATTTTCGGAATAAGATTGTAGTCGAATCATGATCACTTCCTTCAAGACGTGGTCACGCGATAGACCGCGACCTGTCCGAGAATTTCAAATTTTGAGCTTTATTCTAATTCAACTTCTAATTTTCCTTGTTTATCTATCTTAATTAAGGAAATATTCCCTATTACGTCTCTAGAGTTGGGCTTGGGCCTAAAGGCTCACTTTTTAAACTCTAAGGCCCATTCTAAGTGGGCTTAACCATTTAGTTAATATGTGGGCCTATTTATCAAAGGCTTTACTCTATTAATCCTTTAATTAACCGATTAAGCCTTTTAAGCTTATTAAATATTTAAATAAATCTATTTAATTTCTAAAAAATTCTAGAAGATTGCCAGGGGTGCTACAATCTCCATAAAACATTATAGTATGAAACCATAAGCGGAAGTTATATCAAATAATGATACCTCGAAAAAAACATGCATGACCCTGAAGATATGTCAAATTCCTAGAGCTACGAAAGTTTTTAATTAGATCTATTTGCAGAATATCAAATATGGCAATATAAAAGGAGGTGTCCATGCCATTGTTGCACGAATAAAAGTGAAACAACTTCAAAAGGTAATGCATCATTCCCCCAACAAAAAATTGCAACCATAAATAGATCAAAAAAACAAAATCAAAAGTGAAATAATACATGAAGGAACGTCGCATATTTCAGCCATACTCACCATTACCATCCTTGAAAACTTGGGAAAAGCATTCGTCCCCAGCATGTCGCATATGATCCTATACATGAATGAACATTGTTAAATACAAAACATTGAAAGCCATGGATCTAGAAAAAAAACACAAAATAAATAAGTACTAACTTCAGGTCCTACTAGGAAGCAGAACTTGACAAACTAGTGACGAGGGCTGCAAAAAACAAGAAAAAAAAGAAACTAATGAGCAAACATGAACCCATGGAAGAAAGATTCCACAAAAAAGAATTATCTAACTTCAAGTTATCCACCACGATAGTCTGACCGCTTGGAGACTCCACGACTAGCACTGCCACCACTGTAACTGTTGCGACGATCAATTGAAGAGGAGTAACCACGACCCCCATGTGCAAACTCCACCTGGAAAGGAATCAAGAGAGAAGAAAACATCGTCAGTAGGATCTTAAACAAGTCCTCTTTTATGTATGGTAACCAAAAAAATTCTTCACTAAAAAGATTGATGAATAAACCATTAATTGGCATGCACATCGCCTTAAAGAAAAATGCATACCCGATTTTCTGCACAAATACGAATTGTTACCTGGTCTGTTACTATTTCCTTACTCGCTACTAACTAACATGCCTGTGATTCCACATTTTTTTGTGTAGCTCCATTCCCTCCCTGGTTATCATATACATACCATGAACTTTTGCACAGATTTAAATGACATTCTTAAATGTGATTGCACCCACCTACACAGATAATTGCTCAACCCTGGCCACCCTAGCTTCCAATTCCTTCACTCGATTTTTCATTTGGTTGTTCTCGACCTGCAAATTATGACATGTCCCCCACAAAGTAGAGGGAGTCAGCCCTGTCCCTACACCACGAACACGGCCAGATCTATCCTTACCAAGAATCTGAGCGTATGCATCGCCTTGAACTGCAACTAGACGGGGACCGGTTGAGCTTGCATCACCATGAAACTGCTTTATGTCCTTCAGCTTTTCCTGTCATGTTTTGATCAAAGCTAATTTCTATGACACGGACCTGCTGACTTATTTGTTGTATCGACATTTTCCTTTAAAAAAACTTACTATGACAGCAACACATTCTTCATTGATAGGCTTTCTATCTCTACGCACGTGCGTAATTATGAACAAATCTGAGCAAGCCAAAACAATCCCTGTCTTATCATACTAATGCATCAAAAAAAAATTCAGTAGACTTGTTAGATGTAATCAAAAGGAAGAAATTGAAAACTAAATTATTATATAACCTCCATCTTGCGGATGTCTGCCACTGTCCTTGTGCCAACACAATGGAACCACTTTTGTTTACCCTTATTCATTATTTTTTGTCTCACTTATTTTCTACATTGAAGTTAGAATAAATTAGTCAAATAATGAAATAATAATAGATCTAAAATCAGACATGAAAAAATAATAAGGGCCGGTAGATAGTGATTTACCTGCCATTCTTCTCCACTCCCAAGGGAAAATAGAAAGACCTTATGGAAGCATAAATCTGAAGTTCACTTGGAAACCAAGTGAACCCCGGAAAAAAGGGGACAACCTCCTCCAGAAGTTCTCCAACTGAACCCTGAAAAAAGGGACATGAGTCAACTTGGAAACCAAGAAGCCAAATAAATGGGCCGAAAAAAGCACAACCAAGGGAATAAACTAGGATTAGCCAAGTGAGCAATGCAAATCACCAGAAAAGATGTGAAACAAAACTTCTGATAGCAAATCCAACATTTAACAATTTAAAAAATTAGTTACCGGTAAACGGATTTTTTTATCATATTAGTCAAATTGATAGTAAATCCAACAGTTACGAGTTTAAGAAATTAGTTAGCATTAAAAGATTTTTTTGTCATATCAATAAAATTGAAATAAAGAAATAACAATAATTTATTGTGTACTTTTTTTGTAATATCAACAAAATTGTAAATAGCAGATTTATAATTCTTGTATTTATATTCACAGACACGTTATTAACAATCTCAATATTGTGCAAAAAAGACCATCCACTTAATGGTCTTTTGCCCTATTTTAAGTGGTCTTCACATTATTGGCATTTTTAATGATAAGTGTGCAAATACAAATGCAGGAATGATAAATCTACAATTCTTGATCGAATGATGGTTTATATGTAAAAATCCCCCCAAACAAAGTCTGTTGGGTTCCCCTATACTCTGGTGTGAGGTTGGGCAGTGTCAGGGAACTAAAACTTTGTCCACCCAAAAGAGCTGTTGTTTCTATATTACAATGTGTTGTAATGAGCTATGGAGGACTTTCTTCAACATGTATGTTGGTTGGGGGTTTGGATAGGGGTTTTACAAGATGCATGTCACTAATGACATGAGAAACAAAAAAAAAAACTACTAGCAAATTCAAAACTGTGATTTTGCACTTCACCCATGAAACAATATCCAAAACTATACTTGAAGCATTGCCAGGGCAGCTTGACCCTTTTCTTTTTCAAACTTCTTATTAACTAAATCTGATGTTAGTGATATCAAAGAATGGAGCTACTGTGGTTACACTGGGAAAGCATGTCCACTGTTCAACAATTTCTTGAGTGCAGGAGTTCCCACATGCCCCCAGAATTAGAGCAGTTTTTTTCCGATTTACACAGGTAAAGAAATAGTTCCTGAGCTGTCATGCTACTATGATTCAGCAAGCAAACTATGTCTTCAAACTTATCTTGTTTCTAATACACTGGAACTAGCAATCACCACCCGGCATCATTATAAAGGTGTGGTCAAAGCACCAACGTGCCCCCCCCCAAGGAAAGATTAGCACAAGTAAGCAGACTATCCAAATGGGAGTTGCATCTGGGTAAAAAAAAAATTGAGAATAAACGTTTGGAATTTTGAATTAACTACTTATGGGTATATGCTAATGTGCTACATCAATAGTGGAAGAACAAGAAATTCTCAAATCAAAATGCTGAAAATAGGGATTGTACTCACTAGGAAACTGTAACTAAATAATGAATGGAATAAGATCAAAACACCAGTGTGCCCCCCCCCCCCCCCGCCCCAAAGGAAACAACAGCACAAGTAAGAACCCCACAAATTCCCATCACTAATAGTGCAATGTTAGCAGACTGTCCAAATGGCAATAACATCTGGTAAAAAAAACTGAAGATAAACCTTTAGAGTTTTGAATTAACTACTTCTGCGTATATTCTAATGTGCTACATCAGTAGTAGAAGAACAAGAAATTCTGAAATCAAAATGCTGAAAACAGGGATTGTACTAATCAGGAAACTCCAATAAAAGAAAGAATGGAATAAAACGGCATCTTACTCTGTAGACGTGATAGAAATGCAATTCAACTTCTTTGTTGCTCAGTATCCCACCACACCAATGACTGTAATAATGATTTCGTCTCCATACAAAGTAAATGACTTGCGTTTACCTGAGTAAATCCCTGTAGACTGGTGATGAGATGTTAATAATGGGATTATCGGAGGAAGTAAAACATTCAAATGCTTTAACTGAAGAGGCACCTCACTAGCATGGAGGATCGTGTTATCTGCTACAAAGACATACGAAGACAGAGCCTGCATCCACACTTTCAGGTCATTTGATTAAAGAAAAGGTTGAATTGGGTTTTTTTTACCTGACATTCTAGTTGCCCTATCCTTTCAGGATATACCCCTTTAGCCCTAACATCAACAACCTGAAAAAGAACCCAACTAAGTCAATTAATTGACATAAAAGACAAAATTAAGCACATTGCAATAGATAAAAAAGATAGATCTATAAGAAATGACAGAACTATGCACCACCCAGGAAGCAAAACATGCTTCCACACAATGGCCTTGGCGGGCTGTTGTTGTTGTCCGAGATACCACAACAACCATATTTTTGCTCATCTATTTGGGTGGAATAGGAACAAAAAAGCTCCTAGGATGGAAGCAAAATGATGAAATAGCCATTTACCTAAGTATTCCACTCCTAGGATGAATAGCTTTATGCCCTGATTTTTTATGTTTGTATAGCGTGGGGGCTAAAACCCTCATCCCTCCACCTGCATCACTTTAAACAGGGCTTTCAACGCTGCCAGGACAAAAAACCCAATGTACAAACAAGACAACACATACATGTCATGCATACAAATACACACAAACCAGACAAAAATATCCCCCTCCCTTCCATCCCCCCCTCTCTCTCGCCCCCCCCCCCCCCCCACACACACACATACACACAAACAAGCAACGATGTCAGAAAATTTCTCTTCCTTTCCTTTTACACAGATACAGACACAAGATCTTCCAACATTTACCAACTCATATCAGCCCCTCAACTACCTCATTCTCTACAAACCACCCAATGCAGACCAGAAGAAGCCATTGGCAAATGCACCAACTTTATCATCATACCTATCATCATCATCTACCCAAAAAAATTACACCGAAGGTCTCATTTTTGTCTGTCTTTTTCTTTCATGGTTAAGAGAAGAGGTACTAATGTAGGAATTACAGAGGTCAGGAGAAGGGGTTGAGGTTAGACTTTGTAGATGATAAGGAAACATGGCAAGACGGCTCTTGGGTCGAACACTAGGAGCTCCCCCTTCCCTACAAACACTGACTCGAACTCGACCGGTTCTGACCAATCACGAACCCAGCCCGCGATGACCCGGCACACTAGCATCGCCCTCCGCCGGCCCGAGGCCGAGCCGCCACCGCTCTCGTGAGTGCCCCCGCTACTGGCGAAGGTCTGGATGCTGCCACCTGAGGTGGCGGGGGAGCACATGACGTCGGCGTCGTAGATGGGGTCCCCGGCGGGGGTGGTGGTCGGGCCATCAGGGGCGCAGTGGAAACGCATCATCTCATTGCTGTCGGCTGCATAGCGGAAGTCGCTGGGGCAGGCCCAGGTGCGGATGGACTCCCGGTACTCCTCGAAGCAGGCGACAGTGAGGGGGGGGCGGTTGCGGACCTTGAAGAGCATCTGGATCCCCCCAGAAAGGGGGAGCCCGCTCGGGACCAGCTGGAGCTGAAGATAATCTCCACCACTCACCGGGACGAGTGCCCGACGGGGAGCTCCGTCAGCATCGACAGCGAAGAGGACGATTCTCGGGACACAACTGGCAGAGGCGTGCTGCTCTTGGGCCTCTCGTCCCGACGGGGAGCTCCGTCAACGTCGACAGCAAAGAGGCCGGTTCCCGAGACGTCACCGTCATAGGCGTACTGCTCTTGGGCCTGGAGGCCTTATCTTGTCGGTGCTGCTTGGTGGGCTTGCCCTGCTTGGCGGCCATCTCCTTCAGCGGCGGCGATGCCGGCGGCGTCTCAAAGAGTGCGGGACTCATCGTTGCGGGCGGCTTCTTCATGGTGGCCGTTCTGGGGAGTGGGTGCTTGGGGAGGAGCGCGACGACGTCTCGGAGGGCCTGGGAGGTGTTGCCGCCGATGGGCGGTGCAACTGGTGGTTGACTACTGGATTTGGCAGTGCGAGCGTGTGGGCAATGCGAGTGGTGCGAGCAATGGCCAGCGGTGTTAGAATGGAGGAAGAAGGGGGTTGGCTAGCGGTGCGAGAATGGAGGAAGGAGGAGGAGGGAGTATCCCTAGGGCGCAAAAGAGGGAGGAGTACTCCCCGGGTGAAAATCCCTAATTTTTGTTTACGATTTTGTGGAGGTTAGGGTTGGATATCAGAGCAAAGTGAAAAAACCCACTTTTTTGGCAGGCGCGAAGAGGGAAAAAACCCACTTTTTTTGAAGGTGCGTGGGAGTCTTTGCTCCATGTGTGCCAAAAATTATCACACCTCTTCCTATCATAGTATTAAACCATAGGTATGGAATATATCTTACCCATGACATTAACCGTAGGTAATATTTAAAGATAAAAATCGTAGATAATGATCACTCTACGAGTGATTACTCTATTTCACTAGTTTGACTTATTCCTACGACATTACTAAACTGTATGTATGTGACATCACGTACCTACGACTCTAACCGTAGGTAATTCAGTATAGCTATCTTTATGGAGAGGGGGATTAGGATCGGGGGAGAAGCCATTCAAGGGAGAGCAATAGGGTTTATGAAGGGAGAGGGTGGAGATCGTCCCAGATGAAATGGCCGTGGAGAGAGGGGGAGGTGGAGTAAAGAGGGGGAGGTGGAGTAAAGAGGGATAGAGGGAACGACACCTCCATTGGAGTAAAGAGGGAGAGAGGGGAAGCGTACGGAGGTTCCGTTGGGGGCGGCTAGGGTTGAAAATTGGTGAAAAGGGGAGGCATTTTTTTTTCTGCAGGCGCGGGAGTCTTTGTTACGTTGGTGCCAAAATAACATTATATCTATTCATACCACACTTATAAACTGTAGGTAAGAAAAAACATTTACTTTCAACAGTGACCGTAGGTAATATACAAAGGAAAAAACCGTTGGTGCCAAGTTAGGCCTATTCCTACGACATTAGTAAACAATAGGTAAGTAATATCACATACCTATGACTTTAACCGTAGGTAATTAAATATAATGAGCTATTCCTACCAAACCAACAAACCGTAGGTACGAGATATCACATACTTACGACTTTAACCGTAGGTATATTAGCATAGATACCTAATTCCTTCGATTCCATTAAACCGTAGGTGTAATACAGAATTTACCTACGACAAATGGCGTAGGTAATTTTGTCCAGGCATCTATTCTTACGGTGCTACCAAATCATACGTAAGGTCCCCTACTTCCTACGACATCTACCGTAGGTAATATATAAACCCATAAAACTATAACCTAATCTATACCTATGACTTACATAACCGTAGGTATGTGTCGTAGGTAAAGGTCCTCTTTGGTGTAGTGGGGGAAGGTTTCAAGTGTAACATTGAAGGGGAAAAGGCAGCCATTGAAGAAGATAAGGCGGAAGAGAAAGAGAAGCCATTCATGTAAGGAGCACAATGACACTGAGATTGACAAATATTTAAATTGGAAGAAGCGTAGTATTTTTTTTTATTTACCTTATTGGAAGTTTCTATTACTGTAACATAATCTCGATGTCATGCATGTGGAGAAGAATGTTTGTGATAGTATTGTTGGTACACTCTTAGGACTTGATGGTAAGAACAAGTATGGACTCAAGGCATGGCAAGACCTAGAACTTATGGGCATTAGGTCACCACTTCACCCACGTTCTGCTAGTCCAACAAAGACATTGCTCCCACCATTGCGTTTCACATTAAGGCTAAGAAGGTGACAATTTATCATGTTCTCAAGAGTGTGAAAGTCCCTTATAGCAATGCCTCCAATATTTCAAGGTATGTGGATGAGAAGAATGCAAAGATCTGGGGTTTAAAGAGCCATGATTGTCATGTGCTCTTGCAACAACTACTTCCAATGGCTATTCGAGGAATGACACAAAAGGAAGTGAGTTCTATACTAATTGAAGTGTCTAATCTCTTTATGGAGTTGTGCTCAAAGAGTTCATCAGCATATGATTTTTATCACCTTGGAGAACGGATTGTGGTCACACTATGTCATCTTGAGATGATCTTCCTTCCCAGTTTCTTTGATATCATGATACATTTACCTATTCATTTACCAGAAAAAGCTAGACTTGTTGGGCCAGTGTATTATCGATGGATGTATCCCATATATGGTCCATATGATTTAGTTTTTTTAGTCATATGTTCTATTTTTCAGTTGTACTCTCTATTTTTTTATTCATATGCTCTATTCCTCAGTTCTATCTCAGTTTCAAATTGGCAAGATTAATGTGACTACCAATTATATTTCATTTTCATTTGAATGAGTCTGTTGGCTGATTGGTATGTAATTTGATTACATGATCCTTATTGTTGCTTGATTTACTCAATATTGTTAGGCTTGTATGTAGGTTTATCATGAAGATTTACAAGAATGAAGGCAGCAAAGCAACAGAGGATGACATTGCCACCATTCCACTTTATACATCACAGGTAGGTATCCTACAAATGCATATGTCAATGAGTGGGACATGAGACTTGGAATTTTACATATTCTCATATGCAAGTAGATATTTATTTTGACTTTCATTACTCTTAATTTGTCTATAGGTTCCACAACAAAGGAATGGTGAATAGTGTGATTATTTTGTGCTATATTTCATTCATCTATTCATTGAAGCTGCCCCAGAGAACTTTTGTTCTGAAGGATACCCATACTTTGTATGTTATCTTATGTATCATTTTAATTAATGCTGAAATCTTCTTCAATGAAATAATAATGTTTGTTCCGTATGATTTTTTTTTACTTTATAGTTGAATGAGGGTTGATTTAGTGCGACAGATGTGGATACATTTGAGAACTTGGTCCGGTCTTTCATATTTGGAGAAAATGATCAATATGGATTACATGACAAGGAGATAAAGGAGGAGATTGAAGTAAAAGATACTGAGGGAAAGCTTGAGAAGGAGATTGAAGTAAAAGACACTGAGGGAAAGCTTGAGAGTGAAAAGGAGGAACAAGTGAAGGTAGAAGTTGATGTTGCAACAACTTCTACGGCAGGGGAAAGAAGCTAAAGGTCCGAAAGATGACATTCTTACACCGCTTGCCACAATGTACATTCCATGGACTGGCACACAACATATTTGTGTTAAGTGGAATATGTTTGGCCAGTCAGTTGGGTTGGGTGGCCATTCGTTAAAAACGTTCTTAGGCACGCTTGCAAGGAATCTTAAAAAATTGCCAGTCAATTACTCGAATTGGAAGAAAGTGCTTGACATTCATAAAGATGATGTATGAAACTATGTAAAGGTAATACCGTGTTGTTAACAATTATTTTTATGTTCCTTCAACTTATTATTTTCCCCTCATTACTCTTATTTGGATATTTGTAATGAATTATCTAGTTTTAATTTCTTAATAGAGAAAGTATGATATACCAAAAGAGGCAAGGAAGTGGGTCCTGAAGGACCTTGGAAATAAATGGCATTATTGGAGGTATAGAGTGCGCAGATTGTATTTCAATAGGAATGAAAAGGAAACCCATCAAGTTTTCCCAAAGGCACCACGCCTTAATGAGGAACAATGGAAAGGGACAATTTCTTTGTGGTCAACTTCACAGTGATATGTTTGATTTTTGATTCAAGTGCATTATCCGTATGGTTTGATATCATCTAACTCTAATTTTCAATTGCTTACAGAAAAGTAGTGTCATGAACACAAAATGCAAGGGTGCCCAAAAGTGGGTTTATTGTGCTGGGACATGGTCCCTTGTAGACATTTCTGAGGAGGTGGTTTGTGGTTTATTTACCATTGATTTTATAGGGATCTTTTCCTTTCATTATGTATGTGATACTATTGAGACCTCTTTTTTATTTGTTATAGCATGAAAGATATGGGCTGGATTTAGATCGTGCTGATTTGTTCATCAAAACACACAAACGTAAGGATGGGGCCCCAATAAATAAGGTGGCAGGTCATGTCGTCGTAAGTTTATCTCGACATACTATGCTTATGGAACACATTTTTAGTTGCTCTTTGACCTATATCATATTTGAAATTCTCTTCACCCATTTTCGATAGGAAAAAATGACGATGTTAAGGAGTTCCCATGATGGGGGCATCCCTTGCCCCTCCACATTTTTGAGGCTTGGATTGATCGGCAGCATGCGCTATTGTGTTCGCCATGTGTTTCTTAGTCTAGTCATGTAATTTTTATATTTTATTTGAGTCATAAACCATGTAATTTTCCTTTTATTTGAGTTCAGTACCTAGGTATAAGGGTTATTTACCTAAGTTAAGTGTCATTAGATTGTCTAGGTTGGATAATGGGCCCAATTCAATGGGCTAGGCCCATGGGCCCAATTGTCTAGGTTGGTTTGTCAGGGTCAGTCTCGTCATATGAAAAGTCTGGAGTCTATAAATATCCCCCTCCCCTCTCTCATTTGTAACCTTTGAGGATTAATGAAATTAGAAATTCCCTTAGAATTTTATCTCCTCTCTCTCTCTTGAAATATCTCTCTCATATCTCTCTCTCTCTAAGGGGGTCACCCCTCTCTCTCTCTTCCCCCACCCCTAAATTTCAAAATTTCTTTATCTCCTCCCTATTCACCTCTCATTAAGACCCCTCCCCCTTCCCCATACACTCATTCAACTCCCCCCCAACCCCAAGGTGGAATCCTCCAATTCTTGCTCCACCCTCCAACCACCAACTACCATCTTCCCTTCCCCAAGCACCTCTCCACATCCCCAAGGCTGAAGGGGCTTCACCCAAGGCCCAAATTTGAATCTCCCTCCCTTTCTGGCTGCCCCACACCCCCTTCCTACCCTGGTCGCCCTCCCCATTCCCCCCTTGTTTCCCTTGGCCATCCCACCCTCATACACCCAACCCTACACCTTCATCCTATTCCCAGCTCACAGGCAGCAGAGTACCAGCTACTTTCTGAGGCTGCCACGACATCACCAAAAAGAATCAGAGGGCGTACTATATACCGTTGCAAGCGTCTCCCTGTCTTCTTCGCAACGGCGGTGGTCTCGTCCCAACCTGAGCTCGTGGCTGCCCGGGGGAGCCGATCTCCCCACACTGTGCGTTTTCCTCCAGACTGGCAACCTGAAGCTGCTTGCAGAGCCTCCCACGGCCAACCCCTTGAAGATATGGAGGCGGGGCTTGGCTGAGTTCTTCTACGACAAGTATACTTCCAGAATCAAGAAGCGGCACCCCATTCGGCATCCGGAGCCAAGAGTTCTCTTTTTTCTCCCACGAGTGCGCTGTTCTGTTCCCTCTGGGACTGAACAGACACCCTATCACTGCTCGGGATCTAGCTGTCTACTCCGACCTCCTCTGGCACCCCCACAGGTTTCCATTAGAAGAGGGCTCGACAACGAAACTAGAGACTATGGCCTCGCCCGAATTAGAGCTCAGGAGCACCCGTGGTGGCCTCGTCTTCCTGCTGTAGTGGTACCATAGCAGTCAGAATCAGAGAACAGAAGCCCTGTTCACGACCCTGCCCCATCCAACGCCGTCATCCAGAAATTCCCCAAAAAATTGGACGTCCTCCTGGGTCAACTACAAAGATTCTCCAACTGGTTTCGTCGACAACGGGGTCTGGGAGAGTCCGCAGCGGTGCCGATAGTGACAGTCTGTCCCCTGTTCCTGAGAGTGGACAGATTCGGCGAGCTTCTTGTCTTAATCCTCTAAGCTAATTTTTTCCCCTCCCCGCTTGGCCGGCTGATCGCCCCTCCTTGCGTGGAGGTACATTTTGGTTATACTTCCCCACCCCCAGTCCAACTGTAACACCCGGTAATTTTGAAGGCTAAATAGGAACAATTTTTTTTGATATTTAAAGAAAAAAGATAGCTTACATATGATGATATTTACTATAAATGGATGATATGAATTCGGGTTTATTATTATTAGAGTAAATAAATGGCTAGTTAATATTCCTTTTTGAAATAAAAGTAAATATGTTACTTGGGATCGAACCTGTCTCTGATACCCAGGGCAATGACTAATAACATAATTAAGTAAATGAAATTGCGAGAGATGAGATCCCTACATAAAACTCGCAAACGGTTAGCTTAATACAACCCTATAGGAAATGGGCTTAGCTTAAGGCCAAAGAGCCTCGTACATATATATATATATATATATATATATATATATAAGTTGAACAAATTCCAACCCATATACATATATATATCTTAACAGGGATTTACATATATACATACATATATATATATATATATATATATATATATATATATATATATATATATATATGTGCGAAAGATATTAATAGAAATGAGCCACGTAAATAAAACGTAATAAATAACAAATATGTCTAGTTATATATATATATAAACACGAAGCCCTAGCTCACATAGGTTATATTATCCTAGGTATATGTAAGAACTAAATAAATCTTCACTCATATATATGTGTAAATATAAATCCATTCAAGAACTCTATGCGTATGGAAACTAATAGTTCAACACTCACTTATATACATAGGCGTGGTGCTTAGAATCTAAGGCGATGCGTGGGCTGGTACACCCACGGTCAACATACTATCTTTATGAGAAAATCCCAATACATCGAAGGCCTCACCAATCATCAAGAGGAAACCAAAGTCAACCCATATATATGTTAACCCACACACACATATATATAAGCCCTATATGCACGTTACAAACCACTTATATACCTAATGGATCTTAACCACATGGGCGTTATACACATAAGCCATAAATATAAAAAACTTAAATAGTTAAGGGGCCAAATAATTTAATTGCAAAGCCCACTTAAATCCACAACAAAAAAGAGCTTTAATCTTTATAGGGGCTTTAACCAAATAAATACATATATATGTAAATGGGCTTTTATGGGCCTTAGTAGCCAAAGCCCAAAATGATTCATAGCCACCTACGTAGAAAGGATATATATAAATATACATATAAGTAGAAGACCAAATGGGGCTTTGGGACCCCATATATATATATATATATATATATATATTGGTTTAAAGGGGCCTTAATTGCCCAATAAGCTCTCTCACGTTAAAAAGAGAAAGGGTATATATATATTTTTATATATCCGGTTACATAGGTTACTTTCAAAAGCTCGAAGGCCTTCCTCTTTTCGTAAGTCACATGGGCATTGGCTTCGTAGGAAAGTGGCTGCTATTTGGGTTAGGAAAGATATATATGTGAGATAGTTCTAAGTCTAATAGGAATCTACGAAGGAAGTCTATGTACCAATAGGATTGGCATCGAACGAAGATTAGGATGGTGGCTGGAGAAATTGGAAGTTGGGATACGTTAGGATTATATGAAGGGAAATCTCAATGCTCGTAGGATTCTTCACGAGGGAAGTTGATTCCCAATGGGATTGAACCCTCCAATAATTATAAATGAGCCCCATCAACAACCTCGTGTGATTTTTGCTCATAGTCATTTCCCCTGTGCCATCATCGCCTGCTCCCTTGTGATAACAGAAGAACCATTGCTTCTTCTTTTCCCTGTTGCGACTATAACCGAGCTGCTGCCGTGGCTTTTTCCTGTAGCTGTCGAGAAGGAGTTTTTCTTCTAGCATTGCAGCAGTTGTCTGCTTCCTTGCTTTACTCTTCCCTACATGAAGGAGACGACCGTGGCTGCTTCCTCGTATTGTTGGGCGAAGGCTGCTACTGTTGTCGTTACTGTCTGAAAGGATCACTGCTGCAGTTGCTGTCTGTTATTGCTCTTGTTTTCCTCTACCGAGCCTTTGCTGCTGTATTCTCATCTTCTGCTTCGATTCTCCTTGTTCTGTCATCCAAATCACCAAACAAGATAGGTTTTCTCAAAGAATTGAAGTCCAAGATAATAGTAATTAAGTTACATGCTTAAAATTCATGTTTCCGTTTTCTCTGCTCATCGTTTTGTTTAAGTTTTCAGTTTACAGTTACATGATTATCATAATTGATTAAATATTCACGTCACGTTAAAATTTTTTATATCTATGTAACCACTTGTTTAAAAATCACAAAGTGCATTTGACATGAACCCCCATGATTTATCCTAAATTTTCATGTGATTATATGATCTGTTAACTATTTAATAATTAACTTTAATAAATAAGAGGAATTATTAAAGTTACACGGCGAATTATGATTTTCACTATAGCACAGTAGTTGTAGGCTTTTACTTTGATAGACCGTTCTAGGTCGTCGGAGCGTCCTTTGATCATGAAATTTTATGGGCGTGTTATTGGGATAGTGATCGAGGTAGTGGAGTTGGTACCTCCGTTTTTCAATCCTCCTAAACCAAAGTAGCCCTCCTCTCGAGTAAAATTTTTTTTGAACATCACGTTAGGTAGAGTTTTTCGGGCTCTTCATTTCGATATATAGATTGCGTGATTCCGACTTATATATATCGAGAACGAAACATTTGAAGTAGAGAAATACTATTCATTGCTTTACTTAAATAACTATCTTTGCTTGGTCGTTATTTGAATGATTAACGACTTTTTGATACGTCATTATTTAATTAACGCCTTAATCCCTGTCGTTATATATATAATAATTACTTTATTTTTGAAATTAAATAACTATTGAACCATATATCTTAAAATCATGATATTTATATTTCTAGAATCCCTGTAATTTTCTTTATTTTTCTATATTTTTAGTCCCTGAAAATCTTTGCAATTTGAAAATGACACTATTCATTAAGGAAATAACGACGTGCATTGTCGTCATTTTTTTAATATATATATATATATATATAAACCGTATAACTTTTTACGCATATCTTTAAAAATTCATATTTATAAAACTATGTAAAATAAAATTATAATATATATATATTTGAAATCTTTAGATTTTTCTCTTAATTATCATATATTTAGTTCCGATAATTTTCTTTTATTGGAAAAATATTTCTATCCATCCTGCTCAAATTAAAAACTACATATCATGATTAAATTCTAGAAAATTCATATCTGATGATCAAAGTCGGTAAAAATTACAATATATATATAGTCGTGATCCTTGTAAATTTCCCTTAATTATCATATAATTAGGTCTAAAAAATAGTATCCGTCCTTTTAGAGAGATGCTATTTTCTATATTATTAGATTAAATAGAAATTAAGATATGAATTGACACCTACTTGCATGGACACGATTTATTCTATTTTTCTCGAGATTTGATCTGTACCGTGGATCATATTGGCACTACGACTCAGTCCGAAGACACAGTCTCACGTTTCACGTTGGTTTCCCGATACACCCTCAACTCTCGGTGACGTACGAGCCCTCCGTTGGACATTCCGTTCCTTCGGACTGGCAATTTAGTCATTGGGACCTCCGTAAGTCTCCTCGTAGTCTTAGATTCTCTCAAGACCGACTGAGCTGGTTGTACCTTAAACACCTTGTACCCTTTTTAATGTCACGTCACTCTGGAGAAACGTGATAACCCGGCTCTTTCATGGTGCTATTCTTGGCCCATGAGAGAATTCTCTTAGCCGGTGGAATGAGTGATCATTCCACTAGGTGACATATTGAATTGGGTATCCTATTGTTAGGTACCAATTCTTCAGCTTGTCTCATGTCCATTAGATGGTGACTATCTTGTTAGTCATCTATTTCAAAGTTATCATGGCTACCTACCTAGGTGCCAATCTTCACCTAATTTATCGACATGTCATGATTTTTTTTCTATGCTTTAGCGTGGATTTTATCGCAACTCTGTCCCAACTCAAGGGCCTGACCCTTGAATTCCATAAATTTTACCTTATCGCTCTATAAAAGCTTGTTCTTGAAACTCCTTATTAGCTATGAAC
Organism: Amorphophallus konjac; assembly: GCA_022559845.1. Classification (NCBI taxonomy): domain Eukaryota; kingdom Viridiplantae; phylum Streptophyta; class Magnoliopsida; order Alismatales; family Araceae; genus Amorphophallus; species Amorphophallus konjac. The sequence continues at coordinate 236,412,018 of CM040121.1, read as the reverse complement.
TATAGTGGATGACTAGATCTATCTTTAAATGTTGTGCACATAGGGCCCGATCTGGTCCTAGGAGGAGCACCCAAAAGTACTTGTGCCCATGGGAGTTATATTGATCACGGTGTATGGCATTGCACCGAAGTACTTGTCTCTCTTGATATTTGGCATTCCACACTCTCTCTCTTTCTCTCGTGACTTGCGTACATGACTTGACTTGCGTGACTCGACCTGCATGGCCCGGAATGGGCAAGTACTTGCATGAAATAGCCAATAATCTATAAATTCTCTCATGAATATCTCTTGTTTAAGACTCGCTTGGAAGTTTTGCATACCATTGTTAATCTCCTACTAGTTTTGTTTCACTTACTCGGTTAGCTCTACATGCATAGTTTTACCTGCATTTACATGTGAAAATGTAATTACTTAAACCAATTGCTTGTTCTTGAGATATAATTCCTACTGAACTTTCGCTCATCCAGTTTGTTCCAACATTTTTCAAGTAATCATGCGGATAGCGAGACCGTGACTCACATGAGAGGGACAAGTGTGCAAGCGAGCTTTGGTAATTAGTGAACCCGAGTATTTTATCTTTCTTGAGTCTAGTATGGTGTCTCTTATTTAGTTATCTTGCCTAAATCCGTTAGTGCGTCGTCTCCTTTCTTTCAGTGTGATGTAGTTGAGTCTTCCAGTTTTTTTAATTTGAAATTGTAAGAGGCTTATATTTGAAATAAATTTTTTTATTAATGCTCCAAATTATTTGGTCTTATGCGACTGCTCTTGATTATTCACGACTGTTAACTGTCACGTTCCGAGCAAACGACACGTTCCGCTGTTATCGGTTCGCGGCGTGACAGGGGTGGTATCAAAGCTTCAGCTTTCACATCCTCAAGTTATTAGGTTCCAATGATAGGCCAAGTATCCTTGTCAGTCATATCAGAGCTTCGGCTTTCACATCCTCAAGTTATTAGGTTCTAATGATAGGTCAAGTATCCTTGTCTCCTTGGGTCATTAAGTTCAAGTAATAGGTTGAGTCTCCTTGTCGATTATCCTATAGGAATCTCGTGAGAATTGAGTAGAGCTTAGGGTTAAATTATAAAAGAAGGATAAAATACTTAAGTCTCATTATTATTATTGAGTCAATAATTAATCTCCCCAACTATTCTTGCAGGAACCTAAATAAAATGGAGGCATCTAAGCTGAGTTTTGTCCTTGAGATGGTATTGGTAGATGTTCAAGTGTATGCGGACCTTGTTAGAAGAGTCCAGGAGTTAGAGAAGGTAGTGGAATAAAAAGAGAGAGTTCAAGAAAGGAACCAAGCCGTTAATTCTAAAATGCTTGTCCCGACTAAGAAGAGGCCCAATGAGGACTACAATTCCCAAAGGTACAAGAAATGTAAGAAGGGGAAAAGTGTGGTAGCCCCTATTGACCTATCGCAAGAGAGGTGTAAGTTCTACGGGAAGTTTAATCACCAATCGGAGGTTTGTTATCGGAGGACGGGAGCGTGTCTCCGATGTGGGAGCCTCGAACATAGGATAGTGCAGTGTCCTATTTAGAACTCGAAACTCCAAGAGGTAGTCCAAGCCTTAGTGGAAGATGAGTCTGCCAAAGGAAAAGCTATGGAAGGTAGCCCTCATCCTCGATCCTAAATTGATTCTTTTCCATTCGATATGTTTAGATTTCTTCTTTCACTTATGTGGTATCATAATGAATTATAGCCAGTCCCCGTCCGGAATAGAAGGTGATATGAATTTGGGGATCAAATTCATTTAAGTGGGGGAGGGTGTAACACCCGATAATTTTGAAAGCTAAATAGGAACAAAAAAATTTATGATATTTAAAGAAAAAAGATAGCTTACACATGATGATATTTACTATAAATGGATGATATGAATTCGGGTATATTATTATTAGACTAAATAAATGGTTAGTTAATATTCCTTTTTGAAATAAAAGTAAACATGTTACTAGGGATCGAACATGCCTCTGATACCCAGGGCAATGACTAATAACATAATTAAAGTAAATGAAACTGCGAGAGATAAGATCCCTACATAAAACTCGCAAACGGTTAGCTTAATACAACCCTATAGGAAATGGGCTTAGCTTAAGGCCAAAGAGCCTCGTACATATATATATATAGAAGCTGAACAAATTCCAACCCATATACATATATATATCTTAACAGGGCTTTACATACACACACACACACACACACATATATATATATCTGTGCGAAAGCTATTAATAGAAATGAGCCACGTAAATAAAACATAATGAAGAACAAATATGTCTACTTACATATATATTTAAACACGAAGCCCTAGCTCACATAGGTTATATTATCCTAGGTATATGTAAGAACTAAATAAATCTTCACTCATATATATGTGTAAATATAAATCCATTCAAGAACTCTCTGCGTATGGAAATTAATAGTTCAACACTCACTTATATATATAGGTGTGGTGCTTAGAATCCAAGGCGATACGTGGGCTGGTACATCCATGGTCAACATACTATCTTTATGAGGAAACCCCAATACATCGAAGGCCTCGCCAGTCATTAAGAGGAAACCAAAGTCAACCCATATATATGTTAACCCACACACACATATATAAGCCCTATATGCACATTACACACCACTTATATACCTAATGGATCTTAACCACATGGGCGTTATACACATAAGCCATAAATATAAGAAACTTAAATAGTTAAGGGGCCAAATAATTTAATTGCAAAGCCCACTTAAATCCACAACTAAAAAGAGCTTTAATCCTTATAGGTGCTTTAACCAAATAAATACACATATATGTAAATGGGCTTTTATGGGCCTTAGTAGCCAAAGCCCAAAATGATTCATAGCCACCTACGTAGAAAGGATATATATAAATATACATATATATAAAAGGTTATTTTGTGAACCCTAACCCACGTAGAAGACCAAATGGGGCTTAGGGACCCCCTATATATATATATATATATTTATATATATATTGGTTTAAAGGGGCCTTAATTGCCCAATAAGCTCTCTCACGTTAAAAAGAGAAAGGGTATATATATATTTTTATATATCCGATTACATAGGTTACTTTCAAAAGCTCGAAGGCCTTCCTCTTTTCGTAAGTCACATGGGCATTGGCTTCGTAGGAAAGTGGTTGCTATTTGGGTTAGGAAAGATATATATCTGAGATAATTCTAAGTCTAATAGGAATCTACGAAGGAAGTCTATGTACCAATAGGATTGGCATCGAACGAAGATTAGGATGGTGGCTAGAGAAATTGGAAGTTGGGATACGTTAGAATTATATGAAGGGAAATCTCAATGCTCGTAGGATTCTTCACGAGGGAAGTTGATTCCCAATGGGGTTGAACCCTCCAATCATTATAAATGAGCCCCATCAACAAGCTCAGGTGATTTTTGATCATAGTCGTTTCCACTGTGCCATCATCGCCTGCTCCCTTGTGATAACAGAAGAATCATTGCTTCTTCTTTTCCCTGCTGCGACCATAACCGAGCTGCTGCCGTGGCATTTTCCTGTAGCTGTCGAGAAGGAGTTTTTCTTCTAGCATTGCAGCAGTTGCCTGCTTCCCTGCTTTACTTTTCCCTACACGAAGGAGACAATCGTGGCTGCTTCCTCGTATTGTTGGGCGAAGGCTGCTACTACTGTCGTTGCTGTATGAAAGGATCGCTGCTGCAGTTGCTGTCTATTATTGCTCTTGTTTTCCTCCGTTTTGTCTAAGTTTTCAGTTTACTATTACATGATTATCATAATTGATTAAATATTCACATCACGTTAAAATTTTTTATATCTATGTAACCACTTGTTTGAAAATCACAAAGTGCATTTGACATGAACCCTCATGATTTATCCTAAATTTTCATGTGATTATATGATCTGTTAACTAGTTAATAATTAACATTAATAAATAAGAGGAATTATTAAAGTTACATGGCAAATCATGATTTTCACTGTAGCACAGTAGTTGTAGATTTTTACTTTGATAGCCCGTTCTAGGTCGTCGGAGCGTCCTTTGGTCATGAAATTTTATGGGCGTGTTATTGGGATAGTGATCGAGATAGTGGAGTTGGTACCTCCATTTTTCGATCCTCCTAGACCAAAGTAACCCTCCTCTCGAGTAATTTTTTTTTTGAACATCACGTTACGTAGAGTTTTTCGGGCTCTTCATTTCGGTATATAGATTGCGTGATTCCGACTTATATACATCGAGAACGAAGCGTTTAAAGTAGAGAAATACTATTCATTACTTTACTTAAATAACGACCTTTCCTTGGTCGTTATTTGAATGATTAACGACTTTTTGATATGTCGTTATTTAATTAACGCCTTAATCTCTGTCGATATATATATAATAATTACTTTATCTTTGAAATTAAATAATTATTGAACTATATATCCTAAAATCATGATATTTATATTTCTGGAATCCCTGTAATTTTCTTTATTTTCTTATATTTTTGTTCCCTGGAAATCCTTGCAATTTGAAAATGACACTATTCATTAAGGAAATAACGACAACGTGCGTTGTCGTCGTTTTTTTAATATATATATATATATATATATATATATATAAATCATATAACTTTTTACGCATATCTTTAAAAATTCATATTTACAAAATTATGTAAAATAAAATTATAATATATATATATTTAGAATCCTTAGATTTTTCTCTTAATTATCATATATTTAGTTTCGATAATTTTCTTTTATTGGAAAAATATTACTATCCATCGTGCTCAAATTAAAAACTACATATCATGATTAAATCATAAAAAATTCATATCTGATGATCAAAGTCGGTAAAAATTACAATATATATATATAGTCGTGATCCTTGTAAATTTCCCTTAATTATCATGTAATTAGTTCTAAAAAATAGTATTTGTCCTTTTAAAGGGATGCTATTTTTTAAATTATTAGATTAAATAGAAATTAAGATATGAATTGACACATACTTGCATGGGCGCGATTTATTCTATTTTTCTCGAGATTTGATCTGTACCGTGGATCATATTGGCACTACGTCTCAGTCCGTAGATGCAGTCTCACGTTTCACGTTGGTTTTCCGATACACCCTCAACTCTCGGTGACGTACGAGCCCTCCGTTGGACATTCCGTTCCTTCGGACTGACAAGTTAGTCATTGGGACTTCCGTAAGTCTCCTCGTAGCCTTGGATTCCCTCAAGGCCGACTGAGCTGGTTGTACCTTAAACACCCTGTACCCTTTTTAATGCCATGTCACTCTGGAGAAACGTGGTAACCCGGCTCTTTCATAGTGCTATTCTTGGCCCATGAGAGAATTCTCTTAGCCGGTGGAATGAGTGATCATTCCACTAGGTGACATATTGAATTGGGTATCCTATTGTTAGGTACCAATTCTTCAGCTTGTCTCATGTCCATTGGATGGTGACTATCTTGTTAGTCATCTATTTCAAAGTTATCATGGCTACCTACCTAGGTGCCAATCTTCACACAGTTTATCGACATGTCATGATTTTGTTTCTATGCTTTAGCGTAGATTTTATCGCAACTCTGTCTCTACTCAAGGGCCTGGCCCTTAAATTCCATAAATCTTACCTTATCATTCTATAAAAGCTTGTTCTTGAAACTCCTTATTGGCTATGAACTATAGTGGATGACTAGATCTATCTTTAAATGATGTGCATATAGGGCCCGATCTGATCCTGGGAGGAGCACCCGAAAGTATTTGTGCCCATGGGAGTTATATTGATCACGGTGTCTGGCATTGCACCGAAGTACTTGTCTCTCTTGATCTTTAGCATTCCACACTCTCTCTCTTTCTCTCGTGACTTGCGTACATGACTTGACTTGCGTAACTCGACCTGCATGACCCGAAATGGGCAAGTACTTGCGTGAAATAGCCAATAATCTATAAATTCTCTCATGGATATCTCTTGTTTAAGACTCGCTTGGAAGTTTTACATACCGTTGTTAATCTCCTGCTAGTTTTGTTTCACTTACTTGGTTAGCTCTACATGCATAGTTTTACCTGCATTTACATGTGAAAATGTAATTACTTAAACCAATTGCTTGTTCTTGAGATATAATACCTACTGAGCTTTTGCTCACCCAGTTTGTTCCAACATTTTTCAGGTAATCAGGCGGCTAGCGAGACTGTGACTCACATGGGAGGGACAAGTGTGCAAGCGAGCTCTGGTAATTAGTGAACCCGAGTCTGTTATCTTTCTTGAGTCTAGTATGGTGTCTCTTATTTAGTCATCTAGTCTAATTCTGTTAGTGCGTTGTCTCCTTTCTTTCATTATGGTGTAGTTGAGTCTTCCAGTTTTTTTAATTTGAAATTGTAAGAGGCTTATATTTGAAATAACTTTTTTTATTAATGCTCCAAATTATTTGGTCTTATGTGACTGCTCTTGATTATTCAAGACTGTTAACGGCCACATTCCGAGCAAACGGCACGTTTCGCTGCTATCGGTTTGGGGCATGACACCAACCCCCTTGCAAGGGGCGTAGTGATTGTAAATTGATAATTCGCAGGTTTGGAGCTTCATCGGCTCAGCGTGCGGGTAAGCCCACGCTTCCCCGCTCGCCCCCGTCTCCGGCCGGAGTCGGCGTCTTCACGCCAGCTAGGTGAGCCTCGGTTCCCCTCTTGGCTGGTTTCAATTCATTGCTTAGCATAGTATTATCTCTGTTGCTTCGTGGGACGGAGAGTGAGAGCTCGGTCCAAAATTGCTATTGACATGAGTGATCACCGCGGGTGAGTTGTGAGCGATCCCCTACATCCCATGCCCTTGGTGTGCTGGCCGCCCATGAATTGGGCATCCCTGGCCCATTTGGGGTCCTCCCCAAGCTAGCCAACCCTTGGAGCATCAAGGTCCCACCTCGGACCCTCTCCATCATCACCGAGTCGCCTACGGGCACTAGTGTGTGCTACGCGAACGTGTTCGCTAGAGTGAGTCTGCTGCTCAAGTTGCTTGCTTACAATTTAGGTCCATAGGTGGTGTCACATCAAATTGGTATCAGAGCAAGTTCTAGACTTGTCTCTACTAAGTCTTGTCCTAGGGCCATTGCATTAATTTATTCCCACGATCATCATGGCCACTTCACACCCATCATACCCATCCCCATCACCTTTCCCAAGAGGCCCAAAGCCTCATGGAAGCTTTGCTGCCAACAAAGTGGGCGGTAACACCTCCGTCATAGAAGCCCTACCTAATGTCCTTGATCGGCTTGAAGACATCACGTTCCGACTCGACCGACTTGAGGGAAATGGCCGAGCACCAAGAGAGAATGAGAGTGACCTTTGGGAAAATCTAGAAACCCTCTTTTTGGGACTCTTGAAATCCAAAACCGCTACCTTTGATGAATCCTACAGCCCAAGCCCTTATCTAGATTGGGAGGTTTCCATGGATCAATTCTTTAAAAGGTGCCCCTTGAACGAAGGAAGGAGAATGAGGTTAGCCAAGGCGCACCTCTCCAAACGAGCTAAAAATCATTGGTTAATTGTGGAGGGTTTAAGGAGGATCTGCGGGGAAGCCCCGATTAGCACTTGGGAAGAGATGAAGACCGAACTTAGGAAAACCTACACTTCTCACTCGGAGAATCACAGCCCGAGGAGCACTCCCACTTCCCCTACCCCTCCACAACCGGTCGATCCCAAGGGCAAGAGACCCCTAATTGACTCGGTTCCCCCCATGAGGGCCACCGCTCCCCAACCCAGAGTCACTCACCCAACCCTCACCATTCAAACCCAAGGGGACCCCGTGTCCACCACTCCACCAAGGCCCATGATGGCCACCACTCCCCAACCCAAAACCCCTCACCAAATCCATACCCCACAAACCCCATTGGATTCTACCACTACCCCTCCATCGTCCCCTAAAAGGGACACACCTCCTAAGACCAACCAACCCAATCCTCCCCACCCAACCCATCTCCCACTCCCTACCCCAACTCTACCATGTCTTAGGCCTCCAGTACTTCCCCTCCCTATCCTAACCCAAGCCTCCCTTTACCCACCACCCCGGGCGCACCATGCGCCGATCATCATCACCCCACCCACAAAGGACCTTCTCACCTGCTTGGTAGAGGAACCCATAATCCCGACACCCGACCCCATAGTGGTGAACACCCCGAGTCCAACCCCCACTTTGAAAGAAACACATGACCAAGACGAGGACAAAGCCTCGCATTACGATCTTCACTCTATGCCCTCTCCTCTAGTTGGGAGTGAACTCATCATAAGTGGGTCCTTGGCTAGATGGTTAAAGGAGAATCTAGCTCACCCGATCATGGCCCACCCTTCCTTGGAGCGACACCTCCCCATAGTGCCCTTCATCTCCTATCGCACCACCATCCAATCATCTAACCAAGTGGAGACACTAGGGGATCTTCTTAAGGGCCTAGCATGACAAATGGAGTTGACTGGCATGTTGACCATAATGGCCGACCGACCTAGGAGCCTTGACCTCCTACACCTATGTGTCGGGTCTATCACCTCGGTTTGTACCGTTGGTTGCTATATGAGCGACCTCCTTCTATTCCTCCCTACACCCGATGAGCCCGATGCTATCCACGAATTAGAGTTGCTTATCTCGGGTAGAACGTCAAGCCTTCCATTCATGGCCGACCATCCCACCAAAGGCTTCGGCCCAATTATTTCATTAGAGGAGGATGACTCACCACTATGTGAGGACCATGAGGGCCTAGAGTTCCTATCCCTAGGTGACCCTTACCATGACCCCTTCGATCCCTTTCTATACCCACCCACCTTACTCACTACCAACCTTTTCCTACCCCAACCAACCATGTTGGACCAAGCCCACCTCTCCCAAGAACTGGTCCACACCAAGGGAACCATGACCATGGGTGAAATACACCTAGGAAACAATGAAGTGCCCCACTGCATGACACATACCTTCTTTGACCCCTTCGACCCTTTCACATGGGAGTTCAAAGGTTGTCCAACACCTATACACATAGAAGTCACCTTTGGGATAAGCATGCAAGTGTCTAGGCTTACCACACCACTTGGCACGAATACTATGTTGGGTCCATTCATTCATATCACCCACATGTCAAGTAGGAAGCATGAGTGGTCCATATTCAGATGTAATGGTCCACCTTAATTCATCGTGGGTCTTAAGCATGTTAGGAGCATTCACGGATGTCCGGGACCCTCGACATTTTCTATAACCATGCACAATAGATTCCCCTACGGATGCCCCGGTCCTCCAACCATTGTTATAAAGTCCATGCATGATAGGGCCACTTGTGGCTGTCCCGGTCCACCTAAGTTCATCAAGGTCCACATGGCATCAAAGCATGATAGGACAATCTATGGTTGACCCGGTCCACCTTTGCACACTATCCACTTTCACACCCACTCACCGCATCATAATGCATGGTACGAGCATACACGTAAGTAATTCGCAACGAGCAGTGAGGTTCACAAAGAGCGGACAAAGGCTCGCAAGCAACACATGGAATTCCAAGTAGGTAACTTATCGATGGAGACATTGGAGTGGCTCTACCCTAGGGTCACCTCCAACTTAAGGGCACGAGGACTTGGACCTTGCCAAGTTCCGAGTGACTTTGGCAAACCGGCTTACGGGTTGGACTTACTAATGGGTTTTGGGATTCACCCCATTTCCTACGTGGCGGACCCGGCACCCTATATGGGCACCGCGGTGGATCCTAGTGAGTGCCTCGAGCCTCTACCTACCTTTTAGAGTGACACCTTCAGAGAGCCTCCACCAATCAACTTGAGAGCCCGACGTGAGCACACGGAGGTAATACTAGGCAAGCAGGGTACCATCATCGGCAAGAGGGTGTGCCCGAGCTACCTTGAGAGGCTGAAGAGCCGTCCCCCGACTAGGGACACGGAGTTGAGTTTGGAGATCGTGGCTCGCCCGGAGCTGCATTTGGTGTACTACTTCCCCGGTGGAGCCATACTCGACGGGGTCGAGTTTTCCCCACCCTGGGGGTATGATGGGGGCATCCCTTGCCCCTCCATATTTTTGAGGCTTGGATTGATCGTCGGCATGCACCATTATGTTCGTCATGTGTTTCTTAGTCTAGTCATGTAATTTTTATATTTTATTTGAGTCATAAATCACGTAATTTTACTTTTATTTGAGTCCAGTACCTAGGTATAAGGGTTATTTACCTAAGTTAAGTGTCATTAGATTGTCTAGGCTGGATAATGGGCCCAATTCAATGGGCTAGGCCCATGGGCGCCCCCACCTGGATAGAGCTGGTCAATTGTTGGTTTGTTAGGGTCAGTCTCATCATATGAAAAGTCTGGAGTCTATAAATACCCCCCTCCCCTCTCTCATTTGTAACCTTTGATGATCAATGAAATTAGAAATTCTCTTGGAATTTTATCTCCCCTCTCTCTCTTGAAATATCTCTCTCATATCTCTCTCTCTCTCTAAGGGGGTCACCCCTCTCTCTCTCTCTTCCCCCACCCCTAAATTTTGAAATTTCTCTCTCTCCTCCCCATTCACCTCTCATTAAGACCCCTCCCCCTTTCCCATACACTCATTCAACTCCCCCCCAACCCCAAGGTGGAATCCTCCAATCCTTGCTCCACCCTCCAACCACCAACTACCCTCTTCCCTTCCCCAAGCACCTCTCCACATCCCCAAGGCTAAAGGGGCTTCACCCAAGGCACAAATTTGAATCTCCCTCCCTTTCTGGCTGCCCCACACCCCTCCCCAACACCCCCTTCCTACCCTGGTCGCCCTCCCCATTCCCCCCTTGTTTCCCTTGGCCATCCCACCCTCATACACCCAACCCTACACCTTCATCCTATTCCCAGCTCACAGGTAGCAGAGTACTAGCTAATTTCTGAGGCTGACACGACATCACCAAGAAGCTTTAGAGGGCATACCATATATCATTGGAAGTGTCTCCCTGTCTTCTTCGCAACGGCGGTGGTCTCGTCCCAACCTGAGCTTGTGGCTGCCCGGGGGAGCCGATCTCCCCACACTGCGTGTTTTCCTCCAGACTGGCAACTTGAAGCTGCTTGCAGAGCCTCCCACGGTCAACCCCTTGAAGATCTGGAGGTGGGGCTTGGCTAAGTTCTTCTACGACAAGTATACTTCCAGAATCAAGAAGCGGTACTCCATTCGAAATCCGGAGCCAAGAGTTCTCTTTTTTCTCCCACGAGTGCGCTGTTCTGTTCCCTCTGGGACTGAACAAACACCCTATCACTGCTCGGGATCTATCTGTCTACTCCGACCTCCTCTGGCACCCTCACAGGTTTTTGTTCAAAGAGGGCTAGACAACGAAACCAACGACTCTGGCCCCGCCTGAATCAGAGCTCAGGAGCACCCGTGGTGACCTCGTCTTCCTGTTGTAGTGGTACTGTAGCAGTCAAAATCAGAGAACAGAGGCCCTGTTCACGACCCTGCCCCATTCAACACTGTCATCCAGAAATTCCCCCAAAAATTGGGCGTCCTCCTGGGTCAACTACGAAGATTCTCCAACTGGTTTTGTCAACAACGGGGTCCGTGAGAGTCCCCAACGGCACCGATAGTGACAGTCTGCCCCCTTTTCCTGAGAGTGGACAAATTCGGCGAGCTTCTTATCTTAATCCTCTAAGCTAGTTTTTCCCCCTCCCCGCCTGGCCGGCTGATCGCCCCTCCCTGTGTGGAGGTACATTTTGGTTGTAAAACACTTTCCCACCCCTAGTCCAACCCCCTTGCAAGGGGCGTAGTGATTGTAAATTGATAATTCGCAGGTTTGAAGCTTCATCGGCTCAGCGTGCGGGTAAGCCCACGCTTCCCAGCTCGCCCCCATCTCCGGCCGGAGTCGACATCTTCACGCCGACTAGGTGAGCCTCGGTTCCCCTCTTGGCTGGTTTCAATTCATTACTTGGCATAGTATTATCTCTGTTGCTTCGTCGGACGGAGAGTGAGAGCTCGGCCCAAAATTGCTATTGACGTGAGTGATCACCGCGGGCGAGTTGTGAGCGATCCCCTACATCCCACGCCCTTGGTGTGCTGGCCACCCGTGAATTGGAAATCCCTGGCCCATTTGGGGTCCTCCCCAAGCTAGCCAACCCTTGGAGCATCAAGGTCCCACCTCGGACCCTCTCCATCAGCGCCGAGTCGCCTACGGGCACTAGTGTGTGCTACGCGAACGTGTTCGCTAGAGTGAGTCCGCTGCTCAAGTTACTTGCTTACAATTTAGGTCCATAGGTGATGTCACATCATCCCAACCTTCGAGTTCAACCATAAGTGATGTCCATCGAGTTGCTACACGATATGATGTCTACTCCCAAGTTCTCTATAACGAGAGGTCAGGCCGTGTGTGTGGTGTGGGTACATATCCCACACCATCTTCATTATGGGGGAAAGATATAAAGGAATCTCTTAGGGCGGAGAACAAAATGTTGGTGGATAGGATGAGAGATTTTGAGTCGTCAGTAGCAGTAAAGCTAGCAAGGATGGAGGAATTGATAAGAACATCGCAGGTACATATATTGCTTGAAATACTTGAAAATACTTTTATTACTTACTAATTTTGGTCCTCATCTCCTTTTAATAGAATGACAACAACAAGTATGAATCATCTCCATATGTACCTACATCATCAATTGCCAGTGCCTATGAGGAATTTGGTGCAACATCTGACATGCAAAATGCTAACACCCTTGACGGTCCAATGAGGGTGAAGATATTATATTGCTACCATAAAATAAGTTCAATTTTTGATGCATAATATGTCAAGTATCTGGTGTTTATCGATTTTTCGGTGTTTAGAATGCAGGGAGCATATGTCTCGACATGCCATGACTCATTTTTAAATTTTGGGAGCACATATATCCCTCATGTGGTGTGTCATGTTGTTATGGACTCAAATAATGTTGAAATAATAACTATGTGATGATTATATTTTTGATGAATTTTGTATGAAAATACTAACCCAGGTGCATATCTTTTGTGTTTCAAAGTTACAAGGTCACAAAGTGATCTTGCTAGACCTTGAGGGATAGCACGTGGCAGTTGGCATGGTCATGTGCATCGACAAAGAAAAGGTTGTCATGGGTAGAAAAATAGGATCTGCGTATTGTGAAGTCTTTGTGCACTGTGCTCGCCATCCAGACACACCATTGTTTGTGAAGGATCAAAATAGAAAAAGAATGAAAGATACTATTGGGAGTCACATCTTGTGGCTCAAGGACTATGTAAGATCATTTCTAATTATACACTGCCATATCTTTCGATCTTATTTTGAATTAGAGGAAACTGGACTATCATCTTCTTTATTTTCAGGTGTTGGTCCAGAAGTGATGCTTGTCAACTATCTATTTTTTCCACATCCTTAGTTATTTTTGATGTAACCTTGTGAATCCCCTAGGTGGATTTGAAAGGAATGACTTTTGGGCAACTCTATGCCATTCTTATCCGAGACAGTTAAATACCTTTTTTGCCTTAATGTTGCATTGTATGCTATATTCTTTGGTTGCACACAACACTTGCATGGATGGATGGCCTCTGCTTTCATAGCAACATTATATTTTTTAACCTTCTATTGGATGTTAATATTTATGGATCTTCATTAAAGTATTTATTTGGTAGCAGATTCATTTGGCTTAGGGTTTTAGTTTGTAGGCTTTCCCTATATCATTGTTGATGCCACTGGTGTTTTCTTCGAATGGTAACCCTTTCATTTTCAGATGGGATTCAAATGGATTCTTGTTTTATAATCTGCTTCTCTTCTTTTGAAAGTCTATTCTCAGGTGCCATTGTAGCCTCTATGGTTCTTTAGAATCCTAAGATGACCTCCAGTTACATACAAGTCGGACTATTTTTTTTGATTGAAAGTCTCCACATTAAAACAAGAGGACAAGTGAAAAAAAAACATGAACATAATCTCTATGGTGCTGTTTATGGAATTAGTGTTTGTGCTGAGTTTGGTGGGTCTATTTTTAGGCCACTCGTAGGAGGTGAGTTTCTGATTGTGTTTGTAGAGCTGTAATGCTTTAAATATATGCATGAGTTCCTGAATTGTATACACTTGCAGAGGCTCTTTCCAGGTTAAACAATATCATAAGGCAGCTTGATGCACTTCAATCAGATAATGTGATGGCATATGACAATGCTGCTTCTACTTTGTGGAAAATTTGCCAATTCCATCATGGCAACATTGATGCAGCTTAGGTATTATTTCCATTATAGGTTAACAAATGTCTACATAATGCCTTGCACTGAAGGATGCTGTCTTCTGCTTTTTTTTTATTACACTTTTTGTTTTGGCTAAAATAGACAATATGCAAGATCAATATCCAGACTGCCCCTTAAAAGTGGTTGTCTTGAACTTGAATCACAGTTGAGAAAACTTTCCTTTTCCTCTAAACTTTTGGTTGACAGGATACTGTCCTCTAATAACTTTAATCAATCTTCCACATTTTTTATCTCATTTTCATGATGATATAGCACTCAGGCAATGTTTGGCTTTCAGGTAATGAAGTTTGAGTTTGAATTTGCCTCATTAATTATCTTTTCACCTTCACTTGAATTTGATCACACCTTCTAACCAGTGCAGAACGTGGACGCCAGTGCATCTCTTAAATTTCCTTGCAATTTGTTTCCTCCATGTGGTAAATGTCTTTTAAGTTTTATTCAGTATATTTTTTAAGGGATAAGAGAGGGCAAAAGAGTGGTGTCTGACTTTTAAAATTCATAGGTAGTACAGAACAAAGAAAACTTGTAATTTGTAAAGAGGACTTTTTTGATCAGAACGAAACTGATGATCGAGCATTTTATGAATATTTTAAGAAATGCATGTTTTGTTACATGATGATGACTCCTTTTACTCTCAACTGAAAACATGTTAGAGAAAGTACAACTATTCTCCAGTACCTTCATGACTTGGGCACATGTTTATATTCCGTTGTATGTTTATATTCTATTATATTCTCCAGCACCCAAGCACCTTCTGATAGGAAACAATTCCATCATTATATTTTGGATAAGCAAGCCTGTCTAATAATCTAACTTCTTTAACTAAGGCATTATCATGAAGTCTTTCTTTCCAGATACCATTCTCATCGAGTAGAAAATGGTCGACCAGTCAGTTATCATGGAAGGACCAGTGAAAAAATAAACAAATTTATAAAATAATACCCACTTCATGGAATGGCAATGGAAATTTCTAGTGCTTCAATTGTTTTAACTTGACTTACTCTTTCTGCTTCCTAGGCACTTCCATATATATATGAGCATGGAGTAAAATTGCCTATGTTGTAATTCTGCAGCCAGAGGGAACAGCCATGTACAATAATGTTATTCAATATGCATTTTCATTTGTGAGTAGAAATTTGAAACACTTCTTGGTGTCCTTTCCTCCCTTACAATGCATTTGCGTAAGCTCATCTTTTGCAGGTTGCCAGTGAAAGTGTAAACATTTATGCTGCTATTGATGATGGCAGCCTTAATTTGGTTAGCAAAGTGGGCATATCAGGTGCTTCTACATACTATTTTCATTTCCATGATCAAACGTAACTTCATGGATTAAGTTGTTATGCTACCTGAGCAGCACCCCAACCATCTGGGATTTATTTACACCTCGTAACGTTTTTTTTAACCTCATTGTAGGTAGAGAGATTGTTCGAGTTCTATGAAATTAATCTGCAAAGGGTTCAATCTACGACTATCAGAGAGATTTACTAAGATTAGACAGGTCTGATTTCTCCTTTTAGATTCAATGTGGTGGTCCTTGAAAGCTGCATTATCTTCATTATTCAAAGGTGCCATTACTCACTTGTGCATTTCAACATCTATTTGTCTTCAGCCACCTGAATCATTTCTCCTGGCAATGGAAGAATATGTGAAAGAAGCACCTAGACCATTGTTGCTTATTCCACGAAATATGGTATGTATTTTTGGCTCGAGTTTCTAAACACAGTGAATCAACAGTTTTCTAGCACTCTTCTGATAGGTTGCCAGATCATACATGCGCTCAGAGGGAAAAATGTGGAAAATTTATGCCAGAATTGAAAAGTGTATGTGGAGGATATGCTATAGATGAGGATTTCTGTACTAGTAGATGTACCAAGTTGAAGTGGATAACCTAAAAAAGTAAAAAAAACAAAAACCCCAAACTTAATATGCCAACCAATGTAGGGGGCTATATGATGCCAATTGCCCAACAAGTGAGATTCTGTGCCATCTTACCTTCGTGTCCAGTGATTTGAAACCTACTCTGCACTTCCTTCTGTCGATAATTAATCAAGACACTGTGGCTGTGTTTGAAAGGTTAGCACCTCCTGCCAAAGACCGATGGGTTACTGTTTTCATCAATTTTCTCTCTTCCCTTTTCTTTATATACATATATTCAAAGGAAGATGTAAAAGGGCGCACAATGAGATCCCCCTGTTGTCGACAAGATGTCTACTCGACAATGATGGGATATTCGTGAATGTAGATGATCAGGTGATATGAGTACGGGTGCTAGATGAAATCCCCGCCGATCGCAAGCGACTGACATTTATTTACATCAGATTGAATCCGAACACCTTCATTCGTTCTCATTGGGAAGGGAATAGGATGTCTTAAAAGGACTTGACGTGAGAGGGATTGCATAGTTGCTATCGGGACAACTATCCATGAAAGTGGGAATGAAATGTACATATGAACATAGACATCCCCATTTCAATGATAAGAAGCCGTGAAAGGCATTTACAGAGGTACACGAGCTTTTCTTGTCATATATGCAAGCCACGGGACAGTTCCGTCGAAGATGATCATGGTCCCCGGGTCACTGTTTTGACAAAGACTCGACTATACAAATTATTTCCCGGATGGGGATGTCCTGGAAAGCACCATCCCTGAATGCAACACAGCTGGAGTTGGATTGGGTGTGCAGAGATCTAGGTTCTGATCGAGACGTCACTCGAGATGAGTGACTGGGAGTCTATGGATGCGCCCACATACTGAGCTAGTTGCATGCACAGAGTGTCGTGTTCTGTCCCCAGGTTTTTGTGATAACACACCATGACTTATTGTTACACTTGTGATATCTAATCAAGCTTTTCTAGTGTGTAAGACAGGTAGACCTCCTTCAATAAGCATAGGCATATATACCTTGGAAGGGTCAGCACCTCTAACATGAAGCCTTGAAGAGAATGGTTCTGGAAGCACTGAAGTGTCGACACCTCAATCATCAAACGTCGACACCTCAGCACAAGCATTGGAAGCATAACTTTATGTCTGGCCCAGAAGTGTCGACCTCTCCATGAGGGAGTGTCGACACCACAGAGCAATCAGCAAGCATCATCTTCTGTCTGGCCAAGAAGCGTCGACCTCTCCATGAGGAAGTGTCGACACCTCACAAGGGTCCTTCTTCAGCACGACATGTCCTACTGGTCCCAGCCCTAATGGGTCTTGGATCTCGTCTTCTAGGACCTAGCGACGCTGGATCCGAGGCAGTAGCGATCGGGACAAGTGCTCCATGATTGGTTCGTTGGTTGTTGGCAAGGTGAGGGTTCTAGAAGGAAGGATAAAGCCCTAAGGCTCGGTGGGGACCACGAATCAGCCCATCTGCCTTGTGCTAGGCACGCGCTCTGGATGGGGTGAAATGCAGCTTGGCAAAAAGACCAAAAAGGGCATTCGAAAAAGAAGGGAGAGAACGAGGCCAAGGCTGCTTAGAGAAGAAGCGTGCGTGCGAACCAGACAGAGGAGTCTCTGGGCGTTGAGCAGCGGCCGTGGAAGAAGGAGAGCAGAGCTTCCTCTTCCAAGAAGCTTACTGGAGAGGAGCTGAACGTGGAAGAAGAAGAATACCATCCACATTCGTCCAGCAAGCCCTCCATCTCCATTCTGCAGCGCAAGGAGGGACGGCTCCATCTCCATCGGCCCGGAGACATTCTAGTTCATCAAATAGAACTTTCATTGTTTGGGCTTTCATTTGTCTCCCTGGTCTACTCTGCACCTTTTTCCCTTTTCATTCTTATTTTTAACACCTCAAAAGACTCTCTGTGTAATGCCCTGGATCTTGATGGATCTTTTGTGGATCTTGTTGGATCTTTGTTGGATCTTTCGAGTCTGTTTCGGATTGGTTTCGTTCAGTTTCGGTTCGCTTTGGTGGCTTCCGAGTTGAGTTTGACGAGCCGTGTGGGTTTTTCTCACGTACTAGTTACGGAACCCTACGGTGAGTTTGTTTGTCAATTCTCGAACTCGTGGATGCTGCAGCGACGATGTACTCGTCGAGCCGGTCGTTTCGACTATTTTTGCGTATTTTTCAGAATTTGTGCATTTTCGGCGCATTTTCAGAATTTTCGGAAATTAGGAAAATTTCCTAATTTCTTTTCCTTTTTCTTTTCTCTTTCTCTCTCTCCTTCTCATTCGCGCGACCGTCCCTCTCTCTCCCGTTTTCTATCGTTCTCTCCCCTTTCCGACTCCGGCTGCAGACGGAGGCGTGCGTGGGCGAGGTGGCGAGGCCGTGGAGCTGTCGAGGTGCGCGATAGGGCGAGGATCGGATCGATTCTGGCGCGATCCCGAGCGGTGGATTCAAAGCCGGTGAAATCGGTTCGCGAGTGGTTTTCGGCGTGGTTTAATCTTTTTGGGGCGCGGTTTCTTCGGTGGAGGTAGGGTGACGGATCCTTGCTTCTTCATCTTCGTTTTCCCTGCCATTGCATGGCGTTCGGCTAGGAAACGAGCGTGTTTGGGCTTGTTTTGCCTAAACCGTGATTTTCGTGATTTTTAGGGTCGGCCGGTAAACGGTGACCGTTTGCGGTTCAGTTAGTTTCTAAATGACCGCAGGGATGTTAGAATCCCATCCACGTAGTTTTCGTGCGATTTGGTGTTCATTCGAGGCCGGTAGAAGTCCGGGAACCTCGGTGACCCACTTAGGGTTGATTTGGTAAAATCGCCCGAATCTTGCGTTTTTGATGTTGCATGTGGGGTTTGAAGTCCCCTGGTGTTGTCTTTTGTCGTTGCGGTGTGTTTCCCCTACGTTTCGGCGTGAATGGGGCGTGGAACGGGCCAATCCGGCCATTCCTCTGTTTTCCCGCCGTAACCGAAGTAGCGGTCTAGCCAGCGACCGTCACTTGCTTTTGACGGCCTTACGATGGACCGTTATTTGGTTTGAGGGTTTATTAGCCCTTTTGCTTCTGGGTAAGCGACGGCCCTAGCTTGGAGCGTCGTTCCCGTGTAACGCGTCGGTGCCTGGCCGTTACTTTGCTTTCATCGTTTTCCCTTGGGGTTAAGTCAGCTGATCTAACGCGCTTGACCCAGCGCGTCAGATGGAAATAACGCGCCTTGCCCTGGCCGTTACTTTCCGTTGACTGACTTTGACCTGTTGAGGCGGTTCCTCCGACGGATGTGTTCCCATCCGTTGTTTTGAGTATAACGTGCCTGCCCCTGGCCGTTATATTCTGCGTGGACGAGGTTGGGTGGCTGTCCCGTTGGAAGCGACGGTGGAGCCCCTGTGCGTCGTTAGAGAGTAACGCGCTCACCCCTGTCCGTCGTTTGCTGTGGTGTTGGGTTGAGGGTGGCTATGCCGTTGTGAGTAACGGATAGGCCCCCGTGCGTCGTTTGGTTCTGACGGCCCTCCCCTGCCGCGCTGTTTCGTGAGTGACGCGCTTGGCTTAGCGCGTTGCTTCGTTTTGGGTTTGGGTGGCTATGCCGTTGGGAGTGACGGTGGAGCCCCTGTGCGCCGTTTGCTTGTAACGCCCCTGGTCCCGTGCGTTACTTGGCTTTTGTGTGCTTTGTAGGTTGTTAGGGTGGTGTGAGTGATGGCCTGTGTCCGTCCATCGTTTGGGAAATAACGCCCCTAAGCTAGACCGTCACTTGCTAATAACGGTCTAGGGCCTGTGCGTTGCTTCCCTTGTGCCTTGGTTTTCCGCCCGATGATTCTGTGTGTCTTGGCTTGTCCTTGTGGTCTGCCCGTTGTCCCGTGGATGTCTTCCGACGTCCTATGAGGGTTAAGACTACGTTGTGAGGTAGCCAGGAGTCTTCTTACTTATGGTAGGATCCTTGATCCCACTCTTGTATGCTTTTGTTGTTTGGGTTTCGGTCAACCCGGTGTGACCCAGTGGTTGACGTGTGACCTTGTCTGTGCGTGTCTTGGCGGTTCTGTCCTATCCAAGACGCTGCTTCTGGATGTTTCGAGGTGTTGTTCTACCTCGGTTTGCATGTCCAGCTGTGCTGAGGGTTCTTGGCGTTTCCCTCAGGTCTCCGTGTGTTGTTTTCTGCGGAGCGTGGTTTCTTTGGCTTAGGATTAGACCGATTGGCGGCTTGTTCCGCTGTTTGTGACGATCTTGCCGTTTAGTCGTTTGACTCAAGGATCGTTACGTAGGAGGTCTAGTTGCTTGCCTTGAGTTGTCGGCGGTGGTGATGCTGCCATTTGGTGCTTAGAAGTACGAGTAGATGGGCGTGGTTGCCTGTCTGTACTTCGGCACTTGTGTTTTGAGCTTCTGTGTCGTGTGAAGCCTCCACTTGTGTGACCTAAGGCCTAGAGGTGCCGACCCGCTAGCGGATGGCGGAGGGGTTTTCCCGGTGAGCGGTTTTTAGTTAGTTCCGCAGGCTCCTAGTCAACGGTGGCGTCCTGCCGAGGGAGAATACTAGCTAGAGGACCTGGCTTAGACTATAGCCAGTGTGTGCACACGTGGTCAGGGACTGAGGACTTACGTCGACGGGCGTGACCCTGACTAGTTACTTGTTTGATGTTACTGTTTGGTTCAGCTGGTGTCTACATCTCTGCTGTTGTTACAGCAGTACTGTAGGTGAGACACTTGAGGTGCAGCATGAGACGTCAGTGGATGCAGCTGGCTTTTTAAGGAGGTGCTTCCGTCACGTGACACGTAGCTCTTCGCGTTTTCTTGCGCGTTGTGACCTTTGCGAGTTGCCCGTTCGTGGCTGTGCTCGAGGTCAGTGTTCTGTCGTCTGCACGATGTTCTTATCGTGCGTGGGGCTTTGTGCACGTCGTTCTCTGTCGTGTTTTGTCTGTTTCCCGGTGTCAGCGTTCGCCTTCGCCTTTGTTTGGGCTGGTTGAAAGGCCGATGTACCCTTCTGTGTGAGTTTAGGGTCATCCACCTGTTGCCTTTTTGTTTGGAGTAGTTTGGGATGCCGAGGTTAGTTCGGTAGCCGCTTGTTTGGTGCGGGTTCTCACCCTCTCCTGCGTGTTCCCTACTCCTACTTCCCGTCTGTTCCTTTACAGCTTTG
The DNA here is from genome assembly GCA_022559845.1 of Amorphophallus konjac. Lineage (NCBI taxonomy): Eukaryota > Viridiplantae > Streptophyta > Magnoliopsida > Alismatales > Araceae > Amorphophallus > Amorphophallus konjac. The sequence goes on along the minus strand of CM040121.1, from coordinate 236,390,852 downwards.
TAGTGTAGCTTTCCTGCTTTGCTACTTTGCTGTTCTTGCTGCGTTTGTTGCTGCTTCCGTTGCTTTTGCTTTGTGCGTTTTCCAGTGGGGATCCGCGTGACCCCTACTGAGTTTCTGTTGAGACTCACCCCTGCTGCTTTTCAGGTGGGTTTCGACGTCTGCCTCTGCTGTTCCTGGCGGAGTGCTCGCTTGCTGTTGTAGCTGCCAGCTGTACCTGCGTCGGGCTTCTCCCGACTTCTGTGTACGTTCCTTTCTGTCAGACCGTACTGTGCTAGACTTGTTGTCTTTCCTTTGGGCTGGACTCTGTGTATAATTGTAATTGTTGATTTATTAATGAAAAGGTAATTTTATTTCTGCTACTTTAGCAATCCAATCTAATGAAATTTATATGCTTACTGTTATATCTCTGTGGCTTCAATGTACTCTACACATGCCCTCCTAACCCTTCAGGGGCCTCATCAGCCTCTTGGGTGGCCTCCCCAGTTCTTGGTATCGGTGTATCGATGTTATCAGTATATCGGTATCCTGAACTCTGGGTCGTTACAGCTGGTATCAGAGCAGTGTTCTGAGATGTTCGGAGTTTTTCTTTTTTGAGCTATCAGAGCGTTGTTGTGTGAAGTACATGGGAATCCGAGATATACAGTTTCCAGAGTCCTTAGGCCCAGTACAGTCTCTTGCTGGCGTAGGTGTTGCGATGGTTTATCGTAGTGCTTCTCGCGTATGGTCTTGTACGTGCTTGGTTGGCACTGTACAAGATGGTTTTTGCTCTCGTCTGGATGTGACGACGTGCTTCGTTCGGTTTTGAAGTTGGTCTCGATCGTGTTGCACTTGGCAGTGTTTGTCGGTTGGCATGAACCTGCTGTGCATTGTTCGAACTGTTTTCTGTATTTTGCTCAGGTAGCTTATGACTTTTTAGCGTTGGTGTGATGGCCATGCACGTTCTTACGTTGCTTTGGTTATCCCGGCTTGAGTCTGCTTAGCTTCTGATGCATTGTTGTTTTCGTTATTTCGGTTGTCGTGTTGCCTCGATTGAGAAGTTGCTCGAGCGAACCTAGGATTTTCCCTTCCTGGTGAGCTGTTGTTGTAGAGCTTGTTGCTTATCGTCCCTTCTTGGTGAAGTTTTTTCGAGGTTAGCCTTGGAATTGTTGTCTTAGTGCTGCCTTGTCCTGTGTCTGCTTAAGCGTAGACAGCTTTGTGTTGAGCCTGATCTGCTCCTTGTTGTACGGTTGCTTGGCTTTGGACTCCGTAATGGTGTTAAGAGCTGTTGTGCACCGTAGTTGTCGTGCTGTGTCTAACGGCCGATGCGTTGTGAAGGCTCATTTGTTGTTTTAGGACGTGAAGGTAAGCTGAGATTGATGCTTTCCTTGTGCTTTGTGCTGAAGCTGGTGCTCTTCTCTTGTTGCACTTAGGCTCCTTGAGTTCGGTTATTCGTTGGATCGGTGCGCGTGGCGTGTGAATTACGATCTTGTTGATTGCGATGACGCTGGTGTGTGCTGAGATGCGATTTCTGATGTTGTTTTGTTGCCTGTGCGCATTGTTGAGGGTGCAGCTGAAGTGTGTGGGTTGGCTACCCGTTTGTCGAGAAGTCCTTTCCTTCTCGATGTGGCTTCGTCTTGGCTTTTTGTGCCTTGACTTTATCGGTTGTCGTGCCATTGTTTTTGGTTTTTCGGTGTTTGCATGGGCTTGTGCGAGTGTTGGGGAATTTGTCGGCATTCCTTGCTGATTGAGTACCCTTTTTCTCTGCATTTTTCTTTCTGGGGTGTTGTGCTCTTGAGGCGTGTTGCTAGTCCTTGAGTTGCGTTCCCCGAGATTATTATCGTTTCTCGTTATTGTGGATCTTCTCTTGGTGAGCAGTTTGATGCGTGACCTGACTTTAGTGGTCGTGTGCTCAGCTGTTCTTGTGCCTTAATGTGACCCTACTTACAGCTGTGTTCCTTGGCCCTGTGTGTTGTGCGGAGCCGGAATTCTGCAGGTGTTGCCGTTGTGATTGTTTTTGTAAGTGCTGTTTCTCTATTATTTTGTGCCCTTGCCTTTGGACCATTGCCTTGTCAGTTAGCTTTGTTGTACTCTTTTTCCTTGGAGTTAGCTTGCGACTCTATCAGATGTGATATCTGAGTGAGGATTGACTTGATGGTGTCTGTGGTCCAGTGGTGTTGTCATCGTTGGTGTCCTGTGTGCCAGGTGTTCCCTGTTGCCTTTGGCACTAGAGCCGATGATGTGGTCGAGCTGTCAGCTGGGAGGACTGTGTCTCCTTGTGTGAGCTGCTGCTTGCCGTGTTGTTATTGTGTTTTTCGGTGTTGGTTCTCGATTGTTGTGGCTGTCGTGTCTCTTGCCCTATGAGACGTAAACGACGTTGCCCTTGCTTCGGAGGTGTCAGTTGTGTTCACTTTGGTGTCATGCTCGTGCTGTGGACTTGCTGTCTTGGAAGCTAGAGTGTGTACCTGTAGTTGTGACCTGACGGTGTCCCTCTGAGCTGTGTTTTCTGAGTCTTGTATTGTTGGGTTGCTCTCCCTTGCTTCTCCTTTGCTAGTCCTTAATTTCGAGGGTGAAATTCTTTAAAGGAGGGGAGGATGTAATGCCCTGGATCTTGATGGATCTTTTGTGGATCTTGTTGGATCTTTGTTGGATCTTTCGAGTCTGTTTCGGATTGGTTTCGTTGAGTTTCGGTTCACTTTGGTGACTTCCGAGTTGAGTTTGACGAGCCGTGTGGGTTTTTCTCACGTACTAGTTACGGAACCCTACGGTGAGTTTGTTTGTCAATTCTCGAACTCGTGGATGCTGCAGCGACGATGTACTCGTCGAGCCGGTCGTTTCGACTATTTTTGCGTATTTTTCAGAATTTATGCATTTTCGGCACATTTTCGGAATTTTCGGAAATTAGGAAAATTTCCTAATTTCTTTTCCTTTTTCTTTTCTCTTTCTCTCTCTCCTTCTCATTCGCGCGACCGTCCCTCTCTCTCCCGTTTTCTCTCGTTCTCTCCCCTTTCCGGCTCCGGCTGCAGACGGAGGCGTGCGTGGGCGAGGTGGCGAGGCTGTGGAGCTGTCGAGGTGCGCGATAGGGCGAGGATCGGATCGATTCTGGCACGATCCCGAGCGGTGGATTCAAAGCCGGTGAAATCGGTTCGCGAGTGGTTTTCGGCGTGGTTTAGTCCTTTCGGGGCGCGGTTTCTTCGGTGGAGGTAGGGTGACGGATCCTTGCTCATCTTCGTTTTCCCTGCCATTGCACGGCGTTCGGCTAGGAAACGAGCGTGTTTGTGTTAGGGTGCTAGGCCCGGATACAGAGGGGGGGTGAATGTATCCCTCTAGGAATAATGCCCAATTTAAAAATCTTATGCTCACTAATAATGCTAGTTCGCAAACTAGACAAACTTGAAAGCTAATGAGCAGTTGCCGAACTAAATAAACACATAGTGAGATCACTAGAGTGCTAATAACAGATAGCTCAACTAGAAGTTCGCTCTCTTGACAGATAAAAATACTCAGAACAAAATCTGATCAAATCATTTACTCAACCTGTAAGCAAACACTAGAAGCTCCCCTATGCAAACATCTAGCGGAAACACAAATAGCCAAATCAAACCACAGCGCACAAGGGGTTTTTAGGTGGTTCGGTCCAGCAGACCTACATCCACCCCACACTCAACCCGAGTGTGGCTTCCACTAGCTCACGCTAGAAACCGCAGACTCAGTCTGCAACAGGTGCTGCCACACAGCTTGACCAGGGGAACAACCTCCCCTCTTCCTCCAGACCAGGAGGGAACCAACCGGTGACTTCCAGTCACCAGCAAACCAGAGGTCGAAGACCTCTCTTCCTCCAACCGAAGGGACCCCTGGTCTTGAATCCACAAGCCCAGAACCGGAGACAAGTCTCCCTTCCTCCAAACCGGAGGGAACCCACAAGTAGCTCCCAGCTACTTGCAACCGGAGATCAGATCTCCCTTCTCCTGATCCACAGGAGGAACCCCGACCTCTCTACAGAGTTTCGGAAAGCACAGCAAACCAGAAAACAAAGGAAAAATAATAAACGAAAATAACTTCAGCAAATAGAAAGCTGAAACACGAAATGCACAATGTGGCTCTCAACGGAGCTGACTGGCCTGGATTTGATCCACGGTCCAGTAGACAGATCTTCATGTAAGCTTTTCTTCCTCTTCTCTTCTCTTCTTCTTCTTCTCTTTCACTCTCTCGATCTCTGCTCCTCTATACTCTTCGGCTCACACTTCTATCTCTCTCTTTCTCTTTCTTCTGCTCTCCTAATCTCTCACTCTCTGCTCTTCTCTTCTTTCTCTTTTCTTTTTCTATCAGGATCGTGGCTCTCTGTATGGACTCTTCTTCTCGCCAACTCGATCCCCCTTCTTCTGTGGAAGAAGGCTCATATATATAGCAGCAGCAGCAGCATCAGCATCAGCCCCGACGTGTGACCTCCACACTTTCAACCCTAAATATTAGGACCACGTGGCAGTCTCTCAGCAGGCTTCATTCCAGCCTCGGATCACGTGCTGCCCAGGCACTGGGAAATGTTCTTCCTCGGACCTGCAAGGAGATGAAAAACCATTAAAACTGAGGGCCACAATAACTAAAGCTGCACGAAGTATGTAGTAGCAATTCTAGATGCACTGAGAACGACACGAGATACACACTGTAACAGAGATAACACAACAAAGAGAACGACACGAAGAAGATGAAAGCAACACGAGGTAAAAAGAAGAACGACACGAGATACATACGAAGACAAAACAGAAACCAACACGAAGTGTGGTTTCAACATACGAAAGACACGAGGTCTAGGAAGAACAACACGAAGACATAATACGGAAACGACACGAAGTGAAACAAGAACGACACGAAGTGAAACAAGCAGATATACGAGATGACACGAGATGCAATTGGAGGACAGAGAGAAGCGACATGAGGTTCACACAGAAACGACACGAGGTGGCACAGAAAGCAACACGAGGTGCTGCAATGTTCTGCACGCAGTGGAACAAAAAACGACACGAAGACATGGAACAACACGGAGACGAAACAGTAACCGACACGAGTTGAAAACAACACGAAGATGAAAGACTGAAATCGACACGGAGTGTGGTCAAAGCGAGAAAGACACGAAGTCTAAAGTGAAAAACCAACACGAAGACAGAATACAAAGAAACAACTCGAAGTTAGGACAACACTAGGAGAAGACTGCACGAAGTGAAAACAACACGAAGACAGAAGATGCCACGGCTATCACGACACGTGATGAAGCAGTGGGACCAGAAAGAAACGACACGAGGAACAACAGTAAGTGACACGAAGTTAAAGAGAAAAACAGCACGAAGTGAAACGACACGGGGTTCACTGGGAAACGAGACACAAGAGGGAAAAAGACACGAAGTTAGATCAACACGAAGACGTAAACACAACACGAAGACATAGACACTAAAACAACACGAAGACGATGGATGCTACAGTGCAATGTTTAGACATGATGTCCAATGCTAACGGCTGTACAGACTTGAAGGATAAGCCAGAGTATAGACTTGAAGAATGAGGGCGATGTACAGACTTTGATGCCCAAAGGCGATGAACAGTGAATCAATGTATAGACTTCAAGGTTCATTGAAGAATGTACATACATCAAGAGATGCTTCAAGCCAATGTATAGACTTAGCTATGAGTGTGGGCTGTACAGACTTTAGGCTGAACGCGTGCAAACACTGAGAATATATAGGCTTCATGAAATGCATGCTACAGTGATGTATAGACTTAGACGCAACATGCTATGCAATGTACACACTTGATGTAATGCATGCCGATGTACATACTTCAGTTGAAGTCAACCGAAGAGTGTATATACTTTATGAATGCATATGCTAAGACCAATGTACAAACTTGATCAGAATGTCTAGACTTCGCATGAACAGTCGATGTGTATGTCCAGACAAAGCTGACAGAGTTTACACTTGAACAAGTAATGCATGTGAAAGCTTTATGCAGGAGATAAACAGTCTGAACTTCAAATGCAATGACTTACACAACAAAATGACTCACAGTGATTAACATCAAACACCAATCATCAAAACCAAATCAATCAACAAAACCACAGCAATGAATGCTTTATGCATCGGTTTAACATGTAGCATGACTGAACATCAAATATGTTAATCTAAACTGAGCAGCAAGATGACTGAACATTTGATTAACTCACATCAACAACCAATCATCAAAACCACAGGGGCACAACAATCTCCCCCTTTTTGATGATGGCAACACTTTCAATACATTGAGTCATTCTGATGATGTGAGGCAATCTAAAGACTCAAATTATTCTCCCCCTTTGACTTCATCAAAAAGAAAATAATTTGAGAAATTAAAGCAGGTGTAAAAGTTCAGTCAATTCCTCCCCCTTGCAAGAACATGATTCTGCCCTTTTGGCAAACAATCTCCCCCTTTGGTATAATCAAGATAAACCATGGTAGATGCAGATGCAGCAAGAAATGCAATACTTTCCCCTGAGTATATGAGTGCAAGGTCACAAATGATATGAACATGATTTAGTGTGACAATGAATGCTCCCCCTGAATAGATGCCAATTGATATGAAATTGATGCAAGACATGGAATCTCCCCCTCAATAAGTGGAATCTTATGAGATGAATGAGAAGGAGACCACAGGGGCAAACTAGGAGAAATTCAGTTCAGTGAACCAATAACATGAGCAGAAGAAATTCAGCTAGACAGATTTTTCAAGGATGCTCCAAACACAAGAAATTTAGTCAGATTTTCAAAGAGATATCAATCTCATAAATCTAAAGCATAAGTTTTCAAAGTCTTCTATCATAAGGGCTTATGAATGACATTTATTTGAATAGTATGGTTTAAACATGATGTATGCAGAGTTTATCAATAAAATTTTGTATTGATATCTAAAGCCATGTTTTAATAAAAATGAACCAAGCCCTCATATTTATCTTGATTATCCTCCCTTTATCTTACACAATCAAATCTATTGACTTCTTTCAGAATTACATACACTAGTATTGAAATCAAGCAATTATAAAGTCATATTATTTTGTCTAGGGTTGTAGCAATTTGATTTTAGCATCAATATTCAGATATTTCAATCTTTTGAATAATTTTCTTGCTACAATTTTACGAGCACTCTAGTTCAGTTCACACCTTGTAGCTAGAGGATATACCTTGATTAGAGGCCAATATCCCTAAGCACTTAGTGTGACTAACTGTCATGCTATATATGAACAGAGATAGCATTTACACATCATGATGCACTCCAAATCATTTCTTGATGAGTGAGTTGTATTTCTCAGTGTGCATGCCATTGCTCTGCCAGAATTTTCAATAAAATTTATTCTGCAGAGTTGACTAAGACACCTCATGACATAGTCCTTTGGACATGGTTTCTCAGTGATCAAAGTCATTGCTCTGACAACAATTACCCTTTAGACAAAACAGATAAATTCCTTTGCTTCAAGTCAATAATAATATCATGTACTTAACCAATTGAAGCCATGAATTCAATAATGCAGATTTCAGAAGTTTTCAAGATACAGCATGAAACAGATGGTTAAGGTTTATTAAACATGCTTCAGATAATTTTTTTAAAGAGATTTTAAAGTCAAACTCATTGAATACATTAAACTTAAACCACATGAGTTATTTTAGTCATTCATAAAAATGTATAATAGAAGATTTCTAGTTCAAAATTTTCAGATTTATGATCGAGATAGCCCATTGAAATCTTCATGAAAGACTGATAGAATTCTGAAGCCAAGCGATACCAATTGTTACCAATTGATAGGAGAGATTTTGAAGCTTAGTGTTTTCAAATTATGATCAAGGCTTGTCAACAAAATCAGTAAGAGAGGATATGCAATGAGTTCTGACCCATGTATGCATTTGACAACCTTTATACAATTGCAATGACTCCCCCTCACAATATGCATTCAAATTCTCTTTTTTGCATTTTCAATACAGGGAGATGCAATGCACTATATGCATGCAGGGACATGTAAAGACTCAACATTGAATTGTTATGCAAGGATATGCAAGTGACTCCCCCTGAAAACATGCAATGCTTGCACTGAAAACTGAACATATGATTCCAAATGATACATGCACATTCAGACTACCCTATCAAGTAACATGACCCATGGTACTAGGCGGAGCACTTGGTCTAAAAGACCAACTCTCACATAGTAAGGACCTTCAGACAGACTTCCCTGCCTTTTGGTACCTTACCATTTATATACCATTGAGGTCATGCATGATAATTCAACATGCAGTCATATATGCAATTCAGAATGTTCAGTGAGCTATTGCAACACACAAATTTCAAGCCACATACATAAGCAGTTCAGATTGTTCAGAATGCAATTTGTTTTCAGAGTTTATGCATTTCAACAGTTATCAAACAATTGCAATGAGCCTATGTATGCATCAGGTACAGACAACCCCTTTAAACTCAAATTTGCACAGAACACTCAGCAGGTGCATGATCAGAAAATAATGCAACTGGCAGATGATGAATGAATATGCAAGAACAGATTTAGCATGCATGCACTAGATGAAACTAAGAGCAGGATATGCAAGAATACATCAAACCAGATATGCAATAAGTTTCAAAATGGGACATGCAGAGAGATTACCTGAACAGTGTGAGAGTGGGATTTTCATTCTTGAGTGCCTTGGATCATTACCCCTTTTATTCCAGTCCCAAGGCACACCTGCAAAACAAAGTTTATTTTGCACAAATAGGTACCCAAGAAGTCTTGGGTCCTGACATGACATTATTATTTCTAGCAGGTTTTCTCAGCACATTTCCAGGAGTAGTTTTCAGATCTGATTTATGCACATTCTTATTAGCATGAATTCTATGTGCATAAGCATGGAAATTTCTGTTATTCGCATGACCAAACTGTTTTCCATAAACAACACATTCAAAGTTTTTCTTTTTGAAAACAACTTTGTTCTTTCTGAGAGCATTAGTACTTGAAGGGAATTTAAACTTTCCAGAAATAAAAATTTTCCCTTGAGCATGCCAACAGTCTTTGACTGTGTGGCCATACTTCCCACAATTGAAGCACTCATTGTGCTTGCCTCTAAAAATATTTCTTCCAAAAACATTTCCATTTGCAGGGAATTTAACAGTTTTATAATTGAATTGTCTATCCTGAGCATACCAACAATTAATGGCTCTGTGGCCATGCTTTCCACATTCAAAGCATGAAATAGAATTTCTTTTAAAAGAGCCTGACCAGCATTCAGAGGCCTTGTGACCAATTTTGTTGCAGTTAAAATAGATGATATGCTGGTTCATTGACACAGATTTGTTTTTATTAAAAACATGTTGGTTTGTAGGGAATTTAGCATTATATGAATAAGAGGTTTTCTTACCACTAGCAAACCAGCAATGAGTAATAGAGTGTCCTAACTTTCCACAATTAGAGCATGTGACACTCCTTTTCTGAGGTGAAGGATTTTTATCATGGGATCTCCTAGCATTCTTATCATCCTTCTCCATCAACTTACACTCATGCATCAGATGTCCAACTTTATGACAGTAATGACAGATGATCTTCTTTTTAGATGCATGAAAGTGTGTGTGCGGACTGTGATCAGCATGCACTGATGAAGCCTTTTCATTTGTTTCCTGATTTACAGTCCTTTTCTGATTTTTATCCTGTTTTCCTGATTTCTTAGCCTTGTACTGAATTGGAGATGAAGTAGAAGGCTTTTCCTGTTCAGAGGATTTTATGAAAACAGTTTTCAGTTTGCCTCCATCAACCTTCCTCATGACTGGATTGTAACCCAGTCCTTCCTTTTTAAAGTTATCCTTTGCTCCCAATATTTTCTGAGCAATGGGCTGTTTGTCTTTGGAGGTGGTGGCTACATCTGAACTACTTACAAAAGATGTCATAACTTTGTTCTGAAGTTCCTTCTTGTTTATCTTATTGTAGCCCAGCCCTTCCTTCCTAGAGTTGATTTTTATACCTAGTAGCTGGTCTAGGTTTTTCTGCCCATCAACAAATTTAGACAAAGAAACTTTCAAATCCTGAATTTCATCTTCCAAAGAGGAAATATGTAGCTCATAACTGGCAATCTATTGTTCACTGCAATTCACACATTTAGTTAACACATTGTTAGCAGTTTTGTATTTTTCAATTTCCTGTTCCAGATTGCTTAGTTTATTAGAATCTTCGTTGCAAATAGTTTTCCCTCTTTCCAAAGTAAGAAGTCTTTCAGACATAGTGGAATTCAGCATTTTTAATTTTTCATTTTCTTCCTTAAGCTTGTCATTCTGAATTAACTCATTTATCAAGGTCTGATCTTCTGAGCTAATTTCAAGTTTTCTTCCAACCTTGAAATCCTTCAAATCTTTTTCCTTCTCTTCAATGTTTTTCTGTAATTCCACATTCACAGATTTGATGGCTTCAAGTTTTTCAGCAAGCAAGTTTTTCTCCTGCTCAAGTTTCTCAAACTTGTTATCATTTTTATTAGCAGATGTTCTCAGGGAGTCATTTTCAGATCTCAGCTTGTTTAAATCTACGTTTATACTTTCAAAGTTTTTCAGCAGTTTTTCATACTGGTCATGATAGTTACCAAAAGTCTGATTATCGTTATCTGAGTTGAAATTTTCTTTTAGTTCAGATATGACATTTATATGATCTTGATTTTCAATTTTCAATAACGAAACTTGTTTCTTTACTATTTGAAAATCAGACATACATGCATCATAAATATTTTTCAATTCAACACAATTTCTACAAGGAGAGCTTGAACTATCTAAACCAGTACCCTTCTTCAATTTTTTATACTGTTTTCTTAACAGTTCATGAGATTCAAATAATTCAGCATATGCATTCCCCCAATCTTCTAGAGAGAAATTCTTGAAGAGATTTACCTTATCATCATCATCTCCTTCAATTTGATTGCTGCCTTGATCGCTGGCACTTTGATTTCTTCTGTTGGCCATCATGCAGATGTCCACATTTATCTCCTGAGTTCGCTTCAGTGTATCCAAAATATCTTTAGCAGAACTGCAGTCAAAGAAACATGAATGAAAAGCTCTATCAGTAGCTGCCTTCATTCGATTTATTGCTATCTGATTTTCTTCATGCATGGATTTGTGACTGTCAGTCCATTTGGACTTTTTCCTTGGTAGTTCATGAGGACCATGTGAAATTACTTTCCAGAGGTCTAGATTCACAGATTTAACACAATTCTTCAAACTAGTGAACCATGCATCAAAATGCGTACCACTGAAGATTGGTGGATGGGCCATGAGAACACACAGATTAACGCAACAAGAATATTGATGCACTAAAAACAAATAAGCACCTAAGATTGCAAGATCGATCTGCAGGTCGCTGGACCTTGAAGCAGATACCGGCTCTGATACCAACTGTTAGGGTGCTAGGCCCGGATACAGAGGGGGGGTGAATGTATCCCTCTAGGAATAATGCCCAATTTAAAAATCTTATGCTCACTAATAATGCTAGTTCGCAGACTAGACAAACTTGAAAGCTAATGAGCAGTTGCCGAACTAAATAAACACATAGTGAGATCACTAGAGTGCTAATAACAGATAGCTCAACTAGAAGTTCGCTCTCTTGACAGATAAAAATACTCAGAACAAAATCTGATCAAATCATTTACTCAACCTGTAAGCAAACACTAGAAGCGCCCCTATGCAAACATCTAGCGGAAACACAAATAGCCAAATCAAACCACAGCGCACAAGGGGTTTTTAGGTGGTTCGGTCCAGCAGACCTACATCCACCCCACACTCAACCCGAGTGTGGTTTCACTAGCTCACGCTAGAAACCGCAGACTCAGTCTGCAACAGGTGCTGCCACACAGCTTGACCAGGGGAACAACCTCCCCTCTTCCTCCAGACCAGGAGGGAACCAACCGGTGACTTCCAGTCACCAGCAAACCAGAGGTCGAAGACCTCTCTTCCTCCAACCGGAGGGACCCCTGGTCTTGAATCCACAAGCCCAGAACCGGAGACAAGTCTCCCTTCCTCCAAACCGGAGGGAACCCACAAGTAGCTCCCAGTTACTTGCAACCGGAGATCAGATCTCCCTTCTCCTGATCCACAGGAGGAACCCCGACCTCTCTACAGAGTTTCGGAAAGCACAGCAAACCAGAAAACAAAGGAAAAATAATAAACGAAAATAACTTCAGCAAACAGAAAGCTGAAACATGAAATGCACAATGTGGCTCTCAACGGAGCTGACTGGCCTGGATTTGATCCACGGTCAGTAGACAGATCTTCAGGTAAGCTTTTCTTCCTCTTCTCTTCTCTTTCACTCTCTCGATCTCTGCTCCTCTATACTCTTCGGCTCACACTTCTATCTCTCTCTTTCTCTTTCTTCTGCTCTCCTAATCTCTCACTCTCTGCTCTTCTCTTCTTTCTCTTTTCTTTTTCTATCAGGATCGTGGCTCTCTGTACGGACTCTTCTTCTCGCCAACTCGATCCCCCTTCTTCTGTGGAAGAAGGCTCATATATATAGCAGCAGCAGTAGCATCAGCATCAGCCCCGACGTGTGACCTCCACACTTTCAGCCCTAAATATTAGGACCACGTGGCAGTCTCTCAGCAGGCTTCATTCCAGCCTCGGATCACGTGCTGCCCAGGCACTGGGAAATGTTCTTCCTCGGACCTGCAAGGAGATGAAAAACCATTAAAACTGAGGGCCACAATAACTAAAGCTGCACGAAGTATGTAGTAGCAATTCTAGATGCACTGAGAACGACACGAGATACACACTGTAACAGAGATAACACAACAAAGAGAACGACACGAAGAAGATGAAAGCAACACGAGGTAAAAAGAAGAACGACACGAGATACATACGAAGACAAAACAGAAACCAACACGAAGTGTGGTTTCAACATACGAAAGACACGAGGTCTAGGAAGAACAACACGAAGACATAATACGGAAACGACACGAAGTGAAACAAGAACGACACGAAGTGAAACAAGCAGATATACGAGATGACACGAGATGCAACTGGAGGACAGAGAGAAGCGACACGAGGTTCACACAGAAACGACACGAGGTGGCACAGAAAGCAACACGAGGTGCTGCAATGTTCTACACGCAGTGGAACAAAAAATGACACGAAGACATGGAACAACACGGAGACGAAACAGTAACCGACACGAGTTGAAAACAACACGAAGACGAAAGACTGAAATCGACACGGAGTGTGGTCAAAGCGAGAAAGACACGAAGTCTAAAGCGAAAAACCAACACGAAGACAGAATACAAAGAAACGACTCGAAGTTAGGACAACAGTAGGAGAAGACTGCACGAAGTGAAAACAACACGAAGACAGAAGATGCCACGGCTATCACGACACGTGATGAAGCAGTGGGACCAGAAAGAAACGACACGAGGAACAACAGTAAGTGACACGAAGTTAAAGAGAAAAACAGCACGAAGTGAAACGACACGGGGTTCACTGGGAAACGAGACACAAGAGGGAAAAAGACACGAAGTCAGATCAACACGAAGACATAAACACAACACGAAGACATAGACACTAAAACAACACGAAGACGATGGATGCTACAGTGCAATGTCTAGACATGAAGTCCAATGCTAACGGCTGTACAGACTTGAAGGATAAGCCAGAGTATAGACTTGAAGAATGAGGGCGATGTACAGACTTTGATGCCCAAAGGCGATGAACAGTGAATCAGTGTATAGACTTCAAGGTTCATTGAAGAATGTACATACATCAAGAGATGCTTCAAGCCAATGTATAGACTTAGCTATGAGTGTGGGATGTACAGACTTTAGGCTGAACTCGTGCAAACACTGAGAATGTATAGGCTTCATGAAATGCATGCTACAGTGATGTATAGACTTAGACGCAACATGCTATGCAATGTACACACTTGATGTAATGCATGCCGATGTACAGACTTCAGTTGAAGTCAACCGAAGAGTGTATATACTTTATGAATGCATATGCTAAGACCAATGTACAAACTTGATCAGAATGTCTAGACTTCGCATGAACAGTCGATGTGTATGTCCAGACAAAGCTGACAGAGTTTACACTTGAACAAGTAATGCATGTGAAAGCTTTATGCAGGAGATAAACAGTCTGAACTTCAAATGCAATGACTTACACAACAAAATGACTCACAGTGATTAACATCAAACACCAATCATCAAAACCAAATCAATCAACAAAACCACAGCAATGAATGCTTTATGCATCGGTTTAACATGTAGCATGACTGAACATCAAATATGTTAATCTAAACTGAGCAGCAAGATGACTGAACATTTGATTAACTCACATCAACAACCAATCATCAAAACCACAGGGGCACAACAGTTTGGGCTTGTTTTGCCTAAACCGTGATTTTCGTGATTTTTAGGGTCGGCCGGTAAACGGTGACCGTTTGCGGTTCAGTTAGTTTCTAAATGACCGCAGGGATGTTAGAATCCCATCCACGTAGTTTTCGTGCGATTTGGTGTTCATTCGAGGCCGGTAGAAGTCCGGGAACCTCGGTGACCCACTTAGGGTTGATTTGGTAAAATCGCCCGAATCTTGCGTTTTTGATGTTGCATGTGGGGTTTGAAGTCCCCTGGTGTTGTCTTTTGTCGTTGCGGTGTGTTTCCCCTGCGTTTCGGCGTGAATGGGGCGTGGAACGGGCCAATCCGGCCATTCCTCTGTTTTCCCGCCGTAACCGAAGTAGCGGTCTAGCCAGCGACCGTCACTTGCTTTTGACGGCCTTACGATGGACCGTTATTTGGTTTGAGGGTTTATTAGCCCTTTTGCTTCTGGGTAAGCGACGGCCCTAGCTTGGAGCGTCGTTCCCGTGTAACGCGTCGGTGCCTGGCCGTTACTTTGCTTTCATCGTTTTTCCTTGGGGTTAAGTCAGCCGATCTAACGCGCTTGACCCAGCACGTCAGATGGAAATAACGCGCCTTGCCCTGGCCGTTACTTTCCGTTGACTGACTTTGACCTGTTGAGGCGGTTCCTCTGACGGATGTGTTCCCATCCGATGTTTTGAGTATAACGTGCCTGCCCCTGGCCGTTATATTCTGCGTGGATGAGGTTGGGTGGCTGTCCCGTTGGAAGCGACGGTGGAGCCCCTGTGCGTCGTTAGAGAGTAACGCGCTCACCCCTATCCGTCGTTTGCTGTGGTGTTGGGTTGAGGGTGGCTATGCCGTTGTGAGTAACGGATAGGCCCCCGTGCGTCGTTTGGTTCTGACGGCCCTCCCCTGCCGCGCTGTTTCGTGAGTGACGCGCCTGGTTTAGCGCGTTGCTTCGTTTTGGGTTTGGGTGGCTATGCCGTTGGGAGTGACGGTGGAGCCCCTGTGCGCCGTTTGCTTGTAACGCCCCTGGCCCCGTGCGTTACTTGGCTTTTGTGTGCTTTGTAGGTTGTTAGGGTGGTGTGAGCGACGGCCTGTGTCCGTCCGTCGTTTGGGAAATAACGCCCCTAAGCTAGACCGTCACTTGCTAATAACAGTCTAGGGCCTGTGCGTTGCTTCCCTTGTGCCTTGGTTTTCCGCCCGATGATTCTGTGTGTCTTGGCTTGTCCTTGTGGTCTGCCCGTTGTCCCGTGGATGTCTTCCGACGTCCTATGAGGGTTAAGACTACGTTGTGAGGTAGCCAGAAGTCTTCTTACTTGTGGTAGGATCCTTGATCCCACTCTTGTATGCTTTTGTTGTTTGGGTTTCGGTCACCCCGGTGTGACCCAGTGGTTGACGTGTGACCTTGTCTGTGCGTGTCTTGGCGGTTCTGTCCTATCCAAGACGCTGCTTCTGGATGTTTCGAGGTGTTGTTCTACCTCGGTTTGCATGTCCAGCTGTGCTGAGGGTTCTTGGCGTTTCCCTTAGGTCTCCGTGTGTTGTTTTCTGCGGAGTGTGGTTTCTTTGGCTTAGGATTAGACCGATTGGCGGCTTGTTCCGCTGTTTGTGACGATCTTGCCGTTTAGTCGTTTGACTCAAGGATCATTACGTAGGAGGTCTAGTTGCTTGCCTTGAGTTGTCGGCGGTGGTGATGCTGCCATTTGGTGCTTAGAAGTACGAGTAGATGGGCGTGGTTGCCTGTCTGTACTTCGGCACTTGTGTTTTGAACTTCTATGTCGTGTGAAGCCTCCACTTGTGTGACCTAAGGCCTAGAGGTGCCGACCCGCTAGCGGATGGCGGAGGGGTTTTCCCGGTGAGCGGTTTTTAGTTAGTTCCGCGGGCTCCTAGTCAACGGTGGCGTCCTGCCGAGGGAGAATACTAGCTAGAGGACCTGGCTTAGACTATAGCCAGTGTGTGCACACGTGGTCAGGGACTGAGGACTTACGTCGACGGGCGTGACCCTGACTAGTTACTTGTTTGCTGTTACTGTTTGGTTCAGCTGGTGTCTACATCTCTGCTATTGTTACAGCAGTACTGTAGGTGAGACACTTGAGGTGCAGCATGAGACGTCAGTGGACGCAGCTGGCTTTTTAAGGAGGTGCTTCCGTCACGTGACGCGTAGCTCTACGCGTTTTCTTGCGCGTTGTGACCTTTGTGAGTTGCCCATTCGTGGCTGTGCTCGAGGTCAGTGTTCTGTCGTCTGCACGATGTTCTGATCGTGCGTGGGGCTTTGTGCACGGCGTTCTCTGTCGTGTTTTGTCTGTTTCCCGGTGTCGGCGTTCGCCTTCGCCTTTGTTTGGGCTGGTTGACAGGCCGATGTACCCTTCTGTGTGAGTTTAGGGTCATCCACCTGTTGCCTTTTTGTTTGGAGTAGTTTGGGATGCCGAGGTTAGTTCGGTAGCCGCTTGTTTGGTGCGGGTTCTCACCCTCTCCTGCGTGTTCCCTACTCCTACTTCCCGTCTGTTCCTTTACAGCTTTGTAGTGTAGCTTTTCTGCTTTGCTACGTTGCTGTTCTTGCTGCGTTTGTTGCTGCTTCCGTTGCTTTTGCTTTGTGCGTTTTCCAGTGGGGATCCGCGTGACCCCTACTGAGTTTCTGTTGAGACTCACCCCTGCTACTTTTCAGGTGGGTTTCGACGTCTGCCTCTGCTGTTCCTGGCGGAGTGCTCGCTTGCTGTTGTAGCTGCCAGCTGTACCTGCGTCGGGATTCTCCCGACTTCTATGTACGTTCCTTTCTGTCAGACCGTACTGTGCTAGACTTGTTGTCTTTCCTTTGGGCTGGACTCTATGTATAATTGTAATTGTTGATTTATTAATGAAAAGGTAATTTTATTTCTGCTACTTTAGCAATCCAATCTAATGAAATTTAATTGCTTACTGTTATATCTCTGTGGCTTCAATGTACTCTACACATGCCCTCCTAACCCTTCAGGGGCCTCATCAGCCTCTTGGGTGGCCTCCCCAGTTCTTGGTATCGGTGTATCGATGTTATCGGTATATCGGTATCCTGAACTCTGGGTCGTTACACTCTGTGTATTCCCTACGGGCTGTAGGAAGATGATCTGAGGCTGTTCAGATCATGGGTTTGGGCAGGTTTTGCCCAGAAGCTGTGTGATAGCGGTTGTTTGCGTAGCAACGCAAGGGAAGCCTCACACGATTGTGTGAGGGGTGGATGTAGGTATCGTGATTGAGACCGAACCACCTAAAAATCTAGTCCAGTGTGGTTTGCCTGTGCTTCATTATGATTGCTCTTCGATAGATGTATGCTATAGGACCAACATTTCTACTATAATCCAGCACTTGTGGTTGAGTTCGTTTACACTCCATTTTAATTCATAGCTTTTCGTATTAAATCGTCATAGAAGGGGCTGATCTATTCACCCCTCCCCTCTAGATCCGCCAATCACCATATAACACGTGGTATCAGAGCTTGGTCTCTCTGTATGTGGTCAAACGACCTTGAGAGAGCTGGTGATATGGCATCTAGGGGTCCCATGCCCGAAGGGCAGTCTATTAACAAGCCTCCATTCTTTTCAGGGACTAACTATCCCTATTGGAAAAATCGCATGGAGGTCTTCATTATCAAGACCATGAAATTTGGAAGGTGGTCAGCAAAGGACCATTTGAGCTGACTGATGATGAGGACACCTGGACCAAAGAACAAATCAGATGGTCAACTCTAAACTGGGGAGCCAAGCACATACTCCAGTGCACCCTTCATCCCGTTGAGTACTCAAGAGTCTCCACATGCAAGACAGCAAAAGAAATGTGGGACCGTCTTGAGGTAATTTATGAAGGGACATCGCAGGTACGTGCTACCAAGGCAAATCATCTAGTGTCTGAGTATGAAAGATTTAAAATGAAACATGAGGTATCAATTTCAGACATGTATGCTAGGTTAACTATGCTTACTAACAGCCTGACAGAGCTAGGTAAGAGCTACAGTGAACAGGAGATCGTGAGGAAAATACTCAGATCATTGACTCCTGCCTGGCATACAAAAGCCACCGTGGTCGAGGAGTCCAAGGACCTATCAACTATCAAAGTGGAGGAGCTAATAGGGTCCTTGATGACCTACGAGATAAATTTGAAGAACAAGGAGGAAACCGAGGTAAGTAAGAGGAAACCTCTGGCTCTCAAGGCAGGGCCAAGCTCTAAAGACATGTCAAAAATTAAAGATTCAACAACTAGTAA
This sequence comes from Amorphophallus konjac, assembly GCA_022559845.1. Taxonomy (NCBI): domain Eukaryota; kingdom Viridiplantae; phylum Streptophyta; class Magnoliopsida; order Alismatales; family Araceae; genus Amorphophallus; species Amorphophallus konjac. The sequence continues at coordinate 236,372,277 of CM040121.1, read as the reverse complement.
TTCTGACGAAGATGAAGTTGCAATGCTTACAAGGAAATTTAGAAGATTTCTAAGAAAAGAAGGTAAAGGCTTCACAAGTAGGAAGCCAAAGGTAAAGAAGAGTTTCAAACAAAAATTTGAAAACCCCAAGAAGACTGATAAGTTGGTCTGTTATTCTTGCAGGAAACCCGGACATATTAAAGCTGAATGTCTAGAAGAAAACAAGAAGAAAATGCCCAAATGGAAGGGAAAGAAGAAACAAGCCTTGATCTCTACTTGGAGTGATGAAGAAGAGGAGGAAAGTAAAGAGAGCTCAGATGATGATGAAAATGAAGACCTATGCTTAATGGCAATAGGAGACAAAGATGACGAGGTAAGATCTCCTTTCGAGCATTTTTCAACTGATGACTGGAAAGAAGCATATTTTGAATTAATGGACAAGTATGAACTGTACAAAAAGGAAAACAAAGCTCTCAAGAAGAAAGTAGAAAATCTTATGCATGATCAAACTTCAAATGATGAACTTGTATGTCTTCAAAGTGAAAATGAGGATCTTAGAAAAATGGTTGAAAATCTTGAGGAAGGTAAAAAGGAATTGAAGGATTTAGAAGATGAAAATGAAATGCTTAGAGAGGAGATTGATGAGCTGAAAATCAAGATGCAGGACTATGTGAAAGACAACAAATTGTGTAATGAAAAATGTGAGGCAATAAAATAGGTTAATGCTCAACTTCTAAAAGACAATGAAAACCTTCAAAAGGATCTTACAGACAAACAAACTTCTCTTGAAAAATCTGTTGATGAAAGTGAGAACCTAAATCCCTTGCTAGGGACTAAGATAAATTTCAATAGAGAAGGCCTTGGATATGATCCATCCAAGAAGAAAACTTTTGAAATGAAAACCATGACATTTGTATCATCATCTGATGCTTCAACTTCTAAAACTGAATCTGGCAAAGCTCAAGAAAATCCAAAGAACAAAGGAAAAGAAAAAGTTGGAGAACCGCTTAAGAAAACCACCATCAAACATAATCAAAAACCCTAAGAGGTTAAGCACCAAACTCCTCCCAAGTTTCCTCAGCACAAGGGTGGAAGAGAATTCCACCATAGGACAGGTCAGCACTTCCCCCAAGGCAAGTCGGCACTTGGATGGTCAGCCAGTAGATACTATCCTAGATACCCACAGGCAGGTCGACACTTCCCCTATAGAGAGTCGACACCCTTTGCTCCCAGAAGCAGTTATAGGAGAGCTGAATGGCAGACAGGTTGACACCTCCCCCTTCACAGGTCGACACTCCAGGGAAACAGAACCTGGTATGGGGAGTCTGGGTACGAGACATGTCGACACTTCCCCCTTCACAGGTTGACACCTTCATCTCCCATGGGCAGTTATGAGTCATTTTATCCCATGTTTGCCAAATTCACATACCCTAGGCCTCATGACACCTTCTATCACTACAATAACCCAAGCAATTGGAACACGTGGACTAGGAAGCAATCCTCTTTTGGCACGTACAAAACCTCTAAAGATCAAAAGGTCAAAAAGGAGAAAAAGGACATGAACCAAGAAAGGAAGAATCAGAATAACCAAAAAAGCAAAGCCACTCCAAAGATGAAAAAGATTTGGATTTCTAAGTCAATGTTATCTTGCCTTGATCAGATGAAAAAATTATGGGGACCCAATTATTCTTGGGTTCCAAACATCGTCACTTGATTCCATGTGCAAGAGTGTCTTACAGCTGTACATAAATGTTGGTATCTAGATAGCGGCTGCTCAAGACACATGACAGGGGACATGATGAAGTTCTGTCCTTTAATTGAGAAGGAAGGTGGACACATCACGTTTGGAGGGAACAACAAAGGAAAAATTGTTGGTACAGGTAAAGTTGGTAAGAATCCCTCCAACTCAATTGATAATGTTCTGCTTGTTGATGGCCTAGAATATAATTTATTGAGCATAAGCCATCTTTGTGACAAGGGTCACACGATAGTATTTGATTCTCATGAATGCAGGATCCTGCACCCAAATTCTAATGAAACCAAGTTTTCTTGTAAGAGAGTTAATAATGTATACATGATTGATCTAGATGACCCTGCACATGAAAATCTTTATCTTGCTGCTTCCAAAACTGATTTAGCATGTTTGTGGCATCGTAGACTAGGCCATGCTAGTTACAATGCACTTCATAAACTGGTGAAGCACTCAATTGTCAAGGGTCTGCCTAAAATAAAATTTAAAAAGAATGCTAAATTTTATGATTCTTGTGTTCAAGGAAAACAATCTAGGAAGTCATTTAAAAGCAGAACAGAAAGCTTATCTTCTAAACGACTTGAACTAATACACATGGACTTGTTTGGTCCGACTAAAACTGTTAGCTTAAGTGGAAAGAGGTATGGTTACGTTCTAGTAGATGACTTCTCTAGATACACATGGGTGTTCTATCTTGCTCACAAAAATGATGCATTTGATGAATTTCAGGCTCTTTATATGCAGGTCAAGCAGGAAGGAAAGTTTAAGATCTCCAACATACTTTCGGATCATGGTGGAGAGTTTGATAACGCTCAATTTGATAGTTTTTGCAGGACTGAAGGGATAACACACAGGTTTTCATCACCAAGAACCCCAGAATAAAATGGGTTAGTTGAGAGAAGGAATAGGACTCTGGTAGAGATGGCTCGCACAATGCTCGTTGAACGGTAACTTCCTAGAAGGTATTGGGCAGAAGCGGTCAACACTGCTTGCTACATCATAAACCGATCCATGGTAAGACCCTTCACCAAGAAAACCCCCTACGAGTTGCTGAAAGGTAAACAACCATCTCTATCTCATCTAAAAGTTTTTGGATCTAAATGTTACATTCATAATAATGATAAGAGAGAACTAGACAAATTTGAGCTGAAGAGTGATGAAGGTATCTTTTTGGGATACTCAAACAGGTCTAGAGCTTATAGAGTCTACAACAAGAAGACTCAATGTGTGGAAGAGTCACCCCATGTCACCTTTGATGAATCTAACGATGAAAATTCTTGCAGGCAAGATGATGATGGAGAATTCCTAAATGCAAACGATAAGGAAGAATCTCCACATGAGGAGACACAGGGAAATGAGGAGCAAGGAGAATCGAGCAATGCTCGGGTCATTGATGCAGACAGAGGTAATTCTCAACCTAAAATAAGAGTATTGAAGGATCATCCTTTAGAGAATATCATAGGCAATTTGCATGACCCACCTAAGACTAGGTCTCATTTCAGAATCGTTGATGAAATTGAACAACTTGCCCTTGTGTCTCAAACAGAATCGAAAAACATTGAAGCATTAAAAGATAAAAATTGGATAAACTCCATGCATGAAGAATTAAACCACTTTGAACGAAATAATGTGTGGCATCTAGTTCCAAGACCTCAAGAGAAAACTGTCATAGGAACAAAGTGGGTTTTTAGGAATAAACTAAGTGAAGATGGTAGAATAGTGAGAAATAAAGCTAGGCTAGTGGCTCAGGGATATAATCAAGAATTTGGCATAGATTTTGAAGAATCCTTTGCCCCTGTAGCCCGGCTAGAGATAATTAGGATTTTGCTTGCATTTGCATATGCCCATAAGATCAAGTTACATCAAATGGATGTTAAAAGCGCCTTCTTGAATGGTTTTATAAAAGAAGATGTATATGTGAAACAACCCCCTGGCTTTCAATGCTCTCAATTTGAAAATCATGTTTATAAGCTAGACAGGGCATTGTATGGGCTAAAGCAGGCACCCTGAGCGTGGTATGAAAGACCGAGCTCATTCCTCACTGAGCAAGGCTACATGCGAGGTAAAGTAGACCAGACATTGTTCACTAAAACTCAAGGTAAGGACATCTTGCTAGTCCAAATTTATGTAGATGACATACTGTTTGGGTCTACAAAACCTAAAATGTGTGAAGAATTTGCCAAGCTCATGACTAACGAGTTTTAAATGAGTTTAATGGGAGAACTGAAATTCTTCCTTGGTTTGCAGATAACTCAAAGCAAGGAAGGGTGCTTCATTAGCCAGGCCAAGTACATTTCTGAGTTACTCAAGAAATATCAAATGAACAACCTCAAAGCTCTTGCAACTCCAATGAGCACCAACACAACCATGGATGTTGATTTGAAAGGAAAATCAGTGGATGCCAAGGTCTATCGAGGTATGATTGGATCTCTTCTCTATCTTACAGCAGCCAAACATGATATTCAATTTTGTGTTGGTATGTGTGCTAGATACCAATCTGATCCTAGAGAATCCCGCTTGAGTGCTGTCAAGCGTATCTTTCGATACCTTGCTGGAACTCAAGACCTAGGGATTTGGTACCCTGCATCTTGTGATTTTGAACTTGTCTCTTATTCAGATGCAGACTATGCTGGATGTAAATTAGATAGAAAAAGTACCAGTGGGTATTGCCAATTTTTGGGAGGATGTCTGGTGTCTTGGGCATCTAAGAAGTAACACTCTGTTGCACTATCTACTGTAGAGGCAGAATACGTCACTGTAGGGAGTTGTGGATTAAACATCAGCTCCAAGACTATCAAATCAATATTGGTTGTGTTCCCATATTGTGTGATAACACTGGTGCCACAAATTTGACGAAAAATCCAGTCCAGCACTCTAGGACCAAACACATTGAGATAAGACACCATTTCATTCATGATGAAGTAAATAAAAAAATTTTTAGATTGGTATTTGTGGATTCACAACATCAACTTGCTGATATCTTTATCAAACCTCTCTCTAACGAAAGATTTTCTTATCTTAGACGAGAGCTTGGATTGTGTAATCCTTTAAATGCCAACTAGTCTGTCTGATATCATGGATGATTGTGGATGTCATGTTTTTGAAATTGTTCTTGTGGTGCTTGATTCAAACATATGAGTATGCTTGGTCTCAATAAATCTTCCACTCAGGGGGAGCTTGCTTCGTGTGTAAATATTGTTGTTTTTGTTTTAGCACACTAGTTTGATGTTTGCTATATGTGTCATCTTCGCATGCTAGGATTAGTCTGCAATTACATGCCAACACTTGCATTGCATGAAATAAATGTCTCCCTCACTGTCATGTGCAAACAAAAAGAAGATCAGTTGATTTCTAAAATCAATTGGAGCACACTCAAGCTAGATAGAGATCATCAGAAGTCTATCAAATTTGATTGGAGGAAATATGAGTTCTTCTAAAGCAGTGCAGACCTGAGTTCCCTTGAGCATCTGGTTTGTACCACAAGCAGGTCGACACTTCACCCTTAGAGTGTTGACACTTCAGTTGAAGTCTGCTGGATCATAGCTTCTGTTATGCATCAAGAGGTCGACACTTCACTAAAGAAGGTCAACCTTGGTAGAACTGTCCTCTCACCTAAAGCTGGTCAACACCCCTCTCTACCTCTATGGCATCACTCCGGTTCATTTCTCATCTCACAACCCTTCTTGAACCTTCCAATGCCTTGTCGATCTTCTTATCATCTATAATAGCGTTGTTTTTCATTGGTCTATGTGATCCTTGGTCAGCAATTCAGGGGGAGTTAAATGGATTGGATTTCATCCCTAATACACCCTATGTTAGGAAATTGTACAACTTCCTCCAGTCTTAATAATGGTTTAGATGGTTTACTGTTTATAACTCTAATCCATGTGGTATATTATCTGACAAGTACCTATCTTGTAAATTGGAATAGGATTAAAACATATTGATGGAAGTAACTGTTCATATCCATGTTCTATCTTTCTAAAAGTCATGAGTAAGAGGGCATTACTGATTGAAGAACAATGACTGGGTATTGTCCTTAAACTCAAAACCAGAACCATCAGCAAGGGAATACGCCTCGTAAACAAAAAAAAGGGAAAAGGATTAATGCAGAGCACTGATTTGGTTACTGAGAAACTGGGTAAAACCTATGTCATGAAGTACCAAGTTTTATCTGTCTCAAAATTGTGTTGCAATAAACATCATGACAGAGCAATGGCACTACAGTGTTGAGTAACTGGGATCATTTCACCTGAGACGTGATTTGTCTCACTTAAAAAGACACTACAAGTGCTACCTCTGTTCTCCAAAAGAAGAAGTAACACAGTTATCACACTAAGTAGCTGGGGATTCTGGCCTCTGATCAAGGTGTCTACTCATGTCAAAGGTGTGATTTAACTAAAGTTACTCGTTGATCTTTTCAAAAAAAAGGGAAGGGAAAAGAAGGTAATGGTTGAAAATATGTTTTGGGGTTAACTCTTTGCTGAAATAAAAAGGTTTGTGTTTAATTTCAATACTTAACAATAATCTTCTCAGTTTAACCCAATGAAATTGACGAGTAAGGTGGATAGTCTGTGGATAGGAAAAATGCTTTATTGATTAATGTTTTAATTCTATCCCGATTTTTTTTCATAACCGGTAGCTGTTAACAGTGTCACCACAGTTTTGGGGATTTATAAACCTTAAACCATAATACCAAAATAAATGGGGGATTAGTTCAATTTCTTTTAACTAATGGGTGTGAGTTTTTATTATCCTTTAACTCCACCAAATAATAGGTCATTTGACCACTGTTGACCAGAGAGTTATAAACCCACAGTTCCTTCACTTTCAGCCCTTCACCTGTACCCCCGCGGTTCACCTCCTTACACCTTGTGACCGCCAGCATCGCTCGAACCGGTGGAGGCTACCCTCGAGAGGTCGACAGCTCTCCTCTGCACCTCTCGTGAGTGCCCTTCTTCCTCTTGCCGTGCCCTTCTTCCCTTCCATCCCCTTGTGCCCTATTTCTGCAAATGGTGCCACCGGTCACCAGAGGGAAGAAAGTAAAAGCTACCGCAGGAGGAAAGAATGCCAGCAGTCCAGACTTCATCACCAAGGAACCACGATCGAAGAGGATAAATGATCGGCGGGGCTACACAGATGGAACTACAAGAATCTACTGCCGTCCATGCACCTTCGCCAACGCCAGATGCCAGTGCTGGGAAGAAAAGGTCAGCCGTCCGCAAGACTTCAACATAGCAGGAACAGCTGGTTAAAATGAAAACGGCAGGGATCCGCAAATCCTCCATAGAGAAAGGTCAGTCTGCTGCTAAGAGAAAATCTTCCACCAAAGAGAAAGAGAAAGAAGTCAAGGAATCATCTTACTCCGATGCCCCAGATGCTTACCAGCTCCAGGACAGTGATCCCTCTCGCATCCTGTTTCCTCGGTATGTTGACTTCTCTGACCAGAAGATGCTTGATAATTTTCCTTAACTACTACCAATGTTTGAATTTCAAGGTTGGGTTGAGTTCATGAGCACACACACACAGTCTATTACCCTAAGCTTGTGTGGGAATGGTACCACAACATATGGGTTGAATTAAATGGTCAGATATGGACTGAAGTTCAAGGTGTTTCCATTCATATAAAACCCCGCCTATTTTAGAAGACATGGCACATTCCTAATGAAGGATTGATTGAAGAAGATTTTTCTTATGATTTAGAGGAAGCTTATACTATTGCGGCAGGAAAGCCTATCCAACCTGATGCTCTTATCACATCCATAAACACCAATCACTTTCCTCCTTTGCAACGACTTCTGCATCACATCCTCACCATAATTATTACACCACAAGGTGGAGGCAGAAGCAGACTAACCGAGACTCAACGGTTTCTTCTCTACTGCATGTTCAAAAATATGAAAGTTTGTCTTCCAGACATTATTATAAATGTGATGAAAGGATGTAATGATAAAAAATGACATCTATCTTATGCTGCTCATTTAACCACCGTGTTCATCAGGGCAGGCATCTCACTGGATGGTGAGAGAGCAATTTCCATTCCAAAATCCAATGTCTATTGTCAGAAATTCATTACAACATTTATGCATTTCAAAAAGAAAGGAGACAGGATAGTGAGAGATCTTCCTGGCTATGAGACAGAACAAGGTCCAGCAGTTCAATCAGCCCAACCACAGGTTGCTCCAGGCACACAAGTTGGAGCTATAGTTCCTTTTGGAACTCCTCCACCCACTTCACCTCCTCAGGTATTCACAGAGTCTGATGCACCGCTAGAGTTCCATACACACACATCTGCACGAGACCAAGCAGGAACAAGCTCAAATCATTCTCTTCATCCCACTATAATGCAATTTCTACAAGAGCAATTTACTGCCATGAAGTATGAAATTTTTAAGTTGAACCGCAATCAAGAGCTTTTGCACACCCAAATGATGCAAGTCAGTGCACAAAATGAAACCATTATGCACGAGCTGAAGGAACTTCGTACAGAAACACAAATGAAAACCACAGAACTTCGCCAACAAATTCAAGAGCTCTCTTTACATCATTTACAGCTCCAAGATGCAGTAGTTCACATCTCTTCACAGCTTAGTTCCTTTTGTTCTATTCATTGGCTTGGACGGAAGGTCCGAACCAAGCAAAGGAGGTTTCTTTCTTTTTTTTTTGTTCATTGACTTGGACGGAAGGTCCGGGCCAAGCAAAGGAGTTCTTTTTGTTCATCGACTTGGACGGAAGGTCCAAGCCAAGCAAAGGAGGTTCTTTTTGTTCATCGACTTGGACGGAAGGTCCGAGCCAAGCAAGAAAGTCCCTTTTTTATATATATTCATTGACTTGGACGGAAGGTCCGAGCCAAGCAAGGAAGTTCCCTTCCTTTTTTTTTTCATTGACTTGGACGGAAGGTCCGAGCCAAGCGAGAAGACTCTTTTTTTTTTATTCATTGGCTTGGACGGAAGGTCCAAGCCAAGCAAAGGAGGTTTCTCTTTTTTTTGTTCATTGACTTGGATGGAAGGTCGGGGCCAAGCAAAGGAGATTTTTTTTGTTCATCGACTTGGACGGAAGGTCCGAGCCAAGCAAAGGAGGTTTCTCTTTTTTTTATTCATTGACTTGGACGGAGGGTCCGGGCCAAGCAAAGGAGTTCTTTTTGTTCATTGACTTGGACGGAAAGTCCAAGCCCAGCAAAGGGGGTTTCTCTTTTTTTTGTTCATTGACTTGGACGGAGGGTCCGAGCCAAGTAAGAAAGTTCTTTTTTTTTTATTCATTGACTTGGACGGAAGGTCCGAGCCAAGCAAGGAAGTTCCCTTCCCTTTTTTTTTATTGACTTGGACGGAAGGTCCGAGCCAAGCAAGAAGGCTCTCTCTTTTTTTTCCTCTTCCTCTTTTCTTCTCTCTTTTCTTTTTGGTATGAAATTAATGCTGTAGTAGGGAAGGGGGGATGTTTTACATAGGGATTGGTCATCTGTCGGTGTGGCTGCCAGTGGCTGTGCATCTGTCAGCCTGCGTGTCGACGGCTCATCATCTGTTGGCTCAGTCGCCGACTGTCGACATCCGTCGGATTGGAGCCCCGACGGTTGAACATCTATCAGGTTGAAGCCCCGATGGCTGGACATCTATCTGATTAAAGCCCCGATTGGCTGAGCATCTTTCGGATTAGGGCCCCGATCGGCTGAACATCTGTCGGGTTAAAGCCCCGATTGGCTGAGCATCTTTCGTATTAGGGCCCCGATCGGCTGAACATCTATCGGATTAAAGCCCCGATTGGCTGAGCATCTATTGGATTAAAGCCCCGATTGGCTGAACATCTATCGGACTAAAGCCCCGATTGGCTGAGCATCTATCGGATTAAAGCCTCGATTGGCTGAACATCTATCGGACTAAAGCCCCGATTGGCTGAGCATCTTTCGGACTAGGGCCCCAATCGGCTGAACATCTATCAGATTAAAGCCACGATTGGCTAAGCATCTATCGGATTAAAGCCCCGATTGGCTGAACATCTATCAGACTAAAGCCCCGATTGGTTGAACATCTATCGGACTAAAGCCCCGATTGGCTGAACATCTGTCGGTCCGGCCGAAAGGTCGTGACGCCGACCATGTGAGAGATTTATTGGGTGGATGGCCGAAGGCCGAAGGTAAAAGACCATGTCTGCCTCGAGACCTTCTTTCCTTTCTTCTCTTCTTCCTTTGCGTGGAGAGACGGGTGCGAAAACCACGTCTGCCTCATGACTTTTCTTTCTTCTTTTCTCTTTCTTTTACGTGAAGAGGCGGGTTCGAAGACCACGCCTACCTCATATCTCCTTTCTTTTTGTTCTTCTCTTCTTTTCTCATTAATACCCTCAGATTGGGGTGTATTCCTCTCAACATGCCCCCAGGTTGGGGTGTAACTTCTCTTCTGTTCCCCCAAGTGGGCTGTATCTTTCATGGCTTCCAGGCCCCCAGACGGGGTGTAACTTCTGCTTCTTATGCCCCGTAGTGGGGTATGTTTCTTTTTTCGGGTGCCCCTAGGCAGGGTATAGTCTTTGCTTCTCATGCCCCCCCATCGCGGGGTGTAGTTCTTCCCCAAATGCCCCCGAACCGGGGCAGATTTTCTTTGAATACTACCCCAAACCGGGGTGAGTTCTCCATGGCTTCCATGCCCCCATATCGGGGTATATATTTCTTCTTCAAACGCCCCTAAGTCGGGGTGAATTCTTCATGGCTTCCACGCCCCCTATCGGGGTATATATTTCTTCTTCAAACGCCCCTAAGTCGGGGTGAATTCTTCGTGGCTTCTACGCCCCCTGTGGGGGTATATACTTCTTCTTCAAACGCCCCTAAGTCGGGGTGAATTCTTTATGGCTTCCAGGCCCCCCTGTGGTGGGATATGTTGCTTCTTTAAATGCCCCTTGGGCGGGGCATACCTTTCTTCATATGCTCCCAAGTCGGGGTGTATGTCTCTTTGCTTCTGTACCCCCCGACCGGGGCGTATTCTTGCTCTCTTTTCTTTTATACGCCCCTATGGCGGGATATATTTCTCTTCATGCCCCCCTAGATCAGGGTGTAACTCTGTTGCTTGTTGTGTAGATTCTTCTACTTCTTATGCCCCCGTGGCGGAGTGTGTTCCTTCTTATTATCCCCCATGGCGGGGTATATGCATGCTCTCTGCAGGAGTGGTGGCCGTACTTGGCCTCATTGCTATGAAGCCTTCCCCGCAGCAGGCCGTAATTCATCAAGCTAGAGTTGCGGCTTGTTGGATCTTCGAATAGCCATTCGAGGGGCTGTCTTATGCCGGATAGGGGCAGCAAGAAGGTGGAATACTAGGGTCTTTGTTCTCCTGGTTGGTAATGCTTGCCAGCCCCCCCTTTTTTCCTTTCTGTTCTTCTCTTCTTCCTTTTTGTGCAATGGACCAAGGTGGGTGTGCAGGAGAGCGCTCACCCCCTCAGGGAGGGGATGAGTGGTCCGCTCCACCGCATCAATCCCGTAGTGGTAATATTTGTTCAGCACGGGTCTTGGTGGATATGGCCGTATAACCCTCTCTCGTCAGTTCTTTCTCTTTGTCCTTTTGTTTCTTTCTTTTCTACCCTTTTTTTTTCTTTTCTTTTCTTTTCTGCTATCTAGAGGCTTCATCGTCTGGGTGGCCCTTGCAATCAGCAGCCATGGTGTAAATGTGAAAGTTCATAATAGAAGGGCCTTTGATAAGCCTAGATGATCATTCACTATTCCATTGATATGCATCACCGTTACAGGTAACTATCACCCCTAAAAAAAGGGGTACATCCGGCAACGGCCGATCATGTAGCCAGTGTCAGTTTAGATGGATGCTGACAGGACGAGGCATCACCAATGTCTGGTAACATTGTTTTTTTAGACTTCCTAGCATTGCTCGAAAGAGACCTAGCATGTCCTTCAGGGCACGCTGTTCTTCGGCCGGTGTGGTGTGGCTACACTGGTCGCCTTCAAGTTGGGCATTTGGTGAGGGCGTGGTGGGTCTACCATGTACTTGCCCATCCTTAATTCGCTCTTCTTGATCAAGTCTTTGACAACATCTTTAAATACGCAACAGTCCTCAATGAAATGAACGCTCATCTGATGATATAGGCAGAATTGGGGGCCATCCCTTCTTTCGAGGTCGTTCGGTCTCTTCGGTTCCGGAAGCACAACTTTGCCATATTCTTGAACCCATTCGAAGAGGATCCGAGTCTTATCTCTCGGGAAGGAGTAGGGCTTCTTCATTCTATACCATAATGAAAGTCTCTGGTCAGCAGGCCTAGTGGAGGAAGCTCTGGCCGCGATCTTTGTTCTCCCCTGTTGTCGCTCGAAGGCTTCGAGGTCTGGGGGGAAAATTTTTTCTCGTGCCAACTGCTCATCGGCTGATCACTTTTCCTCACTCTGGGCAGTGGTGGTCAGGCAATATTTTGCCAGGAAGACCTCGGCATCAGATGCTAGGCCACTTAGCTCTTCAAGAGTTTTGACCTCAATATCCATGGCCCTTTGTATTATTTCACCCTTCAGGCTTCTTAGGAGTCTTTGGACGACGCCCCCGCAATTTGGAGGGTTTCCACATTCTTCACGGGGGTTTCCCCCTCTCCTCGCATAGTCCAAGGCGGGCCCATCACCTCTTTGGTCAGCTACTTGTGATTCGGCCTCGAAGACTTTGCTATTGAGCCGCCTCATTTTTGCCCCTCGTTCGGCCCTCAGCTTATTTATCCCTGTTGGCGCTATCAAGCTCGGGTATGAGTCGGACGATCGGCGAAGAAGGTTTGTTCCTGGCGTCATGCGAGGTATCGAGGGTGCATGCTGCAGTCGCTGGAAGGGGGTGCCCACAGTGTAATCATGTATCATTCGGGACATTGCTAGCGGTGGTGGTGGGACCTCGGATGGCTCACAGCCGCCCCAGAAGGTCCCAGAAGAGGGCCCTGCCCGCCCGGGCACTGCTAGGCATAAACTTGTCTTGGTCGATTTCCCTCTTGACGCCTCGACTTCGTGCAATTCTTCAAATAAGCTTGCCGTCATGGCGAGGGTGGGTTGATGGAAGTTGGAGGTGCTGCCTCCCGCCCTGGCTTCAAATGGGGCCGGCGAGATCATGTTGTCATGGCTGGCAACGCCTTGTCCTTGAAGAGTCGACATTGCTGCCCCCAGGCCCCCATATGGAGGAGAGTCATGATGAGGGGCCTCCTCACTAGACGGCGGGAAGTACGTCTCTTCATTTTCTCTTTCACCGGTTTGGGCTGAGCCGTGCCCGGTCGAGAGTGTGTAGCAAGAGAGGACAACGCCACTCCTCCTATTCTTTGAAGTCTCCCTTTCCTTCCGCTCTGGGCTTGGTGTATGCTCCTGCGATAAATCATCTAGTGCATGCAGCGCCTTAGATTTCCCTTCGGCTTCTTGCTCTAGGCCTAGGGGCTCTGAATGCCCGCACAGGACACATTCATCGGTGCATGTTGAGGGAGCCTTGAGTGCCTCTTTGGGTGACAGGTGGTACAGAGACACCATATTGACTGTTCTCTTCAGATCGGGCATCTCATGCGAACGTGGAGGGCCCACTTTATGTTCGCCCAATTGGAGTTCCCCCTTCCTGATCAGGTGCTCGATGGCATCTTTGAACACGTAGCAGTCTTCAATAGGGTGCCCGAGTGCTTAATGATATGGGCAAAATCGGGGGTCATCTTTTCTTCGAACACCACTGCGTCTCTTTGGCTCCGGAAGAGTGACTTTGTTATATTGGGAGGCCCATTCAAACAGGATCTGGGTCTTCTCCTTAGGGAAGGAGTTGGGTTTGCTCATCCTGGCTCGCAAGGTGGGGCCTTCTCGTCGCTCCGCCAGCTTGACGGGAGGAGGGTAGGGGACCCCTTTATCTTCTTGTCGCTCGGACGCCTTGCAGTCGACTGTGTGGACTTCCTTAGGCGTGGGCCTCTTATCCATTATTTTGACCTTCTGACCGGCGACAGCAGGGGCAGAGAAATCACTGGAGAAGAAGGCTTCAATCTCCGCTACTATGCTATTTAATCGGTCGAAAGACCTGATTTCGGTCATGACCATCTTTTCAAGGATATCCCATCTCAGGTTCTGCTTACATATCTGGACATCGTCTTCCTGATGTGGCGGATGCTTACATCTCATGCTGAGATTCCGCCATCTCTTGATATATTCCCAGGCCGTCTCATCGTGCCCCTGCTTGGAGGCATATAGCTCGGCCATGGTCACCTCTCTTTCAGCAACATAGAACCGCTCTTGGAACTTCCGTTGCATATCTGGCCAATCGTTGATAGAGTCGACCGAAAAGTTTTAATACCATTCGAAGGCAAGGCCTGTGAGGGAGGATCCGAAGAACTTTATCAAGTAGGACTCCTCCGTGGCAAGGTCCCCCATGACATTAATGTAATGTGCTGTATGCTCTTTGGGCGAGCCTTGCCCGTTGAATTTGTCAAACTTTGGTGGCTTGTTGACACCAGGAGGTAACTTTTTTGCAGCATGGTGGGCCGGGTATGGGACCTTGTATACATTAAATGAGATGTGGTTACCATCTCTCGCTTCGGCGAGCTTTAGCTCTATCATTTGCTCCAGCATTAACTTGCTTGCCGCTACTGGGTCAGCCGGGTCTGGGTAAGCATGGGCCGACTGTGCAAGTGGGCTGGGTGTTATGTCCCTCCGACAGATGGAGACTGCTTTGAGGGTCAAGATGCTATGGAGAGCCATTCACAATGAATCTTTGTGGGTAGTTTATTTCAGAGCAAAATATATCCAAGGTAAACATATTTCTGCTGTTCAATTCAAGAACATGAAGGGCATCTCTCAGAAATCTTGGTTACATGCTAAAGATCTTATTACCAAGCACAAGTTAGTTATTATGGGTGATGGCAGCAACACCAATTTTTGGCATGACATTTGGATTGGAAATAAAAATATGGCTTCTTATGTTCCTGCTGACCTGATTCACAACAACAACCTATCAGTCAAAGACTTCTATCATCAGTCCAACAATGACCTTGGTATTCTACTCAACAGATTGCTCCCATTTGACATCCTTGCTGCTGTTCAGAATACCACTCTCTCACAGGATAGTGATCTAGAAGTCTGGAGTTTATCCTCCACAGGTGATTGTTCTGTTTCTTCTGTTTGCAAGAATGAATTCTCTACCCAAAATCAGCAAGGCATTCCGAAATGGAATAACCTCTGGTTCAGCTGGTTGCCTTCCAAGATTTCAATCCACTTATGGAAAATTATTTATCAATGTATTCCAACTGATGATAGAATAAAGTCCATTGGTATTCCTCTTTGCTCTAAATGTCATTGCTGTAATACTCCAGCTGAGGAAACTATCAATCATTTATTCATCTCCAGTGACATTGCATCCTTTATCTGGTCGGCCCTTCAATCCAAAGGCCTGCAGATTCATGGCCGAACTGCTAAAGATATTATTCTTAATACCACTCAATCACTTAGACGACAGTCCAAGCTAGATTGTTTCACTGTTGCTGCTATTGGTTATGGATTGTGGGAATTATGGACATCCAGGAACAATGCTAAACAGGAAGGGAAGAGAGCATCGAAACATGCTGTTTTGAACAGAATCACTGCCCAAGCAAAGGAGGTCATAGCCCTTTCAGGCCTCAAGGAAAATTCACACAAAAGCAGGATTACTTTGGCAGATTTCGACATTAAGGTTGCTGCTAGAGATTGTCCACGCCCAAAAATTATTAAGTGGTTGCATCCTCCTTGGCCTTTCATCAAACTAAATACTGATGGTGCTTGCAAATCAGATGGCTCTTCGGGCGGTGGTGGTGTTATCAGAAACTCTGATGGACAGATCCTCCTTGCCTTCTCTCACTATTATGGCAACTCCAATAGCCTTATAGCAGAAGCAAGGGCACTTCATGATGGTCTTCAATATCTCCACACTCTTGATGATCAGTCCACCATCATTGAGTGTGACTCTAAGATCCTAATTCAGGCAATCCAGCAGAAAACTCCTTGCCCATGGATCATTCTCCCTTACATTAGAGATATATGGCGCATGTCCTATGCAGTTGACTGTTTTGCGCATATCTTCAGAGAAGCCAACACAGTGGCCAACTCACTAGCATCCTTAGCATGTAGCACCAAATGTAATTCTTTCTTTGATTATCACGAGCTTCCTGCTACTGTTAAAGGTGCAGCTCATTTGGACAAGCTAGGAATTCCTAGCATACGACTGATGTAATTTTTTCATTCTATTATCTCAATAAAATTTACCTCTTAGGTGTGGATGGTGGAGTGGCCACTGAGGTGCAGTCCCCCATTCAACCCTAGGCAGGGGTTTACAAAAAAAAAAAATTGCTTGCGGTGCGACTGCAGACCCTTGGAATGGAAAGACCGATGGCGGCATTGGTGCTACTTGTTGTGGCTGTTGAAGAGGAATGTCCCCAGTGTGGCTGGGCACTGGTGGAGACACCATCTTCTGTGGAGGGGCTTCAGGGGCCTGCTCATTGCCCCCAGGCACTTCGGGTGGTGCTTCAATTTGCCCGAAAGTTGAAGGGCGGGAGTCCCTCTCATTCAACTGTTTTCTTAACATTTCGACCTCTTGTTGATATCGCTGCAACATGAGTAATACGGTAGGGTCGTTTATGGGGAGACTGGGGGTGCTCCCTCTTTCTTCTTCTGGTACATCCTGGGATGAAGTAGATGGCATCCCGCTAGCATCTCTAGTAGTGACAACATTGTCAGTTAAGGCTGCCGTAGCTTCTTCAGTTGTTGTTTCTTCAGTATGAGTCTGCAATAACTCGCTTGCTGCTCTCCCCCTTCTAGTGAGAGGGCCTTGCCTTTCGGCGAGTCTAGCCACTTCTTCAAGGTCGGTGGGTAGGACTCCGTGTCGGCTGAATACTCCGGCCATATTGTAGGTGTATATCAACATGTTCATGCCTTCTCTTGCCTCCCTTCTAGATGGCTTGCTTGGAAAGGTCAGTCTCTCAAAGATCGGTCTCCATGCTTTCGCTTCTCCCCGAGGCGGGGCTTTATGGCGCTCCTTCGAGCAATTCCTCGACCCCACACTGGGCAGAGGTCGAGTTTCCTCTTCTTTACAGGCAGTGGCTACTGCCCCTAGCGGTCTTTGATGACCTAGGGGATCGTTCCCTGGGCTCTGTAAGTAGTTTCACGTAGCCTCCTCCACTCCTTCCCAGGCCTAGGCAGAAGAAAAGGCCGATGATGTCGCCCTGGCAGCAGCAACAGGCTTGTAGGTTGGAGGCCCCACATGGGCAGCGTGGTGGTGACGCCAGTAGTATCGACAGTGAGTGCTTTCTGGTGAAACCGGTGTGGTGAGTACCTGCTGGTACACAGGGGTCGCTATCTCGACCCGATCTTCTCGTCGTTCCCTCACAGGGCAGAAGGTACTAGATCCCGCCTGGGCAGGTGGAGTAATCCAGGCTGCCTTGGAAACCCAAACCTGCTTGACTTTGGCTGGCCTGGAGGTCGACCCATGCTTCGGCGCTTTGGCCGGGGCAGCAGGCATCATTCTGCTCTTCATCTTCTCCAGTGCTTGGAATGAGTTCCGCACTGGTACAGCAGGCACGACCCACTCTGGGATCATCTCGGAGCATTGTCCCTTGAGGTGAACTAGGACGCTCCTGACAATGACAGACTTGCCGGTGTTGGAGAACCGGCCTCTAGGTGCAGTGGTAGCACGGCTCTTATGGAGCCTCCTTTGGTGGGAGGCCGACCCCTGGTGGGATGGGCTGACGGTCAGGTGCACGTGGTAGCTCAACGCCCAAGTCGAGAAAATCTTGGTAGTTTTTGCCGATGAATGGCCGATAGTAGCTTTAGCGGCTCCCTGAATGGTAGAGTTGATCTCAGCAACGTCGGACGCCTCCACGTCCAACAGGTTTGCGAAGGCCACCCTAAGGAAGTTGGGGAAGCCCACCGCGGGAGAGAAGCTCCTGAAGCCGAGAGGAACGGCCAAGTATCCATTCCGAACGTGGCTTGCGACGGCCTGCTGGCCGAAAGTGAGCGCCATCTTTGATGTCTGAAGTGCGACCTGCATTTGCAAATCGAGCAATTAATATTACAAGAAAGGGGCCGTAAGGCCCTTAGTCCCGGCAAAGAGATGAAGGGTGATTCTGGTCCCACCGGGCGTGCCAGTGTAGTACCCCAGAATTTATATATATAATTTTTGAATTATAAAATAGTTTTCTAAAAATTATAAAGGCCTAAAAAAATTAATGAAGGATTATTGGATTAATAAGTCATTATAAGGCTCAATTAGGCTAATTAGTTAACCTAGCCTATCTAATTATTATCCAAAAGGTTAATGGACTAAGCCCATTAAGTTTGGCCCATATTTTAGAAGGGTAATTGGCTTATTCACGTATTTTTAAAGATAAAAACTAATTATGTATAAGATAATTATATGGATAAATAAATAAAAGAGTTTTATCGAATTGAAACTCTATATACGTTACATGTAACGGTCTATCGGGCGACCGCCACAGCCATGTAACGCACCTAGACACGACCGTTACATCCTGCAGATTCCGTAAGGTGAGGAAATTGTAAAAAGATTGGAACTTTGAAATCCTATCTACAAGAGATCGACTTAGGGAAGCTTATAACATTACTAAGGACTCTTAGGGATTAGGTTCTGGCAAATTAAGGACTCTAGAATTGATCTAATCTTCAAATCCTAGTCAAAACCCTATAAATAGGACCTAGTTCTGAACTGAGCGACCCTTACTTTTGGCTCGTGAAGAATCAAAGTAAGGAGTCATAAATTCGGGTAAGTTCTTTAGAAGCTTTTGTTTAGTATACTTTAGACTAATGGTTCTCAAAATTTCATGCTAGGAGATCAAGCAACCAAGGAGATACAAGCTTCCAAAGTTGCTGATTCAACCTTAGCAACCCAAGAATCTGAACGCAAGTCCCCTGAAGATCAGGACATTAGGACGTCTAAACGAGGTAATTAGAACTCAATCCTTTAGAACTTTTTGTTCCCAATAGTTTCATCTTCTTACCCTCAAAATTTCACATCCTTAGGTCAAGAGGCTGAGGAAATGGAGCAGATTAAAGTTGCTGATTTATCACAAGAAGTACAAGAGACTAAGGGTAGCACCTAGCATCAAATTCGAAGTTTTAAGGTTCTAGAAGAGGTAGGTTACCTCATGATTGGCAAAAATAACTTGTTAGGAATAAAAGCCCTCTGATTGTGCTTGATTTCATGCATTAAAGACTAAGAATTTCATGATTTCATAGTTTTATACATTCATGCATTTCTTAGCCCTAAATAGAAATTTAAAAGATATTATCTTGTCTATTCACTAAACCTATGCATATAGTTGGCCTATACTTCGTTATCATGACTAGGACAGTGGTAATATGTTGATTTTCAGGCATGTTATGTTTTCATAAACCTTCACTTTAGTTTACTACCAGCAGGTTCTCTGGCGCACTAACGTGAGACCGTCACATTCATGTAACGGCCTTACGATAGACCGTCACAACCTGTTATGCGTTTATTTGTTCTATTGTCTCTGACGCACCCTAGCAGGAGCGTTACACTACTGTAACGGCCCCTCGATAAATCGTCACACACTGTAACGCAACTATCCTAGACCGTCAAACACCTGTGTTCTGTCAGCCCAAGGTAGAATAATAACCAGTTAAGTTTACTTATAAATAAGCTTAGATAGCTAAGTTTGGACCTATTATCATGACTTTGAGTTTAGTTTCTGATTCATAATCAAATTACATGATTAATGTATCTTAGGTTATTTAAAGTTATGCTAATTTCATTGGCTAAAACTCTATAGTTTTGTATTCTAAATCATTATTTTCCAAAGTTGTATTGACGGAGTTTTATCTTGGTTTCATAATGTTACACATTCTTTCCTATCTATAGAGTCATTTTTTTAAGTATATGGCACATATTCAAGTATGTTGTCCATTAGTTCACTTTGCACTATAGGAACACTATTCTTGGACATGAGGACCTCTCTATTGGATATTCCTTCCAATGGATTAAGAAATCTTATTTCAAGGCCTCCGTAATTCTCCGCGAGCCTGGGATTCCCACTAGGATGCTAAGTTGGTTGTACCATTAAAGCCCATTGATTAGATTACATTATCGATGATTTTAGTTATCAGTAATTTAATGGCTCTATGTTGGACCGTCAGGCATAAGTAACGGCCCAATATACGACCGTCACATTCCACTGAGTCTGATTTCTTGGTTCTGGATTCAGACTAATGTAACGGCCCAATACTGGAGCGTCACATCATGTAACGGCCCAGTACACGACCGTCACACTACTTGAGTATTTTAACCCAAGGATTGACCAAGGGTTGATATTCCAAGATTCTAGATAGACTCTTGATGATCTAGAACTTATCATATTGATCAAGAAACCTAATATAATGAATGGAAGATAAAGAACGTATCGTTATGCTGCCGATTTATTTCCATAAGCATAACCTTGCTTAAGTCATTCTTGATTTCTCATGATTCTTATTGAAGCATTCATTCATTGAATTATTGTTATCATGAGCTTATTGAACTTATTACATTCTTGGCCATATTTTATTGTTAACATGTGTGGAAGTAACTTGATTTATACTTGAAGATGCGATCGAGCACTGATTATGTTCAAGGGCTCTATGCTAGTCCCCTCGGCTGATTGTCGGAAACATACTATTTTATAAACCATTAGGTATGATGCTACTGGCGTCGCATTACGCTGGGAGTACTTTCTCTTTAAATAAGTAAAAATCCACGGCACGACATGACATTCTTGTACATGACTTTCTTGCTTGATATTCCACAGAAATTCACGAAGTACTTGCTCATAAGCAAAAGATACTGGAGTGATGATTATGTGACTTGCTAGTACATTCTCGATAGATTCTTATTCACGAAAGGCCAATATCATGTTCTTGTTACATTCTTGCTAGTTCGTACTTGCTCTCATTCTAACTTACATGATCATCTTGTTACTTTAATTTAATTGCATGATTGATCGCATTCGCATGATTTTTACCTTATTATTTAGAGCTAAATTGTTAATTAATTTAATAGTGCCTTCATGTTGATGCGAAGATACTTACTGGGCAAGTGTGCTCATTACCTATTTCCAATCTTTTTAGGAGATGGAAGTGATTCGAATTCGGATTCGGGTTATACAAGTAGCGGGTCCGAGAGCGAATGAAAGTATTGTCAAGATAAGAGTGAAGACTTAACAAGTCTAAATTGTTTAGATTGAGTCTATGTAATTTTCCTATTTCTTGAGTCTAGAGCATAATGGAAATTGAATTGAGGGTTCAATTTGATTATCAATGAAATAAAGTTAAAGTTTGAATATATATTATGTAATTGCATCTTTATGTGTGATTATCTTGCGCTCTGATCGTTCTTGCTTGCAAGAGGCTTACCATGCCGGCTGTTCGCGCTCCCCGAATTAGTCTTCCACTGTAAATAAAGGCTCGGGGTGTGACAGTTAAGTTGGTATCAGAGCCTAAGTCTCAGGACTTAGGAAGAAGAGTCATGTCATAGGAAAAATCCAAGGTTTAAGGACCCCTACCTATGAACTAAGGAAGAAATTCCATACCCATGTGAGAATTGGGTAGAGCCCGGGATAAGATAATTAATTAGCTTTAAGATTATTTCTCCCAATTTCATGAGAAATAACAAGTTGTTATTTTTCTCTTAGGTACGTCATTTTACAAATGGCTCGTCGTGTAGATTGGGATGGTATGCAATAAACAGTAGCCGGCCTTACTCAGGCATTGCAAACCATAGCGCAAGGTGGCGCATGGGCAAGGGCTGGTGACCTACATCGAAATTTTTGGAGTTTAAATCCTCCGCGATTCTATGGTTCGTCTAATCCCGACGAGGCGGAGAACTGGATAGACGAAATGAATCGTATATTTGATGTCATCCAATGCACCGATCAGGAAAAGGTGCGTCTCGTAACCTTTCAACACAACAAAGATGCTCGCACATGTTGGAAGTCGGTTCCGGCACCTTCGGCCAATGCACCTCATACATGGGATGGTTTTCTTACCCTGTTCCGTGCCAAGTACTTTTTTAAGCACGTAAAGGAACGAAAGGCTATGGAGTTCGCCGCTCTTCGGTAAGGAATGATGACGGTTGCCGAATATGAACTGCAATTCTCAAGGCTTGTACCTTACGCACCGCATCTTATCTGCACCGATCTACTCAAGGCAAATCAGTTTTTGGACGGGTTACGACCCAGTTTCATTCAGCAGCTCAGGACCCAAAACATTCGTACTTATGCGGAGATGGTTCAGCGGGCGTACCTATGTGAAAGGACCTTAGAGAAGGTCAAAAAATTGAAAGGGAAAGGAGAAGAATCTAGCCGATGCTCAGATCGGTGTTATAAGAAAGAGAAATTCAGCATCACGGAGCCTTACAAAAGCCGTGATAGTAAGAAGAGATCGAGGAATGAGAATGGTGGAAGTTCCCATAAGCAAAAGAAAATCAAGGAGGAGAAGGAGCAGGTCGCCACGGCTTGCATATTTTGTGAAAAATTCAGCCATTCGGCTGAGGAGTGTTGGAAGCATCTCGGCGCTTGTTTACGTTGTGGAAGCAGGGAGCATCGCATGCCGGAATGCCCCCTTATGAAGGACCAGTCATCTTGTGGAGGACGCAGGAGGCAGGCTCGTCTCAATGCTGTTCTAGAAGGAGAGGAAGCGCCCAGGGATGATGAGCTTATGGAAGGTACTCTTCAAATTTGTTCTCGTCCTGCATTTGTGCTATTTGATACGGGTGCCTCTCATTCTTTTATCTCCACTAATTTTGCTAAAATATTACCAATCGCATCAGTTCCCTTACCTTCAGATCTTGCTATTTCCACACCCTTAGGTTCTGGAACAAAACTTACCAACTATTATCCTGATAGCGAAGTGATGGTAGAAGGTCATGATCTCCCCGCAAACCTAGTATGCCTTGACATGAAAGGTTATGATGCCATGTTAGGGGTAGACTGGCTTGTAGATCATGATGCTTATATCAATTGCCGAAATAGGATTATATCCTTTCGAAAGCCCGGTCTTCCAAGATTCTCTTTTCTTGGCATCAAGTACAAGAAGCATCCTACTATCATATCTTCTCTTCACGCTTGCAAACTTATCTCGCGAAGATGTAAAGATTTTCTTGCTTCCGTAATTATCACCGAGTCTAAGGAGATTATCTTAGCAGACATTCCTATTGTAAATGAGTTCCCCGATGTGTTTCCGTCCGAATTACCCAGTTTACCGCCCGAGAGGGAAGTGAACTTCACTATTGAACTCATTCCGGGAGTAGCACCAATTTCTATAGCCCCTTACAGGATGTCCCCCACAGAACTCAAGGAATTGAAGAGGCAGTTGCAGGAACTACTGGACAAGGGCTTCATCAGACCTAGCACTTCCCCTTGGGGTGCGCCGGTTCTATTTGTCAAGAAGAAGGATGGTTCTCTCAGGCTATGCATTGATTACCGGCGACTGAATCAACTCACAATTAAAAATAAGTATCCGTTGCAGCGTATTGATGAGCTCTTCGATCAGCTTTCAGGAGCAGAATATTTCTCTAAGATTGACCTCAGATCAGGTTAACATCAGCTTAGAATTAAAGAAGAGGACATTTATAAAACGTCTTTTCAAAGTCGTTATGGCCACTATGAATTCGTAGTGATACCGTTTGGGTTAACTAATGCCCCAGCAGCATTCATGCAACTTATGAACAACGTCTTCCAGCCATATCTGGACCAGTTCATCGTCGTCTTCATTGATGACATCTTAATATATTCCAAGACGAAAGAGGAACATGAACAACATTTGAAAATAGCTTTACAAACACTTAGAGAGCACAAGCTTAATGCCAAACTCAATAAGTGTGAATTCTGGCTCGAGGAAGTCTCATTCTTAGGCCACATTATTTCAAAAGAAGGTATTACTGTGGATCCTTCTAAGGTAGAAGCTGTCAAGAATTGGAGTCGGCCAACGACTATATCTGAAGTAAGAAGCTTTCTGGGTCTAGCTGGTTATTATAGGAGATTCATTAAAGACTTCTCAAAAATTACGGTTCCTTTAAATAGACTCACAAGAAAAGAAAATCCTTTTGTCTGGTCAGAAGAATGTGAGAAGAGTTTCCAAACTCTTAAGAATCATCTTACAATAGCCCCTATTTTATCACTACCAATGGAGGGTGGTGGATTCGAAGTATATACGGATGCGTCTGGCATCGGCTTAGGATGCGTTCTCATGCAGAATAGAAAAATAATCTGTTATTCTTCAAGACAATTGAAACGTCACGAGGAAAACTATCACGTACATGATATGGAATTAGCAACGGTTATTTTCACCTTGAAAATTTGGCGTCATTATCTTTATGGAGAAAAGTTCACGGTCTACTCGGACCACAAAAGCCTGAAATATTTATTCTCTCAAAAGGAGCTTAACATGAGGCAGAGGAGGTGGTTAGAATATCTCAAAGACTTTGATTTTGCTATTCAATATCATCCTGGCAAGGCTAATGCTATAGCAGATGCACTGAGTAGAAAACCAATAGGTATGCTATCAAGTCTTATGATAAGTGTAACTAACCTTGTTCTTCAATTTACCCAGTTGAACTTAGATATTGGCATAAAGGAAGAAGATTGTTTCATAGCCAATATCTGAGCTCAACCTACATTGATAGAAGATCTGGTCAAGCTGCAAAATGATGATCCTATATTACTAGAAATTAAAGCCAATATGGAACAAAGGCCGGATTTTTCTATTACCAATGACGGAAGATTGTTATTCAAGGGCCGAATATGTGTACCAGATCATGAGGTTACGAAGAAACTAATCCTAGATGTATCGCATAATTCTAAATACACAATTCATCCAAGAGGAACAAAGGTGTATCAAGATCTCAAAAGAAATTTCTGGTGGCCCAATATGAAGAGAGAAATAGCTGATTTCGTATCTCGCTGTCTCACCTGCCAACAAGTAAAGGCAGAGCATTTTAGACTCGCAGGTAAATTACACCCCTTGAGTAATCCCGAATGAAAATGGGAGAGTATAGGGATAGACTTTATTATGGGTTTATCCAAGACCAAAAGTGGACACGATGGAATATGGGTAATCATAGACCGATTGACTAAATCCGCACACTTCATACCAATAAAGAGTCGATGGTCTGTGGATATCCTGGCAGCATTGTACATAAAGGAGATTGTCAAACTACATGGTGTCCCAGTCACTATTATATCTGATAGGGATCCTCGATTCACATCATAATTCTGGAAGGGTATACAACATTCACTAGGGACTAGATTGAATTTCAGCACAACTTTTCATCAACAAACAGATGGTCAAACGGAAAGAAGAAATCATGTAGTAGAAGATATGCTCAGGGCTTGTGCTATCGACTTTGGAGGTAGTTGGCATGATCACTTGTCTCTAGTAGAGTTTGCATATAACAATAGCTATCAGGATAGCATACAAATGACACCTTTTGAAGCTTTATATGAAAAAAGTTGTCGATCACCAATATGCTGGAATGAAATAGGGGAAAAGCAATTTCTAGGTATCGACCTTATAAGGGATTCTACCGAGAAGATCAAACTCATTCAAGAAAGAATGAGAATGGCACAATATAGGCAAAAGTCTTATGCTAACAATTGAAGACGTGACTTGGAGTTTCAAGTAGGAGATCATGTATATTTAAAGGTTTCTCCATGTCGTGGTATTCGAAGATTTGGCATTAAAGGAAAGCTAACTCCAAGATTCATATGCCCGTTTAAAATTCTTGAACGGATTGGTGAAGTGGCTTACAAACTGGCTTTACCTCCACAATTAGCAGGAGTTCATGACATATTTCACGTCTCTATGCTGAAGAAGTATGTATATGATCCCGACCATATTATTACTTATGACAATCTAGAAATTCAGAAGGACATGACATACGAACAAACGCCAATAAAGATTCTGGAACGGGAAGTGCGTCAACTAAGAAATAAATATATTCCTATGGTCAAGATTCAATGGAAGAAAATATGGCCATATGAAGCAACTTGGGAAACCGAAGCAGCCATGCGGAAAAGATTTCCAGAATTATTTAACTGTAAGTACACTCTTCGAAATCCATATATTAAATTTGGGGACCAAATTCTTCTAAGTGGGGGAGGGTGTAGTATCCCAGAATTTATATATATAATTTTTGAATTATAAAATAGTTTTCTAGAAATTATAAAGGCCTAAATAAATTAATGAAGGATTATTGGATTAATAAGTCATTATAAGGCTCAATTAGGCTAATTAGTTAACCTAGACTATCTAATTATTATCCAAAAGGTTAATGGACTAAGCCCATTAAGTTTGGCCCATATTCTAGAAGGGTAATTGGCTTATTCACATTTTTTTAAAGATAAATACTAATTATATATGATAATTATATGGATAAACGAATAAAAGAGTTTTATCAAATTGAAACTCTATATACGTTACATGTAACGGTCTATCGGGCGACCGCCACAGCCATGTAACGCACCTAGACACGACCGTTACATCCTGCAGATTCCGTAAGGTGTGGAAATTGCAAAAAGATTGGAACTTTGAAATCCTATCTACAAGAGATCGACTTAGGGAAGCTTATAACATTACTAAGGACTCTTAGGGATTAGGTTCTGGCAAATTAAGGACTCTAGAATCGATCTAATCTTCAAACCCTAGTCAAAACCCTATAAATAGGACCTAGTTCTGAACTGAGCGACTCTTACTTTTGGCTCGTGAAGAATCAAGGTAAGGAGTCATAACTTCGGGTAAGTTCTTTAGAAGCTTTTGTTTAGTATACTTTAGACTAATGGTTCTCAAAATTTCGTGCTAGGAGATCAAGCAACCAAGGAGATACAAGCTTCCAAAGTTGCTGATTCAACCTTAGCAACCCAGGAATCTGAACGCAAGTCCCCTGAAGATCAGGACATTAGGACGTCTAAACGAGGTAATTAGAACTCAATCCTTTAGAACTTTTTGTTCCCAATAGTTTCATCTTCTTACCCTTAAAATTTCACATCCTTAGGTCAAGAGGCTGAGGAAATAGAGCAGATTGAAGTTGCTGATTTATCACAAGAAGTACAAGGGACTAAGGGTAGCACCTAACATCAAATTCGAAGTTTTAAGGTTCTAGAAGAGGTAGGTTATCTCATGATTGGAAAAAAAAACTTGTTAGGAATAAAAGCCCTCTGATTGTGCTTGATTTCATGCATTATAGACTAAGAATTTCATGATTTCATAGTTTTATACATTCATGCATTTCTTAGCCCTAAATAGAAATTTAAAAGATATAATCCTGTCTATTCACTAAACCTATGCATATAGTTGGCCTATACTTCGTTATCATGACTAGGACAGTGGTAATATGTTGATTTCTAGGCATGTTATGTTTTCATAAACCTTCACTTTAGTTTACTGCCAGCAGGTTCTCTGACGCACTAACGTGAGACCATCACATGCATGTAACGGCCTTACGATAGACCGTCACAACCTGTTATGCTTTTATTTGTTCTATTATCTCTGACGCACCCTAGCAGGAGCGTTACACCACTGTAACGGCCCCTTGATAAACCGTCACACACTGTAACACACCTATCCTAGACCGTCAAACACCTGTGTTCTGTCAGCCCAAGGTAGAATAATAACCAGTTAAGTTTACTTATAAATAAGCTTAGATAGATAAGTTTGGACCTATTATCATGACTTTGAGTTTAGTTTCTGATTCATAATCAAATTGTATGATTAATGTATCTTAGGTTATTTTATGTTATGCTAATTTCATTGGCTAAAACTCTATAGTTTTGTATTCTAAATCATGATTTTCCAAAGTTGTATTGACGGAGTTTTATCTTGGTTTCATAATGTTACACATTCTTTCCTATCTATAGAGTCATTTCTTTAAGTATATGGCACATATTCCGGTATGCTGTCCATTAGTTCACTTTGTATTATAGGAACACTATTCTTGGACATGAGGACCTCTCTATTGGATATTCCTTCCAATGGATTAGGAAATCTTGTTTCAAGGCCTCCTTAATTCTCTGCGAGCCTGGGATTCCCACTAGGACGCCGAGTTGGTTGTACCACTAAAGCCCATTGATTAGATTACACTATCGATGATTTTGGTTATCAGTAATGTAACGGCTCTATGTTGGACCGTCAGGCACAAGTAACGGCCCAATATACGACCGTCACATTCCACTCAGTCCGATTTATTGGTTCTGGATTCAGACTAATGTAACGGCCCAATACTGGAGCGTCACATCATGTAACGGCCCAGTACACGACCGTCACACTACTTGAGTATTTTAACCCAAGGATTGACCAAGGGTTGATATTCCAAGATTCTAGATAGACTCTTGATGATCTAGAACTTATCATATTGATCAAGAAACCTAATATAATGAATGGAAGATAAAGAACGTATCGTTATGCTGTCGATTTATTTCCATAAGCATAACCTTGCTTAAGTCATTCTTGATTTCTCATGATTCTTATTGAAGCATTCATTCATTGAATTATTGTTATCATGAGCTTATTGAACTTATTACATTCTTGGCCTTATTTTATTGTTAACATGCGTGGAAGTAACTTGATTTATACTTGAAGATGCGATCGAGCACTGATTGTGTTCAAGGGCTCTATGCTAGTCCCCTCGGCTGATTGTCGGAAACATACTATTTTATAAACCATGGGGTATGATGCTACTGGCGTCACATTACGCTGGGAGTACTTTCTCTATAAATAAGTGAAAATCCACGACACAACATGACATTCTTGTACATGACTTTCTTGCTTGATATTCCACAGAAATTCACGAAGTACTTGCTCATAAGCAAAAGATATTGGAGTGATGATTATGTGGCTTGCTAGTACATTCTCGATAGATTCTTGTTCATGAAAGGCCAATATCATGTTTTTGTTACATTCTTGCTAGTTCGTACTTGCTCTCATTCTAACTTACATGATCATCTCGTTACTTTGATTTAATCGCGTGATTGATCGCATTCGCATGATTTTTACCTTATTCTTTAGAGCTAAATTGTTAATTACTTTAATAGTGCCTTCATGTTGATGCGAAGATACCTACTGGGCAATTATGCTCATTACCTATTTCTAATCTTTTCAGGAGATGGAAGTGATTCGAATTCGTATTCGTGTTATATAATGATTCGAATTCGTATTCGTGTTATATAAGTAGCGGGTCCGAGAGCGAATGAAAGTATTGTCAAGATGAGAGTGAAGACTTAGGAAGTCTAAATTGTTTAGATTGAGTCTATGTAATTTTCCTATTTCTTGAGTCTAGTGCATAATGGAAATTGAATTGAGGGTTCAATTTGATTATCAATGAAATAAAGTTGAAGTTTGAATATATATTGTGCAATTGCATCTTTATGTGTGATTATCTTACGCTCTGATCGTTCTTACTTGCAAGAGGCTTACCATGCCGGCTGTTCACGCTCCCCGAGTTAGTCTTTCGCTGTAAATAAACGCTCGAGGCGTGACAGCCAGACTTATGGACGCACTAAAATTCGGAAAGAATCGGTTCGTTTGTTGATCGGGGTTCAGTCGTTTATTTTGTGCGTGGGCGTGCCAGTCACTAAGGTGACGATTTGTTTGGGCTTCGTGGAAGCCCATGGTGCGCTCGGCCTGACTAATCAGATAATTGTGTAGTTCATGTCGGGACCAAAACCCGCCGTGGCGTAAAGGCCACGGCGTTATTTACTTCTCCCATATGGGGGAACACCCTTGATTGATTGCCGGGAGTAAGGGCCCTACGACCTAAAATTCATGGTAATCAAGCGAGAACAAAGATCTCGAGTTACGTTCAAACGAACCCACGTTGGGGCGTAAAATATTCATAGATACGTATATGTTGGTCACTCACGGACCATTTCGTGTTCGGATGGAAGTCCGCATTTGTAGCGTCGAAGACGACGATAAAACCGTACGGATGTCTACCGTAGGTACGTCAAGTTTAATGCGGATGCGGGATCGGATCCCGGAAGAAGTGGGTCAAGCTGATGGACTATCGGCCTAAGAGGTGCACGGATCATGACCATGTCGGGGATTCCGAGGTCCACGTCTGATACCATGGGGCATCATTACTTTTCTCTTCACGCACAGTCCGGGGAAGCGAGTTGTTAAATGTAAAACCCGAACTTGCCAACGTGCGCCCTCGCACATGGATCGACCTGCGCGGTCAGGTCGCAGGGTTCGACCTGCCTGGTCAGGTCGTGGGGGTTTCCGGGGGCAGCGGCCCCAGAACAAAATTTTGATTATAGAGAGGGTTACATTGTTTGTTCTCGTGAGAGTGGTTCATAGTGTTTTATTTCATTCATTTGTTTGGGTCCTTTCTTTTAATTTATTTATGAGTTTTAAGCTTTTCTTCCATTTAGTTGATTGTGTTTTTTTTTATAGGAGGCACGCCAGATTAGGATGGCAAGGGAGCGCGCCGGGTATGGAACCTCAAGGAGGGTGCGGTATTAAGAATGGGCAAGGGGCGCGCCGTGTTAAGAAGACTATAGGGGCCACACCGTTTTAATGCAACAAGATGGAGATGGGCGCGCCGGGTAGATGCCAAGGAGGAGGAGCGTGCCGGATTAGGATCTTCAAGGGAGCGCGCCGGATTAGGGGGGGTCACAAGAGGCGCGCTGGATTAGTATGCTTGCAAGGGAGCGCGCCGGAATTGGGAAGTGAGCAGGGGCGCGCCAGATTTGGGTTCAAAGAGGGAGGAGAGTGTTTTGAGAGGAGGGTTAAACCGGCGCGGGGGAACAGTGACCGCGCCGGATTAGCCCGCACCGGGATAAACTCTCTCGATGGTTTAGTTCACAAGGATTGACTGTTTTTTTCTTTCTTTCATCTGCAGGTTGGTTTAATGATCCGTTTGTTCATTCATTTGGTGGATTAAGTTGGTGAAGAGGGGGTTTAATCATTTTAGTTGTTTATTAAGAGGAATTAGCATGAGGTTTACGTGTTTTGTTCGGAGGAGTTTATTGTGCAAAGACTTCAAGTGGTTAATTCACAGAGGGCTCACTGTGTGTTCCGTTTGTCCTCTGGAGGGTATCTTCTTCATTTGTTCTTGAGCGTTCTTGGCCCTGGCAAGAATTGGGCAGCACCTCCCCCAGACCGAGACTTGCCAGAGAGAAGCGAAGCCACCACACGGATTACTCCCGGGTAAACTCTCAAAAAATGTGGAACGGCCTCACGGCGGTCCGTTAGCCCAAGTGTGAGTATGGAACGCTCAAGGGCCAGCCTATGAGAGCGACCACGACTCACGGGCGATGATCTAGATGTTCGCCATGGAAGGCTGTAGCTCTTCATCCCACGGACGGGTTCCCCGAAGGTCATGCCACGGAGAGGCAGACCTCCGAAGTCCCTGGATGATAAGAAAATCGAGGGGAAGGGGAAGAGATCATAACAGTGGAAGACTACGCATGCTTAGAGAACCCATTCTTCGCATTCATCTTCGAGGGAAGAAAAAAAGGGAACATTGCAGGGGAAAAGAGGGAGAATACATTGACAGGGGAGGAAGAGAGAGAGCACGGGTGATGGAGTTTCTTTGAAGCAGGACAAGTGTTCGCCACAAGGGCCATGGATGTTCATCCCATGTCGGACCCCTTCGAAGGACATGCTATGGAGAAGCAAGTCTCGAAGGGCTCTAGATGAGGAGAGTGCAGAGAGGAAGCAGAGGTTGAAACCGAGATCACCTTGCAAAAGGGCTTTTCTTTTTATTCATCCATACAAACGGGGGTAGAAGTTGACACAGGGGAGATTCATCTCCGGGTAAGAGAAATACATAACAAGGGGGAAAAGAGGGGGATACACCGGTGGAGGAGAGGGGATGGAGCACCAGCTCCCTCCCCCTCTGGACTCACCTTCCCTTTCTCACACACACACTCTCTCTTTTTCTTCACCTTGTCGGCACCGGGGGACCAAACTCCTTCTCTCTTTTTCTTCTTCTCTTCACTGCACACAGCCGAGCGCCTTTTCCTCCAAAAAAAATGGCCAGCCAAGAGAGGAGTCTCTCGCCGATTGAAATCGAGATTGCAGAGTATATATATAGTGGGTTGCCTTCTCTTTTCTCAAACGGAACAAAGCTCCCGCCACTGCGTTTGTCTGCCAGACGAACAGGGTTGGCATGTCGCTGGCATCCGACGATTCATGTCGTACAATGTCGTTCGTCCGAGGACAACACAGTTACGAATTTGCTGGGAGAACTTCTACTGCTGCTGCCACCATCGATGCATGCTACTGCTACCACTGCCGCTTTGCTATCGAACGGAGGAGGAGACACGGCTCGTGGCATTGAATGTTCTCTGTGTGCTTAGACTGGCGTGAAACAGAGTGTCGGAGTGTAGATGGGATGGCATAGGGTTAAACCGGCACGGCGGGGAGCGCGCCGGATTAAAGCTTTGCAAGGGGGCCACGCCGTGTAAGCATTGCAAGGGGGCCACGCCGTGTAAGCATCGCAATGGGGTGGCATTTGAGGTTAAATCGGCACGGTGTTGTGCACGCCGGATTAACAACATACAAAGGTGCCGCGCCGTTTTAACCGAAGCAAAGGGAGCGCGCCGTTTTAACGAAAGCAAGGGTGCAAATGGGAGATGAGGCGCGCCGATTTTAGGGGCGCCGTATTAAGGCAATGAAGAAGGGCGTGCCGATTTAGACCGCGCCGTTTTAAGCACCAAATGGATTCTTCTCGAAGTCGCGGCCATTTATATGAATGTTGACGTTCCTGGAATGCTCTAGTTGCAATGTATGGCCTTAATAATATTCCGTTTGCAGCCTTTGGGGCTCGGTCCCAGACTTTGTGTGACTTTCGGTGCATGCCGAGACTATGCCAGAGTTCCTGACTTTTCTTTGATTCAGCTCTCGACATGGCCGGTCAGAGAGTTGTAGCCGTATCTTCTGCCTGGGGGGCTTCCTTAACGGGTAGTGGACCACTAAGCGAGTTCCCATCCTGATCGAGCGAGGCATGACGTTTATTCGGCGTTTCCATCTTCGACTTGCTCTCGAGTGTCGAGACGTGCATGCCGTATGATCATCATCGACATTTTTCGACATCCACAGTTCCCAACATCCAGCCGGCTCCAGTTCTGTGTCTGATATTCGAACTACAATCACAGCTCAGTTTGAAAATTTATACAACACTCTAAAGCACTGGGTGATGGACATGAATACTCAAATTGCAAAGGTTCAAGCATCAGTCAAGCAAACAAACCAACTAATGAATACCAAATTTGCTTCACTAGGAGTTAAGGTTACAAAGATTGTTCAAGATATTCCATTAGCAGTTCCTTTGAAGAAACCGAGTGGATTTGGGTCAGCACAGATCTGATATTCCACCACCACATTCGTGAAAAGCCCCTTCTTTTGATTGATGACAAAGGGGGAGACATAGCATAGTCTTAGTTTGCATGCATAGCATCATGCATCAACAATCCTTTTTTTTGGAGTCATGTAGTTTTTCAACTCATTGTAATGATGTTTTGTGGTTGAATGAAATGCCTCTTTGTCAATGCATGAAATGCCTTCTTTTATCAATGTGTGAAATCACTTCTTGTGAATGGATGGAATGGGTGTTTGCATAAATACACTATTTTGACTATGTGCCTTAATTGTGAATTAAAAGGCATGCATGCAACAATAATTCATGGTTGTCATCACCAAAAAGGGGGAGATTGTTGTGTCCCCGGGTTTTGGTGATAACACACCATGACTTTTTGTTACACTTGTGATATCTAATCAAACTTTTCTAGTGTGTAAGACAGGTAGACCTCCTTCAATAAGCATAGGCATATATACCTTGGAAGGGTCAGCACCTCTAACATGAAGCCTTGAAGAGAATGGTTCTGGAAGCACTGAAGTGTCGACACCTCAATCATCAAGCGTCGACACCTCAGCACAAGCATAACTTTCTATCTGGCCCAGAAGTGTCGACCTCTCCATGAGGGAGTGTCGACACCACAGAGCAATCAGTAAGCATCATCTTCTGTCTGGCTAAGAAGCGTCGACCTCTCCATGAGGAAGTGTCGACACCTCACAAGGGTCCTTCTTCAGCACGACAGGTCCTACTGGTCTCAGCCCTAATGGGTCTTGGATCTCATCTTCTAGGACCTAGCGGCGCTGGATCCGAGGCAGTAGCGATCGGGGCTGTAGATTATGGAAAATCCACTTAGAACAATTAAAAGAATTAAAATAAAAGAATAAGCTTGCACATGGTGCTAATAAGGAGAGTGATCGCCAGAGACGTGAGGGCCTCAAAGATATAACTATAACAATGGAGGGATCGCGCATATAAATACCTCAAATGCGGGAGATTGTGAGTGCACCTTTCTCTTCCGATCGGCCGGCCGATGAAGAGAGTTTCTCTTTGTTGATTACCCTTGCAAAATTAAGATACACCAATAAAGAATATGGATTAGAACCAAGGTGAGTGTAGCATCAAATTAATAATAAAGATGAGCATGGAAATTATGTATAAGAACACACCTTGTTGGGTGTTGGCCCTTAAACCCCTATGCCAAAGGGTATGGAGGTATGATGAATGCAAAATATTTGTATAAAGCAAAAGGAGTTCAAGTGTTGCACTGTGAAAATAAGGCAAAGCAAGTGCAACTGCTGCACTGTAAGGAAAGACTCAACGTGGTTGAGTAGTGTGATTAAGCAGGGGATGAACACACATGCATATGAACTAATGTATAAACAAAGAGAAGAAAACAAGAAAACTGAAAAGCCTGTGATATGAAGAACTGCTCTCTGCGTAGGGCTTTGTTAAGCGTTCGGGAGAGAGGCCCTTCCAATAGGATGAAGCAGTGGACGCAGGGAGCTCCCTCCTATGCCAAGCAGCAGCAGCATTACCCTGTAAAAAGAAAATCTCCCCCTTTCAATCGAATTTTTTTTTTTCGATAGAGCCACAGGAAGCTCTATTTATAGGGCAGATTGAAGTTTAAATCCTAATACAATTAGGATAGCCCGATTTTAGCAAGAGATAATTATTGGAAGGAGTTCCTCCAGTCATGGAAAGCCATCGTGATCCTGTCCGAAGTGAAAATGGGCTCAAAATGAGGAAAGAAGAGGTTTCTGAAAAATCGGATCGGAACACAAAATGATGACCTGGAGCCGGTCGCTTCTTAAAATGACGCCCGCGGAGGAAACGTCATTTTTTTAAAAAAAAATTTGACGACTCGTAAAGGGGCGTTATTTATAATTTAACACAAATTTCGGTCGGATCCGGACTCTCAAAATATAGTAATGAAAATGACGACCGACACAGGGGCATTAATTGAAAATAACGCCTTGCATAGGGGCGTTAATCAAAATGATAAAAAGCCAAAAAGAATGGACGACCGGGGATTCGGGCGTCAATTTAATTGACGTCCGATTCAAGGTCATTAATTCAAAATATTCAAAATATGGTCATTTTTCATTTCTCAATATTATTTTCTCATTTTTTAGGTGGAGGTGCATCTCACTGTGCTGATTCCAATGACTATTTTTTCGTATTTTTCGGACACCCGGAAGGCCACCAAATCACCTCTGGAAGAGGGTTTAAAAATAATATTAAAAAACTCAAATTGAAAATGACGCCCTTTCAAATGTCGTTATTTAACTTTTTTTTTATTTTTATTTCATTTAAAATCAAAGTAACGTCCTCTGTTAAGTCGTTAATCCCAAAAAAATTCCAAAAAAATTCCAGAAAAATCCAATGGGAAAATGAAAGAATGGACGCCCCTATTGATAGTCGTCAATTTTTGAGAAACGCCCAAGGTTAAGTCGTTATTTAAAAGACGCCCCACGTCAAGTTGTTAATTCCGAAAAATTCATAAAAATAAAGAAAAATTCTCAGAAAATCCAAAAAATAGGGAAAAATAAGAAAAGGGAGAAAAAAGGAAGAAATCCAATAAATGTGAGAAAAACCACTCAAACAAAGTTAATTTGAGGGTCAAATTGGGACATTACAAGGCAATATAAGATGTACTCACAGTAACGTCAATTTTGGCGTGTCTACACCGCCCACCTATATAAACGGTCCAATGGGCGACCGCCTACAAGGTGTCGGTGGAAAATAGATAATAAGATAAATCAGGCTATTTATCCGAAGACCAACCGAATTAGCTGGCGCAAGACTCTGGATCAGAAAATGGCCATTC
This sequence comes from Amorphophallus konjac, assembly GCA_022559845.1. NCBI lineage: Eukaryota > Viridiplantae > Streptophyta > Magnoliopsida > Alismatales > Araceae > Amorphophallus > Amorphophallus konjac. The sequence goes on along the minus strand of CM040121.1, from coordinate 236,336,423 downwards.
AATAGACCGCCGGTCTTATTAAATGGCCCATCTGGAGACTGTCTCACAAATGTCGGTAGACATTAAATACAAAAGAGATAAACACCCATTTATCCATAAAACTGACCGACTCAGGACTCTGGCTTAAAAAGGGTCGTTAGTTGGGCCGCCTAACCCCTAGAATGGTCTATCGAAAGACCATGACTTAGGGTGCCGGTGGAAAATAGAAAAGGGAGATCAATACCTATTTATCGACTTTGGGCAATGAAAAATCGTCTTACACAAGACTGCCCACCCTTTAAACGGTCTATTGCTAGACCGCGTCTCAGGCGAGCGATGGAAAATAAATATAGGGTAAATAAGCCTAATCACCCTAAAAGACGAAGCTAAATCAAAGCCCATTAAGCCCAAATTTGAGAACAAGTATAGTCAGAGAGGAAGTACCCATAAAATAAGCCCAAAGAAATGCCTAAAAATGGCCCAATGAGTAATGGATAAATCGAGGCATCAAAAGTAAGGGTAAGAAAATGACTCAACTCAAAGGCAAAAAATGGGTGTCAACAGATGCCCCTCCTTAATGTCCTTTTTGCAGGGGAGCGAGCGGAGGCAAAGCGAAAGTGAAATGGAACATGGAGATGAAGCGGAGATGAAGCGGAGCGGACTGAAAAGCGGGTGTTAAGGTAAAAGACACCCGTTTCCTCGCCAACGAGCGATAGGAATTTTTCAAAAAACTTCGAACCAAACACTGAGAATGATTGGACTAAAACGGCACCAGCCTGGAGAAACTAGCTAAATAAACGAAAGAAGAAAACACGACCAACCTCATTAGGGGACACAATCCACAACCAATGAGGGAATAAGTAGAAAAGGTAAAGAAGCAAACCAGAACTCCAGACGGGGACTCTTAGTCAACCAAACCGGGTGAACGGCCCAGAGAAAACCTTCCAACATTGAGTGGAATAGTTCCTCTTTTACCCAAAACCATGAACACACAATTATCCATCACCAATGAGGCACTTTCAGATAGATCCATGGGACATGAATGCTCAAAAGATGCGCATGATGCATGCTGCGCTAAAATAAAAGAAATCGTTAAAAGGAATGTAAAGAAAGATAAAAATAGAAAATACTCGAGCATAATATTGCTAGGTCGGAATAATCAGGATCAGGATACTATCTGCAACCACAGCGTGCGAGATAGAACCATCGTCCCCTAATTTTTCCAACCTAACGGCCTATCCGATGATTAAATACGGGTACCTACATCATCATCATTTTGTTATAGGGGAACATCAGATCCTGGAACACGTGAATGACCAGCCGGTTCCAGAGATAACATAACATAGATACCATATAGTAATGCATTAAGGGACACAGGGTATGGGATACTTTTCTGACTTACCTGACCTAGATCATGGCGGTGGAGTAATGCTACGAGAGATCATGCACGAGGTTTTTGCAATCATATATATCATGAAGCAAGGTTATTCAAGAAAAAAGATTATCAATTGGGCACATAATGTTGTAAAAATAAGGCTTAAAAAATTCATTCATCATTTCAGCACATAAACGGTCTAACCCAGACTGCCACAAGTAATCAAACAGTCTGAATGAGACCGTATAAGCAATCAACATTTTGAATTCAAATGTGCTTTAAAACGGCCCAAGGAAAGACCTCCGAATATATAAATGGTCGTGGATGGACGGTGTAAAAATAGACGAGACGCCACTCTAACACGGTCTTATTCAGACCATCTTGATGCTTAAACGGTCCATTGATAGACCGCATTCTAATCGTCAGTTTCAAAAAAAGAAATCGACACCCCATCGTCTTCTGCCTCTCAAGCTTTCATTCCCTTCACCACCGAACACCAAGCCTCCATCCTCTCATCCTCCATCATTCTCAGGCTTCCCCCCCGTTTTCAACATTCTCCATTCCCCACATGCGCTTCAAGAGACAGGTCTTGAGGCGCCTAGCATGACGGATGGCCAAAGAAGGAGCCATACTGCCGCCGTTGAACCCACCGGAGGAGGGAGCGCCATCGTCGGAGACGGCCATAGAGGGACCTCCACCGCCCGCAATCGAGGGTGAGGCAGCCACCATGGTCGTCGGAGCGGCTAAGGAGGCAGGAGCGCAGCCGGAGGTGGCAGTAGCGGCGGTGGAGAAACCGGCCAAGACCTTCGAGGTAAGCCCCCCCCCATTTCGAGTTTTAATGGATGCATGTTTGCCTAGGTGAAGGAAACGGGGCACACGACCCCTTAAGATCAGTTGTAGGGCCTCTAGGGCCATTGACAACGGCGGGAGAGAGCTCGGGTGTCGTTGGCCTCGACGGGTTGAAAGCGGTCTTAACAGGGACCGCCTAGGCAAATGGAACGGTCTACGTAGGACCGTCTTGGGGACAAAATGGCCTAAACCAAACCGCCTAAAAAGGCTAAACGGTCCAGGGGTGATCGCTTGATAGAAGTTGAATAGGCGGGCGTTAAGGGATGAACACGATCTAAGGCAGACCGTTGAAGACTTAGACGGTCCGCATCGGACCGTTCAACAATTGAACCACTAAGAAAAAAAAGGGTCTCCAACAGACCGGCCATTAGAAAAAATGGTCAAAGGGGTGACCATGTAAATTGAGATCAACGGGAGGGCTTATGAGGAATAAAAAATGATCTGATGAGGGCCGCTGGAGATTCAAAATGGTCAATAAAAGACCGTTAGAGAGATTAAAAATGGTCTTAAGGTGGCCGCTAGCTTGATAGACTACATTTTGTTTGTTTTTTTTGTTTGTTTTTTTTTTGTTTGTTGCAATGCATGACTTATGAAATGAATAGCTGATGCCAATTGTTTTAATGTATGCAGGGAAAGCGTCGGGCACGGATCTCATGGCTCTAGGTCCATGCAGTGTACCTGGCACTGCCGGACTACCAGAGGGAGCGGCTAGCCGCCATAGGATTCGAAGAGTTCCTTGGCATGGAGGTCGCACGATTGGACACCGCCCTCCTATACGCGCTGGATGACCAGTGGGACCCGGTCAACAGCGCCTTCCTGTTCCCATGGGGCCACATGGTCCCGACACTAGAAGACGTGGTGCGCATCACCGGCCTGAGGGTGCACGGCACACCGGTCAGCGGGAGGACGTTGACGGACTATAGAGAGCTGGCCCAGAGGCTGCTGGGCCTGGAGCTGCAGAATCCGGAGCGTCAGTCGAAGATCCTGTCGAGGGCGAGGCTACAGGAGGGCCTTGGCCTGAGAGGAGCGGGAATCATGGTGGGAGAGCTCCCGGAGCAGCACCTAGGGAGGCTCGTGGACCGAGAGCGTGAGCGGGTTGCAGTCGCACCTGGACCCGAGGCAGACGTCGTGTTGTGGAGGTTCCTGATGCTTCTCTTTGGGAAGCTGATGTTCGCCACCCGGGTGAACAGGGTTAGCTGCCGAATGCTACCCCTACTGGAGGAGGTGGACCGCGTTGGAGAGTACGCCTGGGGGGCAACGGTGCTCACCTTCCTATTCGACACCCTGAGCTCCACCAGCCGGTGCACCATGCTCGGTGGATTCTCTCCACTTCTTCAGGTACGACTCGATTCCTAAAATTCTTATGCAATTGCTACATGAATTCTATAAATGCTTATATGCTGACATTTTGATGCAATGCAGGTGTGGGCCTACGTGTACCTCCCCAGGCTGGGGAGAGGATAGGAGTTGTATCCAGACCGGCTACCCCTGGCGAGGCGGTGGACAGCACCTCGGGAGGTGGGCTCCCTACGACGTCAGGTCCGGACTATCCAGGATGACCTCGATGCCCTTCCCTATGCCTTGGTAAGATCTAAACTTGAGCTTTGTGTAAATGCAACTATATACTTATATGCTGACGTAACTGCCTACTTGATAGGTTCGGTGGACACCCTACCAAGGAGAGGGACATGAGGGCCAACCGTGGGTGGTGGCCGCCCTGGCGTACGCGGGGCGAGACATCTGGCTCCACTGCAGGAATGTGGTGGAGCCACTCCATTACCGTCTGGTCATGAGGACCATCGGTGTTCACCAGGCGGAGGTAGAGTTCCTGACTCGCGAGTTGAACGCCACGCCCGCGGGATGGCGGTGGAGGTCGACTGGATCACACGGGCGGCAGACTAGATCCAGGACTGGACAGGACTTGGGTGAGTGGTGCGCGCCCGAGCTGCGAGGGACGAGGCATACTTGACGGCTTACGCCCGACGCTACAGGGACCAGGTCTTCTGTGGCGCTCGGCGACCGGTACGGCTATAACCTTATGCTTTCTAATATGCTTATGATTATAATCCATTGACACTTGACTTTCTACATGCAGCTCGACCCCCAGGGATGGATCGCTGAGCTTCAGGGGTTGCTCCACTCCACCGTCCAGTAGCAGGACGAGCTTCAGCGTTCCCTAGACCTCCTGGTAAGTTCTTCTCAACCTCAGCCTCAAATGTTATGCTATGCTTATAAGACTGACGTGCCCCTGTTCATAGCATGCCGAGGTAGCCCAGTGCCAGGGAGTCGACACGTCATCTTCCTCCTCCCAGCCACCCGCAGATCGTGCTGAGCGGGACGTCGAGTTTGCCCGAGCAGTGGTACGAGCCGAGGAGGCCGAGGCCATGCTCGCCGATAGGGTAAGCAAATCGCTCTTCCAAATTTCACGATTGAAACTTTGCAAAGTATTTTATGAGATAAATGCATATGCAGGAGCGAGAGTTGGCAGCAGTGCTGGGTGAGGCCACCCGGCAAAGGGAGGAGGCTGAGCGCTTCCGGACAGAGGCAGTGGTGGCGGGCAGTTACCGGGCGGAGGCAGAGCATGCTCGAGCCGAGGCAGAGCTTTGTCGGGCCGCGACAGCAACAGCCGACCGATACCGGTCCGAGGTGGAGCAGGCTCGCATAGAGGCAGCCGAGCTGCGAGGGGAGGTGCGGGCGCTGAGAGAGTCTATTCGACTTCTGAGCGGGAGGCTAGGACGCATCGGCAGTCAGAGTGTCACACCTAGATACTTCACTAGCTCCTCCGGTCGTCGGAGGAATGAGGATGAGGAGCGACGCTGACGGCACCGGGAGGAGGGGAGTTTGTCCATGGGTCTGCCCTCGAAGAGGCATGAGGGCACTGGAGACAGTGGGGGTGCAGGAGAGGGACCGGCCTGATGTGCTATGTGAGACCCATGTACTTTTGTTATGATATTATGATATAGCCTGTTTTGATTTCTTCTTTTGATTTTGCAAATGTGTGCATGCTGACACTGACCGACTGACAACGAATCCTAGACTGACACGGGAGAGTGAGAGAGGGACTCGAGTAGATTGACTCCAAGAAACAAAGGACTAAAGGTAGTAGAGAGAGAGACGGTCGCCCAACAGGCCACTCCCAAGGCTAAACGGTCTAGCGGTAGACCGCTATAAGGTGCCTGATCGTGAGCTCAAAACGGGTTATAAACGGTCTTAACTAAACCACAGAACTTGGGAGACGGCTTTTCCATGACCGTTTTACCTGAGGAACGGCCTTCCAAAAGACCATTTAGACTGTCAGAGAGGCAAAGTGTGTAAAAGGCAGATAAACGATCCATTTAAGACCGCTATTACGCACCTGTGGTCACCCGATAGACCGCAGCTTTAAAAACTTTGGTAGCTCCGATCGGGACTCCGTTAGAGAGTCCGAATCTGTGGGCAAGGAGTCCTAACTCGTGCTAAAGCCTATCCTAATCCATTTTGGAGCTATCCTACCTCAATCATTGTGGGATTAGGCCAAGTGTTTGGGCTCTATAAGTAGGAGGCACCTTAAACTCGTTTCTCACACAACACCCCTCTTCTAGGTCTTGAAAACCTTGCTAAACCTTCCCAAATCATCATGAAGAGAGCTCTTGAAGGAAGCTCCTTGGGCGAGGTTGCTTATGATGGAACAAAGCCGGCCAAGAAGGAGCACGGGGGGCTGTAAAAATTGACTACTATCCCCAGGCATCTGAGCTCCAGTCTTTTGAGAGAGGTAAGTCGATGGAATTTCTTTTATTTCATTGAATTTCCTCCAGAGATGCTTATTCTTCTTCCTCTTGTCTTTTCTCTGTTATTTTCTTTTTCTTTCTTCTATTACCTCAGCTTCTCCCCCGCCCTAGGCGCTATTCCACCTTGAAGTGGATGTCTCCCATGATCCGTGAGCTCCCTGTAGTAGTGATATCCATCCTTAGAGCTTGGCACTTGTACCCTCTTTTAGTTCTAGCCAAAAACTATCCCAAACTTTCATTAGATTGGCACAACATCACAGCCCTAGTAGAAGTATGGCATCCCCAGACGTATATCTTTATTTTTCCATCCTTTGACGTCACCATCTTATTAGAGGAGGTAGAGACTTATCTATCCCTTCCTAGATCTAAAGTTGGTGAGGAAGACTTAGTTTGTCATACCGTTGCCCCTATAGATCCTACCCTCATTCTAGGGGAGTTCCTGCCCAGTACTAAGGATATCTGCACCATAGTTGGCTCACACCACATTCATTTGCTGCCCCTGAGCCAGTGGATCATAGCCCATTTTAAGAACAAGTGTGGGTGGGATGAGGCCATAGCCAAGGCCGTTTCCATCTGCCTGTGCGGGGCCATACTTTTCCCTTCCGCCGACCACGTCCTAGACATTCCCAACCTTAGCACCATTAGTGGACTGTGGTAGGGTCTTTCCATTTCTCAGGTCATCCTTTCTTACCTGTACGAGGGTCTTAGCTCAGCTGCTCTAGGGGGCCCACTCTTCGGCTCTATGATCCTCCTTGAGTGTTGGATGGGGGTCAGGCTGAAGTTCGTACCTAGGGAGGATATTACTTCTGTCAGCTGTATCCTTGGGAGCCATCCACTCTTTTTTATTGGCGGCGCCTTCAGATTCTCTCAACAGGTGGAGTACAGGACTGTCGACAAGAAAACTCGGGATGAATGTCGACTCTACATCAACACCCTGCCCCTGAACTGGTTCGTGATGCGCCCATCCTTCCTCTACGGCACCACCCTCAGGCTTCCTAGGAGGCTTGGGCTTCACTTGAGGCTTGTGGGAGACACCACCTTGGCGATGTAAAGCCCCCACAGGTGCTTCCTACAGGGTGGACTTTCCCATACTACTGTTCCGATGTTATCCCATCTTCCTGCACTACAGGTGAGGAGACTTGGGACAGAGGAGGACGAGCAGGCACTCAAGAGTGCCCTGATCATGTGAGAGGTCAGCAGGGTGCGCACCTTACCAGCAGAGGTGTCAGAGCTTCGAGAGGAGAATCTGGCTTACATGAGAGAGTTACGAGAGATTCGGCCTCGCGGGGATGTCCATTTGAGGATTGAGTGATTTTTTCTTGATATAGGGATTTATAGCTTGAACTGGATGTGCTTGATTTTGAATGAAGGAATGGAATGCTTTTGATTGAATAAGATTCAAATTTGGCCTTCTTCTTTGTATACTCATGTGGGAGAGGAGGCAGTCTACTAAAAGATCGCTAGAAAAAAACAAACGGCCCACATGTGACCGCCCAGTTAAGGAAAACGGTCCCAACTAGGCCGCAAAATAGATAGGCATCAGGAGTTCAGGATAAAGGGCCCTCGAGAATGAGGATGCTCTATCGAGGGACCATTGTAGATTGGAACGGTCATAATAAGACCGCTGAACGAAGTAAACGACCAAATTCAGACTGCAAGACCATAAGTACCAAGACTAGCCAGCCGGCTTGGGAGTGAAGACTCGGGGAAATGAAGGCGGCCTTCCGTGGACCGTCTGCCGGATTGGGACGGTCATCGCATGACCGTGTAATTAATGAAAACGGTCGCAAGGGGACCGCCTATATGTGGATGTCGAAATCACCTGTAGGCATGTTTCTGCACACATACTGAAATGAAAAATAGGTTAAATATGTTTTAGGCTTAACCCCTTATCTGTAGCAAGTTAGGAAATAACCAATTCTTGATTTTTGGTCAAGGGGGGTAAGCCTTGTTAAATAGGTAAAATGACGTAAGGAAAAGGATGCAATGCATGCCATGGAATGCCAATGATGATGATACTTTTTTTTAGGGTTTTGAAAGTATTTGATTTTTTTGGGTTTTGAAAGTATTTGATTTTTTTTTGGGTTTTGAAAGTATTTGTTTTTTTGGGTTTTGAAAGTATTTGATTTTTTTTTGGATTTTGAAAGTATTTGATTTTTTTGGGTTTTGAAAGTATTTGAATTTTTTTTTTTGGGGGGGGGGTTTGAAAGCTACCTCAAGCTAAGCAATGAGGACCTCAACCTATGTCACAGGAACCTTCTGAAACACAACGTGTGCTTAAGGTGACAACCCCCTGGCCAGGGGTCCAATTTGCATAACGATGTCTCTCCCAGGACCATATCTAGGGTATGCTCCAGTCTTCCAGGAGGAAATTGAAGAAAAGTGGGGATAAGCCTAATGTTGGGACGCGGGATGTCAGGACTCGACTCCCTCCCAGGGCACCACCCCTCAAAGAGTCAATGTATTGTATTCGGGGGATCAAACTTTCACTAGCACGCATACGCCTGGGTTTTCGATGACCCGCGGGGACTTTGCCGCTCTTGTCGTGCTTATAATTCGTAATTTTTCTTTCAGGTACACCCATGATGCTGTACAACCCTTCACCGTTTTACGCAAATCTCGACTCTTGCCTTAGGAGAAGTAGGCCCGGTTACTAGAATCAGGGGCATTTTTCATGGTGTTTTCCTTTCTTCTTCTTCTTTTTTCTTTTTTGAAGATTGCCCCTATTTGAGACCGCTCTCGTATTGGGGGAGTGCATAGGTCAGTTGTCTAATCCGCCTATCTCTTGCCCCTACGCTTGGCCGAAGAGAGAAAAGCAAACGACGTTCGCCTCCCCCCAAACATGGCGGAAGGAGAAACGGAGTTACAAAAGTGAGACCTTGACCGAGGGGTGTCATGTAGTTTGTGAACGCTACATTAAAGAATCTCTCCTAATGATTAAAGCGAGGTTGCCTCGCTACCTAGCCATCATCAACCAGACTCTTTTTTAAGGGTAAAAATGCTTAAGGTATAGCACGTTCCACGCGTGAGATAACTCCTCACCCTCAGCGTTGACTAAGCGATAGGCGTTCCCAGGATAAACCTCCTTGATTACAAACGGACCCTCCAAGTTGGGTTGCCGCTTAGACCTAGGACCTCCTGACCTGATGAATTTGCGTTTCCCACTTGAAATTTTTTTTCATTGACCTTCTTTTGAAAATGACGCGATACACGCTTTTGATAAATGGAGACATGATTGGCCTAATTAAGCCTCTTCTCATCCAAGAGTTCCAGCTGGACTAGCAACGCCTCTCGACGCTCGTCGAGATTAAGTTCCTTATCAAGCTGCACTCTCAGGGAAGGGATCAAAATCTCATACGGGAGTACTGCCTCCATCCCATAAGTGAGAGCAAAAGGAGTTTGCCCCGTGGGGGTACGAACGGAGGTGCGATAAGCCCATAGAGCTTCTACCAGCCTGTAGGCCCAATCAGCAAATTTATGCGACTTGCATGTTTTCTTGATAGTTTTAAGAAGAGTCTTGTTGGTGGCCTTGGCTTGGCCGTTGCCTTGGGGATAATACGGTGATGAATGATGCAATGAAATTCAAAATTTCTTACAGAGGACCTGGAGCTCTTCGGACACGAACTGAGGTCCGTTGTCAGTGACGATGTCGCTCGGCACTCCAAACCGTGAGATGATGTTCTTCAGGATGAAGCGACAAACTGTGGTAGCTTTGATCTCCGCGTATGCTTCAGCTTCAGCCCACTTGGTGAAGTATTCGGTAGCGGTAAGGATGAAGGATTTCTGCTTAGTCTGAGAATTAGGATCACCGAGTGGGCCGACAATATCAAAAGCCCACATGGAGAATGGCCAAGGAGCAGAAAGAGGATGGATATATGAAACAGGAGTGTGAATCTTGTCATCATGGAGTTGGCACTGAAGACACCTACGGACATTGATGGAACAATCTTCTTCTAGGGTTGGCCAGTAATAGCCCTGCCTAAGAATCTTCTTCGCCAAGGCCTGACCATTAACATGCCCTCCACACTCACTCGAGTGAGCTGCTTTAACAACTTTCCAAGCCTCATCATCGTCTAGACACGTCATAGAAACTCCATTAAGAGCACTCCTATACAATTCTCCCGTAATGATTGTGTATCTAGAGGCGACTCTTCTAATGTCCTTGCACTGCTTGGTGTTGGCCGATTCTGGGAATGAGCCATCCCTGCAATATTGCTCAATTTCGTGATACCAGGGCAATTCCTCTTCTTTTAAGATCTCCTCGAGCTCTATTAAATACACTTATTTCAAATCCTCCTTCTCAGCCTTCCTCTCTACGGATTTCTTAAGGTTATCAAACCACGGATCCTAAAGGGAAGGAGCATCTAGCCACTGGACCACAATGGTTTAAGTTGCATGACTAAGGGGAAAGGAGAGGGAAGAAGCAAGCGATGCGAGTGCATCGGTGAGAATATTATGAGATCGAGGGGTGTGAATGTAAATCAACTTACGGAATTACTTAGCCAAGAGCGTGACCAGATCTTGATAAGGTTTGAGCTTAGGGTCACGGGTGCAATAGGTAGAGAGAACATGGCGCACCACCAACTGAGAATCCCCTATGATGTTCAAGTATCACGCGCCCAAAACATAGGCGTGCTTCAATCTGACAAGGAGAGCCTCTTACTCGGCTATATTGTTGGTAGCAGGAAAAGAGAGTTGATATGCAATGGGAATAGTCACTCCCTCCGGAGTGAGGAGGACATCGCGGATCCCTCGACCCTACGAATTAAGTGCGCCATCAAAGTGTAAGGACTAGAAGGAGTGATGAGTGAGCATAGCCAAGTGTTCATCGGGGAACTCATATTAGATAGAATCTGTACAAGGGATAGGTAAGTGAGCGAGATGTTCAGCGATAGCGTATCCCTTGATTGCTTTCTAAACGATGAAGGTAATATCAAACTGGGAGAGAAAACTCTGCCAGCGAGCCAACCTACTGGAAAGGATGGGTTTCTCTATGAGATAGTGAATTGGGTCCATTCTAGAGATCAACTTAACCTCATGGGCAAGAAAATAGTGTTTTAATTTTTAGGCTACCCAAACTAAGACTACGTAGGTCTTCTCCATGGCGGTATACTTAGTTTCTGTAGGATTGAACAACCTAGAGAGGTAATAGGCTGCCCTTTCCTTCCCTTCATCGTCCACTTGTGCCAGGACAGCTCCTAGGGAGTCATCAATAACAAAAATGTATAAAATCAGGGGTTTCCCAGGAACAGGGGGTTACAAAATTGGGGGATTAGACAAATAAACCTTCAAATCCTCATAGGCCTTTTGACATTGTTCATTCCATTCAAATTTGGCTCCCGCCTTCAGCAATTCGTAGAATGGGCGGCACCTTTGTGAATGTTGAGATATAAACCTTCGGATGAACTGTAAATGCCCAATCCTCGAAGCTCAGTAATGTTCTTAGGTTGTGGCATATCCATAATGGCCTTTGCCTTGTTCGGATCAATTTGAATCTCCCGCTTGCTAACTATGAAACCTAGTAACTTCCCTGATGATACCCCAAACACACATTTCTTTGGGTTCATTTTCAATTTGTACTCCCTAGCCCTTTGTAACACCTTGGCCAGGATAGCAGGGTGCTCTTCTTTCGACCTCGATTTCACTAGGATATCATTCACATACGCTTCCATATAAACATGCATCATATCGTGGAAGATTGTCATCATCGCCCGTTGGTATGTGGCACCCGCATTCTTCAGTCCAAACGGCATGACCACGTAGCAGTAGGTGCCCAAGGGCATGGTGAACGAGGTCTTATCTTGATCCTCCAGACCTAGACGGATGTGGTTATACCCTGAATATCCATCCATAAATGAGAGGGCTTCGTACCCGGCCGTGTTGTCCACCAACACGTCGATATGAGGAAGCAGAAAATCGTCTTTAGGACATGCTTTATTCAAGTCCATGAAATCGATGCAAATTCATACTTTTCCATCCTTTTTCATCATAGGGACTATATTTGCCACCCATTGAGGATATAAAACGACCCTAATGAACCTGGCCTTATGCAATTTATCCACTTCTTCTTTTATCCTCAAGGCCATATGGGGGTGGAATCTTCTTGATTTTTGCTTAACGGGCGTCACCCCTGGTTTGAGTACAAGTCTATGTTCCACCAGGGCGGGGTCAAGACCCGGCATGTCCTCGTAGGACCAGGCAAATGAATCGCTATACTCCCTCAGGACCTAGACTAACTCCTCTTCAACTTGAGGAGGGAGGTTAGCGGAGATGATTATGTGCCTGGGATCCTCCTCTATTCCAAGATTAATTTCTTTTTTGGGTTTATCAACTATTGATGATGGTTCATCGAACCTCTTCAATCCTTATGCGTACAAATCGACAGTGTCATCCACGTTGCTATCCTCATAATCGATCGGGTCCTTCTCATCTATGATCTCGTAAACACCTAACCCGTCATTGCTCCATACCCCGTCTAGCTCCTGTGGACGCACTTATTTTCACTTATCATGTTGTTCGTTTATTTAGGTGCGTGGGCGTGCCAGTCACAAAGTGACGATTTATTGTGCACTCGATCTGACTAATCAGACGATTGTGTAGTTCGGGTCGGGACCAAAACTCGCCGTGCCATGAAGGCTACGACGTCATTTACATCCCCCATACGGGGGAACACCCTTGATTGATTGCCCGGAATAAGGGCCCTACGGCATAAAGAGAATACTAGTAATGCAGGAGGATAACGAAAGATGAACTATGCTAGAAACCCGTATCAGGACGTGAACGTTCAGCCTATGTCGGCCACTCATGGGCCACTTCATGTTCGAACGAAGGTCCGTGTTTGTAGCATAAGAGACGGTGGCAAAACCGCGCAGATGTCTGCCATGAGTACGGCAGGTTTAATGCGAGTGCGGGATTAGATCCCAGAAGAAGTGGGTCAAGCTGACGAACTATCGGCCCAAAAGGTGCCCGGACCATGACCATGTCGGGGATCCCGAGGTCTACGTCCGATATAATAGGGCATCATTACTTTTCTCTTTACGCACCGTCCATGGGAGCGGGTTGTTAGGTGTGAAGCCCAAACTCGCCAACGTGCGCCCTCGCACGCGGATCAACCTGCGCGGTCAGGTCGCGGGGTTCGACCTACCCTGTCAGGTCGCGGGGTTCAAGGGGGGCGGCGCCCCTTGTGGGGGTTTCCGGGGGCAGCGCCCCCAGAACAAAATTTTAATTATGGGGGGGGGGTATGCTATTGTCGTTGTTCCGATCATTGAATTAAGTGGTTCATTCCCATTACATTCTTTCTATTTTGTTTACTGATTTAGTCCTTATTCTCTTGTTTATTCTTTAATTTCAATAGTTTTCTTTCTTCTTTTCATTCTTTTAGTTTTCTTTTGCCACGCCGTATTAGCAAGTTGCAAGAAGATGGGCATGCCGGTTTTAGGGGCGCCGGGTTAAGATGTGAAGGGGCGCGCCGGAATTGGAGGACAAGGGAGGGGGGCGCGCCGGAATTGGAGGACAAGGGAGGAGGGCACGCCGTAATTGTAGGACAAGGGAGGGCGCGCCGTTTTAACATTTGGAAGGAGGGTATACGGGGCTTTTGTGAGGAGGGCATGCCGGTTAAGGCCACGCCGGGCTACGGTGTTGAAGGCACTTGTCGATTGAAGGTTCAAAGAGTATTTTGAGAGTGATGTTAAACCGGCACGGTGAAATAGTCACCGCGCCGTATTAAACTCCCCCGAGGGCTTATTGCTTTGACTGTGCGCTTCTTTTCTTTCACCCGTAGATAGATTTTATGATGCGTTTGTTCATCCATTTTGTAGATTATGTTGGTAGGAAGGAATTTTAGGCGTTTAACTGTTCGTTAGGGTGACTTAGCGTGTACTTTAAGTGTTTCGTTCGAGGGGTTTAGTTCACATATTTTTACTGTGTGTGGTTCTTGTTCTCGGAAGTGGCTTGTTCATTTGTTCTTGAGCGTTCTTGGCCATGGCGAGAATTGGGCAGCACCTCCCCCGGACCGGGACTTGCCGGAGATAAAGGGGAGTCCCCTATCGGATTGGTCCGGGGTAAACTCTCAAAATGCGGAGCGGCCTCACGGCGGTCCGTTAGCCCAAGTGCGAGTGCAGAACGCTCGAGGGCCAGCCTACAAGAACGACCACGACTCACGGGCGATGGGTCTTCAACAGGGACAAATATTTGCCACGGCTGGGCAAGAAATGTTCATCCATCAAATGGGTTACCTTGGGGGTCATGCCATGAAGTGGCAGACCTCAAACGCCCCCGGATGATCAGAGAGCAAGAAAGGGGAGCAAGGGTCGGAACAGAGGAGATTGAGCTTGCAAAGAGACTTCCTTTCTTTCTCTTTTATTCATCCATACAAACGGGGAAGGAAACTCGATACAGATAAAATGGAAGAGAAGGCATTACAAAAAGAAAGGGAAAATACATTCGATGGAGAGAAAGAGAGAAGCATTAGACGGAGGAGGGAGAGGGAAGCATTGGCTTCTCCCCCTCCAACTCACCTCTCGCTCTCGCCCCCTACCTCTTTTCTCCTTTCTTCAGCCCAGAACCGTGGAGCTCTCGAATGCCGGTTCCCCCTTCTCCCTTCTCTGGCTCTCTCTACCTTTTTTTCTTTTCTGTTCTTCTTTTTTCCTTTCTCTTCTCTGGATATATATATATCCATCGAGCTGGGAACGAAGCCTCTTGAAGTTCAAAAATCCCTTCGCTTCCATTATTCTCCCTTTCTGTATCTGACGCTGTTGATTGGCCTGCAGGTAGAGGGATTCATAGCGTAGGGGAGGTGCCTCCACCGGATTGGCCGACGGTGACCGGCGGGGAAGCGACGTTCGGTGCGGCGCTCGAAGATTGCCATTCCAGGGAGCTTGAGGAGCTCAGGCAGTTGCACGTTGGTCGCACGCAGGAGGCCTGGCCATTTCCGGTAAGTTCTCTTTGTTTGCGCCCGAAAACAGGGGATCGGACTGATGACGGGATGGGATGTCTCGGAGGTAAAACGGCGCGGAGGGATGTGATCGCGCCAGATTAAACCCAAGTGAAATTGGGGCGCCGTTTTAATGCAACACAAATGGCGCCATTTTAAGCATCAAAAGGGGGGAGGCCCCTTCGACAGGGGCGTGCCGGATAGCCAAAGAAACAAGGGGCCCACCGTTTTAAGCAAAAGGGGGGGGGCGCCGTTTTAAGGCGCGCCATTTTAAGGCCCCTTCGTGCCATTTTAAGCACCAAACGGATTCTTTTCGAAGTCGCGGCCGTTTATATGAATGTCGGCATTCCCAGAACGTTCCGGTTGCAATGTATGGCCTCCGCAATATTCCATTTGTAGCCTCTGGGACTCGGTCCCAGATTCTGCGTGACTTTCGGTGCATGCCGAAACTGTGCCAGAGTTCCTGACTTTTCTCCGATTCAGCTCTCGGCATGGCCGGTCGGAGTGTTGTAGCTGTATCTTCATCTTAGGGGGCTTCCTTAGCGGGTAGCGGACCACCAAGCGAGTTCTCATCCTGATCGGGCGAGGCATGAGGTTTATTCTACATTTCATCTCCGGCTTGCTCTCGAGTGTTACGATGTGCATGCCGTATGATCGACACCGTCATTTTTGACGTCCACAAATGCCCCCCACTCGTGGGTGGCGCAAGCGAGGGACGAGTGCGCGGGGCCCGTGAGTGTGGAGTTCTTCGACAGGATGTCTGTTCTTCTGAGCTAGTGGGATGCTGGTCCGGTGCGAATTCACGGGAAAGCGCTCACTCCTTCAGCAAAGGTATGAGGGGATCGCTTCACCGCATATGTACACGGACCGACATATATGAGTGGAGGTTTGGTCATCGGCATGGCGGCATGCCGAAGCAAGAAGGAAGGGCTTATGTGTCGCCCCAGGCGAAAGGCCCAAAATGACTTAGATGAGGCCAACCCCATGCGGGGGGGGGGGGGGGGGTTGGTGACTCGTACTGGGTTTAGGAAAGTCGTTCGTTCTTCAACTCGGGCGGAAGGTCTGAGCCAAGTAAGTAGGGGTTTCTTTGTGTTCATGGACTTGGACGAAAGGTCCGAGGCAGGCAAAGAGGATGCATTTTTTGTTCATGGACTAGGACGGAAGGTCCGAGCCAAGCAAGGAGGGGTTTATTTGTGTTCATGGACTTGGACGGAAGGTCCGAGCCAAGCAAAGGGGATGCATTTTTTGTTCATGGGCTGGGACGGAAGGTCCGAGCCAAGCAAGGAAGGGTTTATTTGTGTTCATGGACTTGGACGGAAGGTCTGAGCCAAGCAGAGGGGATGCATTTTTGTTCATGGACTGGGACGGAAGGTCCGAGCCAAGCAAGGAGGGGTTTATTTGTGTTCATGGACTTGGACAGAAGGTCCGAGCCAAGCAGAGGGGATGCATTTTTGTTCATGGGCTGGGACGGAAGGTCTGAGCCAAGCAAGGTGGGGTTTATTTGTGTTCATGGACTTGGACGGAAGGTCCGAGCCAAGCAAAGAGGATGCATTTTTTGTTCATGGACTGGGACGGAAGGTCCGAGCCAAGCAAGGAGGGGTTTATTTGTGTTCATGGACTTGGATGGAAGGTCTGAGCCAAGCAAAGAGGATGCATTTTTTGTTCATGGGCTGGGACGGAAGGTCCGAGCCAAGCAAGGAGGGCTTTATTTGTGTTCATGGACTTGGACGGAAGGTCCGAGCCAAGCAGAGGGGATGCATTTTTGTTCATGGGCTGGGACGGAAGGTCCGAGCCAAGCAAGGAGGGGTTTATTTGTGTTCATGGACTTGGACGGAAGGTCCGAGCCAAGGAAAGGGGGTCCTTTTTGTTCATCGACTTGGACGGAAGGTCCCAGTCGAGCAAGGAGGCTCTTTCTCTTTTTTTTTTATTCATTGGCTTGGACGGAAGGTCCGAGCCAAGCAAAGGAGGTTTTTTTTTTGTTCATTGACTTGGACGGAAGGTCCGAGCCAAGGGTTTGTTCGTCGGTGGGACTGGGAGTTGTGATATTGAGGTGGTTTATTCATTGACGCGGGGTTAGTGCCAAAGAAAGTGCCTTTTGTTCACGGCTTCAGACGGAAGGTCTGGGCCACAGGTTTGTTCATCGATGCCGGCAGGGAGTCGGAGACCGACATGGTTTACTTGTCCCTTTTTCTCTTCATTAGTGCCGACGGGGTGTCAGGAACCTGACGTGGTATGTTGGCCTCTTCTTCTCTTCATCAATGTCGACGGGGTGCCGGGAGCTGACATGGTTTGTTTGTCTCTTCTTCTCTTCATCAGTGCCGACGGGCGTCGGGAGCTGACATGGTTTGTTTGTCTCTTCTTCTCTTCATCAGTGCCGACGGGCGTCGGGAGCTGACATGGTTTGTTTGTCTCTTCTTCTCTTCATCAGTGCCGACAGGGTGTCGGGAACTGACATGGTTTATTTGTCTCTTCTTCTCTTCATCAGTGCCGACGGGCGTCGGGAGCTGACATGGTTTGTTTGTCTCTTCTTCTCTTCATCAGTGCCGACGGGCGTCAGGAGCTGACATGGTTTGCTTGTCTCTTCTTCTCTTCATCAGTGCCGACAGGCGTCGGGAGCTGACATGGTTTGTTTGTCTCTTCTTCTCTTCATCAGTGCCGACGGGCGTCGAGAACTGACATGGTTTATTTGTCTCTTCTTCTCTTCATCAGTGTCGACGGGCATCGGGAGCTGACATGGTTTATTCATTGACACGGGGTTAGTGTCAAAGCAAGGGTCTTTTTGTTCATGGAACCAGACGAAAGGTCCGGGCCACAGGTTTGTTCATCGATGCCGACAGGGAGTCGGGGACCGACATGGCTGGCTTGTTTATTGAAATATTCTCGGAGATAAAAGTGAATGCTCATAAAGGGAGATTGATTCCTCCCTCCCCTTCTTTTTTTTTCTATTTCTTTTTTGTCTTTTTTCTTTTTTTTCTTCTCTTTTTCTTCTCTTTTTTTTGTTCTTCTCTCTCTCTTTTTTTTAAACATGAGATAAATAATGCCCAAACCACCCGGGTAATAGTAATGCAAATCCGCCCGGGGTGGGTCGGAGAAATGTGTCATTCATTGAATGAGGGAACTGGAGAGTGGTACAACTTCAAATGTCTACCGTTGAGGGGTGGAAATTGAACCTCCCCCCGATGGTTGACGATTACATACGCTCCACCCTCGTAGACCTTCTAGACTATATACAGTCTAAGCCAATTCTCGTTTAGCTTACCCTTGGGATTGGAAGCCATGACTTCTCTTCTCTTCACCATGACGAGGTCACCCTTTTTGAATTCACGTTCCTTGATGAGCTTGTCAAAGGCACGCGCTATTCAGGCTTGATAGACCTGGATGTTCTGCTGAGCTTGAAGCCTTTTTCCCTCCAAGTTGGAGAGCTCTTCGAGCCTTCGCTCGACATTTGTTTGTTCTTACCAGATCAACCCGTGCTGGATTGCGACTCGAAGGGAGCGTATTTCCAACTCGATGGGGACAATTGCCTCTGATCCATACACCAAGGAGAAGGGTGAACAACCCGTTGGAGTTTTGTATATAGTACGGTAGACCCACAGGGCCTCGTACATTTTCTCTTCCCAATCTCTCTTGTTAGAATTAACAATTTTGGATAGGAGAGTACAAAGAGTTTTATTGAAAGCTTCAGCCAAGCCATTGGCCTGTGGGTTGTAGGGGGTCGACGTCCTCTAGTCGATCTTGTACTTTTCTGCCAGATGGTAGACTTTCTGGTTGCAAAAATGGCTTCCATTATCTGAGATAATTCGGTTCGGAGTGCCAAACCGAAATATGATGTTACGGCGGACAAACCTGGCAATGATTTCCCCAGTCACATCTTTCAAGGCAATAGCTTCCGCCCAGCGGGAGAAGTAATCAGTTGCGGCCAAGATGTACTTGCACCCAGTGGATGATGCGGGTAGTGGACCCACGACATCTGTTCCCCATTGGGCGAAAGGCCAGCTGGGCAGTGTTGGATGCAGCGGCACCGGCGGTCTTCTAGGCACCGTCTCGTGCTCCTGGCATTTCTGACAAGACTTGGCATACTTGCAGCAGTCATTGAACATTGTCGGCCAGTAGTAGCCGAGTTTCTTGATTTCGATTTTCATTTTCGATCCTGCCTGGTGTGCACCAGCCATTCCAGCGTGAACTTCTTTCATGACTCTCCAAGCTTCTTCGGTGGATAGGCATCGGAGGAGTACCTTCCGTTTGGCATCTGCTATAATTCGGAACAGGATCCCGTTCCGGACCTCATAAGAGTCCTTTGTTCTAATCAGCTTGATCTTCTCTTCCCTTTGCCTGGGCAGTTGCTGGTATTTAAACCACTGCAAAAGAGGGTTCCTCCAGTCGGGTAGGTCGACGGCTTCCGCTGTAGCGGCTTCAAGCTCTTCTTCTTCTGGCCCTTCTATCATGATAGGCACTTGGCGCTGATTCACCACCCGAATGTTGAGGGATCCATCTGGCGGGACTGCCAATGAACTCGCCAATTTCGCCAGTGCATCGGCTTGTGCATTCTATCCTCTGGCAATGTGGCCTATCTCAATGAGGTAGAACCGCTGCATGAGCCGTTTCGCCTTAGTATAGTAAGGGAGTAATTCAGGTTTTCGGATGTCAAACTGTCCCTGGACCTGCTTGATGACCAGCAATGAATCGCCAAACACATGTAATATTTTAATCTCCATTTGCAAAGCGACTTGGAGACCAATGATCAGAGCTTCATACTCTGCCTCATTATTTGTGCAGGACTTGTTAATGGAGCAGGATGTGTGCAATACTTCTCCCTCAGGGGATTTAAGGACGATGCCGGCCCCGGCCCATACTTTTGTATGCCCAGACGAGGTTGTTTCTATTCTCGAAGCTCCATCAAAGTGCAGCTACCAGGCGATCTATTGGGCTTGGTCCACCTCTAGTATTTCATCTTCAGGCAGCTCCGTGGCCAGTGGGGAATCTTCAGGCACAGGGTGTGCTGCAAAGAAATCGGCCATGGCCTGACCCTTAACGGCCTTCTGAGGCACGTAGGTGATGTCAAATTCCATTAACAGTACGGCCCACTTACCGAGACGTCCCTTCATGACTGGCTGGGAGAGAATGTGCTTGACTGGGTCATCCTTAGAGATCAGGCTCACTTCATGCGAGAGCATGTAATACCTCAACTTCTTGACTGCGAAGACCAAGGCGAGACAAACCTTCTCAATCGGGGTGTATTTTGCTTCTGCCCCCACCAGTCTTCGGCTGAGGTAATAGAGAGCTTGTTCCTTCCCCTCATCATTGTTCTGGGCGAGCATTGCCCCCAGTGAACATTCGGTGGCGGCTATATATAGAATAAGCGGCCTCTCCTTGACAGGTGCCCCCAGCACAGGCGGGGTCTTTAAGTAATCCTTCAGCCGATCGAAGGCCTTCTGACATTCCTGGTTCCAGTTGAAAGGTGCATTCTTCATCATTAGTTTGTGGACTGGTTGACAGCGCCCCGATAAATTGGAGATAAATCTTCGATGTAGGCTAGCCGGCCTTGCAGGGACCTTAACTCTCCCAAATTTTTCGGACGAGGTAGCTCCTGAATGGCTTTTATTTTAAAGGGGTCGATCTCGATCCCCCTATATCGGACAATGAAGCCGAGGAACTTTCCACTAGAGACGCCGAAGGCGCACTTCATTGGGTTCATTTTTAGCTCATATCGCCGGAATCTCTCGAAGATGACTCTAAGGTCATTCAGGTGATCCCCCCTTTTCTTTGTCTCGACGACCAGATCATCAATGTAGCATTCGACTTTGCTATATAGCAGTTCATCGAATATCTTGGTCATCGCCCGCTGGTAAGTGGCGCCAGTGTTCTTGAGGCCGAAGGGCATTCTTTTGTAGTGGAATATCCCTTTAGGTGACCGAAAGGCCGTATGAATTCGGTCATGTTCAGCTATCCATATTTGATTATACCCGGACGATCCATCCATGAAGGACAAGGCCTCATGGCCGGTAGTTGCATCAATCATCACTTCGGTGACGGGCACCGGAAACTCATCTTTTGGGCAAGCTTTATTCAGGTCGCGGAAGTCCACGTAGATCCTGATCTGTCCATTCTTCTTCTTCATCGGTACAATATTGGCCAACCAAGTAGTGTATTAATTTTCAGCTACAAAATCGACATCTATGAGCTTGTCGACTTCTTTGCAAATCTATTTTATCAGTTCTGGCCTCATACGCCGGGGGGGCTACTTCACCGGCTCCACCTTGGGATCAATAGCCAGAATATGTTGAGTCACGCCGGGGCTCCGGCCAGGCATCTCTTTGTAGTTCCAGGCGAAACAGTCCTGGAATTCTTGAAGAAACTTGACATATTGTCCCCTCTCTTATGGAGGAAGAAGGGCACTCAGAAAGGTCGGCCTGGGGTAGCTTTCTGTGCCTAGGTTAATTTCAACGAGCTCATCCACTGTGGCCTGGCCGCCATCTTCAATTTCTGGAGGCGCTGGTAGCAGGTCGATGAAATCCTTGTCTTCACCATCTTCTGCTTCAAGGACACCATAGGCGTCTTCTTGCTCTGCCTCGTTGGGTAATGAGGCTTTGCTTGTTTCCCCCTCTATTAGGCTTGCTGTGTGCGGCTCTGGGGGGCTCTCTTGTGTGGAGAAGTAAAGGACTTCTTCGGGATCTTCTTTGTAATTGTCATAGATGGCTCTTGCAGGGACTGAGGTGATTGATTGCCATACTCGGGGCTGCTACTCTGCTGGTGGCTGGGGTTGCCCATTCTCAGCTGCATCTTCAAAAATCTGGTGCTGAACTGACACCATGTAGATGCTTCTTTCGTGGCCGCCCGTCACATGGGGGCGTGGCGGAGCGAGCACATAATCTCCCATTCTGAACTCATCTCTCTCAATCAGGTCTTGAGCGATGTCCTTGAAGACGTAACAGTCTTCGATAGAGTGGCCCAGTATTTGGTGATAAGGGCAAAATAGGGGGTCGCCACTTCTGCGAGCATCTTGCGGCCTCTTAGACCTCGGGAGGGAGACCTTGCCGTAGTAGCAGGCCCAATCAAAGATTCCTCGAGTCTTATTCCTCGGAAAAGAGTAAGGCCTTTCCATCCTCTCCTGTAGTGTAGGATTTCGCTCGACCGATTGCCTGACTGAGGGGACAGCTACGTACATCCCTTGCCTCCTTTCTTCGGTGCGTGGGGGCATTCGGGACACTGTTCGGGGACTGACGCGTGTCGGTGTTCTGTTGGCAGAAGATGCTCCTGATTAAGTCAGACACGAGTGCAGTCGCTCCGACCAATCGAGCCCTCAACATTTCAATTTCCCGTTGTTGTTGATAACACAGGGCAAAAAGGGCAGAGTCGCACCTAGGGGGGCTCGGAGTTTGACTTGCTTCCTCGCCCTTTGCATCAATGTCAGACGAGGGCAATGGCACCCCGCTGCTATAGTTATTCGAGGTTGGTCCCTCAGAGGAGGACGGGACCTTCCCCTTGCTCCTACAGGGAGGTGGATTCCATAGGAATATTTCTTCATCTTGCTCTTCGTTGGACAAAGGCATAAGGTGCTGGCGGCCTTCAACCTGTCGTGGGCCTACATTGCCTGCACGGCTATTACTACATGGATCCGAGACTGATATCACATCGGCTTCATAGGAGTCTTCTAGCGAAAAGCCCAACCCTGGATGTCGGGTGATTTGCAACAACCTCCGGTCCAGGTTTGGTGGGTTCCACATTTTCTTGAACATTTCCTTCCGACTGGAGAGCTGGCAAAAGGGGATCCCTTGCTTTCTAGTCATCTTGACCACACGACCGGCTGTGTCAGGGAGTCCCATGATTGGGACGAGCGGGTCGTGCAGCTTATCGGGGAGTCTATAATCATCATCCCCCTTGACCGGGTGCTCCTTGGCCACATAAAAGATGGTAGGCAGACCCCCGAGGTTGGGCACCTCGAAGGTCCTTAATGACTCAACCACATGGCAGTCAGCTTCTGCGAGAGGCTTGATGATCCCGGGTGGGACCCTGACGTCTTCCAGCAAGTCTTCCAGGTATGATGTTCCCGGTGTAGGGTAGATGGGAAGAGTGGTGGCCCGGAATACCCCTTATGCTTCAGAAATGAATGACACCTGAGGGGGAGCCACATAGCCAGGTGGTGGTGGAGGGAACCAGCTATCAGGCTCTGCCTTCTTCTTTCCTTTGTCCTGAGTGGCTTGGGAGGCTTGCCTCGGCTTTTCCAAATAGAGATTAGCGTCCGATAAGTGACATTCGAACACTTCTAAAGGATGGAGGTCGGCAAAGATTCTCTCCTCTTTTCCGTTGCCAGGGTACTTGATGCATTGGTGCAGAGTGGATGGTACCACACGGTTTTGGTGCAGCCAAGGTCTACCGAGCAACGCCTTGTAAGAGGTGCTGGAGTTGATCATATGGAACTGGACCTTGGTGGTGAAGTCACCGAGGGAGAGGTTGAACTCTGCGACCCCCATAGGGACCTCACACTTCTGGTTGAAGCTGGCAATCTTGACGTTCCTGACCTCGACCAGGTGTACATCAAAGTAATGTTTCTGATACACCCGATAGGGGAGTATGTTCACTGCTGCCCCAGGGTCGATCAATACTCGGTTGCTGGGATGCCCATTCAGCTTCCCCTTCATGTAGAGTGGCCTATTATGACTGTAGGTAGGTAGAAGCATATCCTCTTCTGTGAAGGCCACAGCTACTTCAGGTGACATTTCTGCGAGGTAGGCTTCAACATATGCTGGCGTCTAGAGCGCAGCAATGACGGCTTGCCGTGTTTCTTCATCTAAGGACATGATTTCTCAGACGGTAAACCTGGCTGGGATCTTCTTTAGGTGTTTGACTATCCTGTTGCCAGCTCGGACTTCGAGCAACTTCATTTCTTCGGCTCTACTGCGTCTACCCCCAGTCTGGGCCTGGGGAGCCGGCTCAATGGGTGCCTCCTCCACTGGGTCGGATGCCGCTTGAGCTTGCGGAGCCTGCTGGGTCACTTCCTTTTCTTGCAAGAACTCGACAAGGTTTGGGGTGTTGTCAAGTTCTTCCCTTGGCTGAGAAGGGATTGCCGCAGACGGAGCCGAGGGGCTACCTGCCCCTTTGGTCTGTCGGGACTCGCGGGGGCCTGACTGTCCTCCCCTCTGAGTTGTAAGAAATTCAATGAATGATGGGGCACTCTGGCCACTTGGTTCTCCGGGGTAGAGGCATGATGGAGCGGGAATCTCCATGCCTTGGACCCTAGGCTCCGGGATGTGATATGGTCATTCTTCCCTAAGCAGGATGTTGTGGTTGGCCTGAGGAGCGCATCCCCACGTTCTTCCCGACCTGGTGGCATGTTGGGAAGTGGATGCTTCAGCTTGATTCACCTCTGATGGCTCGACGGGCACTTCTTGCTCTTCCTCTCTCAGGGAGAGGGTTGTGTCAAATAATGTCAAGAGGGTGTTGCAAGATAGAACAACCCCACTCTTCTTCTTGTTTCTAGGCCTTCTCTTCTTCCTTTTCTTCTTCTCTTCAGTGGCTGGCAACTGCTCTTGGGGGAGCTCACCCCACAAGAGAGGCTCTTCTTTCGTCTCAGCTTTCGCTTCTGAAGCTAGTTCGAGTGACTCGAACTCCTCCCAAGGGGCATACTCCTTCAACTCCACAGGCTGGATCTCAGGCTGTTCATAGTCTTCAAGCTCGTCAATAATGGCCTGGAGCCTTTCTACCGCAGGACTAGTTTCCTTGGGCACCCGCATCGGGATGTGTTTCTTCTTGTTGTGAGTGGGGCGTCTCATGAACAGCCGGGGGGTTGTGTCATGCCAAATGGGTGTCACCGGTGGCGGTGCTGGTCGGGGTGTAATGCCTCTTATGTGAACTTCCGGAGTGGGCCGGGGAGCTTGTCTTCTTCTTCTGTTCCTCATCGGCGCAGCTTGCCAACCTCCTTGGTCTTGAGCTGGCGCCATGACGAAGGCTTGATATGTAGCCTGTGTACTGGCCTCCGCCCATTCTTCAGGCAGCTGCTGGTATAAAGATACCATGTTGACAGTGGTTCCGATGTTTGGCATCTCGTGCGACTGCAGAGGATCCACTCTGAGCTCCCCCATGTCCAGCTCTCCCTTTTTGATCAAAGACTCAATGACGTCCTTAAAGATGTAACAATCCTCAATGGTATGCCTAAGCATCTGATGGTATGGGCAAAAGCGAGGATCATCCTTCTTCTTCAAGTCACCAGGCCTCTTTGGATCTGGTAATGTGATCTTGTTGTACCTGGTGGCCCATTCAAACAGGACCCGGGCTTTGTCTCAAGGAAAAGAGTACAATTTACTCCTCATCTTCTCCCGCAGGGAGGGACCTTCCCGCCGTTCGGTGGACCTGGGCGGAGGAGGGTCGGCTATCTCTTTGGCTTTCTCTCTTTGCTTCTCGAAAGTTTCGAAGTCCAGTGTATGAACTTCTGGCGGTGTTGGTCTTTTCTTGACCTGCCCGGCCCTCTGGCTCGATGCAGCTGGAGCAGAAGAGTATCGAGCAAGGAATGCCTTGATATCTGCCACTATGTTATTCAGACGGTCAAATGACCTTACTTCAGCACCAATCATCCTCTCAAGGATTTCCTTCTTCAGATTCTGTTTACAGATCTGCACTACGTCCTCTTGATGCGGGGGATGTTTGCATCTCATGCTGAGGTTCCTCCACCTCTTTATGTAGTCGAGTGCTGACTCATCATTTCTCTGTCTTATGGCATAAAGCTCCGCCACGGTTACCTCCCGCTCAGCTATGTATAACCTTTCCTTGAATTTCTTCTGCATATCGGGCCAGTCTGTAATGGACCCGGCGGGCAAGCTCGAATACCACTCGAAAGCGAGTCCGGTAAGCGTCGAGCCGAAGAATTTGAGAAGATAAGCTTCATCCGCCGCTAGATCCCCCATAACATTCACATAATAGGCAATGTGCTCCCTGGGAGACCCTTACCCATTAAATTTCTCAAACTTCGGCGGCTTGGTGATGCCGACCGGTAGCCTCTTGGCAGCATAGTGTGCCGGGTAAGGTACCCTGTATACATCGAATGGCGTGTGATCACCATCGCTCCTCTCTGGCAACTTCATATCTATCATTTGTTCGAGCATTAGTCTGCTCACTGTTGCCGGGTCAACCGGGTTTGGATAGAAATGGGCCGGTTGCGCCAGCGGCGTTGTTAACACTATCGCCTGAGGTGCAATAGTGGACCCCTGGAATGGCAGGTTCGGTGGCGGGGCCGGTGTGACATGTTGTGGCTGATGCAGGGGTACGTCACCAGTGTAGGTAGGTATTGGGGGAGACACCGTCGCCCGCAGAGAAGCTTCCGATGCTGACCGTTGCCCCCAAGGGTCTCTGGCAATGCTTCAGTCTGCCCGGATGTCAAGGGCTGAGCAGCTCTTTCAGTCAATTGCTTCTTTAACAATTCGATCTCCCGTTGATATTGCTGCATCATATGCAATACTGCGGGGTCGTTCATGGAAAGGCTAGGGGTGCCTCCTCCTTCTTCGATCGGCGCCTCTTCGGATGAAGTGGATGGTCCTCCCGCAGTGCCTTCTGTAATAACATTGGCAGCCAAGGACATTGAAGGTTCCTCATAGTTAACTCCTCCAGTGTGGACTTGTGTCTGCTCAATTGCCGCTTTCCCTCTTCTAGAAAGAGGTCCTGGCCTTGTGGCAAGCCTGGACATTTCTTCGGGCTCGGTTGGTAGAGCCCGTACCGACCAGATACCCCTGCCATGTTGCAGGTATAGACCCTAAGGTCTTTGCCTCTTCTTTCCGTTCTTCTTGACGGCTTACCTGGGAAGACCAATCTGTCAAAGACCGATCTCCGTGGCTTCACTTCTTCCCTCAGCGGAGACTGATAGAACTCCTCAGAGCAGTTTCTCGACTCGAAGCTGGGCACCGGCCGGGTCTCTTCTTCTTCAAAGGCGGAGGCTACTGCCCCCAGTAATCTCTGGCGACTCAGGGGAGTGCTCCCCGGTCCCCGCAAGTAGTTCCTCATGGCTTGCTCCATTCATTACCAGTCTTGCTCAGGAGGAGAAGCCGGTGATGTCACCCTGTTGGCAGCGACGGGCATGTGGGTTGCAGGCTCCACACGGGCAGCCTGATAGTGACGTCGGTAGTGTCGACGGTGGATGTTCTCCGGTGGGGCCGGTGTAGTTAATGCCGGCTGGCAGACGGGGGCCGATGTCTTGACCCGATCTCCTTGTTGTGCCCTTGTCGGGCGGAAGGTGCTGGGCCTCGCCTGGGCTGGTGAGGTGAACCGGGCCCCCTTGGGAACCCAAACTTACTTAGCTTTGGTGGGCCTGGAGGCCGACTGATGCCGTGGTGCTGGGGCCGGAGTGGCGGGCGTCATCTTGCCCTTCATCTTCTCCAGTGCCTGAAAAGAGTTGCGCACTGGTACGGCGGGTACAATGCGATCCGGGATCACCTCGGAACGTTGTCCGTTAAGATGCACCCGGAAAGTCCCGACGACAGCCGACTTGCCGGTGCTGGAGAATCGGCCTCGGTATGATGTTGTGGCATGGCTCCTCCGGAGCCTCCTCTGGCGAGAGGCCGACCCTGGGTGAGAAGGGCCGGCAGTTTGGTGCACGTGGTGCACGTGGTGCACGTTGCAGCTCAGCGTCCCAGTCGGGAGGGTCTTGGAAGTCTCAGCCATTGATCGGTCGATAGCAGCTTTGGCGGCCCCCTAGATGGGAGCGCTGCTATCAGTCCTGTCAGACGCTTCCACGTCCAGCAGGTTCGTGAAGGCCACCCTGAGGAAGTTGGGGAAGCCTACCGCGGGAGGGAAGCTCCCGAAGCTGAGGGGGACGGCCAAGTAGCCGTTCCGAACATGGCTCTCGACGGCCTGTTGGCCGAACGTGGGGGCCATCCTGGTGTCCGAAATGCAACCTGCATTTGCAAATCAAACAATTAGTATTACAAGAAAGGGGCCGTAGGGCCCTTAGTCCCAGCAAAGAGATGAAGGGTGATTTTAGTCCCACCGGGCGTGCCAGACTTGTGGACGCACTTATTTTTACTTATCATGTTGTTCGTCTATTTAGGTGCGTGGGCGTGCCAGTCACAAAGTGACGATTTATTGTGCGCTCGATCTGACTAATCAGACGATTGTGTAGTTCGGGTCGGGACCAAAACCTGCCGTGCCATGAAGGCCACGACGTCATTTACATCCCCCATACGGGGGAACACCCTTGATTGATTGCTGGGAATAAGGGCCCTACGGCCTAAAGAGAATACTAGTAATGCAGGAGGATAACGAAAGATGAACTATGCTAGAAACCCGTATCAGTACGTGAACGTTCAGCCTATGTCGGCCACTCGTGGGCCACTTCATGTTCGGACGAAGGTCCGTGTTTGTAGCGTAAGAGACGGTGGCAAAACTGCGTAGATGTCTGCCGTGAGTACGGCAGGTTTAATGCGAGTGCGGGATTAGATCCCGGAAGAAGTGGGTCAAGCTGACGAACTATCGGCCCAAAAGGTGCCCGGACCATGACCATGTCGGGGATCCCGAGGTCTACGTCCGATATCACAGGGCATCATTACTTTTCTCTTTACGCACCGTCCGGGGGAGCGGGTTGTTAGGTGTGAAGCCCAAACTCGCCAACGTGCGCCCTCGCACGCGGATCGACCTGCGCGGTCAGGTCGCGGGGTTCGACCTACCCGGTCAGGTCGCGGGGGTCAAGGG
Source organism: Amorphophallus konjac (assembly GCA_022559845.1). NCBI lineage: Eukaryota > Viridiplantae > Streptophyta > Magnoliopsida > Alismatales > Araceae > Amorphophallus > Amorphophallus konjac. Next base: position 236,307,850 of record CM040121.1, on the reverse strand, counting down.
GGGCGGCGCCCCTTGCGGGGGTTTCCAGGGGCAGCGCCCCCGGAACAAAATTTTAATTATGGGGGGGGGGTATGCTATTGTCGTTGTTCCGATCATTGAATTAAGTGGTTCATTCCCATTCCATTCTTTCTATTTTGTTTACTGATTTAGTCCTTATTCTCTTGTTTATTCTTTAATTTCAATAGTTTTCTTTCTTCTTTTCATTCTTTTAGTTTTCTTTTGCCACACCGTATTAGCAAGTTGCAAGAAGATGGGCACACCGGTTTTAGGGGCGCCGGGTTAAGATGTGAAGGGGCGCGTCGGAATTGGAGGACAAGGGAGGGGGGCGCGCCGGAATTGTAGGACAAGGGAGGGCGTGCCGTTTTAACATTTGGAAGGAGGGGATACGGGGCTTTTGTGAGGAGGACACGTCGGTTAAGGCCGCGCCGGGCTACGGTGTTGAAGGCACTTGTCGATTGAAGGTTCAAAGAGGATTTTGAGAGTGATGTTAAACCGGCGCGGTGAAATAGTCACCGCGCCATATTAAACTCCCCCGAGGGCTTATTGCTTTGACTGTGCGCTTCTTTTCTTTCACCCGTAGATAGATTTTATGATGCGTTTGTTCATCCATTTGGTAGATTATGTTGGTAGGAAGGATGTTTAGGCGTTTAACTGTTTGTTAGGGTGACTTAGCGTGTACATTAAGTGTTTCGTTCGAGGGGTTTAGTTCACATATTTTTACAGTGTGTGGTTCTTGTTCTCGGAAGTGGCTTGTTCGTTTGTTCTTGAGCGTTGGGGCGCGCCGGAATTGGAGGACAAGGGAGGAGGGCGCGCCGGAATTGTAGGACAAGGGAGGGCGTGCCGTTTTAACATTTGGAAGGAGGGGATACGGGGCTTTTGTGAGGAGGGCGCGTCGGTTAAGGCCGCGCCAGGCTACGGTGTTGAAGGCACTTGTCGATTGAAGGTTCAAAGAGGATTTTGAGAGTGATGTTAAACCGGCGCGGTGAAATAGTCACCGCGCCATATTAAACTCCCCTGAGGGCTTATTGCTTTGACTGTGCGCTTCTTTTCTTTCACCCGTAGATAGATTTTATGATGCGTTTGTTCATCCATTTGGTAGATTATGTTGGTAGGAAGGATGTTTTGGCGTTTAACTGTTTGTTAGGGTGACTTAGCATGTACTTTAAGTGTTTCGTTCGAGGGGATTAGTTCACATATTTTTACAGTGTGTGGTTCTTGTTCTCGGAAGTGGCTTGTTCGTTTGTTCTTGAGCGTTCTTGGCCATGGCGAGAATTGGGCAGCACCTCCCCCGGACCGGGACTTGCCGGAGATAAAGGAGAGTCACCAATCGGATTGCTCCGGGGTAAACTCCCAAAATGTGGAGTGGCCTCACGGCGGTCCGTTAGCCCAAGTGCGAGTGCAGAACGCTCGAGGGCCAGCCTACAAGAGCGACCACGACTCACGGGCGATGGGTCTTCAACAGGGACAAATATTTGCCACGGCTGGGCAAGAAATGTTCATCCATCGAATGGGTTACCTTGGGGGTCATGCCATGAAGTGGCAGACCTCAAAGGCCCTCGGATGATCAGAGAGCAAGAAAGGGGAGCCAGGGTCTGAACAGAGGAGACTGAGCTTGCAAAAAGACTTCCTTTCTTTCTCTTTTATTCATCCATACAAACGGGGAAGGAAACTTGATACAGATAAAATGGAAGAGAAGGCATTACAAAAAGAAAGTGAAAATACATTCGATGGAGAGAAAGAGAGAAGCATTAGACGGAGGAGGGAGAGGGAAGCATTGGCTTCTCCCCCTCCAACTCACCTCTCGCTCTCGCCCCCTACCTCTTTTCTCCTTTCTTCAGCCCAGAACCGTGGAGCTCTCGAATGCCGGTTCCCCCTTCTCCCTTCTCTGGCTCTCTCTCCCTTTTTTTCTTTTCTTTTCTTGTTTTTTCCTTTCTCTTCTCTCGATATATATATATCCATCGAGCTGGGAACGAAGCCTCTTGAAGTTCAAAAATCCCTTCGCTTCCATTCTTCTCCCTTTCTGTATCTGACGCTGTTGAGTGGCCTGTAGGTAGAGGGATTCATGGAGTTGGGGAGGTGCCTCCACTGGATTGGCCGACGATGACCAGCGGGGAAGCGACGTTCGGTGCGAAGCTCGAAGATTGCCATTCCAGGGAGCTTGAGGAGCTCAGGCGGTTGCACGTTGGTCGCACGCAGGAGGCCTGGCCATTTCCGGTAAGTTCTCTTTGTTTGCGCCCGAAAACAGGGGATCGGACTGATGACGGGATGGGATGTCTCGGAGGTAAAACGGCGCGGAGGGATGTGATCACCCCGGATTAAACCCAAGTGAAATTGGCGCGCCGTTTTAATGCAACACAAATGGCACCATTTTAAGCATCAAAAGGGGGGAGGCCCCTTCAACAGGAGCGCATCGGATAGGCAAAGAAACAAGGGGCGTGCCGTTTTAAGCAAAAGGGGGGGCGCCGTTTTAAGGCGCACCGTTTTTAGGCCCCTTCGTGCCGTTTGAAGCACCAAATGGATTCTGAAGAGGTGAAATCTCGCGCTGTTCCTGAGCGGGTTGATAATCACCATATTGTGAACTGCAAGACAGGGAAATGGATCAGAGGGCCCAGGGGTAGTCCCTGGGACAAACCCTCCGATGCTTAAGTCAGTAGAGCTATGGCGGGAGCGATAATGGGGAGGGGCTAGTTTATGCGTGAGATCCCTGTCCACCAAAGAGTTGAAGCGGTTCGTGCTCAGGAGTTTAGGGCGTATGATTGCCTTTTTGGCTTACCTTTCACCGAAGGGTACCCTTGGTTTAAATAGTGCACCGTCCCCAGGAGTCCTGCAAGCCAAGGGGTTTCAGGTAGAGGTTACGTCCTCATCGTGGGCTTTTATTGCCTTATCGTGGGAGCGTTATCCTCGTGGGGAAGAAGAAGTCCCCTGTCTTCCCGGATTCTTACCTGTTGCGGACTCTTAACGGCTGCAAAGATAAGTATTCGTCGGCCGTTCCGAGCTTCGGAGAGGCCGGCCCTATCCGGGCGGTAGGCTTAGCTCGGTAAAAGATGGGTCGGATAGGCCGGCTTATGCCTCCTTCTCCCGGGCGGAGAGATGGCTCGGGCGCGGACCTTCCAGTGACCTGACCTATGCTCGGGCCCTCCGAGCCTTGAGGCCCCCTAGGAGGGTTGTTTCGTCGAGCGCTGTAAATTGGGCTTTCTCCCCTAAGTGGGCCTTGTGGGCTGTCACTTGGGTGAGCTTGACCTCATTGGGCCCTGCCGGGCCTAGTTGGGCTGCTCCATTGGGCTGCAGAAATCCCCCTCTCCACTTGTCCCCCTCCTACTCCCGAGCCAAATGAGGCTCGGTTGAGTAGTGTTTGAGGGCGTTGGACCAGCGTGGCTTAGGTGGGTGGAGATCTGATGGTGTTAAGTAGCCACGTGCTGTGGTCACCTGGGCCCGTAGTAATAATGATCCTGACGGATTTAAAATGAAGGGGCCCCCTTTTTCTCGGAGGTCGGAACGACGCGCCGCCTTCCGCGAGGGTTTATAGGCGTTGGGCGTTAGTTGTCATTCCAGACTCTCTAGGGTTTTGGCTTTCCTTCGCTTCTTTGCTTTTTGGGGCTCCTTGATGCGCCGTGAGATCACAGCGGAGGAGCGAAGCCTTGCGGCGGCGTTCGAGGTGTTGGAGAGGATAACCGCGGAGGCAGTCTGACAGTTGCCTTCTCCCCCGGAGTCTTCGAGGTCTTGTGAGGGATCTTCTTCCGGTTCCTCCTCGAAACTCATGGCGGACCAGCACTCGGGAGATGAGTTGGAGGTGAGGGCGCCAGTCCCAAACTGCAGCGAGCTGGGGGAAGCCGAGGTGAAGAAGCTGGAGCACCGGTTTTGGTTGCCTTATAAGTACAGTTTCGCCACTGCTGCTCCATACGAGACGAGTCTGGACGACCGTACGGTCCATATCTACTCCTTTCTTCTGGCTTGGAAGAGCGGGTTTCACCTCCCCTTCGAGCCTTTCATCCTTAAGCTCCTTAATTTTTTCAAGTTGGCGCCTATTCAGCTGGTGGCCAACTCGTATCTCCTTCTCTCTACTTTTCGAATCCTTTGATGTCAGTGTGGGGTTCGCCCTTCCTTGGATCTTTTTCATTTTTTCTTTGAGTTGAAGGCGCACCCGTCGGCGGGGAAAGGCTTCTATTACATCCAGGCGAGGAGGAACAGGAGCTGCATTTCGCTAGCGGCGAAGGATTCCTAGCATAAAGGGTGGAAGACCCAATTTTTCTGGGTGAAGATGGAATCGGTGGAGGACACTTGGAGGTGTAAGGTGATGCCCAACTTCCACCCGAACATCCCTCCCCGCCAGGAGGAGTTTCCTTCAGATGTGGAGGAGTACACCGCTCGCCTGCTGAAGAATCGCCGGTCTACCGAGGAGCTGGTGACGCCGGAGAATGTCGAGCGGTGTCTCCTCACGCGGCTGAAACTGTCAGGTACCACCACTCGAATTTCTCTCCGGGGGTGAGGGTCATCTTTCTTTTCCCGACCATGCCTTCTTCTCTGCTGTAGACACTAGGCGGGAGCCTATAGAGGAGGCTGCTGAGGTCATCGATCTCAGAGATGACTCGGCGGCTGATGAGCCTGACGCTCCTGTGGGTCACTCCCAAGCCCGGGACAAGGGCAAGGGGGCGGCTTCCGAGGGAACTTCCCGGCCGGGCGGTGCAAAGCGCAAGGATCCCATGGAGGGAAGGTTGCGGGAAGCCGCGAAGGCCAAGAAGCGGGCCAAGAAGGCCGGCCTTCTCACCACTGTCGGGGGCGACTCTAGCTCGGCGGCGCTCCCCCCTAAGGGGCAGGATGGGGCCGACCCTACCGGGCCGGCTCCCCCATCCACCGGGCGAGAGGGGGCCGAGGAGACCAGGGGCCCCTCAGAGGGTGGTGATGGCGGGTCGGCTCTCCCGTCGGTGGGAACAGAGGGGGCCGGAGTCGAAGCAGCCGATGCCGAGGTCGGGGGACCGATCGAGGTCAGTGATGTCTCGGGCGGCGAAGCACGGGCCGAGACAGTTGAGGTTGGGGGGGTTTTGCCTGCGAGGGCGTCGCAACCCCAAGCGCCGGTGGTGTCCGGAGCGACCGGGCGTGCTGCGCCGATCGAGGTTGGGGGTTCACCTACGGAGGCGTCACAACCCCAAGCGCCAGGGGTGTCTGGAGCGACCGGGCTTGCTGCGCCGATCGAGGTTGGGGGTTCACCTACGGTGGCATCGCAACCCCAACCGACCGTGGTGCGCGGGGCGGTGGACCCCGCAACCCGACCCGAGCCTTCCCGCGTGGCGCCAGGTGCGGAGCAGATTCCTATGCTGGAGGCCTTGGAGAGGCTCGAAATCTCGAGCAATCTGTATCGGCTCTGCTGCGAGGTGTCCGCGAGGATGAAAAGAGGAGACATGCGCCATTCTCCTTCCGGGGTCCTCGACGTCATTATGGAGGGTGGCCTTATCATGGCCCAGATGGGGGCCACAATAGCGGAGACCTACGCCCGGACGGAGTCAGAGCGGTCGAATCTCGCTTGGACCCTCGGGGGGTGCGAGAGGAAGCTAGCCTGACTCACTGAGGCGCACGAGGGGCTCCAACGGGAGTTCTTCGCGATCAGGGACTTGGCACAGTCGAGCCGGCTGGAGGCTGGAGCGTTGACACAGCAGCTGGCCAAGGCTCGGGAGTCGCTCGAGAGAAAGGACAAACTCCTTGAGGAGGAGTGCGTTCGCCATCTCAAGTTGGATGGCCATTGGGAGGCGGAGCGTGTCGAGCTGCTGGATCAGGCGAAAGCAGCCGAGCGCATCCGTTCGGAGGCCCAGGCGGACCAAGCTGAGGCGGAGAAGCGATCGGTCGGGGCTGAGGAGCGGGCGGCTGAGGCCGAACGGAAGTCGATCGAGCTCGAGGAGCGGGCGACCGAGGTCACGCGGAAGTCGATCGAGCTCGAGGAGCGGGCGACCGAGGCCGAGCGGAAGTCAACCGAGGCGGAGAGGCGAATGGCGGAGGTAGAGGAGCGAGCGTCCAAGGCGGAGCGGAAGTCGATCGAACTTGCTAAAAGGATGGGGCAGGTCGGGGCGGAGGCGATCGAGCAGTACAGGGGCTCAGAGGCCTACCGAGCCGACCTTCAGGAAGCCGCCCTTCCCTACTATGAGATAGCACTTCGCCGAGGCGGCCGCAAGGGGTTCAAACGGGGTTATCGTCGGGCAGTGGACTACGCCGACGAGCAAGACTCTGGGGTTGATTTCCCCTCGGGCCAGCTATATGACTCGGATGAGTCGGCTTCTAGCTCCTCTGCGTCGGGCGGGGAAGATCCAGAGGGTTCTTCTCCGGCGGGGTCACCAACTCCGGATGCCTCGGGAGGGCTCATGACCGGGGCAGTTCTCGTACAGGCGAGGTCAGTGCCTGGGTCGGCCGTCACCGAGGGTGCCGGGGGCGACTCACTCACTCCCGCCATTCCCGAGCTTCAAAGTGGGCCCGAGGCCTGATGTATTTTGCCTTGTTTTACTTTTTTCCCTATTTGTCTCTTGTCCTTTTCTGAAAAAAAAAGAAAGATTTTCTTTTTATAAGGCAATAAATGACTTACTTGCCTCTTGCGTTCCTTGCCGTGATTTGGTTAGCATATCTGAAGTAGTTGGAAAGTGCCGATACGTCTTGCGTGATTTTCACATGCTGATTGGGCAGGCTCCTGACGGGGCGTCTTTCCATTTTCTGATGCTTTGAATGCCAGGCTGCTTCGTGTATCCCGCCAAGGTGAAAAATGAGGAGTTGGAGGTGACCGTTCGGGGGAGAATTCCTTTGGCGTGTTTTCGAGGGGGGAGTCATTTAAGGCAAGTAGCCTCCCTTGGCCTATAAGAAGGATCGAAGGGCGCCCCTTCCTCTTCACCGCTTGGGACTTTCTCTAACAGTCTTTCCTCATCCCTTCCTCGCGTTGCGCGGTGCCATTGCATTCGGGGCATGGAGGATCCTTCGGAAGATGACGCTGCCGATGATGGGGAGCGGGGAGTTCTTGCTGCTTCGGACGGTCGAGCAGGTCCGACGGTCGCTGCGCGGGTTCGAGACGGGTTCGACGGTCGCCGCGCGGATCTGGGGAGGACTTCGACGTGCGGGGGCATGCCGTTCCTTCTCCATCAATTCTGGCGAGGCTTCCGGGATGGAGGACAGATGGGGGGATCCGTGATGCCTTCCCCTGCCTCCTCATCCATCTCTGCTGGATTTCTTTACAGCCTCTTTTTCCCTCTTCTGCTCTTCATTTCTTTCACTCTTCGGAGGCTGCTTGCTCTCTGTTCCCTTCCAAGGGGTTGGTAGGTTGGAAGAGAGGAGGCCTTCACAGGCGTTCTTTCTCCCTGGCTTCTACCAACTTGGAAGGTAGCCTTCCTCATTGTGGAAGGTAGTCTTCGTCAACGCAATCCCTCTGTCACCTTTGTCATGGGCCACCCGGGCTAACTGGATCGACCTCCTTTTATCCGAGCCTGTTTCTATGCGAGGTAGAGTCAGTGGTTGGACGCGAGGGGATCAAGACCGAGTCGGCTGAGCGATGGCCTCTTACAGTGGTGCTAGATAGATTTTTTGCTTTTTATCGTGCAGTGTAATGGATTTTGCCTATCTGATGTACCAACAATTATTTGAATGAATAGAAGAGAATTTTATTTCATCCAACTTGTTTGCACAATTTCAAAAGTAGAATTTGCGTAGTGTGGCTGCGTTCCATGTCCGAGGGATGGGTTCCCCTTCCATTGTAGCTAGCCTGTACGCATGATGGAATCCTCGGTTCAAGATTCAAAATTTAAAAATTTGACGGGGATCGGCAATCAACTTCATCAACACAATCAAATGGCCAATCTATTTGTCTCATGATAAATGGGCCTCTTTATGGGCCTTATGGGTTATGTCCGTAGCAATTATGTAATAGTCCTTTCATATTTTTGTCTTTAAGTCTTCCAATAGAGTGTCTTTTAGTCTCCCCAAGAGAACTATAATGAGTAGACATTAAGTGTTTAGGATAGTGTCTTTTGGTCTCCCCAAGAGAACTATAATGAGTAGACATTAAGTGTTTAGGATAGTGTCTTTTGGTCTCCCCAAGAGAACTATAATAAGTAGACATTAAGTGTTTAGGATAGTGTCTTTTGGTCTTCTTTGAGAGTCTATAAAAGAGTCATGTATCTTTCATTTGAAAAACAGTGAATGAAATCTTATTTTTGGAACCCCCATGTGATGCCCACGTAGGAGGGGCCCTCCCCTCCTTTATCTTCTTCCCCCCCCCCTCTTTTAATTCCCATGGCCGTGAGTGCCTGTTCTTCCTTCCCTCTCCACGGGTGAGATGCCCAGTTCTTCCCTCCTTGCCACGGGTGTTGATGCCCTTCATTCCTCCCTTCTCCTCCAGCCACCAGCATCTTCCGCTCACCCCCACAGCTTGGCCGAACTTCCCGTTCCCCAGTTCCTCCTGTCTTCTAACCCAATCTTTCACTGCTGCGGCAGTCTACCTTCCTTGCCTCACCCTCTAAGCTTCTTCCTCCCGGCCACGCTATTACCTCATACGCCCACGCTACCTCCGTTCCCGTCATACACGCACTGCACCCCTTTCCACAGCCTCAAGACAACCCCCTGCAACCCCAACCACGTCCACCCACTATCCCCATAGCTTACACCCACAAACACCACCACTAAACTTAGCCCCCACTCCACAAGCCCATCCCAAACCCGCAGGCAGCTTCTGGCCCAATTTGCAGAGTAACTTCCAGCTCGTTCCAGGTGGAGTCTGCATCCAAGGTCTTCAGCAAAGTTGATCGTCCACAAGTCCTCTTCGCAAGCGAGTTGGAATCGTGTCGATCCGAGTTCGTGGCCGCCCACAAGGGACTTTCTTCCCCGACTGCGCAGAGAAGGCCTGACAGCGACCTGAAGCGGTTTGGGGCAGCAACCACGACCTCTTCTTGAAGGATTCAGGCTCCAGAATCTTCATCAAAGTTCTCCATCCTCAAGTCAGCTACCGGGATCAGAAGACGGAACCGCAATCAGAGGTCGGTGGCCAGAGTTACAAATTTTATACCCCGACGACCCCATTCTGCCTCCTGTCTGTCTCCTCCGACCAGTCCCCACTCAACGGGACCTGCACGTCCACACCGACATCCGACTGAGGCGAGACCAGTGCCGCTGGAAAGTAGTCGTCCCCACGATTCCAACGCCACCTGCCGCGCACCAAACGGAGTTCGGGGTTGCTCGTGGTGTCCCTGTCAAGCCGCTGTTCAGAAGCTGCCCCTGCACAGAACCAGAACGGGGTCCCCGCTCAGTCGTCCGTGGCGACCAGGTTCGGGCGGAACCAAAATTCAGAAAAATTGTGCTGTATCCCTACCCTGTTACGAAGCCAACGGCACCAACCGCGCCTCCGGCAAAATTCCAGAGTGCGATCCACAGCCACTTCAACAGCTGCTGGTCACAGATTCCAGAACCGGACAGAATCGACTTCGGCATTTGTTTCACATCAAGTGGTATCAGAGCTTAGGGAATCGGGCCGTCCCATCGGACCGAGATCCTGAGCTTTGAGGTTCGAGGTCGAACCTCCTCCAAGCGGAGGAGTATGATGGAATCCTCGGTTCAAGATTCAAAATTTAAAAATTTGACGGGGATCGGCAATCAACTTCATCAACACAATCAAATGGCCAATCTATTTGTCTCATGATAAATGGGCCTCTTTATGGGCCTTATGGGTTATGTCCGTAGCAATTATGTAATAGTCCTTTCATATTTTTGTCTTTAAGTCTTCCAATAGAGTGTCTTTTAGTCTCCCCAAGAGAACTATAATGAGTAGACATTAAGTGTTTAGGATAGTGTCTTTTGGTCTCCCCAAGAGAACTATAATGAGTAGACATTAAGTGTTTAGGATAGTGTCTTTTGGTCTCCCCAAGAGAACTATAATAAGTAGACATTAAGTGTTTAGGATAGTGTCTTTTGGTCTTCTTTGAGAGTCTATAAAAGAGTCATGTATCTTTCATTTGAAAAACAGTGAATGAAATCTTATTTTTGGAACCCCCATGTGATGCCCACGTAGGAGGGGCCCTCCCCTCCTTTATCTTCTTCCCCCCCCCCCTCTTTTAATTCCCATGGCCGTGAGTGCCTGTTCTTCCTTCCCTCTCCACGGGTGAGATGCCCAGTTCTTCCCTCCTTGCCACGGGTGTTGATGCCCTTCATTCCTCCCTTCTCCTCCAGCCACCAGCATCTTCCGCTCACCCCCACAGCTTGGCCGAACTTCCCGTTCCCCAGTTCCTCCTGTCTTCTAACCCAATCTTTCACTGCTGCGGCAGTCTACCTTCCTTGCCTCACCCTCTAAGCTTCTTCCTCCCGGCCACGCTATTACCTCATACGCCCACGCTACCTCCGTTCCCGTCATACACGCACTGCACCCCTTTCCACAGCCTCAAGACAACCCCCTGCAACCCCAACCACGTCCACCCACTATCCCCATAGCTTACACCCACAAACACCACCACTAAACTTAGCCCCCACTCCACAAGCCCATCCCAAACCCGCAGGCAGCTTCTGGCCCAATTTGCAGAGTAACTTCCAGCTCGTTCCAGGTGGAGTCTGCATCCAAGGTCTTCAGCAAAGTTGATCGTCCACAAGTCCTCTTCGCAAGCGAGTTGGAATCGTGTCGATCCGAGTTCGTGGCCGCCCACAAGGGACTTTCTTCCCCGACTGCGCAGAGAAGGCCTGACAGCGACCTGAAGCGGTTTGGGGCAGCAACCACGACCTCTTCTTGAAGGATTCAGGCTCCAGAATCTTCATCAAAGTTCTCCATCCTCAAGTCAGCTACCGGGATCAGAAGACGGAACCGCAATCAGAGGTCGGTGGCCAGAGTTACAAATTTTATACCCCGACGACCCCATTCTGCCTCCTGTCTGTCTCCTCCGACCAGTCCCCACTCAACGGGACCTGCACGTCCACACCGACATCCGACTGAGGCGAGACCAGTGCCGCTGGAAAGTAGTCGTCCCCACGATTCCAACGCCACCTGCCGCGCACCAAACGGAGTTCGGGGTTGCTCGTGGTGTCCCTGTCAAGCCGCTGTTCAGAAGCTGCCCCTGCACAGAACCAGAACGGGGTCCCCGCTCAGTCGTCCGTGGCGACCAGGTTCGGGCGGAACCAAAATTCAGAAAAATTGTGCTGTATCCCTACCCTGTTACGAAGCCAACGGCACCAACCGCGCCTCCGGCAAAATTCCAGAGTGCGATCCACAGCCACTTCAACAGCTGCTGGTCACAGATTCCAGAACCGGACAGAATCGACTTCGGCATTTGTTTCACATCAACGCACCTTTTCCCGAGCGTCTCGACCACTCGGTAGGGGCCTTCCCAGTTAGGGGATAGCTTGCCCACCACCTCTAATGGTCGAGAGGCTTCGGCTTTTCTGAGGACGAAGTCTCCCGGTTGGAAGTGTCTATTTCAGACTTTGGCGTTGTAGTATCGAGTGAGGCGGTGCTGGTACTCCATGGCTCGGATGCTGGTGATCTCTCGGAGTTCATCTGCTAGGTCGAGGTTCTTGAGTAGCTTTTGCTCGTTTGCCTCGGGCGAGTAGCGGATGACTCGGAGAGACGGGTTGGCAACCTCTAACGGAATGACGGCCTCAGTGCCATACACCAGCTAGAAGGGACTTTCACCGGTTGCCGTTCTGGGAGTCGTTCGGTGTGACCAAAGTACGCTGGGCAGTTCCTCGAGCCAGCTACCCTTGGCCTTGTCGAGTCTGGTCTTTATGCCTTTTAAGATAGTCTTATTGGCATTTTCGACCAGCCCGTTGGCCTGAGGGTGGGCGACCGAAGTGAAGTGGTTGCGAATGTTTAGGTCAGCGCATCTGTCTCGGAAATAGTGAGAATCGAATTGCCGACCATTGTCGCTCACTATCACCCGGGGGATGCCGAAGCGACAAATGGTCGACTTCCATACGAAACTCCAGGCGACTGTCTCGGTGATCCTCGCCGTGGCTTCGGCCTCGATCCATTTGGTGAAGTAGTCGATGGTGACGATGATGAACTTCTTCTGGGACTGAGCAGTAGGGAACGGCCCGAGAATGTCAATCCCCCACCGAGCGAAGGGATAGGGCTCGGTAAGGGTGATGAGCTCCGTGGCCGGCCGATGGACCAAGTGGCCGAATCGCTGGCACCTGTCGCACTGCTGTACGTGAGCCGTGCAGTCGCGCTGTAGGGTAGGCCACCAGTACCCCTACCGTAGCAGGATCCTGGCCAGCGACCTTCCTCCTGAATGCGCTCCGCACAAACCTTCATGAGTCTCTTGGATGGCTCGGCTGGCCTCGTCGGGGCCGAGACACTTCAGGAGAGGACCGGAGAAAGATCTTCGGTAGAGAGTGTCGTCGAGGATGACGAAGCGCCGGGTTTGATACTTCATTCGGTGGGCTTCTCGAGGGTCGGAGGGCTCTCGGGAGTCCCAGAGCCAAGACAGGTAGGGGGAGCGCCAGTCGCTTGGAAGGGCCGAGTCAATGGCTAGGAGCTCCAAGTCGTTGCTCGGGCGCTCTAGCTCTTCAAGGAGGACCGATCGGGTACCTTCAGGGTTGAGGGAGGAGGACAATCGAGAGAGGGCGTCCGCTCGGGAGTTTTCCTCCCGAGCTATTCGGACTACCTCGAATCCCTCGAACTGTTGGGCCAGACCTCTGACCAGCTGGAGGTATTTGATCATTGGTGCCTCTCGAGCTCTGTATTCGCCGTTGACTTGGCTAGCAACCAGCTGGGAGTCGGTGTGGATTTTGACTCGCTCAGCCCCCAACCGTCGGGCCATGCGTGCTCCCGAGATAAGGGCCTCGTATTCGGAGGCATTGTTGGACGCCTGAAAGTTAAATTTCAAGGCGTACTGCAGCTCTACTCCTTCGGGGGACCTCAGGAGGATCCCTGCGCCGCTACCGACCGAGTTGGAAGACCCGTCAACGAACAATTCCCAGGTTGGCCTGGGCGCGGACGGAGATCTCTCCTTAGTCGGGATGGTGCTTTCGGCGATGAAGTCGGCGAGCGCTTGGCCTTTCATAGCTGAGCGTGGGCGGTACGAGATATCGTAGGCCCCAAGCATGATTGCCCATTTGACGAGTCGCCCCGAGGCTTCGGGGTGGGCCAGAATCTTCTTTAATGGTTCGCCGGTCAGCACGGTGACGGGGTGCCCCTGGAAGTAGGGTCGGAGGCACTTGGCGGAGATAACCAACGCTAGCATGAGTTTCTCGGTTGCGGGGTACCTCCTCTCAGCCTCGTTGAGCACCTTGCTGGTGTAGTAGACCGGCCTCTCAATTCCCGAGTCATTTCTGACTAGGACTGAGCTAACAGTTGACGGTGTTGCCGAGAGATAGAGCAGCAGGACCTCGCCCGGCACGGGCTTGGAGAGCACCGGCGGCGAGGTTAAGAACTCCTTGAGCTCGGTGAACGCTTGTTGGCATTCCTCATCCCATGCGAACGTGGCATATGCCAGCTTGGGTCCCCTCAACAGTTTGAAGAAGGGCAAGCATCGTTCGGCCACACGGTACAGGAATCGGCTGAGAGCGGCGACACGCCCAGTTAGGCGCTGGACGTCCTTGACGCAGGTGGGCGGGCACATGTCCAGGATGGCCTGGACCTTGTCGGGGTTGGCTTTGATCCCGCGCTAGGTGACCAAGAAACCCAGGAATTTCCCAGATCTCACTCCGAAGGTGCACTTGACAGGATTGAGCTTCATATTGTACTTTAGGAGGGTGTCGAAGGTTTCAGCGAGGTCGGCGAACTGGTCTTGGGATTTGGGGGTCTTGACGAGCATGTCGTCAATGTAAGCTTCGACATTCTGACCTAGTTGCTCCTCGAACATGTGATTGACCAGCCTTTGATATGTAGCTCCAGCATTCTTCAACCCGAAAGGCATCCGGGTGTAGCAGTACACGCCGTAGTTGGTGATGAAGGCGGTCTTCTCTACGTCTTCTGGATTCATTCTGATCTGATGATAACCCGAATAGGCATCTAGAGAACTGAGTATCTCGTTGCCCGAGGTAGAGTCAACTAATTGGTCGATACTCGATAACGGATAGCAGTCCTTGGGGGTGGCCTTATTCAGGTCGATGAAGTCCACGCACATCCGCCACTTGCCTGAAGCTTTTGGCACCAGGACGACGTTGGCTAGCCACGTCGGGTACAGGACCGGTCTAAAAAGGCCAGTCTCTTGTCCCTTGGTGACCTGCGCCTTGAAGATCGCCTGCTTCTCTGGTGCATGCTTCCTTCTGCGTTGCTGTACGGGTCTCATGGCGGGGTCGAGGTTGAGCTTGTGCATCACGGTTTCCTCTAGTATCCCGGGGAGTTGATCATCGGACCAAGCAAAGACTCGAATGTACTCAGAAAGGAATTTCTTATATTGCTGCTGTTCCTTGAGCGGTAGGTCGGCTCCGATCCTTACTCCTAGGGTCGGGTTATCGTTTAGAAAAACTGTCAATAATTTGCCACCAGGCTTGGTGGTTGTGGTTTTATCCTCGACTCCCCGGGGACCCTTATCTTTCCCGTCCGGCCTTGTGGCTTTCACCGAGATATTGTAGCACCTTCTGGCCGTGGCCTGGTTACCTCGGACTTCCCCCAACCCATTTTTGGTGGGGAACTTCATTTTTTGGTGGTAGGTAGACGGTACGGCCTTTATTCGGCTGAGGATTCCCTGGCCGAAGATGGCGTTGTACGCTATCATACCCTTGATCACTATGAAGTCCACCATGACCGTAACGGTCCTGGGTGGGGTGCCGAGGGTAACCGGCAGGCTTAGGGCTCCCTCGGGGTGGGTGGCCAAACCATTAAACCCGCAGAGGGGGGTTCAGACCGGGCGGAGTTTGGATGGATCTTCCCCCATCTTAAGGAAACAGTCATAAGATAATACATCAGGGGCACTCCCATTGTCAACTAGAATCCTATCTACGTTACAATGGTTTATTGTGGCCGAGATTACGAGGGCGTCGTCATGCGAGGTGTTCAGCCCTTCTAGGTCTCGGTCGGAGAAGAGTATGACCTGGGGCTCACTCGAAGGGGCCTTGGGGGGCTCTATGGCTCGGCTCGCCCGCTCGGCATGATGCTTCCTTCCTCGGCTGCTGTCGCCTCCTGATGCCGTCCCTCCGGAGATGATGTTGATGTGGACCCCTCGGGGGGCGTTGTCAATCTCCTCTGTGGCGCCTCGGTCTTCTTTGCGCTCGGCCGTGAACCGAGCCAGGTGCCCCTGACGGATGAGGCACTCGATCTCGTCCTGGAGCTGGTGGCAGTCACCGGTGTGGTGCCCATGATCGCTGTGGAACAAGCAATGCCTGTCACAATTACGGTTCTTCGATCTCATCGGCCCGGGCTGGCGGAGGAGTCCCGTGTTGTGTAGTGGACAGCGGATCTAGAGGGGAGGGGTGAATAGATCAGCCCCACTTTTCGCAATGCGGCCCTCTAAACAGCTAGTTAAAATGAATTGCAGCGGAATAGAAACTAGCTTCCAAGAATGCTATGATTCACTTAGCAAGATAAGCAAGATATATAATAATTCGATCCTAAGCATGCACCTAGAACGATTCAATCACACAAGCAAACCACGCTAGATAGGATTTTTAAGGTGGTTCGGACTGAATCCTCAGCCCTACGTCCACCCCTCACCAAAACCCGGTGAGGCTTCACTTGTGCAGCGCACCAAACCGCAAATCGGAAACCACCGATTGCCTTCCTACTCACCACCTGGTAGGGACGTCAACCGCAAATTGGAACACCCTCCAATTGCCTTCCTACTAACCACCGGTAGGGATGAATCACACTTTCAATGTTTAAACAATAATGAAAATGAAACAAGATGTGAATGAACTAAAACAAGAGATTGAGTTATGAGTGAAAATGAATTGGCCCTTGTATGGAATGTTGATCAGCAACAAGGCTCCTCTTAGCTTCAACTCAATCTTCTTGATTCACCCTTGATTGGATGAATGTTCTTCACGGAGTACTGTTCACGTGAACAGTACCTCTTCCTTCAATTCTTCTCTCTTGATCTTCTCTTTGAACTTCTTTGAATGAATGAAGGAGATGATGAAGCTACCTTGAATCTTGATTGCTTCTTTAGCTTCTAGGAGTTTGAATGCTTGAAATATCACCTTGAATGAACTTGAAAGAACTTGAATGGATGAAGATGATTTCCCTTGATAGTGAGCTTCAATGGATCCCCTTGAGATGATGAAGAGGATGGAGGATGCAGCTTTCTCTTCTCTTGGCCTTGATCTTGATCTCCACTTGAAGAGCTTGAACACTTGAGGATGAAGATCTTCTTCACGGAGTACTGTTCACTGCTACAGTGCTCCGAATTCCTCTCCCTTGAACACACTCTAGCAGCCTCCCTTGTAACCCTCTTAAAGCCCTTAGGGTTTTCAACCCTCTTGTATTGATTTTATAGACCTTGAATGGTCTATAGACAAGCCTCAGACCAGATCCACAATTTGTGGGTGATTAGGTGACTTTAGGATTAAACAAATCAAGGTTGAATGGCCCTTTTCGAAGTTGGAAACAAAGTCAAAATTGAAGGCTCGGGGCTGGCGGTCGACCTACAGCTTCTGGTGGTCGACCGCCACTGTAAAACACTATAGGCGGATGATCCCTGGGACTAGCGGTCGACCGCTACTGGCTGGCGGTCGACCGCCAGCTGAAACACTGCAGACTGGCCATCCCTGGCTGGGGCGGTCGACCGCCCCTGTGCTGGCGGTCGACCGCCAGCTGGGCAGAGCCCGGGTCACCCCGGGTCGGTCCGTTGGCCGCACCAGCTCCGTCGCTTGAGTCAGTTAGCCGCCCCTTCATGTCTGTGGCATCGATCCCCGCGACCTGACCGCGCAGGTCGATCCGCGTGCGAGGGTGCAACATTGAGCTTTCATGTGCATATCTGTCATGAACAAAATATCACATATGTCAGTCATAAGAGCGTGGAAAATAACAATGACTAATAGTGTTAAGCCATTATCAAAACCAAGAATACACAAAACTCATATGACTATAGAATGATGCCGAATGACCCATGTGACCACAGAATGACTCAAATGACCTTAGGGACACAACATTCTCCCCCTTTGATGTCTTCATAGATCTCGTAGACCGGTGCGGCTAACGGGGTGTACCGCTCGTACTTCCGCTTGCGCTCTCCATCACGGTCTCGCTTCTTTCCCGAGCCAGGAGTTGGCTCGGAAGTCCGCTTCTTGTCTCCCTCCCGACCTGAGCCGGTTGCGTCTCGGCAAGCGCTGAGTACTTCTTCGCACTCGGCGTGGCGCAGTGCCAGAGTCACTAGCTCGGCAAGGGTCGAGAGAGGGTGGAGGACAAGCTCGCGGCAGAGATTCTCATCCCTGGTGCCCCCAATCAGTGCGGTTGTGGCTGAGGCTACATCCAGGCGGGGGATTCTCAGGGCTTCCGATTTAAATCGTTGAATATAAGCCCAGAGTCTTTCCCCTTGCGCCTGCTTAAGGGCCAGGAGCCCCGCTACTGACCTTGGGGGGGCACTTCCGGTGAAACTCTCTTTGAAGACTCACCCAACTTGCTTGAAATCTCGGATGGACCCGGGGGCGAGGGCCCGGAACCATGCTCGAGCACCTTGGACCAGAGTGGTCACTAAGGCTCGGCACTTGATGGCGTCGGACACTCCGTGCAGAGTCATCAGAGCGTCGAAGCTGTCGTAATGATCGGCCAGGTCGCCCTGGCCGTCGTAAAGCTTGAAGGTCGGAATGGAGGTTCTGGGAGACACCTCTACCTTCAGAATGTACTCGGAGAACGGGGATTTCTCCTCGTCCTCCAAGAAAGAGGTCTTCTGCAGGGTGTGGAGGGCGCGCTCCTATTCTACCAAACATCTCTCGAAATCCCACAGCCGGAGGGATAGTTCTGGTTGCTGTCGTGCCGTGGGGCTGGGGGGAGTGTCTTGGCGATCCCCGGGGACGTCAGCTTCTGGGTTCGAGCAGCGCGCCCCCAGTTTTCCCCTTATTGGCATGGAGGAAGCCTCTTGGTCCAGGGGTGGAGCCTGCGAGGGTCCTCCAATCCGGTTGCGGATGAGTTGCTGGCCGCGGAGGGTGAAGCGACCCCCGGCGGTGTGCTAGGACGTGTTCCCACGGGGAGGGCTCCCTGACGGAGCGCGGGACCTTCCATCCCTAGCCGCCTGGGCCCTCATGAGTTCCACAAGGACATCCAGTTTCGCGTTGAGGGCTTGGAAGGCTTCGGCACCACCGTTGGGGGGGGCCCTACTGCCGTAGGGGGGGTGGTGGGTCGTCGGCGGGGACGCTGGCGTTGGAGGGAGGGTTCTGTGAGGCCCGAGAGGGGCCATCCCCTGCCGCTACCGTGGCCTTACCCCTTTCACCTGCGGACCTCCTCCCTGAGCTCCTTCGCACCATACTGGCTCTTTGTGCGTTTCCCACAGACAGTGCCAGATGAAGAGGCGAAATCTCACGTTGTTCCTGAGCAGGCTGATAATCACCAGATTGTGAACTGCAAGACATGGAAACGGATCAGAGGGCCCAGGGGTAGTCCCTGGGGCAAACCCTCCGATGCTTAAGTCAGTAGAGCTATGGCGGGAGCGATAATGGGGAGGGGCTAGTTTATGCGCGAGATCCCTCTCCACCAAAGGGGTGAAGCGGTTCGTGCTCATGAGTTTAGGGCGTATGATTGCCTTTTTGGCTTACCTTTCACTAGAGGGTACCCCTAGTTTAAATAGTGCACCGTCCCCAGGAGTCCTGCAAGCCGAGGAGTTTCAGGTAGAGGTTACGTCCTCATCGTGGGCTTTTATTGCCTTATCGTGGGAGCGTTATCCTCGCGGGGAAGAAGAAGTCCCCTGTCTTCCCAGATTCTTGCCTGTTGCGGACTCTTAACGGCTGCAAAGATAAGTATTCGTCGGCCGTTTCGAGCTTCGGAGAGGCCGACCCTATCCGGGCGGTAGGCTTAGCTCGGTAAAAGATGGGCGTATAGGTCGGCTTATGCCTCCTTCTCCCGGGCGGAGGGATGGCTCGGGCGCGGACCTTCCAGTGACCTGACCGATGCTCGGGCCCTCCGAGCCTTGAGACCACCTAGGAGGGTTGTTTCCTCGAGCGCTGTAAATTGGGCTTTCTCCCCTAAGTGGGCCTTGTGGGTTGTCACTTGGGTGAGCTTGACCTCATTGGGCCTTGTCGGGCCTAGTTGGGTTGCTCCATTGGGCTGCAGAAATCCCCCTCTCCAGATTCTTTTCGAAGTCGCGGCCGTTTATATGAATGTCGGCATTCCCAGAACGTTCCGGTTGCAATGTATGGCCTTCGCAATATTCCGTTTGTAGCCTCTGGGACTCGGTCCCAGATTCTGCGTGACTTTCGGTGCATGCCGAGACTGTGCCGGAGTTCCTGACTTTTCTCTGATTCAACTCTCGACATGGCCGGTCGGAGCGTTGTAGCTGTATCTTCTGCTTAGGGGGCTTCCTTAGCGGGTAGCAGACCACCAAGCGAGTTCTCGTCCTGATCGGGTGAGGCATGAGGTTTATTCGACATTTCATCTCCGACTTGCTCTCGAGTGTTACGATGTGCATGCCGTATGATCGACGCCGTCATTTTTGACGTCCACAGCTCCTCATCATCCTCCAAGACGATGGCTGTTTCTACAAACTCAGGACATTTAAGGAGGGCATGATAGCATTGGGCAAGATCCTGGAGAAACATATCAGGGATGGATTTAGAATGGCGCGTCATTGGGCGCGTAGCAAGCGTGGAAGGGTTGGAAACACTAGAACAAGATCCTACCTCACTAGACCTGGCCGACTCTACTTCCCTAGACTCAACAAGCCCTGCATCTAACCTAGAGAATATAAAATCTAATGGAAAGGAAACAGGGGCCTCATGCCCCTGGGAAGAAGACTGACAGAACATAGCATAATCCTCCACTGAAATCTCCGTTTTAAAATTGGCATTTCTTTTTTGGAGACTGGCAGAGATCATGTAGCGAGACGGATCAGAGGGGGGAGGAGGGGGGGAAGTGTAAGAGGATAGAGAGATGGAAAAAGAACATCAAAGAAGGGATCAGAGGAGGAGAACCACATGGTTGAAAGATCGACGGGTGGGCAGCGCCCACATGAACATGGCACAATCAACACCTCAGTTAGCATTTCCATCAAAAATGGATTAATCATGATAGGAGGTGAGTGGGGTATGGACTCCAGCTCTTGAAAAAGGGAAGCAAGGCGGGATGGTGACCAAGAAAAGGTAACGAGGGAGCTCCCTTTTGTCAATGGATGGTAGGCTGGCTCTGCTGGTGTGTACTTCACGAGCTGCATCTCAAGGTTCCTCAGACAATCTTCTTCATGAAATGTATTTTCAAAACTTTCACAGAAATCTTCCATATCATCTACCGGCCCCTTCAGTGGTGGTAGCAGGCCAGAAATAGTGCAGGCATCATCTTCCTTCTCATCAGGACGAGCTGTTGTCTTCAAGGTGCCGGGTTGCAACGGTCCTTTCACAAAATGTTGGCGGTAGTCCCAGGTCAACGGCCCCAAGTCCCCCAAGACTGATAACGAGGACTCTCGACATCCAAGACCCATTCTGCCCATCTTTCTGCCCTTAGGGATTGGCTTAATCCGCCCTTGTAATTGAGCACTGAGACCCATGCCCGACTGGTAGCCTAACTTCAGTATCATATTCCATCCCTTAGAGTCTCTTATCTTGGTCTTCACCTTGACATGAACTGACGTAGTGGCGGGCTTGCGTGGCGCATATGCCCATGGAAAATCAAGGTCGAGTACTGAAATAATCGGCTTGTTACTCGGCCAGAGAGTTGGCAGTATTTTCTCAGAAATAGCTTCAACAAATTGGACTGTGGATATACTCTTGACCTTCACCACCTGCCCCTGAAATGGAAATTTGAGGCATTGGTGAGCGGTCGATGGCACAGCACGAAGACTGTCAATCCACGGATGACCCAAGATGGCTTTGAACATCGGGTCAATGTCCAATACATAAAATTCAACAGGCATCGTCAGCGGCCCGAGCTCGGCTTGAATAGTCACTACCCCATGACATGGCCTTCTTGAGTTATCGTAAGCGGCAATTATTGTCGGGGTTGGCCTCATCATATCTTCAGAAATGTTACATGCACGTAGAGTGCTAAGGGGGCGGACATTTATCGATGCTCCCTCATCCACCAAAGCCGCCTCAACGGCCACCTTGTTTAAGGTGATGGAAATGCAGAGTGGCATCTGACGTGCCTCAGGAGGTGCCAATTTTGACTCTAAAAAGGAAATTGCCGGCCCCTTTGTAATTGTGGCCAAAGTCAATGGTAAACTATGTACTGCCATATCCTCGCTGACCATGACCTTTTGGAGAAAAGCCTTTAGAGCATCTTGGTGCAGCGTGGATCGCTTGATCAACTCCAATATGGAAATCTCTACCGACATCCGGTCCAAATGCTGTAATAAATCATACCGCATACCAGGCACCGGGTCTGTTTCTTCTGGTTCAACTATTGGTGACGGCACTTGGGGGTTGGGTGCAGGTGCACCGGTGGTGGGATAACTTCTCTGGAACAAGCACCCGCTCCGGTGGGCGAGGTTTTACGTCGGCATGTCATTGGACAGACTCATAATGGGTGACTTGACGGACCCAGTGGGGTAAATAGGGGGAGTAAAAGTGGTGGTGGTGACGATGGAGGCAGGCCTAACGGGCCCTGGCGGAAGGATAACGGGTGACGGGCTAGGCGAGGGGGTGACGATGGGGGGTGTGACGGGTGCTGGTGCAAAGACGGGTGAAACGGTGAGCAATGTGGTAGGTATAATGAGGGGTTTGGAGGGAATGGCGGGTGTATAAGTTACAATGGTGGGTCGAATGATGGTGGGAATAGAAGGTGATGAGGGGTTTTTGTAGGTATGGTGGAGGGCCAAAAGGTGAGCGGGAGTCTCGTCATCATAAGACCACCCGACATTGGGAGCAGGGTGGTGGACAATGTTCACTTGTGCCAGTGCCAGCTGTTGAGGTTGTACAGCGGGTGGGTGGTTAGGCATCGGATTCTGATGAATCCCTATGTCTTGGGCAGGCTGTTGCTGTTGCTGAGGTTGGGGTTATTGTGTCTACTACTCCTGCGGCGCCGGCTGCTGCGGCCTAGGCGCCTACCTTCTTCTCTCTTTAATCTCTGCAATTAACTTGTGCATTTCTGCCCAGTCGATCCGCTGCCCTTCATGCAAATTATAGATAAAATCATGGAACTGGTAGCACCTCTCAATCATGTGCCCGGGCTGCCGATGGAATATGCAAGATTTGGATGGGTCGGCGGCGGGGTTCCAGTTCGGGCATTCCGGAGGTAGTTGAAGATCACCAGTGTGCATAAGGGCTGAAAAGATGTCTGGCAAAGTTTCAGGAAGGGGAGGGTAATGGGCTCTCTTAGGACCCAGGCGTGTAGGTGCGTAGCCATTTGGTGGAGGGACATTGTGGTACTATGGCGGCTATTGTGGCTGTTGTGGCGGCTGAGGTTGCTAGGGAGTGGGGAATGATGGTCGGGTAGTTGGTGGAGCTGTGAACTAGGGGTTGTGGGGAGGTTACTGGAAGCGAGGTGGAGCGGATTGGTGGGGGAAGTGGACATCCTGCACCTGCTCATTTTTCTGGACCCGCTCAGTAACTGGGCCTTGGGATTTCCTAGCGGGTTTGGGCTTCTGGGCCTCGAACAAGGAGTGGATGGGGGAGTCTTTAAAATGGGTCTGGATAAACCGGGCCCTACTGTACAACTGGTGCATATTGGAAATGTCATTCATAGCTAAGATGTTCCGGAAGGTGGGGGTGGCATTAGAAATCAACAGCTTAACTTTCTCTTCCTCTGGAATCTGCCCGGGCACATGGGAGGCCATCTGCCTCCACCTATCAGCATAAGTCACGAAGTCTTCACCGACCTTCATCTTCCCAGCCACCAGGTCGATAAAAGAGTACTCCAGGCCCACCCGGTCCTGGAATCTCTATATAAACTTTTCTTTAATGACTTTGAAACTCTCTGCCTCATCCAGTGGCATAGCATAGAACCACTCCAAAGCTACCCCGTCCAACGAGCGGCGGAAAAGATACGCCATGAGGCGATCGTCGTATTGAAACTGCGCCGACTCGTATAAGAACTCCCTCACATAAATGAAGGGGTTGCCATTCCCATCGTACTTTCGGTATGTGGGGAGCTCCGACTGGGGAGGGAAACGGATGTCACGGAAATTGGGGACCTAGATATCTGCTAGAGACTATGGGCCGACCCATTTGTGAAGGAGGTCGAGCTGCTGCTGCATGGCGGCCCACTTATCGAAAAGTTCCCGTTCCCGATATGAAGGAGGCAAGACTGGGAGGGCAGACCTGGTATGAGAGGCCGAAGGATGGGTAGCTGGAGGGGGAAGCCCGTAAGAGGGATCATGGGCCAAGGATGGGCCCATATCTGTGTGAGCCAAGTGGGCAGCCCCTGCTTGAGGGCGTAAGAAATCGACTGGGCCTACAAGAGCCTGAGGCGTTGGAGAGGTGGTCCCGTGAGGATCCATGTAAGAAGGTGACAAGAGCGGGGTCTTCCCCTTATCGAGCATCTGATGGGCCGAGCTAGAAGCTTGGCCCGCCTCTGAATTGGGGAAGTGGAGGACCCTGGGCTGGACAGGGGTAAGATCAATGGGAGTAGCAGATGAGGCCCCTGGCCCACTAACCAGAGATAAAGAAGTGGCGGCAGTAGACATGCCCTAGGGAGGAACTGAAGATGGGGCATCCGGCCCCTGTAGGGCCTGGCGAAGAATGTGGAGCTGGGTCGAATCCAGCTGGGCCATCATATGGAGAATATGGTTGGCCGAGTTGTGAGTGGCAGAATCAGAGGGGGAGGGTTGACTATCCCCAATAGCAATGGTCATAAGAGGAGGGGCGGACCCCTCTCTCCCCTGCACAGTCGTGACCCGAGGTGGGTCCTCCAAAAGTCCTGTAGGAAGGGTGTCCACATGGGAGTGGGAAAAATCATAAGAAGACATGTCAGAGGGGGAATCAAACAGAGGGTTGATATAAGAAACGAACGGGGAATTTCCCCTAGGAGAAGATCCTATGGGTGGGAAGCAACTCCACATGCAACAAGCACCTTCAACCAAAGAAATGATAGCACCTAGTAAGCACCTAAGCGGAGATGATTAACAACAATGCACAAACAAAGAGGAGAGAAGAGGAAACCAATAATTAACCAAGTTGCAATCATGCGGCAAATTTTCATATGTTTCTCATGTAGGAACCTTAGTGGATTCAATTAAGTGGGCGTTCTCTCAAGAGTGGGATTCCTAGTAGGGTTGGAATGGGGTCTTGGTTGACTGTAAGTTTACTCTCTCTCTCAGATGCAACCTAGACTCGGGGTGGTGAGGTACAACCTGCCCGACGTCCATGTGAGAATCAGCATCTCACAGTGACTTATGGAGGTCATGGATAGGGTCACTTAATTGGCTCCAAGGAATATGGAGACGAGAGGATCCCCTACCAAGGTAGGAATGCAACTACTATGGTGAAAATGTATGGTCCTATGCACACCGGAGTGCATGCAAATTCTAACATAAAACTAACAAATAATGATCAAACATTGATGCAAAATGTGGCAATAATAGTACAAATATGACTGTCAACCAGGGGGAGATGAATAGCACCCAAAACAAGTATTGTAATGATGAAAAATGTAACACAAGTGTAAGTCTCGGGGTGCACTGTAGCAAAATGGCGGTCTGATGGGAGACCGCTCAGGGATGGTAAACGGCCCTAGAAAGGACCGCAATATGACAGAGAGCAGTAAATAACAAAAACATAGAACTAAAATGAACAATGGCAATAAAGACCATAGCGTACCTGAGTGAAATATGCGGTCTGAGGAATGACCGTCACTTGGATATAAGGGCCCTGACAGAACCGCAACAGGTAGCCGACTCACAGAAATAGAAATGTACCTGAGATGGAGGTGTTGGGTTCGGTGCTATGTATTCAGAGGGGGGATGAATGAATACCCTTTAAAAAAATTTCGCTCAAACAAGATTTCGATCACTCAGAACAGATTAAAACACTCTAAGAAAACTGATTAACTCTTCTGCACAACCAGAAACCAAATACTTAGAGCGCCCCTATGCAATCATCTAGCGGAAGCACAAATAGACAAAACAAACCACAATGCACACGGGGTTTTTAGGTGGTTCGGTCCTCCAGACCTACATCCACCCCACACTCAACCTGAGTGTGGCTTACTGCTGACTCACAGCTTGAGCCGCTGGGCATCACAGCTTGCCTACAATCCGCTGGGCAACATAGCTTGCCGTCCGAGGAATCCTCCTCGCCCACTGAGCAACACAGCTTGCTGTCCAGTGGAATCCACCACTGCAAACCGCTGGGGATTACAGCTTACCCGTCCAGAGGTAGCACCGCTGCAAACCGCTGGGCAATACAGCTTGGCCGTCCAGTGGAATCCTCCATTGCAAATGCTAACTAACAGCTTGAATAAAGGTATAAAAGGAAAACGAAAACAAGTAGCAATAGCAACTGAAAGCTGTAAATAATGAAAGCACGAATGTTGCTCCTAAGAGCTGGCTGGCTTGGATTTGATCCACGGTCCAGTGAATGCAGATCTCTCTCGATCTCACTATCTCTCCTCTACTTCTTTCTCTTCTTCTTCTCTCGATAGCTCTCTGTCTCTCTTTTCTCTCTTCTCTTCTTCTGCTCTCTTCACTCTTCTTCTGCTCTCTTCAGCTGGATCGAAGTCTCTGCACTTCTGCCTTTTCTTTCACTCTCTGCTCTTCTCTTCTTTTCTCCTCTCTGTCTGGATCGTGGCTCTCTGTATGGACTTCACCTCGCGCCAATTCGATCAGTCTTCTTCTGTGGAAGAAGGCTCGTATATATAGCAGCAGCAGTTGCAGCAGCCCCTGGGCGCGTGGCTTCCACATTTTCCCGCCCAAGGAATTCGCCAGATCCGAGGCAGCTTCATCCACATGGCAGCATCCTGTAATGGGTTGCTTCCACGTGTCACCATTTGATCACACCTCGGATCACGTGCCCTCCTTAAGCTTCACGAGCAGAGGCACCTGTCAGACAGAGTATCGGATTATCAACTTGGTGTCGACACTTTGTAAAATGAAATGCATTGTATAGACTTGTGAAAGCGCATGCATTGTACAGACTTAGTGAAAGGGAATGCATGTAATACAATTCTTTTAAATACCCAGAGACTAGTGCGTTCTCGCACGGGAGCATATGAAGTCTCAGGGGAGCATCTATGGCCTCTGGACAGCATCACCAGCGTCAGGGGAGCATGTGGAGCACATGCTGTCTCTGGGGAGCAATCGCTGCTCCAGGGGAGCATCCTCAAAGTTAGGGAAGCATTAGCAGTCACTAGAGGGCATACTCGGTCCCAGGAGAGCATCCGGGGGGACAGACGAGCATGCACGTCTGATGTACAGACTCTACCAATGAAATCATGAACAGTCCGATGTATGGACTTGGCTTCGGGTCTGCTATAGTCCAGTGTATAGACTTCGAACTCTTGAGCTCTGCATAGACTTTGCAGTCAATAGGCGATGTATAGACTTTGGAGTCTGAGACCAATGTACAGACTTTGTAAAACAGAAGCCTGTATAGACTTGGAGGATCAAGACGCTAAGGAAGACGGTCATTGTACAAACTTTGCAAGCAGTCCGATGTACAGACTTCAAGAGACTCTAGACAACGGACGCTATATAGACTTGCTAGTCTGAATGCCAATGTATGGACTTTGAAGTCTGAACGACAAATCAGGCTGTACAGACTTGAAAGTCTTGAAGGCCAATGTACAAACTTTGGCAAGCAACGATGTACAGACTTTACCTATTAGTTCAATGTACAGACTTCGAAGCAAATGTGAAACCAATGTACAGACTTTCCACCTACCAACGTATAGACTTGGTGGAAGTTATGCAATGTATAGACTTCACGATGAAAGCATGAACAGTCCGATGTATGGACTTGGCTTCGAGTATGCTACAGTCCAGTGTGTGGACTTTGAGTGTTGACTTGCCACCTACCAACGTATAGACTTGGTGGAAGTCATGCAATGTACAGACTTCACGATGAAAGCATGAACAGTCCGATGTATGGACTTGGCTTCGAGTATGCTACAGTCCAGTGTGTGGACTTTGAGTGTTGAGGCATGAACAGTGCAATGTATACACTTCAGCTAAGCAATCTTCACGAAATATATCAGTTATATGCATACACCACAGAGTATATCAGTTATAAACATCTCATGCATTCTCCACAGAACATAATGAGTGATATGCATTCAAATCAACATGCCATCATCATAACATGCCATCATCATATAAAGGACATTTCATGACACTGTCTAAACAATATCCAAAGCACTCATTGTGTTGCAATCATCAAAACAAAACAACATTGCTATCATCAAATCAGCATAGCACATGCTTGTGCCTAAGGGGCACAACATTCTCCCCCTTTTTGATGATGGCAACACACTGTGACAGTGAGTCACACACAAAATTTTCTCCCCCTTTGACATAATCAAAAATAGAAAAATAGTATAAACAAGAGTGCAACATGGCAGTATGCATGCAATAAACTCCCCCTAAAGGTATGACTCCCCCTGAATTATTTCTCCCCTTAAATAATTGCTCCCCCTTTGAGAAGGAATATGAACAGATAATTCAAAGGTAGAGAAGGTAGGAGGGTCACTAGACAACAGCTGAATCATTGGTTCAGAAAATAAGCATGATTATAAATAATAGTTAAAGTATAAGAATCAGCAACATATAATTTTGACAAAAATTCAGGTTTAACAGTGATAAATCTAGAGTAAAACACCTGACCCCTGAAAAAGAGTTTATAGACTCCATTTATAGCAATGAATCTAGGGCACATGGTATTAATAGATAAGTCAAAAATAATACCCTTTTGTGATTAAACAAGGAAATTCAAGAAAGGCAACTTGAATATGTATTAATAAAAACAATTTTCACTCATTGACTTTTGATTTTCAAAGGGTTACAGCAGTTTGTATTTCACTTTTGAATTTTCAGAAGCTGAACTAAGTGAATAGACCTGTGGCATTTATGCTGTTGACATTAGGTGTACACCTTGATCAGAGGCAGGTACCCCTAGTTACTAGGCATAAACTACAAGACCTATTTCAGATCAAGACCTACAAGGAATAGTCTTCACTTTTGACATTAAGGGTACACCTTAATCAGAGGCCAGTACCCTCAGTTACTTGGTGAGGACTCCCCTTATAGATTTGACCCTATGAACAGAGATATTCTGAAGCACCTCATGACATACGAATTCTCCTGCTTCTTTGGAGGAGTTCATAGTTTCTCAGTGCAATCAGCCAATGCTCTGTCACAATGTTCAGTTCTTTACTTGAAGATCTTATTTACTGCTGCCCTTATTTCTTTTAGAGTGATTGTTTGAAAAACAGTACACACTCTTGTTCACCTGTTCTAGACATTTCCAGATTAACACATTCAGGTATAAAAAACTTTTTCTATTTTAGCCATGAGATAAAGATTAAGAGCTATAAGATTTTTCTTTTATCTCAAATTCTGAAGTATAGACACTTAACTCTTCAATTTATAAAGGTTAAATCTTTAATTCCTTTCAATTTGTAAGAGTGATTCTTATAAGTGAACACTTGCAATAATCACAACTCAATATACTAAACCAGAAACAATTGTTGTTGTTCAGTGAAAATGATGGGGAAAAGATAGGAGTTGGCATTAAGGTTCAAGAGCAACTGATGTCAAAGAATATGAATCATTTGAATGGGAACAATGAGAAGTGAAAAGGAATCAATGTAATGAACAGAAATCTCAGCTCCCTCTGACATCATGATGCAAGAGATATGCTATGCAACACACTGTTCTACATGCAAACTATGCACCAAGGATACATGAGACAAGTATGCAATCAATTCAAGTTTATGCATCCAAGTCATGAGCATTTTTATCCTTTTTCAGATTTAAAAAAATATATAATGCAGTACACTGTTCTTCATGAGGACAGGACCCATGGCACTAGGCGGAGAACCCGGTCTCAAAGACCATCTCACACATAGTAGGAACCTCCGGGCAGATTTCCCTGCCTTTTGGTAACTTACCATTTGACATACCAGGGTTATGCATGATAATGCAACATAAAGCAGTCCTACATGCATTGAACAACTTCATTGACAGTCATGCAAATGATGTATGCAGACATAAGACACATGCATTGACTGTGTGTACTAAATGACCCATTTAAAAACAGTGCAATTTATGCATTTAACAACAAGCATGCAATGCATTGACACAAGACACATGCATCGACTCTATGCACTAGATGAATCATTCAAGCTCAGTACAAGGTATGCATCGACTGCAAACATGATTGTGCGGTGCATTCAGCATCTTATGAACATATGCAATAAATGGCAAGAGAGAAGAGCATCATATATGCAGAATTAAAACTCAGTAGCTGAGTCTGGAATGCAGACTGATCAGCTAGACATGAAGAAGCCATCAGAAATCAAACAAGCAAAACAACAATTTCAGATAATAGAATTTTAAACAAAGTTCAGAACTAACCTGAAATATAGAATCCTGGGGTTTTCTGTTGAGTGCCTTGGATCATAAACCCCTTTATTCATCAGCTTCCAAGGCACACCTGCAGCATGTCAATCAATTTGATCATGCAGGGACCCAAGTAGCCTTGGGTCCTGCATTTACCCGGACAGGTGTTCTAAACACCCTTTTTGCAGCATTATCATCAAATTCCATTAGACAACAATCTGACATAGAATGTCCAAAATTTCCACAGTAATAACATGAACCAACAGATTGTCTGGTCCTATGATGCATATCAACAGCAGCATGAGACCTATGAAACTTAGCATGAAATGTTCTGTTGTTTACATGGACATTTTGTTTCTTACTAGCAGCATTGGGAGTAGGAAATTTTGACTTACCATTACCTACCCTCCAGTATTCAGAAGCTCGGTGACCAGGTTTTCCACATTCAAAATATCCAAGAATCTTTTCTTTAAAATCAGTTTTATTTCTACCAGGAAAATTTCTATTTGGAGGGAATTTAACAAATTTGGAATTAAAATGTTTTCCCTGAGCATACCAGCAGTCCTTGACTGTATGGTCATGCTTTCCACATTCGAAGCATGCTGGGGTTCTTTTACCAGAAGCGGTTTTATTTGCAGGGAGATTTACAGGTTTTAAATTGACTTTCTTTCCCTGGGCATGCCATCAATGAGCTGCAATGTGGCCCATCTTGCCACAATGAAAACACTCTATTTTCCTTCTTTGAAAAATAACATGAATTTTCTGTGCAGTAGTAGCAGCTAGGTCATCTAATTCAAATATCTTACACTCATGCATCATATGACCTATCTTATTACAATAGAAACACTACACATTCTTTTCCTTTTTAAACTGAATTTTATGAGAAGATTTTTCACAGTAATTTTCCTTTTCCTTTTGTTCAGCCCTGTGCTTATTGTTCTGAGATTTCTTAGATGAAATACATTTTGAGGTGCTAGCACATTCTGAACTTTTCACATTGGAGCCAAGCAGTTTATTCAAATTGTTTTTACCTTTGACAAATTTAGACAGAGTGTTTTTCAGATTTTTAATTTCAGAATTCAATGAAGCAATACTCACTTCATACTTGGATAGCTCAGATTCACATGCAATAAGCTGCTGTTGCAAAGCATCATTCAGGTTCTTCAGAGTTTCATTTTCTTGTTGAACCATTATTTCAATGTTGTTCTCATTTTCCTTCACAACTGATTTTCCTTTTTCAATTGACAGCCATCTCTCAGAGAAGACAGTATTAAGAACCATTAGCTTTTTATTTTGATCTTTCAAGTAGACATTTTCTTCTTTTAGAGATTTGATTTGTTCTTTTTGAGAACTGTCATCAGAATCAAAATCATTAATCATGTCTTCGAGAATGGCACAAGCTTTGCAAGGATTATTTTCACCGATGAGTTTGTTTCTAATATTCTCATTTTCAGATTTCAACCTGTTCAACTCATCTTTTTCTTTAATCATTTCAGATTTCAAATATTTATTTTCAGATTTTAATTTCTTGGACACTTTAAACAGATTTTCATGCATCACTATCAATTCATCAAAAGAGTATCCATCTGATTCAGAGCTTACCTGAGATGAGGTCTCATCTTCATCATCCCGGTTAGCCATCAAGCAGCTATCACCTTGTTGATTATGCGCAGAAACGACTCCGTCATATATCTCCTTTCCAGATGTGCACCTGAGAGCAAAATGGTACATATCAGTATTGATTGCAGCTCTTAAGATGTTAAGGATTATGACATTGTCACGGTTCTTTATACTGTCCTCTTTAGACCACTTGGTCTCATCATGAGGCAGTTTGTGTGGGCCTTTAGATAGTAGCCGCCATAGTTTGGGATCTATGGAGTCTACGTACACACATAGGCCTCCTAGCCAACTATCAAAGTTAGAACCGTCATACACCGGAGGTCGACCCATTTGAGTAAGAGGCAAATAGATTCAGCACAGTAGACCAGATGACTGGGAATGCAGCAGAACCAGATGAGCAAAGCAATGCACAAGTTGATGAAATTAAATATCGAGCACTGAAAACACACTCTGAAATGCACCAAACACTAGCTGGATCCTCTGCAGATTGTTAGATCTGATAGATCAGAGACCCGCTCTGATACCAAGTGTTGGGTTCGGTGCTATGTATTCAGAGGGGGGGTGAATGAATACCCTTTAAAAAAATTTCGCTCAAACAAGATTTCACTCACTCAGAACAGATTAAAACACTCTAAGAAAACTGATTAACTCTTCTGCTCAACCAGAAACCAAATACTTAGAGCGCCCCTATGCAATCATCTAGCGGAAGCACAAATAGATAAAACAAACCACAATGCACACGGGGTTTTTAGGTGGTTCGGTCCTCTAGACCTACATCCACCCCACACTCAACCCGAGTGTGGCTTACTGCTGACTCACAGCTTGAACCGCTAGGCATCACAGCTTGCCTATAATCTGCTGGGCAATACAGCTTGCCGTCTGAGGAATCCTCCTCGCCCGCTGAGCAACACAGCTTGCTGTCCAGTGGAATCCACCACTGCAAACCGCTGGGGATTACAGCTTACCCGTCCAGAGGCAGCACCGCTGCAAACCGCTGGGTAATACAGCTTGGCCGTCCAGTGGAATCCTCCACTGCAAATGCTGACTAACAGCTTGAATAAAGGTATAAAAGGAAAACGAAAACAAGTAGCAACAGCAACTGAAAGCTGTAAATAATGAAAGCACGAATGTGGCTCCTAAGAGCTGGCTGGCCTGAATTTGATCCACGGTCCAGTGAATGCAGATCTCTCTCGATCTCACTATCTCTCCTCTACTTCTTTCTCTTCTTCTTCTCTCGATAGCTCTCTGTCTCTCTTTTCTCTCTTCTCTTCTTCTGCTCTCTTCAGTCTTCTTCTGCTCTCTTCAGCTGGATCGAAGTCTCTGCACTTCTGCCTTTTCTTTCACTCTCTGCTCTTCTCTTCTTTTCTCCTCTCTGTCTGGATCGTGGCTCTCTGTATGGACTTTACCTCTCGCCAATTCGATCAGTCTTCTTCTGTGGAAGAAGGCTCGTATATATAGCAGCAGCAGCAGCAGCAGCAAGAGGAGCAGCCCCTGGACGCGTGGCTTCCACGTTTTCCCGCCCAAGGAATTCGCCAGATCCGAGGCAGCTTCATCCACATGGCAGCATTCTGTAATGGGCTGCTTCCACGTGTCACCATCTGATCACACCTCGGATCACGTGCCCTCCTTAAGCTTCACGAGCAGAGGCACCTGTCAGACAGAGTATCGGATTATCAACTTGGTGTCGACACTTTGTAAAATGAAATGCATTGTATAGACTTGTGAAAGCGCATGCATTGTACAGACTTAGTGAAAGGGAATGTATGTAATACAATTCTTTTAAATACCCAGAGACTAGTGCGTTCTCGCACGGGAGCATATGAAGTCTCAGGGGAGCATCTATGGCCTCTGGACAGCATCACCAGCGTCAGGGGAGCATGTGGAGCACATGCTGTCTCTGGGGAGCAATCGATGCTCCAAGGGAGCATCCTCAAAGTTAGGGAAGCATTAGCAGTCACTGGAGGGCATACTCGGTCCCAGGAGAGCATCCGGGGGGACAGACGAGCATGCGCGTCTGATGTACAGACTCTACCAATGAAATCATGAACAGTCCGATGTATGGACTTGGCTTCGGGTCTGCTATAGTCCAGTGTATAGACTTCGAACTCTTGATCTCTGCATAGACTTTGCAGTCAACAGGCGATGTATAGACTTTGGAGTCTGAGACCAATGTATAGACTTTGTAAAACAGAAGCCTGTATAGACTTGGAGGATCAAGACGCTAAGGAAGACGGTCATTGTACAGACTTTGCAAGCAGTCCGATGTACAGACTTCAAGAGACTCTAGACAACGGACGCTATATAGACTTGCTAGTCTGAATGCCAATGTATGGACTTTGAAGTCTGAACGACAAATCAGGCTTTACAGACTTGAAAGTCTTGAAGGCCAATGTACAGACTTTGGCAAGCAACGATGTACAGACTTTACCTATTAGTTCAATGTACAGACTTCGAATTAAATGTGAAGCCAATGTACAGACTTGCCACCTACCAATGCATAGACTTGGTGGAAGTCATGCAATGTACAGACTTCACGATGAAAGCATGAACAGTCTGATGTATGGACTTGGCTTCGAGTATGCTACAGTCCAGTGTGTGGACTTTGAGTGTTGAGGCATGAACAGTGCAATGTATACACTTCAGCTAAGCAATCTTCACGAAATATATCAGTTATATGCATACACCACAGAGTATATCAGTTATAAACATCTCATGCATTCTCCACAGAACATAATGAGTGATATGCATTCAAATCAACATGCCATCATCATATAAAGGACATTTCATGACACTGTCTAAACAATATCCAAAGCACTCATTGTGTTGCAATCATCAAAACAAAATAACATTGCTATCATCAAATCAGCATAGCACATGCTTGTGCCTAAGGGGCACAACATTCTCCCCCTTTTTGATGATGGCAACACACTGTGACAGTGAGTCACACACAAAATTTTCTCCCCCTTTGACATAATCAAAAATAGAAAAATAGTATAAACAAGAGTGCAACATGGCAGTATGCATGCAATAAACTCCCCCTGAAGGTATGACTCCCCCTGAATTATTTCTCCCCTTAAATAATTGCTCCCCCTTTGAGAAGGAATATGAACAGATAATTCAAAGGTAGAGAAGGTAGGAGGGTCACTAGACAATAGCTGAATCATTGGTTTAGAAAATAAGCCTGATTATAAACAGTAGTTAAAGTATAAGAATCAGCAACATATAATTTTGACAAAAATTCAGGTTTAACAGTGATAAATCTAGAGTAAAACACCTGACCCCTGAAAAAGAGTTTATAGACTCCATTTATAGCAATGAATCTAGGGCACATGGTATTAATAGATAAGTCAGAAATAATACCCTTTTGTGATTAAACAAGGAAATTCAAGAAAGGCAACTTGAATATGTATTAATAAAAACAATTTTCACTCATTGACTTTTGATTTTCAAAGGGTTACAGCAGTTTGTATTTCACTTTTGAATTTTCAGAAGCTGAACTAAGTGAATAGACCTGTGGCATTTATGCTGTTGACATTAGGTGTACACCTTGATCAGAGGCAGGTACCCCTAGTTACTAGGCATAAACTACAAGACCTATTTCAGATCAAGACCTACAAGGAATAGTCTTCACTTTTGACATTAAGGGTACACCTTAATCAGAGGCCAGTACCCTCAGTTACTTGGTGAGGACTCCCCCTATAGATTTGACCCTATGAACAGAGATATTCTGAAGCACCTCATGACATACGAATTCTCCTGCTTCTTTGGAGGAGTTCATAGTTTCTCAGTGCAATCAGCCATTGCTCTGTCACAATGTTCAGTTCTTTACTTGAAGATCTTATTTACTACTGCCCTTATTTCTTTTAGAGTGATTGTTTGAAAAACAGTACACACTCTTGTTCACCTGTTCTAGACATTTCCAGATTAACACATTCAGGTATAAAAAACTTTTTCTATTTTAGCCATGAGACAAAGATTAAGAGCTATAAGAGTTTTCTTTTATCTCAAATTCTGAAGTACAGACACTTAACTCTTCAATTTATAAAGGTTAAACCTTTAATTCCTTTCAATTTGTAAGAGTGATTCTTATAAGTGAACACTTGCAATAATCACAACTCAATATACTAAACCAGAAACAATTACTGTTGTTAAGTGAAAATGATGGGAAAAAGATAGCAGTTGGCATTAAGGTTCAAGAGCAACTGATGTCAAAGAATATGAATCATTTGAATGGGAACAATGAGAAGTGAAAAGGAATCAATGTAATGAACAGAAATCTCAGCTCCCTCTGACATCATGATGCAAGAGATATGCTATGCAACACACTGTTCTACATGCAAACTAGGCACCAAGGATACATGAGACAAGTATGCAATCAATTTAGGTTTATGCATCCAAGTCATGAGCATTTTTATCCTTTTTTAGATTTAAAAAATATATAATGCAGTACACTGTTCTTCATGAGGACAGGACCCATGGCACTAGGCGGAGAACCCGGTCTCAAAGACCATCTCACACATAGTAGGAACCTCCGGGCAGATTTCCCTGCCTTTTGGTAACTTACCATTTGACATACCAGGGTTATGCATGATAATGCAACATAAAGCAGTCCTACATGCATTGAACAACTTCATTGACAGTCATGCAAATGATGTATGCAGACATAAGACACATGCATTGACTGTGTGTACTAAATGACCCATTTAAAAACAGTGCAATTTATGCATTTAACAACAAGCATGCAATGCATTGACACAAGACACATGCATCGACTCTATGCACTAGATGAATCATTCAAGCTCAGTACAAGGTATGCATCGACTGCAAACATGATTGTGCAGTGCATTCAGCATCTTATGAACATATGTAATAAATGGCAAGAGAGAAGAGCATCATATATGCAGAATTAAAACTCAGTAGCTGAGTTTGGAATGCAGACTGATCAGCTAGACATGAAGAAGCCATCAGAAATCAAACAAGCAAAACAACAATTTCAGATAATAGAATTTTAAACAAAGTTCAGAACTAACCTGAAACATAGAATCCTGGGATTTTCTGTTGAGTGCCTTGGATCATAAACCCCTTTATTCATCAGCTTCCAAGGCGCACCTGCAGCATGTCAATCAATTTGATCCTGCAGGGACCCAAGCAGCCTTGGGTCCTTCATTTACCCGGACAGGTGTTCTAAACACCCTTTTTGCAGCATTATCATCAAATTCCATTAGACAACAATCAGACATAGAATGTCCAAAATTTCCACAGTAATAACATGAACCAACAGATTGTCTGGTCCTATGATGTATATCAACAGCAGCATGAGACCTATGAAACTTAGCATGAAATGTTCTGTTGTATACATGGACATTTTGTTTCTTACTAGCAGCATTGGGAGTAGGAAATTTTGACTTACCATTACCTGCCCTCCAGTATTCAGAAGCTCGGTGACCAGGTTTTCCACATTCAAAATATCCAAGAATCTTTTCTTTAAAATCAGTTTTATTTCTACCAGGAAAATTTCTATTTGGAGGGAATTTAACAAATTTGGAATTAAAATGTTTTCCCTGAGCATACCAGCAGTCCTTGACTGTATGGCCATGCTTTCCACATTCGAAGCATGCTGGGGTTCTTTTACCAGAAGCAGTTTTATTTGCAGGGAAATTTACAAGTTTTAAATTGACTTTCTTTCCCTGGGCATGCCAGCAATGAGCTGCAATGTGGCCCATCTTGCCATAATGAAAACACTCTATTTTCCTTCTTTGAAAAACATGATTTCTAACCGGAATTTTCTGTGCAGTAGTAGCAGCTAGGTCATCTAATTCAAACATCTTACACTCATGCATCATATGACCTATCTTATTACAATAGAAACACTACACATTCTTTTCCTTTTTAAACTGAATTTTATGAGAAGATTTTTCACAGTAATTTTCCTTTTCCTTTTGTTCAGCCCTGTGCTTATTGTTCTGAGATTTCTTAGATGAAATATATTTTGAGGTGCTAGCACATTCTGAACTTTTCACATTGGAGCCAAGCAGTTTATTCAAATTGTTTTTACCTTTGACAAATTTAGACAGAGTGTTTTTCAGATTTTCAATTTCAGAATTCAATGAAGCAATACTCACTTCATACTTGGATAGCTCAGATTCACATGCAATTAGCTGCTGTTGCAAAGCATCATTCAGGTTCTTCAGAGTTTCATTTTCTTGTTGAACCATTATTTCAATGTTGTTCTCATTTTCCTTCACAACTGATTTTCCTTTTTCAATTGACAGCCATCTCTCAGAGAAGACAGTATTAAGAACCATTAGCTTTTTATTTTGATCTTTCAAGTAGATATTTTCTTCTTTTAGAGATTTGATTTGTTCTTTTTGAGAACTGTCATCAGAATCAAAATCATTAATCATGTCTTCGAGAATGGCACAAGCTTTGCAAGGATTATTTTCACCGATGAGTTTGTTTCTAATATTCTCATTTTCAGATTTCAACCTGTTCAACTCATCTTTTTCTTTAATCATTTCAGATTTCAAATTTTTATTTTCAGATTTTAATTTCTTGCACACTTTAAACAGATTTTCATGCATCACTATCAATTCATCAAAAGAGTATCCATCTGATTCAGAGCTTACCTAAGATGAGGTCTCATCTTCATCATCCCGGTTGGCCATCAAGCAGCTATCACCTTGTTGATTATGCACAGAAATGACTCCATCATATATCTCCTTTCCAGATGTGCACCTGAGAGCAAAGGGGTACATATCAGTATTGATTGCAGCTCTTAAGATGTTTATGACATTGTCACAGTTCTTTATACTGTCCTCTTTAGACCACTTGGTCTCATCATGAGGCAGTTTGTGTGGGCCTTTAGATAGTAGCCTCCATAGTTTGGGATCTATGGAGTCTACGTACACACATAGGCCTCCTAGCCAACTATCAAAGTTAGAACCGTCATACACCAGAGGTCGACCCATTTGAGTAAGAGGCAAACAGATTCAGCGCAGTAGACCAGATGACAGGGAATGCAGCAGAACCAGATGAGCAAAGCAATGCACAAGTTGATGAAACAAAATACCGAGCACTGAAAACACACTCTGAAATGCACCAAACACTAGCAGGATCCTCTGCAGATTGTTGAATCTGATAGATCAGAGACCTGCTCTGATACCAAGTGTTGGATTCGGTGCTATGTATTCAGAGGGGGGGTGAATGAATACCCTTTAAAAAAATTTCGCTCAAACAAGATTTCGCTCACTCAGAACAGATTAAAACACTCTAAGAAAATTGATTAACTCTTCTGCTCAACCAGAAACCAAATACTTAGAGCGCCCCTATGCAATCATCTAGCGGAAGCACAAATAGACAAAACAAATCACAATGCACACGGGGTTTTTAGGTGGTTCGGTCCTCCAGACCTACATCCACCCCACACTCAACCCGAGTGTGGCTTACTGCTGACTCACAGCTTGAACCGCTGGGCATCACAGCTTGCCTACAATCCGCTGGGCAACACAGCTTGCCGTCCGAGGAATCCTCCTCGCCCGCTGAGCAACACAGCTTGCTGTCCAGTGGAATCCACCACTACAAACCGCTGGGGATTACAGCTAACCCGTCCAGAGGCAGCACCTCTGCAAACCGCTGGGCAATATAGCTTGCCCGTCCAGTGGAATCCTCCACTGTAAATGCTGACTAATAGCTTGAATAAAGGTATAAAAGGAAAACGAAAACAAGTAGCAACAGCAACTGAAAGCTGTAAATAATGAAAGCACGAATGTGGCTCCTAAGAGCTGGCTGGCCTGAATTTGATCCACGGTCCAGTGAATGCAGATCTCTCTCGATCTCACTATCTCTCCTCTACTTCTTTCTCTTCTTCTTCTCTCGATAGCTCTCTGTCTCTCTTTTCTCTCTTCTCTTCTTCTGCTCTCTTCACTCTTCTTCTGCTCTCTTTAGCTGGGTCGAAGTCTCTGCACTTCTGCCTTTTCTTTCACTCTCTGCTCTTCTTTTCTTTTCTCCTCTCTGTCTGGATCGTGGCTCTCTGTATGGACTTCACCTCTCGCCAATTCGATCAGTCTTCTTCCGTGGAAGAAGGCTCGTATATATAGCAGCAGCAGCAGCAGCAGCAGCAAGAGGAGCAACCCCTGGGCGCGTGGCTTCCACGTTTTCCCGCCCAAGGAATTCGCCAGATCCGAGGCAGCTTCATCCACATGGTAGCATCCTGTAATGGGCTGCTTCCACGTGTCACCATCTGATCACACCTCGGATCACGTGCCCTCCTTAAGCTTCACGAGCAGGGGCACCTGTCAGACAGAGTATCGGATTATCAACTTGGTGTCGACACTTTGTAAAATGAAATGCATTGTATAGACTTGTGAAAGCGCATGCATTGTACGGACTTAGTGAAAGGGAATGCATGTAATATAATTATTTTAAATACCCGGAGACTAGTGCGTTCTCGCACGGGAGCATATGAAGTCTCAGGGGAGCATCTATGGCCTCTGGACAGCATCACCAGCGTCAGGGGAGCATGTGGAGCACATGCTGTCTCTGGGGAGCAATCGATGCTCCAGGGGAGCATCCTCAAAGTTAGGGAAGCATTAGCAGTCACTAGAGGGCATACTCGGTCCCAGGAGAGCATCCGGGGGGGCAGACGAGCATGCGCGTCTGATGTACAGACTCTACCAATGAAATCATGAACAGTCCGATGTATGGACTTGGCTTCGGGTCTGCTATAGTCCAGTGTATAGACTTCGAACTCTTGAGCTCTGCATAGACTTTGCAGTCAACAAGCGATGTATGGACTTTGGAGTCTGAGACCAATGTACAGACTTTGTAAAACAGAAGCCTGTATAGACTTGGAGGATCAAGACGCTAAGGAAGACGGTCATTGTACAGACTTTGCAAGCAGTCCGATGTACAGACTTCAAGAGACTCTAGACAACGGACGCTATATAAACTTGCTAGTCTGAATGCCAATGTATGGACTTTGAAGTCTGAACGACAAATCAGGCTTTACAGACTTGAAAGTCTTGAAGGCCAATGTACAGACTTTGGCAAGCAACGATGTACAGACTTTACCTATTAGTTCAATGTACAGACTTCGAAGCAAATGTGAAGCCAATGTACAGACTTGCCACCTACGAATGTATAGACTTGGTGGAAGTCATGCAATGTACAGACTTCACGATGAAAGCATGAACAGTCCGATGTATGGACTTGGCTTCGAGTATGCTATAGTCCAGTGTGTGGACTTTGAGTGTTGAGGCATGAACAATGCAATGTATACACTTCAGCTAAGCAATCTTCACGAAATATATCAGTTATATGCATACACCACAGAGTATATCAGTTATAAACATCTCATGCATTCTCCACAGAACATAATGAGTGATATGCATTCAAATCAACATGCCATCATCATAACATGCCATCATCATATAAAGGACATTTCATGACACTGTCTAAACAATATCCAAAGCACTCATTGTGTTGCAATCATCAAAACAAAACAGCATTGCTATCATCAAATCAGCATAGCACATGCTTGTGCCTAAGGGGCACAACAGGAGGACGGCAGTCTATCGAACGGCTGCTGAGGCAGAGAGAAGCGGTCTGTTGACCCACCGCTGGATGCCAGAAACGGCCCACAGAGGACCGCAATCCACCCGGGGAACAGAAAACAGCAAGGACCGAGACGGCAAATCTGAGGAGACTAAGAACTAACTCAAACAAACAGGAGAGCAGGTCAACACAGTCAGAAGCACGATGGGCACAAGTTATCCCACCGTGATCGCCAAAAAAGGGGATGTAGACACGTTTTCTTTACCTTCCTAAAGAAGTCTGTGGGGCTAAAGGGGAAGGTGATGTGGGTGTGTGACTAAAGCGTGGAGGAACAAATAATGCACTAAATCAGCCACCCACATGCATCAACAAGTGATGATCGCCACCAAAATACATAGTGCAAACAAAGGGGCACTACGTACCTTGGAAAGGGAAGACGGATGAGGTCACTCGCCAATAAAGTGCAACGCTGGCGCAGGAAGAAGACAGTCCTCTGGAGATCACTGAAAGGTAGAGACAGCCGAACGACAGACCGCTACAAGTGCTAAAGTGGAATGCGGGAAAAGGCCTGATGTGGAGGTTAGACGGTCTGCAGACGGCCGCACATGATAGAGAGACAGTCAGAGGAAGTCCACACACAAAGGTAGACGGTCGGAGATGAACCGCACATAACCTCCAGATTCTAGGATGTGAAACTTAATCCTCCACCCCTTCCGGCCGTCCAGGAGGGATGGGCCTCGTGCTAAGACTCATGTTGACCTGCAAAACAATGCAAACGACCAAAGAAACACAACCCAAATGAGTTTAGGAAGTGCAATATCTATGAATGCAAACAGTGGACCATATGCATAAAGTGGAAGGGCGTGTACCTGGGGGTTAGATTTTTAACCCCTATGGGGCGTGAAAAATAGTGGGAAGGTCGAAAATGTAAAGACAACAGTGGAAAAGAGTGAAGGGAAATGGAGAGAAATGATGCAACAATGAACAAATGATTGAAACGATTAAGCTAAGACTCAAAACACAAAGGAAATAAACTACTTTCTAAACCAAAGGCTTAATGGACGTGGAAAGCCTTCCTCCCTGACTGGACTTCACTCAAGAACGCGGCATCACCTCGGCATGAATTTTGAGAAATTCCCCCCTCTCGCGAGCTTGGACTAAGGGTGCTATTTATAAACACTGGAAAGCTAGCCCGAATTAGAGATTTTTCAGTGAGAATTAGGCAGAGATTCTTTTGAACAAATCAGAGATAATACTCCCTACTTTCTCTAGGATCAAATGGAACCCAATTTGGTTAAGAATCCACGGAGAAATTTGAGGACGAAGTAGCTAACTTGACCACGGATGGAGAGAGAAAAACCTGTCAAAGCAAGGATCTCGGCCTCATATGCGGTCGATCGATAGACCGCCCACCTATATAAATGGTCCAATGGGTGACCGCCTACAAGGTGTCGGTGGAAAATAGATAATAAGATAAATTAGGCTTTTTATCCGAAGACCAACAGAATCAGCCAGCGCAGGACTCTGGATCATAAAATGGCCATTCGATAGACCGCCGGTCTTATTAAACGGCCCATCTGGAGACCGTCTCACAAATGTCGGTGGAAATTAAATACAAAAGAGATAAACACCCATTTATCCATAAAACTGACCGACTCAGGACTCTGGCTTAAAAATGGTCGTTAGATGGGCCGCCAAACCCTTAGAACAGTCTATCGAAAGACCGTGACTTAGGGTGCCGGTGGAAAATAGAAAAGGGAGATAAATACCTATTTATCGACTTTGGGCAATGAAAAATGGTCTTACACAAGGCCACCCACCCTTTAAATGGTCTATCGCTAGACCGCGTCTCAGGCGGGCGACGGAAAATAAATATAGGGTAAATAAGCCTAATCACCCTAAAAGATGAAGCTAAATCAAAGCCCATTGAGCCCAAATTCGAGAACAAGTATAGTCAGGGAGAAAGTACCCATAAAATAAGCCCAAAGAAATGCCTAAAAATGGCCCAATGAGTAATGGACAACTCGAGGCATCAAAAGTAAGGGTAAGAAAATGACTCAACTCAAAGGCAAAAACTGGGTGTCAACAGCTGTACGTTCTCCTTCTCCCATGATGACGACAGGCGGCTCACCGTGTGACAGAGGCCCTCCCGAAAGTGAAGAAGTAGGCATCGAGACAGGTAGCTTTCAGCCTCCTAGTCACTTGCCCATTTTTTGTTTTAATAAGATAGCACACTTTCCTGGTTGTGACGACTATCGTTCGATTTCTTCCAACCATTACTGATGTGGGTGCAAGGGAGGTGGGGGAAGTAGGTGTGACCACCTCTGAACCCATCATCCCTTAGACAAATGGGGAAGCAGATCCTACTGCTAAGCTGCCTGAAGAGGCTGCGCTCCTTCGGGGGTCTCTCTGATTGAAGTAGCCAAACAGTATGTGGTAGCTATTATGGAAGCCCATATGGAGGCCGCCGTACATACGGTCGCGGATGCTATGACAACGCCTGTAATTGAGGAGCCTGTCCCTCAATCTGAAGTGGGCGAAACATCACGACCGGTGGTTGGGGCTTCTAAGGAGGCCGAAGTGGCTGGGGTTAAAGTGTCACCGACCATCGAGCCCCTAGAAGCAAAATCTGGTGAACTGGGGAACCATGGCCCTATAGTTCCAGACTCTCTCATCCCGCATGTTTTGGCTTGTATGGTCGGTGTTCAGGAGGGTGACAACTTGGGTATGCTGACTTTTATTTGCTTCCTTGTCTTTTTTGCTTCCTTTCCTTCTCTCTCTCTCTCTCTCTCTCTCTCTCTCTCTCTCTCTCTCTCTCTCTCTCTCTCTCTCTCTCTCTCTCTCTCTCTTTGCTTCTTTTTTCTTTTTATTATCTTCTTCTTCTTTTAAATTCATGATGTCAACTGACCCATGTTGCCTTCCTTTTTTTGAATGACAGCACAAGACCCTCAGTCTGGTGATGACACCCCGATGGACATTAAGGGCACCTCGGCTGAGGGATCTCAATCAGAGAGGGACTCTTCAAGCTCTGGTTGGACCTCCTTTTCCCAGTCCTCCTCATGTCAGACTCCCGCTCAAGGGGCTACTTTGCACGGGAAGACGTCGACAACTGCTCATCTGGCTACTTTCTTAGGTGAGAATAAGCGGTGGATGAGCTTCGTCCGGTTTGACCCTAATGTTGAGTCATGTTTGACTCACTTTCATTTTCGGTCGTAGCTTCCTCATCCTCAGCCCCTTCACGATCCAACGCAGGGAGCCATGAGACAATTCCCCAAGTTCTTCAACCTGAAGCGGCTGACCAGGGGCAAGAGATGACCCAAATGCCCTATCCGTGAGAAGTGGGGGCTCAGTCCAATGTTGAACCCCCCACAGGTACAAGTTCAACTGATGTGACACCACTAGGGGAATGCAGCAAAGATATGAGGGCCCTCGGACCTACTACGCAAACACAATCAATTTTGAGCACGGGGTTGCGTAAATCACCGAATCGTCGTTGCACACACGAACCCGAGGTGACTCGGTAATGCCGAGTGGAGGTGGTGGATCAAGACCCTGGCTGGTCGAGGGCCAGCAGGGCTAAGGTTGCCCTCCCGAGGGTACGATGCCCACAACTAAGGGGCTGGCCGGGTGCCAAGTGAGGCACTGGGTTATTCCCTCTCACAAATCACGGTGACCGCACGGAAGTGGAGCACTCCGG
The DNA here is from genome assembly GCA_022559845.1 of Amorphophallus konjac. Taxonomy (NCBI): domain Eukaryota; kingdom Viridiplantae; phylum Streptophyta; class Magnoliopsida; order Alismatales; family Araceae; genus Amorphophallus; species Amorphophallus konjac. The sequence continues at coordinate 236,263,468 of CM040121.1, read as the reverse complement.
GGTCGGGCGCTCTCTCTCGCTTCCAACGGAGCAATTTCGTGAATATTAAAGGAACAAGTACTGATAATGGGAGCAAGGGCTAGAGCTTACCTAGTTGGTTTGAAGAAACCAACCCCGTTCAGAGATGATGGGCGAGTGGGGAAGTGTGGGTTCCCCGCACACTACGTCGATGTAGCTTGAGTCCTGCTAAATAGTACATGCACTACACCTCACGCAGGAGGGTGGATCTCGGGGTGGGGAAATGGGCTTACACACAAACACTACCTCCACACAGGGAGGGGCGATAAGCCGGCCAGGTGGGAAGGAAAGAGGGTTAGAACCAGAGACGATATGCCTCTTCGGGGTTCTGCCCGCCAGATTTTCCTGCTGATAGGCACTCGCTGTCGGCGCTGTTGCGATCGCTCCCGGAGTTGAAAGTGGGTGAGTGATGGGAATCGACACCGAGCATGTACATTTACTTTTGCATTTATGTCCTTTTAGTTTGTGTTTATATCCTTGGGAAAGTATATGCGGAATTGTACGACTTTATAAGCCAATGCGTCATTCCCACGGATTGTGTGGGTTTCTATGTAATTTGTCAGTCTGACCATCAAGGGGGCCCTCAGCCCTCTCCCATTGATCCATGTCACCTTGTGGGGCTGGTCAACTATCCTAGGTGGACATCTAGAAGGTTGGACTAGTCATATGCCACATGGGTAGACAAGGGGGTAAGAATTTCCATGGTAGGCTACCTACCATGTCAAACTTGTCCCCCTTGCCATTCTTGGTCAATAGGCCCCCCCCCTTGTATATTATATTTATTTTTTTGTGTTTGTGGCATGCAATCCAGGCCATCCATCTCACATCCCTAGATCTAAGGGTGGAGGTTAGATTTGGTTGGAAGCATATAAAACCATGTATTTTCATGTGAAAATTAGTGAAAAATCAGAAATTTTGTTGAATGCCAAGAAGGCTCTTGCGCCCCCAGCCCTCTCCCCATGGTTTCCTCTCCTCAAACCTCCAGTTCTAGAGTGTATCAATCTTCTGTCTCCCCCTCTCAACCTCTGATCTTCATCTGTGCCGCCACCGCCGCCGTTCGTGCCGCCTTCGAGTCGCCGTGGAGCCGTCTTCAAGTTTCTGTCCTACTGGATAGAGGTGTAGTTCGTGAATTCTTTCTGCCAGCTACGAGCTCAGATGGATTTTAAATTTTGAGGGTGTGTTCTTTCCTTGAGTCCCCATCTCCACCTAAATTGTCACTTCCAAACTCTTCCATTTAGTAATTTTCCATTTTCGTTCATTTTGCATTCCCAGATCTATTTTATCTCTATCTACAGTGACAACAGCTCTGAGTTTCCCATCTCCGATCACCTTTTTGAATTTTTCAAACCCTCCCAATTTTACTGGGAGTTTTGTCCATCATCCCCTACATCCACCAATTTTTCTGATTTTTAATCTACCTTCTATCCATTTTTCAAAATTCATGTTCTATCTCTACTACAGTGCCTTTAGTCAGATTCCAGATCCCACCCACTGTTAGTGAAAAAATCCTATCAATTCGTAGACACATCTAAACTTGTCCAAACCTATTTTTCCGTCTTCCTAGCTCCATTTCCTACACCTTTGATGAAGACCTTAAGAGCTGAATCGGACATCTACCCTGCGGTCAACGACAGTTCTCAGAGGACAGCCCTACAGATCTGAGAGTTAAGCCACTGTACAACAGCAATCTTAAAAATTCGCCAATTGAAAGTGCAGGCTTTGTTATTTTTCTATAATCATAGAGAGTTGAAGCCCTTCAAAGCAGCTTTCCAACGGCGCTAGTTTCGTTGCATTCTGACATCGGGGCTAATCGCAACGTCCGTTCTCGCCGGAGCGCGCGCCGGAAAACAGAACCGGCAGATCCGTGGCCGGTCATTCCGACCGGTGCCGAACGGAGCCGCCTGGTCTCCGGCCGGCGAACCAGCGTGCCGCCAGCCCAGGGAACACTTCCACAAGTGTCCCCACCACAGTGGTGACATCGGGTCCCGCACGGTCCCTCCGGACAGCACGTGGGCCCCACCGTCACGTGTTCGGGTGCTGCCGAATCAACGCGAGAAGCCGCTCGTCAACCCGAATTCGGTCCTCCCGGACCCCATTGTGTAGCCCTTTACCTCCCTGCGTGGAGTGGGTGTGAATCGTGCTTTTTTACATCAAAAATATATAAGAGGAAGATAAATAGTGAAATAAAGGGAATAAAAGGGGAGCAAGAGATTGCTATTGGAGTGTGATTGCCAGAGGGGTTACCTCAAAAGAAGGGAGATTGAACGCGAATACCTGGTGAAAATAGGATGCGGGATGAGTGTAGATTCCTTCCTCCTCCTTCTACCGGCTGGCCGATGAAGGGGGTTTTCCTCTTGATTACCCTTAAACAAAGAACAAACAATCAAAAGAGGAGGGATTAGCCAAGTGTGTGTAGTATCAATTCAAAAATAAATAAGATGATGGAGTAAAAGCATGCAGTGTGCACCTTTTGGTTATTTTAAATCCCCTAAGAAAATTAGGGAAGGAAAGAGATATGATGCAGAGCTAATGCAAACTTAAAAGGGGAACCATGTATGATGAACAAAGATGAAGTAGTAAATTGATGGAAAGAACTCCCTACTATTCCTGACAACAGTAAAGGGAAAACCAAGTTGAACTTGCGACTGATGCACTAGGAAGAAAACCACTGTAGGAGCACGGATTCGCAAAGAGAAAAGAGAATAGAAAGGCTTCAGTGCACGGAGAAAACTGCTAATCTCTCCTTTCTTCTGTTTAGCCAACCTTCCTATCAAGCTTCTGCTAACCTCGCGCGAACTCTACCCAGGAGGCTATTTATAGGGTAGAAAACACAATTCTAATGGGATAAGAACTAGCAAGACCCTTCTACGGTAAGGTCTCTAGTTCCCTAATCGAGCAAGATGATCAAACAGAGCAGGGGACTCTCCAGGAAAGGGCAGTTCAAGCAGGACACGGAAGGGAAAAAGACGACCCACATCAAGGCGTTACTTGAAATTGACGACCTGAGTCAGGGCGTTAATTGAAATAACGACTGGCATAAAGACGTCAATTCTTGGACTTAATTTTAGTAAGAAAAAACCTTCCTTATTTGAAAATTATAAAGAGACGCCTGTAAGCGAGACGTTAATTCAAAACACGACCCAGGGAGGGACGTTAATTTGTTTGATTTCAATTAGGGTAGGATACGTCAAATATCAGAAACTGACGCCTCTTGCTCCAGTCGTCCTTTCTTTGAAAAACATCCTAGCTCAGGTCGCTATTTAAAACACGCCCCTCTTCGAGTCGTTAATTACAAGAATGCAAGAAAAATCATAAAAACCCACACAAAAATAGAAAAACTTTATGTTATAGAAATATTGAAGTTCACTTTGGGGCGTTAACATAGTGACATGAGATTTGATCAACATAGTATCAATTTTGGCGTGTCTACAGCTGCCCCGCCTTGGCGTCTGCTTTGCAAGGGAGTGAGACGTAATGAAAGTGACAGTGTAATGAAGTTGAATGAAGTGGAACGAACTGATAAGTAGATGCCAAGGTGTGATGTGACACGCCTGTGACACTAGGCTTTTGAAATCTTTCCAAAATTCTTAGTGAAGCAACTTCGGGTGATTCCAAGGAAACATCTATTTGCTGGGTAAAGGAGACTAAACTAAACAAGTAAAATGTGCGCGTGGGCACGACAGGGAGGCACCATTGGAGAGCGTTTACCAGCCAACGTGGATGTGCTACAACCAAGGTGAATTGGCAAAAAAATAAAGTGAATTGAGATGAAGACCCAGCAAAGAGGCATTTTCAAGGAACTAGCCTGAGCGGCTTCAGAGAGAATAAAGTACTCAACTTGGAGTGGAATATCTCATGTCAACTCAATCAAGAGCGAGTGACCTTCATTATTGCCATAATATGAAGATTTTTAGCATGAAGCTCAAAGTCCTATATGATGCATGCTGGGCTAAAAGAAAAATTAAAACAAACTAAAAATAGAAAATAATCAAGAATAATATTGCCAAGCCATCTAGATTTGGTCAAGAATCCAGATCTCCGAGCTGACACTAAGTCGAAGCCCGTTTGTCCGCGCATCAACCCAAAAATTGGAACCATCGTCCCAGACCTTTAATGACTCAACGGCCTATCCGTGCGATCAAGATTCTCCTGGAATTATCACTGTTTTTGATGAAGGGGAACTCAAATTCCAGGTTCATCAGAACCACAAGGTCCTTGATATGCTATAATAGCGTAAAATACCATATAGTAACAATGCTCATAGGAAGGAAGTACAAGAGTGGGATGATGTTATTCCCATGAGTCACCCCTGCGTCTCGAATCCTGCACTCTTCTGCACTTGAAAATTCATTAGTCCTCATGATAGAAAATATCCCCAGTTTAAACATGACATGACCATAAGTGCATAATCACAAATAATTCTAATCAAAATACATCACTTAAGTTCATTAAAAACAGCATAGAGGAGCTGAATATGCGAGCCATAAATTGACGACCGATAGCAGTGGCGTCAAAAGGATAAAAGACGACTAGCATCAAGGCGTTAATTAATTTGATATCTCAACAAAAGATGACCCTCTTCAAGGCGTGAAATAAAACATGACATGGAGCAAGTCGTTAATTCAATAAATGACGCCCTGAATACCGTCGTTAATTAACCATAAATTCGAAACACACGCTTCCGACTCTGAATCAGAAAGCTTAAACCCAGTTATGCTCGTATTTGATTTTGCAGTTTCGAACGGGCATAAGATCCTTCAAACTTCTATAAAAGGAGGGATTTCCTTCAACAAATCAATCGAATCCACTATTCGGTTTCTTCTTCTTCCTTCACAGGTGTTGCTTGTTCCGTTCGGCTTCTTTCTGCAGACAGTTACTCAGAAGATGGAGAGAGCTATCAAGAAACCGAAGATTCCCACTCCTAGGCTCTCGGGAATTAATGGACATATTAGCAACAGGATCGTTCTGAACCAGGTATGTTAAGGCTTGAGTTGTTCGTTTTCTATTTCTTCTCTTCTACCTTCCACTGCTCATCTCTTTTATCCTCTGTGCTTTCTTTTCTTTTCTTTTCTCAGGATTATCCAAACATTCCAGGGGCTAGGAGATTCACCAAAAATAAATGGCTTCCCCTCTTGCTCTCCAAATTCAGTTCAGACATGAGGGTTTTCCTATCTAGATGGCATCTCCTAAGTTTAGTTACCCATGCCAAACATTATGACCAAATTCACCTAGATTGGGCAGCTATAGGAGCTCTTGTTGAAATATGGCATCCTTATACTCACACCTTCCTCTTCTCTACTTTTGAAGCCACCATTCTATTAGAAGAGTTAGAGATGATTTTGCGCTTAAAGAAGATGAAACAAGGGGATGAGGAGAAGATGGCCATCATGCCAAGGCAAATCTCTTCTCATGAATTGCTAACAAGCTTGATTCCTAGCCCCAACTTAGTGAGCCAGATCAAAGCCACCAAAGGAATTAACCTCCTAAAACTTGCCTCATGGGTCTATAAACGATCCGACCAAGCTAAAGAAGATGAAGAAGTGGAGCGAGTAGCAAAGGCTTTCGTGGTGTGCTTGGCGGGAGCAATCTTATTCCCCTCCACGGAAGACTTCTTGGATGAATCCCAATTAAGTGCAATAATTAGCCTATGGGAAGGAGAGAGAGTGGGACCGGCGATATTAGCCATCCTATATAATGGGCTCACTTCAGCGGCAATGGGGAGACCAATCTATGGATGCATGCTTACACTATCAAGTTGGGTAGATCTCCACCTTAAATTCGATCGATGTGAGGAGGCCCAACAACCATCAAGGATATTTTCTAAAAGCCCACTTTCCTATATGACCGGCTCACTGGGGATAAGCAATAGAGTGATGAACCGGGTACCTCAAATTAAGAAAAGAGCGGAATGGAGGGAGCATTTCAAGGTAATGCCAAAGAACCTCTTCACATGCGCCCCGGGATTACTCAAAATACAGGAACTCCGTGCACGATTCTCTCCCGGCACGGATCTTCGGCTCGTAGGTGCCACGGAATTTGTGCTATACAACTCTCACCGATGCCTTCCTCAACTTGGGCTCCCACGGCGGCTATTCGAGGACCCATCTCATCTCCCTCCTATCAAGACAAGGGACACTAGCAGCAATGAAGATGGAGAAGAATGCACCACAATCCAAGCTCTGTGGAAAATCTGCAAGACTCATCAACCTGTGGAGAACTTGGAAGAAGACAGAGATCAATGGAAATCATATAATAGCTTTAAGGAACCTGAGGCCCAAAATGGCTCATTAAGTGCAATGTGATCTCCTTCATTAAATAATCAATAATAATATTCAAATTGAGCCAATTACAATGTTTCTGATCAATTCTTCCAACAATATGTGATTCTGCTCTGAATAACGACTTAGTTAATGCCGTCAATTCCCAAAGTGACGCCTCAGTATATGTCGTTTCTCATTAATCGGCTCTTAAAATTAACGCCTTCCCGGAGGGGCGTTAACTGAATCATGACTTAAGACAAGGCGTTAATTAGATTCAAATTCCAAAAAGTATTCGTTAAAGATCCAAGAGTAATGCCTTAGGGTAAGCCACGTTTCATGTAAACGACGCCTTCAGACATGTCGTTAATCAAAACAGTAATCATTATTCCCATCATGTCAATCAAGTCCCATTAAATGCCTCTGACGACGTGATGTGACACGGTCTACCTAGGATGATAATGACCCTTAGACCTATGCATCCACAAGCATACAAGCTCTCAATTCGGCTCACCGTGCGGCCTATCTCACACGACGCACACGCGCACCCGGTGGGCCCGAGTGATGAGGGTGAGGGTCCGGGGTGGGACCCTAAGGTCTCCACCGGATGGTGGGCTTGTGGCTGACCCCTAATGGGCCTGGGATACCCAATTTATGGGCGGGCCAGCACGCTAGGGCGTGGGGATTTTGTGGCACTCTCTTTCACTTGCCACGGTGGCGCACACGGGCACAAACACATTCAAGATCGAGCTCTCCCTTTCCGCCGACGAGCAATAGTATGCAATACTAAAGGAGCAAGGATATTATCCAGGAGGGTTCAGCGCTTACCTGATCGGTGTGAAGACACCGATCCCGGCCGGAGACGACGGGCGCGCCGGGAGGCGTGGGTATGCACCCGAACGCCGCGGCGAGGTAGCTTGACCTGCGGATTAATTAAGTTACACAACTACGCCTCACGCAGGAGGGGTGACCTCGGGGTGGGGGTTAAATTGTTACAACCAAAATTTACCTCCACGCAGGGAGGGGTGGTAAGCCGGCCAGGCGGGGAGGGGAAACGAGGTGGGACGGCGGGCAATGGGCCCAATGGAAGAATCACCCTCCTTGCTGGTTCTGCTGACAGACAGTCGGTGTAGAGGACGCAGATTGAGCTCCTGATTTTTTCTGATGTTGAGACCAGTGGGGTTCTTTTTGTAGCTGGATGCCGAACTTCGTGGAATTTTATTGATTTATTCTGCTGTTGGTACCGGGCGTGGCAGAGGGAAGAACAATGGCTCAGGTTCTGGTCCACATGCGGCCTGAACTTCAGCAGTGGATTGCCGGAGGGGTCACGAGCACTCCCGAGCTTCGATTTGCAAATGGCGGGTGGCGTTGGAACCGTGGGAAAGACTATTTTTCAGCAGAGTTGGTCTTGTTGCGTTCTGACACCGATGGAGACTGGGAGGTCCCGTTGAAGGGGGACTGGTCGGAGGGGACTGAAGGGAGGCAGAAATGACTGTTCGGAGAAGAAAATTCGTAACTTCGTCTACCAACCTCCAAACGCAGCTCCGGCTTCTGATCCTGGAAACTGACTTGACGATGGAGAACTTTGATGAAGACCCTGGAGCCTGGATCCTTCAAGAAGTGGTCGTGGTTGCTGCCTCAAACTGCTTCAGGTCGCTGCCAGGTCTCCTCTGCGCAGTCAGGAAAGAAAGTCTCCTGTGGGCGGCCACAAACTCGGATCGACACGATTCCAACTCTCTTGCGAAGAGGACCCGTAGACCAACCACTTTGATGAAGAACTTGGTCGCCGATTCTGCCTGGAACAGGTTGGAAAACGAGCTGCAACTTCGGACCAGGATCTGCTTGTGGGCGGGAGTTGTCTTGTGGAGGGGAGGCTAAGGTGGTGGTGGTGTATGTGGGTGGAGATGGAGGGGGGTGCGACCCTAGGAGGGAGGGGAAGGGGATGGACGACCTAGGGAGGTGAAGGGGTCCCTTGGAGAGGGGAAAGGGGTCTTGGGTGGAGGAATATGGCTTGGGAAGGGTGGGGAGTGGCCTTGGGAAGGTGAAAGGGTGCCTGGGAAGATGAAAGGGTGCCTAGGAGAAGGGGTTTCCACCTAGGGGTTGGAGGGGGAATTGAATGAGTGTATAGGGAAGGGGGAGGGGTCTTAAAGAAGGGTGATTAGGGAGGAGAGAGAGGGGATTTCGAAATTTAGAGAGAGAGAGGGAGAAGTAGTGAGAGAGAGAGAGAGAACTATAGAGAGAGGGAGAGAGAATACTTGAGGGTTTAATTTTTCAATTCATCAAAAGTTCTTACAAATGGGAGAGGGGGGGGTCCTTATATAGAGTTGGACCATTTGCACAAAACCCCCTAACAAAGTGCATAAATGCAAAAGACCAAGAGACAGGGGGGGGGCGCCCATGGGCCAAGCCCACTAACTGGGCCCAATGTCCTCAACTAAGGGTCCAAATGACTCAAGACTTGGATAATTAACTCTAAGACCTAGATAATGGACTCAAATAAAGGAAAATTACACATGATATGACTCAAATAAAGAAACTACATAAGCAACAAATAAAGATAGCCATGAGGACCACATCTCCAAGGGGTCACGAAGTCGGAGTCGCCTCGTGCCATAGGGAATGCCGGGAGATGTCCTCATCAAATCCCCCGGGGTGGGGAGAACTCGACCCCGTCGAGTAGGGGTCCAATCGGCTCTCGTACTGCACCAGCAGGTCCGGGTCTAGGCGCATCAAGTCCTCTCGGCTTACCCAAGCATCCTCGGTCGGGGAACGGCCTTTCCACCTCACGAGGTAGCGCTGGTAGACCCTGTTCCTGGTAAGTGTGCTCTGCTCATCCAGTATTGCCTCCACTTGCTCAAGTCGGCCTCTCAATCGGGGTGGTAGTTTCGCTCCGGGAGGGTCACTCACAAGGGGGGGTAAAGGCTCGAGATCCTGACTGGGTTCCACCGTGGGGCCCTTATAGCGAACCAGATCCGCCACATTGAAAGTGGGGTGAACCCCAAAGCCCTTAGGTAAGTCGAGCTCATAAGCATTGGTACCAACCCGTCTTAGAACCCGAAAGGGTCCCAAACCCCGTGTCCTCAATTTGGAGGCGGGCCCTGGGAGGAGCCGCTCCGTTCTCGCCATCACATGGTCTCCCACTTGGTATTCATAGTGACGACGATGAGCATCGGCCTGCCTTTTGTAAGCCTCATTGCTTTTGCCTATATGCTTGCGGATGTTTTCATGTATCTTTGTGGATGTTGACTCACTAGGAGATAATGGGGGTCCTGGACAACCAAAAGTGGACCTATCATGCAGTGGTGCTACACAGACTTTGGTAGACCTAGGAGGCTTATGCGTCTTGTCAAAGGGGGTGGGGATGGAAGACCCGGAAAACCCATAAAGGGACCTATCATGCCATGCCATGTAGGCCCTAATAGACCTAGGTGGGCCAGGACAACCATAGATGGATCTATCATGCATGGTGGTGATAATTACCGGGGAACCCGAACTTCCTTGAATATTTCTCTCATGCCTAAGACTTGCGACGAACGAGGGTGGGCCATTACATCCGTACATAGACCACTCATACTTCTTACATGTCATGTGGGTGATTTGAATGAATGGACCCGACTCATGAATCATGTCAAGCGGTGTGGTGTGTCTAGACACATGCATTCCTTCCCAAATGGCATCCCTAATGTGTATGGCTTGGTGTGGGAGTTTCCTCTCATAGGGGTCAAATGGGTCTGGGAAAATAGAGTGGGCCTGGTCTATTAAGGTGGGTGAGGGTAGGAAAGGGTGGGTGGTGGGTAAGGGGGGTGGGTTGCATGGGGGTCTAGACTCCCATAGGAAGGGGTCAAAGGGGTCATGGTAAGGGTCCCCTAGGGAGAGGAACTCCAGGTCCTCATGTAGCGGTGAGTCATCCTTCTCTAAAGAAATAATTGGGCCGAAGTCTTTGGTGGGTGGATCAGCCAGGAAGGGATGGTTTGACACTCTACCCGAGATAAGCAATTCTAATTCATGGAGAGCAGCAGGCTCATCCGGTGTAGGGAGGATTAGAAGGAGGTCGCTAGTGTAGCAACCTACAGTGTAAGCTGTGGTGATGGATCCGACACATAGATGTAGGAGGTCAACGCTCCTAGGTTGGTCAGCCATTGTGGCCAACATGTCGGTCAACTCTATTTGCCATGCTAGGCCCTTAAGAAGGTCATCCCAACTCTCAACCTCATAGGAGGATTGGATAGTGGTGTGATAAGAGGAGAGAGGGACTATGGGGAGGTGTTGTTCCATGGGAGGGTAGGCATGGGCCATTATCTCTCTAATTGGGCTACCCATCAACCAGCTAACAAGGGTCTCTCCTAAAATAAGCTCGGTCCCATCTAGAGAGGGTGGTGTAGGGTGAAGGTTACCATGTGAGTTTTTTTCTTCAATTTGGACATGTGTGGTCTCCATGTTGGGAATTGGGTCCGGGGTGTTCACCACTTTGGGGTCGGGTATGGGTTCCTCCTCCAAAGAGGTGAGAGAGTATGTTCGGGGTGGGGTGGTGATGGTAGGTGCATGGCGCCCCCAAGGTGATGAGCAAGGTCGGAATTGGGTTGGGGTTGGAAGTGGAGGTAGTGGGAGTCTAGGTTGGGGTAGGTTTGTAGTTGGAAGTGGAAGGTGGGTTGGGTGAAGACAGTTGGATTGGTCGATCTTGGGTGGGGCATCCCTTATAGGGGATAATGGAGGGGTAGTAGTAGGGGCTACGGGGGTTTGGGGAGTATGGGTCTCATGGGGAATAGTGAGTTGCGGGGTGGTGACCGGTGCGGGCCTAGGTGGAGGGGTGGGCACGGGATCCACTTGGGTTTGAACGGTGAGGGTTATGGAAGTGAGTTTTAGTTGGGGAAGGTTGGTGGGGATTGGGTTTTCCTGACTTGACTCTTGGCATTGTGCCTCAAATTCTTCCTCCCATTCAAGGGGAGCTTCATGAACTTCAATCACTTTCTCAACTCTTTGGGGTGGAGGGGTTTGGTAGGGATTTGTGGGTTGGAGGGTGGTGGTCTTTGGGGGCCTAGGTGGAGGGGTGGGTAGTTGGGACAGTTGGGTTCTAAGGGAGAGGAGTTGGTGGCGAAATGTGGACAGGGGATCGGTTAGGGGTGGTGGGGGCGGAGTCCTATGGATGGTCTTAAGTTGGCCGGGTTGGGATTGAGTAGTGGTGGTGCTCCTCGGGCTAGGGGTGTGTGAGTAGGAAGAGTAGGAAGGTTTTGGAATGTAGATTTTCCTAAGTTCTCTCGTCATCTCTTCCCACGAGTGAATGGGCTCTTGCCTCTCAATCCTTCTTATGGCCTCTATGTGTTCCAATTCTATCTTGGCTTGACCCCGAATTTGTCCCTTGGCCCTACAAACTCTTGTGTGTCCGTATACCCGATTCCTCTCAAAGTTCCTTTCCATTGCAGCCTCCCACTTGAGGTAATCACTAGCATGCGACCCATCAAAGGTAACACCCTCATCTCGAATAATGTCCCAAAGTATTGGGTTGATCGGATCCCGGTAGTGGGCCGAGTGGGATGGGTATGTGGTAGCCATGATTCATGAACTAGATGACAATGCGCCCTAGGACTAGACTTAGTAGAGACAAGTCTAAAACTTGCTCTGATACCATTTGATGTGACACGGTCTACCTAGGATGATAATGACCCTTAGACCTATGCATCCACAAGCATACAAGCTCTCAATTCGGCTCACCGTGCGGCCTATCTCACACGACGCACACGCGCACCCGGTGGGCCCGAGTGATGAGGGTGAGGGTCCGGGGTGGGACCCTAAGGTCTCCACCGGATGGTGGGCTTGTGGCTGACCCCTAATGGGCCTGGGATACCCAATTTATGGGCGGGCCAGCACGCTAGGGCGTGGGGATTTTGTGGCACTCTCTTTCACTTGCCACGGTGGCGCACACGGGCACAAACACATTCAAGATCGAGCTCTCCCTTTCCGCCGACGAGCAATAGTATGCAATACTAAAGGAGCAAGGATATTATCCAGGAGGGTTCAGCGCTTACCTGATCGGTGTGAAGACACCGATCCCGGCCGGAGACGACGGGCGCGCCGGGAGGCGTGGGTATGCACCCGAACGCCGCGGCGAGGTAGCTTGACCTGCGGATTAATTAAGTTACACAACTACGCCTCACGCAGGAGGGGTGACCTCGGGGTGGGGGTTAAATTGTTACAACCAAAATTTACCTCCACGCAGGGAGGGGTGGTAAGCCGGCCAGGCGGGGAGGGGAAACGAGGTGGGACGGCGGGCAATGGGCCCAATGGAAGAATCACCCTCCTTGCTGGTTCTGCTGACAGACAGTCGGTGTAGAGGACGCAGATTGAGCTCCTGATTTTTTCTGATGTTGAGACCAGTGGGGTTCTTTTTGTAGCTGGATGCCGAACTTCGTGGAATTTTATTGATTTATTCTGCTGTTGGTACCGGGCGTGGCAGAGGGAAGAACAATGGCTCAGGTTCTGGTCCACATGCGGCCTGAACTTCAGCAGTGGATTGCCGGAGGGGTCACGAGCACTCCCGAGCTTCGATTTGCAAATGGCGGGTGGCGTTGGAACCGTGGGAAAGACTATTTTTCAGCAGAGTTGGTCTTGTTGCGTTCTGACACCGATGGAGACTGGGAGGTCCCGTTGAAGGGGGACTGGTCGGAGGGGACTGAAGGGAGGCAGAAATGACTGTTCGGAGAAGAAAATTCGTAACTTCGTCTACCAACCTCCAAACGCAGCTCCGGCTTCTGATCCTGGAAACTGACTTGACGATGGAGAACTTTGATGAAGACCCTGGAGCCTGGATCCTTCAAGAAGTGGTCGTGGTTGCTGCCTCAAACTGCTTCAGGTCGCTGCCAGGTCTCCTCTGCGCAGTCAGGAAAGAAAGTCTCCTGTGGGCGGCCACAAACTCGGATCGACACGATTCCAACTCTCTTGCGAAGAGGACCCGTAGACCAACCACTTTGATGAAGAACTTGGTCGCCGATTCTGCCTGGAACAGGTTGGAAAACGAGCTGCAACTTCGGACCAGGATCTGCTTGTGGGCGGGAGTTGTCTTGTGGAGGGGAGGCTAAGGTGGTGGTGGTGTATGTGGGTGGAGATGGAGGGGGGTGCGACCCTAGGAGGGAGGGGAAGGGGATGGACGACCTAGGGAGGTGAAGGGGTCCCTTGGAGAGGGGAAAGGGGTCTTGGGTGGAGGAATATGGCTTGGGAAGGGTGGGGAGTGGCCTTGGGAAGGTGAAAGGGTGCCTGGGAAGATGAAAGGGTGCCTAGGAGAAGGGGTTTCCACCTAGGGGTTGGAGGGGGAATTGAATGAGTGTATAGGGAAGGGGGAGGGGTCTTAAAGAAGGGTGATTAGGGAGGAGAGAGAGGGGATTTCGAAATTTAGAGAGAGAGAGGGAGAAGTAGTGAGAGAGAGAGAGAGAACTATAGAGAGAGGGAGAGAGAATACTTGAGGGTTTAATTTTTCAATTCATCAAAAGTTCTTACAAATGGGAGAGGGGGGGGGTCCTTATATAGAGTTGGACCATTTGCACAAAACCCCCTAACAAAGTGCATAAATGCAAAAGACCAAGAGACAGGGGGGGGCGCCCATGGGCCAAGCCCACTAACTGGGCCCAATGTCCTCAACTAAGGGTCCAAATGACTCAAGACTTGGATAATTAACTCTAAGACCTAGATAATGGACTCAAATAAAGGAAAATTACACATGATATGACTCAAATAAAGAAACTACATAAGCAACAAATAAAGATAGCCATGAGGACCACATCTCCAAGGGGTCACGAAGTCGGAGTCGCCTCGTGCCATAGGGAATGCCGGGAGATGTCCTCATCACGACGTCTGCCATTCCCCATGCGAAACGAAATAACGCCTCAAAGCACGTCGTTAACAATGGAAGAGACGCCCTCTGTTCCAGTCGTCTTTTTAACAAGACACGACTTGGACGGGGTCGTTAATTCTTTTTGACCGTTCAACTTGCTTTCCCTCCTTTCTTCTTCCTTCTTTCGTCTTGTTTCTTTCTTCTTCTCTCTTCCTGCAACCCTAACCAAAACCACACTCCATGTCACTCATTCTCTCACCCCCTATCTCTCTCCCCTCTACACCCTAGCCATGGTAGGTGGCGGACCTAAGCGGCAACGGGTGAGCGCCCCCGAGGTCGTGGACTTGGAGGGCGAACACGCCCACGTCGAGGAGGAGGCTCCTCCCGCGGCGGCTGAGGAGGCACCGACGGTGGTGACCGGCGACGAGGGAGAACACGGCGACGATGAGGCCGTGGGAGATGAAGAAGATGAAAGTGAAGAAGAGGAAGACGAAGGCGAAGAGGGAGAAGAAGAACAAGGAGGGGAAGAAGGGAATGAGGAACCGCCGGCCACGGCTGCGGCCATTGCTCGCCCCGGCCAACTCCAGCGGCCATGGCAACCAAGGCCCCAACTCCGGGGAGAGTTGGCGGTACCCAAGCGAAACAAGGTAGGCCTCAACCCCAACCTTTTCTATTTTATTTTATTTTCTTCCATTTTTTATTTCCATAGCTCTCGGGGAGAAGAAAACCAGGGACTCAGAAAGAAGACGCCCCCAGGGGTGTCGTGATTTTAAGAAGAAGACGCCCAACCCTGGGTCGTCAATTCATTTTATTTTCTAAAAATAATTAGCCTTATGAAACACGCCCTGCAGCATGTCGCGAATTTGAATTACCATCTTTAGCATCATGCTTATTATTTTCATGCTTCTCAATTTTTTCCAATTATTTCTTCAATATTTAAGCCTTGATTTATATCTCGCATGCTGTTTTTATTTTATTTTCAAAAACCCTGGAAAATAACGCCCCCCATCGGGGCGTTAATTCAACAGATAACGACCATATGGCTAGTCGTCAATTTAAATAATTCCAGAATATATTTCTAGGCCCAAAAACTCATTTAAAAAAAAACGTCCCATTCAGAGGCGTTACTTAAGCAAATGACAACCCAGGGACGGGCGTCAATTAAAAAACTTTTTGAGAATTTAGAAATTAATTTCAAAACCACGCCACCCACCGGGGCGTTTCTTAGATAAACAACGACCCTGGCTGGGTCGTTAATTCAACAGGCACATAGATTCACCAAAAACCCATTTAGAAATAACGCCACACTCAGGGGCGTTAATCAAGCAAGCCACGACCCAAGGTCGGTCGTTAATTAAATCAAACAGCAAAACTCTCAACCAAGGCAATTAAGCGAATTTACACATGAAAATTAACACTCTTAAACAAAAATTCTTTCTTTTATGCATGCAGGGGTTGATGAGGACACGCATCTCATGGGTCCAGGTCTGGGCAGCATACCACGGCCTCCCCGAGTTTCAGAGAGCTAGGGTAGATGCCATGGGGTTCGGGGCTTTCCTTAGCATAGAGCCAGTCAGACCCGACCTAGCACTGATCCAGGTTTTGAGGGAGAGATGGGATAGGACTAGCCGGGCATTTTTGATGCCGTGGGGTCACATGATCCCCACCCTAGAGGATGTGGCTAGGATTACCGGGCTGAGGGTAGACGGGGAGGCTGTGAGTGGGATCACCTATTCTGACTATACCGAGCTTACCCGGAGACTGCTAGGGTTAGAGATGGTCTATGAGACACCTAGCGAGTGCAGGACCGTCTTCCGTACCGACCTCACTACAGCTATGGGATTGGGAGATGCTAGGCAGAGACCCAGGGAGTCTTTAGAGGAGTTTTCATAGAGGTTGATAAACGGGGCTAGGGCAGCCTATTGCCAGGACCCGGCTGACAGAGAGAGGGCAGACAGAGATTTGAGGAGGTTTCTATTCTTGATGCTAGGGAGGCTATTGCACGGCACGAAGGGCGATGTCATCAACTGCCGATTCCTAGGGATACTCGAGGACTTGGAGGGAGTCGACAGATATGCCTGGGGAGCGGCACTGCTGGCGCACATGATGGCCGACCTGTCTACGGGGACAGGACGAGAGACGACTGTCAGTGGCTTCTCACCTTTTCTTTAGGTATGCATTTCTTCGTTTGAATGTTTGAATGTATATGTGTATGAATGTTTTGCTAATGTGATGCATGGATGCAGGTTTGGAGCCACCTATACATGCCCATGGGGCGCGTCGACATACGACCTGGAGGTGAGGGATCTTTCCCTCTGGCACGACGCTGGCTGCCGGTCGTGTTCGGAGCCCCACTCTCTTACGAGCTGTGGGTGTTACGGAGGGAGTTCCGCGACTTCCCTCCTTCACTGGTATGCATAATGCAATTTTTTTATTGTGTTTATGTTATAGAATGTGATATGATGGATGAATGTATGTTTGTTTTGTGGATGCAGGTGCGGTGGAGACCCTATGAGGGGATGACCGACGAGGGCCAGCCGTGGGTCGTAGCGGGCCGACCTCGCTTTGAGCACGAGCTTTGGGTTCATTGCTTGAGCGATATTGAGCCGTTACGGCTTACGCTGGTGATGAGGACACTCGGCCTCCACCAGGAGTGGATAGAGGTCGGAGTGCCGCGAGGGATTGGAAAGAAGACACGCGGTCGCACCAAGGAAATTGACTGGAGAGTGCGGTTCGCAGACCAGTACGTGAACTGGCAGCGAGGCGGGACCCGAGTCACCTCACGGGTGACCGACAGCTCCGAGTACCTCCGACGCTACTGGGAGGTTTACGCCGGCCGACCTCAGATGAGGGTCCTAGGGGTATGTATGAATGCACTTATTCTTCAATTAAATGCGAATGCTCATGTATATCTATCATGCAACTGATGTGTAATGGATGCAGGATGCACGAGACATAGTAGCGATGGATGCACAGGCCCACCTACACAGCCTAGAGGCACAGCTGGCCACCACACGGGCAGACCTTGAGACCTTGGTGAGTGTTTAATTTATTTCTATATGCAAATGAAATTTTTTTGTCCTTGAATTATTGATGATTAGCCACTGACAATCTTAATGAATGCAGCGTGCCCAGCAGGGAGCAGCAGGGAGAGATACGGGAGAGGCCTCTAGCTCGAGAGGGCCTAGTGCAGAGGCGACTACACTAGCGGAGCAGCTGGCTGGGGCAGTGGCTCGGGCCGAGGCGGTAGAGCGTGACCTCGCCTCACGGGAAAATTCAAAACTCAGACCTCATTCAAATATTGATTATTATCATTATGCTGATGAAAACTGTGTTTTGCAGACTGAGGAGCTTCAAGCCGCTCTTACTTGCGTCTGCGAGGGACAGCAGGCGATGGCCGCGCAGGCGAGTTTTATTTTTAACCATGCATTCATTTCATAAATTGCTGAATTATTGTATTAAATGTGGAACTGATGACTTATTTTCCTGTTTGCAGACCACTCAGTTACAGGCGGCACGTACCCAGGCTGCCCTGGCTGGGGCAGAGTTGGCGATCCGTGAGCAGCGCGTCACGGAGCTAGAGCTATCCTTGAGGCCACGGGAGGAGCTGCCTCAGGACATGGCGGAGCTGCGGGTTGCTCTTGAGCTGGAGCGGAGGGAGCGTGCTCGAGAGCGAGCAGAGCACCTGGCGGACCGTGACCATCACCACGAGCTACAGCAGTCAGAGCGTGCCCGATACCAAGAGCAGGTGGCAGCGCGCGAGAGTGAGTTGGCAGACTTGAGGACCCAGCTAGCCGTTACCCAGGAGCGGCTACGAGCGTCAGAGGAGCATCTTCAGCGAGGGCAGGAGCGGGCGCGAGCTGCAGGGTACAGCTTCACCAGCTCCACCTTTGTGGCGGGCTCTTCTCTTCAAGAGAGGAGCGAGGCAGGGGGCCAGGTTTGAGTTCCAGCTTCTTCTCGGGGGCCCATGCCCCCTCCACCAGCGCCCCTTCGGGATGGCGAGGACGAGGTAGAGAGTAGGAGAGAGGAGGGTGGAGGCGAGAGCTGAGAGAGACTTACTTGTACTCCTCCACCCTCACACCTGTACTCAGATATTTGTGATGTATATATATATGAGATTGAAATTTTTGTTACCTGAGCACTTGTGTAGTTGTGTACTTGTGGGTGTGTACCTCACTTCTTTTTCACGTTCTTGGCTTTTGCTTTTATTTTCCCGTATGCCTGCAGCTGTAGTTCACACTTAAACAAAACAGGTTAATTCATCTGTTCGACTTGGCCCCTTGCTCAATAAGCAAGGGATGTCTTTACTTTGACCTTGATAGCGGGTCAAGGGGTCAAGCCTTTAATCAAATAGGGTGAATGAAATAATCAATAAAGGGAGATGTATCACACAAGCACACATATGCAACCCATAACAAAAGATATCCATGTAAAAATGCAAGCGCGCATCATGAAGGATAAACCACCATTTTTTTTCTTTTTTCTTTCATTTTCTTTCCTCTCTTTTTTTCATTTATTTTCCAAAAAAGACGCCTTAGACTAGGTCGTTATTTGTGTAGAAGACGCCCTCAGAGACGGTCGTTAATTCTGGTAAAGAGTTTGAATTTTGTTAAAAAGATGACCTATCTAAAGGCGTTATTTGATAAAAGACGCCTTCGACTCAGGCGTTAATTACATAAAAGGTGCCTCACTCAGAGGCGTTAATTTTGCTGTTTTCAGAATTAGGTTGACAAAGCTACTAGGGCACTGGGTCATGCATGGTCGTCATTCAGGATTCAGTGACCTTTCTTGATTAATTAAAACAGGGTCGACGTGCTAGTGGTTAAACTTATACGCAAGATCTCGCACGGTGCAATCTCCTAAGTCAATCTCGACCATCGTGCTGGTTTATGACTTACCACAAAGAAAGAGATGGAAGAAGATATAAGGAAGCCCATAAGGGATTCTGAAAAGCTCGAGGTAAAAGCACCTCCCCTACCCTATGCTTGTTTGGGATTCGGTCTTTGGCATAGGGAAATTTTGTTGCCTTTTGCCTCTTTTATATTGCATGCATACGTCCAAGGTTTTCCTTGCGGGGACTTTGCCCTCTTGACATGCTTTTCTTTTCACGATTTGACTTTCACTTTGGAACTAATTTGTATTGATAAAAAACCTAATTGTACTTGGGCTTTTGCGGCATTTTGTTCCCTTTTGGGCCCTGACTTCCACTTACTAACGCGGCGGGTAGGCTTAGCGGGTCTACCCCGAGACCTTCCTTCCACCCTTATGGGCCGAAGAGGAGAAGAATGGGTATTGTCTTCACCTTTAGTCAGGTTTTTGACTTTCCATCAGATTTTGCACCGCTTGAGTTCGAGTTTAAGCGTATAGTGTGTGTGGGTGTCGACCCCATTTTAGTTAACAATACTGACGAATGAATACTGAAATTTGACCTTTCAGACCTTGCGTCCTTGTATGCCATGGCAATGATTTTTTGGCATTTTGGAGAATTTCTATTTTGTTTGGGATTTTGGAGAATTCTATATATTTTTTTGGATTTTGAAAAAAATTCTATATATTTTTTTTAGATTTTGGATTAGGGGTAGTATTTCTTAAGGTACAGGCCGTTCCAAGGATGAGCCAGCTCTTCTCCTTCAGCATTAATCAATTTATAAGCATTGCCAGGATAAACATCTTTTATAACAAATGGTCCTTCCCAGTTTAGTTGGAGTTTGGAACGGGGGCTGCCAGGTTTTACAAAGATTCTCTTGATTACCATCTCACCGACTTTGAATTTTCTCTCAATTACTTTCTTTTGATAAAAACGTGAAAGCCTATTTTGATAAACGCGCGCATGCTCAGCGGCGACCAGACGCTTCTCATCTAGGAGTTCCAACTGGACAAGGAGCGAATCACGACGCTCATCAATAGAGAATTCCTTATCCAATTCTACTCGCAGAGAGGGAATGAGAATCTCATAAGGAACCACCGCCTCCATTCCATAAGTGAGGGCGAAAGGGGTTTGCCCTGTAGGGGTACGAATGGAAGTGCGATAGGCCCAGAGATCTTCAACTAGCTTGTCTGGCCAATCCGAAAATTTATTAGCCTCACACGTCTTTTTAACAATTTTAATCAAGGTTTTATTAGTTGCCTCCGCTTGGCCATTGCCCTGTGGATAATATGGAGAAGAATGATGCAATGCAATGTTATACCTGTTGCAGAGATCCTTGAGCTCTTGAGAGATGAATTAAGGTCCATTGTCGGTGATGATGGTACTCGGGATGCCGAATCTTGCGATGATATTCTTCATTATGAATTTGCAGACGGTTGATGCTTTGATCTCCACGAATGCTTCCGCTTCCGCCCACTTGGTGAAGTACTCTGTTGCCGTGAGGATGAATGATTTTTGCTTCGTGAGGAGGTTCGAGTCATCAAGAGGTCCAATGATATCGAAAGCCCACATGGAGAAAGGCCATGGGGAGGATATAGGATGGAGTGAAGAAGCAGGAGAATGGATCTTGTCGGCGTGTAGTTGGCACTTAACACACCTTCAAACATAGATGGAACAATCATCTTCTAGAGTTGGCCAATAGAAGCCTAGCCTAAGGATCTTCTTAGCTAGCATCTAGCTGTTCACATGACCACCACACACTCCTGAATGCGCCTCTTCCACGACTTTCCAGGATTCATCATCATCGAGGCATCTTAGTAAAACACCCGTGAGCCCTCTTCTATAGAGCACACCTCCAACCAAAACATAACGTTGAGCCACTCTTCTGATTGCTTTCTTTTCTTCCACAGTGGCTTCTTCAGGTTAGGATTGATCATTGCAATATCTGGCAATCTCAAAATACCAAGGTTTCTCCTCATCAGCCAATTCTTCTTCCCAATCTAACAACATGACCTCTTTGCCTTTAAGAGCTTCACTCCACCTGACCTTCTCGAGCACCTTGTCCCTAATGTTGAGGAATGCACGATCCTTAATAGCTGGAGTGTCACGCTGATGAATGAGAGGAACGTGAAAATCTCATTGGGGAGGAAAGACTAAAGCGGAGGCCAAAGAGGCAAGAGCGTCAGCTAAGATGTTCTGGCTTCGAGGGACATGGACGAAGATCAACTTGGTGAAGAGTTTGGCATAAGCTGAAGCAAGTTCCTGGTAGGGCTTGAGTTTAGGATTGATAGTGCGGCACTTGACAAGCACCTGGCGTAGAATGAGTTGACTGTCACCCACGATTCGTAATTGGGTAACACCATATTTATGAGCGGTTTGAAGACCGGCCAAAAGGGCCTCATACTCAGCTATATTGTTTGTGACAGGGAAAGTGAGCTGAGCAGCAAATGGGATGGTGACCCCTTCTGGTGTTAAAAGAACCATGCCGATCCCTCTTCCTTGGGAATTTAGCGCTCCATCAAAATGTAATGTCCACATAGGATCGTGGGGTTGATTAATGGACATTAGTTCTTCATCTGGAAACTCTGAATTGACAGGATCAAATCGAGGGAGAGGGTGGTGAGCAAGATGTTCGGCAATGGCGTAACCTTTGATTGCTTTCTGTTGAATGTAAGTGATGTCAAATTGAGAGAGAAAACTTTGCCAACGTGCCAATCGGTCGGTAAGGACAGATTTTTCAAGAAGGAATTTAATCGGATTCATGCGAGCAATGAGGTGAACCTCGTGAGCTAAGAAATGATGTTTTAACTTCTGAACTACCCAGACTAAAGCAGCGCAAGTCTTCTCCATGGTTGAGTACTTCTGCTCGCAAGGGTTGAGAAGTTTAGACAAGTAGTATGCTGCCCTCTCCTTCCCTTCTTCATCCACTTGAGCTAGGACAGCACCTACAGAGTCATTCAGGACAGAAACATAGAGGATAAGTGGTTTGCCCGGAATTGGCGGCCTCAGGACAGGAGGATTGGCCAGATAATCCTTCAATCCGTCAAAAGCTACCTGACACTTGTCATCCCAATTAAACTTGACCCCCGGCTTAGTAAGCTCATAAAACGGCCTGCATCTTTGTGAGTGCTGGGAGACGAAGCGACGAATAAATTACAACCTCCCGATTAATCCTCGAACTTCCTTCAAATTCTTGGGAGGAGGCATATCTCTGATGGCCTTTGCCTTATTGGGATCAACTTCAATTCCTCTTTTGCTGAAAATAAATCCAAGCAACTTCCCTGATGAAACACCAAATACGCACTTTTTGGGGTTCATTTTCAACTGATATTCTCGTGATCTTTGCAAGACTTTAGCTAAAACGCCAGGATGCTCAATCCTTGTTCTTGATTTTACTACCAGGTCATCCACATACACCTCAATATAAATATGAATCATATCATGAAAAATTGCCATCATAGCCCTCTGATAGGTGGCTCCAGCATTC
The DNA here is from genome assembly GCA_022559845.1 of Amorphophallus konjac. Classification (NCBI taxonomy): domain Eukaryota; kingdom Viridiplantae; phylum Streptophyta; class Magnoliopsida; order Alismatales; family Araceae; genus Amorphophallus; species Amorphophallus konjac. The sequence goes on along the minus strand of CM040121.1, from coordinate 236,241,017 downwards.
TTGAGTCCAAAAGGTATGACCACATAGCAATATGTACCCCATGGTGTAGTGAACGATGTTTTCTCTTGGTCTTCTTCAGCCAGGCGAATTTGATTATAACCCGAAAAACCATCCATAAAGGAGAGAGTCTCAAATCTTGTCGTATTATCAATCAAAACATCAATATGAGGGAGGGGGAAGTCATCTTTAGGACACGCACGGTTGAGGTCCTGAAAGTCTATACAAATGCGAACCTTTCCATCTTTCTTCATGACCGGGACGATGTTAGCCACCCAGTTTGGATAGAGGACAACTCTAACAAATCTAGCCTTATGAAGCTTGTCGACCTCTTCTTTCATCTTTAAAGCCATGTTAGAGTGGAAACGTCTCAACCGTTGTTTGATCGGGACAGACCCTGGCTTAAGTGTAAGTCGATGTTCAACGAGCGCAGGGTCTAATCCAGGTATATCTTCATAACTCCACGCAAACCTGTCCTTGTATTCTTGAAGTACCAAAATAAGCGCCTCCTCTTCGACAGGCGGCAAATTCTTGTTGATGAGGATAATCCTAGGGTCTTCTTCCGTACCCAAATTTATTTCCTTGGTAGGCTCTTCTACTGAGGCTGATGGTTCGTCAAATCTTCTCATGCCACTAGCAAGGGCATCAGCCTCATCCTCATATTCTTCATAACTTTCGTCCCCGTCTTCAACAGGGTCTTCATCATTCATAATCTCATAGACACCAAAACCCTCATAAGGAGCACAAGTATCCTCATATTCTAACTCTAGCAGGATAATCGGATTCTCTAGAAATTCGGGGAGGGTTGAGCATGCCTGGCATCTTCTAGCCAACTCCAACAAAAATCTGCGGGGAATCTGCTTACCCTTGGATTTCATATGTGAAACTACCCCATGGATTTTATTATTAGAAGAAGAAGAGCAACTAGCTTGATCATTAGAAGAAGAAAAGGAAGGAGGTGAAAAAGTGGATACAGGAGGGGATACAGATGAGGACCCCTCGCAGGAGGAGTGGAAAAGGTTGATCAATGAATCTTGGAAGAGCGGTCGCTGGGTCGGGACACCCTCAAGAAGGAGATAGGAGGTCTCCTCAAAAGAGATGGAGGATGAAAAAGTTGGAATTTTGGCATTTTTTTTTGTTTTCATTTTTATCTTCATTTTTATTTTCTTTTTCAAGAAGAAAGCAGTGTGAAGGGAGAATAGAAGGAGGAGTGGAGATTGAAAGATTGGAGAAAGTTTGAATCAAAGATGACCCACGCGGGGGTGTGATGGAGAGTTTGGAAAATTGCTCGAGGAGCAAGGGAGGAATTGGAAGAGAGACTTCCATTGAATTTGGAGAAAAGCTGATCATGATCGGAGGCGGTCTCGGCACGCGAGAAAACAATTGAGAATGCAGAGAAGAAAGAAGAGACGGATGCATAGAAGTGAGAGAGAAAAGGCCGGCCCACAGCCTGTCTATTGTAAATCCTTCTTCATATGGCACGTCTGGCTCTCCAATATCTACGTAATCACTCAGCAGATGCCTCTTGTCTGTTATCACCGTCGGCTTTTCAATCAAGTCGTGGATCAGTGGCGGCCATTCCGGATCTGTCGGCATGAAGAGACGGCTTAAGGTAATAGCAATGTCATTCATATCAAACCATCTATACCAGTCACACTCTGGATCATCCATTTTCCTTCTCTTATCAGGCCTTAGAGACTCGAGGGCTTTATAGGTGGCCAATGGAGCAATATGACGAGCAAACTGTCTAGCATGAACATCTTGACAGTCTATCATGGAAGTGATTATTGTAGTATGCTCATTATCTTGGACGCCACCTTTAATAAAATGTGTCTGTAATGTCCATGTAAGCGGTTGGCGATCCGTCTTCAGAGTGAATGTCATGACTGCCCATGGTTCATTCTCATCTTTGCTCAGCCCTTTGTAGCCTAGACCGCCTCGTGCAATCAATTTCTGTGGCTTGATAGGCTTAGTTCTGCCCTGACAATTGACACCCAGGCCTTTGCCAACCTGGTACCCGATTCTCATCAGAATATTCCAAAATGGGGTATTCATTGTGTTCTTCTTCTTCTTCCCCTTGGAAGTTAGGGGTGTCATGCAACTGTTGTAACTGTCTCGGGTGGCATCGGCCGTGGGTGAGGGATATCCAGCACTGATAGCAACGGTTTGTTGGAAGGCCAAATAGAAGGAACTGACGTTGCTAGGTGTATGTCTTCATCAGGCAGAATCGGCATGCTAGTCACTTTGATAATATGGCCCTTGTGTGGAAACTTGAGGCATTGATGATTTGTAGAGGGCACTGCATCTAACTGTTGAATATAGGGGCGACCCAAGATGCCATTGCATGTTGGATCCATATCCAAAATGTGAAAATCGACTGTGATTGTTGCTGGACCCAGACTAACCTTTAACGTTATCATGCCCAGAGGAGGCTTCTTAGTATTGTCGTATGCTGTGACTGTTATGGTGGATGGCCGAATCTGATTTTCTGGAATGCCGCACATCTTCAAAGTGGTTGGCGGCAATACATTGATGGATGCCCCAGTGTCCACCAAGCATTGCTTTACCGCCACCTTATTGATATCCACTGTGATGCATAAAGCATACTTTCTTACTGGTTGAGGTGCCAGTTCATGTTCATAAAAAGTAATTGCCGACTGACTGCTAGCGGGCGTCAAGACTGTGGTTATCTGCTCGGCAGGGATGTCTTCATTGACCATAACTTTCTGTAAATATTCCTTTAAAGCCAATTGATGAGTGGTTGACCTCTTACTCAATTCTAGAATAGAGATTCTTGCTGGAGTTCGGTCAAGATGCTTCAGTAAATCATATTGAGTGCCTGGCACGGACTCTTGCTCCTGTTCTTGTTCATTTGGCCCCTGTGCGGGCTCCTGCACTCTCTGGGGAAAGATGCGCTGGAACATCCGTCCACTGCGGAGCGGTGCTATGGTTTGGCACACCTCTGTCGGGACAAGGATGGGGGGAGTATTGGAAGAAGAAGAAGGGGCGTTAGCATTGAGAAGTGGTAGAGGAGTGTTTGAAGAAGAAGCCCCCGTAGGGGGTATTGGTGAAGGGTTCAAAAGAGAAGTACCCGTAGGAGGCATAGGGGTGGAAGGGGGTGTTGGAGTGTGGGAAGGGCTAGCGGGTTGAACAAGGAGAGGTTGGGGTATAAATGGTGGTTGAACTGATGGTGGAGGTGTCCTTGCCGGCGAAGGAGTCATGGTAGTGGATGTAACCGGTGCTGGTGACGGGCGAATGAGGAGTGGCCTAGATGGTGATGGCGAAGGATTGGTGGCGGATGATGGAGTTTGCTGCATCGGAGGCTGTGGTCGTGGTGGACGGGTAAGGAGAGACCGGGTTGGCAAGGATGAGGAATTAGTGGGGACAGATGGGTTAACGGGACGCAAAAGGGGGCGACTTAGTTGAGGGGTAGAAGAAGAAGGAAGAGTGCGCAAGAGGAGCGGAGGTTGATTTGAATTATGATTGAATGCCCCGACAGAGGCGTTTTCTTCGTGCCATCCCTGCCCTCTCTCTACTTTATGGAGAGACGTGACCGGGTTCACATGCTGATTTGCTTTGTGCTCCGGCAATGGGTTGTGGACAATCCCCATATCTTGCTGAGGTGCTGGAGCTTGCTGTTGTACTGGTGGAGCTGGTTGATAAGTGTTCATTTTCGATGATAATTAATCACATGTACACCGTTTTATGTGCATATAATTAGATAATTATGCATGTCCCATCATTAATCTCAACTTTACATGTAATTAAGTATTTCACGTAAATTGATTAATTTGGTGATATTATTTAATGAATTAAAGTTGAGGGCCATGAGCATTAATTCTCCATTGCATAATTAATCATGAGCATTTAAGATTTATGTGCATATTATGATAATATTTATGGACTAAAGTGTAATTATGTGTGTAGGACACCAAAGGTAATTACAAAAGAAGCCGAGGGCAAAACTATCACCACTACTTTGACCAAGTCAAAAGCACATATTTTGATTGGAGGGAAAATAAATTTCAAAAGTTTGAAATTGAAGAAAAGAAACACATATTTCGGTTGGAGGGAAAATTGAAGTCAAAGTTTGAAATAAAGGAGAGGAATGATGAGCCTTGGGAAGGGGGTTGTCCAAAGCCCAAGGAGGGTGTACTCACCTACTTTTTCTCTTCCCCATGCATCATATTCTACTTAAATCCTATCCATCCACCTCCTTTGATACAATCTCTACCCTCCATCTACCCAACTTTTCCTATAAATAGCCCATGACAAGAAGGAGAAGGGTGTTCTTCTTTTGGCAATTTCTCTCCCAACCTTAGGCCTCCGAGTTCTCCCTTGTAAGTTCATTTTCAGCTCATGCACTCTTCATCAAAGTTCTTTGTGTTTAAGTTCTCTACAACTTCTTCTTCTGGAGCATCTTCTAGTTCCTTCTAGTTTTTAAGCTATTACATATTTTTCACTGTGCTGTCCTGTTCATCTGCAAACCCATGTTTCTCTCTGTTCTTTCCCATATTTCTCCCCCTTCTAGTCATTTTCGTCTCTTGCTGTCTTCATAAAAGTTCTTTATGTTTACGTTCTCTACAACTTCTTCTTCTGCACTATCTTCTAATTCCTTCTGGTTTTCAATCTATTACGTGTTTTTCACTATACTGTCCTGTGATTTCACTGTTTATCCGAGGTTCTAGCTTTTATTATTTCTCAGTTTTGAAGTCTTTCCACTCTTCTTTTCTCTCTGCGTTCTTCATCAAAGTTCTTCCTCCTATGTATATCTAGATTTTCTTCTTCTATCACTTCCTCCAATTCTTCTTTGTTTACGAGTTATATTTATTTTCTCACTGTTTTACTCTCTCATCTTCTTCTTTCTTCATCTCCACACAAACCCTTCCACATTTCTCTCTATATTTCTCTCCAAAGTTTGTCCTCCACAACTCCCCTTTCATGGCGGCGTGCATATCAAGACGGGCGACGTTCCAAGGCTCGTGACGTGGACGGCGACGGCTTCTTCATCCACCTCTTTCCACGGCGATCTCTTTCAAGGCGGAGCGATCCTCTCTAAGGCTCGGCGAGGAGGAGACGACGGCGTCATCACCGTTGCTACTACCATCTTCACACCTTAGGCTCCTCTTTTTGTTAATGCTTTAGTTTTATTTCACTTCATTGTAATCTCATTGTGTCATTAGTGTAAACTTGTTTCACATTTCATGTACTCTTTCTTTTAAGTTAATGAAAGTTGTTCTCTTGATCTAGTTCTTGATCTTCTTCCATCTCTACCTCTTTCTTCTATCTCTTCTTTCCACTTCATGCAATTATTTTCTATAGCATAGGCACATAGTCATAGGTGTTTTTAATTAAGTGTTTGGTTTGTTCTTCATTTCATTATTTTCTTTAAACAAAACAAAATCACAAGTGTTTTCTAAAGGACTCCAAGGTTTTTAACTTTAAAAATCTCTTCTTCTCTGTGGATTCGACCCTTCTCGCCACCTTATTACGTCTTACCTTCATCTAGTGCAAGTTGGAAATTTTAAGATTGATACGCATGTTTTAAACGACGAACTTTCGCGTTATCAATTTTTGGCGCCGTTGCCGGGGAGGAATGATGATTTTTGGCTTAATAACTTTATTTTCCTTGTGTTTATAAGTGTACTAATATCTCTTTCTTTTTCTTATTTCTACAGGTGAAAAAAAAACGAGGGAATGCACTTCAAGAATCGAAGCTAAAAATCAAAAAAAAAGAAAAAAAGAAAAAAAAGAAGCAGTTAAGAGGTAAGCTCTCCTCCCTTTCCTTAGTCTTTTTGTCATTTCATTTCAAAAAAAAAAAAGAACGAGGGAACGCTTTTCAAGTAAGTATCCAAACTTCTCCTCCTTCATTTTAATTTCATTTCTGTACATTTCATATCTTGTGGTTAGATAGGTTCACTAAATAAAAACAAAAAAATCATCACTTGAACTTCAATAAAAATCTTCATTCCAAGAGTAGAAATCACACTTTCATGCTCTAAGTCATGCATCATTTAGGATAGAAGTTTTTTTTTTCCTTGTTGTTTAACTTTGGTCATTGCATTTTGGAGATTGCGAGGGGCAAGGTGAGTTCTTTTCTAATCTTTTTCTTAATCACATGCTCATGCATACTTGCATAGAACCCCTTGTTTGAACTTGGTTTGTTGCATATCATTCTAAAATATTCTAAGGGCAACACCCATAAGCAAGATAAGGTGGGGATTTCATCACCCTTCCTTAGCCCACAAGCCATAATTTTCTTCATCTTTGCATCACCTAGACCCTAAATAAAATTCAATAGACGTTGGCCCTAGGTTCACACTGTGGTTCTTGTGTTATTTGGGCTTACCCTCTTGTGAAAACTGGTGCCTAAGGCAAGACGGTCGGACGGTAAACGCCTTAAGCAGGCTAGTGGTTTGTAATTAGGTCCCTACGAAAGTAGGGGGAGCCTCCCACTACCCCACCCCTTACCTGGCCGGTGAAAATATTGAGGGTGAACTCAAGTTGCACTTTAGCCATTTTGTGAAACCCAATTTGTAGGTCTAAGTCACATCTAGGTCATTAGGTAATTTGTTTGACAACTTGTTTGTGTTTGCATAAAAAAAATAGAAAACAAAAATAAAAACAAAAACAAAAACAAAAAAAATCCTCATCTTCTCTCTCTTCGTCCTAGTTTGTGTCAAAACCAAAAAAAAATATATGTATAAATCATCATAAAAAAAATCTCTCTCATCTCTCTTCGTCCTAGTTTATGCAAGGAAGAAGATCACAACATCCAAACCTACTAGGACCCATTCAGGAAATAGAGAGATTCTTTTATCCAAGAGACGATCTCCAAGAAGATCTTATGGCCGAAAATCAAGGACCTCACCACCAAAATCTCATGGCCGGAAATCCCAATCCTCCAAAGCAAATGAAGGATTATTTCATTCCCAACCAATATCAACCTCCATCTTACATTTACATTCCTCAAAATCAAGCCATCCATTATGAGATCAAGTCAAACACAATTCAAATGCTCCCCTCATTTTATGGAAATACCAATGAGGACCCCTACAAGCACATTGATGAATTTTTAGAAATTTGTTCCACGGTAAAAATCCAAAATTTCTCGGATGATGCCCTTAGATTGACCCTCTTTCCATTCTCTCTTAAGGATAAGGCTAAATATTGGTTAGGCACTATAGGGAAGCCAATGAGAACTTGGGCCGAGATGCAACAAGAATTTTTGAAGAAGTTCTACCCTATAGGCCGCACCAATACTATGAGAAGGGCAATCACAGGTTTTACCCAAACTCCAGGGGAACAAATGTATGAGTCATGGGAAAGACTCAAGGAATTGCTTAGGAAGTGTCCTCACCATGGGTTGTCCAAATGGCAAATAGTCCAAGCTTTTTATGAGGGTCTATCCGATCAATTTAGACAAATGGTAGATGCATCATGTGGAGGGACATTCATGAGCAAAAGTGAGGATGAGGCGTATGATTTATTCGAAATGCTTAATGAGAATTCTATCAATCATGCTTCTTTATCATCATATGAGATATCTATTGGGCCCTCTAAGCGGGCCGGATTATATGAGATCAAGGCCCGGGGTGATTTTGAACCAAGATTGGACATAAATCTCATCACTCAAAAGTTGGATAAAGTAGAGAGTCTGACTCAAAAGTTAGATGAACTCTTGACTTTGAAAGACCCTTCTTTCCAACCATCATCCCATTCCTACTTGGGTCAATCTGTCACTCCACATGAGGCATGCACTCTATGTGCAAGCCCATCCCATCACATCACAGAGTGTCCAACTGCGGCTCAATTAACCCCTGCCATCCAGGAGCAAGTCTTTACAGCCCAAGGATTCTCTAAACCCAATAATGACCCATTTTCAAACACATACAATCCGGGCTGGAGGAATCACCCGAACTTTTCTTGGAAATCCCAACAAGCTCCACCTCAAGCAACCAACCCCTCTATTCATCAAGTCCAAAAGCAACCCATGCAAAGTCAATTTCAAACCCAACCCAACACCTTCAATCCATTTGGTAGAGGTCCACAAGCTCAATTCCTTCCTATGGGCTATTCACATTTTTAGTCTAATCAAGGCCAACCCACTTACCAACCTCCGCCTCAATCCAACTTTGAAGATAAATTCAATCAACTCCAACAAATTATCTTGAATCAACAACAATCCATTTCCAAGTTGAAAAGTCAAATAGGACAATTGGTGGAAGCTACAATGAGAAGAGAAGTGGGTCAACTTCCAAGTCAACCTGTGGCCAACCCAAGAAACCAACCCCCGGGTTTTCCTCCACAACCGGGCCTCCTACCTCAACCCATCCCACAAGCCCAACCTAAAGGCCCACAATTTGAAAATGTCAAGGCTATTTCAACTTTGAGGAGTGGGAAGGTGTTAGATGACCTATACAAGGATGGAAAGGAGTTGCAAGATTCCATAGAAAAGAATCAAGATAATGAGGATGCAAGCAAGGAGGATTACACTCAAGATAAGTTGGGGGGAGATCCTAAAGGGAAAGGAAAGGCCCATGAAGATCCAAATTTCTATCAACCCAAGGTCCCCTTTCCTAATGCCCTAGAACCGAAGCCCACTAAGACTAGGCCAGCCCAAAATGAGGAATTCATGGAGCTCTTTTCACAAGTTCACATCAATATTCCACTCCTAGATGCCATAAAACATGTTCCGGCCTACGCCAAATTCCTCAAAGAGCTTTGCACTCCAAGAAGAGGGCCCAAGTTGACCTCTAAGAAAATTTGGCTCTCCGAGGATGTTAGTGCGGTCTTGATGAACAATCTCCCTAGAAAGTTGAAGGATCCCGGTGCTCCCCTCATCTCATGTGATATAGGTGGTGTAACCTTTGACCGTGCCCTCCTCGACTTAGGAGCTAGTGTCAACATTTTACCCACATCTATTTATGAGCAATTTGATATAGGGGAACTCAAGCCAACCCCCGTCATTCTCCAACTGGCCGATCGCTCAGTCAAGACCCCTCGAGGTTTGATAGAGGATGTGATTGTGAAAGTCCGTGATTGCTACTTCCCCGTTGATTTCCTCATTCTTGACATGGCCTCCTCCTCGGAGCTAAGTCACACCCCAATCATCCTAGGCCGCCCATTCCTTGCTACTACAAAAGCCAACATCAATTGTGCTACGGGGACGATGGACATCTCGTTCGGAGGTCAAAAAGTTTCTCTCAATGTGTTCAAAGCCTCCCAATATTTGGACCTAGATGAAGAATGCCACTTCATAGACATCTACGATGAACTTATTGAGAATGATCTAGGCATGGGTCAAATAAGGGAGGTCAATGCTCTTCAAGATTCCCCTCATCATAGTAGCATTTGGCATAAGGTTGAACCACTTCCAGCTTTGCAAGATGAACCAGCCCTTCCATCACTTGAAAGTCCTCCTAAACTTGAGCTTAAGCCCCTTCCGGACTCTCTCAAATATGCATTCCAAGGCCCCGATCAAATCCTTCCTGTTATCTTAGCTTCCAATCTTACCCCTACCCAAGAAACACTTCTCCTAGAAGTCCTTAGGACTCACAAGAGTGCCATAGGTTGGACAGTGGCCGATCTTAAGGGGATAAGTCCGTCTATTTGTGTGCATCACATTTACATAGAGGACAACGCCAAACCTAGTCGGGAAATGCAAAGGAGGTTGAACCCGAACATGAAGGAGGTGGTGAAGAAGGAGGTTGTTAAATGACTCGATGCGGGAATTATTTATCACATATCGGATAGCCAATGGGTGAGTCCCACTCAAGTGGTTCCTAAGAAATCGGGACTCACCGTGGTCCAAAATGAACAAGGAGAAGATGTGCCCACTAGGCCCACCACGGGATGGAGAGTATGCATCGATTATAGGAAACTCAATGCCATGACCAAAAATGATCATTTTCCACTCCCCTTTATTGATCAAATTCTAGAGAAATTGGCGGTCCAAAGATATTTTTGTTTCCTAGATGGATATTCTGGGTACAATCAAGTGACCATTTATCCGGAAGACCAAGAGAAGACCACATTCACTTGTCCATATGGAACATTTGCCTTTCGGAGAATGTCATTCGGTCTTTGCAACGCACCGGCCACTTTTCAAAGGTGCATGATGGCCATTTTCTCTGATGTGGTAGGAGAATTCTTGGAGATCTTTATGAATGATTTTTCTGTGTTTGGGGAGTCATTTGAAAACTGCTTGGAAAATTTGAAGAAAGTGCTTGCGAGATGTATTGAAACCAACCTTGTTCTTAGTTGGAAAAAGAGTCACTTCATGGTTCAAGATGGCATAGTTTTGGGCCATATTGTGTCCGAACGAGGTATAGAGGTGGATAAAGCCAAGATCGACCTTATTTCTAATCTCCCTCCTCCGACCTCTGTGAGGAAAATTCGTTCATTCCTCGGCCATGCCGACTTTTACCGCCGGTTCATAAGTAACTTTTCTAAGATTGCCCGTCCGTTAACTCTTCTCTTGGCCAAAGACACTCCATTCCATTTAGATGCTGCCTGCCTTGAGGCTTTCAATACCCTTAAAGAGGCTTTGACCAAGGCACCCATTCTCCAATCTCCTAATTGGTCTTTGCCTTTTAAAATCATGTGTGATGCCTCCGACTATGCTATCGGGGCAGTTCTAGGCCAAAGAATTGACAAGTGTCTGGTGGTGATATATTATGCGAGTCGCACCCTCGCTGATGCTTAGCTTAACTACACCACCACGGAAAAGGAGCTGTTAGCTGTTGTCTTTGCCCTTGAAAAGTTTCGATCATATCTCTTAGGGGCAAAAGTCATTGTCTACTCTGATCACTCAGCTCTCAAATATTTATTCTCTAAAAAGGATGCCAAACCTAGACTCATTAGGTGGATCCTCCTACTCCAAGAATTTGATCTTGAGATCTGAGACAAAAAAGGTTCTGAGAATAAAGTTGCCGATCATCTTTCTCGGATTCTCACAACTGATAATGCTCCTTTGCAAGATTTATTTCTAGATGAACATCTCATGTCCATCACCCATAGTTAACTCCCATGGTTCGCAGACATTGTCAACTACTTAGCTGTGAGACAAATTCCTAATGGGTGATCTAAACATGAAAAAGAGCATTTCTTTGCCAAAATCAAACACTATTGCTGGGAAGATCCTGAATTGTTCCACGTAGGTCCAGATCAAATAATTAGGAGATGTATCCCCGAGGAAGAACAACAAAGCGTCCTGAAATTTTGTCACACTCTATCTTGTGGGGGACACTTCGCGGGAAAGAAAACAGCCGCCAAAGTGTTGCAAAGTGGATTCTTCTGGCCCACTCTCTTCAAAGACGCCTATGAATTTAGCAAGACTTGTCTTAGGTGTCAAGCCATTGGAAACATGAGCAAACGCGATATGATGCCACTCAATTCCATTCTAGTGGTCGAAATCTTTGATGTTTGGGGAATTGATTTTATGGGGCCCTTTCCGCCATCATTCGGATATGACTACATTCTTGTGGCAGTCGACTATGTGTCTAAATGGATTGAAGCCATTGCCACCCGAACTAATGATCACAAAGTTGTCATGAAGTTTGTCCGAAAGAATATATTTTTAAGGTTTGGGTATCCGAGGGTGATCATTAGTGATGGAGGTTCTCATTTCACTCATGCCTAATTCCGAGCTCTTCTCGGGAAATATGGGATCACTCATAAGATTGCCACCCCCTATCACCCCCAAACAAGTGGCCAAGTGGAGACATCCAATAGGGAGATCAAAAACATCCTGCAGAAATCTGTTAGGCCCGATAAGAAGGATTGGTCCAAAAGATTGGATGACGCTCTTTGGGCCTATCGGACAGCATACAAAACCCCCATTGGAATGTCTCCATATAGGTTAATCTTTGGAAAAGCTTGTCACCTACCTGTTGAGCTTGAGCATAGGACCTATTGGGCTATTAAGCAGTTCAATTTTGACTTAGCCCAAGCCGGATCTCATAGGACCCTACAACTAAATGAGTTGGAGGAGCTGAGGAATGAAGCCTATGAAAATGCCAAGATTTACAAAGCCAAGACCAAAGCTTTCCATGATAAACATATTATGAGAAAATCATTTCAACCTGATCAAAAAGTTTGGCTCTTTAATTCAAGGTTGCGCTTATTCCCCGAAAAATTAAAGTCTAGATGGGATGGACCATTTGTTGTGCTCAAAGCCTTTGATCATGGTGCTGTCAAAATTCGAGATTCTAAAAATGGTCAAATTTTCACTGTCAATGGTCAGCGTCTCAAACTCTACTTGGAGAACACACAACTTCTATCAATGGAATCAATCCCACTGAGTGACCCATGATAAATACAAGAATGTCGTCTGGCTGAAGACGTTAAATTTAGCGCTTGTTGGGAGGCAACCCAACCATTTCTCTTCAAAAATCTAGTGAGTCATTTTCATTTGTGTTTGTAAGAGCTGGAAGAAGTCGTTCGTAAAAAATTTACCTACCAAAATAGCCACGTCTGCACACCCCAGGTTGTACCTTTCCTTCCCAAGCATTCATGTATGCATTGTCATGTTCATATATTCTACATGTCATTGAGGACAATGCCATTCAAGTTGGGGGGGAGAGAAAAATTTTCACGATGCATATTGCACAACCTGATAGGAGTTTTATCTTGCATGTCATCATTCCATGAAAGTAGAAAGATGTAAACCCCATTTTGAGTTTCATGATTCATGCTTAATTTAAAAGTAATTCGGGAATAGAAAAGACTAGGGAGAAGGATGATGGGAAATTTAGTCAATATAGCCATGGAAAACTGACATAAGAATCCCTTTAAAGTTCATGTGCACTTTGAAAAAAAAAAGAAGAAAAAAAAAAGAAAGAAAAGAAATTCATATTGCACACTAATGAAACAAGCAAGACAAGCCCTCTACTATTTTTGGTATGATGTCTGATATTCTGCACTTCTTAAGAAAAGAGATCTTTTTATAAAGCTTTCTGCCAAATTATCTATCAAATAAGTGTAATGGTACAAAAAAAAAGAAGAGAAAAAAAAAAGAAAAAATATACCATGATAAATGCCCCTAGTCTTAGTAACCGGGCCTACTTCACCTAAGACGTGTTGAGGTTGGCGTAAAACGGAAAAGGGAACCTTGATCTGTGAAACCGAGTCTGCTTCTCCTAAGGCAAGAGTCGAGGTTCGCGTTGAGCAGTGAAGGGTAGTGCAGCATCATGTGTGGTATAAAAGATCCCAAAGGGACAAAGTAATAAGGCAGACAAAAAACTAATATACATAATGCTCTGATCTAAGAGGTGCAGGGTTGAAAGGCATTTGTTTGGAATAGCGAATGAGGGACGCAATTGTCTAAGCTATAGATTTGGTAGTTATATATGCACAAGTGCTATTGAGCTTTGATTTGAATTCTTGATCATGTAGTTCCTACGTAAGGCTAGTGTGTATTAATGATTCCAGATTCTTAATCTTTGGTTGATTCTATGAAGGGAGAGCTGGATATGAGAGTATGAATTTTATAAACTCTTGTTAGTCCTAAATTTTAATTTTATTTGCATTGCTAAGGGACTAGCAATGAGTAAGTTGGGGGTGTGATAAGTGTTCATTTTCGATGATAATCATCACATGTACACCGTTTTATGTGCATATAATTAGATAATTATGCATGTCCCATCATTAATCTCAACTTTACATGTAAATTAAGTATTTCACATAAATTGATTAATTTGGTGATATTATTTAATGAATTAAAGTTGAGGGCCATGAGCATTAATTCTCTATTGCATAATTAATCATGAGCATTTAAGATTTATGTGCACATTATGATAATTTTTATGGACTAAATTGCAATTATGTGTGTGTAGGACACCAAAGGTAATTACAAAAGAAGCCGAGGGCAAAACTGTCACCACTACTTAGACCAAGTCAAAAGCACATATTTTGATTGGAGGGAAAAGAAATTTCAAAAGTTTGAAATTGAAGAAAAGAAACACATATTTCGGTTGGAGGGAAAATTGAATTCAAAGTTTGAAATAAAGGAGAGGAATGATGAGCCTTGGGAAGGGGGTTGTCCAAAGCCCAAGGAGGGTGTACTCACCTACTTTTTCTCTTCCCCATGCATCATATTCTACTTAAATCCTATCCATCCACCTCCTTTGATACAATCTCCACCCTCCATCTACCCAACTTTTCCTATAAATAGCCCATGACAAGAAGGAGAAGGGTGTTCTTCTTTTGGCAATTTCTCTCCCAACCTTAGGCCTCCGAGTTCTCCCTTGTAAGTTCGTTTTCAGCTCATGAACTCTTCATCAACGTTCTTTATTTTTAAGTTCTCTACAACTTCTTCTTCTGGAGCATCTTCTAGTTCCTTCTAGTTTTTAAGCTATTTCGTATTTTCCATTGTGCTATCCTGTTCATCTGCAAACCCATGTTTCTCTCTGTTCTTTCCCATATTTTTCCCCCTTCTAGTCATTTTCGTCTCTTGCTGTCTTCATAAAAGTTCTTTATTTTTACGTTCTCTACAACTTCTTCTTCTGTACTATCTTCTAATTCCTTCTGGTTTTCAATCTATTACATGTTTTTCATTGTGCTGTCCTGTGATTTCACTGTTCATCCGAGGTTCTAGCTTTTGTTATTTCTCAGTTTTGAAGTCCTTCCACTCTTCTTTTCTCTCTGAGTTCTTCATCAAAGTTCTTCCTCTTATATATATCTAGATTTTCTTCTTCTATCACTTCCTCTAATTCTTCTTTGTTTACGAGTTATATTTATTTTATCACTATTTTACTCTCTCATCTTCTTCTTTCTTTATCTCCACACAAACCCTTCCACATTTCTCTCTATATTTCTCTCCAAAGTTTGTCCTCCACAACTCCCCTTTCATGGCGGCGTGCATATCAAGACGAGCGACGTTCCAAGGCTCGTGACGTGGACGGCGACGGCTTCTTCATCCACCTCTTTTCACGGCGATCTCTTTCAAGGCGGAGCGATCCTCTCCAAGGCTCGGCGAGGAGGAGACGACGGCGTCATCACCATTGCTACTACCATCTTCACACCTTAGGATCCTCTTTTTGTTATTGCTTTAGTTTTATTTCACTTCATTGTAATCTCATTGTGTCATTAGTGTAAACTTGTTTCACATTTCATGTACTCTTTCTTTTAAGTTAATGAAAGTTATTCTCTTGATCTAGTTCTTGATCTTCTTCCATCTCTACCTCTTTCTTCTATCTCTTCTTTCCACTTCATGCAATTATTTTCTATAGCATAGGCGCATAGTCATAGGTGTTTTTAATTAAGTGTTTGGTTTGTTCTTCATTTCATTATTTTCTTTAAACAAAATAAAATCACAAGTGTTTTCTAAAGGACTCCAAGGTTTTTAACTTTAAAAATCTCTTCTTCTCTGTAGATTCGACCCTTCTCGCCACCTTATTACGTCTTACCTTCATCTAGTGCGAGTTGGAAATTTTAAGATTGATACGCATGTTTTAAACGATGAACTTTCGCGTTATCACTGGTTGCTGCGGCTGCTGAGCCTGTTGTTGCCGAGGAGGCCTTCTTACTTTCATAGCAGCGATGAACTGTCTCATCTCATCCCAATTAATACCGCCCTGGTCATTTAAATCATAGATGTAGTCCTTGAAGTGAAAGCAATGGTCAATATTGTGACCAGGGGAGCGGTGGAAAACATAATAGCGGGACGTGTCAACGTTAGCGGGCCATGCTGCCCTTTCTTTTGGTAACATGAGTAGATTAGCAGCCATCAGGGCATTAAATATATCTGGGAGACTTTCTGGCAATGGCGGATAATGGGCCCTTTTGGGGCCAAGTGGTCTCCTTTGCTGTTGTTGTTGCGGGCCATAGTTGGTGGGTGGCGGTACTTGGTGGTACTGTTGCGGAGCTGAGGGATCTGCTGTTGGGTTCGGTGCAAGTATTCAGAGGGGGGGGTGAATGCATATACCCTTTAAAAACCTTCACCCAAAATAAGATTTCGCTCACTTAAAGATTGGAATGCTAACAAGACAAATTAGAACACTCATCTACTGAACCTATAAGCAAACACATGGAGCGCCCCTATGCATTCATCTAGCGGAAGCAAACAGATAGAAACATCAAACCACTGCTCAGGGGTTTTTAGGTGGTTCGGTCCAGCAGACCTACATCCACCCCACACTCAACCCGAGTGTGGCTTCCTGCTGACTCACAGCTTGAACAGCTGGGCATCACAGCTTGCCATACATCAGCTGGGCAACACAGCTTGCCGTCCGAGTAATCCTCCTCGCCCGCTGAGCAACACAGCTTGCTGTCCAATGGAATCCACCACTGTAAACCGCTGGGGATTACAGCTTACCCGTCCAGAGGCAGCACCTCTGCAAACCGCTGGGCAATACAGCTTGACCGTCCAGTGGAATCCTCCACTACAAACGCTGAGCAACACAGCTTGCTCCGCTGACAAACAACTTGAATAAAGGTATAAAAGAAAACAAAAGATAGAACAAAATAGCAACGGAAAGCTGAAACAATGAAGCACAAATATAGCTCTCGAATGGAGCAGATCTGGCTTGGATTTGATCCAATGCCAGAGAACCCAATCTCTCTCTCTCTCTCAGCTAGGGCTCTCTATTTCTCTCTTTCTCTTCTTTCTCTTCTTTCTCTTCTTCTTCTGCTCTTCTTTCACTCTTCTTCTGCTCTCTTCAGCTGGATCGAAGTCTCTGCACTTCTGCCTTTTCTTTCACTCTCTACTTCGATCTGCCTTTCTCTTCTTTTCTCTTCTCTGTCTGGATCGTGGCTCTCTGTATGGACTTCACCTCTCGCCAATTCGATCAGTCTTCTTCTGTGGAAGAAGGCTCATATATATAGTAGTAGCAGCAGCAGCAGCAGCAGCCCCGGCATGTGACCTCCACATTTCCCACCCAATCGACTCTGCCACGTGTCAGCATCTCAGCTCCTTGGATCACGTGCCAGACACCTGCAAGACAGAGTATCGGATTATCAACTTGGTGTCGACACTTTGTAAAGTGAAATGCATTGTATAGACTTGTGAAAGCGCATGCATTGTACAGACTTAGTGAAAGGGAATGCATGTAATACAATTCTCTTAAATACCCAGAGACTAGTGCGTTCTCGCACGGGAGGATATGAAGTCTCAGGGGAGCATCTATGGCCTCTGGACAGCATCACCAGCGTCAGGGGAGCATGTGGAGCACATGCTGTCTCTGGGGAGCAATCGCTGCTCCAGGGGAGCATCCTCAAAGTTAGAGAAGCATTAACAGTCACTGGAGGGCATACTCGGTCCCAGGAGAGCATCCGGGGGGACAGGCGAGCATGCACGTCTGATGTACAGACTCTACTAATGTATACACTTGGTGGATAGTGATGCATAGCCAAACGGATGTACAGACTTCACTGTGAATGCATGAACAGTGAATGAGTGTATAGACTTCATGAAGACACTGTGAACTCGAGTGCAGTGTATGGACTTCACTATGCAGACTTTGAAGAGCATTCAACAATGTGCAGACTTCACTGCATATGAAGCAGCGTATAGACTTAACCAAGCAATATACACACTTGAAGAGTATTCAGCAATGTGCAGACTTCACTGCATATGAAGCAGCGTGTAGACTTAACCAAGCATTGTACACACTTGAAGAGCATTCATCATCCTCATTGTATAGACATGAATGAATGCATAAGTCACAAGACCGACAGACTTAGCCTGTATAGACTTAGCATGAAGCACACATGCGATGTACAGAGTTCAAGTCATGCAATGCAATGTACACACTTCAGCTAAGCAAGCTTCAGTGAATGTATGGACTTCATGAGTGCATGCTACAGTGCCAATGTACAGACTTGAACGTCAAGTGAGACGATGAATGTATAGACTTCACCGATGCATATAGACGCTAAGTGAGACTGTGTGTGCACTGTAGCGGATGTATAGACTTTAAAAAAATGCATGCTACAGTGCAATGTCTAGACTTGCGATATGCATGAGACGCTGATGAAGACGGTGGACTGTATAGACTTTGTGAAGCACAGTCCATTGTACAGACTTTGCAAGCAGTCCGATGTACAGACTTCAAGAGACTCTAGACAACAGATGCTGTATAGACTTGCTAGTCTGAATGCCAATGTATGGACTTTGAAGTTCAGTTGGTGAGTGTACAGACTTCACCAATGAGACGCTCACTGAACAGACTTTACGAATGAACAATGCAAGAGACGGACGCTGTACACACTTTAAGTCCAGTGTATAGACAATGCCTTAGACTCTAAATGAGATACTAAGGAGATGCATTGTATGGACTTTGAGAAATGCTTCAAGTGGATGGCTATACAGACTTCATGAATAGCGATGCGTGAACAGGCCAGTGTGCAGACTTCATGAATGTGCAAACTTGTCAACGAAATGCACAATGTATAGACTATGCACATGCATGAAGAGTGTATAGACTAATGAAATGCTTTACCCTACAGTGTATAGACTTGCTAGTAATCAAACTACATGCAGATAGAAAAGCAATGCACATAGCAGAAATCAAGCACTATGTTAGTCATACACATGCATTGACCACAAAACAAGTTATGTTGCTATCATCAAAACACAATCTCATAAAGCACTCACTGTGTTGCAATCATCAAAATAAAACAGTATTGCTATCATCAAATCAACATAGCACATGCTTGTGCCTAAGGGGCACAACATTCTCCCCCTTTTTGATGATGGCAACACACTGTGACAGTGAGTCACACATAAAATTTTCTCCCCCTTTGACATAATCAAAAAGAGAAAAATAGTATGAACAAGAGTGTAACATGGCAGTATGCATGCAATAAATTTCCCCTGAGGGTATGACTCCCCCTGAATTATTTCTCCCCCTAAATAATTGCTCCCCCTATGAGAAGGAATATGAGCAGATAAGCAAAGGTAGAGAAGGTAGGAGGGTCACTAGACAACAGCTGAATCATAGGTTCAGAAAGGAAGCATGATTATAAATAACTGTTAAAGTATAAGAATCAGCAACATACAGTTTTCAAAAATTCAGGTTTAACAGTGATAAATCTAGAGTAAAACACCTGACCCTTGAAAAAGAGTTTATAGAGTCTGTTTATAGCAATGAATCTAGGGCACATGGTATTAATAGATAAGTCAGAACTAATACCCTTTTGTGATTAAACAAAGAAATTAAAGAAAGGCAACTTGAATATGTATTGAGAAAAACAATTTTCACTCATTGACTTTTGATTACAAAGGGTTACAGCAGTTTGTATTTCACATTTGAATTTTCAGAAACTGAACTAAGTGAATAGACTTGTGGCATTTATGCTATTGACATTAAGTGTACACCTTGATAAGAGGCAGGTACCCCTAGTTACTAGGCATAAACTACAAGACCTATTTCAGATCAAGACCTACAAGGAACAATCTTCACTTTTGACATTAAGGGTATACCTTGATTAGAGGCCAGTACCCTCAGTTACTTGGTGAGGACTCCCCCTATAGATTTGACCATATGAACAGAGATATTCTGAAGCACCTCATGACATGTGAGATCTCCTACTTCTTTGGAGGAATTCACAGTTTCTTAGTGTAATCAGCCATTGCTCTGTCACTATGTTTAGCTCTTTTACATTTATGATCTTATTTACTGCTGCCCTTATTTCTTTTAGAGTGATTGTTTAAAAAAAATATTACATACTCTTATTCACCAGTTCTAGACATTTCCAGTTCAACACATTTAGGCATTACAAAAAACTTTTTCTATTTTAGCCATGAGACAAAGATTAAGAGCTATAAAAGTTTTCTTTTATCTCAAATTCTGAAGTGCAGAAACTTAACTCTCCAATTTATAAAGGTTAAACATTTAGTTCTTTTCAATTTGTAAGAGTGATTCTTATAAAAGAACAATTGAAATAATCACAACTCAATGTACTAAACCAGAAACAGAACTGTTGTTCAGTGAAGGTTAGGGAAATGATAGCAATAGGCATTGAGTTCCAGGAGCATTTGATGTCAAAGGATATGAAAGAACTAAATGGGGACAGTGAGAAGTAGCAAGGATTCAATGAATTGACCAGAAAAACTCTCAGCTCCCCCTGACATCATGATGCAAGGATGATGCTATGCAACACACTGTTCTACATGCAGACTATGCACCAAGGATACATGAGGCAAGTAGGCAATCAATTCAGGTTTATACATCCAAGTCATGAACATTTTTATCCTTTTTCAGATTTTTCAAAATATGATGCAATGCAATGTTCTACATGAAGACTGGACCCATGGTACTTGGCGGAGGACCTGGTCTCAAAGACCATCTCACACATGGTAGGAACCTCCGGACAGATTTCCCTGCCTTTTAGTAACTTACCATTTGATATACCAGGGTTAACAAGGACAATGCAACATAGAGCAGTCCTACATGCATTGAACAGCATCAATGATAGTCATGCAAATGATGTATGCAGATGTAAGACACATGCATTGACTGTGTACACAAAATGAACCGTTCACACTCAGTCCAAGTATGCATTCAACAAGCATGTATTGCATTGACACAAAACACATGCATTTACACAAAGTCTATATAGTGCATCAACTGTATACACTAAAGAAGCATTCAAATTTAGTTCAACATATAGCAAGAGAAGAGCATCAGATATGTAGAATTGAATTCCATAGCTGAGTCTGGAATGCAGACTGATCAGCTAGACATGAAGAGATCATCAAACATCAAACAGACAAATCAGTATTTTCAGATGATGAAATTTAAAGCAAAGTTCAGAACTTACCTGAAATATAGAATCCTGGGGTTTTCTGTTAATTGCCTTGGATCATAAACCCCTTTATTCATCAGCTTCCAAGGCACACTTGCAGGATATCAATCAATTTGATCCTGTAGGGACCCAAGCAGTCTTGGGTCCTACACTACCCTTATCAGGTGTTCTAAACAGTTTCTTAGCAACATGGTCATCAAATTTCATCAGAAAGCAATTGTCCATAGAGTGACCAAGTTTACCACAATATCTACATGAAACAACAGATTTTCGGGTCGTATGATTCATATCAACAGCAGCATGAGACCTATGATAATGAGCATGAATTGTTCTGTTGTTTACATGAACATTTTGTTTCTTGTTCTTCTTTATCCAGCATTCAGCAGATTTGTGACCTGATTTACCACAATTAAAACATGAGAAGTTCACATGTCGTTTTGCAGAGAATTTAAAAGCTTTGTTATTAACATGACTTACTTGGGCATGCCAACAGTTTGCAGCAATATGTCCCAATTTACCACAATGAAAGCATTGAATCTTCTTTTTATGAGATGCATTATTTTTGACAAGAAATTTTCTATCATGCATTGTCTTAGCAGAAAGGTCATCATGTTTCATTAATCTTCATTCATGCATGATATGACCTTCTTTGTGACAGTGAAAACATTTTATTCTTCTCTTTTGATCATGAGAATGTTTCTTCATTTTAGAATTCCTAGCATGAATTCTATTAGATTTCAAATCATCATTTCTCATGACAAAACAATCAGTAATTTCATGACCAAACTTACCACAGTAAAAGCATTTTACATTCTTGACAGTAGCTTTGTTGGCCTGAAATTTTTCAGCATTCAAGTTCTTAATCTGACTTGTTTTCTTTTTCTGAATTTTCTTTTATTTTTCCATTTTTTGCTTTTCTCTCTGATTAGAAGGCATGTTTGAGAGGAAGCTGAAGTGCTAGATAACTCAGAGCTACGCACAAATGTTGTATACAGTCTTTTTCTCTCTTCCTGCTTACTACCTCCATCAAAGACTTTCTTCTTAAAAGCATCCTTCAGATTTTCTTTATTCTTAAAAGACTCAGACAGGGAATTGTTCAGTTCAGTGATTTCATTTTTGAGAGAAGAAATGAGCATTTTAGAATCTGTGATCTTTTCATTAAGTAAGACATTAATGGCTTTGTAGCTATCAATCTCTTCTATCAATGTGTTCACTCTCTCACATTCATTTTCAACTGAATTCTTCCCTTTTTCAAGCATTAAGAGTCTCTCAGACATGGCATAATTTAGCAACCTCAATTCTTCATTTTCTTTTCTTATTTGTTCATTCTGAACTAGTTCATTAGTTAAGATTTGATTATTTCCTAATGAATTCAGCTTATCTTCTAGTTCAGAAATCTTGGCAGTAAGTTCATCATTTTTATTTTCCAATAAAGAGATTTGTTCCTTACTCATATTCAGATCAGCTAAGCACATATCATGAGATGTTTTTAGTTCCTGACATTTTTCACAATGAACATTCGAATTAATCTGATCATATTTCTTTTTCAGCTTTCTATTTTCAGATTTCAAATGTTTACATCTATCAGACAATTCCTCATTTATTTCCCACAATTCATCAATTGAAATCTCTTCGGATTCAGATTCAGAATTTACCTGGGATGAGGAATCTTCATTATCCCGGTTGGCCATCAAACAACTATCATTCTGTTGGTTATGCGCAGAGATAACTTTGTCATATATCTCTTTTCCAGAATTGCACCTGAGAGCAAAAGAATATACATCAGTATTAACAGCAGCTCTTAATATATTAAGAATTATGACATTATCACGGTTCTTAAAGGTGTCCTCACTAGAGCACTTGGTCTGATCTTTGGGTAATCGATGTGGGCCTTTGGATAGCAAACTCCATAGTTTGGGATCAATGGAATCTACGTACACAACTAGGCCTCCTAGCCAACTTTCAAAGTTAGAACCATCATAAATCGGAGATCGAGCCATTAGAACAGATGGCAAACAATTTCAGCGAAGTAAAACAAATGACACGAAATGCACTGAAACCAGATAATCAAAATAAAGCACAAGTCAATGAAGCAAAACACGATTTCAAGAGACCCACTCTAAAATGCACCAAAAACTAGCAGGATCCTCTGCAGATTGTTAGATCTGATAGATGAGAGACCCGCTCTAATACCAAGTGTTGGGTTCGATGCAAGTATTCAGAGGGGGGGTGAATGAATATACCCTTTAAAAACCTTCACCCAAAATAAGATTTCGCTCACTTAAAGATTGGAATGCTAACAAGACAAATTAGAACACTCATCTACTGAACCTATAAGCAAACACATGGAGCACCCCTATGCATTCATCTAGCGGAAGCAAACAGATAGAAACATCAAACCACTGCACAGGGGTTTTTAGGTGGTTCGGTCCAGCAGACCTACATCCACCCCACACTCAACCCGAGTGTGGCTTCCTGCTGACTCACAGCTTGAACAGCTGGGCATCACAGCTTGCCATACATTAGCTGGGCAACACAGCTTGCCGTCCGAGGAATCCTCCTCGCCCGCTGAGCAACACAGCTTGCTGTCCAGTGGAATCCACCACTGCAAACCGCTGGGGATTACAGCTTACCCGTCCAGAGGCAGCACCTCTGTAAATCGCTGGGCAATACAGCTTGGCCGTCCAGTGGAATCCTCCACTGCAAACGCTGAGCAACACAGCTTGCTCCGCTGACAAACAGCTTGAATAAAGGTATAAAAGAAAACAAAAGATAGAACAAAACAGCAACGGAAAGCTGAAACAATGAAGCACAAATATAGCTCTCGAATGGAGCAGATCTGGCTTGGATTTGATCCAATGCCAGAGAACCCAATCTCTCTCTCTCTCTCTCTCAGCTAGAGCTCTCTATTTCTCTCTTTCTCTTCTTTCTCTTCTTTCTCTTCTTCTTCTGCTCTTCTTTCACTCTTCTTCTGCTCTCTTCAGCTGGATCGAAGTCTCTGCACTTCTGTCTTTTCTTTCACTCTCTGCTTCGATCTGCCTTTCTCTTCTTTTCTCTTCTCTGTCTGGATCGTGGCTCTCTGTATGGACTTCACCTCTCACCAATTCGATCAGTCTTCTTCTGTGGAAGAAGGCTCATATATATAGTAGAAGCAGCAGCAGCAGCAGCAGCCCCGGCGTGTGACCTCCACATTTCCCGCCCAATCGACTCTGCCACGTGTCAGCATCTCAGCTCCTTGGATCACATGCCAGACACCTGCAAGACAGAGTATCGGATTATCAACTTGGTGTCGACACTTTGTAAAGTGAAATGCATTGTATAGACTTGTGAAAGCACATGCATTGTACAGACTTAGTGAAAGGGAATGCATGTAATACAATTCTCTTAAATACCCAGAGACTAGTGCGTTCTCGCACGGGAGCATATGAAGTCTCAGGGGAGCATCTATGGCCTCTGGACAGCATCACCAGCGTCAGGGGAGCATGTGGAGCACATGCTGTCTCTGGGGAGCAATCGTTGTTCCAGGGGAGCATCCTCAAAGTTAGGGAAGCATTAGCAGTCACTGGAGGGCATACTCGATCCCAGGAGAGCATCCGGGGGGACAGGCGAGCATGCACGTCTGATGTACAGACTCTACCAATGTATAGACTTGGTGGATAGTGATGCATAGCCAAACGGATGTACAGACTTCACTGTGAATGCATGAACAGTGAATGAGTGTATAGACTTCATGAAGACACTGTGAACTCGAGTGCAGTGTATGGACTTCACTATGCAGACTTTGAAGAGTATTCAGCAATGTGCAGACTTCACTGCATATGAAGCAGCGTATAGACTTAACCAAGCAATATACACACTTGAAGAGCATTCAGCAATGTGCAGACTTCACTGCATATGAAGCAGCGCATAGACTTAACCAAGCATTGTACACACTTGAAGAGCATTCAGCATCCTGAGTGTATAGACATGAATGAATGCATAAGTCACAAGACCGACAGACTTAGCCTGTATAGACTTAGCATGAAGCACACATGCGATGTACAGACTTCAAGTCATGCAATGCAATGTACACACTTCAGCTAAGCAAGCTTCAGTGAATGTATGGACTTCATGAGTGCATGCTACAGTGCCAATGTACAGACTTGAACGTCAAGTGAGACGATGAATGTATAGACTTCACCAATGCATATAGACGCTAAGTGAGACTGTGTGTGCACTGTAGCGGATGTATAGACTTTAAAGAAATGCATGCTACAGTGCAATGTCTAGACTTGCTATATGCATGAGACGCTGATGAAGACGGTGGACTGTATAGACTTTGTGAAGCACAGTCCATTGTACAGACTTTGCAAGCAGTCCGATGTACAGACTTCAAGAGACTCTAGACAACAGATGCTGTATAGACTTGCTAGTCTGAATGCCAATGTATGGACTTTGAAGTTCAGTTGGTGAGTGTACAGACTTCACCAATGAGACGCTCACTGAACAGACTTTACGAATGAACAATGCAAGAGACGGACGTTGTACACACTTTAAGTCCAGTGTATAGATAATGCCTTAGACTCTAAATGAGATACTAAGGAGATGCATTGTATGGACTTTGAGAAATGCTTCAAGTGGATGGCTGTACAGACTTCATGAATATCGATGCATGAACAGGCCAGTGTGCAGACTTCATGAATGTGCAAACTTGTCAACGAAATGCACAATGTATAGACTATGCACATGCATGAAGAGTGTATAGACTAATGAAATGTTTTACCCTGCAGTGTATAGACTTTCTAGTCATCAAACTACATGCAGATAGAAAAGCAACGCACATAGCAGAAATCAAGCACTATGTTAGTCATACACATGCATTGACCACAAAATAAGTTATGTTGCTATCATCAAAACACAATCTCATAAAGCACTCACTGTGTTGCAATCATCAAAATAAAACAGCATTGCTATCATCAAATCAACATAGCACATGCTTGTGCCTAAGGGGCACAACATCTGCATGTGGCGTTTGGTTTCGTGGAGGAGCAAGGGAAGGTTGAGGAGCAAATTGGTGTTGTGGGGGGTGAGTGGAAGAGGGTGTTTTGTTGTGGAGGTGGCGGAGGTCGTGGGTTAGATTGGTGAAAAGGTGTTGGGTTGCCGACCGTGCCAACTTGCTCATTGATGACAGTGCCCTCAGTCGTGGGCCCGCTATTGTTGACATTTGTATTTTTCTTGACCAACCGTGGTTTCGGTTCGAACATGCCCATGATGGGCGAATCCTTCATCTGAGTGTGAATATATCGAGCTCTTTCATAGAGCTCCTCCATGGTGGTCAATCTGTTCATGGCTAATATATGCCGGAACTGAGGGGTTGCATTTGAAATAATCATCTTAACCTGCTCTGGTTCTGACAAAGTATCTTTCAATTTCTCGGCCATTGATCGCCATCTATCAGCAAATATGATGAAGTCCTCCTCGGGCTTCATTTTCTCTGCCACCAAGTCCGTAACAGATAGAGAGGGTCCAACCCGGTCCCTATACTTCTGCAAGAATTTCCTTTGAACCACATCAAAATTGCTGGCATCTGTCGGATCCAAGGAATAGAACCACTCGAGGGCTGGCCCCTCTAGAGATCTTCTAAACAAATAAGCCTGTGAGGCTTTGTTGCCCTGCCAAAAGGAGGTCTCATACATAAAATCCTTCAAGTGAATAAATGGGCTGCCAGTTCCATTGTATCGCCAAAAATTCGGCATCTCACAAGGTGGGAAGTGAAAAATTGGCAATGTAGGCAGAGAGATCTCTGGAACATTCTTGGCAGTAGTAACCTTGTTGAGTTGTTCTTCCATGCTAGCCAATTTTTGAAGGAGTAAAGCATTATTGTCTGACTCGACTGGGGCCGAATTTGGAATGAGGGTATTTGGCATAGGTGTCCTTAGAATTTGGGGAGGTTGAAAGAATTAAGGCCTAGCCGCGGAATAACTTGCCTGTTGGGCCGGCATGGCCGCACCGGGCGTTGGTGGACAAGAGGGGGGTTTGTGCAAGACCGCCTGGTCATTAACAATGTGATGGCCACTCGCGGCCGGAGGGGGATTGGAAGATGAAGAGGGAATAGATTTCCCTTTCAAAGTGGCCTGAACTGCTTGCCGCTGGGAATCGTCCAATTGAGATAATGCATGAATTAAATCATTGACATTGAAAGAAGGGGAGGTGTTCCCCGATGTGTTCTGATTGGATGGTAAAGCTTGAGAAGAGGGTTCGACCTCATGAGTTGTGGTGTCAACCACATGAATTTGAGAATAATGAACCTGAGACGGAGGGTAGTTTCCCTCATGATAGATGGAATCTTGGAGGGGTGTCCCATAAGATTGATCAAAAATGTTCTCTTCCACATCATCATAAGAGTACCCGTAGCTTGCCATGTTGATGATCTTACCTGAACGGAGTTGCATGTTTAAGCAGAGAAAAGAGCTTATTTTGGAGGAATTATAATTGCAGTAATCACTCAATCCAATCAAGTTATGCAAACAAGTTGTAATGGACGCAAGCTTTTAGATTCAAGTTTGAGATTAGAGTGAATTAAATTGATGCACAATCCTCTCTCTTTGTAGTGTAGAACTTAATTGTGAGTTTTGGTTGTGATATCTGGGTTAACTAAGTTCTTTCTCTCTCCTCACCAACGGTGGGCTATCTAAACTCCGGGTACTTCAAGGTAGAACTAGCCCGACGTCGGTGAGGGAATCCACGGGTGCGGGGACTTACGGAGGTCTTGGAAAAGGAATTTTCGGTCCAAAGAGACGGAATGCTCAATGGAGGGTTGTTCCAATTCCAAGAAGGGTGTGTGGAATCCTAGTGTAGAGAGAGGAGGTCTCTCAACCAAATGCCACAAAAATGCTGAATAATATAAGCAGAGCAAGTAGGTATAATCAGATAATGAATACGTGAATCAATCCAGCATGAACAAACAGATCAAGCAACTTTCTGTTAACACACAGGTAAAAAGTGACTTGGCAGAAGTCGCTAAAATAAGGAAACACGACAGCGTGGCTGTCGCTAATCTGTGAAGTCCTGTCGGACAGTGCTCAAGAAACGCCTTGGTGTGAGGCGCGGATTGTGCAAAAGACGCCTGGGAGAAAGGCGCTGGATAGAAAAAGGACGCCCACAGAGAGGGGCGTCAATTCTCAGAGAGAGAAAGTAGCAAACGCTATATAAAAAGGCGCCTTTGCAGAAGGCGTTAAATGCGAGAAAGAGGCCTTGAGTAAAGGCGTTAATTCATGAAAAACGCCTTGATGCGATGCGTTAATTAAGAAAACACAGAGAACACAAACTGGCTAATCCGAGGGGTGTGGGTGTGCAGTGTGCACAATGTAGGGTGCCCGTGGGGCACAGTGGAGGGGTACCGTGGGTACCTAAGGGAAAGGGCACACGTGGGTGCCAATGGGAAAGGGCACACGTGGGTGCCAACAGGAGAGGGTAATCAAAAGAATAACAGTGGAAGTCCCACCGTGATCGCCAATTTGTGAATCGTGCTTTTTCACATCAAAAATAAATAGGAGGAAGATAAATAGTGAAATAAAGGGAATAAAAGGGGAGCAAGAGATTGCTATTGGAGTGTGATCGCCAGAGGGGTTACCTCAAAAGAAGGGAGATTGATCGCGAATACCTGGTGAAAATAGGATGCGGGATGAGTGTAGATTCCTTCCTCCTCCTTCTACCGGCCGGCCGATGAAGGGGGTTTTCCTCTTGATTACCCTTAAACAAAGAACAAACAATCAAAAGAGGAGGGATTAGCCAAGTGTGTGTAGTATCAATTCAAAAATAAATAAGACGATGAGTAAATGCATGCAGTGTGCACCTTTTGGTTATTTTAAAACCCCTAAGAAAATTAGGGAAGGAAAGAGATATGATGCAGAGCTAATGCAAACTTAAAAGGGGAACGATGTATGATGAACAAAGATGAAGTAGTAAATTGATGGAAAGAACTCCCTGCTGTTCCTGACAACAGTAAAGGGAAAACCAAGTTGAACTTGCGACTGATGCACTAGGAAGAAGACCACTGCAGGAGCACGGATTCGCAAAGAGAAAGGAGAATAGAAAGGCTTCAGTGCACGGAGAAAATTGCTAATCTCTCCTTTCTTCTGTTTAGCCAACCATCCTATCAAGCTTCTGCTAACCTCGCGCGAACTCGACCCAGGAGGCTATTTATAGGGTAGAAAACACAATTCTGATGGGATAAGAACTAGCAAGACCCTTCTACGGCAAGGTCTCTAGTTCCCTAATCGAGCAAGATGATCAAACAGAGCAGGGGACTCTCCAGGAAAGGGCAGTTCAAGCAGGACACGGAAGGGAAAAAGACGACCCACATCAAGGCGTTACTTGAAATTGACGACCTGAGTCAGGGCGTTAATTGAAATAACGACTGGCATAAAGACGTCAATTCTTGGACTTAATTTTAGTAAGAAAAAACCTTCCTTATTTGAAAATTATAAAGAGACGCCTGTAAGCGAGACGTTAATTCAAAACACGACCCAGGGAGGGACGTTAATTTGTTTGATTTCAATTAGGGTAGGATACGTCAAATATCAGAAACTGGCGCCTCTTGCTCCAGTCATCCTTTCTTTGAAAAATGCCCCAGCTCAGGTCGCTATTTAAAACACGCCCCTCTTCGAGTCGTTAATTACAAGAATGCAAGAAAAATCATAAAAACCCACACAAAAATAGAAAAACTTTATGTTATAGAAATATTGAAGTTCACTTTGGGGCGTTAACATAGTGACATGAGATTTGATCAACATAGTATCAATTTTGGCATGTCTACA
Source organism: Amorphophallus konjac (assembly GCA_022559845.1). Lineage (NCBI taxonomy): Eukaryota > Viridiplantae > Streptophyta > Magnoliopsida > Alismatales > Araceae > Amorphophallus > Amorphophallus konjac. The sequence continues at coordinate 236,211,471 of CM040121.1, read as the reverse complement.
GTGGGCAGCGATTTGTATTACTGTAATCTTGTGTATTATTGTTCCGGGAGTACGAGTTTCGGCCGGGTCCGTCTTCCCCACACCGAGCGCGTGGAGGTATCGTTCTCGCTCCCTACACTCGGCATTTGCTTATTTTCATATATACTTGTTTATGCCACTGCTAGAGAGCATGCTCTAGGATTGTAGCTCGCTTTATATTTATATCACCGCTGCTGCGAGAGAGAGCGTTACCGTCCCGTGACCTGATCCGGGCACGAAAGTGTGAATTGACCACCCTAGCTCTAGTCGGTTTGTCAACCGTGCACGTCCGACGCTTCCCTCGTTAAGGGACGATCGCGAGCTTGTCGTGTCCGTGTCTCATCCCGCATCAATTTGGTATCAGAGCGAGTTGAGTCTAGGGTGTCAAAAAAAAAAACAAAGAGTGTTATTTAGTCATTAGTCATTGTCTAAGTCGTGTTTAGGGTCATCATTGTTTTAAAACAAAAAAAGTGTCTTTTTACATTGCATCCCAATAACTCGGTATATAAAAAGGTGTTGTCCGAACATTAGGCTACGCCTATCGGGAAGGCCGCACACTTGCGCGAGTGATCTTCAGATCGATTAACTCCGCCCCGTACCGAGTATTAGTGTCTTGTCCACATGGTCTTGCATATCTATTCCTAGGGATCCAATCCCATCTTTTTGGAAACTATGGCCAACCCATGCCGACCCATCCAAGGCGATAGGTCCGTGTCCGAGTACATTTGGGACTATGATAAGTACCGGATGGAATATAGAGTTGGAGAGGATAGCATCACGATTACCTTTGAGTTCCGGAGAGGTTTGCGGTTTCACTTCCAACTTGAATGTCTTGTCCGCGACGCATTCTCGCTGGCGCAATCTTATAAGGTCACTCTAGAGGTCGAGCCCTTTGAGTCTCATTTTTCTCGCTCTAGAGGTCTAACCCTTTGGCAAACATCTACCTCCCAACCGAGTCCCGAGCCGATCGGACTACCTAACCCAATTCCTTCACCACCCGAGAGTGCTCCATTGTCACCATCACCTTCCGATCTTAATTCGGAACCCTCTCATTTGGAGCCACCCAAGCCCCAGCCACCCGTGTTTCTAACGGGTACGTTTTTCATCGCCGAGCCGCTTCTTAGTTGGCTCAAGGATGGCTTGGTCCCACATCCCTTCCCATCCATGGACCCCACCTTACCTTTAGTGCCGGTCAACTCATTCCATACCACATTTCGATCTAGTCACCATGTTGACACGTTGGACGATCTTGTTATGGGACTAGACACGCAATGGAAGTTGACACATATGTTGACCCGAGACTTCGACCAACCCACGAGTCGTAGCTTCACCCATCCGGCCTTCGGGTCCATTACCTCCGAGTGCACCATGGGTTATATCACCACGGAGGTTCTTCTACTTCTCCCGCTACCGGATGAGCCCGACTTCATGACTTGGCTTCCGAGGGAGGAGTCATATTTCCTATACACGGTCCCATCTACCATGACAGAGGAAGGTGGCCACCTGCACCTTCAAGAATTTCACGATTGGGACCCTGTCATGTTGGAACCCACCATAAGGGGTCATACCTTCTTTGATCCCTTTGACCCCTTCCCTAGTGGATCCCTAGACCCTTCATATTCACTTCACTTCTTCGAGGGAGTCCGCTACCAAACCCCTTCCCCAAGGGCCGGGTCGTCTATGCCCACCAAGCCCGTACCCTTACAAGATACACCATCATCTAGGGGAGATACTCTTGGCCCTCCCACATCCACATCCCATATGCATGCATGGCCCACCTTAGGAGGTCTAGGATTTCAGCATGATGTCGACCACCGGTTACGTCAGATGCATGCATGGCATATATTCGGGTGTCCTGGTCCGCCGTCACCCATGTACGGGTCGGACTAACATTAGGTGTGCCTAGGGTCATAGATGAGTCGGTGTGCTTTTTCTTTATGTGGTATGTCTGTCTGCATGTGTCTTGTGCCCACTAGTTGTCATTCTCTTATGAGTAAGAGGCGATTGGACTCACTCGATGAGTATGGGATCGGTTCTACATCTATACCCGGATCAGTCACCTATAGGGACTCAACAGTGATTCCTAGTGAGTCTTCGAGCTGCTTCCTTCCCTTTTGAGAGTGCCCCACCCGGAGTGTCCACCTTTAGCCCATAGCAGTTCGCGCATATGGAGTATATATGGAATGAACAGGTGACGACGGCTTGGAGTGGAGCGTTCCCGCGTTACTTGGCACGGTGACGGATCCGCCGGAGTAATCGAGCATCCATACCCCTACTCGACGGGGTTGAGTTCCTCCCACCCGGGGAGAGTTGATGGGAATCGACGCCGAGCATGTACATTTACTTTTGCATTTATGTCCTTTTAGTTTATGTTTATATCCTTAGAAAAGTATATGCGTAATTGTACGGCTTTATAAGCCAATGCGTCATTCCCACGGATTGTGTGGGTTTCTATGTAATTTGTTAGTAGGACCATCAAGGGGGCCCTCAGCCCTCTCCCATTGGTCCATGTCACCTTGTGGGGCTGGTCAACTATCCTAGGTGGACATCTAGAAGGTTGGACTAGTCATATGCCACATGGGTAGACAAGGGGGTAATAATTTCCATGGTGGGCTACCTACCATGTCAAACTTGTCCCCCTTGTCATTCTTGGTCAATAGGCCGCCCCCCCCCTTGTATATTATATTTATTTTTTTGTGTTTGTGGCATGCAATCCAGGCCATCCATCTCACATCCCTAGATCTAAGGGTGGAGGTTAGATTTGGTTGGAAGCATATAAAACCATGTATTTTCATGTGAAAATTAGTGAAAAATCAGAAATTTTGTTGAATGCCAAGAAGGCTCTTGCGCCCCCAGCCCTCTCCCCCTGGTTTCCTCTCCTCAAACCTCCAGTTCTAGAGTGTATCAATCTTCTATCTCCCCCTCTCAACCTCTGATCTTCATCTGTGCCGCCGCCGCCGCCGTTCGTGCCGCCTTCGAGCCGCCGCGGAGCCGTCTTCAAGTTTCTATCCTGCTGGACAGAGGTGTAGTTCATGAATTCTTTCCAGCGACGAGCTCAGATGGATTTGAAATTTTGAGGGTGTGTTCTTGCCTTGAATCCCCACCTCCACCTACATTTTCACGTCCAAACTCCTCCATTTAGTAATTTTCTATTTTCGTTCATTTTACATTCCCAGATCTGTTTTGTCTCTGTCTACAGTGACAACAGCTCTGAGTTTTCCATCTCCGACCACCTTTTTGAATTTTCCAAACCCTCCCAATTTTACTGAGTGTTCTGTCCATCATCCCCTACATCCACCCTTTTTCCTGATTTTTAATCTGCCCTCTATCTATTTTTCAAAATTCGTGTTCTATCTCTGCTACAGTGCCTTTTGTTAGATTCCAAATCCGACCCACTGTTAGTGAAAACATCCTATCAATTCTTCGCCACATCCAAACTTATCCAAACTAGTTTTTCCGTCTTCCTAGCTCAATTTCCTACACCTTTGATGAAGACCTCAAGAGCTGAATCAGACATCGACCCTGTGGTCAATGACAGTTCTCAGAGGACAGCCCTGCAGATCTGAGAGTTAAGCCACTGTACAACGGCAATCTTCAAAATTCACCAATTGGAAGTGCAGGATTTTTTATTTTTCTGTAATCACAAAGAGTTGAAGCCCTTCGAAGCAGCTTTCCAACGGCGCCAGTTTCGTCGCATTCTGACGTCGGGGCTGATCGCAGCGTCCGTTCTCGCCGGAGGGCGCGCCCGAAAACAGAACCGGCAGATCCGTGGCCGGTCATTCCGACTGGTGCCGAACGGAGCCGCCTGGCCTCCGGCCGGTGAACCAGCATGCTGCCAGAGCAGGGAACACTTCCACAAGTGTCCCCACCATAGTGGTGACACCGGGTCCTGCACGGTCCCTCCGAACAGCACGTGGGCCCCACCGTCACGTGTTCGGGTGCTGCCGAATCAACGCGAGAAGCCGCCCGTCAACCCGAATTCGGTCCTCCCGGACCCCATTGTGTAGCCCTTTACCTCCCTGCGTGGAGTGGGCAGCGATTTGCATTGCTGTAATCTTGTGTATTATTGTTCCGGGAGTACGAGTTTCGGCCGGGTCCGTCTTCCCCACGCCGAGCGCGTGGAGGTATCGTTCTCGCTCCCTACACTCGACATTTGCTTATTTTCATATATACTTGTTTATGCCACTGCTAGAGAGCATGTTCTAGGATCGTAGCTCGCTTTATATTTATATCACCGCTGCTGAGAGAGAGTGCGTTACCGTCCCGTGACCCGACCCGGGCACGAAAGTGTGAATTGACAACCCTAGCTCTAGCCGGTTTCTCAACCGTGCACGTCCGACGCTTCCCTCGTTAAGGGACGATCGCTAACTTGTCGTGTCTGTGTCTCTTCCCGCATCAACGAGACCAGCGCCAAAATGTCGGGGATTGACCCAGGATGAAGCCTGAATTTTACTGGCACCAGATGTCGTAGTCGCTGGCCGGGAAAGTCGCTGGACCGGTGCTGCTTTGCTCGGCTTCGGACTGAGTTCTGGTTGTGACAGTAGGTTGGCGATGGCGTCATGATCGCTCCCGTGATCCAATTAGAGCAGGACTAGGACGGTTGCGAGCGTTGCCGCGTCCTCTTCGGTCAGAAAGAAAGAACGGCACCGGCGGAGGTCCGGGTCGAGAGTAGCAGCCCGCGAAGTGGGAAGGTATCGGGGCAGACCCTAACTGACTTGAACGGCGTCTCGGTGGTAGAAAAATTGGTACAAATAGTTCCGAACTCCAAATGATGCCCCGCTGGCTGGGTTGGATAGGGGACAGGTGGAGGATCGTCCCGGCCAAGTGGCGAGACAAGGGGAGCCAAGGTGAGGCCGCATGAGCTTCTGAAAGTTGCTACTGGTTGCAGTCTGGACCATGTCTACGCAGTCTAGGGAGAAATGTTCTCCCAGTGAACCCCGAATTAGGAATGGAGCGGGACCACCTCGCCTGAGAAGCCGTCTGGAAGACCTTTCCGGCGATGTATGGTACACTCCTAGGGATGCCGGGATGTGAGCGTGGTCGGCACTGCAACAGGCGGGCAGAACTGTGGATCTGCAGTTCCTATCTAGAAGGTATAGGGTGGGGTGAGTGGAGAGGGTTTTGGGTGGAGGGTCTAATGGTTTTGGGAGGGGGTGAGGCTGCTGACGGAGGGCTGGAGCTTGGGGAGGGGAGGGTCGATGGTGGTGGTGGGTGGTAGCAGGGTGGGAGAGAGGGGGCGGATCTGGTGAGGGGAGTGGATGGGGAGGTGGGGGCGCAAATGGGCTTGGGGGAATGGGGAGGGTTTCCTTTGGATTTGAGGGGTGGGTTAATGGAGGGGTTAATGGGGGGGCCTAGGGAATGGGAAGGGTTGCCTTGGGGTGGGGAAGGGGTGCTTGGGAGAAGGGATTCTCCCTTGGGAAAATGAAAGGTTGTATGGGGAAGGGGAAAGGTTGCTTGGGAGAATGGAGAGGTGCCTAGGAGAGGGGAATTCCACCTAGGGGTTGGAGGGGAATTTAATGAGTGTATGGGGAAGGGGCCTTAATGAAATGTGAATGGGGAGGAGAGAGAGAAATTTGAAATTGGGGGTGGGGAGGAGAGAGAATGGGGTTCGCCCCCTTTAGAGAGAGAGAGAGATAGAGATAGAGAGAGAGAGCTAGAGAGAGAAGGAGGCACAATTCTTGTGGATACTTTTCACTCAATAATTCATTTGATGAGGGCATCTCACGACACTCCCTCTAGTTTTGGTCGTCTACACACTCTTGATATGGATTGATCATGGTCTCCACTTGTTATCTTCATTTTCCCAGGTTCATTTTATGTATTTTCCTTTTATTGAGTCCTATCTTATGTATTTTCCTTTATTGAGTCATGTGGTTCTAGTCCATTTCCCTTATTTTGCTTAATTGGGCCTTATTTCCTTAGTTATGGGCCCATAGGATTGAGTCTAGGTTATGCTCGGTCTTTTGTCCTATTGTCAGGGACATTTTGGTCATGTAAAGAGTGGTTGCCTATATATAGGCCCCATCTCTCCACTTGTACTCACTTTTTGGATATTGAAAAAAACCACTTCCTTTTACCTCTTAAATCTCTCTCTCTTACTCTCTTTCCCTCACTCTCTCTCTCACTCTCTCTCTCTCCCAAGGGGAGTTCGCCCCCACCCTCTCTCCTCCTCCCCCCCCCTCACTTACTCCAACCCCCAACCACCTCCACTACCTCACCCACCTCCATTAAGACCCTCCACTTCCCCAAGCCCCTCATTTACTCCCCTCTCTTTGTCCCAAAGCAAATCCTCCACCTCCCAACACAATCCACCACTTCCCCACACAAATCCCACCCCTCCCTAGACCCATTTCAAATTTGAACCTTCCCTCCCTTGCCTTGACCGCCCCTCAACCCCCTCCCTTGAACCAAGTTCGCCCCCACCATCTCCCTCTCACCCCTCTCTCTTGTGCACCCTCATCCTCCACCACCTTCACTAGCAGACCATATTCTCTTCAGCCCCACTTCGCCCCCCCCCCCCACCTCCATCTCCATAGCCTCCAATACCCCTCAAACACCACTCATCTTCCTCCCATAGCCAGTAGAACCACCTTCCACCACTTTCTCTCTTGGCCATTCCCTTCCCCACCACTTCATCTTCCCTTCATTCCCGCCCTGTTTCATGAAGCAGGATTACAGCACTTGCAGAGGAGGCCACGGTCATCCCTCAAAGACTCAGGAGGCGAGGCCTACATTTCTAGATTCGTCTGCAAGTCAGCTTTCAAGGCGAGGCGGTTTCATCGGCGTCTGAGCTCGGTGCTGTCCGCAACCACCATTCTTCTCCGACTGTGCAGAACTTCTCAGACCAGGAGCCAGAGTGGCAGAGAAGACTCTCCCACGACGAACCTTGAAGGAACCAGCCTTCAGGGTCTTCTACAAAGTTCTTCCTCCCCCTGTCAGCGTCCAGGAACAGAAGGCAGAATCCCGTTCGGTGTCCGAAAACCAGAGATACCAATTTTCTACCACAACCACGCCGGTCTGCCTCCTCACAGTCTGTCCCGACCACCGTTCACTTCTCTGGACATACAACTCATCTCCGACATCAGAAGACTTTCCCGTTTGTTTTGCTACAAAGTAGACTCGTATACGATTCCAACGAGTCCAGCGGTGCCAGATTTGGAGCTCAGGATCGACCGTGGGCGCTTCTGCAACCTGTTGTTTCAGACTGTGCTCGGCCAGATACCAGAGCTGCATCCATCTTCCAGTCGCCGGAGCAGTCAGCCCCCAGATCAGAACATCATCCAAAAATTCAAGCCGCACCCCTCTCCGGTTATCAATCTTTTGGCGCAAGTGTCATCAGATTCTGAGCTCGGTGGATTTATTGGCTGCATCAACATCGACTCCCTATCCAGAATTACAGAAGCTAGACAGAATCGGCGAAGCTCGGAAACTCGGTTTCCTTTGCATCTCTCCCCACCCCGCTTGGCCGGCTGAAGGCCCCTCCCTGCGTGGAGGTAGTTTTGAATGTATTAAGCATAACCCCCACCCCAAGATCACCCCTCCTGCGTGAGGAGTAGTGCTGTACCGTTTGCAATTTCAGGTCAAGCTACATCGCCGCGGCGATCGGGTGCATACCCTCGCCTCCCGGCGCGCCCTCGTCTCCGATCGGGATCGGTGTCTTCACACCGATCAGGTGAGCTTCTGATACTATCCTTAGTAGCCTTATTCCTGCTAGTTTAGTATTGCTTTGATTGCTCGTCGGTGGTGAGAAGAGGGCTCGAACTTGCATGCTAGTTTGTTAGTGTCCACCGCGGACCGTGAGTGAGTGCCACCAAGCCCCCGCCCTGCGGGCCAGCTGCCCACAAAGTTGGGTATCCTAGACTCATTTGGGGTCAGCCCTAGCATTGTAAGTCTATTAGAACAATTGGGTCCCGCCCCGGACCTTCATCATTATCTCCCGGACCCACTGGGTGAACGTGTGAATCGGGTGAGCAAAAATCGTCATCGTGAGAATCATTAAGCGCTTGTATGCTTGCGGGTCTAAGTCCTAGGGTCATCTCATCATATTTAGTGGTCTTTGGGCTGTGCCACATCAAGTGGTATCAGAGCGGTCATAGGCTTATCCTTACAAGTCTAGTCTTGGGTCACACTAAGTTTTTCTTAGGTGCACTCGCACACCCTTGCATAGCCCACCCAACTTTGCATGACCACTCGTAGTGGAACTCATTATCAAGACAATTCATAACACCATGAATCCCAATTCCCACGGTGACCGGTTCACCATGTCCTTTAGCTTCAAAGTAGTCCTACCCCACAACAAAATCACCACTGTGTTCCTTGATGAGTACCAATCGGGAAATTATGTCTCCCAAACTCTTGTGAACTCCTTATCACAAGAAGGGAAAATTGTCATCCATGGGGAATGGGTTTTCGTAGAGTTCTACGTACCTTGTGTAAGCCGCATTCCCTCCAAATCCATTACGTGGGGTAGTGGAGCATGGTGCAAAATTTGGCCCCTTGGGTCACATATTATTTTGGGAAAAGAATGGATGGAAGAACAACAAGCAATCATAGACCCCGAAGGAAAAGGGTGTCACTTGCAATCCCCGGGAGACAAGAAAAAGTTCCACTTCCAAAATTCTTATAACCAAGCCCTCTCCAAGTTTGAGCAAACCATTCAAAAGCGATCAGTTAAAGTGGAAAATGAGCCTCAAATCTCCATTGCACAAAACCAACCCGAACCCCAACATGAGCAACTCATCCCACCCACTGGTGAGCTAACCATAGAGGAGCCCCTAGCTACCTGGCTCAAGAAAGGTCCCATCTTGTACCCTTCAACCCCATGCAACCTCCCCATAGAGCAAGTTCAACTAGTGCCATGTCATTCTCGTCACACAACATATCAATCCTTTTGCTTTGTGGAAACCCTTGAAGACCTACTTAGGAGTTTGAGTTATCAAATGGGGTTGACTAGCATGTTGGCCATGGAACCCATTAAGCCCAAGTACCTTGCCTTTGCCTACTCATCCATTGGCTCCATTACATCTATTTGCACTATAGGCCAATGCACTAGTGAGCTTCTAATCTTCCTGCCAATCCCTAGGGAACTTGACCCAATGAGCCCCACAAAAAAATGCTCTCCTCTCCTCAAGGTCACACTTCCTAGTGAGTCCACACTCTTGTTGTTGCCCCTTGTCGATGAAGGTTCAACATGCATCGGGGAACGTCCTACTTGGGCCAACCTATCCAAGGACATAGAGGGATCCCTCCATAAGAGTTTCAATTTCTATGATCCTTTTGACCCCACTCAATGGAAATCCCCTCCTTCCACAAGGAAATGGATTTCAATCCCCGATGAGTTTTACACCACTCCCCTACCACAAGGAGAGGGCAATCAACCTAAGGAATCCACTTTGGTGCTTACCCCATTAGGAGACGAGTGCCCAGCCCACACTAGGGAGTGTATGCTTTGGAATGCTCAAGGTCCAGGATGGGAAGAAGCCTCATTCCCCTCAACCCAAGTCCTCCTAGATCCACATGTTCCCTTCCCACTAGCCCCTCATTACCAATCCACCTCCTGGCCCTCCTACATCTCTCCCTACCCCTCGCCCCTTTGCAAGGAGCATTACGATAAGTCCCACTGGGTTCATAATTTCCACTTCCCTATGTGTGCCAGGGACCCTAGGGCGACCACTTGGATTGAAACCCACCTCCACATCACCCACCCCTTAACCCATCTTGATCTGTTTAGCCACTCCCTATGGGCTTCCAAGTACTCCTCACCCACCACCCACTCCCTCCTACCCTCACCCACCATGTCAGGCCTAACCCACCCATTCCGAAATTCCGCCCACACTATGAGAGTCAATGCCAAGGGTGGCATCAACCTTGGAAATAAGGGAGTGACCCATCCCAAGATGTCCACCCCTTGGAACCGCTTCGATCCCCATGAGTGGAAACCCCCAAATCTCACAGATGGGACCATCTTGATAGGAATCCATGTATCAAAACCTTTTGCATCATGTGGTCAGGCTAGTCACATCATTTGTGTCATTCACACACTAGGTCCAGTGCATGATAGACTTACATTTGGACAAGTTGGTCTTCCCCCACTCTTCATCCGTATCATGCATGATAGGGCCACTTGTGGCTGCCCCGGTCCACCTAAGTGCATCAAGGTCCACATGGTTTCTAAGCATGATAGGACAATTCATGGATGCCCTGGTCCTCCTAAGTCTGTCAAAACCAATATAACACTTGATAGGGCTGAATTTGGCTGTCCAGGCCCTCCCTTCATCCCTATAGGATCATCATTCATGACAGTGCATGGTTTTAGGCCTAGAAAGCCCTCGGATCTCATTCCCCTTCCCCCACATGCTAGGGTGTCAGTCTCAGTTGAGTCCTTTGCACAGCATATCAAAGAGTTGCATGATGACATCCGCAAGCATATAGGGAAAAGTAATGAGGCTTACAAAAGACGGGCAGATGCTCACCGGCGCCACTGTGAATTCCATGTGGGAGACCCGGTGATGGTGAGGACGGAGCGGCTCCTTCCTGGGCCTGCCTCCAAGTTGAGGGCACGAGGGTCGGGACCCTTTCGAGTTCTACGATGACTTGGCAGCAATGCTTATGAGCTTGACCTACCAGAGAGCTATGGGGTACACCCTACCTTCAACGTGGCGGACCTGGTACCCTACAAAGGCCCCGCGGTGGAACCTAGTGAGGAGCTTGAGCCTTTACCCCCCCTTATGAGAGACACCCCCGGAGGGACTCCACTTTCTAGCTTGAGGGACCGACAAGAGCAGGTAGAGGCAATACTGGATGAGCAGAGTATCATTACAAAGCACAAGGTGTATCAACGCTATCTGGTTAGGTGGAAGAACCGTCCCCCGACCGAGGATGCATGGGTGAGTCGGGAGGATTTGATGCGCCTGGACCCCGACATGATGGAGCAGTACGACAGTCAGGCAGACCCATACTCAACAGGGTCGAGTTCTCCCCACCCCGGGGGATTTGATGAGGGCATCTCACGACACTCCCTCTAGTTTTGGTCGTCTACACACTCTTGATATGGATTGATCATGGTCTCCACTTGTTATCTTCATTTTCCCAGGTTCATTTTATGTATTTTCCTTTTATTGAGTCCTATCTTATGTATTTTCCTTTTTTGAGTCATGTGGTTCTAGTCCATTTCCCTTATTTTGCTTAATTGGGCCTTATTTCCTTAGTTATGGGCCCATAGGATTGAGTCTAGGTTATGCTCGGTCTTTTGTCCTATTGTCAGGGACATTTTGGTCATGTAAAGAGTGGTTGCCTATATATAGGCCCCATCTCTCCACTTGTACTCACTTTTTGGATATTGAAAAAAACCACTTCCTTTTACCTCTTAAATCTCTCTCTCTTACTCTCTTTCCCCTCACTCTCTCTCTCTCACTCTCTCTCTCTCCCAAGGGGAGTTCGCCCCCCCCCTCTCTCCTCCTCCCCCCCCCTCACTTACTCCAACCCCCAACCCCCTCCACTACCTCACCCACCTCCATTAAGACCCTCCACTTCCCCAAGCCCCTCATTTACTCCCCTCTCTTTGTCCCAAAGCAAATCCTCCACCTCCCAACACAATCCACCACTTACCCATACAAATCCCACCCCTCCCTAGACCCATTTCAAATTTGAAACTTCCCTCCCTTGCCTTGATCGCCCCTCAACCCCCTCCCTTGAACCAAGTTCGCCCCCACCATCTCCCTCTCACCCCTCTCTCTTGTGCACCCTCATCCTCCACCACCTTCACTAGCAGACCATATTCTCTTCAGCCCCACTTCGCCCCCCCCCCCACCTCCATCTCCATAGCCTCCAATACCCCTCAAACACCACTCATCTTCCTCCCATAGCCAGTAGAACCACCTTCCACCACTTTCTCTCTTGGCCATTCCCTTCCCCACCACTTCATCTTCCCTTCATTCCCGCCCTGTTTCAGGAAGCAGGATTACAGCACTTGCAGAGGAGGCCACGGTCATCCCTCAACGACTCAGGAGGCGAGGCCTACATTTCTAGATTCGTCTGCAAGTCAGCTTTCAAGGTGAGGCAGTTTCTTCGGCGTCCGAGCTCGGTGCTGTCCGCAACCACCATTCTTCTCCGACTGTGCAGAACTTCTCAGACTAGGAGCCAGAGCGGCAGAGAAGACTCTCCCACGAAGAACCTTGAATGAACCAGCCTTCAGGGTCTTCTACAAAGTTCTTCCTCCCCCTGTCAGCGTCCAGGAACAGAAGGCAGAATCCCGTTCGACATCCGACAACCAGAGATACCAATTTTCTACCACAACCATGCCGGTCTGCCTCCTCACAGTCTGTCCCGACCACCGTCCACTTATCTGGACATCCAGCTCATCTCCGACATCAGAAGACTTCCCCGTTTGTTTTGCTGCAAAGTAGACTCGTACACGATTCCAACGAGTCCAGCGGTGCCAGATTTGGAGCTCAGGAGCGACCGTGGGCGCTTCTGCAACCTGTTGTTTCAGACTGAGCTAGGCCAGAGACCAGAGCTGCATCCATCTTCCAGTCGCTGGAGCAGTCAGCCCCCAGATCAGAACGTCATCCAAAAATTCAAGCCGCACCCCTCTCCGGTTAGCAATCTTATGGCACAAGTGTCATCAGATTCTGAGCTCGGTGGATTTATTGGCTGCATCAACATCGACTCCCTATCTAGAATTACAGAAGCTAGACAGAATCGGCGAAGCTCGGAAACTCGGTTTCCTTTGCATCTCTCCCCACCCCGCTTGGCCGGCTGAAGGCCCCTCCCTGCGTGGAGGTAGTTTTGAATGTATTAAGCATAACCCCCACCCCAAGATCACCCCTCCTGCGTGAGGAGTAGTGCTGTACCATTTGCAATTTCAGGTCAAGCTACATCGCCGCGGCGATCGGGTGCATACCCTCGCCTCCCGGCGCGCCCTCGTCTCCGATCGGGATCGGTGTCTTCACACCGATCAGGTGAGCTTCTGATACTATCCTTAGTAGTCTTATTCCTGCTAGTTTAGTATTGCTTTGATTGCTCGTCGGCGGTGAGAAGAGGGCTCGAACTTGCATGCTAGTTTGTTAGTGTCCACCGCGGACCGTGAGTGAGTGCCACCAAGCCCCCGCCCTGCGGGCCAGCCGCCCACAAAGTTGGGTATCCTAGACTCATTTGGGGTTAGCCCTAGCATTGTAAGTCCATTAGAACAATTGGGTCCCACCCCGGACCTTCATCATTATCTCCCGGACCCACCTGGTGAACGTGTGAATCGGGTGAGCAAAAATCGTCATCGTGAGAATCATTGAGCGCTTGTATGCTTGCGGGTCTAAGTCCTAGGGTCATCTCATCATATTTAGTGGTCTTTGGGCTGTGCCACATCATCATTAGTCCTCCATGGAGGGATTGGGGTCCTATTTATAGGAAACCAATTTACAAAAAGTCCTCACCTTTTGGACTATTGACAAATGACCAAGGGGGGGAGGGGGCGCCCATGGGCCAAGCCCATTGAAGTGGGCCCGTTAACCCACTAAGCCACCTAATGATACTTAGACTTAGATAGATGACTCACTAACTTAGGTACTTGACTCAATAAAAGGAAAATTACATGGTTAAGACTCAAAGAAAGATATGAAAATTACATAGCTAGACTTAGAAAATCAAGATGAACACAATGGCGAGCATTGGGACCCGTGGAGAAATGGGAAGTGGTAAGCGATGTCCCCATCATACTCCCGGGGTGTAGAGAACTCGACTCTGTCGAGTAAAGATCCATCGTATGCGGAGGCAGTCACGGCGGGGTTGCCCACAAGTCTACCAAAGGTAGCTGGTCCTTTCACCAAGCGAGGTAGCGCCCATACCCTTTGCTCCAGATGACAGTGACCTATTCATACAATATCCGCTTCACTTGCTCACGCTGGCCTCTCTGGTCTGGTGGAGCTCTCTCACGGGTAGGGACTCTCGCAAGGGGTGAAACAGGCTCGATGTCCTCACTAGGTTTCACCGTGGGTCCCCTGTAGGGCACCAGGTCAGCCACATTGAATGTGGGGCTTACTCCGTATTCCTCGGGGAGGTTCAACACATAAGCATTGGTGCCGATCCACCTCAGAACCTGGAACGGACCTGATCCACGCGACCTCAGTTTGGAGACATTTCCAGGGAATAGTCTCTCGGTCCTCACCATCACAAAATCACCTGTATGGAATTCTTGGTGGCGACGGTGGGAATCGGCTAATTTTCTGTATCCCTCATTGCTCTTGTTGATGTGCTCGCGATGGGTACTATGCAGTGTCATGAATGATGATCCTCTAGAGATGAAGGGAGGGCCTGGACAACCAAATTCAGCCCTATCAAGTGTTACATTGGTTTTGACGAACTTAGGAGGACCGGGGCAACCATAAATTGACCTATCATGCTTAGATGTGATGAGGACTTTCATGGACTCAGGGGGGCCGGGGCAACCATAGGTGGATCTATCGTGCATGGTGGCGATAATTACCGGGGGACCCAGACATCCATGTGTGCTCCATTCATGCGTAAGAGCTATGATGAATGTGGGAGGACCAGCACATCCAAATGTGAGCCAGTCATGCATTGGGCCTAAAGTGTATGTGACATGTATGAGATGACTGGGCTTGTGACCCTTGTCGAATGATGTGATATGCCAAGATAGGTGCACTCGTATCCTAGAGGTGACGACCATGTGTGTGGGTATGGGGTGGTCCTTGAGCTCCCACTTATAAGGGTCGAAGGGGTCAAAGAAGGTATGTATCATGGAGTGGGGCACTTCATTGTTTCCTAGGTGTATTTCACCCATGGTCATGGTTCCCTTGGTGTGGACCGGGTCTTGGGAGAGGTGGGCTTGATCCAACATGGTTGGTTGGGGTAGGAAAAGGTTGGTGGTGAGTAAGGTGGGTGGGTATAGGAAGGGATCGAAGGGGTCATGGTAAGGGTCACCTAGGGAGAGGAACTCTAGGTCCTCATGGTCCTCACATAGTGGTGAGTCATCCTCCTCTGATCGAACAATTGGGCCGAAGTTCTTGGTGGGATGGTCGGCCATGAATGGAGGGCTTGATGTTCTACCCGAGATAAGCAACTCTAGTTTGTGGATTACATTGGGCTCATCGGGTGTAGGGAGGAATAGAAGAAGGTCACTAGTGTAGCAACCCACAGTGTAAATCGAGGAGATGGACCCGACACATAGGTGTAGGAGGTCAAGGCTCCTAGGTCGGTCGGCCACTGTGGTCAACCTGCCAGTTAACTCCATTTGCCAAAATAGACCCTTAAGGAGATCCCCTAATGTCTCCACTTGATAAGATGATTGAATGGTGGTGTGATAGGAGAGGGGCACTATAGGGAGGTTTTGTTCCATAGGAGGGCAACCATGGGCCATGATCTCTCTAATCGGGTTCTCCTTTAGCCAATGAAAAAGGGGTTCTCCTAAGATGAGCTCAGCCCCAACGAGGGAGGGTGGTGTTGGGTGAAGACCACCGTGTGAGGTTTTTTCTTCAATTTGGACATGTGTTTCCCCCACGGGTGGGATAGTGACCATGGTGTTCTCCTCTTCTAGGTTTTCGGGTGTGTGAGCCATGATGCTTTCTACACATGGGATGGGAACTTCCTGGCCTAACTCATAACATTGTGACTCGTATTCTTCTTCCCAATCGGGGGAGGCCTCATGTACCTCAATCACATTCTCATCCCTTTGGGGTGTGGAGGTTTTACTCTCCAAGGGAAATGGAAGGTCTTTTGGGGATGGGGTGATGAAAGTTGGGACATGGTGCACCCGGGTTGGTGAGGGAGTTCGAACTTGGGTTGGGTTTGGGAATGGAAGTAGTGGAGGCCTAAGTTGGGGTAGGATTGGGGTTGGTAGTGGAAGATGGGCGGGTTGAGGAGGATTGGGTTGGTTGGTCTTGGGAGGTGTGTCCCTTATGGGGGAAGATGGCGGGGTGGTGGTGGGGACCATGGAGGCTTGTGGGGTGTGGGTTTGATGGGGAATTTTGGGTTGGGTGGTGGCCGTCATGGGCCTAGGAGAAGGGGTGGACACGTTGTCCACTTGGGTTTGAAAGGTGAGGGTTAGTTGAGTGGCTTTGGGTTGGGGAGTGGTGGCCTTCATGGGGGAAACCGGGTCAATTAGGGGTCTTTTGCCCTTGGGATCGGCCGGTTGGGGAGGGATGGAAGTGGGTCGCCCTTGGATTTGGGGAGAGTTGGTGGTGGTGATCGGGGTTGGAATTATTTGGGGTGGTGGAGTTTGGGCCCTAAGGGAGGTCTTGGGTTGGCTGGGAGAGACAGGAGGAGTAGGAGTGCTCCTCGGGCTATGGTTCTCCGAGTAGGAGGGGGGAGGTCGGGGAGCGTAGATCTTCCTAAGCTCAATCTTCATCTTTTCCCATGAGCCTATCGGTTCTTGCCTCCGAATCTTTCTTAAGCTCACTATGCGTTCCCACTCCTTCTTGGCTTGTCCCCGAAGCCGCCCCTTGGCCATGCGGACTCTAGCGTGTTTATAGACCATAGTCCTATCAAAGTTTTTATCCATGGTAGCCTCCCACTTTAGGTAGGCATTAGGACTAGATCCGTCAAAACTAAGGTCCCTTTCTACAATGATTTCCAAGAGGAGGGGGTCAATCGAACCCTTGTGGAAGGTCGAGTTGTTGGGGGTTAACCAAAGAGGGGTATACATGATGATGCACTGGGTGGCTCGATGATGACTATAAATGTGAATGCACCCTAGGACCAACTTGTAGAGAGACAAGTTGTGAACTTGCTCTGATACCATTTGATGTGACACCACTAGGGGAATGCAGCAAAGAGATGAGGGCCCTCGGACCTACTATGCAAACACAATCAATTTTGAGCACGGGGTTGCGTAAATCACCGAATCGCCGTTGCACACACCAACCCGTGGTGACTCGGTAATGCTGAGTGGAGCTGGTGGATCAAGTGTTGTGACTCCTCTGTGTTGATGATGTTGACAATGTGTTTTACTTCATTGGCAACAGCTTGTTTTGATTGATTGGCAACTGTTCTTATTTTGATGAAATTGTTTTTATCAGGTTGTCTGTGTATATAATGCAGTCAGAGTCTATACTGTCGTGCACACACCCACAGGTCTACATTGCATTGCAGCATGAACATAGAGTCCATACATTTCATTGTGTAGTCTGGATAGTTGTGGGTCGACCCCCTTGTTCACATGGGTCAACTCCTCAGATTAGCATAGCCTATACACTGCATAGCATAGTCTATACACTGCACGTTCAAGTTCATAGTATATACATTGCTGCATTGCCTACACGAGGAAGTATGTACATTGGCTGTTGGCTTGCACGCTCACTCAAGTCCACACATCGTGAAGTATGCACATTGTGGCTTGCTCATTCACTCACTCAGCCCTGTCAAGTCCATACATTGGGCTACTGTTGTAAGACCCCGAGTTTCTGTACAAATATTAAATTTCGTAAATAGTAAATGTTGAATAGTGACTGTGGTAAATAGTAAATAGTAAAAATTTTGACTATCATATAAAAATTCCAAAAAATAGTAGTTAATTAGTAAAGACCATGGTAAACACTTTGGTCTTCTGTACTTGACCCTAATAAAATCATTTACATGGCTTAATCAGTGATTTAAGCCTGACTTAAAAACGCGGAAAACACTATTCATACGAAAATACAACTACCTTAGAAAAATCTGTAAAAATCACATCTGATAGAGGGTATTTTTCTTAGCAACTTTGTCTTCTGAAGTTTCATCGGTAAAAATCAGAAACACTCTCTATCGACTAAACCGTTGAACATTGGGTTAAATTATTATTTTAATCTTAAGATTGGGAGATTAACAATAAACCTCGTGATAAAATTCCATAAAAATCATATTATGAAAGAGCATGTCTTGATTAGTAATTTTGTCTTCTGGGTCCAATTCATTAAAAATCATTTAGTAACATTAAATTGAGGTCTTAGTTAACCATTCCTTAATCTTTTGGATTAGGCTTAGATTAGGCTAACCTTACCTTGAGAAACACGTGAAACCGTGTTTTGGTTGGCAGAAACACGTTGTCAACAATGCAAAGGATTTTGCGGCTCTGACCAAACCGTGTGCGAAGATTAAACACTCCTCTTCCAAACCTATAAGTAGAGGAAGCCCCCCTTAAACATCTCTTAAACACAAAAGGGTTCTTGCTGCTGTGAAGAAGCTCTGCAAGTCTACTGTTCATCTTCTTCCCCATTCATCTTTCCTTATTTCATCGGTTAAGGTAGGTAACCATGGCACAAACCTTGAATTTGATAAATGGAATGAAAGGGCATCATGTTAGCTTGTAGAAACCATGCTTTTCCATTTATTTACGTACTCAAATGCATGAATTGAAGCCTTAAACGCCGGATTTATGCTTCTGTTTCGCTGTTCCCGTGTTACAGGGATTAACGGTTCCAATCGGACCGCTTTATCTCTTAGACGGCTCAGAACTGCCCGCCCGACTTATACAAACGGCCCAATTAGAACCGCCCGCCTTGTATAAAACGGCCCAATGATAACCGTTTTACAGCCAGTAGGTTTAACGGCCCACTGTCATCCGTTTAACTTCCAGAAAACTGATTTTTTTTGCTATTTGACCCATTTAATAATGTTAATTAGTAAAAATTGACAATCCACATAAATAACAGATAATGACATGAGTAAATTTCTGTTATTTGCAATATCTATTTTGATAAATTGTTTAAAGTGAAAATCATTGAAATTCACTTGTAACTTTGGATAAATTGAATAAGTATGGTAAATAGCTAAACTTTACCATAGGTAATTTCTGTAAATTATTGTAAACCAGAAAATTACTGGCCGACTTATGGCAAGTCTTTGACCAATTAGCCGGACACTCCATCCGGTAAACTTTACATTTTTTTTACCGTAGAACATTTTTACCGTGGTAAATTACGGTTACATCATGACTATTGTTTTAACTTGATTAATTGATCGATTACCCTTGGATAATCTTCGGTCATATTTGAGCCCGGAATTGATCAATGGACATTAAACTGAAATTGGTTGGTTTAATTGTTATTGGCAACCAGGTAACTATTTTGCATAAATTATCTTATAATTAGACATTATCGTTATGCTTAATACGGATTCTCTTGAACCGTATTTCTTAAAATACGACCCGAATGGTTCGTATATTCGTTCTTCGGAACTTACTTCTCTCTCTCGAACGGCTTACTGTCAACCGTTCATTCTTGGCCCCGTGACTCGTTACTCATGTGAGTACGGCCCGGTGTTTGCCGTACGACTACCTTGTTTTGGGTTTTTCATCGTGGTTATACTCTTGAATCAAAGGAGGCGAGTGTCGTCCTTTACATTTTGTACCCGACAGAAATTCATCTGATTATATTGGCCATAATTGACTATGTCTAGACGGGGGATCGGTGATCCAATTGAAATGAAATGCCAACGCATCATACGGGCCCGGTCTGGTCCTGGGGAGAGCGCCCGAAAAGATATTGAGCCCATTGGGATGTTTATGACAGGGTGAGGCATTGCACCCGAATACTTGACTTGACATGTTACGTCTATGACAAACTCTTGTTACTTGACTCGTGCGTATTTACTTGGTTACATGTGTAACATACTTGCTGGCCAAATTATCTACTGTTACTTTACTTGTTCATTACTTGGTAAATTGTTATATTTCTTGACCTTACAAGATATCTTTTACATTGTTTCTTTTATCGTATCGTCATTCTTTATTTACTGCATTTCATATAAATTGGAAATCAATGGTTAATTACGTAAACCTGTTTGTGGCTATCTACTGAGCGCGTTTAGCTCACCCCTACTTTTTCCCTCTTTCCAGGTGATGAACTTGTCGGGAATGGACTGGAGTGATATCGAGAGATAGTTTTAGTTTATTGAGTCAGTTTGTACCCTTAGTATTAGTGAGAGATTGTTCTAGTATTTTGCTTATTATTTGGATGTAGTTGTTCTACCCAGTGTACTCAACTTTATTATCAATAAAACTCTGATTATTATCCTTTCCAACCTTTTGTGCAATGGTTTGTAATGGTTCGGAATTATTGCTCGCTTGCCCCTAACCGTACGTCCCGAGATTCCGCATCGGGGCGTGACAGTTTAGTTGGTATCAGAGCCTAGGTCAATTTGTCCTAGATATTTCACTTTAATGTTATAGGTTTATTGGTTATAGGCTTAAGAAAACAACCTTGTGAGAATTGGGTAGAAATTTGGGTTAAGTTATTTAACCATAATCATGTTCTTCTTATCTAGTTCTTCTCTTCTCATCTAAGAAGTTCTTCTCTCATAAATAATCTGAGTAACTATTTTATATAGGCACTTAACTAGAAATGGCAGCCAATCGTGCTGAGATGAGGAATTTACAGCGTACAGTTCAAGGACTTACGCAAGCCTTGAATGCACTGGCTCAGGCAGGAGCTGGAGCTGGAGCGGCACCTCATGGCGCAGCTCATGGCACTGGTGATTTATATCGAAATTTTCGAGGAATGAACCCGCCTAGATTCGCTGGTTCAACTGATCCCGATGAAGCTGAGAATTGGCTCGACGAGATGGCAAGAATTTTTGAGGTCATGCAATGCACTGACCAAGAACGTGTTCTTTTATCCGTTTTCCAACTGGAACGTGATGCACGTGCTTGGTGGGAGTCTGTTAAGCCGACTCTCGGAGATCAACAAGTCTTGTGGGAGGAATTCGAGGAATATTTCAATGATAAATATTTTTCTGACCGCGTGCAAGAAAAGAAGGGAGCAGAATTCACAGCTTTGAAGCAGCGAAGTTTATCGGTATCAGAATATGAGGCTCAATTTTCACAACTCTCTCGTTATGCAAGACATCTTATTTCGACTGAGAGAATGAAGGCGAAGCGTTTCCTCAATGGTCTTCGACTTCATTATATCAATCAACTTGCACCACTGGAAATTTCTACATATTCTGAGATGGTAAGAAAGGCACAAATATTAGAAGATACTTTGGAAATGACTGAAAGGATTCGTGGTCAAGGTAACAAGAAAGAGCAACCGAAGGCACTCAAGAATGTTAAACCTGGATTTGGCACTGACCCGAGCAAGAAAAGACCCTTTACTAGTTCTGGTTCAAGTTCTGGTTCTGGTTCGTGGAGAGGCAAAATGCCGCGACAAGAAGACAAGAAACCTGATTCTATGATTCCATTCAAGGGCGTATGCCGATATTGTGATCGTCCTGGTCACAAGATGGAAGATTGTTGGCGCAAGCTAGGTGCATGTCTGCGGTGTGGAAGCAAAGAGCACCGTATACCCAACTGTCCTTTATTATCGGAACAAGCTATCCCGGCAGAACCTCTGAATTTCAAGAAGCCTCAAGGCAGGCTCCAGGCTCTTCATGCAAAGGAAAAAGATATCGCCGAGGATGGTGGACTCGTCGAAGGTACTCTTGTTATATTCGACTTGCCAGCTTTTGTTCTAATTGATACTGGTGCAACACATTCTTTTATTTCACGAAGATTTGCTAAATCTTTAGCTATGGCACCTGTTTTGTTGAGTTCTCCGTTAGAAATATCAACCCCTATTGGTTCTAAATCAGCAATTCAGCATTACTATCCTTCTAGTAAGGTTATGGTGAATGATCAGAATTTTCCAGCTGATTTGATTTGTATGGACATGAAGGATTACGATGTAATCCTAGGAGCGGATTGGTTGGCTCGGTATGAGGCCAATGTTCATTGTAGTTCTTGTTCCGTGTCTTTTTCTAGACACCCCGGATTATCCTTCAAGGGAGTGAAACACTCTAGTTCTATCTCTCTTATCTCGACTCTTCGTGCTGATAAGTTATTGAGGCGTGGATGCGAAGCTTTTCTGGCTTTTGTTCATGCGTCCCCTGAACAGCAGATCGAGATTAAGGACATTTCTATTGTCCGAGAATTTCCGGACGTATTTCCAGAGGAGTTACCAGGACTTCCGCCTCTGCGTGAAGTTACATTCTCTATTGATCTTATTCCTGGATCGTCTCCTGTTTCTAAAGCCCCTTATCGCATGTCTCCTGCGGAATTACGGGAATTGAAGCAGCAATTGTTGGAATTACTCGAGAAGGGTTTTATTCGCCCGAGTGTTTCCCCTTGGGGAGCTCCTGTATTGTTTGTTCGGAAGAAAGATGGTTCGATGAGATTATGCATCGATTATCGGCAACTTAACCAGTTGACTGTCAAGAACAAGTATCCTTTGCCAAGGATTGATGAGTTATTTGACCAGATTACTAGAGCTTCTTATTTTTCTAAGATCGATCTTCGATCTGGATATCACCAGTTACGGATTAAAGAAGAGGATATTTATAAATCAGCTTTCCGTAGCCGGTATGGCCATTATGAGTTTGTCGTTATGCCTTTTGGGTTAACGAATGCACCGGCAGCTTTCATGCAGTTAATGAACAGTGTGTTCCGACCCTACCTTGATCAATGGGTTGTGGTATTCATAGATGATATTTTGATATATTCCAAGAGTGAAAGAGAACATGCCGAGCATCTGAGGATGTCTTTGCAATTATTGAGAGATCACCAATTATATGCTAAGTTGAGCAAGTGTGATTTCTGGTTACAAGAGGTGTCTTTTCTAGGACATATTATTACCAAGGATGGTATTTCTGTAGATCCATCGAAGGTGGAAGCAGTAAAGAATTGGGAACAACCTACCAGTGTTACTGAAGTGAGGAGTTTTCTTGGCCTGGCTGGTTACTATCGAAGGTTTATTCAAGATTTCTCTAAGATTGCGGTACCTCTGACAAAGTTAACCCGCAAAGAGATTAAGTTTGAGTGGTCAATTGAATGCCAACGGAGTTTTCAGACTCTGAAGGATTGTCTGACTACTGCCCCTATTTTAACCTTACCTTCTGGTGAGGGTGGTTTCGTGGTTTACACTGATGCTTCTGGTATTGGCTTAGGCTGTGTGCTTATGCAGCACGGCAAGGTGATTGCCTATTCTTCTAGGCAGCTAAGAAAGCATGAAGTTAATTATCCAGTTCATGATTTGGAATTGGCAGCCGTGGTATTTGCTTTGAAGATTTGGAGGCACTACTTATATGGTGAATCATTTACGGTATTTTCAGATCACAAAAGTCTGAAATACTTATTTTCTCAAAAGGAATTGAACATGAGACAAAGAAGATGGTTGGAGTATATAAAGGATTTCGACTTTTCTATTAAGTATCACCCGGGCAAAGGCAATGTGGTTGCTGATGCTTTAAGTCGGAAGCCTGTGGCTAAGATATCTAGTCTTATGTTACAAGAATGGAAATTACTGGAGCAAATGGCTAGTCTGGATATCAATATTGATAATGACCGGATATTGATTTCCCAGTTGCAACTGAAGCCCGAATTGTTGGTAGAAATCAAGTTATTGCAAGATATTGATCCCGAGCTAGTCGAGATTAAGGAAAGCTTGAGTAGCAGACCTGATTTCTCGATAGCCGATGATGGAAGATTATTATTTCAAGGTAGAACTTGTGTACCGAATGAGGCTAATATAAAGAATCGGATTCTTGAAGAAGCCCATAGATCCAAATATACTATCCATCCGGGAGGCACTAAAATGTTCAAGGATTTGAAAAGGTCATTTTGGTGGCCGAACATGAAAAGGGAAATTACAAATTTCGTGAGTACATGTCTTGTTTGTCAACAAGTAAAGGCCGAGCATTTCAGACCGGCAGGTAAATTGAAACCACTTGATATACCCCAATGGAAGTGGGAGAGTATTGGCATGGATTTCATTATGGGTCTTCCTAAGACTCGAGGTGGTTATGATGCTATATGGGTAATTGTGGATCGACTGACTAAATCCGCACATTTCTTATCTATTAAGTCCAAGTGGACAGTTGATGTGCTGGCAGCATTATATTTAAAGGAAGTGGTTAGGATTCATGGTATCCCAGTCAACATTATATCCGATAGAGATCCGAGATTTACTTCTCATTTTTGGAAAGGATTGCAAGAATCTCTTGGTACCCGTCTGAATTTTAGCACTGCATTTCATCCGCAAACAGATGGACAGACCGAGAGAACTAATCAAATAGTGGAAGATATGTTGAGAGCTTGTATGATCGACTTCGGTGGAAGTTGGAGCGATCATTTAGCATTGATAGAATTCGCCTACAACAATAGTTATCAATCCAGCATACAAATGACACCTTTCGAGGCTTTGTATGGAAGGAGCTGTCGTTCTCCATTATGTTGGGATGAGGTTGGCGAGAAGCAATGGCTTGGACCGGATCTTATCTCGGAGTCATCACAAAATATTAGTATTATCCGAGACCGATTACTTGTGGCTCAATCGAGGCAAAAGAGCTATGCTGATAATAGAAGAAGAGATTTGGAATTTCAAATTGGCGAGCATGTGTTCTTAAAAGTCTCTCCTTCAAGAGGTATTCGTCGATTCGGTATTCATGGCAAGTTAAGCCCAAGGTATATTGGTCCATTTGAGATCCTTGATCGAGTGGGTGAAGTCGCCTATAGATTGGCCTTACCTCCTCAATTATCTGGTGTACATAACGTATTCCATGTATCTATGCTTCGGAAATACGTGTACGACCCTAGTCACATCATTCAACATGTGGACTTTGAATTTAAGAAGGATCTATCTTATGAAGAAAGACCAGTGAAGGTTCTGGATCGGAAAGAGCAACAACTTCGAAATCGTTCCATACCGATGGTTAAAATCCAATGGAGTCGGCGTGGAATAGAGGAAGCTACATGGGAATCCGAGGACGCCATACGGAAGCGTTATCCCGATCTATTCTAGGTAAGCTATTTTTTCCTTACTATATTTTGGTCCAGTGAATTTGGAGGACCAAATTCTTTAAGTGGGGGAGGGTGTAAGACCCCGAGTTTCTGTACAAATATTAAATTTCGTAAATAGTAAATGTTGAATAGTGACTGTGGTAAATAGTAAATAGTAAAAATTTTGACTATCATATAAAAATTCCAAAAAATAATAGTTAATTAGTAAAGACCATGGTAAACACTTTGGTCTTCTGTACTTGACCCTAATAAAATCATTTACATGGCTTAATCAGTGATTTAAGCCTGACTTAAAAACGCGGAAAACACTATTCATACGAAAATACAACTACCTTAGAAAAATCTGTAAAAACCACATCTGATAGAGGGTATTTTTCTTAGCAACTTTGTCTTCTGAAGTTTCATCGGCAAAAATCAGAAACTCTCTCTATCGACTAAACCGTTGAACATTGGGTTAAATTATTATTTTAATCTTAAGATTGGGAGATTAACAATAAACCTCGTGATAAAATTCCATAAAAATCATATTATGAAAGAGCATGTCTTGATTAGTAATTTTGTCTTCTGGGTCTAATTCATTAAAAATCATTTAGTAACATTAAATTGAGGTCTTAGTTAACCATTCCTTAATCTTTTGGATTAGGCTTAGATTAGGCTAACCTTACCTTGAGAAATACGTGAAACCGTGTTTTGGTTGGCAGAAACACGTTGTCAACAATGCAAAGGATTTTGCGGCTCTGACCAAATCGTGTGTGAAGATTAAACACTCCTCTTCCAAACCTATAAGTAGAGGAAGCCCCCCTTAAACATCTCTTAAACACAAAAGGGTTCTTGCTGCTGTGAAGAAGCTCTGCAAGTCTACTGTTCATTTTCTTCCCCATTCATCTTTCCTTATTTCATCGGTTAAGGTAGGTAACCATGGCACAAACCTTGAATTTGATAAATGGAATGAAAGGGCATCATGTTAGCTTGTAGAAACCATGCTTTTCCATTTATTTACGTACTCAAATGCATGAATTGAAGCCTTAAACGCCGGATTTATGCTTCTGTTTCGCTGTTCCCGTGTTACAGGGATTAACGGTTCCAATCGGACCGCTTTATCTCTTAGACGGCTCAGAACTGCCCGCCCGACTTATACAAACGGCCCAATTAGAACCGCCCGCCTTGTATAAAACGGCCCAATGATAACCGTTTTACAGCCAGTAGGTTTAACGGCCCACTGTCATCCGTTTAACTTCCAGAAAACTGATTTTTTTTGCTATTTGACCCATTTAATAATGTTAATTAGTAAAAATTGACAATCCACATAAATAACAGATAATGACATGAGTAAATTTCTGTTATTTGCAATATCTATTTTGATAAATTGTTTAAAGTGAAAATCATTAAAATTCACTTGTAACTTTGGATAAATTGAATAAGTATGGTAAATAGCTAAACTTTACCATAGGTAATTTCTGTAAATTACTGTAAACCAGAAAATTACTGGCCGACTTATGGCAAGTCTTTGACCAATTAGCCGGACACTCCATCCGGTAAACTTTACATTTTTTTTTACCGTAGAACATTTTTACCGTGGTAAATTACGGTTACATCATGACTATTGTTTTAACTTGATTAATTGATCGATTACCCTTGGATAATCTTCGGTCATATTTGAGCCCGAAATTGATCAATGGACATTAAACTGAAATTGGTTGGTTTAATTGTTATTGGCAACCCGGTAACTATTTTGCATAAATTATCTTATAATTAGACATTATCGTTATGCTTAATACGGATTCTCTTGAACCGTATTTCTTAAAATACGACCCGAATGGTTCGTATATTCGTTCTTCGGAACTTACTTCTCTCTCTCGAACGGCTTACTGTCAACCGTTCATTCTTGGCCCCGTGACTCGTTACTTATGTGAGTACGGCCCGGTGTTTGCCGTACGACTACCTTGTTTTGGGTTTTTCATCGTGGTTATACTCTTGAATCAAAGGAGGCGAGTGTCGTCCTTTACATCTTGTACCCGACAGAAATTCATCTGATTATATTGGCCATAATTGACTATGTCTAGACGGGGGATCGGTGATCCAATTGAAATGAAATGCCAACGCATCATAAGGGCCCGGTCTGGTCCTGGGGAGAGCGCCCGAAAAGATATTGAGCCCATTGGGATGTTTATGACAGGGTGAGGCATTGCACCCGAATACTTGACTTGACATGTTACGTCTATGACAAACTCTTGTTACTTGACTCGTGCGTATTTACTTGGTTACATGTGTAACATACTTGCTGGCCAAATTATCTACTGTTACTTTACTTGTTCATTACTTGGTAAATTGTTATATTTCTTGACCTTGCAAGATATCTTTTACATTGTTTCTTTTATCGTATCGTCATTCTTTATTTACTGCATTTCATATAAATTGGAAATCAATGGTTAATTACGTAAACCTGTTTGTGGTTATCTACTGAGCGCATTTAGCTCACTCCTACTTTTCCCCTCTTTCCAGGTGATGAACTTGTCGGGAATGGACTGGAGTGATATCGAGAGATAGTTTTAGTTTATTGAGTCAGTTTGTACCCTTAGTATTAGTGAGAGATTGTTCTAGTATTTTACTTATTATTTGGATGTAGTGGTTCTACCCAGTGTACTCAACTTTATTATCAATAAAACTCTGATTATTATCCTTTCCAACCTTTTGTGCAATGGTTTGCAATGGTTCGGAATTATTGCTCGCTTGCCCCTAACCGTACGTCCCGAGATTCCGCATCGGGGCGTGACAACTGTGCAAGTCCATACATTGGCCTTCAGGCTTGCAAGTCTATACATTGCATGTCGATTGCAATGTCTGTACAGAGTTCAGTGAGTTCAAAGTGTCCATAGTCTACACATTCATTCACTGTTCATGTTGCATCAAGTTCAAAGTCCATACATTGGACTGTAGCATGCACGAAGCTAAGTCTATACGTTGGATGCTGAATGCTCTTCAAAGTATGTACAGCCGTTGTCCTCTTATGTGAAGTCTACACATTGGGGCAAAGTCTGTACACTGCATTCGCCTTCACAAGTATATACAATGCATTTCATATTCAAAGTGTGTACAGGGTTTAGACTTAGACTGATAATTTATTCT
The DNA here is from genome assembly GCA_022559845.1 of Amorphophallus konjac. NCBI lineage: Eukaryota > Viridiplantae > Streptophyta > Magnoliopsida > Alismatales > Araceae > Amorphophallus > Amorphophallus konjac. The sequence goes on along the minus strand of CM040121.1, from coordinate 236,183,570 downwards.
CTATCTGACAGGCACCCTTCGTGAAGCCTAATGAAGGCACGTGATCCGAGAATAAGGGGAGTGCCCAGATGAAGACACATGTACTGACAGCCTGCTGGATGCTGCCACGTGGTCCGAATTCTTAGAGCGGGAAATGTGGAAGCCACACGCCCCTTATCCACCTGCTGATAGTATATAATGAAGCCTTCATCTTCAGATGGAGGCAGATCAACTGAAGAGAGGAAAAGTATATACATCCAGTCTGAGAGCAGCAGAGAGCCTTCGATCCACAGAGAGAAGAAGAAAAAGAAAGAAGAAGAATCAGGAAGAAGAAAAGAAAAGAAGAGCAGAGAGTGAGAGATTAGCAGTAGAAGAAGAGAAAGAAGAAGAAGAAGAGAAAGAAAGAGAGACAGTGAGATCAAGAGAAGAAGAGTGAAGTCTGAAGATCTGTTTACTGGACCGTGGATCAAATCCAGGCCAGTCTGCTCTGTTGAGAGCTATATTGTGTTTTTCATTTATAGCTTTCTGTTGCTGTCTTGTCTATCTTATGTTTTCATTTTAAACCTTTTATCAAGCTGTTCGTCAGCAGTACAAGCTGTAATGCACATCGGCGAGGTGGATACCTCGGACGGGTTAAGCTGTAGTCCCCAGCGGATGGCAAGCTGTGTTGCCCAGCGGTTGTATGGCAAGCTATGATGCCCAGCTGTTCAAGCTGTGAGTCAGCAGAAGCCACACTCGGGTTGAGTGTGGGGTGGATGTAGGTCTGCTGGACCGAACCACCTAAAAACCCATTGAGCAGTGGTTTGAATTCTTTGTGTGTTTGGCGCTAGATGAATGCATAGGGTCGAGATAGGTTGATCTTCTATATGTGTTCATTTCATTGATGCGCACACTATATGCTTGACAGTGGTATTGTGTGTTTGCTTGATATGTCTAATTACTGCCCACATTAGATGTTTGCTAGGAGCACTCTTCATATTTGTCTACTGGTTCAGTAGATGACTGGAGTAGTTTTTCCTCAGTTAGTCTTAGTGCTTTTATTTCACAGTTCTGAGCACTTGAATTTTAATTGGGCGAAAGTTTTTTAAAGGGTATTCATTCACCCCCCTCTGAATACATAGCACCGAACCCAACACTTGGTATTCACCCCCCCCTCTAGATCCACATTCTGTGGTGAAAGAGCCTTCCATCTAACTCCAACATCAAGACCCTGGCTGGTCGAGGGCCAGTAGGGCTAAGGTTGCCCTCCCGAGGGTACGATGCCCACAACTAAGGGGCTGGCCGGGTGCCAAGTGAGGCACTGGGTTATTCCCTCTCACAAACCACAGTGACCGCACGGAAGTGGAGCACTCCGGGGTCGGGCGCTCTCTCTCGCTTCCAACGGAGCAATTTCACGAATATTAAAGGAACAAGTACTGATAATGGGAGCAAGGGCTAGAGCTTACCTGGTTGGTTTGAAGAAACCAACCCCGTTCAGAGACGATGGGCGAGCGGGGAAGTGTGGGTTCCCCGCACACTGCGTCGATGTAGCTTGAGTCCTGCTAAATAGTACATGCACTACACCTCACGCAGGAGGGTGGATTTCGGGGTGGGGAAATGGGCTTAGACACAAACACTACCTCCACACAGGGAGGGGCGGTAAGCCGGCCAGGCGGGAAGGAAAGAGGGTTAGAACCGGAGCTGATAAGCCTCTTCGGGGTTCTGCCCGCCAGATTTTCCTGCTTATAGGTACTCGCTGTCGGTGCTGTTGCAATCGCTCCCGGAGTTGAAAGTGGACGAGACTAGCGCCAAAATGTCGGGGACTGACCCAGGATGAAGCCTGAATTTTACTGGCACCAGATGTCGTAGTCGCTGGCCAGGAAAGTCGCTGGACCGGCCCTGCTTTGCTCTACTTCGGACTGAGTTCTGGTTGTGATAGTAGGTTGGCGATGGCGTCACGATCGTTCCCATGATCCAATTGGAGCAGGACTGGGATGGTTACGAGCATGCCCGCATCCTCTTCGATCAGAAAGAATGAACGGCACCGGCGGAGGTCGGGGTCGAGAGTAGCAGCCTGAGAAGTGGGAAGGTATCGGGGCAGACCCTGACTGACCTGGACGGCGTCCCGGTGGTAGAAAAATTCGTACAAATAGTTCCGAACTTCAAATGATGCCCCGCTCGCTGGGTTGGATAGGGGACCGGTGGAGGATCGTCCCGGCCAAGTGGCGAGCCAAGGTGTGGCCGCAGGAGCTTCTGAAAGTTGCTACTGGTTGTAGTCTGGACCAGGTCTGCGCAGTCTGGGAGAAAGGTTCTCCCAGTCAGCCCCGAATTCGGAATGGAGCGGGACCAGCTCGCCTGCTAAGCCGTCTGGAAGACCTTTCCGGCAATGTATGGTACACTCCCAGGGATGCCGGGATGTGAGCGTGGTCGGCGCTACAACAGGCGGGCAGAACTGTGGATCTGCAGTTCCTATCTAGAAGGTATAGGGTGGGGTGAGTGGAGAGGGTTTTGGGTGGAGGGTCTAATGGTTTTGGGAGGGGGTGAGGCTGCTGACGGAGGGCTGGAGCTTGGGGAGGGGAGGGTCGATGGTGGTGGTTGGTGGTAGCAGGGTGGGAGAGAGGGGGCGGATCTGGTGAGGGGAGTGGATGGGGAGGTGGGGGCGCAAATGGGCTTGGGGGAATGGGGAGGGTTTCCTTTGGATTTGAGGGGTGGGTTAATGGAGGGGTTAATGGGGGGCCTAGGGAATGGGAAGTGTTGCCTTGGGGAAGGGAAGGGGTGCTTGGGAGAAGGGATTCTCCCTTGGGAAAATGAAAGGTTGTATGGGGAAGGGGAAAGGTTGCTTAGGAGAATGGAGAGGTGCCTAGGAGAGGGGAATTCCACCTAGGGGTTGGAGGGGAATTGAATGAGTGTATGGGGAAGGGAAAGGGGCCTTAATGAAAGGTGAATGGGGAGGAGAGAGAGAGAATTTTGAAATTGGGGGTGGGGAGGAGAGAGAATGAGGTTCGCCCCCTTTAGAAAGAGAGAGAGAGAGAGAGAGAGAGCTAGAGAGAGAAGGAGGCACAATTCTTGTGGATACTTTTCACTCAATAATTCATTAGTCCTCCATGGAGGGATTGGGGTCCTATTTATAGGAAACCCTCAATTTACAAAAAGTCTGCACCTTTTGGACTATTGACAAATGACCATGGGGGGAAGGGGGCGCCCATGGGCCAAGCCCATTGAAGTGGGCCCGTTAACCCACTAGGCCACCTAATGATACTTAGACTTAGATAGATGACTCACTAACTTAGGTACTTGACTCAATAAAAGGAAAATTACATGGTTAAGACTCAAAGAAATATATGAAAATTACATAGCTAGACTCAGAAAGTCAAGATGAACACAATGGCGAGCATCGAGACCCTTGGAGAAATGGGAAGTGGTAAGCGATGTCCCCATCATCAACCATTGTCCTTTGTTTAGTCTCTCTTTTGTACCTTTTCGGTCTTTCTACTTGGGCTTTGATGAGAGGCTAGCTCCCACGCTCATTATTGTTGTCATTTCTTATCCTCTTTCTTGTTTGTAGTAGCTTCGGAAATCCATGCCATAGATGCGTCAATCACTCTCGAGTTGGGGGTGGAATGGCCGACTACCCCCCAACCTCCAGAACCTTTCGCTGGAGTGGAGATTGCTGACTTGCTGATCCGATCGTTAGAGAGTCACCTCAAATGTTATCCTATCCCGATGGTTGATGTCATCCGAGTAAAGTTGATGGGCCATACAACATGCTATCATGTTCTCAGCTTTCCCCGTGAGCCATGGATGGTCACTCTTCAGTGAGTATGGACTGAGTTCGTGCGCCTGCAGGCCTTGCGGGAACAACGAGCTAAAAATTTCAAAGCCATCCAGAAAGAAGAGGCTAGACTGGGAGCACTTGTGGCATCTTTAAGGGAGCGGACTGCCCAGGTAGAAGCTGCACATGCTTAAAGTAGGGAGGCTCTGCTTTGGGTAGAGAGCTTGAAGTAGGAAGCTGAGGTCCTAATGAAAGTAGCAGAGGAACGCCTGGAGGCGGCACGGGCTTCAGAGGCCGTAGCTGATCAAGCGGAAGCGAAAGCCCAGTAGAGCAACCGTGACATTTTGGCCATTCAGGCCGAAATATTTGTATGTCAGACTCATATAAATGAGCTGAAAAGCAAGCTGTAGTTATCCTTGCTTTGTAATTCTGATGGTTACTCTGGGGGCTTGTCCTGGGCTCCTCCCGCTTTTGAATGAAATACCAATTTGATGTACTCAGCTTCTTGTTTGGTCGCCCCCTTCTCTTTCTTCTCTTCTCCCCCTCTCTTTTTTTGAATACTGAAAAGGGGCGAGTTGACTAGACTTAACGGGTCTGGGAATCAGAGGCTGGAAGCCAGCTCGAGGGGGTGTGCTGGCTTAAATTTATAGTCCTGGGTACTGGAAATGGGATGCCAACCCACACGAGTGTGTTGACTTGAATAACTGGAATTTGGGAACCGGAAGCCAACCCATGAGGGTGTACTAACTTATATGATTGGAGGCTGGAACTGGGAATTGGAGGCCAACACGAGAGGGTATATTGGCTCAAATGGTTGGAGGCTTGAAACTAGAAGCCAACCCATGAGGGTGTATTGGCTTAAATGATTGGAGGTTGGGAACTGGGAACTGGAAGCCGACCCGAGAGGTTATATTGGCTTAAATGGCTAGAGGCTGGGAACTGGAAGCCAACCCGTGAGGGTGTATTAGCTTAAATGATTGGAGGCTGGGAACTAGAAGCCGACCCAAGACGGTAAATTGGCTTAAATGGCTGGAGGTTGGGAACTGGAAGCCAACCCATGAGGGTGTATTGGCTTAAATGATTGGAGGCTAGAAATTGGGAATTGGAAGCTGACCCGAGAGGGTATATGATGGGGACATCGAGGCAAGACCGTACGCATTTTGTTTGCATTTATGTCTTTTCATATTTGTATGTATACCCTTGTGATATATGGGTACCCAATTATAGGTCTTAGTGAGTTTATTTGCAAAAGGCCATTGGGTTTCTTTGCAAAAGTGCATGTAGGCCCTGCAGGGGCCCCCTCCCTCCTCCTTATTTGTCCACTTGGACTCCCGGGCCCAAGGGGGCTGGTCCATGGTCCAACCTTGGACTTGGACCTAGATTTAATTAAAGAAGACAAATCAAAATTGTCTTCTTTATGGGGGGGGGGGGGGCGAACCATATAGTTTAATGGAATTTTATTGTGTGTTTTTTTGACCAATGTCCAACCCCTTGTATGCCCCATCCGTAACCCCAGATTTGGAGTCATGTGGGTCAATTAGGTAGAACTATATATGGCTTGTATTTTCATTTTATGTGAATTAATGATAGAAAAATTTGTGAAGCTTGAGGCTAGCTGCGCCCCAGCCCTCTCTCCTCTGGTTCTCCTCTTCCCAAAACCCCATTCTAGAGTGGTACCATCTCTATCACCTCCCCTCTATCTCCGGTGATCGTCGGTGCCGCCGCCGCCGCCGTTCGTGCCGCCCTCGAGCCGCCGCGAATCCGACTTCGGTTTTCTGTCCCGCTAGACAGAGGTATCTTCACGAAAATCCTGCTATCCGCCATAGCCTCTTCATGGATTGAAATATTTATGGTGTGTTCGTACCTTCTATTCCCTCCTCCAAAAAAAATTTCAGGTCCAAAATCCATCTTTTGTTATTTAAATTTCGGTCTTTAATCATTCCCAGATCTGTCCTGTCTCTATCTACAGTGACAGCAGCCCTGTGTTCCCACCTCCGGTCATCTTTTTGATTTGTCCAAACCCTCCCAAGTTTACTGGGAGTTCTGTACATCACCCCCTACATCCACAAATTTTCTTAATTTTTTATCCGCCTTCTATCTATTTTTAAAAATTCGTGTTCTTCCTCAGCTACAGTGTTGTCAGCCAGATTCCAGATCCGACCCACTGCTTGTGCAAAAATCATAGAAATTCGTAGCCTTCCCCGAATCCAGATCCAAAAATAGTCCTGGTTTCGTAGCTTGATTTTACACAACTATTCTGAAGAACACAACCCCAGATACGGATGTCTACCTCGCAGTCAAAGGCAATCTACAGGAACGTTCCCTGCTGACCTGAGATTTCAGGAATTGTACAACAGGAACTTGGAAATTCCATAAGTCCTGATCCGTGCAGATCCAGGCCAGATCTCCAGACCTAGATTGAAGGATTTGAAGTTAGCTTTCCAACGGCTCCAGTCTCGTGTCGATCCGACATCGGGGCTGATTACAGCGCCCGTTCTCGCCGAGACGCGCGCTGAAAACCAGAAGTTGCAGCCAGTGGTCAGTTATTCCGACCGGTGCCGATCGGAGCCGCCCGGCCTCCGGCCGGCGAACCAGCGCGCCCCCACTCCAGGGAGCGCCCTTCCAGGCATCCTCCACTACAGCGGTGCCACCGGGTCCCACACGGCCCCTCCGGATAGCACGTGGGCCCCACCGTCACGTGTTCGGGTGTTGCCGAAACAGCGCGAGAAGCCGCCCGTCAACCCGAATTCGGTCCTCCCGGACCCCATTGTGTAGCCCTTTACCTCCCTACGTGGAGTGGACAGCGATTTGTATTGCTGTAATCTCCGTGTATTAATGTTCCGGGAGTACGAGTTTCGGCCGGGTCCGTCGTCCCCACGCCGAGCGCGTGGAGGTATCGCATTCGCTCCCTTACTTGGCATTTTGCTTACTTCATATATATTTGTTTATGCCGCTGCTAGAAAGCATGTGTAGGGATATCTAGCTCGCTTTATCTATTCATTACCGCTGCTGCGAGAGAGTGCGAGACCGTCCCGTGACCCGATCCGGGCACACGAGAGAGCCGATCACCCTAGCTCACTGTCGATTTCTCAACCGTGCACGTCCGACGCTTCCCTCGTTAAGGGACAACCGCGAGCTTGTCGTGTCCGTGGTCCCGTCCCGCATCAATTTGGTATCAGAGCATGGTTGAGTCTAGGGTGTCAAAAAAAATGTCATTTACGTCTAACCATTAGTCATTGTCTAAGTCGTGTTTAGGGGCATCATTGTTTTGAAATTAAAAAAAAGTGTCTTTTTACATTTACATCCCTTTACTCGGTATATCAAAAGGCGTTGTCCGAACGTTAGGCTACGCCTATCGGGAAGGCCGCACACTTGCGCGAGTGATCTTTGGATCGGTTAACTCCGCCACGTACCGAGTCTTGGTTTACGTCTAGGGTCCTTAGTGAGCATGCATTCCGAACTTGCATAGTCGGTCTAGTGTCTTGTCACCGTGCGTATGCATGTCCATGTCCGCTACCCATGGCCGTTCTCCAAGACCACACATCCGAGTGGTCAACCTTTGTGGCCAAAGTCAATGTCCTCATGGACCGAGCCCTTGGTTTTACCCCTCTCACTATGAAAGTCGCTCTACCCAACGGGTCCACAACGAAACTCCACTTCACTGATAGGGAGTCGGATAATTGGATTTCTCTTGACATCGTGGAGTCTCTCTCCAAGACAGGCGAGATTGTCCGCGATGGTGATTTTGCTTGTGTTGAGTTCTATAAGAGGATCGGCTCTGTTCTCTACACCGATGGCGCATGGTGTAGGATCGGCACACTTGCTGGTTCATGCATCATGTTAGGACAAACGTGGTTAGAAGAACGAAGAGCCAATCTTGACTGGGGCAAGAGGACTTGCACCTTATACCCACCTTACCTACCCAGCAAGATCACCCTCACATGTCCAGCCACCCAACCCCGGCGGTCCACTCCACATTCGGAACCATTATGCTTGGAGCCGTCTCACCCCGAGCCACCCGTGTGTCACCACGGAGATTCTTCTACTCCTCCCGATGCCGGTCGAGTCCGACTTCATTCCCTTTTGCCCAAGGGAGGAGTCCTATTTTCTACACATGTCCGTCGTCCCACCGATCATAATGTATGGCGGTGATTATGAATTCCAAACTTGGGACCATGTCATATTGGAACCCACCTCACGGGGTCATACCTTCTTCGACCCTTTTGACCCCCTCACTAGTGAATCTCCTGGGCCCCAATCTTCACTCCACTTCCTCCGCGGAGTTCACTATCACACCTTTTCCACTCGGGCCAAGCAACCTCCACATAGCCATAGGTCCAAATTTTCATATGGGGGTAATGAAAACTTTGGTTTCTCCGATCCATCCAAACCACCCGCACCTCCCGAACTTCCCACATCCAAGCCCAATGTCTATGATTGGTGCATCGTAGGGTGTCTAGGAGTTCCACATGACGTCAACCTCCGGTTACGTCAAATGCATGCATGGCACACGTTCGGGTGTCCTGGTCCGCCGTCATCCATGTACGGGTCGGACTAACATTAGGTGTGTCTAGGGCCATAGATGAGTCCGTGTGTTTTCCTTGTGTGGTTTGTTTGCATGGTTTGTGTGTAGTTTGAGAGTCTGCATGTGTCTTGTGTAAGCTCATTGTCGTTCTCTTATGAGTAAGAGGTGATTGGACTCCTTCGATGAGTATGGGATCGGTTCTACATCTATACCTGGATCAGTCACCTACAAGGACTCAGCGGTGATTCCTAGTGAGTCTTCGAGCTGCTTCCTTCTCTTTGAGAGTGCCCCACCCGGAGTGTCCACCTCTAGCCCATGGCAGCTTGTACATATCGAGTATATATAGAATGAGTAGGTGCTGGTCACTTGGAGTGGAGCGTACCCGCGTTACTTGGCACGGTGACGGATCCGCCGGAGTATTCGAGCATCTATACCCCTACTCGACGGGGTCGAGTTCCTCCCACCTGGGGAGAATTGATGGGGACATCGAGGCAAGACCGTATGCATTTTGTTTACATTTATGTCTTTTCATATTTGTATGTATACCCTTGTGATATATGGGCACACAATTGTAGGTCTTAGTGGGTTTATTTGCAAAAGGCCATTGGGTTTCTTTGCAAAAGTGCATGTAGGCCCTGCAGGGGCCCCCTCCCTCCTCCTTATTGGTCCACTTGGACTCCCGGGCCCAAGGGGGCTGGTCCATGGTCCAACCTTGGACTTGGACCTAGATTTAATTAAAGAAGACAAATCAAAATTGTCTTCTTTATGGGGGGGGCGAACCATATAGTTTAATGGGCTTTTATTGTGTGTTTTTTTGACCAATGTCCAACCCCTTGTATGCCCCATCCGTAACCCCAGATTTGGAGTCATGTGGGTCAATTAGGTAGAACTATATATGGCTTGTATTTTCATTTTATGTGAATTAATGATAGAAAAATTTGTGAAGCTTGAAGCTAGCTGCGCCCCAGCCCTCTCTCCTCTGGTTCTCCTCTTCCCAAAACCCCATTCTAGAGTGGTACCATCTCTATCCCCTCCCCTCTATCTTCGGTGATCGTCGGTGCCGCCGCCGCCGTTCGTGCCGCCCTCGAGCCGCAGCGAATCTGACTTCGGTTTTCTGTCCTGTTGGACAGAGGTATCTTCACAAAAATCCTGCTATCAGCCACGGCCTCTTCATGGATTGAAATTTTTATGGTGTGTTCCTACCTTCTATCCCCTCCTCCACAAAACATTCCAGGTCCAAAATCCATCTTTTGTTATTTTTACATTTTCGGTCTTTAATCATTCCCAGATCTGTCCTGTCTCTGTCTACAGTTACAGCAGCCCTATGTTTCCCACCTCCGGCCATCTTTTTGATTTGTCCAAACCCTCCCAATTTTACTGGGAGTTCTGTCCATCACCCCCTACATCCAAAAATTTTCTTAATGTTTTATCCCCTTCTATCTATCTTTAAAAATTCGTGTTCTTCCTCAGCTACAGTGTTGTCAGCCAGATTCCAGATCCGACCCACTGCTAGTGAAAAAATCATAGAAATTCGTAGCCTTCCCCGAATCCAGATCCAAAAATAGTCCTGGTTTCTTAGCTTGATTTTACACAACTATTCTGAAGAACACAACCCCAGATACGGATGTCTACCTCGCAGTCAAAGGCAATCTACAGGAACGTTCTCTGCTGACCTGAGATTTCAGGAATTGTACAACAGGAACTTGGAAATTCCATAAGTCCTGATCCGTGCAGATCCAGGCCAGATCTCCAGACCTAGATTGAAGGATTTGAAGTTAGCTTTCCAACGGCTCCAGTCTCGTGTCGATCCGACATCGGGGCTGATTACAGCGCCCGTTCTCGCCGAGACGCGCGCTGAAAACCAGAAGTTGTAGCCCGTGGCCGGTTATTCCGACCGGTGCCGATCGGAGCCGCCCGGCCTCCGGCCGGTGAACCAGTGCGCCCCCACTCCAGGGAGCACCCTTCCAGGCATCCTCCACTACAGCGGTGCCATCGGGTCCCACACGGCCCCTCCGGACAGCACGTGGGCCCCACCATCACGTGTTCGGGTGTTGCCGAAACAGCGAGAGAAGCCGCCCGTCAACCCGAATTCGGTCCTCCCGGACCCCATTGTGTAGCCCTTTACATCCCTGCGTGGAGTGGACAGCGATTTGTATTGCTGTAATCTCCGTGTATTATTTTTCCGGGAGTACGAGTTTCGGCCGGGTCCGTCGTCCCCACGCCGAGCGCGTGGAGGTATCGCATTCGCTCCCTTACTTGGTATTTTGCTTACTTCATATATATTTGTTTATGCCACTGCTAGAGAGCATGTGTAGGGATATCTAGCTCGCTTTATCTATTCATTACTGCTGCTGCGAGAGAGTGCGAGACCGTCCCGTGACCCGATCCGGGCACACGAGAGAGCCGATCACCCTAGCTCACTGTCGGTTTCTCAACCGTGCACGTTCGACGCTTCCCTCGTTAAGGGACAACCGTGAGCTTGTCGTGTCCGTGGTCCCGTCCCGCATCAGTATATTGGCTCAAATGACTGGAGGCGGGAGCTGGTGCTGGAGCTGGTCGACTGACCGCTAAGGTGTTTTAGCAGGGGGACTAGGGATGGAGTTGGAACCAGAGCTAACCGGCTGACCGCTAAGGTGTTGTAGCTGGAGACTGGAAACTAGAGCTGGTGATGACCGACCCTAGAGGGCGTATTGGCCATCATTGTCGTGGAGTAAGGTTGAGATCGTAGTCGGCGGGGCGTCACAGTTGACGGCTTCTATCAGCGAGAAATAGTGAGAGAAAGAGATTTTTTTAATTCTCTTTACCACCTCTACTGCCCTTTTAGGTTTTCACAAGAGCTGCCCCCCTTTTGCTTTTTCTAATGTGTCCTTGCATATTTTCACACTCAGGGGTTACTCGATTTTGCTTGAAGCACCCTTGCGGGCTTTCACCTCAGCTGGGTTAGTGGCATTTTTTACCCCCAATAGTCCCGTGGAGGGGGTGAACTGAGGCCACCAGCGTATCCCTATTTTTAACCGCATTCTTGTCATTTTTTGTTTATCTGGGAACCTAGGGGCTATTGTCTATAGCATGCTACTGTCAGGGGACTTGACCTGAAGTTTGTGTTGCTGATGTCTTGTTGCCATTGTAGCCATGACTGTGGCTTTGGTTGGTTACCAAGCGATTAATCTGGGTATTGGCGAGCCTTGGTGGCATATTGTCGGTGTCATGACTGGGATCTGGGAACTGGTGAGCCATTGTGGCGTATTGCTGGAATCATGACTGGGATCATGGTAGCTCAATCATGGTGGGCTGGTGACTGGGAGTTTTGGGTTGATGGACCCTCATGATGGGCGGCTCCAAGGTTGATGCGGTTTAGAAGGCCAATAGACGTAATGTGTAGGTTGAGGTTTATTGAAATGAATGACTGGGATGATGTATGTGCCACTTGTGTATGCGGGCCGACCCTGATGGTATGAGGCCGGAGGAAGTGTGAATCAACCGGGGTGGTGTATGACTATCTGGGAGCGTAGAATTGATAAACTGGAGGGATGTACTAGTCAGGGGCTGGTATAGGCCAACTAGGGAGGTGCATGGTTTATAAACTGGAGTAGGAAAGTAATTAGGACCAGGTATGGGCCAATTGTAAGGCCATATGGTTACTGGGAGATGGGTAGCTGGTTGTCCCGAATGGGGGAGGAAAGAGTTTTTTTGTTCTCTTTATCGGCTCTACTGCCCTTTTGGGTTTTCGCCAGAGTTGTCCCCCTTTTGCTTTTTGTAGTGTGCCCTTGTGGATTTTTACACCGAAGGGTTACGGGTTTTTGCCTGAAGCGCCCTTACGAGTTTTTTCCTGAGCCGGGTTACTGGCCTTTTTGCCCCCAATCACCTCCTTGAGGAAGAGGATGACTGAGTCTACCGGGGTACCTCTATTTTTAACCCCATTTTTTATGTTTACCTTAGAGCCTTTTATCTGCTTGGTAACTGGCGCTAGGTGTCTTTAGCTTGCTGCTATCAAATGATGCCGCTGATGGGATCATTATCGTTGATCCGTTGTGTTGATGTTGGTGTTGATTGCTAAGGGTTGGTCCGTTGCCGAGCAATTTGAAGCTTCGGTGTGGACCTCTAGGCTAGCTGATCTATCTAGCACGAGATGGTGAACCGGCCTGAGTGACGGGAATTGAAAGTTGACAACTGGAAGTCAGCCCAAGAGGGTGTATTGGCTTATGTAGTTGGAACTGGGGACTGAGAACTGGAAGTCAGCCCGAGAGGGAGCATTGGCTTATGCGACTGGGAATAGTAGCTGGGAACTGGAAGCTAGCCTGAGAAGGTATATTGGCTTATATGACTGGGAATGTAAGTTGGAAACTGGAAGCCAGCCCGAGAGGGCGTGTTTGCTTATATGACTTGGAATGTAAGCTGGAAACTAGAAGCCGGCCCAAGAGGGTGTATTAGCTTATATGATTGGGAATGGTGACCGGGAATTGGAAGCCGGCCCGAGAAGGCGTATTGGCTTGCATGACTGGGAACTAGAAGTTGGAAATCTGGAAGCTCGCCTGAGAAGGCATATTAGCTTATATGGCTGGGAACGGTGACTCGGAACTAGGAGCTGACTCAAGAAGGCGTATTTGGCTTATATGATTGGAACTGGGAGCTGGGAACTGGAAGCTGGCATGAGAGGGCTTATTGGCTTATATGACTGGGAACAGAAGCTGGGAACTAGAAGTCGACCCAAAAGGAAGTATTGTCTTATACTGGAGATGGTAGCTGGGGACTGGAAATTGGGAGGGGACCTTTGAGATGTTATAACCCTAAGGGCTCAATGTTGCTCGGTCCTCAGCCCAAGCTGTGTTCAAACTCATGCTCTGGAGAGTAATAGAGTTTCATATGCTTGCCATTGAGTGAGGGAAATAGTTTATTCCCTTTACAGTCGATAGCGGTATAGGCTCCCCCTTCATATCCAGTATGAATAATGTCGGGGCCACGCCAATTGGGTTGTAGCTTGCCACAGGAATGTCCTGCCAAGACCTCCCTTTTTTAATCATGATGTGGTCACCTCTTTTGAGTGTTCGCTATTTCACGAGCTTGTCGTAGGCTCGAGTCATGCGGGCCTGGTATGTCTGCATATGTTTATATGCCTCTAGTCTCTTGCCTTCCGGGCTGGCCAGCTCTTCGAGTGTTCGTTGGCATTCATCTTGTTCTTGGCCTGGTAAGCCGGCATGGACTGCAACCTGGTATGACGCCAACTGGATTTCGATGGGCAAGATCGCTTCTGACCCGTAAACAAGCGAGAACAGTGAGCACCTTGTAGGCATTCTGTAGACTATTCTATAAGCCTGGAGTGAGTTCGGACATCTTTTCGCGTCAATCACGCCTGCGCTGGCCGGTCATCTTGGCAAAGAGCTTACAAAGCATTTTATTGAAGGCCTCAGCTAGGACGTTGGCTTGGGGGTTGTAGATGGAAGATGTTCTCCAGTCGATGTGGAACTTCACCGCTAATTGATATACGGCCTTGTTCTTGAATGGCGTGCCATTATCTGACACAATACGACTGGGAGCGCCGAACCAGTAGATGATATTGTGGCAAACAAAGCGGGCCACCGCTTCTCCATTGACCTCTTGTAAAGGGACAGCCTCGGCCCAAAGGGAAAAATAATCAATGGTGGCTAGAATATATGTGTGACGTCCAGAAGACGCCGGGAAAGGTCCCACGATATCCATGCCCCATTCCGCAAATGGCCACATAAGGGCTATCTGATGTAGCGAATTAAGTGGTCTTCTGGGTATTGGACCATAGGCCTGGCACTGGTGAGACGTACGGGCATACATGCTGCAATCCGCATACATTGTTGGCCAATAGAACCCCTTAAGTTTGATGTTGGTCATCATCTTATCCCCGACCTGGTGAGCTCCACACAAACCAAAATGAACTTCATACATAATAATTTTGGATTTAGCCAAGGATACACACACCTCAGCAAAATGGACTTATCCTTTTCATGGACGTGCTTGTAGAGGGAGTTGCCAATCAACTCATATGATGTTGCCCTACGAAGGAGTCGAATCCTTTAGGCAAAATCTGAAGGGAGATGTCCTTGTTTTATCTTGATGATCGGCTTACGCCAATCTTCTTCCTCTAGGAGCGGGTCGACGTTGAGATAGTGAGCTTCATAGATGGTAAGACCCAATTCATCGTCGAGCGTGCATGGCATGAGTCTTCGATGTATAATAGTGATGTCGACCTCGCCTCTAGGGGGTAACTTGATGGCCAAAGCTAATTTGGTGAGGGCGTATGCCTGTGAGTTGCTACTTCTTGGGACGTGATCTATCTCAAAGAAATAGAATTTCTGGATGAGTCTGACGACTGCAACATGTTACGGGACCAGTTCCTGCTTTCGAACATCGTAAATGCTGAGCTGAGTTACCGTAGGCCTTGAGGCACTTAATACCCATGTCGAGGGCCATTTGAAGTTTGATGATTAAAGCTTCATATTCAGCCTCGTTATTTGTCAGAGGCTTCATGAGGGCACAAGAGTTGTACTGGACTCCACCCTGAGGTTTAAAAAAGATGACACCAGTGCCGGTGACAATGCCTCCCCAGCTATAGGGTTCGTTGACTTTTCTGGAGGCACCGCCGAAATATAACTCCTAACAAGGGAGGTTGATGGTGAGGGCATCTGATGTTGGACCACATGGGGTACCTTGTGTTGTGCCCCTTGTGCTTTGATGATAAGGTGTTGTTGTTTTGCTGATGGCAACTCAAGGAGTCACCACATAAGATGGCAAATCAATGAGTCACCAGATAAAATGATGTTTCGAATGCATTATTCTGATTAAGCCCATGCACAGGTTAAGTCATTACAGATTTTTGCCTAGACGTGCATATGTTTGCTACATAAACCTTGAGTCCGTGCAAGGTTGCTCACATATCGTTAAGCTTGTACATGCATACATAAAGTTGATGCAAGCATTCAACAGAGTCAGTACATTGCTTAAGTCTGTACATGTTTAATTGTCTAGGCTTGTGCATTTCATAACTATGTTTCATGGTGGCCATAAGTTAGTGAATGCTTAGACTCGTGCATGTTCAAGGGACAAAGTCTGTACAGAATTTTGCCTAGACTGCATCAACTCAAGTCTGTACATTCCTTGGTGGCTAGTCTGTACAACCTCCGTTGTTTCACTCGACTAGTCAGTACAGCCAGTGCTCTTCATGAACATACATAGTCAATGCATTGATTTGTCTCGCACATACACTAAGTCTGCACATGGTTGCTTTGATGACTTAGCAAGTCTATACATTCATAGGCATAGTCAGTGCATTCGGTTGTTTCATGTCTATACAAAGTCTGCACATTCTCTGCTGATATGTCCGTGCATCATTTCATCAGCAAGTCTGTTCATCGTCTTGTTGCATGCATGCAAAGTCTGTACATTCTTCACCCGGCATTCAAAGTCTATACATTCTTACATCGTTGTGCTTCACGCATACACAAAGTCTGTACATCATCTTGTCGTAGGCACAAAAAGTCTATACATCCATTCGCTGATAACTGAGCAAGTTTATACATCCGTTAGCTCAGCTCATGGCTTAGTCAGTGCAATCCATGTTAATTGTGCATGTGTGCATACCGCTGCTGGTATGAGTGTTCAAGTTCATGCATCGTTGTCGAATGCACGCAAAGTCCATACACTCCTTGATGGCATGCCTGTGCATTCACCTTCATTGTGCATACTTTGTTACATGCATACTGCACTACACACTAGCAAGTCTATACATGCTTAGTTTAAAATCTCAAACCTACTCGATGCATCTTTTTCTTTTCCTTCAGATTGATTCGAATTGATATCAAGTTTTATCTTACAGGACTCATGTTCGAGAAGCTTAGTATGGACACGTGATCCAAGAATAGAGATAGCTCAGGATCGTGACATGTGTAATGTAGTGAGCTGAAATGCTGCCACGTGGTCAAGGCGCTCTGGGCGGGAATTGTAGAGGACACACGCCCACCTCTCTGATGCTATAAATAGAAGACTTCTCCCGAGTTGGAGATAGAACCACCTTAAAAACTTCCTGTCTCCTGTGTGATTGCCGTGTGAATTGTTGTGCATCTTGATCATTTCCATTATATGCTGTAGATGCATGATTAGGTCCGTTTTAAGTTCAGATCTGCAATAGTTGGATTTCTGTGACTGTACTCTCTTACATTTCTGCCGTCCAGCAGCAGTTTGTTTTATTTCCGCACTAGAAACTATTGCAGTAGATTTTATTGGGTGACTGATCTATTCACCCCCCTCTAGATCGTTCATAGACCCCCAACAATTGGTATCAGAGCGGGTGTCTGCACAGAGGGTCCAGCGACCTGCAGATCCGTTCCTTGATTTGGTTTCGGTGCGATTTGATTTGATCTGCTTTGTCTTGATCTCATGGCTGAAATTCCTGTATACACCGGTTTAGATTTCTATGGCTGGTACGGTCGTTTTAGAGACTATGTGATCCATATGAATTCTGATTTATGGATACTCATAGCTCACAGTCCATATGAAGTTCCTGAGGACAAATCCAAATGGAAGTCCTCAGATAGACTGAAATCTAAAGAAACTCAAAAGGCCCTTGATCTAACAAAAAGGGCAATAGACTCTCATTGCTTTTCATTTGTTGATGAGTGCAGGAGCGCATCGGAAATCATCAACCGAATATTGGAGAGATCGTGCAGAGATGAGGAAATGTGCTTCATGGCCAGAGATCAGTCCAAGGACTCATCATCTCAGGTAAACTCTAGGATAGAGAATATTAGTTATGATGATTTAGTTGCCATGAATGAGCATTTATTGATTAAATATGATAGAGTCAAATCTGAAAAGAGAAAAATGACAAAAGAAATGATTCATGAAGTTACTCGTTTGAAGGCAGAGAATGAAAACTTGAAATCTGACATGAATAAAGGAAAAGATGAGTTGAACAATTTGAAATCTGAAAATGAGAACCTTAGAAACAAACTCATTAGTGAAAATAATTCTTGCAATGAATGTGCCATTCTCAGAGATTTGATTAATGATATAGATCATGATGATAATTTGCAAAAGGAATTAATCAAATCCCTGAAAGAAGAAAACCAATTATTGTTGGTAAAGAAAATTGAGGTTGAAGAAAGTGGAGAAAAATTGTTCGAAGAAAATGGTTACTTGAAAGATCAAAACAAGAAACTGATGGTTTTGAACATTGTGCTTTCTGAAAGACTAATGAACTTTGAAAAAGGTAAATCAATTTTGAATGACAAAGAAGCTAATGATAATCAGAAGATGATGCAAGAAAATGAAACTCTGAAAAGGTTAAATGATGGTTTGCATAACCAAATAATTTCATGTGAAGATGACATTGTGTTAATGCAAACTGAGATTGATGATCTAAAAGCTTCTCTGTCAAAATTCGTTAAAGGAAAAGATAATTTGAATAAGCTGCTTGGTTCTAAAGTGAATTTTTAGAAACAAGGGATTGGATTTGTGCCTGTGAATGAAAATGACAATGATAAGAGGAAATCAACTATTTTTGTGAAAAGCTCAGAACAGGCCAACTCATCTAGTTCTTCTATCTTTCAATTCACTACAAAGAAAGCCGAAAATTCAGATAAAAATCAGAAAGAGTTTCAAAAATCAAAGAAAACTGTTAATATGAAAAAGCACAAACCTGTCCCTGATTTACATGTGCATGCTGCTCACTGCTCACACACACATTCACACTCTCATGCGAATGTTAATTCTGTCAATCAAGTGAATGCGAATAAAAAGGTAGTAACATGTCACTATTGTGGGAAGGTTGGACATATTATGCATAACTGTGTAACATTGATAAATGATGAAAGAAATGTTGTTAGAATGTATCCTAGAAATCATCTTCCTAGGAAACCTTCTATTGATCAGAAAAAGAAAATTCAATGTTATTGCTGTGGGAATTTTGGTCACATTGCTGCCTTCTGCTGGCATGCTCAGGGAAAGAAAACTAATTCTGGATTTGTAAATTTCCCTATTAATAAAAACATTTTCGATAGAAAGAAGTTTGGTTATAGAAGCAAGCACATTGTATGTTTTGAATGTGGAAAGCCAGGCCACAGGGCTGCAACCTGTCGGCTGGCAGGTTATAATAAATAGGCTGGCTTCGGTCAACAGAATCTTAATTCTGTTAACAGAATTTTTCATGCAAAGATACATAGAATTAATGACAACAGTAATTTGCATAAAAAGAATTTAAAATCTTCTGCATCATGCCATTACTGTGGTCAGATAGGTCATTGTATGGATAATTACTCCTTGATGATGAGTGATGATCTGAAGTCTCAGAAAATGTGGAAAGCACCATCCAAAGGTGCCACTGGTACTTCAGGACCCAAGACCACTTGGGTACCTGCTTGTACACAATAGTTTGCTGTATTGCAGGTGTGCCTTGAAAATGAATAAAGGGGGTTAATAAACCAAGGCACTCGAGAATGAAAACCCCATGATTACACTCTTCAAGTCAGTTCTTAAAAACTCTGCTTAAATTCTATCTTCTGAATTTGTGTGCTCTAGATGCTTGCATATCATGATAATTTCGTTTGCTGAATGCATTACATATCCATGCCATGATACATAGTTGTCAAATTCCCTGCATAATGATATTGCATATGTTGCATTTAGAAACTTCATTCAATGCATATAGTCAGGGGGAGTTTTGTCTAGCCCTTGCATGTATTCATGCCACATGTGTCCATGTAATGCTTGCAAGAAAATCAGTGCATATGCATGCATGTAGAGCAGTGTATTGCATATCATCAAATTTGAAAAATCTAAAAAAAAATGACTCATTGCATCTAGACAGTGGGAGATTTGACAGATACATTTGTTCCTCATTTCCTGAATCCCACTTGTTTAGTTATTTGAATCACTCTACTGCTCTCTAGTGGATAACCTGAATGTTCTGCTATTCTCATCTTGCATAGCTGATCTATCTGTATTCCAGACTCAGCTACTAAAATTGATTCTGCTCTGCATATATTTGATGCTCTTCTCTCCTACTATCATTTGCTCTACCAGCTTGCACCTATCAAACATTCACATCTTTTCAAGCTGGTCTGATTAATCTGGTTCTTGTTCCAGGAATGATAAGTTGTTTAGTAGCATTGATTGGACTGATCTGAGATTCTTATGTTGTGTACCATGTTTTAGTTTGAACTCTTAAAAGAAATTCCTATCATATAGGTTTAAGAATGACCACTGAATCAGACTGATATAAGGTTAATGTATTCTCAGATTTGCATTTAAATGACTTGAAAATATATGAATGATATGCTTTAATAAACTTTAACCATATGTGTCATGACAACCTTAGACTCACTCATCTGAAATCTGAAAATTTGAAATCAAGGCTATCTCTGGTTAAGATACATAGTGTGAGTATTATTTTTAAACATTAACTTGATAAATGTTGACTAAATGAAAAAATGTGAATTCAGAGCAATGACTTGGTCACTGAGAAACTGGGTTCTCTATCAATGAAATAAAGTAAACCTGTGTCATGAAGTGCCATAGTTACCTCTGGTGAAAATTTATTGAAAATACTGACAGAGCAATGGCATATTTGTGTTGAGTAACTGGGGAGTCTGGCCTCTAATCAAGGTGTCTCCTCATGTAAAAAGACACTCCTATTTCTAACTCTGTTCTCAAAGTTGAGAGGCAATGACAGTTATCACACTGAAGTAACTGGGTCACTTCACCTAAGACGTGTTGTGCCTCATATAAAAATGTGTTGATCAACTTAAATTGCTCAGGGAATATTGTGCTCATTGAAAGAAAACTTCTTGCAAAAGCTGTCAACTCACATTTTTCTAAGTGTGTTCAATCTTGATACTATACTATGTAACTCTCAAAGTGGTCATTGAGTTCATTTGTGTAAGATGGAAGGTGGTTGTTCTTGAGTACTGCTTGATTAATTGGTTCACCTTTATTAAAACCTGCCTTCAGATATGAGTATTAAATTTAATTGACAAGTTTGGTAAACATTATGATTAAATCAATTGGGTCATGTCGACTAATTCATAATCCCCTATGATAGGAGAGTCTCTCCTTATGAAGACTTATTACTGTGGTACCTGCCATACATTTTCCTCTGATCAAGTTCACCTATGACAACTTATTCAACTCACCTGTTGAAACTCCTGTGCCTTGCTTGATGTTATTTACTCCTACCCTTGGCTACATCTACTTCATTTACAGCATTGTCTTGCTCTCCACACTGTTGGAATCTTCCATCCTGCTTTGTAACCAGTTCTGGTTCTATGGACTTTCCACCTGTTTCATTCTGTCCATGCATATGTGAGGTGCCTCAACCAGAGTTCAGATTGCTTGTAATGATAGATTTCAGATTGCTTTATTGGTTAAACTGAGTTCGTTTCTGCACTTCAGGGGGAGTTCTGGGTCATCTGCATTTAAGGGGAGAGTAGTCAAACATTCATTTCACTCGCAAACCATCTCCTTTTTGTTTATGTCAAAGGGGAGAATTATTTGCCGAGTCTGTGTGACTCATTGTGTTGACATCATCAAAAAGGGGGAGATTGTTGTGCCCCTTGTGCTTTGATGATAGGGTGTTGTTGTTTTGATGATGGCAACTCAAGGAGTCACCACATAAGATGGCAAATCAATGAGTCACCAGATAAAATGATGTTTCGAATGCATTATTCTGATTAAGCCCATGCACAGGTTAAGTCAGTACAGAGTTTTGCCTAGACGTGCATATGTTTGCTGCATAAACCTTGAGTCCGTACAAGGTTGCTCACATATCGTTAAGCTTGTACATGCATACATAAAGTCGATGCAAGCAAGCAATAGAGTAAGTACATTGCTTAAGTATGTACAGGGTTAATTGTCTAGGCTTGTGCATTTCATAACTATATTTCATGGTGGCCATAAGTTAGTGAATGCCTAGACTCGTGCATGTTCAAGGGACAAAGTATGTACAGAATTTTGCCTAGACTGCATCAACTCAAGTCTGTACATTCCTTGGTGGCTAGTCTGTACAACCTCCGTTGTTTCACTCGACTAGTCAGTACAGCCAGTGCTCTTCATGAACATACATAGTCAATGCATTGATTTGTCTCACACATACACTAAGTCTGCACAAGGTTGCTTTGATGACTTAGCAAGTCTATACATTCATAGGCATAGTCAGTGCATTTAGTTGTTTCATGTCTATACAAAGTCTGCACATTCTCTGCTGATATGTCCGTGCATCATTTCATCAGCAAGTCTATTCATCGTCTTGTCGCATGCATGCAAAGTCTGTACATTCTTCACCCGGCATTCAAAGTCTACACATTCTTGCATCGTTGTGCTTCACACATACAGAAAGTCTGTATATCATCTTG
Organism: Amorphophallus konjac; assembly: GCA_022559845.1. Taxonomy (NCBI): domain Eukaryota; kingdom Viridiplantae; phylum Streptophyta; class Magnoliopsida; order Alismatales; family Araceae; genus Amorphophallus; species Amorphophallus konjac. Next base: position 236,161,942 of record CM040121.1, on the reverse strand, counting down.
TCGTAGGCATAGAAAGTCTATACATCCATTCGCTGATAACTGAGCAAGTCTATACATCCGTTAGCTCAGCTCATGGCTTAGTCAGTGCAATCCATGTTAATTATGCATGTGTGCATACCGCTGCTGGTATGAGTGTTCAATTTCATGCATCGTTGTCGAATGCACGCAAAGTCCATACACTCCTTGATGGCATGCCTGTGCATTCACCTTCATTATGCATACTTTGTTACATGCATACTGCACTACACACTAGCAAGTCTATACATGCTTAGTTTAAAATCTCAAACCTACTCGATGCATCTTTTTCTTTTCCTTCAGATTGATTCGAACTGATATCAAGTTTTATCTGACAGGACTCATGTTCGAGAAGCTTAGTATGACATGCGATCCAAGAATAGAGATGGCTCAGGATTGTGACACGTGTAATGTAGTGAGCTGAAATGCTGCCACGTGGTCAAGGCGCTCTGGGCGGGAATTGTAGAGGACACACGCCCACCTCTCTGATGCTATAAATAGAAGACTTCTCCATCTGAAGAGATTTATCGTGAGTAGAGTGATCGAAGTAGGGGAGCCCATCTGAAAGAGCAGAAGCAGAGAGAGAGAGAGAGGGAGAGAGAGCCTGCACAATTCAGAAGAAGAGAAGGAAAGAAGAAGAAGAGAGAAGAAAAGAGAGAGCAGAAGAAGAGCAAAGGAGGAGAGTGTTCGAAAAAGAAAGAGTGAGCAGTAAAGAAGAAGAAGAAGAAGAAAGAGAAATCAAGAGTTTAGAAGAAGAAGAAGAGAGTCTTCTGAAGCTTTATCTGATGTGACACACCCTTGGACCAAAATGAACAAGCACAATTTGCAATCAAACGAACCGATATTGGCGACCGCTCACCCGATGCTCACCAAGACCCAGGGTAACTTGGCAATGCCAAGTGGAGGTTGTGTGGGCTGGGCCCTTGCTGGTAGAGGGCCAGCAAGGCCAAGGTTTGTCTCCCCAAGGGTATGGCTGCCCAATTCAAGGGAGCCGACGAGGTGCCAAGGCACGGGTTCCACTCTTTTCCCACGGTGATCACTTATAGCAAAGGAGTTTAAGGATCGGGCTCTCATTCACGGCCAGCGGAGTTTATGAACTAATATTAGAAAGAACAAGCACTGAATGGAGCTAAGAGTGGAGCACTTACTTGACCGGTTTGAAGAAACCGGTCTCGCTCGGAGACGTGGGCGAGCGGGGAAGCGTGGGTTCCCCACACGCCGCGTCGGGATAGCTTGACCTTCTCAAATTGTTACAACACTACACCCCATGCAAGGGGGGGATCTAGGGGTGGGGGTTAACTGATATTACATCCAAAACTACCTCCACACAGGGAGGGGCCTTCAGCCGGCCAAGCGGGGAGGGGTGACACCGAACTAGCGATCAACAAAGAAGCCGACGTCGGTTCTATCCGCAGTCTGTGCTTCAGGACTGACTGATGGTTATCACGATGCTGTGGCCACTCCAGAATTTTTCCGAAGACGAGACCATTTGAGATTCTTCGTAGCTGGATCGGAATGATGCTAGAATTTTGTTGAATTCTTTGGGAACCGCTGCTGGTCGGGGTTGGGGCTTGAACAGGGTGGCAGACCCTCGGTTCTGACAGCTTCAAGTTTCAACTAGAAGGAAGAAGAGGATGCCACGACCACTCCTGAACTCAGAATCAGGTGCCGCCAGAGCCGTTGGAACCGTTGACGGGTCCTGTTCGAAGCAAAACTGGCGGGGAAGCAAAACATTGTCGGAGAAGACCGGTGGGCCCTGAACTATGATGAGAGGTCGGTGCTGACTGTGGGGAAGCAGAACCGCGCACCCGGGAAAGAAAATTGATAACTCCTAGTTCCAGATGCCAAATTGAGTTCTGCTATTTGGAGAAGACAGAAGACTCATAGTAGAAGCTTTTTGAAGACGTGCCCTCGATCAGATTTCAAGCCGGATCGTCACAGTCAGGCTTCCACTCCGGCTCTAGTCTCCTGCCAGGGAGGCTTTGCACAGTCGGGGAAGAATGACTCCCCTGGGCGATCACGAACTCATAATAGGATGGGACCACCGCCGTTGCGAAGAGAACTGGGAGACGCTTCCAACGATGGCTCTTGATCCTTCAGAAACGTCCGGAGGAAACCGTGGTCACCTCTGCAAGCTGCTACTCTTCTGCAGATCTGCAACTGGGAACTATAGGTTGAAGATGACGGGGGGGAATGGGGTATATGGGAGGGGAAATGGGGGTGGATGAGTGTGGGGAAAGCCCGGGCTGTGAGGGGGTCTAGGAGGGGGTGTTCCAAGGTGGGGGAAAGGAAGAATGGGGTCTGGAAGGGGGTCTAACAGGTGGTGGGAGGAGGAGCTACGAATTTGGGAAGGTGGGTGAGAGGGAAAGGGTATGTGAAAATGGGTTTAAGGGTGGGATTAAATTTTAGTCTTGGGGGATGGGAAGAGGTGTGTGGGGAAGGTAAAAGGGGGCTTGGTGATGGGAATCGACGGCAAGCATGTACCTTTTCTTTTGCATTTATGTCTTTTTAGTTTGTGTTCATATCCTTGAAAAAGTATGTACGCAAATGTGAGGCTTTATAAGCCAATGAGTCATTCCCATGGATTGTGTGGGTTTTTGTACAATTATGTAGTAGGTCCAGCTAGGGGGCCCTCAGCCCTTTCCCATTGGTCCATGTCACCTTGTGGGGCTGGTCAACCATCCTAGGTGGACATCTAGAAGGTTGGAATGTCAATTGACCACATGGGAGACAAGTGGATCAATTTTTCCAAGGTAGGCCACCTAATTTTTCCACCCCTTTCATATAGTCAATAGACCGCCCCCTTCTTGTTTATTTAATTTTATTTTTTGTGTGTTGTTCACACTTAATCCCAGCCATCCATTTCCCATCCCTAGATCCAAGGGTGTAGAATGGGTTTGATACATAGCACATAAAAGGTTGTATTTTCCATTTGTTAGCATTAATGAAGAAAAATTGTTGGAAAATTCAAGAGCTTCTTGCGCCCCTCTCCTCTCTCCTACTGTTCTTCCCTTCCCAACCCCAGATCTAGAGTGGTTCTATCTTCAATCCCCTCCCCTCTATCTCCGGTGATCATCTGTGCCGCCGCCGTCGCCGTTCGTGCTGCCTTCGAGCCGCCGCGGAGCCATCGTCAAGGTTCTGTCCTGCTGGACAGAGGTGTCTTCCACGCATTTCTTCTCTCCACCACTTAAAGATCTCAAGCTTAAATTTTGAGGGTGTGTTCGTACCTTGAATCCCCACCTCCACCTAAATTGTCACATCCAAGTTCCTTCATTTAATAATTTTCCATTTTCGTTCATCTTTCACTCCCAGATCTATCTTGTCTCTGTCTATAGTGACAGCAATTCTGAGTTTCCCATCTCCGACCACCTTTTGGATTTTTACAAACCCTCCCAATTTTACTGGGAGTTCTGTCCATCAACCCCTCACTCCATGAATTTTATTAATTTCTGATCAGCCTTCTATCAAATTTTCAAAAATCGTGTTCTTCTTCATCTACAGTGATGTCTACCAGTTTCGAGATCCGACCACCCTCCAGTGTAAAAATCATATCAATTCGTAGCCACCTTCAATTAGTCCACAAAATATATTTCCATCTTCCTTGTTCAAAATCCTATAACTTTTGTGAAGAGCTCAGGAGCTAAATCGGACATCTACCTTGCGGTCAACGGTAGTTCTCAGACAAGTTCCCTGCAGATCTGAGAGTTCGACTACTGTACACCAGGAACTTAAAAATTCAATAAAGCCCAGATTTGTGCAGATCCAGATATGATCTCTAGGGCTACGTTGAAGGACATCAAGTTAGCTTTCCAACGGCGCCAGTTTCGTGTCGATTCGACATCGGGGCTGATCGCAACGTCCGTTCTCGTCGGAGCGCACGCCGGAAAATAGAACCGGCAGATCCGTGGCCGGTTATTCCGACCGGTGCCGAACGGAGCCGCCCGGCCTCCGGTCGACGTTCCAGCGTGCCTCCAGCCTAGGGAACGCTTCCCCAAGTGTCCCCACCACAGTGGTGCCACCGGGCCCCACACGGCCCCTCCGGACAGCACGTGGGCCCCACAGTCACAAGTTCAGGTGCTGCCGAAGAGACGCGAGAAGCCGCCCGTCAACCCGAATTCGGTCCTCTCGGACCCCATTGTGTCGCCCTTTACCTCCCTGCGTGGAGTGGGCAGTGCTTCATTTCTGTAACAAGTGTGTAATATTATTCCGGGAGTACGGGTTTCGGCCGGGTCCGTCGTCCCCACGTCGAACGCGTGGAGGTATCGTTTTCACTCCCTTCTCGGCATTTTACTTACTTTATATATATTTGTTTATGCCGCTGCTAGAGAGCATGTTTTAGGACCTAGCTTGCTATATATTTTCATATCACCGCTGCTGCGAGAGAGAGCGAAACCGTCCCGTGACCCGATCCGGGCACAAAAGAGAATTGACCACCCTAGCTCTTACCGGTTTCTCAACCGTGCACGTCCGACGCTTCCCTCGTTAAGGGACAATCACGAGCTCACCTAGAGTCCAAGGACTGCATTCTTCATTCGAGTCGTGTCCGTGGTCTCGTCCCGCATCAATTTGGTATCAGAGCGAGTTTGAGTCTAGGGTGTCTAAAATCAAAACATTTACGTCTAGTCATCGTCTAAGTCGGTCTAGGTTGCATTTCATCCCAATAACCCAGTATATAAAAAGGTGTTGTCCGAACATTAGGCTACGCCTATCGGGAAGGCCGCACATTTACGCGAGTGATCTTCGGATCGATTAACTCCGACATGTACCGAGTCTTGGTGTCTTGTCCTTAGTGTGCATGCATCCCAAACCGTGCATAGTCGGTCTAGTGTCTTGTCTAAATGGCCTTGCATATCCATTCCTAGGGATCCATTCCCATCTTTTCGGCACCAATGGCCAACCCATGTCGACCCGTCCAAGGTGATAGGTCCGTGTCTGAGTACATCCGGGACTATGATAAGTACCGGTTGGAATATGGCTTGGGAGAGGAGAGCACCACGACCGCATTTCAGTTCCGGAGAGGTTTGCGGCTTTATTTTCGAATCCAATGTCTTGTCCACGATGCATTCTCTCTGGCGCAGTCCTATAAGGTCGCTCTAGAGGTCGAGCCATTTGAGTCTCGATTTAATGATGACCTACAACGAGCCGATGCTGCCCTGGCTACCCTTCGACAAGCATCTACCTCCCACCCAAGTCCCGAGCCGATCAGACTACCTACGCCATTGCCTTCACCACCCGTGAGTGCTCCGTTACCACCCTTACCTTCCGATCCACATTCAGAACCATCATGCTTGGAGCCACCTCACCCCGAGCCACCCGTGTTTCTAACGGGTACGCTATACATGGTCGAGCCACTTCTTAGTTGGCTCAAGGATGGCTTGGTCCCACGTCCTTACCCTTCTATGGACCCCACCTTACCTATAGTGCCCGTCAACTCCTTCCACACGACCTTTCGGTCTAGTCACCATATTGATACATTGGACGATCTTGTCATGGGATTAGATTCACAATGGAAGTTGACGCATCTTTTGGCGCGAGGCTTTGACCAACCCGCTAGTCTTAGCTTCACCGATCTGGCCTTTGGGTCCATTACCTCTGAGTGCACCGTGGGTTGTGTCACCACGGAGGTTCTTCTACTTCTCCCGCTACCGGACGAGCTCGAATTCATACCCTTTTATCCGAGGGAGGAATCATACTTCTTGCCTACGATCCCCGTCCCACCCGTCACAATTCAAGAAGGTGACTATCCACACCTTCAAAACTTCTACACGTGGGACCGTGACTTGTGGGAACCCACCACAAGGGGTCATACCTTCTTTGATCCATTTGACCCATTCCTTAGTGGACCCCATGACCCACCTTATATACTTCATTTCTCCAAGGGAATCCACTACCATACTCCCCCATGGGACGGGTCGTCTACATCCACCAAGCCCGTTCACTTGCGAGATACACCATCCTCTAGGGGAAAGGAAGATGGTGCATTTGGAACCCCTGGCCCTCCCACATCTAAGTCCAATATGCATGCATGGCCCACTTTAGGAGGTCTAGGAATTCCACATTCCGCCAATCACCGGTTACGTCCAATGCATGCATGGCACATATTCGGGTGTCCTGGTCCGCCGTCACCCATGTACGGGTCGGACTAACACTAGGTTTGTCTCGAGTCATGCATGAGTTAGTTTATTATTTGTGTGGTTTGCATATGTGTGTTAGTGCATGGTGAGTCTGCATGTGTCTTGTGTAAGCTCGTTGTCGTTCTCTTATGAGTAAGAGGCGAGTGGACTCATTCGATGAGTATGGGATCGGTTCTACATCTAAACCCGGATCAGTCACCTACAGGGACTCAGCGGTGATTCCTAGTGAGTCTTCAAGCTGCTTCCTTCCCTTTTGAGAGTGCCCCACTCGGAGTGTCCACCTTTAGCCCATAGCAGTTCGTGCATATCGAGTATATATGAAATGAGCAGGTGACGGTCACTTGGAGTGGAGCATACCCGCGTACTTGGCACGGTGACGGATCCGCTGGAGTACTCGAGCATCCATACCCCTACTCGACGGGGTCGAGTTCCTCCCACCCGGGGAGAGTTGATGGGAATCCACGCCAAGCATGTACATTTTCTTTTGCATTTATGTCCTTTTAGTTTGTGTTCATATCCTTGGGAAAGTATGTACGCAAATGTAAGGCTTTATAAGCCAATGAGTTATTCCCATGGATTGTGTGGGTTTTTGTGCAATTGTGTAGTAGGTCCAGCTAGGGGGCCCTCAACCCTTTCCCATTGGTCCATGTCACCTTGTGGGGCTGGTCAACCATCCTAGGTGGACATCTAGAAGGTTGGAATGCCAATTGACCACATGGGAGACAAGTGGATCAATTTTTCCAAGGTAGGCCACCTAATGTTTCCACCCCTTTCATATAGTCAATAGGCCGCCCCCTTCTTGTTTATTTAATTTTATTTTTTGTGTGTTGTTCACACTTAATCCCAGCCATCCATTCCCCATCCCTAGATCCAAGGGTGTAGAATGGGTTTGATACATGGCATATAAAAGGTTGTATTTTCCATTTGTTAGTATTAATTAAGAAAAATTGTTGGAAAATTCAAGAGCTTCTTGCGCCCCTCTCCTCTCTCCTTCTGTTCTTCCCTTCCCAACCCCAGATCTAGAGTGGTTCTATCTTCAATCCCCTCCCCTCTATCTCCGGTGATCATCTGTGCCGCCGCCGTCGCCATTCGTGCCGCCTTCGAGCCGCCGCGGAGCCATCGTCAAGGTTCTGTCCTGCTGGATAGAGGTGTTATCCACGCATTTCTTCTCTCCACCACTTAAAGATCTCAAGCTTAAATTTTGAGGGTGTGTTCTTACCTTGAATCCCCACCTCCACCTAAATTTTCACATCCAAATTCCTTCATTTAATAATTTTCCATTTTCGTTCATCTTTCACTCCCAGATCTATCTTGTCTCTGTCTACAGTAACAGCAGTTCTGAGTTTCCCATCTCCGACCACCTTTTTCATTTTTCCAAACCCTCCCCATTTTACTGGGAGTTCTGTCCATCAACCCCTCACTCCATGAATTTTATTAATTTCTGATCGGCCTTCTATCCAATTTTCAAAAATCGTGTTCTTCTTCATCTACATAGCTGTCTACCAGTTTCCAGATCCGACCACCCTCCAGTGAAAAAATCATATCAATTCGTAGCCACCTCTAATCAGTCCACAAAAAATATTACCATCTTCCTTTTTCAAAATCCTATAACTTTTGTGAAGAGCTCAAGAGCTGAATCGGATATCTACCTTGCAGTCAATGGCAGTTCTCAGACAAGTTCCCTGCAGATCTAAGAGTTCGGCTACTGTACACCAGGAACTCAAAAATTCAATAAAGCCCATGTCAGTGCAAATCCAGGTTTGATCTCTAAGCCTAGGTTGAAGGACTTCAAGTTAGCTTTCCAACGGCGCCAGTTTCGTGTCGATCCAACATCGTGGCTGATCGCAGCGTCAGTTCTCGCCGGAGCGCACGCCGAAAAATAGAACCGGCAGATCCGTGGCCGGTTATTCCGACCGGTGTCGAACGGAGCCGCCCGGCCTCCGGTCGACGTTCTAGCATGCCGCCAGCCCAGGGAACGCTTCCCCAAGTGTCCCCACCACAGTGGTGCCACCGGGCCCCACACGGCCTCTCCGGACAGCACGTGGGCCCCACAATCACAAGTTCGGGTGCTGCAGAAGAGACGCGAGAAGCCGCCCGTCAACCCGAATTCGATCCTCCCGGAGCCCATTTTGTCACCCTTTACCTCCCTGCGTGGAGTGGGCAATGCTTCATTGCTGTAACAAGTGTGTAATATTATTCCGGGAGTACGGGTTTCGGCCGGGTCCGTCGTCCCTACGCCGAGCGCGTGGAGGTATCGTTTTCGCTCCCTTCTCGGCATTTTGCTTACTTCATATATATTTGTTTATGCCGATGCTAGAGAGCATGTTTTAGGACCTAGCTTGCTATATATTTTCATATCACCGCTGCTGCGAGAGAGAGCGAAACCGTCCCGTGACCCGATCCGGGCACAAAAGAGAATTGACCATCCTAGCTCTTGCCGGTTTCTCAACCGCGCACGTCCGACGCTTCCCTCGTTAAGGGACAATCACGAGCTCACCTAGAGTCCGAGGACTGCATTCCTCATTCGAGTCGTGTCTATGGTCTCGTCCCGCATCACTTGGGGAGTGGGAATTCTCCCTTGGGAGATGAGAGGGTTCTTGGGGAAGGGGAGTGGGTGGTTGGTGGTTAGAGGGTGGAGTGCGGAGTGGTGGAATCTCCCTTGGGGCTGGGGTGGAGTTAAGGTGGGTTGGTGGGGAGTTGGGGATGAGTTATTGGAGGGGGGGAAGAGAGAGAAAGGTGGTTGGGAGGGGAGGAGAGAGAAAGGGGCGCAGGTTTTAGAGAGAGAAAGTGGAGGAGAGAGAAAATGACTTATTAGAGAGAGAGAGGTAGAGAGAAAGAGGGGGGATAGGTGGGAATCACTCCCAAGGGTTTCTCACCCAACTAATGGAATCTCTCCAATAGGAAATTTGAACTCTCAAATGGCAATTTTCATTCATTGATTCATTAAGTTGAAATGGGGGGAATGGGGTCGTGTATATAGGCAACCCACATTTCTACAAAAGTCCCTGACTCTTACTACAATGACCAAAGACCAAGGGGGTAGGGGTGCCCCTGGGCCTAGCCCAAAGAATTGGGCCCAATAACCATTCTAAACAATCTAATGACACTTAACCTAGGTAAATGACTCATTAACCTAGGTACAAGACTCAAATAAAAGGGAAAATACATCAAATGACTCAAATAAAAATTACATAGGACTCAAATTAAATAACTAGACCATGTCGGATGCAACCGGGGCGAGGAGACGAGCTGTGAACGTGGGCATGGGAGGTGATGTCCCCATCATACTCCCGGGGTGCGGAGAACTCGACTCCGTCGAGTAAGTGTCCTTCCCTCCTCGGAGGGTGTAGAAGTGGTACTACCCTCAAGTCATCCGAACAAGACCGATCTATCCACCTGCCGAGATAGCGCTCGTATACCTTGCTCCTAGTGGTAGTGACATGTTCATCCAATATTCGTTCAATGCGCTCACGCTGGGCTCTCTTGGCTGGTGGTCTCTCCTCACAGGTGGGTGCTCTCTCAATAGGAGGTATAGGCTCAATATTCTCACTGGGTACCACCGTGGGCCCCTTATATGGCACTAAGTCGGCTACATTGAATGTGGGACTCACTCCATACTCCTCGGGAAGATCTAACTCATAGGCATTAGTGCCAAGGCGTCTCAGAACCTGGAAGGGACCAGCCCCACGAGGCCTCAATTTTGAGATGGCTCCTGGGGAGAGTCTCTCTATCCTCACCATCACAAAGTCACCCACGTGGAATTCTTGGTGACGTCGATGAGAGTCAGCCTGCCTTTTATAAGTCTCATTCTTTTTGCTGATGTGCTTGCTAAGGTTTTCATGCAATTTTATAAATGCTGACATTCTAGGGGTGATGGGTGGACCTGGGCAACCAAAAGTAGACCAATCATGCTTTGATGCCAAGAAGACTTTGATGAAATTAGGAGGGCCGGGGCAACCATATGTGGACTTATCATGCAATGCTGTCATGTAGACTTTGGTGGGCCTAGGTGGGTCGGGACACCCGTAGGTGAACCTATCATGTAAAGTGGTGATGAATGTCGGGGGACCCGGACATCCGTAGATGCTTTTGACATGTGTATGACCAATGTTAAATGGGGGAGGGTCAATACACCCGAATATGAACCAATCATGCATCCTACTTGACATGTGGGTGATATGAACGAGTGGACCCGACTTATGAATCATGCCAAGTGGTGTTGTACGCCAAGACTTATGCACTCTTGTGCCAAAGAGGTCTCCTATGTGTGGGCTTTTGGACTTCCATTGGAATGGATCAAAGGGGTCTAGGAAGGTGGATATCATGAAGTGGGGCACTTCCTTAATCCCTAGGAGTATATTGTCCATAGTCATGGCTCCCATGGTGTAACTCGAGTCTAGGATGGGGTGGGTTTGATCCATCACGGTGGGTTGGAGTAGGGAAAGGTGGGTGGTGGGTAAGGTGGTTGGGCCACATGGGTATCCGTACTCACATTGGAAGGGGTCAAAGGGATCATGGTAAGGGCTACCTAGAGAGAGGAACTCCATGTCCCCAAGGTTCCCAAATGGTGAGTCATCATCCTCCAAGGTAATTAGGCCAAGGTCTCTAGTGGGTTGGCCAATCAAATGAATTGGAACCTCAATGGGTGGGGAGTGGGCCAAGATGGGTTTCTCATCCTTGAGGAGAAAGAGGAGGATTTCACTCGTATAATGGCCACTAGTGTAGATAGAGGTGATGGAACCGGTGGTGGGGTATGCTAGGAAGATGGTGCTAGACTCCAATGGTCCTATGGCTAGCATATTGGTCTGGTAGACTTGCCATTGTAAGCAGTCCCCTAAGTCCCCTAAGTCTTCCACAAGATAGGAGGTTTGAAGTGTGACATGGGAAGACCGGGTGGGCACAATGTGGGCTTGATATCCCAAGGGTGAAAGGTAGGGTGGTGAGCTAGGAACGGCGGGGCCCCGCTTGAGCCATTGGAGTATGGACTCATTCATGGCGAGAGTGTGCGGCTCATGAGGACCCGGACTAGGAGAGGTGGGTGGAAGTGGGGGGTCTAGGATGTTCTCTATGGTGGGAGGTGGATCCGGATTGGCATCCATCTCCACTTGGGTATGTGTGTGGGCCACAACTTCCAAGGATAATGGGGTAGGATAGTCTATGGTGGGTGGAGTGATAATGGTTAGTGCATGGTACTCTCGGGGTGGTGAACATGGGTGGACTTGGGTTGGGCTTGGTTGGGGAAGTTCTTGGGTTGGAGTTGGGGTCGGGGGTGAAAGATCGGTTGGTTGAAGTGGTTTGGGTTGGGGTGCGTAGATCTTTTTAAGATCGGCCCTCATTTCATCCCAAGATTCAATGGGTGCTTCCCCTTTGGCTTCTCTCAAACCTACAATGTTCTCCCATTCTTTCCTAGCTTGGCGCCAGAGCAAACTCTTGGCATAGTTGACTTGGACAAGCCTTGACAGGGTAAACCTCCCAAAGTGTTGGTCTATGGACTTCTCCCATTCTAGATATATGCTAGGGCGGGATCCATCAAACACAAAGGCTTCTAATGGGCCTAAGAGTGGCGAATATGCCAAGTATGAGGTAGTCATGATAGTGGACAAGGGTGATGCATGCAATGGCCCTAGGACAAGACTTAGTAGAGACAAGTCTAGAACTTGCTCTGATACCAATTTGATGTGACACACCCTTGGACCAAAATGAACAAGCACAATTTGCAATCAAACGGACCGATATTGGCGACCGCTCACCCGATGCTCACCAAGACCCAGGGTAACTTGGCAATGCCAAGTGGAGGTTGTGTGGGCTGGGCCCTTGCTGGTAGAGGGCCAGCAAGGCCAAGGTTTGTCTCCCCAAGGGTATGGCTGCCCAATTCAAGGGAGCCGACGAGGTGCCAAGGCACGGGTTCCACTCTTTTCCCACGGTGATCACTTATAGCAAAGGAGCTTAAGGATCCGGCTCTCATTCACGGCCAGCGGAGTTTATGAACTAATATTAGAAAGAACAAGCACTGAATGGAGCTAAGAGTGGAGCACTTACTTGACCGGTTTGAAGAAACTGGTCCCGCTCGGAGACGTGGGCGAGCGAGGAAGCGTGGGTTCCCCACACGCCGCGCCGGGGTAGCTTGACCTGCTCAAATTGTTACAACACTACACCCCATGCAAGGGGGGAGATCTAGGGGTGGGGGTTAACTGATATTACATCCAAAACTACCTCCACACAGGGAGGGGCCTTCAGCCGGCCAAGCGGGGAGGGGTGACACCGAACTAGCGATCAACAAAGAAGCCGACGTCGGTTCTGTCCGCTGTCTGTGCTTCAAGACTGATTGATGGTTATCATGATGCTGTGGCCACTCCAGAATTTTTCCGAAGACGAGACCACTTGGAGATTCTTCGTAGCTGGATCGGGATGATGCTTGAAGTTTTTTGAATTCTTTGAGAACCGCTGCTGGTCGGGGTTGGGGCTTGAACATGGTGGTAGACCCTCGGTTCTGACAGCTTTAGGTTTCCAACAGTAGGAAGAAGGGGATACCACGACCGCTCCTGAACTCAGAATCAGGTGCCTCCAGAGCCGTTGGAACCGTTGACAGGTCCTCTTCGAAGTAAAATTGGCGGGGAAGCGAAACGTTGTCAGAGAAGACCGGTGGGCCCTAAACTCTGATGAATGGTCGGTGCTAACTATGGGGAAGCAGAACCGCGTACCCGGGGGAGAAAATTGATAACTCCTGGTTCCGGATGCCAAATTGAGCTCTGCTTTTTGGAGAAGATAGAAGACTCGTTGTAGAAGCGTTTTGAAGAAGAACTCTCGATCAGATTCCAAGCAGGATCATCGCAGTCGGGCTTCTACTCTGGCTCTGGTCTCCTGCCAGAGAGGCTTTGCGCAGTCGGGGAAGAATAACTCCCCTGGGCGATCACGAACTCAGAACAGGATGGGACCACCGCCGTTACGAAGAGGACTGGGAGACGCTTCTAATGATGGCTCTTGATCCTTCAGAAACGTCTGGAGGAAACCGTGGTCATCTCTGCAAGCTGCTACTCTTCTGCAGATCTGCAACTGGGAACTGTAGGTTGAAGATGACGGGGGGGAATGGGGTATATGGGAGGGGAAATGGGGGTGGATGAGTGTGGGGAAAGCCCGGGCTGTGAGGGGGTCTAGGAGGGGGTGTTCCAAGGTGGGGGAAAGGAAGAATGGGGTCTGGAAGGGGGTCTAACAGGTGGTGGGAGGAGGAGCTACGAATTTGGGAAGGTGGGTGAGAGGGAAAGGGTATGTGAAAATGGGTTTAAGGGTGGGATTAAATTTTGGTCTTGGGGGATGGGAAGAGGTGTGTGGGGAAGGTAAAAGGGGGCTTGGGGAGTGGGAATTCTCCCTTGGGAGATGAGAGGGTGCTTGGGGAAGGGGAGTGGGTGGTTGGTGGTTGGAGGGTGGAGTGGGGAGTGGTGGAATCTCCCTTGGGGCTGGGGTGGAGTTAAGGTGGGTTGGTGGGGAGTTAGGGATGAGTTATTGGAGGGGGGGAAGAGAGAGAAAGGTGGTTGGGAGGGTAGGAGAGAGAAAGGGGCACATGTTTTAGAGAGAGAAAGTGGAGGAGAGAGAAAATGACTTATTAGAGAGAGAGAGGTAGAGAGAAAGAGGGGGGATAGATGGGAATCACTCCCAAGGGTTTCTCACCCAACTAATAGAATCTCTCCAATAGGAAATTTGAACTCTCAAATGGCAATTTTCATTCATTGATTCATTAAGTTGAAATAGGGGGAATGTGGTCCTATATATATGTTGAATCTCTATAGTTTTGATGATGACTAACACTATGAATCAAAGTATATGTTGCTTCTGAATAACTGTTAAAGATCCTACATTGTCTAGATAATATCTGCTTCTCTAACTTGTTCACCCATCTGGTCGTATATGTCTTTATTTATATATGGGTTCCGTGCTCTGAGTGCGTTGATGTACTTCGCTGGCCGCGTAGACGCAATTGTGCATCTGTCACTTGCTGTCTTGTTCACTACGTCGACGCTGCACGATGGAAGCGTTGACGCATTGGCTTGGTGCCAAGGGCTTGACGGTCTCGCCTATGAAGCTGAGTCGACGCTGTCACCTGAAGCGTTGACGCATTGGCTTGTTACCAAGAGATTGTGCGTCTCACCCAAGGAGCTGAGGCGACGCTACACAATGGAAGCATCGACGCCTTGAGTTTATGACCAAAGGTTCTTTTGATCAACCACCAAGCAGAAGCGTCGACGCTGTCAACTGATGCGTTGACGCATTGGGGTGCTTTGTCAAGGGACCTGCCCTCCATTATAACTCGATTATAAACTCATTACGTTAACACCTTGGCTTTACTGCGTTGACGCGTTCTTCAGTCCTTTGATAAGTCCCGTGCAATCTGTGTGAACAAATGTATGACTTGAATATTTATGAGATTGACTGAATGTTCTCTGAAACCTTACAGGGACTTAAAGACAAATTGGAACTTTATTCCAATCATGTGAGCACGTGATCCGAGGGAATAATCGTCTAACACGTGGCTCGGTTCATCTGGAAGCATTACCTTGCGTGTGTCTCCCAAACCCTCACTCTCTCGTGAGGTTGGATATATATATGAAGGTTTCTGCTCCTGGAAAGAAGCCGAAGCCACAAGAAAAAGAGTGAGGCCAGAGCGAGAGGAAGGAGAGGAGAAGCCATCCTGATCCATTCGTTGAGCGTACCTGGAAGAGAGAGAGTGATGAAGGAGAGGATGGTTTTCTGCTACGTTTTGTCTATGCTTCTTTAAGAAGCTACATTGTTTCTCCGTTCGATTGTCTTTCAATATTTCTTTATGTCTTCGTTTGTTCGTTCTCAAATTCCGATACTCTGTTTTCGTTCCCTCTAGGTGTAGAGGAAGAGAGGCGAATCCTCTGGGTCGCAGTGTGGTTTCCCTCTGATTTAGATCAGAGGAAGGGAGGAGTTCTCCGGGGTTTTGTGTTTAGGTAGTGAGAAGGCTACCTGGGTTCTTCCCTCCGGCTAAGGAGGAAGAGAGACAGCGTCTCTGAATTGCAGTGAGGTGGGTCACTGCTGGGTTCCCTCTTGTCTAAGAGGAAGGGAGAGTTATCTCCGGGTCAGGTCTTATGGTGTGAGACCTGGGTGCAAGCTGTGAGTTCAGCGTCTGTAGGGATTTCGATCCCCAAGCTGTGGATCCACGTGTTGTTGGCAGACTGAGTCTGCGGTTCTTTCTTGTGAAAGGGAAGCCTCACTCTGCCTTGAGTGAGGGATGGACGTAAGTCTGCAGGTTGCAGACTGAACCATCTAAATCTCTTATTCTCCGTGGTATGGTTGTGCGCATCTATTTTCCTTATGCTTCTGTCTGGCTTCATTAAGTAAATGTGAATGTTGATGATAGAAACCTTGGTCTGACTGCTCGCTAGGTGGTTGTGCATATGTGCTGATGAAATTTAGAATGATTTATGTTCTGTGCTCGTGAATTACGTTATATTGGTTAAGGGTCCTGCCTCAACTCAGTCAAATATTTTTTAAACGGTGATCTATTCATCCCCTCCCCTTCTAGCTCACCGTCCTCCTGTCTAACAGTTGGTATCAGAGCAGGTTTACCCGAGATGTAGTCCAACGACCAGGGTAATCCTGGAACCAGTGGTCCTCGCAGCTACATAGCTGAAGGACAGTCAATCTCCCGTCCCCCATATTTTGATGGTTCTAATTATTTCTTTTGGAAAAACAGGATGGAAGTGTTCATCCGATCTCAGAGCCACAAGCTGTGGAGAGTCATTACAACTGGACCTTATGATTTACCTCCGAATGAGGAGATGTGGTCTGAAGAACAAGTCAAATTATCCAGACTGAACTGGTCTGCGCTCAACATCATCCAGTGCGCAGTTCACCCTGAAGAATATGCCCGAATTTCGGCGTGCAAGACAGCTAAGAAGATGTGGGATGAACTAGCGCTGATTTACGAGGGTACCTCTCAGGTCAGAGCTACCAAGGTAAACTACCTAACCTCTGAGTATGAATTATTCAAGATGAAGTCAGAGGAGAGCGTGACTGATATGTACGCTAGGCTGTCACTGATCACAAATAGCCTCAAGGGATTTGGAAAGGAAATATCTGAAGGGGATATAGTCAGAAAGATCTTAAGATCCTTGACTCCAGCGTGGCACACAAAAGCTACTGTGATAGAGGAATCAAAGGATTTAACAACCATGACCGTCACTGAACTCATAGGGTCTCTTATGACCTATGAGATGAATCTCAAGAAAATAGGAGAAGGAAATGACAGAAAGGGCCAGAATGTTGCTCTTAAAGTTGAACGACACAGCAGCAACAGCAGCAGTAGTAGCAGCAGCAGCAGCGGAGAGTCCAATGGAATTCCAAACCCTGACAGAAGTGAAAAAGCACTGCTCACACGTCAGTTCAGGAATTTCCTGAAAATGCAGGGAAATTCATATAGGAAAAGAAGAAACTACTCATCAGGTAAATATCCGAACAATGGCAATGACAAGGATAGGAATGCTAAAGGTGTGATGTGTTATCATTGCAGGAACTTTGGGCACATGAAGCAAGATTGCCCTAAGCTTCAGAAGAAGACACCGGACTACCACAAGAAAGGCTCCAAAGTGTACAAGAAAAAGCCAAAGGCCATGGTATGCACTTGGAGCGATGAAGAGGAAGACTCAGAGACTAATTCCTCAGGAGAGGAGACTGAAGGAGTATGTCTGATGGCCGACGAAGAAAATGAGGTAACCAATCCCTTTGTAACTTACTCTATTGATGACTGGGAAGATAAATATGGTGAACTGCTAGATATGTACAATGCCTTAGCTAAAGAACACAGAGCCATCAAACGAAAACTCAATGTGGCTAATGAAGAACAAGAACTCATCAAGATAGAAAATTCCAAACTGATAGCTGAATTAGCTCAGATGAAAAATGTAAGAAATGAGAATAATCTTGTTAAGAATGAGCTTGAAAAACTTAGGAAACAGCTTGATGAAAACAATCAACATACTGAAGAAAACCTGAGACAAAATGACTTACTCAAGGAATGGTATGAAGCTGTTAAAAAGGTCAATGATGAATTGCTGGAAAACAACATATCTCTGCGGAAGGAGTTGGAAGATAAGAAGAAAACTCTTGAGAGGTTTGTTTTGGGAGAAAGTAATTTGAATGCCTTGTTAGGCACCAAAGTAAACTTTAACAGAGAAGGGTTGGGTTTCAACCCAAATAAAAAGTAAGCATTTGGGATAAAGACCACCACATTTTGCACTGAGAAAGGAAAAGAGAAACTGGACATCCCATCCAGTTCCAAAAGTACTGAACAACAAAAGAACATCCATAAACAACAGCCTGATTTTGGAAAAGATGTCTTTAAAAAATTCAACAAGCCCACGCACCAAAAGCAAAGTACATGTCAATTCAACAACTATGACTCTAATAAAAGAATGGGCTATTTTGAAAGAAACATGGGAAGGTCTAACTACACACAAAATACTGTCAATAAAATGCCTTCATCTAGACAGTTTAGAAATTATGGTTTGGCTGGGACCCAAGCTCTTATCAACAGAAACTGGACACACCTTGAGAAACAAAAGGAAACAACTGAAATGCACATCAATAGCAAAACTGTCAATTCTCAGCATAGAAAGAAAAAAGGGGTGAAGCAAATCTGGATCCCCAAAACTATGCTTAATCATTTGAGCGGTATTTTTGGACACTACTTAAATTGTTATTATGCAGCTGAGCCTAGCAGCCGAGAACAACAAGTGGTATCTCGACAGTGGCTGCTCGAGGCATATGACAGGGGATCAAAGAAAGTTCAGCAAGCTTGAATTGAAAGCAGGAGGGACAGTCAAGTTTGGAGGTAAAAACAAAGGCCAAATCATTGGGACCGGAACCATCGGTAAGAAAACCTCCAACTCTGTTGAAAAAGTATTGTTGGTCGAAGGTCTACAACACAACTTATTGAGTATTAGTCAGTTATGTGACAAGGGTCACAAGGTCCTTTTTGATGAGCATGCTTGCAAAATTCTAGAACCAAACTCCGATAAAATAAAGTTCATTGCAAATAGAGTCAATAATGTCTATATTGTGGATTTTGATGTTGAGTCTGAGTCTAATCTGTGTCTCTCTGCTGATTCAAAGAATAACATGTTTGACTGGCATAGACGACTAGGTCATGCTAGCTTTAACACCTTGCATAAATTAGCTAAATTTGACTTAGTTAGAGGCATGCCTAACTTGAAGTTCAAATCATTCTCTAAGCATTGCGATGCCTGTGCTCTAGGCAAGCAAACCCGAGCTTCTTTTAAAATAAGGACTGAGAGCTTGTCAAACAAGCTTATGGAACACTTGCACATGGATCTCTTTGGTCCTACCAGAACCCAGAGCCTAAATGGTAAGAGATTTGGTTTTGTCATTGTCGATGACTACTCTAGATTTGCATGGTTGTTTTTCTTGGCGAATAAGAGTGATGTTTTTCAAAAATTTGAACATTTTTTTAATAAGCAGAAACATGTAGGCCACAAGATCACTGTTATCCAATCAGATCATGGAGGAGAGTTTGAGAACTCCTCATTCTCTAGTTTTTGTGACAAGGAGGGACTGACTCACAAATTTTCTTCTCCCAGGACCCCAGAGCAGAATGGAATTGTGGAGAGAAGGAATCGAACAATAGTGGAAATGGCAAGAACATTACTAATGGAGAGTCAGCTACCGAAGAGTTTTTGGGCAGAAGCAGCAAACACAGCCTGTTATATACTTAATAGAGCTTTGGTAAGACCCATACATAAGAAAACACCATATGAACTCCTGAAAGGTAAGAGGCCTAATGTCTCATATTTCAAAATTTTTGGTTCAAAATGCTTTATTCATAATAACAACAAGAGAGACTTAGATAAATTTGATGCTAGAAGTATTCCAGGAATATTCCTAGGATACTCTGAAACATCTAGGGCCTTCAGGGTCTTTAATAAAACTGATAGAACTATAGAGGAAACCCCTCATGTCATTTTTGATGAAACAAAAATCTCTAACAGTCTAAATGATGATAACAGGTCTACAAGTCATGATGGAGAGTTCCTGAATCAAATTCAAGAGGAGGAAGTACAACCGGCTGAAGAACCCACTGATCTGAACCCAGTAAGTACAGCCGAACAAGGTGAGTCCTCAACAAATGTCAGAATTTTAAAAGACCACCCTGTAACCAATATTATTGGTAGTCTTCATGATCCCCCTAGGACAAGATCCCATTTCAGAAATGTTCAGAATCAGGACTTAATTGCTTTAGTTTCTCAAATTGAGCCTAAGACCATTGAAGAAGCCTTAAGTGATGAGAATTGGGTAACTGCCATGTGTGAAGAACTAGGGCAATTTGATAGAAACAATGTCTGGGAACTTGTACCTAGACCTGAAAATTTCAATGTAATAGGAACAAAATGGGTTTTTAAGAACAAACTGAATGAAGAGGGTGTCATCTCTAGGAATAAAGCTAGACTTGTAGCTAAAGGTTACAGTCAGGAGTATGGAGTAGACTTTGATGAATCCTTTGCTCCAGTAGCTAGAATGGAGGCTATCAGAATTCTATTAGCATTTGCTTGTTCAAACAACATAAAACTTCAACAAATGGATGTTAAGAGTGCTTTCTTGAATGGAATTCTAAAAGAAGAAGTTTATGTTGAACAACCTCCATGTTTTCAGTTTTTGACTAAACCTGATCAAGTTTTCAGGTTAAACAAAGCTCTTTATGGACTAAAGCAGGCTCCTCGGGCCTGGTATGAAAGGCTGACCAGTTTCTTACTGAATAAAGGATATAACAGAGGTAATGTTGACCAAACTTTATTCACTAAGAATTCAAGACAAGATATCATCATAGTTTAGATAAATCAAATGTCAGATGGCTATTTCTTCCACCAAACCAAGTACACGCTGGATATCCTAAAAAGGTTTGGGATGACTAACCTAAAGCAAATATCCACCCCAATGAGCACAAGCATGACCCTTAATGCTGATGAGTCAGGTAAACAAGTGGATGAAAAACTCTATAGAGGTATGATTGGATCCCTCTTGTACTTAACAGCTTCTAGGCCAGACATACAATTCAGTGTTGGCTTATGTGCAAGATATCAGTCTAGGCCTACTGAACTTCATTTGTCTGCTGTAAAAAGGATCTTTAGATATCTGTCTGCCACACACACATTAGGATTATGGTATCATGCTTCTCGCACATTAGATTTAGTTGCATACACTGATGCAGACTTTGCTGGATGCAAATTAGATAGGAAGAGCACCAGTGGCCACTGCCAATTCTTAGGAGGATGCCTAGTTTCTTGGAGTTCAAAGAAACAACATTCAGTGGCCCTTTCCACTGCTGAGGCTGAATACGTGGCTGCAAGCAGCTGTGGCACTCAAGTTATCTAGATTAAGCATCAGCTTCAGGATTACCAAGTAGAGACAGGATGCACTCCCATTTTTTGTGACAACACGAGTGCCATAAACATTGCAAAGAATCCTGTTTTACACTCACGAACAAAACACATTGAAATCAGGCACCACTTTATTAGAAATGAAATTGCAAATAAAACATTTGAACTAATTCATGTTGGGACTGTAAATCAAACTGCTGATATTTTTACAAAACCTTTAGATAGTGAAAAATTCACTTCATTGAGAAGAGAACTTGGTATTTACAAACTCTGACTGATCTGTGGTAATGAATTCAATTTTATGTCTTTCCATGATTTTAGAAACAGTTCTGTCTTACTTTTTCTGATGGGGTCACTATGTGAGGGGGAGCGGGTGTGAGATTTGAGAAGTATCAGGTCTGGTTCTCTTCTGTTTTCAGGGTAGAATGGGAGATAGAGCTACTAGAGAGGGGGAGCTTGACTAATTAAAAACGTTTGAAAGATGGTTGTTGTTGCTGGATTAATTGTCAGAATTGATCTTGAGTATCCCTTTTTAGTAGAACCTCATCATTTCCTACATTCTTAAGTTTGTGCAATTAAAGTCCAGCCAGAATCTTCCTCTAGTAAGTCCTAAGAGACTAAGATTAACCTTCACAAGTATATCCTCTTACTTTGTTTCTTGACTGATGAACAAGCTAGACTCATATGAAATGGGTTCTGTTATACGCTTTTCATTGGATTTCGTGATAAGACCACGAGTAATTGCCCTGGCTTTGTCTTCAAACAACCTTCTTGAAGAGCTAGTTAAACTGATCAGTGTTTAAAACTGTATACTGAGAAACTAGGAATCCCATCAATGAAATGGGAACCTTCTAAGTCATGAAGTATCAGTTCTCATAACAAAAAACAAAAGAAAGAAATTCAATTCAAAATTTATGGTTGCAAGAGCAATGATGCCATGTGGTGAGTAACTGGGGATTCTGGCCTCTGATCAAGGTGTCTCCTCATGTAAAAACCAATAGTCACTATCTCTGTTCCTTAACTGAGAAGGTATGAGGCTCTTACACTGAGTAACTGAGGATGCTGGCCTCTAACCAAGGTGCATACTTAATGTCAAAGGTGTAACTGGCCAAATACACTTTACAACAGTGCTTTCTCTCCTTGGAATCTTTGTCCTCAGCGCCTACAAGCTGTTTTCATGGTTCAAATTCTTGTTGTCCTTTTGACGAGCCTTAACAGCTACCTCAGTCATATTTGTTGACACTTGCTCTTCTTTCACATTCATCGTAAGTTGATAAACTTCAAGCTTCTTCTGAATCTCTTTCTCTTACCAGAACTCCAAGATTCTTCACTGACCTTAAAGCTCCACTTAAGCATCTAAGATTTGACACTGAGTTTCTACTGTTGGGACTCTCTCCATCTTTTCTCATCAATCCAGCGTCAACATCTCTTTTCCTCTTCTGTTTTGATGATGTCAAAGGGGAAGAAGGGTGAAAGGGGGAGTGAAGAGGTTGTTAGTGAGAAGGTTGAACTAGTGGCTAGTGAAAGGGAGTTTTTGGGAGTTTTTGAAAAAAATTAAGTTTGAAGAAAGGGAGATTAGGAAAGGTGTTTTGTGTTGAGATGTGGGGTCTGGGTAAAAATAATGAGTGCTGTGAAATCAGGTTTTGAGAGGTCACCCTTGCTGTTTTATTGAGACTGCTTTAAGATGGTGTTTCTTCTTTCACTAAATTTGACTCATGGTGTTGCCATCATCAAAAAGGGGGAGATTGTTGAATCTCTATAGTTTTGATGATGACTAACACTATGAATCAAAGTATTTGTTGCTTCTGAATAACTGTTAAAGATCCTATATTGTCTGGATAATATCTGCTTCTCTAACTTGTTCACCCATCTGGTCGTATCTGTCTTTATTTATATATGGGTTCCGTGCTCTGAGTGCGTTGACGCACTTCGCTGGCCGCGTAGACGCAATTGTGCATCTGTCACTTGCTGTCTTGTTCACTACGTCGACGCTGCACGATGGAAGCGTTAACGCATTGGCTTGGTGCCAAGGGCTTGAGCGTCTCGCCTATGAAGCTGAGTCGACGCTGTCACCTAAAGCGTTGACGCATTGGCTTGTTACCAAGAGATTGTGCATCTCGCCCAAGGAGCTGAGGTGACGCTACACAATGGAAGCATCGACGCCTTGAGTTTATGACCAAAGGTTCTTTTGATCAACCACCAAGCAGAAGCGTCGACGCTGTCAACTGATGCGTTGACGCATTGGGGTGCTTTGTCAAGGGACCTGCCCTCCATTATAACTCGATTATAAACTCATTGCATTAACACCTTGGCTTTATTGCGTTGACGCGTTCTTCAGTCCTTTGATAAGTCCCGTGCAATCTGTGTGAACAAATGTATGACTTGAATATTTCTGAGATTGACTGAATGTTCTTTGAAACCTTACAGGGACTTAAAGACAAATTGGAACTTTATTCCAATCATGTGAGCACATGATCCGAGGGAATAATCGTCTAACACGTGGCTCGGTTCATCTGGAAGCATTACCTCGCGCGTGTCTCCCAAACCCTCACTCTCTCGTGAGGTTGGATATATATATATGAAGGTTTCTGCTCCTGGAAAGAAGCCGAAGCCATAAGAAAAAGAGTGAGGCCAGAGCGAGAGGAAGGAGAGGAGAAGCCATCCTGATCCATTCGTTGAGCGTACCTGGAAGAGAGAGAGTGATGAAGGAGAGGATGGTTTTCTGCTACATTTTGTCTATGCTTCTTTAAGAAGCTACATTGTTTCTCCGTTCGATTGTCTTTCAATATTTCTTTATGTCTTCGTTTGTTCGTTCTCAAATTCTGATACTCTGTTTTCGTTCCCTCTAGGTGTAGAGGAAGAGAGGTGCATCCTCTAGGTTGCAGTGTGGTTTCCCTCTGATTTAGATCAGAGGAAGGGAGGAGTTCTCCGGGGTTTTGTGTTCAGGTAGTGAGAAGGCTACCTGGGTTCTTCCCTCCGGCTGAGGAGGAAGAGAGACAGTGTCTCTAAATTGTAGTGAGGGTGGGTCACTGCTGGGTTCCCTCTTGTCTAAGAGGAAAGGAGAGTTATCTCCGGGTCAGGTCTTGTGGTGTGAGACCTGGGTGCAAGCTGTGAGTTCAGCGTCTGTAGGGATTTCGATCCCCAAGCTGTGGATCAGCGTGTTGTTGGCAGACTGAGTCTGCGGTTCTTTCTTGTGAAAGGGAAGCCTCACTCTGCCTTGAGTGAGGGATGGACGTAAGTCTGCAGGTTGCAGACTGAACCATCTAAATCTCTTGTTCTCCGTGGTATGGTTGTGCGCATCTATTTTCCTTATGCTTCTTTCTGGCTTCATTAAGTAAATGTGAATGTTGATGATAGAAACCTTGGTCTGACTGCTCGCTAGGTGGTTGTGCATATGTGCTGATGAAATTTAGAATGATTTATGTTCTGTGCTCATGAATTACGTTATATTGGTTAAGGGTCCTGCCTCGACTCAGTCAAATATTTTTTAAACGGTGATCTATTCATCCCCTCCCCTTCTAGCTCACCGTCCTCCTGTCTAACAATATAGGCAACCCACATTTCTACAAAAGTCCCTGACTCTTACTACAATGACCAAAGACCAAGGGGGTAGGGGCGCCCCTAGGCCTAGCCCAAAGAATTGGGCCCAATAACCATTCTAAACAATCTAATGACACTTAACCTAAGTAAATGACTCATTAACCTAGGTGCAAGACTCTAAAAAAAGGGAAAATACATCAAATGACTCAAATAAAAATTACATAGGACTCAAATTAAATAACTAGACCATGCCGGATGCAACCGGGGCGAGGAGACGAGCTGTGAACGTGGGCATGGGAGGTGATATCCCCATCATTGTCTCTACTAGACCGTGGATCAAATCCAGGCCAGTCAGCTCTTTGAGAGCCACTTTGTGTTTTATCGTATACAGCTTTCTATTGCTGTGTCCTTTCCATATCTTGTTTTTCTTTTGAACCTTTATTCAAGCTGTTACTCAGCAGAGCTAAGCTGTATTACTCAGCGTTGCAGAGGAGGATTCCTCTGGTCAGCAAGCTGTGTTGCTCAGCGGGCAAGGTGGATACCTCGGACAGCAAGCTGTGTTGCTCAGCCGGCGAGGTAGATACCTCGGACAGCAAGCTGTAATGCTCAGCTGTTTGTAGGCAAGCTGTGAGGCCCAGCCGTTCAAGCTGTGAGTCAGCGGGAAGCCACACTCGGGTTTGAGTGTGGGGTGGATGTAGGTCTGCGGACTGAACCACCTAAAAATTCCTTCGTGCACTGTGGTTTGAATGCTTACTGTTTGCTTCCGCTAGATGAATGCTTAGGCTCGATTTATCTTCATATGTCGAGTGAGCCAATTGATTGAACACATCGCTGTATTTCAGTTTCGGTAAAATTGAATCTGTTTTTAATTTCACATCTCTGAGTGTTCTGAGTTTTTAATTAGGAGTAATTTTTTAAGGGGAGATTCATTCACCCCCCTCTGAATCCATCGCACCGATCCCAACACCTTGTAGTGTCTCATCTGTAGTTGATAGCTTCATGGCTAAGGCTTCCTCATCTAGGAGTTCCGTATTGAGAGGTGAATCCTCCGTACCAGATGGGTAGCTAAGAACTCCGCCATCCACTGCCCTTTAATTGCTCTTTGAGGGACATAGGTGATATCGTGCTTCATTAAGAGAAGAGCCCACTTGCCCAACCTGTCAGAAAGGGCAGGCTGTCTGAGTAGGAACTTGAGTGGGTCATATTTGGATATAAGCTCGACCCGATGTGCCAGGAGATAATGTTGTAATTTATTGACAGTGAAGACCAGAGCCAAGCAGACATTTTCCATAGGGGAGTAACAGTGCTCAGGGCCAACTAGCATTCGGCTAAGATAGTAGAGTGGCTGCTCTTTGCCTTCCTTGTTGACTTGTGCTAGCAAAGCTCCTAGGGAGACGCCCATGGCGGTGATGTAAAGGAGGAGGGGGTTGCCTTTGACTGGGGCCCCTAGGATGGGAGGAGTAAGCAAGTACTCCTTGATGTGCTCAAAGGTACCTTAATAGTCTTGGTCTTATATAAATGGGGCATCTTTCTTCATAAGCTTTCCGAGAGGCAAACATCGATCAGAGAGATTAGAAATGAACCTCTGGACGTGTGCTAGTCTCCCTTGGAAGGACCTAAGCTCTTTAAGATTTCTTGGTGGCGGGAGCTCCTGGATGGCCTTGATATTGCCAGAATCAATCTCAATTCCTCAGTACCTAACGACGAAAACAAGGAATTTGCCACTGGATACGACAAAAGCGCACTTCATAGGGTTCATTTTGAGCCAGTATTGCCACAGTCGGTCGAAGACAAGACGTAGGTCACTTAGATGGTGTTCCCGCCTTTTTGTTTTGATGATGAGGCCATCGACATAGCATTTGACAATGTTATGCAGCATCTCATCGAATATCTTGGTCATGACTCTTTGGTAGGTGGCGCCAACATTCTTCAGACCGAAGGGCATGCGCTTGTAGTTGAAGATCCCCTTGGGAGATCGGAAAGCTGTGTATTTCTTGTTCTTACTGGACATCCGGATTTGGTTGTAACCAGACAATCCATCCATGAAAGATAAAGTGTCATACCCGGTGGTCATATCAACCATTGTTTCTATGATTGGCACTGAAAAGTCATCCTTAGGACATGCTTTGTTGAGGTCCCGGAAGTCGACGCAGATGCGAACTTGACCATTTTTCTTCATAACTGGGACAATGTTGGTGATCCAGATCGGGTAGATGCGCGGCTCGATGAAGTTGACCTCCGCCATTTTGCTGACCTCGACTATAACTTGCAGTTCTAGCTCATGGCACATGCGCCGTTGTGGCTGTTTGACTGGAGTCACCATAGGAGAAATGGCTAGCTCATGCTACGCCACAGAGGGGTCAAGCCAAGGCATTTCTTTGTAGGTTCAGGTGAAGTAGTCTTTATATTTTAGCAGAAGTTGTGCATAAGCTTGTTTTTCTGCTTCATGGAGGAGGGCACTTACGAACGCAAGCTAGCCTACCCCGGCCTCTCCTAGGTCGATTTCGGCCAGTTCATCGACTGTGGCTTGTCTACCATCTTCTAGCTCGGGAGGAGCAAGTTGCAAGTCGATGAAATCTTCATTGTAGGTGTAGAACTCATACACCTCTAGACACTCGGTGTCAATCTCCCCTATTGAGGGAGCTTCTAGTGGTCCGTCAGGGAGGCCTGTCAGGGATCCCTCCGCACCATGTGCCAATGCCAGTACCGATTCCTGGGCATTATCCATCGCCCATTCGGAGTTAACGCTTAATGACACGGCAATTTCCATGGGTGGCAAGGGGACACTTGGAAAGGTCTCCTCCTCTCCTTTTGTGCATGACATGGGCCCCTCGCCGATCTTTTGTGTTTGGGGATAGGAGCCGCTCGACCCGTCTTGTGCCTCCTGTTCTTCTGTTAGAAGTTGTGAGGAAGACTTCGCTTCTTGAAGTTGGTTAGCAGACTTGTGAGAGAATAGAATTAGAATTTCTTCCTCTTCTTATTCTGAGCTATCAAATCGGGCGGTGATACTTTGTTGGCTGTCGACGGGCTGCATAGGGCCCACGACATTAACTGCATAGTAGACCTAGAACTCTAGGCCCTGGTTGTAATCCAAGCCTCGAGTGTCTTGGCTGAAGGGAAAGGTCTGCCCCCTGACCTGGGATAGTGACCACAACTGTCGAAGATATTCCTGCATTGTAGAATCTTGCCACTCTAGAATTTCTTGCCTTCGGCACATCTCTTTAACATGTTGAGATACACCAAGTAGGCTCTGGATGGCTTCCGGGATGTTGTCCGTTGTCTTAGACCAGCCGAAGTCATCTTCACCGAGATTCTGTGGGACCATATCTCCTTTGTAGAAGATTATGGGCCGGTCTCAGATGATCTTTTTTCGATCTATACACCACCGTTGGTAGGTGACAATAAAGGTCTTGAGGCGGCCCACTCCGTATTGTTCTGGGGCATAAGCGAGTTGTATGCAGCCTGGTGGTAGGCATATGCTTTTGCCGATGGCCTAGCTAATAAGATTAGCTTCAAAGTTGACCTTCTGCCGCTCTGGATGGCGTGTCGTTGACTTTGCCTGGAGGTGCTACCTATGTGCTTTAGCCTTTTCCTTGTCGACGGTAAAGAGGTCATCCCCGTCCTCCTTCGAGAGCCAACCGTTGCTTCTCCCCTTTAACATGGGATGGAAAATAGGTCCCCTAAAATAAAGGGAAGCATCCATGAGATGACATTTAGTCGGATTGAACGGGGATTGGTCTGCAAACACCGTACGCTACTCTCCATCATTGGCATATTTAATGCATTGATGAAGCGTAGAGAGGATGACCCCATTTTCATGTAACCAGGGTCAACCCAGCAGCGTTTTGTATAAGGTGTAGGCGTCGATGATGTAGAATGACACCTTGGAAGTGAAATCTCCCAAGATTAGCTCCACCTTGACCTTTCCCAAAACATCTTCGGTGTCTTGATTGAAGCCAAAAATTGTAACCGCATTGACTTTTTACAGTAGCAGGATCAGGTACAGGGACTTGAAAGTTTTTAACGGCATGATATTGATCACAGCACCGACGTCCACTAGGATCTAGTTGGTCTTATGCCCATTGATTTATCCCCTCATGTACAGAGGGTGATTGTGACATGTGGATGGCAATAGCATATCTTTATCTTCGATGGTGATTGCGATTGAGAAAGCTTCGCAGGTCACCTGCTGAAGGTCTGCCACATGTGCTTCATAAACTTCCAACTCTTGCAGTATCTTGATTAGGGATACCCTCAATTCTTTGCTTCCAGTGATGGCTTCTCATATAGTGATGTTCGAGGGAAACCATTGTAACTGGTGTATGACATTACGGTTAGCTCGGGCTCGAGCTTCCGTCATGGACGGAAGTATGCTTTCCGAAGTTTTGTGAGTCGTGGCCAGTTGGTCTTCTTCAAGAATTTGTACGTCCTTACCTTTATCACAAGTGTCGATGCTAGCTTGCTCATTTGTGGTGATCCGACAAGGAGGGGTTGAGATTGTCTCTTCTGTGGGCAATGATTGGGTTGGATCATCCTTGCCCGACGGTCCCGCTTGTTCCTCGACCATGATCGGGATAGGAACTGGTGGTAGGAGGGGTGCTGGAGGCAAGGCTGGGAAATCAGGCACATGGTCTTCTTCATCAGAAGGGTCAAAGACAGATGGAGAATCCCGTATTTCAATCTCTGGAACAGGACCAGGCTCTTCTCCATGAAATATAATGACCCGATCTGGGTGAATTTTGGGTCGTTGGAAGGATCGCTCTATGTTCTTCCCACGCCCTACTACTCCCCGTCCATGACTGTGCCCTTGTCCTCGAGTGTGCCCTTCACTTTTGACGGGGAGGCGTTTATGGGGAGAGGTGATGCCTCTTCTCCTTGTTCGAGAAGCCACTGGCTCATTTTTTCAAGAGTTGTTCATATTATCAGGCGGAGGGATTGTCACCATGTTGCAACTGAGATTCTGGAGTAGTTCCTCAAGTTGGCTCGTGGTAATCTCCTTGTCTTTATAGAAGAAGGACAACTCTTTAGGGATAGAGAGACTTTCACCCTCCTTGGGCCTTTGGATCATTTCATGTATCCACTTCTTTAAGAGAGTCCTCTTTTCAATCTCTTCCCAAGGAATGTATTCATTCAATGGGATTGCCCCCGTAGGATGAGGGGGAACATATTCCTCCAGATCATCGATAAGATTTTGCAATCGCTGGAGTGGTGTTAGCTCAGTGGGGATTTGGAGGTGGCTGCTAATTCTGCCTACCTCTTTAGCTTCCTCTTCAATTTTTTTTCTCCTGTTCCTTTCTTGTTTCTTAGCGACAGCCGCTTCATGGGAAGTGGGCGGAGCAAATTGTGACATCGGGGTTGTCATGCCCCTGGAGGAGTGTTGATGCCTCATTGTCTTGGAAGAACAGGACTGAGGGGCCTTCTTTGACCTGACCTCCATCCACGAGCCTTCCCCTTGTTGTATTTGGAAAGTGACATTGATTGCATGCTCGATGACGTCGGGCGGTAGTTCCTAATATGACGAAATTGCAGGGCTGGAGTGGGGATGTGGTTGTTTACTTTCCACATTCAACTGTTTGCTTGGCAGTTTCTGCTTTGCTTCCTCGACCTTGTCTTCTAAGCTTGGCCTCGGAGAGCTCTTCCGAGGTCCCTGAATGGGAATGTCATGGCTCTTGCCTTTTCGGGAACTTAGATGAGATGATTCTCCCTCTAGGGGTTTGCCCGAGTTGAGCACGTGACTCTAGATGCCGGAGGAGGCTTCCCCGTGACAGAAGGTGATATGTTGTGGGGAGTGTCGATCGTATTGACCGAACTCGGTCCCACCGACCCTTTAACCCGCTGTGGTTCCTTCCCTTTGTCATTCATAGGGAGAGATGTTGTTTTGCTGGTCAGGAAGTGGGGCCCCTCTTGGTTCCCTATTGATGGTCCCCTTGAGGAGTGGTTTACCTAGACATCATCTTGGTTGAGAAGGACCCGAAGGAGTCTCCTCATGTCTTCTTGGGAGAACGGGAGTGACTCTAGGTCCTCCCATTAGCGCCACCCCGACTGTTGCTCTACTGGTATGACTGGGATAGCTTCTGGCCCTGACATACCAAGAGATGGGTATGGTGTCGAAGTGCGGATGCCACTGGATGGGCCTAGAGAAGTTGGAACACCTTGATTATTGCCCTGCCCCCCATGCTTTTCTTGCTATTTGGGGGTTTGTTGGGTTTGACTCGGGCGATCTTGGTGTCCAGGGCTATAATATTGATGAGGTGGCAGCCTATTGGCGTGATGCGAAGAGTGCCCCACTGATGCCGAGCCGATGTCTTCCACTCTTTCAACGGGCCTGGAGTGTCATTACTTGCCTTTAACCTTGCCGGGAGTGATCTCCCTCATCCCAGTGGCACTAGAGGGAGATGCAGTAGCCTTGTGTACCATATGTGCTGATAAATGGACCGTGTTGGCCATCCTATTTGGCCTAGTCCAAGTATGAGCTAGGGAGGGCTAATATGACCACTCTTCACTGCAATGAGGCCATCCCGGATCACCTTCTCGGCCTGAGTCTTGAAGACGTAACAGTGTTCAATGTTGTGACCTAATATATGGTGGTATGGGCAGAAATTGGGTTCACCAACCTTCTGGGCATCCTCTGGCCTCTTAGGCTCTGACAATTCGATAAACCCTTGCTTGGAGCAGAGTATGAAGATGATGTGACACCACCTTGGGGTGATGACCACAAGACAATATGACCCTTGGACCTAAGGTTGCAAGCAAGTAAATTGGCGATGATACCACTCGAGCGGCTCACTCGCTTGGTGCACACTTGTGCCCGTGGGCAACTAAACGATAATGGAGAGGGTCCGGGGTGGGACAATGATGCTCCGGTGCTTGGCAAGCTTTAGGAGAACCCCAATTGGGCCAGGGATGCCCACTCACGGGCGGCCGTCACACCATGGGTGTGGGTTGAAATGGCTCGCTCCCAACTCACCCGCGATGGACACTCACGTGCTCGGCAATTTGGGCCGGGCCCTCGCTCTCCGTCCGACGCAGCAAAGCAAGAATACTAAGCTAAGCAAGTGATATTGACTGGCAAGGAAAGGGGGACCGAGGCTCACCTAGCCGGCGTGAAGACGCCAACTCCGGCCGAAGACGGGGGCGAGCGGGGAGGCAAGGGTTTGCGCCCGCAAGTCGCGTCGGTGTCGCTTCAAATCTGCGAAAATATTATTACATGAACTACACCTCTCACAGGAGGGGGGCTCTTGGGGTGGGGGTTAGACTTATTACAACCAAGATTACCTCCACGCAGGGAGGGGCCTTCAGCCGGCCAAGCGGGGTGGGGAAATTATGAAGAGAACGCCGACTCTCCAAGCTTCGCCGGTTCTGTCACTCTTCAGTTTTGCTGAACAGGTTGTCGATGAAGATGCTACCACGGACTCAACCGAGATCCAAATTTGATGAAACCGGTGCCAAAAGTTCCCCAACTGGCCGATGATGATGCTTGAATTTTTTAGGAAGCTCTGGAACTCGGGGCTGATTGGACCGGCGACTGGAGCAGGACAGCAACACTCTGCCTCTGACTGATGCAGAACTGATATAGTGGATTGCAGAAGGCACTGTGGTCGCTCCCGAATTCCAAATCGAACGAAACTGGCGGTGACACGATCGAGGTCGGAGTATCTTCGAGCAGAAATTGACGGGGCCACAATCTGAGGTCGGAGAGGAGAATGGTGGCCGGAGAAGTGAAGACAGGTCGAACCTGGACCAGCAGGGGGCAGACTGCACACTCCGGCGAAGAAATTCAGAACAAATAGCTTGGGATGGCGATTGGTGTCGTTCCTTTTGCTACTGATGGAGGACTAGACGAAGAAGAATTTTTTAGAAGGAAGTGTGATCGAATTCCTCCAAGGTTGGCCGATGAACGGCTTCCAAGATCGCTCTGGCCTTCAGTCTGGGACAGATTGCGTAGTCGTTGAAGATGACGTTCCTCCGGACAGCTCCGAACTCGGATGCAGGCAGGAGTACCACCGTTGGAAAGAAGACTTGGAGACGATTCTAGCAATATAAGATATGCCACCGGGAGCCTTCAGGGGAAGTCGTGGCTGCTACTGCAAATCACTGCTTTTCTGAAACCTGCAACAGGGACAGAATAGGTTGAGGAGAGGGTGTGGGGAAGGGCATGAACAAGGGGTTATTTGGTGGATGGGGAAGGGGGGGTGCGACCTTGGGTGGTTAGGGAGGTGGGGAGATGAAAGGGCACAGCCCAAGGGAGAGGGAAATTCAAAATTTGGCCTAGGGAAGGGCTCTTTCAGTCTTGGGGAGAGGCAGGGTTGCTTGGGAGAGTGGAAAGGTGCCTAGGAGAAGGGGTTTCCACCTAGGAGTTGGAGGGGGAATTGAATGAGTGCATGGGGAAGGGGAAGGGGCCTTAATGAGGGGTGAATGGGGAGGAGAGAGAATGAATTTCGAAATTGGGGTGGGGAGGAGAGAGAGAGGGGGCACAACCCACTTAGAGAGAGTGATAGTAAGAGAGAGAGAGGGAGATATTGAGAGGGAACTAGAAGGTGTGGAAATTTTCTGGATTCAATATTCAAGCGTAATTGTTACAAATGAGAGAGGAGTGGGGCTATTTATAGACCCCACACTTTTCCTAAGACCAAACTGACCCTGACAAACTAACTAATGACCAAACAGTCCAAGGGAGGGGCGCCCCTGGGCCTAGCCCAATGAATTGGGCCGATTAACCTATCAAACCAACATAATGACTTCAAGACTTAGAAAAATGACTTTCTAACCTAGGTACATGACTCAATAAAGGGAAAATTACATGTTTAAGACTCAAATAAAAAAAAGAAAATTACATGACTCGACTCACAAACACATGAGGAACATAATGGCGTACACCGACGATCAATCCGAGCTTCAGAAAATGTGGAGGGGCAAGGGATGTCCCCATCATACCCCCGGGGTGGGGAAAACTCGACCCTGTCGAGTATGGGTCCACCGGGGAAGTAGCATCCCAAACGCAGTTCCGGGCGAACCTTGTTCTCCAAACTCGACCCATGTCCATAGCCGAGGAACGGTGCTTCCACTCAACAAAGTGGCTCGGACACACCCTTAGGCTGGCGAAGAGATCTTGCTTTGCTTTGTATTGCTACCATGTGCTGACGTCGGGCTCTCGGGCTAGTTTGTGGTGGCACTCCGAGGGTGTCTCTCACAAGGATAGGTGTAGGCTCAAGACACTCACTAGGATCCACCGCGGTACCCTTAGAGGGTGCCGGATCCACCACATGGGAAGTTGGATGAATCCCAAAACCCATTGGTGAGTTCAACCCGCAAGCCGGGTGCCAAGGCCACTCGGAACTTGGCAAGGTCCAAGTCCTCGTTCCCTCAAATTGGAGGTGACCCTAGAGTAGAGCCACTCCAAAATCATCATCATCATCAAGTCGCCAACGTGGAATTTCAAGTGGCGCTCACGAGTTTTTGCCCGCTTTTTGTAATTCTCACTGCTTTTTGCTTGATGCATGTTTTGATGCATATGCCATATACTAAGATGCGGTGTGAGTGAGTAGTGCGTGGTATGCAAAGGTGGTCCAGGGCAACCACATGTAGACCTATCATGTATTGATGTTATGAAGACTTTGAATGTCTTGGGAGGACCGGGGCATCCATAGGTGTCCCTTTCATGTGTGAGTGTGATGAGTGCCGGGGGACCCGGACATCCATGAATGCTCCTAACATGCTTGAGATTTATGATGAATGATGGTGGACCATTACAACCAAATATTGACCACTCATGTTTTCTTCTTGACATGTGAGTGATATGAATGAATGGACCCGACTTTCTAATCATGTCAAGTGAGGTGGTATGCCTAAGCACATGCATTTCAATCCTAGTGATGACTTCTATGTGCATAGGTGTGGGGTGGCCCTTGAGCTTCCATTCGTATGAGTCAAATGGATCTAAGAAGGGAGACATCATGGAGTGGGGCCATCTATCAATCCCTTTGTGTATGTTGCCTATGGTTAAGGCTTCTTTGGTGTAACCCAATTCTAGGAAGGGAAGGTTTTGGGTTATCATGGGTGGTAAGGGTAGGGTAAGGTGGGTGGTGAATAAGGTGAGTGGGTTACATTGAGATCTAGGCTCCCATAGAAAATGGTCAAAGGGATCATGGTAAGGGTCACCTTGGTAGGGGTACTCTATGCTCTCAAGGTCCTCGAATGGTGAGTCATCCTCCTCAATAATTGGGCCAAGGTTGCTAATGGGTTGACCGATCAAAGCACTTGGGATCTTAATGGTTGGGGAGTGGACTAGGATATGTTCTTCCTACATGGGAAGAAGGAGGATGATCTCACTAGTAACTTGGCCATTAGTGTAGATGGAAGTGATGGAGCCAATGGAGGGATATGCTAGGTTAATGGTGTTAGTTTCGGACGGCCTCAAGGCTAGCATATTGGTCAAGTGAATTTGCCAATGTAGGTAGTTCACTAAGTCTCCCAAATCTTCCACACAATAGGAAGTTTGATAAGTGACATGTGGCTGAATGGGAATGATTTGGGATTGATATCCCATGGGTAGGTGGCATGGTTGTGAACTAGGAATGGTGAGACCTTTCTTGAGCCATTGGAGTATGGACTTATCTATGGTGAGGTTGGGTGTCTCTAGAGGAGCTAGGCTAGAGGTGTGTGAGTTGTTTGGCCTTTAGATTTCCTCTATGTTGAGAGGTGGATTCGGATGGGCATCCTTCTCCACTTGGGTAGGTGTGTGGGTAGCAACTTCTATTGCTAATGGAGTAGGGGGATCTATGGTGGGTGGTTTGGTGATAGCTAGCGTATGACACACCCGGGGTGGTGAACAAGCATGGGCTTGGGTTGGGATAGGAAGGGGAAGTAGAGGAGGCCTAGGTTGGGGAAAGATTGGTGTAGGAAGTGGGAGGTGGGTTGGGTGAGGGGTTTTGGGTTGATTTGTTTTGGGAGATGTGTCCCTTTTTGGGGACGATGGTAGGTTTGTGGTGGTGGTCAAGGGGGCTTGTGGGGTACGGGTTTGGTGAGGGGTTTTGGGTTTGGGGGTGGTGGCCATTATGGGCCTAGGTGGAGGGGTGGACGCGGTGTCCACTTGGTTTTTAATGGTGAGGGTTGGATAAGTGGTGGTCACCATGGAGGGAATTGGGTCGGTTAGGGGTCTCTTGTCCTTGGGATCGTTTGGGGTGGAAGTGGGGGCTAAAGGGGCTTGACTAGTGTAGGTTAGGGAAGGGGGTTTGGTGGGGGTGTGGGGGCCCTCATGGGGTTAGGTGGGGAGGTGGAGGCCTTGGACACTTGGGTTCTAGTGGTAAGGGTTTGGACGGGTGGGGTTGGAGGAGTGGGAGTGCTCCTCTAGTTTTGGTAACCCGGGTAGGAGGGAGGAGGTCGGGGAGTGTAGATTTTCCTAAGTTCGGCTCTCATGTTCTCCCATGTGTTAATAGGCTCTAGCCTCATAACCCTCCTAAATTGTTCAATGAACTTCCACCTATCCTCGGCATGGTACACAAGTCGACTCTTGGCAAGGTAGATTTTCATGGGTTCAGTCATTGGATTCCTTTTAAAGTATTTATCCATGTTTTCCTCCCACTCTAATTATGCACTAGGGTGGTATCCGTTAAAGATAAGGTCCTCAAATAGGACTTTGTCCAAAGGGGTGTCAATCGGACCTTTGCGGAGGGCCGAGTGAGATAGATGTGACTTACATGAAGTAGCCATGCTAGTGGACAAAAGAGATGCAACCGAAGACTCTAAATGCATATGAGCGTCATAGGACCAACTTGATAGAGACAAGTTATGAACTTGCTCTGATACCACTTGATGTGACACCACCTTGGGGTGATGACCACAAGACAATATGACCCTTGGACCTAAGGTTGCAAGCAAGCAAATTGGCGATGATACCACTCGAGCGGCTCACTCGCTTGGTGCACACTTGTGCCCGTGGGCAACTAAACGATAATGGAGAGGGTCCGGGGTGGGACAATGATGCTCCGGTGCTTGGCAAGCTTGGGGAGAACCCTAATTGGGCCAGGGATGCCCACTCACGGGCGGCCGTCACACCATGGGTGTGGGTTGAAATGGCTCGCTCACAACTCGCCTGCGATGGACACTCACGTGCTCGGCAATTTGGGCCGGGCCCTCGCTCTCCGTCTGACGTAGCAAAGCAAGAATACTAAGCTAAGCAAGTGATATTGACGGGCAAGGAAAGGGGGACCGAGGCTCACCTAGCCGGCGTGAAGACGCCAACTCCGGCCGAAGACGGGGGCGAGCGGGGAGGCAAGGGTTTGCGCCCGCAAGCCGCGTCGGTGTCGCTTCAAATCTGCGAAAATATTATTACATGAACTACACCTCTCGTAGGAGGGGAGCTCTTGGGGTGGGGGTTAGACTTATTACAACCAAGATTACCTCCACGCAGGGAGCGGCCTTCAGCCAGCCAAGCGGGGTGGGGAAATTATGAAGAGAACGCCGACTATCCAAGCTTCGCCAGTTCTGCCACTCTTCAGTTTTGCTGAACAGGTTGTCGATGAAGATGCTGCCACGGACTCAACCGAGCTCCAAATTTGATGAAACCGGTGCAAAAAGTTCCCCAACTGGCCGAGGATGATGCTTGAATTTTTTTGGAAGCTTTGGAACTCGGGGCTGATCGGACCGGCGACTGGAGCAGGACAGCAACACTCTGCCTCTGACTGATGCAGAACTGATACAGTGGATTGCAGAAGGCACTGAGGTCGCTCCCGAACTCCAAATCGAACGAAATTGGTGGTGATGCGATTGTGGTCGGAGTAGCTTCGAGCAGAAATTGACGGGGCCACAATCCAAGGTCGGAGAGGAGAATGGTGGCCGGAGAAGTGAAGACAGGTCGAACCTGGACCTGCAGGGGCAGACTACACACTCCGGCGAAGAAATTCAGAAAAAATAGCTCGGGCGGGCGATTGGCATCGTTCCTTCTGCTACTGATGGAGGAGTAGACGAAGAAGAATTTTGTAGAAGGAAGCGTGATCGAATTCCTCCAAGGTTGGCGGATGAACGGCTTCCA
Source organism: Amorphophallus konjac (assembly GCA_022559845.1). NCBI lineage: Eukaryota > Viridiplantae > Streptophyta > Magnoliopsida > Alismatales > Araceae > Amorphophallus > Amorphophallus konjac. The sequence continues at coordinate 236,124,815 of CM040121.1, read as the reverse complement.
AGATCGCTCTGGCCTTCAGTCTGGGATAGATTGCGCAGTTGTTGAAGATGACATTCCTCCGGATAGCTCCGAACTCGGATGCAGGCAGGAGTACCACCGTTGGAAAGAAGACTTAGAGATGATTCTAGCAATATAAGATATGCCACCGGGAGCCTTCAGGGGAAGTCGTGGCTGCTACTGCAAATCACTACTTTTTTGGAACCTGCAACAGGGACATAATAGGTGGAGGAGAGGGTGTGGGGAAGGGCATGAACAAGGGGTTATTTGGTGGATGGGGAAGGGGGGTGCGACCTTGGGTGGTTAGGGAGGTGGGGAGATGAAAGGGCACAGCCCAAGGGAGAGGGAAATTTGAAATTTGGCCTAGGGAAGGGCTCTTTCAGTCTTGGGGAGAGGGAGGGTTGCTTGGGAGAGTGGAAAGGTGCCTAGGAGAAGGGGTTTCCACCTAGGGGTTGGAGGGGGAATTGAATGAGTGCATGGGGAAGGGGAAGGGGCCTTAATGAGGGGTGAATGGGGAGGAGAGAGAATGAATTTTGAAATTAGGGTGGGGAGGAGAGAGAGAGTGGGCACAACCCACTTAGAGAGAGTGATAGTAAGAGAGAGAGAGAGGGAGATATTGAGAGGGAACTAGAAGGTGTGGAAATTTTCTGGATTCAATATTCAAGCATAATTGTTACAAATGAGAGAGGGGTGGGGCTATTTATAGACCGCACACTTTTCCTAAGACCAAACTGACCCTGACAAACTAACTAATGACCAAACAGTCCAAGGGAGGGGCGCCACTGGGCCTAGCCCAATGAATTGGGCCCATTAACCTATCAAACCAACATAATGACTTCAAGACTTAGGAAAATGACTTTCTAACCTAGGTACATGACTCAATAAAGGGAAAATTACATGTTTAAGACTCAAATAAAAATAAGAAAATTACATGACTCGACTCACAAACGCATGAGGAACATAATGGCGTACACCGACGATCAATCCGAGCTTCAGAAAATGTGGAGGGGCAAGGGATGTCCCCATCAGAAGAGCTTCTTGGTGTGCTCCTTCTTAAAGGAGAATGGCATCCTCATTCGTTCACCGAATGAGGGGGCAAACTACTTATTCTCTGTCTTCTTCACGGGGCTACTCGAGCTAGTTTCCTTGACATTCTCACTGGTAGGGGAGAATTCAACGGTGTTGATTTCTTTGGCGGAAGGATGATTGTGGACTCGCTTTACCTTGGTCGGGACATAACAAGGTTATCGACGAAGAACATCTCAATCTCAGCCATAGAAGAATTGAGCTGGTCGAAACTTCTTAAGTTGGTGCCAAGAAGCTTCTTGTTGACTTCCACAGCCAGACCTTTACGACAAATAGTGGTGGAGTCTTCTTGCATTGGGGGATGGGTGCATGTTGGCGTTAAAAAAAAATGGGCTGAGCCAAATAAAAAAAAAGAAGAGAAGGGGCCTAAGTGAATGGGCCAATTTTGATTGGGCCCAGTCCAATACAAGAAGAGGAGGTGCGCAGGGGGGTACATGTACAAATAAGAGGAAAAGAGGTGCTAAAGGGAAAAGAAATGGGATTGTCCAAAAAAAGGGGGGAAATAGAAGGAAATTAGCTGGCACTGTTCATGGAACAGTGCCCCGTGTCACACCCTCTCATCGCGAGGGGTCACTGTTCCCCCTTCTTCTCCCCCATGCAAGCAGGTCATTGAATGCTTGGACGTCATTCCACGACCACCCATGCTCACGCCACTAGACACCCCCCCCTCCTCTGCACGGTAGCGACGTGCTCCCACGCCGGCCTATGGCCACCTACGTCGCGCAAGGATGAAGCCCCTTGCTCCGCCGCATCCCTCCTATAAGGCAACGGCAGCAGCAACCGTGGAGGCTTCGACAACGCAGCAGCGGCCGTCGGGACATCAACAACAGCAACGACAACAGCGTCAGCAACAACGGCGGCTGTAGAAGAAAACATGGGACCAATGGAGAAACAGATAAAAAGATGCCAGGATGATTTTTCCTCCAAAACAGGGCCTCTAGCCCCTATAAAAAGAGCCCCCGGGTGGAGCGTGAAGCTTGTTGGAAGTTTTGATAGCAAGAGCCCCATCCGAGAGATACTCATCCAGCATCCGAAGCAAGAAAGGGAAGCAGAGTGAGAGAGAGTGAGGGGGTGAGAGACCTTTCTATAAAAGGGTAGGTTGTCTCGTTCGTCTTTTCCTTCTTCCTCTTTGTGCTTGGCGCTCCCTCGTATAGCCAAAATGCAATTCTCCGTTTGAGAGAAAATGAAAGCAGGGTGTTGGCCTTGGTCCTTTTCCTTGTGTTTCATGGATCCGCGTGCTCTGGTTCTTGTCAATATGTGTATGCATGATGAAAGCAGGGTTTTCGACCCTGAGGTGCTCTTTCTCTTTTACATGAAATCGCACATTACACTTTGCATACGTAAATGGATTATGTTGGTGTTACCTTATCTCCTCTCTTTTTTATTCATATGATAGAAACTTTGCATACTATATGTCGTTGCATACGGATATGAGAACTTCTTCTCCAATATTAGCATATCATTCGTTTGATAAACCCCCTTTTTTCTTTTCTTTTGGGCACCCATACAACGATTTAGCTACTATCACGATGGCCACCGACCCGGAGCTCACTCCGATCTATGAGTGTGGCCCCGGGTTGCCAACCATCGGAAGCCCAATATACGTCTTCTTCGCTTCGCCATGAGTGTGATTTTCTTCTCAAAACCCCATTTTGGAGTTTTGACTGATTCTATGACCATGATTCCAAAGGGGTGAGGAATATGGGATCCAATCCCAAAGTAACCAATTGTTTTCCACCGAGTCCGGATTTTAGGTTCTTGATCACTCATGGACCCCCGGAGGCTCGTTACTTCTTAACGTGGACCCCAAGTGGCTTACCATCAAGGAGTAAACATTGATAGCCTTACACGGTGATAGCTCAAGTCCACATCTCGACGACGAGTTTGTGGTAACCCATGGGTCGGCGGGGTCCTTTGTAGGCTAGCCCTCAGGATCTTTGCGCCCAAAACGGGTGACGGGATGTTACCGCTTCCGTGTGCATCCCTATTTGTTTGGGAAACATATCGGAGTTTCTCCGTAGGTTCGTCCCCTATTTACACCCCCCCAACGCTCTGGGTCTAGGGGAGGTGCTGGTGAATTTTTGCCAGGAAGATAATGATACAAAGAACAATGATAATTGAACCATACTAAGGTCACTTTGAACTGGTATGCAATAAAAGTGAACTATAACTATGAACAAGAAAAAAAAGGAATATTGAACCCTGAAGCTTCTTGATTTAAAGAACTGAAATCCAGATTATACAAAGAAATGATGATGACTGAACTGAAGGAAAAGCTATCACAAATTGGTATTTAGATAAGGCAATGGCCAACTATAATGATAATTGCTTAAGATGGAATAAACAAGAGATGGTGGATGAACATGCGGCTCTTTGATTCAAAAGTCAAAATACAGTTTGGACCAACATACATGGGGAAGAAAGCAATGATTAATAACATTTTTTTGAAATTGTTGGCGATCAGAACAAAAAAAAACATTCAAGATGAATTCATGCATATCAAACTCCAAAGGAGGGAAAAGATAAGAACCAATCTAATTCCTGAACTTCTGAAATCTAAATGAACTAAAAGAGTGAATGATAAAACATGAAATGAAATTCTTACATAATGGCATCTTACATGCATAAATTAAAGAAATCCTATTTGTGCATCTGCGCAATAATGCATTTCTGCATCTCCCATGGATGCACTTGCATGATTCAAGAGTAATATGTCTTTGCATTTCATACCTGCATCTTGTATGCATAAATCAAAGAAACTTCATTAGCATTTGCAAAATTTTGAAATGATGCATTTTTGGCATCCCCCATTTGTACCTCCATACATGCATTGCCCCGCACATGCATGACAAATGCAGAAAAGAACTTCGTACATACCTCATTTCTTGTATGCTCGCTTGCCATATTTCCTCCAGTATATCAAATGGTGAGCGATAGAAACCCGGATTACGTCAAACCCTTTGCATAAATGTGTGTTCAAAACACTTGCACGATCATCAAAATATGTCTTAATGCGTTGCATATCACCTCTAAAGGGATGAGAAAATAGAAAATTGCTGACTGGCCTGGGCCATGTCGACTTGGGCTAGCCCCAAGTCGACTTGCCCATGGTTCAAGTAGTAGGGGCCTGCTGCTGGTTTAGGCCAAGTCAACTAAGCCTAAGTTGACTTACCTGTGGTTCCAGCAATGAGGGTCTGCTACTGGCTTTGGCCAAGTCGACTTGCCCAGCCTGTTGATTCCCCATTCCAGCAGGCTCCCTTCCCTCTATGGGAGTCCAGTTTACCTCATCATAAAAAATGGAAAAGAAGAGGAAAGCATGTGCATTTGCATTTGCATGATAATCTTTAGATGAGGAGACCCTCTTAAAATTTCACGAGCATGATTAGCATTCTTCATGAAAACAGTCATCCACTGCATGGTGTCCTTTGCATAAAAGGAATTCCTTGCGCATTTGCGCACCTTCCAAACCAGCATTTGAAGAATTTGCATGCAATAACGAAGATGGCATTCCCCTACATATGGCCTCATAACAAATCTCTGATATAAACAAAACCTCATATGCATCTTGCATGCATGAACCCAAAAAAAAATCCCATTTGCATATGTGTAAGAATTCAGAAAATGCAGAAACCTAGAAGTGATGAATGAATGAAGATGACAGATGAACCTCCCTGATGGGTGAATTACATTATATATATATATATAGAATGAATCCCCATAAAACCCCACATGAATGAGGCAAGATAACCCGAACAAGAAAATAACTGAAGCAGCTCCTGCTACTTGGTTCGGTCGACCGATCAACATGGAGTCGACCCCCTTTGATCTGGGCGTCGACTCCTTTCGCTAATCCCCCATCCCTGGGAGGATCGGTCGACCGAACCCCCCCTCTCAAAAAATAAGAAGAAGGAAGCAGCAGTAAGGCAGCGAAGAGTTGGAGCGTAAGGGAAGGCTACGTCGACGCAGGCAACCTCCTGCGTCGACCCAGCCATTTCCTGGCCTTTGGGGCCGCTGTCCCTTTAGGCTGCGTTGACGCAGGCAACCCCTGTGTCAACTCAGCCTTCATAAAAAAGAAAATGGGAAGATATATCATGTAATTATGAAAGCAATACAAAACAAAAAATGATAATGAACATGAAATACAAAGTGGTTTATGCAACTTTTGCAAACCCTTCTACTTTTGCGGATTTTAGACCAATTAGTTTATGCAACTTCATTTACAAGGTGGTTTATAAAGTCATAAGTAATAGACTACGGTGCATCCTCCCATTAATAATCTCAGAACAACAAAGTGGTTTTGTCCAAGGCAGAAGCATCACTGAAAATTTTTTGCTGGCTAAGGAATTATTCATGGAATTAGATAGGCCGGTGAGAGGTCACAATATTCTTATCAAGCTTGTTATGTCCAAAGCGTACGACCGCATTGAATAGGACTTTATTCTTCATGTTTTGCAAAGATTTGGTTTCTCCCATAGATTTAAGTCCCTTATTTCTTAGCTTTTGATGAACTGCTGGTTTTCCATTGCATGTAATGGCCAAGTTCATGGTTATTTTAAATCCTCTCGGGGGTTAGATAGGGAGATCCTCTTGCCCCTGCACTCTTTATTCTTGCTGAGGAGGTGCTGAGCAGGGGTCTCACTCAGCTTTTCAATTCTGGCCGTTGTCAGTTTTATCATTTTCCTCGCCATGCTATGCCCATTTCTCGTATTCTATTTGCGGATGATGCTATTATTTTCTTGAATGGTGGCTTATCTTCAATCAAAGCCTTGCTATATTTCTTGAAGAATTATGAAGGCTCTTCGGGGCAGCAGGTCAATCACAACAAGAGTTCTTTTATTGCATCAAAACACATGCATAATCAAACTATTGAGAGGATTCATCAGCTAACTGGGTTTCAGCACAAATCAAACAGCATTGTCTACTTAGGTATACCTCTTTTCAAAGGAAGAAGCAGAGTTCCACATTTCAAGTTCCTACGTGACAAGATTAATGCAAAACTTTTGGGTTGGCAGAGGAAATATCTATCTCAGGCAGGTAGAATTGCGCTATCTGTTCTTTCTGCTATTCCCATTTATACTGTAAGTTCTACATCTGTTCCTTACACAATTAGTAAGCAAGTGGGATGCATCTGTGATAATTTTCTTTGGCAAGGCATAGAATCTGCCCACAGGAGACATTGGGTCCCCTGGGATAAGATATGATGTCCTCAGTCTATGGGAGGATTGGGAATTCGCAGTCTTCGGGACATTCAACTATGCTCATATGTAAAGCAATTATGGTCCTCTTTATACAACAATTCCCCCTGGGCTAATTTTATCAGGAAAAAATATATTAAGGGACAACACACTTCAGATTGAAGAATCCCTTTCCCTGTTGGTATTAAATATTGGGACTTTGTTAAAGCCCGATTCATCTTATTGGCTGGCATGAGGAAAATTGTCTTCAATGGTGTTAACACCGACTTTATTAAAGATAATTGGTATAAAGGAAAGCCTTTTTCAGATTATCTCATTCAATAGCTTGAACCTCAATTTGATAATTGTTCGGTACATGATGCTCTTGCCAATCATCAACACCCAATCTGGCAAATGATTGTGGATGGCAACCTGAGAACTAAAATTCAAAGTTATTGATGGGAATCGACGCCGAGCATTAACTTTTATTTTTACATTTGAGTCCTTTTATTTACTTTTATATCCTTGGGAAAGTATATGTACAATTGTAAGGCTTTGTAAGCCAATGTGTCATTCCCTAGGATTGTGTGGGTTTTTGTGCAAATGTGTAGTAGGTCCAGTTAGGGGGCCCCCTCCCCTTCCCCATTGGTCCACCTCATCCATGTGGGGCTGGTCAACCATCCTAGGTGGCCATCTAGAAGGTTTGAATGCTAATTGACCACATGGGAGACAAAGGGGTTAAAATTTCAAAGGTTGGCCACCTACCTTACCTACCTAGTCAAAGGAGTGCTCCATTCATATGTATTTTTTTTTTTTTTAGTTTTGACCACATGGGGGAAGAAAATGACTTATTTCCCACGAAATTCCCAGCCCCCCACCCCTTGCCATTTTCTATATAAGCCTATGTATAGTGTCATTAGAGATTAATGAAGAAATAAAGAAAAAATTGTAAAATTGGCTTGAGCCATTGAAGGGTGTGCCCTTGTTCCTCTCTCCCCTTGGTGTTCTTCTCCTCCAACCTCAAGTTCTAGATTGATTCTACCTTCTATCATCTCCTCTCAACCTCCGGTGATCGTCTGTGCCGCCGCCGTTCATGCCGCCTTCGAGCCGCCACGGGGTCGTCTTCGGTTTTCTGTCCTGCTGGACAGAGGTGTAGTTCGAGAATTCTTGAAGCCAGCCACGAGTTCTGATCGATTTGAAATTTTCATGGTTGGTTCCTATCTTCGATCCCCTTCTCCACAAAACAATTGAGGTTCAAAATCCATCTTTTCATATTTTTACCTTTTCGTTCAACTCTCAATCTCAGATCTGTTCTGTCACTGTCTATAGTGACAGTAGCCCTGAGCTCTCCACCTTCGATCACCCTTTTGATTTTTTTTAGACCTCCCAATTTAAATGAGTGTTCTGTCCATCGTCCCCTATCACCACAAGTTTTCTTAAATTTTTATCATCTTTCTACCTATTTTTAAAAATTCATGTTCTACTGAAGCTACAGTACTTTCAGTCAGGTCCCAGATCTGACCTTCATCCACTAAACAAATCCCATAAAATCATAGACACATCCAAACGTGTCCAAACCAATTTTGCCATCTTCTCCTCTCAATTTCCAGCAACTTTGGTGAAGAACAAATCTTCACATTAGGACCTCCACTTCACGGCCAAAGGCAATCAACAGGAAAGTTGTCTGCAAATCTGAGTCTTCGGTTACTGTCCAACAGAAGATTGAAAATTTCATAAGTTAAGATCCGAGCAGATCCAGGCCATATCTTTAGGCCTAGGTTGAATAACTTCAAGCTAGCTTTCCAATGGCGCCAGTATCGTGTCGATCCGACGTCGGGGCTGATCGCAGCGTCCGTTCTCGCCGGAGCGCGCGCTGTAAAACAGCAGCAACCAGTCCGTGGATAGCAAACCCGACGGGTGCCGATCGGAGCCGCCCGACCTCCGGGTGATGTTCCAGCGTGCCGCCTGCCAGGGGATCGCTTCCACCAGTGTCCCCACCACAGTGGTGACACCGGGTCCCACACGGCCCCTCCGGACAGCACGTGGGCCCCACCGTCACTAGTTCGGGTGCTGCCGAAGCTATGCGGAAAGCCGCCCGTCAACCCGTATTCGGTCCTCCCGGGCCCCGTTGTATCGCCCTTTACCTCCCTGCGTGGTGTGGGTATATTTCCATTGCTGTAATATTCATGTATTAACTGTCCCGGGAGCACGAGTTCGGCTGGGCCCGTTGTCCCCACGCCGAGCGCATGGAGGTATCGCATTCGCTCCCTTACTTGGCGTTTTACTTAATTTTCATATATACTTGCTTATGCCACTGCTAGAGAGCATGATAGAGTAATTAGCTCGCTTTCTATTTATATCACCGCTGCGCGAGAGAGAGCGTTACCGTCCCGTGACCCGATCCGGGCACGAGTGAGAGCCGACCACCCTAGCTCACAGCCGATTTCTCAACCGCGTACATCCGACGCTTCCCTCGTTAAGGGGCAGTCACGAGCTTGTCGTGTCCGTGTCTCGTCCCGCATCAATTTGGTATCAGAGCGAGGTTGAGTCTAGGGTGTTTGCATTCATAAAAAAAAGTGTCATTTACGTCTAGTCATTAGTCATTGTCTAAGTCGTGTTTAGGGTCATCATTGTTTCAAAACAAAAAAAAAGTGTCTTTTTGTATTTACATCCCTTTACTCGGTATATCAAAAGGTGTTGTCCGAACGTTAGGCTACGCCTATCGGGAAGGCCGCACACTTGTGCGAGTGACCTTCGGGTCAATTATCTCCGCCACGTACCGAGTCTTGGTTTACGTCTAGGGTCCTTAGTGTGCATGCATTCCAACTTTGCATTACTTAGGGTCGTGTCTAGTGTCTTGCCCAAATGGCCTTACATATCCATTCCTAGGGATCCATTCCCGTATTTTGGCAACTATGGCCAACCCATGTCGACCCGTCCAAGGTGATAGGTCCGTCTCCGAGTACATTCGGGCATATCATAAGTATTGGTTGGAACATGGCTTGGGAGAGGAGAGCAAAACGGCCGCATTTCAGTTCTGGAGAGGTTTGCACCTTCACTTCCAATTGGAATGTCTTATCCGCAATGCATTCTCTCTAGCGGAATCCTATACGGTCGCTCTAGTGGTCGAACCATTTGAGTCACACTTCTCTCGGTATGGTGGCTTTCGACAAGCATCCACCTCCCAGCCGCCTACACCATGGCCTTCACCACTCGAGAGAGTTCCAATGTCATCCATCTCTATTTCCGAATTTGATTCGGAATCCTCTCATTTGGAACCACCAAGGCCCGAGCCACCCGTATTTCTAACGGGTACGCTTTTCATAGCCGAGCCGCTTCTTAGTTGGCTCAAGGATGGCTTGGTCCCACCTCCCTTCCCATCAATGGACCCCACACTACCACTAGTGTCAAGAAACTCATTTCATACCACCTTCCGGTCTCGTCACTATGTGGACACATTGGACGACCTTCTTAAAGGGTTAGACCGGCAGTTGACCTTTACACATTTATTGGCCCGAGGCTTCGACCAACCCGCTAGTCTTAGCTTCACCCATCCGGCCTATGGGTCCATTACCTCCGAGTGCACCGTGGGTTGTGTCACCACGGAGATCCTCTTACTCTTTCCCTTACCGGCCGAGCCCGAATCCATACCATTTTGTCCGAGGGAGGAATCATACTTCTTGCTTACGGTCCCCGTCCCACCCATCACAATGCAAGAATGTGACTATCAACACCTTCAAAACTTCTACACGTGGGACCGTGACTTGGGGGAGCCCACCACAAGGGGTCATACCTTCTTCGATCCCTTTGACCCATTCCTTAGTGGACCCCATGACCCACCTTATATAGTTCATTTCTTCAAGGGAGTCCACTATCACACTCCTACCCCACGGGCCGGGTCATTTACACCCACCAAGCCCGTCCACGATACAACAACATTCGGCCCTCCTAGCCCTCTCAAGTTCCCCAAATCCAAAGGGCCGTCCATGCATGACTGGGTCATACTTGGATGTTTAGGTGTTCCCCATACCACCCATCTCCGGTTACATAACATGCATGCATGGCACACATTCGGGTGTCCTGGTCTGCCGTCACCTATGTACGGGTCGAACTAACAATTGGTGTGTCTAGAGTCATGTATGAGTCGGTTTCTTATTTGTGTGGTTTGCATATGTATGTTAGTGCATGGTGAGTCTACATATGTCGTGTGCAAGCTCGTCGATGTCAGTCCCTTATGAGTGTGAAAGCAAGTAGACTCACTCGATGAGTATGGGATCGGCTCTACATCTATACCCGGATCAGTCACCTACAGGGACTCAGTGGTGATTCCTAGTGAGTCTTCGAGCTGCTTCCTTCCCTTTTGAGAGTGCCCCACCCGGAGTGTCCACCTCTAGCCCGTAGCAGCTTGTGCATATCGAGTATATATGGATTGAGCAGGTGACGATCACTTGGAGTGGAGCATACCCGCGCTACTCGGCACGGTGACGGATCCGCCGGAGTACTCGAGCATCCATACCCCTACTCGACGGGGTCGAGTTCCTCCCACCCGGGGAGAGTTGATGGGAATCGACGCCGAGCATTAACTTTTATTTTTACATTTGAGTCCTTTTATTTACTTTTATATCCTTGGGAAAGTATATGTACAATTGTAAGGCTTTGTAAGCCAATGTGTCATTCCCTAGGATTGTGTGGGTTTTTGTGCAAATGTGTAGTAGGTCCAGTTAGGGGGCCCCCTCCCCTTCCCCATTGGTCCACCTCATCCATGTGGGGCTGGTCAACCATCCTAGGTGGCCATCTAGAAGGTTTGAATGCTAATTGACCACATGGGAGACAAAGGGGTTAAAATTTCAAAGGTTGGCCACCTACCTTACCTACCTAGTCAAAGGAGTGCTCCATTCATATGTAATTTATTTTTTTTTGAGTTTTGACCACATGGGGGAAGAAAATGACTTATTTCTCACGAAATTCCCAGCCCCCCACCCCTTGCCATTTTCTATATAAGCCTATGTATAGTGTCATTAGAGATTAATGAAGAAATGAAGAAAAAATTGTAAAATTGGCTTGAGCCATTGAAGGGTGTGCCCTTGTTCCTCTCTCCCCCTGGTGTTCTTCTCCTCCAACCTCAAGTTCTAGAGTGATTCTACCTTCTATCATCTCCTCTCAACCTCCGGTGATCGTCTGTGCCGCCGCCGCCGTCGTTCGTGCCGCCTTCGAGCCGCCACGGGATCGTCTTCGGTTTTCTGTCCTGCTGGACAGAGATGTAGTTCGAGAATTCCTGAAGCCAGCCACGTGTTCTGATCGATTTGAAATTTTTAGGGTTGGTTCCTATCTTCTATCCCCTTCTCCACAAAAAAATGGAGGTTCAAAATCCACCTTTTCATATTTTTACCTTTTCGTTCAACTCTCAATCTCAGATCTGTTCTATCACTATCTACAGTGACAGTAGCCCTGAGCTCTCCACCTTCGACCACCATTTTGATTTTTTTTAGACCTCCCAATTTAACTGGGTATTCTGTCCATCGTCCCCTACCACCACAATTTTTCTTAAATATTTATCATCTTTCTACCTATTTTTAACAATTCATGTTCTACTGAAGCTACAGTACTTTCAGTCAGGTCCCAGATCTGACCTTCATCCACTAAAAAAATCCCATAAAATCATAGACACATCCAAACGTGTCCAAACAAATGTTTCCATCTTCCCCACTCAATTTCCAGCAACTTTTATGAAGAACACATCTTCACATTCGGACATACACTTCACGGTCAAAGGCAATCAACAGGAAAGTTGTCTGCAGATCTGAGTCTTCGATTACTATACAACAGAAGATTGAAAATTCCATAAGTCAAGATCCGAGCAGATCCAGGCCAGATCTTTAGGCCTAGGTTGAATAACTTCAAGCTAGCTTTCCAACGGCACTAGTCTCGTGTCGATCCGACGTCGGGGCTGATCGCAGCGTCCGTTCTCGCCGGAGCGCGCGCTGTAAAACAGCAGCAACCAGTCCGTGGATAGCAAATCCGACGGGTGCCGATCGGAGCCGCCCGACCTCCGGGTGATGTTCCAGCGTGCCGCCAGCCAGGAGATCACTTCCACCAGTGTCCCCACCACAGTGGTGACACCGGGTCCCACACGGCCCCTCCGGACAGCACGTGGGCCCCACCGTCACTAGTTCGGGTGCTGCCGAAGCTATGCGGAAAGCCGCCCGTCAACCCGTATTCGGTCCTCCCGGGCCCCGTTGTGTCGCCCTTTACCTCCCTGCGTGGAGTTGGCATATTTCCATTGCTATAATATTCATGTATTAACTGTCCCGGGAGCACGAGTTCGGCTGGGCCCGTCGTCCCCACGCCGAGCGCGTGGAGGTATCGCATTCGCTCCCTTACTTGGCATTTTGCTTAATTTTCATATATACTTGCTTATGCCACTGCTAGAGAGCATGATAGGGTAATTAGCTCGCTTTCTATTTATATCACCGCTGCTGCGAGAGAGAGCGTTACCGTCCCGTGACCCGATCCGGGCACGAGTGAGGGCCGACCACCCTAGCTCACAGCCGATTTCTCAACCGCGCACATCCGACGCTTCCCTCGTTAAGGGGCAGTCACGAGCTTGTCGTGTCCGTGTCTCGTCCCGCATCAGTTATACCACACGAGGGGAATGATATTCCTCTCTGGTCTTTTTCACACTCGGGTAGATTTGATTTTAAATCTACTTACAGTCATATTAAAGAGCAGCACTCTGATTTTCATTTATCCAAGTTATGGAATCCAAAATTCCCTCCCCGTGCATCTCTATTTTATTGGAAACTGTTGAATCATGCAGTCCCTGTCGATGAAAGGATTCAATAGAAGGGTATCCAGCTGGCCTCTTGTTGCAATTGTTGTTTGAGTTCGCAGTCTAATGAAGACTTAGATCATCTATTTGTTACAAGTGAAATAGCATCATTCTTATGGAATAAATTTGGCCCTCTCATGAATGCTTCACACTTAATGATAACCTCCATCAGTAGGAGGTTACAAATCATTATCAATGATTCAGTTATCACCAGACCACAGTGATTTATTAATTTGCTCTTGACTATGATGATTATTTGGGGCATTTGGAAACAGAGATGCTTATCCAGATTTGAGGGCAGCCAAGTTAATCTCTCTCGGATGGGCCTTCAGATCCAAGATGAGGTAGCTCAAGTTCTCTTGTAGACCCCTTTTAATCGGGATATCAGTTTTCCCCTCCTACAAACTATACATCATATGGGATTCTCTATTCATTATAAGGCTCTTCAATTCATCACAGTGTGCTGGAAAGCTCCGACAGTGGCCTTTGTTCTAAATGTTGATGGTTCTAGCAAGGGTAATCCAGGGATATCAGGAGGAGGAGGCTGTTTTAGAGATGCCCAAGGTAATTTGTTGTTGGGTTTTTCCTACTATTATGATAGAGGTACTAGTATGGTGGCCGAAGGGAGAGCGCTTCTAGATGGCCTCCGTCTGGCCAATCTTCACAGCATTCCCATCTCTATTATATATACAGATTCTAAGGCTTTGATTGAGATTCTAAAAGGCAATGGTAGTCCACCGTGGTCCCTTCTCCCATGGTGGAGACAATTGATGGACCTTTTTACTGCATGAAAATGTCCCATTATCCACACTTATAGGGAAGCCAATCAACTTGCAGATTCATTGGCGAAACATGCTACAGATATGGGTTACAACTCTGAGTACTTATCTACAAGGGAGCTTCCATTAGTGGCCAAAGCCTATGCTACGGCTGATGCCTCATGTATCCCAAATAATCATATTCGGCGAGTTTAGTCATTGTATTTTGCTTTCCTTCATTGTATCTCAAGAGGCTTTCTCCCTTATGTATTTCATCACTTCTTATTAATAAAATTTCCATCTAGTGGGGAGAAGGTGGAGTGAGAACATTCCTTTCCTTTGGAAAGGGGTGCCTTCTCCATTCAATCCTTTAGATGCGTTGAGTTGGGAAAAAAAAACATGAAATACACCCCTTAAATGGTCTAACAACGTTTATCCGAGTTTCTCCCCCACCCCTCAACTCTATAAGAAGGGAATATTAAAGATGCCCTCGCGAGGCATGCTCGACCCCGGGGACTACCCCCATCATGGTCACAGCATGACTTCATTCTGGGCCGATAACCCACTGAATTTAAACCACTTCAACCGGGATTTAACCGAATTTTGCTATTTCTTCAAAGACTAAAGGTGCCGTACCCCGGCATACATGCATCCCGATATTACATCTACACTTGGGGTGCTTCTATCTTGGATGCCCGTCTGAATATGAAATGGCAAATGTATGGCCGACATGATTTTAAATACCCTTTTGCACCCTAATACGGGGATTTTAATGCTCTTTAACATATCTTTCGCTCATTCCATGAGAACCAATTTTTAGGCCATGAGCCCCCAAATCTTGGCGATTAATCAATGGTTTTTCCCCTTCCAAGGGGATGTAATTAACACCATGACCTTTATGGCACGGCGGGTTTTCAGCCCTGACCCGATACCCACAATTGTCTGGTTAGTCAGACAGAGCGCACCCCAGGCTTCAGACCACTCCAGTCTCGAAGCCCAAACACATTGTCACCTAGGTGACTGGCACGCCCTCGCACTTGATAAAATGATAAACCGATAAAAATGATAAGCCGATGAATGATACCCCGATATTACAATAAATAATACCATTGAATTTTAGTGCATCCAACAAGTTGGCATGCCCGGTGGGACTGAACTACCTCTCATTATTTTGCCAGGATTAGGGGCCAAATGACCTTCTCTGAAATTCTAAGTTCTGCAGTTTTAAAATTGCAGGAGGGATTCGTCTCTAGTCCATTGGTCATGGCGAGCCATGCGGAGCATGGCTTCTTGTCGGTGCCGATTCAATTTGGTGATTTTCCCCCAGTGGTTGGGTTCCCCAACTTCTTGGGGGTTATGTTCTTGGACCTCCTTGACGTCAAGGAGGCCGAGCCCGTCGCCCCCGTGGAGGCGACACCCAAAGCTGTAAAGGTGGTGGGCTACTACGTCCACCACATTGAAGCGAAGAAGAAGCGCACTTCGGCTGCCAAGAGGGTGTCAAAAAGGACTGTCAGTACGCTGCAAGGCCAGATTTCCCTCTCGGGAAAATCCGCGATGATCGGAGGATTCTGAGTGTACTTGAATGGCCGCTAGGCCACGATCTCACTCGACAGGGTGATCCTGACGGTGTCGGTGTGCAATCAATTCCAAGCGCTGCCCTGGGAGCAAGAGGACTACACCAGGTCCATGCCAAAGCAAGAGTTGGCGCAAAATCTGACTAAATTCAAGCAAGCATGGGTGCCCAAGAGGCGGGCCCTAGTCCCAACCCAACTAGAGCTCATCAGGACTGACCAGCACAAGAAAAAGAAGAAGGAAGATGAAGAAGAGAAGGTCGAGGCGCATGCTCAAGTGACTCAAAGACCAGCCCTCCGTGCTCATGACCAACAGGCGAATATCTATTCAAATGAAGGGAGATGCAGCAGGGTGTACGAGCGGAGGTGCCTCGCCGATAAACTGCTAGTGCAAGCATCACCACTAACTGTCTGCCCTGCCCAGGGACAAGACGATATCACTCAGGCTATGCGGGGATATCTCCGTGGCCTTGGAAACACCCTGCTAGGGACTCAATGGCTCCTAGAAGCCGTGAATGATGTCGAGAGAAACTGGGAGCGACATGTCAACCCGGAGGACATCGAAGATGGGGAGTCGGGATGCTACAGGTCGCCCCACGTGAAGAAGCCGCACCGAGCATCTCGATGTTTGACATGCTAACTTTCCCTGGACAGTCAGCCAGGACGGTGACCCGAAGAAATAAGAAGCTACGAGTCTACACCTGCAATATGGCCGGAGGGGCCAGCCAATACGAGGCCCTCCCCGAAAACCAAGAAGAACTAGCCAGGCTTGTTGACAGGCCAGGTCCCATCACCAGAAGGGGAAGAGCCGCAGCCGAGGTAATACAAGCCCTCACCAGCACCCAGATGCGGTCGCCATGGCGGTGAACGTGATCATCACTGAAGACGAAGGAGAGGGGCTGACACCTTCTCTAGATACTCCAATAGAAGGGGGAGGTCAAGCTCCTAGCACATCTACCCCCGATCTGGCAATATTGATGCTACTTCAAGCCTACCGGCAGGAGATCGAAGCTCTGAAGTGGCAAGTGGGAGAACTGACCATGCATGCTTCTACCTCGAAGCACGTCGAACCTCCTCCAGAAACATCCAGGCAAGGCGCCGGAGAATTTGAGGGTTTGCCCCAGATGACGGCTTCTCAGCCAATTCCCATCTATGCTGGGAGCCCGGCCCCAACAACCCCTCCAACTCCTTAGCACCAAGCCACTGCCACTATACCCCAAGCGACGGTGTTGGCAATGGCACAGATGCAGTCGGCTCATTTCTACGCAGAAGCGGTGGATCCAACAATGGCTAACAAGCTCATGATCGAGCAGATAGTTGAAATGAAGCTGGTCGATCGGGTCAGTGAAGAATATGCCTCATTTGATGTATAGAAGAAGGTGCCTTACCCTGTCCATCATGCGGCAAGAAGATTCCCTCCCAGTGTTAGCAAGCCGCCGAAGTTTGAAAATTTTAATGGCCAAGGCTCACCGAAGGAACACATAGCCTATTACATCAACGTGATGGGCTATTTGGCGACCGATGAATCATATCTGCTAAAGTTCTTCGGGTCCTTGCTTACAAGGCTCTCCTTCGAATGGTACTCGAACTTGCCAGTGGGGTATGTTAACGACTGGCCGGATATGTAAAGGAAATTTTGGGAGCTATTCCACGTAACTGAAAGGGAGGTCACGGTGGCCGAACTCTATGCAACCAGGCAGAAAAATGATGAAACTACCCGAGAATTCATCAAGAGATGGCGGAACCTCAGCATGAGGTGTAGGCGCCCGCCACACCAAGAAGATGCAGTTCAAATCTGCAAGCAAAATTTGAAGCGCAAAGTTCTCAAGAAGATGATCGGGATGGAGATCAAGTCATTTGATCGATTAAATAATGTGGTGGCAAAAATCGAGTCCTACCAAAGGGGAAGTCATTCGATAAGCGACCCGTGCCCAAAGAAGTCAACACTGTCGACTTCAAGGACTTCGAGAAGCAGAAGAGCAAGGATAAAGGAGTAGCCAACACTCCTCTAGCCAAACCGACTGAACAACAAGAAAGCGCCTCCTTGCGGTC
Organism: Amorphophallus konjac; assembly: GCA_022559845.1. Lineage (NCBI taxonomy): Eukaryota > Viridiplantae > Streptophyta > Magnoliopsida > Alismatales > Araceae > Amorphophallus > Amorphophallus konjac. The sequence goes on along the minus strand of CM040121.1, from coordinate 236,107,348 downwards.
CCGAATGAAGAGACTGTATTCCTTTCCGAAGGAGAAGACTAGGGTCATCTTTGAATGGGCCACCAAATACAATAAGATTACTCTACCAGAGCCGAAGAGACCCGGCGATGCCAAGAGGAAAGATGATCCTTGATTTTACCCGTACAACTAGATGCTCGGGCATACCCTCAAAGATTGCAATGTCTTCAAAGAAATCATTGAAGGCATGATCAAGAAGGGAGAGCTTCAGATGGGCGAACACAAGGTGGATCCACCCCGCCCTCACGAGATGCTGGCGATGGGGGTAACCATAAATATGATATCCTTACACCAACAACTGCCCGAAGGGGTGTCAGATGCATGTACAAAGAGCACCTATGAGGCATTTGTCCTAGCTTCTGTAGAGGACCAAGGAAATTGGCAGACGATGTCGAAGAAGACAAGAAGAAAGCCGACATCCTGCCCTACCCGGGAGTCCAAATTCATGGTGTCACACCTCGGCTACCACCGCCGGTTGTAACCCCAGACTGGTACGAAACCACTCCTCAGCTGGTCCTCCGAAGGCCGACTGACAACAAAAGGAAGTCGCTCCTACTGCGGGTGCACACACAAGTCAGCCTCGCAGTTAGACGACTACAGGCAACTATCGGCGGGTTAGTAGAATATGATCAACCCAAGATCCAGCCGGTGCAGCTAAAGGAATACGTCCCTTGGGAGCATTTTTAATCACTAGGACTGGCTGAAGAAGCCAAAGTTGAAGCAGAAGAGCCTGAAATATAGGATGAATCTCCCCAAGAATAGCCTCCAGCTGTAAAGGAAGAGAAGAAGAAAAAGAAGAAGAAGCCGAAGAATAAAAGAAAATGCAGCATTTTGTTCTGCAATACCCTGTCGGCCTTGTTCAACATGGCCCAGAACTCCGAAGAAGAGGATAAAGAGATATGCTTCACGCCAGCAGAAGCAAACCAGGCCGAAGCTTCCACCTCCCGGCATGCCACCAGATCTGGGAGAAGATGGGGACGTCTGCCCCCAGCCAATCACAATATACTATTTCGGGGTGAATAGTCGTACCATGTCCCCGATCCTGAAGTCCCGTCTCCATCAGGCTTGTACCTTGAAGATGCAGCAGGTGAAGTGCTACCCTCATTCACTGAATTTTTGCTCACAAAGGAGAGCAAACACCCATACCAGCAGTCTGGGTCGAAGGCCAAGGGCACTCTTGCCCCCACCTCGGGAACGCCACCTCCGGCGAATAAAGATGATGAGGGCACTACCCTTGTGTCTCAGCCCTTGCAAATAGAAGAACCAACTGACCAGGCAAGTCGAAGTCGGGCGGCCTCTGAAGAAGAAGATAAACCATCTTCGCCACCGACTCCTTCGGCGCCAAAACACTCCAAGAACGGTAAGGCCGAAGAAGCAAAATTAGCCAATGTCCGGGCCGGCACCCGGATATTGAAACAATTGAAAAGGATTCTGACGAGATTTAGTGTCTGGGAAATACTCACACTAGATGAGGAAACTCGGCAGGCTATCATTGTAGCTTTGCAAACCCCATCACACTATAAGAGCTGCTTCACCGAAATGCAATCGGCGTCGGCCATTACCTTCATCGAAGAAGATATGCTCATGCCTTCGGTCGGCCACAATAGACCCCTGTACATGAGGGGGCAATTGAACGGCCAGCCTGTAAACAGGGTCCTGGTCGACCCAGGGTGTAATATCCAGGACCTTTCGGATCCTTCATCGTGGGTCCCGGATCTGGTTTCCGGACCGTCTAGCTCTGTTGTGTCCGAAATTTCATTTCGAACATCTTTCGTGTTCGGATCGGTGCGATCCGGACTCGTTTCGGAGGCCCGGAGGCGTTCCGCGACTTTTCCGCTCGTGTTTTCCGATTGCCGGCGTATGTTTCGGCTTTTCCTTCAGAAGCTCGCTGCGGGTGAACTGGGCCGTTCACCTGGGCACGAGTGGTACCGTTGCGATCGGTGCGTTCCGAGGATCGCGGGGGTGTAATTTGCTTTTTTTCGATATTTTTCGGGTTTTCCAGATTTTCTATAAATACCCCCTATTTTCTCTCTCCTCCCCCACCTTCTCTTTCTTCTTCTTCTTCTTCTTCCTCCTTCCTTCCCCAACCGTGACCTCCCTCTCTCCCTCTCTCCCTCCCATTCGAGCGCGGCTAGCTCCTCTCCGGCTGCTGACAGTGGCGGGGCGACGGCGCGGACGCGTGGGCGGCAGCGAGGCGAGCTTGTGGGCATGCGGCGAGCGTGGGAAGCGTGAGGAGGCGGGGTTTCCAAGGGCGTTCTTTGTGGTTTGTGGACGATCCGGCGGAGCATTCGCTCCATTGAGATAGGGTGACGTTCCTTAGCCTCTTGCCGTTCGTTTCCGTGATTTGTAGGCCGCGGGGAGGCCGAGAGAGGCTTGTTTGAGCGGGTTTGGGGTTTTCCATGATTTTGGGAGAGCTCATCCGATCTATGGTTTTAACCTGCTATTTCGTGTTTTGATGGCTTAGAAGCATGCTAGGGGTCCTTAGGGGTCATTCCCCTTGATTTCCCCCTCTCCAGTGGAGGCATGGGGGCGTGGTTGGAGTTTTTAGGCGTTTCTGCCATTTTTCGGGCGCGGACTGAGAACGCGCTATACTCCAGTAGCGCGTTCTTGATGGTCGCGTTGCCCCGATGGGGTGCGTTCATCGGAGAAGATGAACAGTAGGGCGGTTCCGGTCGCGCTATGGGGTCCTAGCGCGATCTGCCTTGTCGCGCTAGGGGTTCCTAGCGTGATCTTCCTTGTCGCGCTAGCGGGCCCTAGCGCGAGCTGTCTTGTCGCGCTAGGAGGCCTTAGCGCGATCTTCCCTGTCGCGCTAGGGGGTCCTAGCACGTTCTGCCTTGTCGCGCTAGGGATCCCTAGCGCGATCTGCCCTATCGACTGGTGTTCCTCTTGGGCCGTGTGTGTCCTGGACACCTCGTGGAGTTCCGTGACCTTGTCTTTGGGTGTCCGAAGGTTCCGTTTACCTTGATCAGTATGCCCGTGGGCTTGGTGGGTCCGGGTGACCCCAGGCATTTCGGGTTTCCATGTTCTCGCTCGATCGAGTCACCGTGTATCGGTGTGTGTGCGGTGGAGTTCCCCCGCATGTCGTGAGTCTTCCTGGAAGATGATCCCCGAGTGGGTCATGTGTTTGGCCGTGGGCGGTGCGTCCGTCTTTTTCAACCGTGGTCACCGTGCGATGGTGCTGGTACATGGGACGGCCCCCGTACTTCGTCAGGTTCGGACGTTATTTTCCGTTGTCTTGAGAGTCTACTCCTTCAGTGACCCTCCACTAGTCATAGCCCACCAGTACGAGGTGCTGGTCTCACCTGGGAGTGGTGTACGGGCACTCACCTTGAGATGGTTTGTGGACCGGTTACCGTAGGCCCCTCGTCGGTAGCCAGAGTCCGGCTACGGGGGAAAACCGGTCAGAGGGCCAGACCTAGGATGCGTGGTCTGTGTGTGCACACGTGGTTGGGGGCGGTTGGACCCACGTCGACGGGCGTGACCCCAGCTAGTCACTTGTTTGTGGTTACTTGTGTGGTGTTTGCGCCTTTGGTAGGAGCTACCACGTTAGGCGGTTCACCAGCGGCGCGGTGTAAGACGTCAGGGGACGCTACCGGCTGTGCTTCTAGTGGGTGGTACTCCTGTCGAGTACGGAGTGTCAGACTGTTAGTCAGGCATTTTTGACCTTCGGGTGTTGCCGGGTTGACCGTTGAGTTCGGTCTTCTCACTGTGACACGTTTGCCGGTTCACGTGCCGCAGGGCTTCGTTCGGTTGAGGACAGGGCTTCCCCTTCCGAGGTACTCTTTTACCGCTAGCGTAGTGGTTTCCCGTCTTCGAGGTAGGGTTCGAGTGATCCCTACTGAGTCTTGTTCCGAGACTCATTCCCTGCGTGTTTTTCACCGTGTTTCAGGTGAGGCGCCACCTTCGGGGAGCACGTCGGGAGTGCAGCGTGGAGCGGGTGTCCAGAGGTAGTGCCAGAGGTCAGAGCCGGGGTATGCCCCGTGTAGCTGTACTTTTCCTCCTTGTCTCTGTACTAGTTGTAGACTACTACTACTGTTGTTGTTATTTTTCTATTGTGGACCATGTAAAATGTTAATTTATTTCCTGCTTAATATTATAACTATTTAATTTCTACAATTATTTGTGATACTTGTGTAGTTTCCACACCATCCTTCTAACCCTTCCGAGTCTTCGGACTCGTGGGTGGCGGTGCGAGTCTCGGGTTATCGGGCCTTCCCGGTAATCGGATTCTCGGGTCGTTACACAGGGGCAGCTGTAAACATACTCCCCTACCAGCTTTACCAGAAGCATTATTTTAATGTGCACCTGATCGAGGTCAGGGATATGAAGATAGCTAGCTTCAACCTGAAGTTTGAAGTCCCCATGGGCGTAGCGGAGTTTGAGCTATCCCTAGGAGACTTCACCACCAAGGTGCCGTTCCACATCATCAATGCCATACCTCATATAAGGCATTGCTTGGCTGACCGTGGCTGCATCAAAATCAGATAGTGTCTTCGACCCTGCACTAGTGCATTAAGTACTCTCGAAATGGAAAAGAAGAAAGAATATTTGTAGACTTACACCCCGTTAAGGTGTTTGAATGCCATCTGCTCGATGCTTCACTCTACATGCAGAAGCCGAAGCAGAACGTCCAGCCAGCTCAGAGTAAAGGGAAAGAGATAATAGAGGATGACGACTAGTTCCCTCCACCGCCGCCCGGTTACGTGGCGCCGCAGGAAGCGTCGCACATCTCTGATGTTGAAGGTGTGGTTTGAACAATCCCCTCCAATATTTACCACGAGCCAAGAGTTCCTAAGCTCGAGGATTTGCTGGGACACGTAAAGGTCCCTTCAGGGATCACGAAGCCCCTCACAGGTATAGACTGTCAAACAGTCGAATTCTTGAAGATCTTGGAGGTGCCCAAACCCGGAGGGTCCACCCACGATATTCTATGCGGCTGATGAACAGCCTGTAAAAGGGGATGATGATTGCAAATTCCTCGAAGAAATTCATGACCCGGTCGGCCCAATCATGGGACTTCCGGATATATCTGGCAGAGTCATGAAGATGGCCAGGGGTCAACAGCTACCTTTCTTTCAAACCGAAAGCAGAAATCAGATGTTCAAGAAGCTCTGGTATCCATCGAACCTGGATAGAGAACTCTTGAAGATTAGCCAACATCTTGGCTTGGGATTCTCAACATAAGAGTTCTATGAAGCAGATGTGATATCTGTCTCGGCTCCGACCAGCAATGATCCCCCAGAAGGTCCAGATGCACAGGAAGCCAAGAGCAACATATGCCTCTACTCGGTGAAACCCAAGATGGAGAAGTGTTCCTCCGGAACCCACCTCCAAGCAGGGATATAGGGGTCATCCCCTCCACTTCTAAGGGGCCAGTCCCAGATAGTCATGGTGACAGGACTCTACCACTCCCGCCTGACGTCAGAACGGAAGATAGTGGTCCAAACCAAGCTCCGGACTTCTCCCTATACGACCCTGTTATGTTTGCAATATCCTATGAGCAGCAACAAGAGATTAAGATATTGAAGGCACAGTTGGCTGAAATGACCAAACTGATGTCTGATCAAACTGTGGGCATCCACCTCCGGCAGGACAGATCCACAAATCCTGGACGCTCTCCTGCAACCACGGCGGAATGGGAGAATCAATCCCCGAGCACCAACTATAGTGCTTTTATGCACTCAAGGAGGAGGGCGAAAGAAGTAGCCAGTCCTTCAGCTAGCCGGTCGGCGGAACGAGTCCTCACATTGAGGGAGAAGATGAAGAAGCCTTATTCCTTCCCGAGGGATAAAACTCAGGGGATATTTAAATGGGCTTGCCACTACAGCAAGGTCGCCTTGCCATAGCCCAAAAGGCCAAAGGATGCCAGAAGAAGTGATGACCCTAAATTCTATCTCTATCATCGAATCCTGGGCCACCCTATTGAAGATTGTTATGTCTTCAAGAATATTGCCCAAGACTTGATCGGGAAAGGTAAATTGAAGATGGGGGACTATGAAGTGGACCCACCACAACCACATGAAGCAGGTGTCTATAAAAAGTTAGTCCATGTGGTCTCCCTCCTCGCGAAGGTCGCAAGCCCGGCCGATGAAAGATGACCTGAAGTGGATTTCTGATGGGGACATCTCTTAGCACTCCACATTTTTCCAAGGGTCTCGTTGCTTGCCAGTTGAGTTTCATCTTGTTCGCCACATTTTTCTTAGTCTTGGCATGTAATTTTTTATAATTTCTTTGAGTCATAATTATGTAATTTTCCTTTTATCTGAGTCCAGTACCTAGGATAGGTAGTTATTTACCTAAGTCTTGAGTCATTACGTTGGTTGATATGTTAATGGGCCCAATTATATGGGCTTAGCCCAGGGGCGCCCCCTTCCCCCTTGGTTATTTGTCATTAGTCTAAAATTTATGGACTTTTTGTAAATTGTGGGTTCCCTATAAATAGGACCCCAACCCACCTTTGGAGAACTAAGGAATGAATGAATATTTGAAGTATTTTGAAATCTCCCACATTTGTGAGAAACACTCTCTCTCTTTCTCTATCTTTCTCTCTCTCTCTCTCTCTCCCTCTCTCTCTAAAAGGGGCGATCCCTTCTCTCTCTCCTCCCTCTCTCTCTCTTGGGCGAACATGCCCTTTCACCTTCCTCTGTCCACATCAGCTCCCCCTCACCCAATCACCACTAGCCAAGTCATCACACCCCTTTACCTCCCAAGAAGCATTAACTCCTCCCATCAATTCCCTCCCCTTTCTTAGGTGACCCTTGACACTCCCCATACACCCTTTCCCTCTCCCATGGGAGAATCCCATCTCCCCAAGCACCCTTCCACTTCCCCACACACCTCTTCCTATCCCCAAGACCAGCATTAATCACCCTCCATTAAGCCATATTTCAAACACCCCCATTCTCCCACCTCCCCCCCTAGGCCAACCTGCGCCCTCCACCCTCTCTCCCTCTCCTCCCCAGGTCGGAGACCACTCCCCTCCACCTGCTAGCTACGACCCAGCTCTCTCCCCCAGCCTCTCCACCATCCCATTCCACCCCCTAACCGATCCCCGCTGCCATCCCACCACCATTCCTTGTTCTATCGTCACCCGTCCCCACCACCACACCTATCACCTTCAACCTACAGATCTCAGTTCACTGGCAACAAGCAACAGCCATTTGAAGAAGCAGCCACGACCTTCCCTCAAGGCTTTTGGTGGCGTATCTTATACCAGTGCAAATATCATCAAGTCGGCTTCGCAGTCGCGGTGGTCTCGCATCCGTCTGAGCTCCGAGCTATCGGGGAGAGCCATTCTCCCACAACTGCACAAAACTGCCCCGCCAGGGAACCATAAGCCAAGAAATGAAGCAACCACGGCTGCTCCAGGATGAATTTGGATGTGATTTCTTGGATGAAGTCTTCTCCTCCAAGTCCCCTAGCATCTTCAAGAAGCGTGGCGTCATTTGAAGCCCGAAGCACAAAGTTCTGAATTTCTTACCCCGAGTGCGCAGGTCAGCCTGACTGTAGATATAATCGATCCCCTTCCACTCTTCTAGTCTTCTCGGTCAACTACGACAACCGACGATGGCCCCGTTGGTCCCGGCTCGAAGAGGACTCGTCCACGGACACAGAGGTTCTAGTCTCGCATCATTTGGACTCCGGGACCGTTCGTGGCATCTTCATCTCTAGCAGCTGCAACTTGGGAGCAACCAGAACCAGCATAGCCAACCCTGCTCCAGGCTCTACCCCGACCAGCAGCATCGTCATGAAATTCCAATAAAATTCAGGCACCCTCCTGGGTCAAGTCATAGAATTTTGGCACAGGTTGCAGCCCATTCGGAGCTCGGTAGTGACCGTGGCAGTGCCATCTTTGACTATCTGTCCGGCAGTTCTAGAAGCTGATAGCACCGGCGGAGGGCGGTATAATGGCTTTCTAGCTTCACTCCCTCTCCCCGCCTGGCCGGCTTACAGCCCCTCCCTACGTGGAGGTAGTATTTTGGTTGTAAATCTCTTAACCCCACCCCGAGATCCCCCTCCTGTGTGAGGCCTAGTGATTGTAATTTGATTATTCAGGTTGAAGCTTCATCGGTGCAGCGTGCGGGTAAGCCCACGCTTCCTCGCTCGCCCTCGTCTCCAGCTAGGATCGGCATCTTCACGCCGATCAGGTGAGCTCCTGATTGAACTTCTCTGTTGGAATCACTTTGCTTGCTTAGTATTGCATCTTAGTGCCGTCAGTCAGTGAGTGAGTGCCCGATCTCAAATTGCCATCTGATTGAGTGCCACCGCGGAGAGAGTTGTGACAGAGACATTACATCCCACGCCTTCAGCATGCTGGCCGCCCCCGAGAGTGGGCTTCCTAGTACCCTTAGGGGTTCAAGCTTAGGCTAACCAATCTCCGGAGCCGTGAGGTCCCACCTCGGACCCTCATCCCCATCGCCGGTCCACCTACAGACCCGGGTACGAGCTACGCGGGTGAGTCCACTTGAGTTAAATCACCGACCAGTTCTTTGCTTGCGAATTTAGGTCCAAGGGGTTGTTTCACATCAGATGGTATCAGAGCGAGTTTTAGACTTGTCTCTACAAGTCTAGTCCTAGGGCGTGTATGCATTTCAAGTCACCCGGTACCTCTCCCTTGCCTATTAGAATGGCCACTTCACACCCGTCATACCCAGCCCCATCACCTTTCCCAAGAGGCACTAATCCTCGTGGCAGCTCCGCTGCCAACAAAGTGGGTGGCATCTTAGAAGCCCTACCTAATGTCCTTGATCGGCTTGAAGACATCACGTTCCGACTCGACCGACTTGAGGGAAATGGCTATGCACCGAGAGTGAATGAGAGTGACCTTTGGGAAAATCTAGAAACCCTCTTTTTGGTACACTTGAAAGCCAAAACCCCCGCCTTTGATGGATCCTACAGCCCAAGCCTTTATCTAGATTGGGAGGTTTTCATGGACCAATTCTTTAAAAGGTGCCCCTTGAACGAAGGAAAGAGAATGAGGCTAGCCAAGGCGCACCTCTCTAAACAAGCTAAAAGTCATTGGTTAATTGTGGAGGGTTTAAGGTGGATCCGCGGGGAGGCCCCGATTAGCACTTGGGAAGAGATGAAGACCGAGCTTTGGAAAACCTACACTTCTTGACCCTCTCCTTCCTACTCGGAGAATCACCGCTCGAGGAGCACTCCCACTTCCCCTCCACAACCGATCGATCCCAAGGGCAAGAGACCCCTAACCAACCCGGTTCCCCCCATGAGGGTCACCACCCCCCAACCCAAAATCCCCCACCAAACCCATACCCCACAAGCCCCCTTGGTGTCCACCACTACCCCTCCATCATCCCCTAAAAGGGACACGCCCCCTAAGACCAACCAACCTAACCCTCCTCACCCAACCCATCTCCCACTCCCTACCCCAACTCTACCATGTCCTTGGCCTCCACTAGTTCCCCTCCCTATCCTACCTCAAACCTCCATTTACCCACCATCCCGGGTGCACCATGCGCCGACCATCATCACCCCTCCCACAAAAGTCCTTCCCATCCCCTTGGCAGAGGAGGCCGTCTCCCCCACCCCACATATCTCGGACCTTCAAGAGCCACAACCCATCACACATGGCACCATAGTCATAGATCGGCCCTTGGCTAGATGGCTACGGGAGAGACCAACTCACCCCATCACGTCCTAAGTCTACCCTCCCATGGAGCTAAACTTCCCCATAGTACCCTTCTCCACCTATCGCACCACCATCCAATCATCTTACCAAGAGGAAACTTTACGGGACCTCCTCAAGGGTCTAGGTTGGCAAATGGAGTTGACTGGCATGTTGACCACAGTGACCAACCGACCAAGGAGCCTTGACCTATTACACCTATGTGTCGGGTCTATCACCTCAATGTACACCATAGGTTGCTACACTAGCGAACTTCTTCTATTCCTCGCCACACCCGATGAACCCGACCGTATCCTCGAATTGGAGTTCCTAATATCGGGTAGAAAGCCAAGCCATCCCCTCATGGTCGATCCACTTATCAAAGACTTCGGCCCAACTGTTTCATTAGAGGAGGAGGAATCGCCACCATTTGAGGACCATGAGGACATAGAGCTCCTCTCCCTTGGTAACCCCTACCATGATCCCTTTGATCCCTTCCTATGGGACCCATGTGACCCACCCACATCACTTACCACTCACTCCTTCCTACCCTCACCCACCATGTTAGACCACGCCCACCTCTCCCAAGTCCTGGGCGACACAAGGGTAGCCATGACCAAGGAAGATCTACACCTAGGGAACAAGGAAGTGCCTCTTCCCATGATGTCCCCCTTCCATGATCCCTTTGACCCCATCCTTTTGGAGCTCGAGTACCCATGCGACCCACCCACATCACCCACCACCCACCCTTTCCTACCTACACCCACCATGTTGGACCAAGCCCACCTCAACCATGACCCAGGTTACACCCTAGGAACCATGACCTTAGGCAACACCCGTCTAGAGATCGAGAAAGTGCCCCACCCCATATCCACCATTCTAGATCCCTTCGACCCTTTCACATTGGAGTTCAAAGGTTGTCCCACACCTATACACATGGAAGTCACCTTTGAGATAAGCGTGCATGTGTCTAGGCTTACCACACCATTTAGCATGAACACTATGTTGGGTCCATTCATTCTTATCACCCACATGTCAAGAAGGAAGCACGAGTGGTCCATATTTGGATGTAATGGTCCACCTTCATTCATCATGGGTCTTAAGCATGTTAGGAGTATTCATTGATGTATGGGTCCTCCGACACTTATCACACCCACGTATGGGAGGGACACCTATGGATGCCCCGGTCCTCCCAATTCCATCAAAGTCTCCATGGCATTTCTACATGATTGGTCCAAATATGGTTGTCCTGGCCCCCCTTGCATATCATACATTTCTCACTCACACCGCATCGTAGTACATGGCATGAATATTTAAGCAAGCAACAAGCAACGAGCGGTGAGAATCACAAGAAGCGGGGAAAAGCTCGCGAGCGCCACTTGGAATTCCAAGTTGAAAACTTGGCGATGATGACTTTGGAGTGGCTCTACCCTAGGGTCACCTCCAATTTGAGGGCATGAGGACTTGGACATTTCCAAGTTTCGAGTGGCTTTGGCAACCCAGCTTACGGGTTGGACTTCCCAATGGATTTTGGGATACACCCCACTTTCTACGTGGCAGATCTGGCACCCTCTAAGGGCACCGCGGTGGAACCCAGTGAGCACTTTGAGCCTACCCCCACCTTTGTGAGTGATACCCTCGGAGATCCTCCACATATGAGCCTGAGAGTCCGATGTGTGCACACGGACATAATACTAGGCAAGCAGGGTACCATCGCCAGAAAGAGGGTGTGCCCAAGCCACCTTGAGAGGATGAAGAGCCATCACCCGGCTAAGGACGCGAGGATGAGATTGGAGGTCATCGCTCGCCCGGAGCTGCATTGGAGCACCACTTCCCCAGCGGACCCATACTCAACGGAGTCGAGTTCTTCGCACCCCAGGGGAATGATGGGGACATCTCTTAGCACTCCACATTTTTCCAAGGGTCCCGTTGCTCGCCAGCTAAGCTTCATCTTATTCGCCACATTTTTCTTAGTCTTGGCATGTAATTTTTTATATTTTCTTTGAGTCATAATTATGTAATTTTCCTTTTATCTGAGTCCAATACCTAGGATAAGTAGTTATTTACCTAAGTCTTGAGTCATTACGTTGGTTTGATATGTTAATGGGCCCAATTATATGGGCTTAGCCTAGGGGCGCCCCCTTCCCCCTTGGTTATTTGTCATTAGTCTAAAAGTTATGGACTTTTTGTAAATTGTGGGTTCCCTATAAATAGGACCCCAACCCACCTTTGGAGAACTAAGGAATGAATAAATATTTGAAGTATTTTGAAATCTCCCACATTTGTGAGAAACACTCTCTCTCTTTCTCTATCTTTCTTTCTCTCTCTCTCTCTAAAAGGGGCGATCCCTTCTCTCTCTCCTCCCTCTCTCTCTCTTGGGCGCACCTGCCCTTTCACCTTCCTCTGTCCACATCAACTCCCCCTCACCCAATCACCACTAGCCAAGTCATCACACCCCTTTACCTCCCAAGAAGCATTAACTCCTCCCATCAATTCCCTCCCCTTTCCTAGGTGACCCTTGACACTCCCCATACACCCTTTCCCTCTCCCAAGGGAGAATCCCATCTCCCCAAGCACCCTTCCACTTCCCCACACACCTCTTCCCATCCCCAAGACAAGCATTAATCACCCTCCATTAAGCCAAATTCAAACACCCCCATTCTCCCACCTCCCCCACCAAGGCCAACCTACGCCCTCCACCCTCTCTCCCTCTCCTCCCCAGGTCAGAGACCACTCCCCTCCACCTGCTAGCTGCGACCCAGCTCTCTCCCCCAGCCTCTCCACCATCTCATTCCACCCCCTAACCGATCCCCACTGCCGTCCCACCACCATTCCTTGTTCTATTGTCGCTCGTCCCCACCACAACACCTATCACCTTCAACCTACAGATCTCAGTTTGCAGGCAGCAAGCAGTAGCCGTTTGAAGAAGCAGCCACGACCTTCCCTCAAGGCTTCTGGTGGCGTATCTTATACCGGTGGAATGATCATCAAGTCAGCTTCGCAGGCGAGGTGGTCTCGCATCCGTCTAGGCTCCGAGCTGTCCGGGAGAGCCATTCTCCAACAACTGCACAAAACTGCCCCGCCAGGGAACCAGAAGCCAAGAAAAGAAGCGACCACGGCTGCTCCAAGATGAATTTGGACGTGATTTTTTGGCTGAAGTGTTCTCCTCCAAGTCCCCTAGCATTGTCAAGAAGCGGGGCGTCGTTTGAAGCCCGAAGCACAAAGTTCTGAATTTCTTACCCCTAGTGCGCAGGTCAGTCTGACTGTAGATAGAATCTACCCCTTTTCACTCTTCTGGTCTTCTCGGTCAGCTCCGACAACCGACGGTGTCCCCGTTGGTCCCGACTCAAAGAGGACTCGTCCACGGACACAGCGGTTTGGGTCCCGTATCATTTGGACACTGGGACCGTTCGTGGCACTTTCATCTTCCAGCAAAGCAACCTGGGAGCAACCAGAACCAGCGTAGCCAACCCTGCTCCAGGCTCTACCCCGGCCAGCGGCATCATCACGAAATTCCATGAAAAATTAGGCATCCTCCTGGGTCAAGTCAGATAATTTTGGCACCAATTGCAGCCCATTCCGAGCTCGGTAGTGACCGTGGTGGTGCCATCTTTGTTTGTCTATCCGGCAGTTCTAGAAGCTAATAGCACCGGCAGAGTGCGGCATAACAGCTTTCTAGCTTCACTCCCTCTCCCCGCCTGGCCAGCTTACAGTCCCTCCCAGCGTGGAGGTAGTATTTTGGTTGTAAATCTCTTAACCCCACCCCGAGATCCCCCTCCCGTGTGAGGCGTAGTGTTTGTAATTTGATTATTCAGGTTGAAGCTTCATCGGCGCAGCGTGCGGGTAAGCCCACGCTTCCTCGCTCGCCCTCATCTCCGACGGAGATCGGCGACTTCACACCGATCAGGTGAGCTCCTGATTGCACTTCTCTGCTGGAATCACTTTGCTTGCTTAGTATTGCATCTTAGTGTCATCGGTCGGTGAGTGAGTGCCCGATCTCAAATTGCCATCTGATTGAGTGCCACCGTGGAGCGAGTTGTGAGAGAGACATTACATCCCACGCCTTCAGCGTGCTGGCCACCCCCGAGAGTGGGCTTCCTAGGACCCTTAGGGGTTCAACCTTAGGCTAGCCAATCCCCGAAGCCGTGAGGTCCCACCTCGGACCCTCATCGCCATCGTCGGTCCACCTACGCACCCGTGTGCGTGCTACGCGGGTGAGTCCGCTTGAGTGAAATCACCGACCCGTTCTTTGATTGCGAATTTAGCTCCAAGGGGTTGTTTCACATCAATTTCCCTCAATATGACCTCGCACTGCCCTCATTGTTCGGTGGGCTGCAGTAGGAAATCAAAAGGCTAGAGAAGCAACTAGCCGAAATAACTATGCGCTGGTTTGACCCACCAAGCGTATTCTCCCTAAGCGATGCAATCACCCAAGCCCGAAGCACTTCCCTGTGACCAAGGTAGAACTGTACAACCATAGACAAGAAGATGATGAGCCCGTCCTAGAGTACATCAAGAGATGGGGAAGCCTTCATGCGAGGTGCAAGCCTCTGTTAAGCCACGAGGTTGCCGCATGCGTTTGCGGACAAAGTCTAAAGAAAGAAATTCAGCAACAGATGGTCGGCGTCGACGTCTGGTCCCTTGATCAATTAAGCATGATAGCGGCTAATATTGAGGCCTTCTTGGAAAAATGCTGCCCCGCCACCACCCTGGCAGAACAAGAAAACAAACCCGAAGATGTCTACTTCAACGCTTTTAAGAATTCGAAGAAAAAGACGAAGGAAGTAGCCAATCCTTCAACCAATCAACCAGCCTCATTGCGCGAGAAAATGAGGAGGCGTTACTCCTTCCCGAGAGACAAGACTCAGGGGATTTTCAAACGGGCTTGCCATTATGGCAAGATTACTTTGCTAGAGCCCAAAAGACCAGAGGATGCCAGACGAAGTGATGACCCCTAGTTCTGTCCTTATCACCAGGTAATGGGACATCCCATAGAAAATTATTGTGTTCAAAAATATTGCTCAAGGCCTGATCAGGAGGGGTGAACTGAAGATGAAAAAATATGAAGTGAACCCACCACACGTGCATGATGCGGGCATTTATAAAAGCGGAGTCCATATGGTCTCCCTGTCCACGGAGGTTGCAAGCCCCGCCGATGGAAGATGTCCCGAATCAGGTGAAGCATCCCTTTCCACCCCTCCGGGTGAAGGCCCCACGAAGCCGGTCTATGATAATTATCAGGAAGACCATGAAGAGATCCTGCAGCCATTTGTGCCAGGAGACACCCCAAAGCCCTATACAATGATAAAGGAAGAGCCGAAAGCCGATGCCCCCTGCAGATGCTGGGAATCCATTACCAACGAGGTCACCACGACCTCCAATGATGCTCCACGGGAGCTGAAAGCTGAAAAGCTCCCTGCTACTCTTGAGGGTGGTTCGCCCATGGACCAACCTTCAAGTCACCTGGAAGCCATGTTGCCAGCATCGGCACCAATCCCCAAGCCAGGAAAAGAAGCTGACGAAGCCCTGCCGCTGAGTAGGGTGATACAAGAAAATATTTATGATGCCCTCGAGGCTGAAGAAGATGATGAAGGCTTCATCGATTTGCAACCGGCTCCCCCGGAGATGGAAGATGGTGGCCAAGCCACTGTTGATGAGCTGATCGAAGAAAACCTGGGTACAAAAGATGACCCCAAGCTAACCTTCCTCAGTGCCCTCTTTCTCCCAAAAGAAAGAGAGCGATACATTAAGCTCCTACAAGAGTTCTGAGACTATTTCGCTTGGAACTACAAAGAAATGCTAGGCCTCAGCTCGGCGATTACTCATCATATATTGGCCATTGATCCCAAGGTCGAACCGGTGAAGCAGTCACCCTAGCGAATGAGGCTGGAACTGATAAGACAAGTTTGCAAGGAAGTCGACAAGCTCATAGACGTTGACTTCGTGGCATAAAACCAATACACCACATGGATGGCCAACATTGTGTCCGTCAAGAAAAAGAACCGCCAGATTTGGATATGTGTGGACTTTCGGGACCTGAACAAAGCATGTCCGAAGGACGACTTCCCAGTGCCCATCACTAAAGTCATGATTGATGCAACCACTGGCCATGAAGCTCTATCCTTCATGGACAGGTCGTTTGGATATAACCTTGATATAACCACTGAATTCATATGGCCTTCCGATCACCTAAAGGGATATTCCACTATAAAACGATGCCTTTCAGCCCCAAGAATGGCGGTGCCACTTACCAAACGGCGATGACGAGGATATTCGATGAGCTGCTCTCTGATAAAGTCGAATGCTATATCGACGATTTGGTCGTCAAGACCAAGAAGAGAGAAAACCACTTGGATGACCTTAGGGTGATATTCCAAAGGCTCCGGCAATACGAGCTGAAGATGAACCCTTTGAAGTGCGTGTTCAGTGTTTCCAGTTGGAAGTTTCTGGGCTTCATTGTCTGATATAGGGGGATCGAAATAGACCCCTCCAAGATAAAGGCCATTCAGAAGATGATGCCTCCGAAAAACTTAACAGAACTGCAGTCTTTGTAGGGCCGATTGGTCTATATCCGCAGGTTCATCTCCAACCTCTTCGGGCGATGTCAGCCATTCCAGAAGCTGATGGTGAAAGACATGCCGTTCGACTGCAATCAAGAATGCCAGAAGTCTTTTGATCAGGTGACGGAATACTTGAAGACCCTACTAGTGCTAGGGGCACCTGTCAAAGGGCGGCCGTTGATTCTCTACATAGCTGCCACCGAATGTTCACTAGGGGCAATGCTGGCCCAAAACAACGACGAGGGAAAGGAGCAGGCGCTTTATTACCTTAGTCGAAGACTAGTCGGGGTGGAAGCAAAATATACCCTGATCGAGGGAGTTTGGCTTGCCTTGGTCTTTGCAGATAAGAAAATGAGGCATTACATGCCCTCGCATGAAATACAGCTAGTATCAAGGGTCGATCCGGTCAAATATCTCTTGTCCCAATCGGCGCTGAAAGGGAGATTGGGAATGTGATGCGGGACGCTATGCAAGCTAGGACTCTATGTGAAGACGCGACTAAATAGACAACTAAGACCAACAACTTTGCAATAGATTGAACAACGTAGACTCGACACCTAAGGTCCCCAAGATGGAAAATTGCGCCAATCAATAAGAAACTATAGCTCACAGGCGTCCCAAGAGAGGGAAGCACGCCGATCCACACGGTTGAGAAACAGACGAGTCTACGGTAGGCCAATCCACACTCGTGACTCAGACGAGTCACGGGACAGTCACACTCTCTCACCGCGGCAGTGATATAAATAAATATGCAAGCTAGGAACCTACACTCTCACTAGCAGTGGCATCAAGAGAATATACTAGCTAAGCAAGCTAACTCAAGGAGAAAGTGAACGCGCACCTCTATGCTCGGGGCGTGGGGAAGACTCCCAGTCAAATCACACAGTCACTCCATACAAAAAGCTTAAATAAGTAAAGATCAAACACGCCCACTCCTCGCAGGGAGGTAAAAGGCTACAACGGAAGTCCGGGATTGTGTGACGTGGGTTGACGGGCCCCGGGTGGGTGAAGCTCGCCGTCCGCGTACCGCTGCGACTTTAACGGACTGAACTGTGCTCACGTACCGGTCTGGATGTAGTAGTAAGGAAGGCGGGTCTCGGGCACCAAGGATGGGGCAACGATCCATGGAGGCGGCAACAATAGAGGACGGCCGCTCTAGAGGAAGGTGGAGGCCGACGGTGCTGATGTAGACCTTTGGCATGATCTCGAGCGGTGGGCAGATTGCTACCCAGGATGCGCTGGTACAGGCAAACAGCTGGAAGTAGAGGGCTGGAATGCGACCTTATGCTCGTCCATTGTTCTTGAAACTTGGTGTAGATGTTGGTGGGGATGTCCCAGGGGCGCCCGTGCAGTATTGGCTGCCGCTGAGCACTGTGGAGGTCGTGGCGAATTTTGTAGCAGGCCCCTGCGCTTCTTGATTGTCTGTTGGCAGCCAGACAGGGGGTGGAAGAATGGGCTGGAACTGAGGTTTTTGGGTGGCTATTGGGGCGGGGTTTTCTCTGGTGGATAGGTAAGGGACGTGGGGTTGTTGGGTAGCAGTGGCAGGGTGGTGTACACTGGGGGTTTTGGGCGTGGGAGTTGAAGGCAGATGCTGCTCAGTTCTGCAGTTTAGTGCAGTCGGAACTGAGGACCATAAGGGTGGACGGGGTAAGCAGGGGAAAAAAGCTCAAAAAAATGAAAGAAAATTCTGGGGGAAGGTTTTTGACGTGGATGTGAAGTGCTCAAAATTTCAAGTCAGTTGGAGATGATTTTGGGGTTGTCCCTTTGGAGGGGTTTGGGCACTGTCTCGGCAGGACTGCACAGGTGTAGTCTGCGCGAGAAAAGGGGCTATGAGGGAAACTTCTGCCACAGGTGGTGTTTGGGCATGAAATTTTAACTAGGTATTGTGGACATATAGGGGAAGAAAAACTCTGAAGGGGTGAACACAATATGAGGTTGGGACAGTGGCGTACTAACCTGGACTTCTGGGTTCAGGTTTCTGCAGATCAGTAGAGAGGTAGCCTGCGCAGGGAAAAGGCCTCTGAAGACAACTTTCTACACTAGATGAATTAGGGTATGGGCTTTTCAAGGGTCGTGAGGGGTAAGGAGAGGGAGAAAATCTATGAAGAAGTGGATGGGATTTGAGGACGGGAGAAGGACGTGCCAACCTGATCTTCCGGGCTCAAATCTGCAGACAGACAACCAGGGAGGGCGCGTAGGGCAACAAGGCCTTTCTCCTCCACGCTTGTAGCACCACCATGACCTCAATGCTCCTGGCTTTGGGAGATGTTGGGGAGGTCACCTCCAAGCACCTGTTACAGCCAAGAACATAAAAGAGAGGGCTAGGGCATCGCACCTTAGAGGAAGAGGAAGAGGGAGATGTGGGGGGGGGGGTGTCGCACCAAAGGAGAAGGGAGGGAGAGGGGCCGCAGCCTTCTCTTCTTGCTAAAACAATTCTTCTTCATTAATCCATTCATTAAAATCCCTCAAGGGGGGGGGGGGGAGTACATGACAATATATAAAGTATGGACTCCATCTTCCCTCCTTGGAGGTTGAATTTGAACCCATTTGAAATTTGAAATCTATGGGCTCCATCTTCCCTCCTTGGAGTTTGAATTTGAACCCATTTGAAAATTGAAATCTATTGGCTCCATTTTCCCTACTTGGAGTTGGGGTGGGTTTTGGGCCATGGCACCCCCTAGTCCAAGATGGGCCTTGGGTGCCCCTATCCCAATACCATGAGAAGTAGGGCTTGGGCCTTATGCACTCAAAATGACCCAATTCCCTCAACCTAGACTCTTAAGCACCCATTAACCAAATGGCCTACAAAAAGGAATCCAGAATGAAAATAATGATGAAATCCTACCTCATAATTGGGACTCCAAGCTGTCTCCAAGTCATAGTGATGTCTGCATAGCTCGAGCGACACAATGTATCCTGTAATGTCGATCAATAGCTCGTGTGTCCTCACCAATTCTCCCCGAGTTTGAAGAACTCGACCCTGTCGAGTAAGGGTCTCTGTCACTCCGGTACCGCTCTAGCAGGTTTGGATCTAACCTATCCAGCTCTGCCCGGGTGATCCATGCATCATCAGACGCGGGCTGTCCCCTCCAACGCACCATGTAGCGGTGATATGCGCCACTCCTAGTGGTAGTCACCTAGTCATCCAGTATAGACTCTATCCACTCATGCTGCTGAGGTGACACGGCTGGAAGTGGACTCTCAGGGGAGGTGATGTGAAACCACCAAGGGGTATGCAGCAAACAAACGGGAGACCTAGGACCTATTCCGCAATCACAATCACATAGCAATCAAGTCCTAGATTGGGGCCAATTCGCCGCCGCACACACACGAGCCCGGGGTGATCAAATGATGCTAAGGGGAGGTGATGGATCAAGACCCTTGCTGGTAGAGTGCCAGCAAGGCTAGGGTTGCCCTCCCAAGGGTACGTAGCCCACACTTAAGGGCTGGCCGGTGCCAATTGGGGCACTAGGTCCCACTCTCTCACTACCCACGGTGACCGCTCGTAAGTGGAGCACGTGGGGTCGGGCGCTCTCTCTCTTGCTCAACGGAGCGATTTCTACGGATATTAAATGAACAAGCACCAGAAAGGAATGGAGCAAAGGTCAGAGCTCACATGTTTGGTTTGAAGAAACCAACCCCGTTCGGAGACGAGGGCGAGCAGGGAAGTGTGGATTCCCCCGCACACTGCGCCGATGAAGCTTGACCTGTTTTAAAACGGTTACAACCACTACGCCTCACACAGGAGGGTGGACTTGGGGTGGGGATTTTACTGTTACAATCAAACACTACCTCCACACAGGGAGGGGCACTAAGCCGGCTAGGCGGGGAGGGGAGATAAGCTCGATCGCGCCGACGGAGCACCCGGCCGAATCTGCCTGGGTCTGGGACAGCAAGACAGGGGGTCGATGTAGTCGCCGTTGTGAGCTCTCTCGGACTCAGAACTTGATGAGACTTGTGCCAAAATGTCGCTGACGTACCAAGGTACGACGGTGATTTTTTGTGGGCAGTCCCGAAGTCGTCGGCGGCGGGGACGGGCTCTGGAACAGGTCCCTGGCGTTCTGGTTCAGGCAGGTCCAGAGGGTTGCAGCAGCTTGTAGAAGGTACCACGGTCACTCCAGAAGTCTGAATGAGGGGAGACCAAGTTGATGACGTCCGTGGATGAGTCTTCTTCGAGCAGCAACCAAGAACAGCACCAGAGGATGTCGGGGTGGTGAGGAGGAGTCCGTTGAGTGAGGCAGTGTCGGGGCAGGACCCAAACGGACTGTCTGCGCACCCGGGGGAGAAAAATTGTAACAGGCACTTCCTGTTTCCGAACGGGACGCCGCTTGTTGGTGGTGGTGGATAACTTGTGGTGGCAGCTCTCGGCCAAGTGGCGCCTCCATACGTTGAAGGATGTGGCCGTGGGAGCTTCTGCACTGCAGCTCAGGTCCAGGTTCTGGTCCTGGTTGCGCAGTTGGACAAGAATTGGTACCACGAACTGTAGTGAAGTCGGAATGATATGATTCCACCTCGCCTGCGAAGAAGACTTGAAGACCTTTCCATAGATGTATGGTACAACTCTAGATGACGTTGGATGACTCCGGAGAAGGCTCTGCAAGTCGGGCCCCAATCTGCTACATGCGGGTTGAAGGGACTGCAATGGGGAGGGTTGGAGAAGGAGGTAGAGATGGTGGAGAAGGGTTGAAGGGACTGCAATGGGGAGGGGCTAATGGCTGTGGGGCTTGGATGGTGGTGGGTAGAGATGGTGGAGAGGTTGGAGAAGGAGGTTGGGTCGCAGCTAGCAGGTGGAGGGGGAGGGGGGGTGCCGCCAAGGGTGGAGGGTGAGAAGGGGGGCGCAAGTGGCTTGGAGGGAGAGGGAGATTTGAACTTGGTTTAATGTGGGGATGGTTAATGTGGTCTTAAGAAGGGGAAGAGGTGTGTTGGGGATGTGGAGAGGTGCTTGGGGAAGTGGGATTCTCCCTTGGGAGATGGAGGGGTGGCTTGGGAAAGGGAGAGGTTGTCTTGGAAGGTGAAAGGTTGCTTGGGGATATGGTGTGAGTAATGGGAGGAATTAAGTGGACCTTGGGAAGGGGAAGGGTTGGGATGAGGTGGAGGATGATGTGGCAAGGAGAAGAGAGAGAGAGAGGGGCAAAATTTGGAGAGAGAGGGGGAGGAGAGAGAGAGGGGGCCGCCCCCTTTTGAGAGAGAGAGAGGTAGAGAGATAGAGAGCTAGAGAGAGGGGGGGGCACAATTCTTGTGGCAAGTTTTTACTCAAATATTCATTAACCATCTCAAGTGGAGTTGGGGTCCTATTTATAGGAATCCCAACTTTTACAAAAAGTCCCTGAGAAAAGAACTAATAACAGATAACCAAAAGAGTTGGGGAAAGGGAAAAGGGCGCCCCTGGGCCGGGCCCTTCTAAATGGGCCCAATAGACATACTAGCCCAATATGAAGACACAGACTTAGGTAAATAACATGATAACCTAGGGACATGACTCAAAACAAAGGGGAAATTACATCAAAATGACTCAAGAAAGATATGAAAATTACATAGTTAAACTCAGAAAATCAAGCTGAACATAATGGCGAGCATCCAGACCCTTGGAGAAGTGGGAAGTGGTAAGCGATGTCCCCATCATACTCCCGGGGTGCAGAGAACTCGACTCTGTCGAGTAAAGATCCATCGTATGCGGAGGAAGCTACAGCGAGATTGCTCTCAAGTCTACCAAAGGTAGCTGGTCCTTTCCACCAAGTGAGGTAGTGCCCATCCCTTTGCTCCAGATGACAGTGACCTGTTCATACAATATCCGCTCCAATTGCTCACGTTGGCCCCTCTGGGTTGGTGGAACTCTCTCATGGGTGGTGGCTCTCTCAAGGGGTGGAACAAGCTCAATTTCCTTACTAGGTGTCACCGTGGGACCCCTATATGGCACCAAGTCAGCCACATTGAATGCGGGACTTACTCCGTACTCCTCGGGGAGGTCCAACATGTAAGCATTTGTGCCGATCCGCCTCGAAACCTGGAAGGGACCTGATCCACGCGACCTCAGTTTGGAGACATTCCCAGGGAATAGTCTCTCGGTTCTCACCATCACAAAGTCACCGACACGAAATTCTCGGTGGCGTCGGTGGGAATCGGCCGATTTCTTATACGCCTCATTGCTTTTGCTGACGTGTTTGCGGATGTTACCATGCAGAGTTATGAATGACCCTCTAGTGATGAAGGGAGGGCCTGGACAACCATATTTAGCCTTATCGAGTGTCATGTTGATTTGTTTGGTCCTAGGAGGGCCGGGGCATCCATAGATGAAACCATCATGCAAAGGGGTGTTTGGGGGTCCGGGACATCCATGAATGCTTCCTTCATGTTTTGACTTCATACTGATTGACCTAGGGGGGCCTGGACATCCAAATGGGATTCTGACATGTGAGGGTTTCCTAACAAGGTTGACTGCTAAAGGGGGTCCTGGACACCCAGATGTAAACATATCGTGTCTCGGTCCTAGTGTGGGAGTGACACAAATGACGTGACTAGCCTGACCACATGATGCAAAAGGTTGTGAAAAATGTATTCTTATCAAGATGGCCCCATCTTTGAGATTTAGGGGTTTCCACTCATGGGGGTCGAAGTGGTCCCAAGAGGGGGACAACTTGGAATGGGTCACTCCTTTATTTCCAAGGTGGATGTTACCCTTGTCCTTGACTCTCATAGTGTGGGCTGAATTTTGGAATGGGTGAGTTAGGTCTGACATGGTGGGTGAGGGTAGGAGGGAGTGGGTGGTAAGTGAGGAGTTCTTGGAAGTCCATAGGAAGTGGCCAAACAGATCAAGATGGGTTAAGGGGTGAGTGACGTGGAGGTGGATTTCAATCCAAGTGACCGCCCTAGGGTCCCTAGCACACATAGGGAAGTGGAAATCATGATCCTGGTGGGGCCCAAAGCAAGGCTCCTTGTAGGAGGGCAAGGGGGTGATGTAAAACTCATTGGGCTCGGGTAGAAACAACAAGAGCTTACTCGTGCAAGGACCCTTGGTGTAAATGGAGGTGATGGTCCCGATAGAGGGGTGTGAGAAACTAAGGTACCCCATGTTGCTTACTTCTAAGGCCCACATGTTTGTCACCTCTATTTGCCAAAGTACACTCCTAACCAAGTTCCTCATGGCTCCTACAAAGGAGAACGATTGGAAGGTTGTGCGGAATGGAGAGGTGGGCACAATTGGGTAATGATTTTCCATAGGGGGGTGCATGATGTGGAGGAGGAGGTCTTGCTTTAGCCACTCAATGAGGGGTTCCCCTAAAATCACAATTCTCATGAAGGGAGGGGTGGGGGGACTTGGTTGGTCATCTAGCAACTCTAGGGGGATGATGTTCCTAGTTAGGCTCGTTGTGGTCTCTTTGGATAAAGATGAGCCTTCTTGACCCAACCCTTGGCATTGGGCTTCATATTCTTCCTCCCAATCTAGGGGAGCCTCATATTCCTCAATCACATTCTTATCCTTTTGGGGTGTGGGGGTTTTGCTCTCCAAGGGAATGGGAAGGTCTTTTGTGGATGGGGTGATGAAGGTTGGGGCATGGTGCACCCGGGGTGGTGAGGGTGTTCGGACTTGGGTTGGGTTTGGGAGTGGAAGAAGTGGAGACCTAAGTTGGGGTAGGATTGGGGTTGGTAGTGGAAAATGGGTGGGTCGAGGAGGACTGGGTTGATTGATTCTGGGAAGTGCGTCCCTTTTAGGGGAAGATGGAAGGGTAGTGGTGGGGACCGTGGAAGCTTATGGGGTGTGGGTTTGAGGGAGAATTTTAGGTTGGGTGATGGCCGTCATGGGCCTAGGTGGAGTGAGGGTGGGGGCCACTTTGGTTTGAATGGTGGTGGTGATCGGGATAGGAATCATTTGGGGTGGTGGAGTTTGGGTCTTAAGGGAGGTCTTGGGTTGACTGGGAGAGAAAGGTGGAGTGGGAGTGCTCCTTGGGTTATGGTTCTCAAGGTAGGAGTGGGAGGGTTGGGGAGTGAAGATCTTCTTGATCTCAACCCTTATCTCTTCCAATAATTTTAGGGGTCCTTTGGGTGGTGGGGTTTTGGTCCTAATGGAGGTCTTGGGTTGACTGGGAGGAAACGGGGGAGTGGGAGTGCTCTTCGAGTTATGGTCCTCACGGTAGGAGTGGGAAGGTCGGGGGGCGTAGATCTTCCTAAGCTCACTTTTCTACTCTTCCCATGATCCTATGGGTTCTTCCCTCCAAATCCTCCTTAAGCTCACTATGCGTTCCCACTCCTTCTTGGCTTGTCCCCGAAGTCGCCCTGTGGCCCTGCGGACTCTAGCGTGTCCATAGACCATAGTCCTATCAAAGTGTTTTGTCATGAAAGTCTCCCACCTAACATAATCACTAGCATGTGACCCATCAAAGGTGATACTCTCATCTATAAGGATGTCCGAAAGTGGGTGGTCGATCGGACATTTGTGGAGGGCCGAGTGGGGCCAAAGAGAGGTAGCCATGTTGACGAACTGAATGACTCTAAATGCTTATGCGCCCTAGGACAAGACTTAGTAGAGATAAGTCTAGAACCTGGCTCTGATACCAACTGATGTGAAACCACCAAGGGGTATGCAGCAAACAAACGGGAGACCTAGGACCTATTCCGCAATCACAATCACATAGCAATCAAGTCCTAGATTGGGGCCAATTCGCCGCCGCACACACACGAGCCCGGGGTGATCAAATGATGCTAAGGGGAGGTGATGGATCAAGACCCTTTCTGGTAGAGTGCCAGCAAGGCTAGGGTTGCCCTCCCAAGGGTACGTAGCCCACACTTAAGGGCTGGCCGGTGCCAATTGGGGCACTAGGTCCCACTCTCTCACTGCCCATGGTGACCGCTCGTAAGTGGAGCACGTGGGGTCGGGCGCTCTCTCTCTTGCTCAACGGAGCGATTTCTACGGATATTAAATGAACAAGCACCAGAAAGGAATGGAGCAAAGGTCAAAGCTCACCTGGTTGGTTTGAAGAAACCAACCCCATTCGGAGACGAGGGCGAGCGGGGAAGTGTGGATTCCCCCGCACACTGCGCCGATGAAGCTTGACATGTTTTAAAACGGTTACAACCACTACGCCTCACACAGGAGGGTGGACTTGGGGTGGGGATTTTACTGTTACAATCAAACACTACCTCCACACAGGGAGGGGCGCTAAGCCGGCCAGGCGGGGAGGGGAGATAAGCTCGATCGCGCCGACGGAGCACCCGGCCGAATCTGCCTGGGTCTGGGACAGCAAGCCAGGGGGTCGATGTAGTCGCCGCTGTGAGCTCTCCCGGACTCAGAACTTGATGAGACTTGTGCCAAAATGTCGCTGACGTACCCAGGTACGACGGTGATTTTTTGTGGGCGGTCCCGCAGTAGTCGCCGGCGGGGACGGGCTCTGGAACAGGTCCCTGGCGTTCTGGTTCAGAAAGGTCCAGAGGGTTGCAGCTGCTTGTAGAAGGTACCACGGTCACTCCAGAAGTCTGAATGAGGCGAGACCAAGTCGAGGACGTCCGAGAATGAGTCTTCTTCGAGCAGCAACCAAAAACAGCACCAGAGGATGTCGGGGTAGTGAGGAGGAGTCTGTTGAGTGAGGCAGTGTTGGGGCAGGACCCAAACGGACTGTCTGCGCACCCGGGGGAGAAAAATTGGAACAGGCACTTCCTGATGCCGAACAGGACACCACTTGTTGGTGGGGGTGGATGACTTGTGGTGGCAGCTCTCGGCCAAGTGGCGCTTCAGAAGTTGAAGGATGTGGCCGTGGGAGCTTCTGCACTGTAGCTCAGGTCCAGGTTCTGGTCCTGGTTGTGCATTTGGACGAGAATTGGTACCACGAACTGTAGTGAAGTCAGAACGATATGATTCCACCTCGCCTGCGAAGAAGACTTGAAGACCTTTCCAGAGATGTATGGTACAACTCCAGATGACGTTGGATGACTCCGGAGCAGGCTCTGCATGTCGCGCCCCAATCTGCTACCTACGGGTTGAACAGAGTAAAGGGGCTATTTGGTGGAGAAGGGTTGAAGGGACTGCAATGGGGAGGGGCTAATGGCTGTGGGGCTTGGATGGTGGTGGGTAGAGATGGTGGAGAGGTTGGAGAAGGAGGTTGGGTCGCAGCTAGTAGGTGGAGGGGGAGGGGGGGTGCGGCCAAGGGTGGAGGGTGAGAAGGGGGGCGCAAGTGGCTTGGAGGGAGAGGGAGATTTGAACTTGGTTTAATGTGGGGATGGTTAATGTGGTCTTGGGAAGGGGAAGAGGTGTGTTGGGGATGTGGAGAGGTGCTTAGGGAGGTGGGATTCTCCCTTGGGAGATGGAGGGGTGGCTTGGGAAAGGGAGAGGTTGTCTTGGAAGGTGAAAGGTTGCTTGGGGATATGGTGTGAGCAATGGGAGGAATTAAGTGGACCTTGGGAAGGGGAAGGGTTGGGATGAGGTGGAGGATGATGTGGCAAGGAGAAGAGAGAGAGAGAGGGGCAAAATTTGGAGAGAGAGGGGGAGGAGAGAGAGAGGGGGCCGCCCCCTTTTGAGAGAGAGAGAGGTAGAGAGATAGAGAGCTAGAGAGAGGGGGGGCACAATTCTTGTGGCAAGTTTTTACTCAAATATTCATTAACCATCTCAAGTGGAGTTGGGGTCCTATTTATAGGAATCCCAACTTTTACAAAAAGTCCCTGAGAAAAGAACTAATAACAGATAACCAAAAGAGCTGGGGAAAGGGAAAAGGGCGCCCCTGGGCCAGGCCCTTCTAAATGGGCCCAATAGACATACTAGCCCAATATGAAGACACAAACTTAGGTAAATAACATGATAACCTAGGGACATGACTCAAAACAAAGGGGAAATTACATCAGAATGACTCAAGAAAGATATGAAAATTACATAGCTAAACTCAGAAAATCAAGCTGAACATAATGGCGAGCATCCGGACCCTTGGAGAAGTGGGAAGTGGTAAGCGATGTCCCCATCTGGAGGGCTCGCTCACAAGGGGTGGAGAAGGCCCGAACAACTCACTAGGGATCATAGTCAGGTCCCTATATATGACTAAGTCTTGGACATTGAATGTGGAACTGATACCATAGTCATCCGGTAATTCTACAACATATGCATTGGATCCAACTCACCTCAAAACTCTAAAGGGGCCAACACCATGAGCATGTAGTGTCTTCACGGCTCCAGAAGGAAACCGTTCTGGTCTGGCCCGGATCATGACATAATCTCCCTCCTAGAACTCACGGGGGTGTCTATAAGCATCAGCCAATTCTTTATATCGCGCGTTGCTAGTCTCTATATGGTGACGAATATCGTCATGCAAACCACTAACATGCTCGGCAAACGACTCTGCAGACTACAACACTCTAGCATGTATAGGTAAGGGAACTAGATCTACTAGCTTCCTAAGTCTATATCCTGTGACAACCTCAAAAGCACTCATGTCTGTGAACCTATTGACTGGGTCATTATATGTAAACTCGGCATGTGGCTAAACCAGATCCCAGTCCCTCTCGCGTTCCCTAACCAAAGACCTCAAGAGATTCCCCAAACTTCTATTGAGTACCTTAGTCTGCCCGTTAGTCTAGGGATGGTAGGCTATGGAGAATTTAAGCTGAGTGCCCAACAAATGCCAAAGGATCTTCCAAAAGTAGCTAGTGAACCGGACAAGTCCGAATCGACTCACTACACTAGAGAAGAATAATCGAGCAACCCTGGAGGCATCTGAAGTCTTAGAACAAGGAATAAAGAGGGCCATCTTAGAAAATCTATCAACCACCACAAAAAAAGAATAATGCCTACGGGCGGTCCGTGGCAACCCCAAAACATATCCATGCTGCTATCCTGCCACGGCCTATCAGGCACAGGAAGAGGAGTATAAGGACCTGAAACCTGCTTCCTCATCTTGGCCACAGTGCAGGTACGACACTGGGCCATAATGTGAGCAACGTCACGCTTCAAACTAGGCCAATAAAAATGATGCTCGACTGCCTCGTTGGTCTTATTCCGATCGAAGTGACCGGATAGACCTCCCGCATGCATCTCCCAAGTGAGTAAGTCGCGAACTGAAGTCCGTGGAACACACAAGCGACTCCCCCGAAAGAGATAACCATCTTGCAACATATAATCAATGTGCTCTTAGGATTGTCCCGCCTGAAGGGTGGTATAAATCGGACCGAAGTCCGGACAATCGGCATATGCCTCCTTCATCCTATCCATCCCTACCACCTCTACACTCATGGTGGTCAAAAGGTAAATGCGACGGCTCAAAGCGTCGGCTACCCGGTTCTCCGCACCGGTCTTGTGCTTCAGCACAAAGGTATAATCTTGGAGAAACTCCACCCAGTGACTATGACGAGAATTGAGCTTCTTCTGGGCATGGAGATACTTGAGTGCCTCATGATCAGAAAACAGGACAAACTCCTGGTGCAATAAGTAATGTCTCCAATGCCGAAGGGCCTGCACAACTGCATAAAACTCCTTATCATACGTAGAATAACACAGTTTAGCATCGCTCAATTTCTCACTGAAATATGCAATGGGGTGGGTCTCCTGACTTAGAACACCGCCAATACCAACCCCAGAGGCATCGTAAAATACCTCAAACACCTTCGTGAAATCAGGAAGTCTAAGAATAGGTGCCTGAGTCATGCGCTCTTTAAGGAGCGCAAATGCAACTGAGGCAGCCTTCATCCATTCAAACGTCCACTTTCAGATGCAATCAGTGATGGGGGGCATGATGGAACTGAAGCCTCAAATAAAACGGCGATAGAAGGTTGCCAGTCCGTGAAAGCTACGAACATCATGAAGAGTACGAGGCTCGGGCCACCCCACTATGGCCCTGACCTTCTCTGGGTCGGCAGAGACTCCCTCGATAGACACAATGAACCCTAAGAAAGTGACCTGACTAGTCATGAAAGCGCATTTCTCAGGGTTGGCATAAAGACTCTCTCTCCTCAAAATCAGACAGACCTGCAAAAGATGGACTAGGTGGGCCTCCTGAGTGCGACTATAGATAAGTATATCATCGAAATAGACCACCATAAAGACCCCAATCAAAGGTCGAAGGACCTGGGTCATCAGTCACATAAAGGTGCTGGGAGCATTGGTCAACCCAAAGGGCATGACCAGCCACTCATAAAGACCATCTTTGGTCTTAAAGGCCGTCTTCCACTCATCACCGGGCCTGATCCGCACCTAGTGATAGCCACTCTTCAGATCGATCTTGGAAAACACAGTGGCTCCCGCCATCATATCGAGCATATCATCTAAGCGGGGATTGGGAAATCTATACTTCACCGTGATCTTATTGATTGCACGGCAGTTGACACACATCCTCCAAGTACCGTCCTTCTTAGGGGCAAGCAATGTAGGGACGGCACAAGGACTCATTCTCTCTTGGAGAGATCCCATCGTTATCAACTCCTCGACCTGACGCTGAAGCTTAGCGTGATCAGCGGGGCTCATCCTATAATGTGGCAAGTTGGGCAATGAGGACGCCGGAATCAGGTCAATAGCATGCTAAATGTCCAGCATGGGTGGAAGACATCGGGTAATCATCGAGAAATACATCAGCAAACTCCTGAAGGACATCAGCAGCATCAGATGGGAGATCACTCTCCGACTCTCTAACCATCTCTCGGACTACGATGGCAAAAATAGGATCTCCTCTAACAAAGTCACGCTCCAACTCCCTAGAGCTGACTAGCATCAACCTCCTAGTCGGAGGAACACTGGGGGAGGGAACATCCGGAGGTAAGGTTATAGCCTGAGCCGGTGACGGGCTATTGCTCCCTGGAACAGCAAGAGTCGGGGTACTAGGCCTAGTGGGACCCCGGATTGATAGACTCCTTGGCTGGGATGGGTGAACAGTAATCTGATGGCCATTATGGTCGAATGTACATGTGTTTGACCAGCCATAAAGGGTAGCATCCCGATCAAATAACCAAGGCCTTCCCAGGATAATACTGCCTACCTCCATAGGCAACACATCACACCAGATCTTGTCCTAGTTGGCATGGAACTTCAATGGCACTAGACATCGCAGCCTGACCAGAATAGAAGTGGAATCTACCCATGACATGCGATAAGGGGAGGGGTGGTCCACGGGGGTCAACCTTAAGCGTGTCATAGTACCCGTGGAGATAGCGTTAATACAACTCCCGCTATCTATGATCACCTTGCAGGCTTTCCTGCCCAGCCTGGAAAAGACATGAAAAATGGTTGTGCGATGCCAGTCATCACTCACCAACGGCTGGGTCAAGATACACCTGACAACACCC
Source organism: Amorphophallus konjac (assembly GCA_022559845.1). Taxonomy (NCBI): domain Eukaryota; kingdom Viridiplantae; phylum Streptophyta; class Magnoliopsida; order Alismatales; family Araceae; genus Amorphophallus; species Amorphophallus konjac. Next base: position 236,076,898 of record CM040121.1, on the reverse strand, counting down.
GGCTGAACATCATCTTGGCACTGCGTGCCCTAGACATCTAGCTGCTCGCCCACAATCAGCTCATCAAAGAACTCCTTCGCGAGCTCCTGGTCAGCCTCATACCTGACGGATACTATCCAATGTGCGAACTCACCGGTCAAAGAATCCCCGATGACCAAAGAAGATCGGGTAGGACAACTAACAGCATAATGACCAACTCCTCCGCACCTATAACACTCATGACGGGACCCAGTGCCCTAAGGTGCTCCACCAGTCATCGGCTCCTTTCCCTTGGCATCACGACGGGCCGGGGGAGGTGGAAGCTGGGGTCGGGCAGGAATGGTGGGCTGCTTGGGCCGAGGGGCAGGGGCTGGACCCTGGGGTCGAGGGGGATAATCCCTTGAGGGGTAGTGCGAGGCATACGGGCAGTGATGTCCTGGCGGGTGGGTTCCTATGGGCGAGCCACGGGTCCCCAAGGATAAGGTCCAGACGGAACATGAGGATCTGACCCACCTTGATATGCGGGCCCTGGGCGCTGGACCGGGGTAAACATAGACTCAAACTGCTCTAGCTCAAGAGCGACCTGATAAGCTTCCTCCAGGGTCGTCGCATGGCGGCAAAATAACTCATACTGGTAATGCAGCCGCAGACCCTGACGGAAACGAGAGGTGGTCATGGCACTCTCCTCTGTGACCCCACATCACAAGTAGTATTCATCAAAATCAGCGATGTAATTCATCACAGTCCGATCCCCTTGGCTGAGACTCTGCCACCTGTCAATAAACCTCTGATGATAGGAGTTTGGGAGGTACTTTTGCCTGAGCTTTACCTTCATGGCATCCCATGTCTCAACCTGGAGTTGATGTCACTGCATCAACAGGCTCTCTACATTCCTCCAATAAGTCTGTGCCTGTCCTAGCAACTTCATCTTAGCAAATCGGACTCTCCGGTGGTCCGTCATATCGTACCACTCGAAGTAACGGTCCATACCCACCTCCCAATCAATATAAACCTTAGGGTCTAAGGACCCATCAAAGGTGGGAGGATCCACACGCACGGACCTAAGGAGACGATCATCCTCATCATCCCTATTGGGCCGATAGCCACGCTGGGCACGACCATAACCCTCAACCTCATTATCGGACCCAAAATCATCTAAGTCCTGGACATGCGGTCTCCGATCATCGGCCCTAGGGTGGGCAGGCCAAGGAGGAGGGTCAAGTGGCCCGTGGGCCTCCCCGGGGACATCCTCACATGGAACTCTACCCTGGTTGGGCCGCCCAACTAGACCTTGAATGGTCCGGTCGGAAGCCTTTATCCGGTCCTCCATGGCTTTCATCTGGCCCTCCATGAATGCAACATGATCTCTAAAGCTCTTATCAGACTGATCTTTCCGATTCATGAGAGCCTGCATCATATCCTGAAGGGAAAAGTCACTAGGGGCAGCACTCCTACGGTCAGCCATCGGGACTAGGCCTTGGTAATCGGTACCACGCCGAGTGGGCATGCAATGGAACTAAAGGCAAGCAATGGAGCTAAATGTAAGGGAAATTTTTTTTATTACTATTATTTTTTTTATGCAAACTAATGCAAGACTCTAAGGGACAAAAAGGGGTAGAATGTAGACTCAATGCATGCTAGACAAACCAACAGCTCTGATACCAAAATTGATGCGGGATGCTATGCAAGCTAGGAGTCTATGTGAAGACGTGACTAAATGGACAACTAAGACCAACAACTTTGCAATAGATTGAACAGTGTAGACTCGACACCTAAGGTCCCCAAGAAGGAAAATTGTGCCAATCAATAAAAAACTATAGCTCACAGGCGTCCCAAGAGACTGAAGCGCACCGATCCACACGGTTGAGAAATCGGCGAGTCTAGGGTAGGCCAATTCATACTCGTGACTCGGACGAGTCACGGGACGGTCACACTCTCTCACCGGAGCAGTGATATAAAAAAATATGCAAGCTAGGAACCTACACTCTCACTAGCAGCGACATCAAGAGAATATACTAGCTAAGCAAGCTAACTCAAGGAGAAAGTGAACGCGCACCTCCACGCTCGGGGCGTGGAGAAGACTCCCGGTCAAATCACACAGTCACCCGGTACAAAAAGCTTAAATAAGTATAGATCAAACACGCCCACTCCTCGTAGGAAGGTGAAACTCACCGTCCACGTACCGCTGTGACTCGAACGGACTGAACTGCACTCACAGACCGGTCTGGATGCAGCAACAAGGAAGGCGGGTCCTAGGCGGCAAGGATGGGGCAAAGATCCCTGGAGGCGGTAGCAACAGAGGATGGCCACTCTGGAGGAATGTGGAGGCTGACGGCGCTGATGTAGACCTTCGGCGTGATCTCGAGCGGTGGGCAGATTGATGCCCAGGCTGCGCTGGTATAGGCAAACAGCAGGAAGTAGAGGGCTGGAATGTGACCTTATGCTCGTCCGTTGTTCTTGAAACTCGGTGTAGATGCTGGTGGAGACGTCCCAGGGGCACCCATGGAGTATCGGCTGCCGCTGAGCACCGTAAAGGTCGTGGCGAATTTTGTAGCAGGCCCCTGCGCTTCTGGATTATCTGTTGGCAGCAGGACAGGGGGTGGAAGAATGGGCTGGAACTCAGGTTTTCGGGTTGCTATTGGGGTGGGGTTTTCTCTAGTGGATAGGTGAGGGACGTGGGGTGGTTTGGTAGCAGTGGCGGGGTGGCGTACAGTGGGGGTTTTGCACGTGGGAGGTGAAGGTAGATGGTGCTTAGTTCTGCAGTTTAGTGCAGTCAGAACTGAGGACCATAAGGGTGGACGGGGTAAGCAGGGGAAAAGGGCTCAAAAATATGAAAGAAAATTCTGGGGGAAGGTTTTGGACGTGGATGTGAAATGCTCAAAATTACCACTCAGTTGGACATGATTTGGGGGTTGTCCCTTTGGAGGGGTTTGGGCACTATTTCGGCAGGACTGTACAGGTGCTGTCTGCGCGAGAAAAGGGGCTATGAGGGCAACTTTGGCCACAGGCAGATTTTGGGCGTGAAATTTTAACTAGATATGGTGGACATATAGGGGAAGAAAAACTTTGAAGTGGTGAACACAATCTGAGGTTGGGACAGTGGCGTACTAACCTGGTCTTCAGGGTTCAGGTTTCTACAGATCTACACAAAGGCAGCATGCACAGGGAAAAGGCCTCTGAAGACAACTTTCGCCACAAGATGAATTTGGGTATGGGCTTTTCAGGGGACGTGGGGGGCAGGGAGAGGGAGAGAAGCTATGAAGAAGTGGATGAGATTTGATGACGGGAGAAGGGCTTGCCAACCTGAACTTCCGGGCTCAAATCTGCAGATAGACAACCAGGGAGGGCGCGCAGGGCAACAAGTCCTTTCTCCTCCACGCTTGCAGCACGACCATGACCTGAATGCTCCTGACTTTGGGAGATATTAGGGAGGTCACCTCCCAGCACCTGGTACATTCAAGAACCTGAAATAGAGGGCTAGGGCATCGCACCCTAGAGGAAGAGGAAGAGGGAGATGGGGGGGGTGTCGCACCCAAGGAGAAGGGAGGGAGAGGGGCCGCGGCCTTCTCTTATTGCCAAAACAATTCTTCTACATTAATTCATTCATTAAAATCCCTCAAGGGGGGGAAGTACATGACAATATATAAAGTATGGGCTCCATCTTCCCTCCTTGGAGTTTGAATTTGAACCCATTTAAAATTTGAAATCTATGGGCTCCATCTTCCCTCCTTGGAGTTTGAATTTGAACCCATTTGAAATTTGAAATCTATTGGCTCCATTTTCCCTGCTTGGAGTTGGGGTGGGTTTTGGGCCATGACACCCCTAGTCCTAGATGGGCCTTGGGTGCCCCTATCCCAATACCATGAGAAGGAGGGCTTGAGCCTCATGCACTCAAAATGACCCAATTCCCGCAACCTAGACTCTTAACCACCCATTAACCAAACGGCCCTCAAATGGCCTACAAAAAGGAATCCAGAATAAAAATAATGATGAAATCCTACCTTATAACTGGGACTCCAAGCTGTCTCCATGCCATAATGATGTCTGCATAGCTCGAGCCGCACGATCAATAGCTCGTGTGTCCTCACCAGAAAGTGGGACTTCATTTTGATGGAATTCGATGTCACATATGTGCCGCAAAAGGCTATTAAAGACCAGGCGATAGCAGATTTCTTCACAGCACACCCTATGCCTGAGGATTCTCCTCTCATCATAGAGCTCCCAGAAGATGAAACCTTAGAAGTGGACCAAGTCCGACAAGCCGGATGGCGGTTATACTTCGATGGAGCATCCAGAAGTGAAACCTCCCAAACGGGGCATGCAAGGGGAAAGGTCGGAGCTGGCATCATCCTCAAATCCCCGGAAGGAGAAGTGCTGCATACGTCGTGCTCGATCAGCAAACCGTGCACGAACAATGAAGTAGAATATGAAGCCTTGATCATCGGCCTTCGGATTGCCCTCCATATGGAGATTCAAATGCTGCAAGTGTTCGGCGACTCAATGTTGATCGTCAAATGGACACATGGAGAGTTCGATGTCCGGAAGCCCGTGCTACTCCCTTATTGCACCAAGACAAAGGAGCTCATGGGGTGATTCTATTTCATTGAAATAGGCCATGTCGGCCGAAGTCAAAATGCCCAAGTAGATGCACTGGCAAAACTAGCCAGCTCACTAGCAGTCCTGCCGAGTGAATCCCTCAACATAATAGTGATAAATAGGCATAAGGTTCCCAGCATGATAGAGGATCCCGGTGAAGAAGAATAATGTGAAGCTGCAACAGTAAAAGCAGTCAGCTCTCCGAACTAGAGGGAGTCCCTAATGAAATGGTTCAAACACCAAGAATTTCCCAAGCAAAGGGAAGAAAAGATGAGATTGGTCAGAATGAAAGACTCTTATGAAGTAAAAAATGGAACATTGTTTCGAACTATGGCAGATGCTAGAAGAAAGGTTCTCCTTCGATGTATATCCATGGAGGAGGCTTGGACGTGTTAGGTTCCAAGGGGAGCAATCGGATCTAGAAGGGGGGGGTTGAATAGATCCTACAAAAAAGTTTGGCCTAATTAAAAACTTAGCTACATAAAACACAACCCACTGCTATAATACAAATAGAACACTTGGCACAATGCACAGCGGATCTAAAGCAATAGCTCAAATGAGTAAAATAGAACACAGTGCACAAGCTGTAGAGATCGACACGCCCAAGTGGTGAGGTCGATGCACCTTCAGAGGATCACAGCTAAGTGAGTAGCTGAGGTCAACACTACCATACAATGAGGCCGATGCATCTTCAGAGCAGGTTCAGAGATAAGGGAGATCTTGCTGCACTAGACTGCATGGGTCTCACCATACTCCAACAAGATGAATGAACAGGCTGGCTGTATGAGTGAAGATGATGGTAGAGTGTGTGTTGGATAAACAACTACAAATGCTTAAGTTAGTGCAGATAAAACATTCCAAGTACAAATTGTCACGCCCTGAGAATATGCAGCAGAACTAATCGGGAATGCGAACAGCCTGCTAGTACGCCGCAAGCGAGCAACATAATCAGAGCGCTAACACATTCACACATAAAAGGGAATGCACAAAATGAAGCACTAAACTTCACTTTATTGAAAAATATTCAAAGTACATTGATAGTTGACTCTTTTAACTAGACTCAAATAAATGGAAAATTACATAGTGACTCTTGACTAGCAACTAATGACAATATAAGGCTTCTCTCGTTCTTTAATCACTCTTGGATCCATCACTTGACTAATCCGAATCCCCGCTAGAATTTCCTGAAAGATTGGAAAAGAAGTAGGGAATGAGCACACTTACTCAGTAGGTTTCTTCGTATCAACATGAAGGCAATGTTTAAGTAATTAGCATTTTGGCTCTAGAAAATAAGATAAAAGAAAATACGATAAAACATGCGGTATAAACCAAAGTAACACAAGTAACAAGATATGACCAAGATGAGATACGAGATTTCTTGTAGGCTAGGAAGATGATCAAGCAAGAATATAGCATGAATGTAAATATGGCCTTTCACGAGCAAGAATGTAACGAAATTGCACTTTTCATAACCATAAAGGCTATGCACCAGAAAGTCACTTATCACGCAAGAATGTAATTTCACTAGATTGCTTCGTGGTTTTTACTCGTCTATAAAAATAAGTACTCCTAGCGCAATGCGATGCCGGTATCATCATACCCCATAGTTTTCAGCACGTTTCCGACAATGAGCCAAGGGGGCTAGCATGGAGCCATTGGACACAATCAGTGCTCAATCTGCATCTTCAAATTATAAATCAAGTTACTTCCATGAGATATAACAATAAAGTTCAGCCAGTACTGTACGATTCAACAATAAGCTTATGATAATCAATATCAAGGTAAGAATGCACCAACTTAGAACATGTGAGTTCAAGGAATGCATTAATGACAAGATCATGCTATGGGAGAAATCCGGCAGCATAATGGTATATTCATTAACTTTCATAATTCATTAGATAGCTTATTAAACAAGGTGTTGGGTTCTAGATTATCAATAGACTATCTATGAGCATAGGAAAATCAACCCTTGGGTCAAACCCCGGGTTAAACATAGTTTAGACATAAAACGGTCAAGTCTGGACCGTTTCTAGATAGAAGTGGTCTTGCCAAGACCGTTTCTATATAGATGCGCTCATATAAGGACCGTTTCTCTAAAGAGTTGACGCCAGATAGAAAAGAGCCAACGCAGTGGTGAAAGCTGGACAGACGCAGTCGCTCCAGAACCGCTACTAGATAGTAACGGTCGCTTGAGAACCGCTATTATCCTGACTGCAGAAAACATCGATAAGTTTGAGTGCTCGCTAGATCAATGGGTTTTGAGGGTACAACTAGCTCGACGTCCGAGTGGGAATCCTAGGCTCGCGGAGACTTACGGAGGCCTTGAAACAAGATTACCTAGTTCGGTGGAAGGAATATCCAACGGAGAGGATCACATGTCCAAGATTGTGTGCCTATAAGTGCAAAGTGTAACTAATGACATCCTACCGGAATACGTAACATGTACTTAAGAAAAGACTCAAAGATGAGAGTGGATCGTGTAAAACAGTAATCAAACATGCATAAAACAAGTCTCATAGTCCACGTGGAAATTCAATTTAATACAGACTATATGAGTTTGGCATGAAAGTTATATAAGTTTAAAATAAGTTTAAAACATATTAAGGACATGAAATCTATCATGATGGATGAACAATATAACCAAGTTCATAAAAGTAAAGCCATAATTAGGAATATAGCCTCATTAACTAGGCTTAACATATATACAATAGGGTCAATCTACAATCTGTTCGGAGTTAACCAAGTACAGGAAACTGAAATATAAAGGCGATCTTGTGAAGACCGTTTCTAATAGTAGCGGTCTTGCCAGAACCGCTTCTATGCATACGTGGTTAGTCGGGGACCGCTAAAAGACATTTGGCGGTCTTGGGGAGACCATTTTAGCCTGCCAGCCAGACGGGTCACAAAGTGCGGTTAAGGCCTATTCTAGGGCAAATAATGCATAACAACTCCAGTATACATGAAGGTAAGTCATGACAGAAGAAAAATAATGCATGGATATGCATGGATTTGCGTGAATTAGATTAAATTATTATATTCTTCTTAAAGGACAAGTTTCATGTATGCATAAATAACCTAGATGCGTAGTAGTATTAAAATATGAAATACGACTAGTAGAAAGCATGAAACGACATGAAACTAGAGGGATTTTGTTCCTAACAGGTTAATTTAGCCTTTTCATGAGATATCCTACCTCTGTAACAAGCTTTATACTTCAAATTTTGGACTGGATGGACGACCAAGCTTCTGCACGTCCTCTGCCAAGCCAGCAACTTCCCGCCCCTCTATCTCTTGATCCTCTTGACCTAAATTTGTGAAATTTGGAGGGTAGGTAGAAGATAGAAAGGGGAACAAAAGATTCTAAAGACTCAACTTGAACTAACCTCATTTAGTGCTTCTAATCTCCTTATCTTCACTAGACCGGCACACTGTTTCTTGTGCAGCCTATAGTAAACCAGAGACTTGCAGACACTCTAGCTCTCCAACGGTTGGGTCTTCTAGCACGAAAATTGAAGGTGAATTAGATAAAACTAAGGAGAACATAAAGTTTTAAAGAAACAACTTGGGATGAGGCTTCCTTTTCGTCGAACTAAGCGCTCCAAAACAAGGGTTCGCGTAGGTCGAACTTAAGCCCTATTTATAGGGTTTGCTAGGGTTTGAAGGATTAGATCGATCTAGGAGTCCTAAATTGGAGTAGGATCGATCCTCAAGAGTCCTAAACAAAGCTCCCATGCTAGGTAGCTTCGAATCATAGAGATTGAGATGGGAAAAATCTAATTTTTTCACGCTTTTAACACCTCCATTCACGAAACTTAGTAGCGGTCACCTTGAGACTGCTATTATGTGAAGGCGGTCTCGTGATAGACCACGTTTAGGATTTTATTCTAAAAATTTCAGATTTTCTAATTATCTCCCATTTATTCCCTTTAGCAGTCTATTTATCCAATTTAATTTTGTAAATTACCCTAATTACGTTTCTAGTAATGGGCTTGGGTCTAAAGTCCATAGAAATTGGTTTGTGGGCCTAATTAAATTGGGCTTAGTCCTTTGATTATTATAGGGCCTTTAAATTGATTTAATTAACCCTTAATTCTTTTAATAGCCCATTAAGTCTTTTTAATGTTTAATAATTATATTTAATCCAAGAAAATTCTTAGAAAAATCTGGGGTGCTACACCCTCCCCCACTAAAAGAGAATTTAGTCCCCAAATTTAATGCATGAGTTTTAGGAAGAGTGTGTTTAACTTGTAATTAATGTGTTGCTCTGGTAATTAAGGTAATAATGAATATGTAAATAAGTCAAGATGGTACCTTCAATTGTTTTACCTTCCGCATCCAAAATGGCATTTAGTCGGTCTCGTCGCCCGCGTCCATTGTTATCCCTTGAAGATTGTTCCTTTATGAGAGGACACATGGACAAGCGATTGTCCCAACTTTCACATTTGAGATAAGCGCTTAGATGCTTCCAGCATTTTTCAGCCTTGTGCCCGAACTTCTCACAGAATGAGCAAGCCACCATGACCTGCTCTTCTTCCTCCTCCTTGGCTCTTTTACTCTTTCCATTGTCATTGCCATTGCCATTACCATTCCTTTTTCCGTTACTGTTTCTTTTACCATTACTGTTCCCATTGCGGGACCTCTTTTTGTGATGGGGTTCGTCATCCTCCGTGATGCTAAATCTTTCTTCTTTTTCCTCTCGCCTATAATATTTTCGGCTCGACTTCTCTTCTTTCCCTTGGAACTTCTCTACCTTCTCCAGGTTCCTTTCACATAAATGTGCCCGTTGGACCATCTCCATATATGTACGGATATTCTGAGGTCCGAGTTGAGAAATAAAGCTGGGCCTTAACCCATCCATAAAATGATTAGCCTTTAATAGATCGGTGCTAACCAAATGAGGAGCATATGGTGTCAGCCGAGAGAATTGAAGTTCATATTCTTCCACGGACATCATGCCTTGGCGAAGAGAGGAAAATTCAGTGGCCTTTCTTTCTTTGACGTGCTCAGAGAAGTACTTTGCACAGAAGAGTGTAAGAAATTCCTCCCAGGTAAGTTGATCATTTTGGGGTTGTGCCTTCCACCAAGTACGTGCATCTTTATTTAATTGAAATGTGGCGAGATAGACTTTTTCTTGTTTGGAGCATTGCATGACCTCAAATATAAGGTTCATTTCATCAATCCAATTTTCTGCTTCGTCGAGGTTGGAGGATCCAGAGAATCGGGGAGGATTTAAACTCCAGAAATTTCCGTGTAAATTTCCCGCGCCAGCCCTTGCGCCAGCTTGGGCAACAATCTGTAGGGCCTGGGTAAGACCAGCAACGGTTTGTTGCATCTCATCCCAGTTGACACGGTGAGCCATTATGAGGATGGGAGGTACTTGAGAAGATGAACAAATTGTTAATTTCTATAGAGTGAATGGGGAATTAACCTAGATATAATTTCTAATTAACAATCTTATCCCGAGCTCTACCCGATCTCACGTGGGATTGAAAATTCCTTTCCTTAGTTCATAGGTGTGGGTCCTTAATCCTTGGGCTTAGCCTATGACATGACATTTTCTAAGGACATACTTATGCCTAGGCTCTGATATCACTTTAACTGTCACGTCTTGAGATTATGCAGCGAAACTAATCGAGAACGCGAACAACCGACTAGTACGCCGCAAGCGAGCAATATAATCAGAGTGCTAACACATTCACACATAAAAGGGAATGCATAAGATGATATACTCAAACTTCACTTTATTGAATAATGAAGAGGGGCGATCTCGCGCTACTCCTGAGCGGGGAGGAAGATGACCACATATTCTTGAAGAATGAACTGCAAGAAGGGAAATGAGTCAGAGGTGCCCAGGGATGAATCCCCGGGGAAGACCCTCCGATGCTTAAGTCAGCAATTGTAGTATGTTGTGCCCCCTGTGGTTTTGATGATGGTTTTGATGATTGGTCTTTGAAGTGAGTTAGTCACTGTGAGTCATCTAGCTGTGTCTTTTATATGCTCGATTAATTCATGTTTTATCATGTAAGTGAATGGAGTTCATATGGCTGTCAGATAGCATGCTCTACTTTAATTCTGTCTACACTCAGTCTGCACAGTCTCCACAGCAGTGCATTAACTCAGTGTGCTGATGCGTCGACCCTTCAGTCATATTTGTCTCTGTCCACACAGTAGTGCGTCAACTCCTTGAGCTGATGCGTCGACGCTTCAGTTCAGTTTCTTCAAGTCTATACATTAGACTGTGGCAAAGTCTATTCATTGGTTTTGGTAACAAAGTCTGTACAGCCATGTCATATGCTCCAGAAGTCCATACATTGGTCCTCCTCCAAAGTCTGCACAATGGTCTTCACACCTGAAGTCTGTACATCCATAGTTAAACCTGAAGTCTGGACACTGGTTCAAATCCTTCTAAGTCTGTACATTGGCTTCGTATCTGCAAGTCTATACACTGGACCTTGTTTTACCAAGTCTGTACACTCGCTGCACTGTTCAAGTCCATACACTGGCAGCTCTGCTTAAGTATATACATTCATCTGAACTAAGTTCATTTTCCTCTGTCTGTCTACAGATGATTCAGGCCATCAAGACTTGGCACGTGATCCAAGAGGCTGAAATGCTGACACGTGGACACATCAGTTCAAACAATCAAGAAAGAAGCTCCTGGATTATTCTGGTTCGTCAACACAGTGAGCAAGTAGCGTGGACGCAGCGGTTCAAGTATCCCTTATTGCAGCCTCTGGAGTACATTGGCAGCATCGACGCTGCAGCTCCATGCGTCAACGCAACATGCTGAGAGCGTCGACACAGCAGTTACAAAGGGAGAGCCAATGGGTTACTAGATTACTCTGGTGCGTCAACGCATTCATCAAGTGGCGTCGACGCAGCAGGTTGATGGATCGACAAGGTAACCAGAGGGTGGACGCAGTTGCACAATGCGTCAACGCACTCCACACGAAACGTGAGAGGGCTGAAGCCATCTAAGTTCAGATGCTGGAACACTAATGCATCAACGCAACATGCTGATAGCGTCGACGCAGCACGCCCATCTGCTGAAGACTTGATCACTGGATCACCGATGCGTCAACGCAGCAGGCTGATGGAGTCAACGCAGCAGACTTGAGTTTTGCTGGTCGAATGTCTTTGAATTGAAGGGCACGTGATCCGAGGTGCCTGGCTCGTGAACCAGGATGCTGCCACGTGGTCCGAATTTTTAGGGCAAGAAACGTGGAAGCCACACTCGCCCAGTGTGCTGCTACTGCTGCTATATATACGAGTCTTCATCCTCTGTAGAAGACTGATCGAAGAAGAAGCCTGGAGAGCAGAAAGCCCTTCGATCCAGAAAAAGAGAAAAAGAAGAAAAAGAGAAGAAGAAGAAAAAGAGAAGCAGAAGAGAATAGAGGAGCAGAGATCGAAAGAGTGAAAGAGCAGAAGAAGAAAAGAGCAGTAGTGAGTAGAAGAAGAAGAAAGCAGAATAAGAAGAAGAAAGAGAAGCGACAGGGAGAGCCTGCGAAAGAGAAGAAAATAGAGAGTGAGGGTAGAAGAGAAAGATTGCGTGAGCTGAGAAGAAGAAAGAAGAGGAAGAAAAGAAGAAGAGGAGAGAGTCTATTGAAGACCTGTTCAGTCTGTTCGTGGTTCAAATCCAGAACGACTATTGTGTTTCATTTCCAGCTTTTGTTGCTGTGCTTTTTATGGTTCCTTATTTTCCCTTTTGTTTCTCTGATTTGCTATTGTTCTTCCGATCCTCTGGACTGAGGTCGGGCTCCTCCTGAGTGGAGGAAGGGAGGCTGGTTCCTCCGGTTTGCAAGCATCAGGGAGGTTGCTTGCGGGTTCCCTCCGGGCTAGGAGGAAGAGAGGCTAGGCCTCTGGTGGATTGCTGGTAGCAGAGTGCTACTGGCTGGTTCACTGGTAGCGGGGCTGCTACTAGTGGGGTTCCCTCTTGGTATAGAGGAAGAGAGACGTGAGTCTCTGGTTTCTAGTGACCGTGGGTTGCTAGAGGTTCCCTCCGCGTAGGAGGAAGAGGGGAGGTTGTTCCCCTGGGTAAGCTGTGTATCAGGGTCTGTTGGCAAGCTGTGATGCCCAGCTGTTCAAGCTGTGAGTCAGCAGGAAGCCACACTCGGGTTGAGTGTGGGGTGGATGTAGGTCTGGAGGATCGAACCACCTAAAAACCCCTCTTGCATTGTGGTTTGATTGCTTATGGTTTGCTTCCGCTAGATGGTTGCATAGGGGCGCTCCAAGTGTTTGATCACAGGTTCATTAGATGATTTGATCAGATTTTGTTCTAAGTGTTTAATCTGTTGAGTGAGCGAAATTCTAATTGAGCGAAATTTTTTATTGGGTGAAAGTTTTTATAGGCTATATTCATTCACCCCCCCTCTGAATACTTGCACCGAACCCAACAATTGGTATCAGAGCAGGTTGCTGTGCATAGGATCTAACAATCCGCAGTAGTTCCTACTAGCTTTTGGTGCACATCAGAGTGGGCCTCTTCTGCTCGTTGATTTGCTTCACTATCTTACCGATTTACCTTGATCATCTGGTTTAGCGCATTTCTGTTTGGTGCATTTCATAGTGTGCTTTTTGTGTTAGTTATTTTGTTTCTCCGACTTAGTGCCTTGCCTTGCTCATTTGGTCTAGGTCCTTCAATTTTTCTGTGCCTTCAGATTGTTTGCAATGGAACCAATCATGCTGAAGGATAGCTGCATCAAAGCAAAGAGATCCAGCCACAGTGGATCATTAAGCGAGAAAAGTAGCCTCTCGCGGTCTGAAATTGATGGAGACATTGAAAGGGTGACCAGTGAATTCAGGAAATTTCTGAGAGAAAGAGAAGGAAAGCTTGGTGAAGGCAAAAAGCAAACAAGGTATAATTCTAATCCTGCCAAGATTGCTGACACTAATGTTTGCTACTAATGCAGGAAGGCTGGCCACACGAAGGATGATTGTCCAGAACTATCGAAACTCAAAGGGAACACCTCGGACATTGCTGAAGAAGGAGAAAAGTCAATATGCTTAATGGCCAATCGGGGAAGTGATGATGAGGAAACCTCATCTCAGGTAAGCTCCGAATCAGATGGATACACTTTTGATGAATTGATAGTAATGTATGAAGATTTGTTCAAAGTGTCCAAGAAATTAAAATCTGAAAATAGAAGGTTGAAAAAGAGATGTGAACATATTAACTCTAATGTTCCCTGTGAAAACTGTCAAAGACTAAAAACATCTCATGATATGTGCTTAGCTAATCTGAATATGAGTAAGGAACAAATCTCTTTATTGGAAAATAAAAATAAAGAATTGAGGTTGCAAAATTCTGCCATGTCTGAGAGACTCTTAATGCTTGAAAAAGGGAAGAATTCAGTTGAAAATGAATGTGAGAGAGTGAGCACATTGATAGAAGAGATTGATAGCTACAAAGCCATTAATGTCTTACTTAATGAAAAGATCACAGATTCTGAAATACTCATTTCTTCTCTCAAAAATGAAATCACTGAACTGAACAATTCCCTGTCTGAGTCACTTAAGAATAAAGGAAATCTGAAGGATGCTTTTAAGAAGAAAGTCTTTAATGGAGGTAGTAAGCAGGAAGAGAGAAAAAGACTGTATACAACATTTGTGCGTAGCTCTGAGTTAGCTAGCACTTCAGTTTTTTCTTTAAGTGTGCATGCTAATCAGGAAAATAAGAAAACGAAGGAGAAAAGAAAAGTTTTGAAAAAGAATGATAATAATCAGCATGTTAAGAAAGTTCAGGCCAACAAATCTGGTGTCAAAAATGTAAAATGCTTTTACTGTGGTAAGTTTGGTCATGAAATTGCTGATTGTTTTGTCATGAGAAATGATGATTTGAAACCTAATAGAATTCATGCTAGGAATTCTAAAATGAAGAAACATTCTCATGAACAAAAGAGAAGAATAAATGTTTTTACTGTCACAAAGAAGGTCATATCATGCATGAATGCAAATTAATGAAATATGATGACCTTTCTGCTAGAAAAATACATGATAAATTGTTCCATGCTAAAAATCATGCATCTCATAAAAAGAACATTCAATGTTTTCATTGTGGCAAATTGGGCCACATGGTTGAAAATTATTGGCATGCTCAGGGAAAGAAATCTAACTCTGAATTTATTAAATTCCCTATAAACAGAAATGGTTTTGGTTACAATAAATTCCTTGTAAACAATGCCTCTCATGGAAATATTCTTGTTTCAAAAGTTCAGCATATTGCATGCTTTAACTGTGGAAAGCCAGGTCATAGGGCTGTAACCTGTTGGCTGGCAGGATACCAAAGCCAGACTGGTTTTAGTAAACAGAATTTCAATTCTGCTAACAAAAATTTCCATGCATATGCATTTAGAACTCCTGCTCATAGGAATGTGCACAAAATAAAATTCAGAACTGCTGCATCATGCCACTACTGTGGTCAGATAGGTCATTCAATGAATGATTGTCATGTGATGAGAATTGATGACCTTCATGCACAGAAGTTGGCTACCATACCTGCTAGGAATGTCACTGTTAATTCAGGACCCAAGACTGCTTGGGTCCCTGCAGGATCAAATTGATTGACTTGCTGCAGGTGTGCCTTGGAGGGAGAAATAAAAGAGGTTAACCAAGGCACTCAAAAAGAAAACCCCAGGACTCAATTCAGGTCAGTTCTGAAATCTGTTTTAAATTCCATTATCTGAAATTGTGAGCATGAAAATTGTGAGTTTCATGTTGATTTGCTTGATTGATCGTTGATGATCTCTTCATGTACTGAGTTTTACTTTGCATAATCTGATGCTCCTCTCTCACTGATTATTGCACTGAATAAATGGACTGCATGCTTGTTGTTGAATGCATAACTTGCTGATTGTGAATAGTTCTTCAGTGTATAGAGTCATTGCATGTGTTTTTGCATACATATAGTGCATTGCATTTCATTTCATTGAAAATGCCAAAAAGAGTGTCTGAATGCATGTTGACAGGGGCAGTCAATGCATCGCATATAGGTTGTCAAATGCATACTCTTGTGAGAACTCATTGCATACCATTCATCATTGATCTTAGTTGACAAACCTTGATAATATCAGAAATCATTGAGCCTCAAAATCTCTCCTATCAATTGGTATCATTTGGCTTCAGAAATCTATCAGTCTGTCATGAAGATTTCAATGGGACTATCTCAATCATAAATCTGAAAAATTCTTGAACTAGAAATCTTCTATTATACGTTTTTATGAATGACTGAAATAACTCATGTGGTTTAAGTTTAATGTATTCAATGAGTTTGGCTTTAAAATCTCTTAAAAATATCTGAAGCATGTTTAATAAACCTTAACCATATGTTTCATGCTGTGTCTTGTAAAATCTTCTGAAATCTACATTATTGAATACATGACTTTATTTGGTTAAGTACATGCAATTGTTATTGATTTGAAGCAAATGAATCTTTCTGAAATGTCTAAAGGGTATTTTCTGTCAGAGCAATGACCTTGGTCACTGAGAAACACATGTCCAAAGGACTGTGTCATGAGGTACCATAGTTAACTCTGATTAAGAATAATTAAAATTCAGGCAGAGCAATGGCATGCACACTGAGAAATACAACTCACTCATCAAGAAATGACTTGCAGTGTGTCATGATGTGTAACTGCTATCTCTGTTCATATAAAGCATGACAGTTAGTCACACTAAGTGCTTAGGGCTATTGGCCTCTGATCAAGGTATATCCTCTAGTTACAAGGTGTGCACTGAACTAGAGTGCTCGTAAAATTTGTAGCATGAAAAATTTATTGAACAAATTGAAATGTTGAATATTGATGCTAAAATCAAATTACTACAACCCTAGACAAAATCATATGACTTCATAATTGCTTGATTTCAATACTGATGCATGTAATTCCGAAAGAAGTCAATAAATTTGATTGTGTAAGAGAAAGAGAGATTTATCAAGATAAATATGAGGGCTTGGTTCATTTTTATTAAATCATAGTTTTAGATATCAATACAGAATTTTATTGATAAACTCTGCATACATCATGTTTAAACCATGCTGATCAATAAAATTCATTCATAAGCCCTTATAATGGAAGACTTTGAAATATTCTGATTTGGATTTATGAGAATGACATTTCCTTGAAAATCTGATTGAATTCCTTCTGTTTGAAGCTTATCTGAAATTCTTCTGCTCATTGTCCTTGGCTCATTGACCTGAACTTATCCTTGTATGCCCCTATGGTCTCCTTCTCATTCATTTCATAAGGTTCCATTTATTGAGGGGGAGCATTCTTGTCATATGCATCATGCTGCATAGAAGGAGAAAAAAATATGTTCTTGCATTTTGGTATCTGTTTATGTTTATTGTTTGCCAAAAGGGAAAATTTCATTCAATCTTTGCATGCAAGCTCCTTTTGATCATCTCTAACTCATGCTTTTGCTGAAACTCTTAAAGGGGGAGAATCATGTTCTTGCAAGGGGGAGAAATTGACTGAATTTTTTTTATATACATGCTTTAATTTCTCAAATTATTTTCTTTTTGATGAAGTCAAAGGGGGAGAATAGTTTGAGTCATCAGATGACTTACTGTGTAGTGTTGCCATCATCAAAAAGGGGGAGATTGTTGTGCCCCTGTGATTTTGATGATGGTTTTGATGATTGGTCTTTGAAGTGAGTTAGTCACTGTGAGTCATCTAGCTGTGTCTTTTATATGCTCGATTAATTCATGTTTTATCATGTAAGTGAATGGAGTTCATATGGCTGTCAGATAGCATGCTCTACTTTAATTTTGTCTACACTCTGTCTGCACAGTCTCCACAGCAGTGCGTTAACTCAGTGTGCTGATGCGTCGACCCTTCAGTCATATTTATCTCTGTCCACACAGTAGTGGGTCAACTCCTTGAGCTGATGCGTCGACGCTTCAGTTCAGTTTCTTCAAGTCTATACATTAGACTGTGGCAAAGTCTATTCATTGGTTTTGGTAACAAAGTCTGTACAGCCGTGTCATATGCTCCTGAAGTCCATACATTGGTCCTCCTCCAAAGTCTGCACAATGGTCTTCACACCTGAAGTCTGTACATCCACAGTTAAACCTGAAGTCTAGACACTGGTTCAAATCCTTCTAAGTCTGTACATTGGCTTCGTATCTGCAAGTCTATACACTGGACCTTGTTTTACCAAGTCTGTACACTCGCTGCATTGTTCAAGTCCATACACTGGCAGCTCTGCTTAAGTATATACATTCGGCTGAACTAAGTTCATTTTCCTCTGTCTGTCTGCAGATGATTCAGGCCATCAAGACTTGGCACGTGATCCAAGAGGCTGAAATGCTGACACGTGGACACAGCAGTTCAAACAATCAAGAAAGAAGCTCCTGGATTATTCTGGTGCGTCAACGCAGTGAGCAAGTAGCGTGGACGCAGCGGTTCAAGTATCCCTTGTTGCAGCCTCTGGAGTACATTGGCAGCATCGACGCCGCAGCTCCATGCGTCAACGCAGCATGCTGAGAGCGTCGACACAGTAGTTACAAAGGGAGAGCCAATGGGTTACTAGATTACTCTGGTGCGTCAACGCATTCATCAAGTGGCGTCGACGCAGCAGGTTGATGGATCGACAAGGTAACCAGAGGGTGGACGCAGTTGCACAATGCGTCAACGCACTCCACACGAAACGTGAGAGGGCTGAAGCCATCTAAGTTCAGATGCTGGAACACCAATGCGTCAACGCAACATGCTGATAGCGTCGCACTTGCACAATGCGTCAACGCACTCCACACGAAATGTGAGAGGGATGAAGCCATCTATGTTCAGATGCTGGAACACCAATGCGTCAACGCAACATGTTGATAGCGTCGACGCAGCACGCCCATCTGCTGAAGACTTGATCACTGGATCACCGATGCGTCAACGCAGCAGGCTGATGGAGTCAACGCAGTAGTCTTGAGTTTTGCTGGTTGAATGTCTTTGAATTGAAGGGCACGTGATCCGAGGTGCCTGGCTCGTGAACCAAGATGCTGCCACGTGGTCCAAATTTCTAGGGCAGGAAACGTGGAAGCCACACTCGCCCAGTGTGCTGCTGCTGCTGCTACATATACGAGTCTTCATCCTCTGTAGAAGACTGATCGAAGAAGAAGCCTGGAGAGCAGAAAGCCCTTCGATCCAGAAAAAGAGAAAAAGAAGAAAAAGAGAAGAAGAAGAAAAAGAGAAGCAGAAGAGAATAGAGGAGCAGAGATCGAGAGAGTGAAAGAGCAGAAGAAGGAAAGAGCAGTAGTGAGCAGAAGAAGAAGAAAGCAGAAGAAGAAGAAGAAAGAGAAGCGACAGGGAGAGCCTGCGAAAGAGAAGAAAATAGAGAGTAAGGGTAGAAGAGAAAGATTGCGTGAGCTGAGAAGAAGAAAGAAGAGGAAGAAAAGAAGAAGAGGAGAGAGTCTATTGAAGACCTGTTCAGTCTGTTCGTGGATCAAATCCAGAACGACTATTGTGTTTCATTTCCAGCTTTTGTTGCTGTGCTTTTTATGGTTCCTTATTTTCACTTTTGTTTCTCTGATTTGCTATTGTTCTTCCGATCCTCTGGACTGAGGTCGGGCTCCTCCTGAGTGGAGGAAGGGAGGCTGGTTCCTTCGGTTTGGAAGCAGCAGGGAGGTTGCTTGTGGGTTCCCTCCGGGCTAGGAGGAAGAGAGGCTAGGCCTCTGGTGGATTGCTGGTAGCAGAGTGCTACTGACTGGTTCACTGGTAGCGGGGCTGCTACTAGTGGGGTTCCCTCTTGGTATAGAGGAAGAGAGACGTGAGTCTCTGGTTTCTAGTGACCATGGGTTGCTAGAGGTTCCCTCCGCGTAGGAGGAAGATGGGAGGTTGTTCCCCTGGGTAAGCTATGTATCAGCGTCTGTTGGCAAGCTGTGATGCCCAGCTGTTCAAGCTGTGAGTCAGCAGGAAGCCACACTCGGGTTGAGTGTGGGGTGGATGTAGGTCTGGAGGACCGAACCACCTAAAAACCCCTCTTGCATTGTGGTTTGATTGCTTATGGTTTGCTTCTGCTAGATGGTTGCATAGGGGCGCTCCAAGTGTTTGATCACAGGTTCATTAGATGATTTGATCAGATTTTGTTCTAAGTGTTTAATCTATTGAGTGAGCGAAATTCTAATTGAGCGAAATTTTTTATTGGGTGAAAGTTTTTATAGGCTATATTCATTCACCCCCCCTCTGAATACTTGCACCGAACCCAACATAGTAGAGCACTGGTGCGCAGGGAGGAGTTAGGAGGAAGATGAGGGTGCGAGATCCCTCTCCACCAAAATGTGAAGTGGTTCCTGCTCAGGGTTTTTGGCTTACCTCTCCACAGTAGGGTTCTTCCAGTTTATATAATGGCTCGTTGAGTGAATGATCCCTATAAGCTGAGGAGTTTCAGGGGGGGTTACATCCTCCTTGCAGGCTTTTTATAGCAAGCGGACTCTTGATCTCCCTGATCCCTTTGAGCTCCCCTCTATTAAGGGACTCGTAACGTCCGTACAGATAAGCTTCCATCAGTTGGCTCGAGCAAGAGGCACTGGCCCAGGAGAGGTCTTCCGAGCAATGAGTGTGTGGTTTGGGCAAAGAATACGGGGCTCCGAAGGAGCTCTCTCGATCGAACTGATGCTCGGACTTCCCAACCCGAAGGCCACCTAGGAAGTGCTTGATCCGAGTGAGTTATTAGGCTTTATTAAGCGGGCCCTGGGGCTATCACTTTAAGGAGCTGGGCCTCGTTGGGTCGAATCGGACCTCGTTTGGCCTCTCCGTCCGAGCGGTTATTTTTCTCCTCTCCACTTGTCCCCCTCCTACTCCCGAGCCAAAATTAGGCTCGGATGAGTAGCATTTGGGCTGGACTTTTTGTGGCTCTGGTTGGGTAGAGATCTCTCTCTGGTAGGGGCCACATGATGCGGCTTGCCCTGAAAATACACCCGTCATGATGATAATTTTGAAAGTTATTGCAAGAAGGCCCCTCTACGGAAGATCAGAACGCCGCGCCGCTTCCAGCTAAGGGTTATAAGCATTGCGCGTTCTTTGCGTCCCTTTATCTCCGGGGCTTAAGGTTTTTCTTTCTATTGCATTTATATTTTTAGGGGGGCTCATGCGCCATAAGAGCAGTTCGGAGGAGCTGAGAAATGCAGCGACTTTCGCAGAGCTAGAAGAGATTACCGCGGCGGTGATCCGTCAGCTTCCTTCTCCTTCGGAGTCCTCTGATCTAGAGCTTTCCCCTTCTTCTTCTAGTTCTTTTGTCTGCACCGTGGCGGACCAGAATCTTGAGGCCGAAGGGCGAGGTGAACGACAGGCCCCAAGGGCTTTTATGGTACCGTCGGAGCCTATCCGTAGCGAGCTGGGTGAGGCTGATGTGAAGCGACTGGAGAAGCAGTATGGGTTGCCTTGGCTGTTCCAGTTTTTGGCGTCTGAACCTCACGAGTCCAGTCTGGCCCCTCGTTCTGGCCTCTTCTGCTCTTTTCACTAGACTTGGAAGAGCGGCTTTCGCCTACCCCTCCATTCCTTTGTTGCCGATTTGCTTCAGTTTTACCGGTTGGCTCCGGTTCAGCTGGTCTCCAACTCTTATACCCTTATCTTCTCCTTCATTTTCCTCTGCGGCCAGAGTGGGGTGAATACCTCGTTGGACCTCTTCCATTATTTTTTCGAGCTGAAGGAGAACCTTCATGCGGGGAAGGGCTTCTTCTTCATCCAGGCGAAGCGGAAGAGGAGTTGCATGTCCCTTTCGGAAGGACTCTTCTCATAAGGGGTGGAAGACCTAATATTTCTGGGTGGGCGCGTCCGCGGTCGGTGTAGTCTGAGATTTTTCAACGGTGCCCAACTTTCAACCGAATATCCCTCCGAAGCAAATAGAGGTCTCCCCGGAGGTGGAGAGGAATGTTGCTATCCTTCAGCAGAATCACCAGGCGACTGCTGAGTTGGTGACCTCATCCAACATCGAGGAGTACCTTTCTCTAGCGCTGTTGCAGACGGGTAAGGGTCTCAGGGACTTGTTCTCCTCTTATCAGGTAAGTGCCTTCCTTCTCACAATTTGTTCTCCTCCGTTCAGACCTGAGGCAATTGGTTGAGGATAAGGAACCGCCAGTCAAGATGGAGGTCATCGACGCTGATGATATGCTGACTCCGAGTGACCTTCGAGCTTCGGAGGGCTCATCCCACGCCCGGGATAAGGGCAAGCGGGTCGTCCGGGATGACGCTTCCGAATGTAGGGGGGTTAAGCGTTAGGATCCCGTGGTGAAGCTGCTGAGGTCTTCGATGCAGGCTCTGTTTGCCGAGAAGAAACGGGCGAGGAAGGTGGAGGTTGCCCGCCTGGTCGATGAGGCTCCTCTGTTGCCTTCTCTCTCCATGGAGCAAGAGGGAGCTGATGACGGAGGGGCCGTGGCCAATGTCGGGGCACCGAGCGAAATACAGGGGGCGCCAGACGGAGGGGTCCGATCCGAGCCGGTCGAGGCTGGAGGGTCGCAGGATGAAGTGACTCGATCGCAGTCGACCGAGGTCAGGGTGGTATGCGGAGAGGCAACCCAGCCTGAGCTGACAGGTTGGGCCCCCGAGGCGTGATTACTCGGGGGAGATGCCCCGATCCCGTTCGCTTTGGAGAGGATTCCCCCTCCCTAGACCAGTGCCTTCAGCGTCCGGGCCACTCTGTACCGGAGGTGCCATTCCATAGCTTCGGGAGTCGTGCGAGAGAAACTCCGGAAGGGTCCCCCCTTCACACTTTTCGAGCAACTTATGGAAGGCGGCCTGGTCTTGGCCCAACTTGGAGCTGAGGTAGTGGATGCGTACGCTCGGGTGGAGTCAGAGCAGGAGACTCTTTCATGGGCCCATGGTGCGCTTGATCGGTACCAAGATGATGTTGGCGAGTCACGTAGGGTACAGGACTGGGCGAAAGAGGCCAGTCTTCTGCCCCTTGATGACTCGCTCTTTGATGACCGATTGCTTCTCTGGGGTGTGCTTTCTCCTGCGTTGCTGGACAGGTTTCACCGTTGGGTCGAGGTTGAGCTTGTGCATTACCACGTCTCCCGGGATCCCGGGAAGGTGCTCGTCCGACCATGCAAAGACTTGGATATACTAGGCAAGGAAATCTTTATATTTTTCCTGTTCCTCAAGTGGTAGATCGGCTCCGATCTTGACTCCTAGAGTCGGGTCATCATTGAGGAAGACCATTAGCAACTCACCGCCAAGCTCAGATATTTCTGGTCCCTCCTCGGCTCCCATTACTCCTTTATTTTTCCCTTCCGGCCTCGTGGCTTCAACCGAGATTATATAGCACCGTCTAGCCAATTCCTGGTTACCTCGGACCTCCCCCACGCCATGCTTGGTAGGGAACTTCATTTTTTGGTGAAAGGTAGAGGGCACCGCTTTCATTTGGCTGAGGATACCTCGGCCGAAGATGGCGTTATATGCTGTCATCCCTTTAATCACGATGAAGTCTACCATAACCGTAACGATTTTGGGTGGGGTGTCGATGGTAACTGGCAGGCTCAGGGCTCCCTCGGGATAAGTTGCCTGGCCGTTGAACCCACAGAGGGGGGTTCGGATTGGGCGGAGTTTAGATGGATTCTCTCCCATCTTGAGGAAACATTCATAGGATAATACATCAGGGGCACGACCATTGTCAACTAAGATCCTATCTACGTTACAATGGTTTATTGTAACCGATACCATGAGAGTGTCGTCATGCGGAGTGGTTAGCCCCTCCAGGTTCTGGTCGGAGAATACCAGGGTCTGCGGTTCGCTCGCCTGCGGGGCCTTAAGGTGCTCAATAGAGGCTCGGCTCGCCTGCTCGGCATGACGCTTTCTTCCTCGGCTGCTATCTCCTCTTGATGTCGTGCCGCCCGCGATGACATTGATGTGGACTCCATGGGGGGCATTGTTAATTTCTTCGGGGGCACCTCGGTCTTCCTTCTGCCCGGACACGTATCGGGATAGGTGTCCCTAGCGGACGAGGCGTTCGATCTCATCTTGAAGTTGATGGCAATCGTTGGTGCGATGCCCGTGATCGCTATGGAACAGGCAATGCTTGCGACGTTTACGGTGCTTGGCCTTCATAGCCTCGGGCTGGTGGAGGAGACCTGAGCCTTTGATGTCTTCGTATATTTCGTAGACGGGAGCAGTAAAGGGGGGTGTACCGCTCATACTTCCGGGACGGCTTGATGGGAATCAAGCAAGCCGTCGAGCCAAAGCAAATCGAGCAGTTGTCGGGCCAAAGCATGAAGGCGCTATAGGGCCCTAGTGCCATCTTGAAGAAGGTGCTATAGGTCCCTAGCGCGACCTGAAGAAGGCGCTAGGTTCCCCTAGCGCGATCTCAGGTAGAAACGTGGTTGCAGCCAGTCCAACTTCTCGGTGCCGAATTCCTCAAAGTCTTCGATGTTAGCTATCTTCCATGGTTGTAAATCGACGTGTTAGCGTCGTGTTGTCTTCCCCTTTCCCTATATATGTACCCCGTTCGTTTGATTAAGCATATATATGAATGAGATGAATCAATGAATTCGAAATGAGTGTTCTTGAGGGTAGCCCATGGCTAACTCCTCCAAATCATTGGAAACCCCCCCCCTTCATCCGTCCCTCTCTGGGCATGAGGCCCAATTCTATCCCTCTGATCCTCTCCTTTTCCCCTTCAATGGAGGACGATTGAAGCCCCGGGTGCATCGGCTCTGAGATGGGGTCGAGTGTGAGGCTCCATTCGGAGCTTTGATCTTCTTCCAACCACGATTCCACCTCCCCATCTCCGCCAAAGGTGTTGTTACGATCTGGATGGAGCTCGGCTGCACCGTACCTGCGATGGGTTCGGGTGTGAGGCCCCAGCCAAGCCTCATCTAGGCCCTAACATCATCCACGTCCACCCTCCTTCCCTTGCCACTCACCCCCACATCCGCCTTCACAAAAGTTATCCTAGATAGGATTTGCTTGGTTTGATTTCGTTTTAAGCATCCTCCGTGTGTTGTCTATCGTCCTGTGTGTTGTCCCCTTGTGTTTCGATCCCCTAGAGTCATTCACGGGAGCCCCAACGTCGAGGCTCTTCGTTCTGCCGCTATCTGTGAATGCGCGTAAACGATATAGCGCGTTCTTCAGAACGCACGTAATAGGTATAGCACGACTATGATCAGAAGAAAGAAGAAGACCCCCCACTTCCGTCCCGCATCAACTTGGTATCAAAGCTTAGGGAACCAGGCTGTTGTCACAGACTGGGATCTTGAGCTACGAGGTTCGAGGACGAACCTTTCCAAGTGGAGGGGTTTTGATGGGAATCAAGCAAGCCGTCGAGTCGAAGCAAATCGAGCAGCTGCCGGGCCAAAGCATGAAGGCGCTATAGGGCCCTAGCGCCATCTTGAAGAAGGTGCTATAGGTCCCTAGCGCGACCTGAAGAAGGCGCTAGGTTCCCCTAGCGCGATCTCAGGCAGAAACGTGGTTGCAGCCAGTCCAACTTCTCGGCGCCGAATTCCTCAAAGTCTTCGATGTTAGCTATCTTCCATGGTTGTAAATCAACATGTTAGCGTCGTGTTGTCTTCCCCTTTCCCTATATATGTACCCCGTTCGTTTGATTAAGCATATATATGAATGAGATGAATCAATGAATTCGAAATGAGTGTTCTTGAGGGTAGCCCATGGCTAACTCCTCCAAATCTTTGGAAACCCCCCCCTTCATCCGTCCCTCTCTGGGCACGAGGCCCAATTCTATCCCTCTGATCCTCTCCTTTTCCCCTTCAATGGAGGATGATCGAAGCCCCGGGTGCATCGGCTCTGAGACGGGGTCGAGTGTGAGGCTCCTTTCGGAGCTTTGATCTTCGTCCAACCACGATTCCACCTCCCCATCTCCGCCAAAGGTGTTGTTACGATCTGGATGGAGCTCGGCTGCACCGTACCTGCGATGGGTTCGGGTGTGAGGCCCCAGCCAAGCCTCATCTAGGCCCTAACATCATCCACGTCCACCCTCCTTCCCTTGCCACTCACCCCCACATCCGCCTTCACAAAAGTTTTCCTAGATAGGATTTGCTTGGTTTCATTTCATTTTAAGCATCCCCCGTGTGTTGTCTATCGTCCTGTGTGTTGTCCCCTTGTGTTACGATTCCCTAGAGTCATCCATGGGAGCCCCAACATCGAGGTTCTTCGTTCTGCCGCTGTCTGTGAACGCGAGTAAACGATATAGCGCGTTCTTCAGAACGCGCGTAATAGGTATAGCGTGACTATGATCAGAAGAAAGAAGAAGACCCCCCACTTCTGTCCCGCATCAACTTGGTATCAGAGCTTAGGGAACCAGGCTGTTCTCACAGACTGGGATTTTGAGCTACGAGGTTCGAGGATGAACCTTTCCAAGTGGAGGGGTTTTGATGGGAATCAAGCAAGCCGTCGAGCCGAAGCAAATCGAGCAGCTGCCGGGCCAAAGCATGAAGGCGCTATAGGGCCCTAGCGCCATCTTGAAGAAGGCGTTATAGGTCCCTAGCGCGACCTGAAGAAGGCGCTAGGTTCCCCTAGCGCGATCTCAGGCAGAAACGTGTGGGCAGCAAGTCCAACTTCCCGGTGCCGAATTCCTCAAAGTCTTAGATGTTAGCTGTCTTCCATGGTTGTAAATCGACGTGTTAGCGTCGTGATGTCTTCCCCTTTCCCTATATATGTACCCCGTTCGTTTGATTAAGCATATATATGAATGAGATGAATCAATGAATTCGAAATGTGTGTTCTTGAGGGTAGCCCATGGCTAACTCCTCCAAATCTTTGGAAACCCCCCCCTTCATCCGTCCCTCTCTGGGCACGAGGCCCAATTCTATCCCTCTGATCCTCTCCTTTTCCCCTTCAATGGAGGACGATCGAAGCCCCGGGTGCATCGGCTCTAAGACGGGGTCGAGTGTGAGGCTCCATTCGGAGCTTTGATCTTCTTCCAACCACGATTCCACCTCCCCATCTCCGCCAAAGGTGTTGTTACGATCTGGATGGAGCTCGGCTGCACCGTACCTGCGATGGGTTCGGGTGTGAGGCCCCAGCCAAGCCTCATCTAGGCCCTAACATCATCCACGTCCACCCTCCTTCCCTTGCCACTCACCCCCACATCTGCCTTCACAAAAGTTATCCTAGATAGGATTTACTTGGTTTGATTTCATTTTAAGCATCCCCCGTGTGTTGTCTATCGTCCTGTGTGTTGTCCCCTTGTGTTTCGATCCCCTAGAGTCATCCACGGGAGCCCCAACGTCGAGGTTCTTCGTTCTGCCGCTGTCTGTGAATGCGCGTAAACGATATAGCGCGTTCTTCAGAACGCGCGTAATGGGTATAGCGCGACTATGAGCAGAAGAAAGAAGAAGACCCCCCACTTCCGTCCCGCATCAACTTGGTATCAGAGCTTAGGGAACCAGGCTGTTCTCATAGATTGGGATCTTGAGCTACGTGGTTCGAGGATGAACCTTTCCAAGTGGAGGGGTTTTGATGGGAATCAAGCAAGCCGTCGAGCCGAAGCAAATCGAGCAGCTGCCGGGCCAAAGCATGAAGGCGCTATAGGGCCCTAGCGCCATCTTGAAGAAGGCGCTATAGGTCCCTAGCGTGACCTAAAGAAGGCGCTAGGTTCCCCTAGCGCGATCTCAGGCAGAAACGTGGTTGCAGCCAGTCCAACTTCTCGGCGCCGAATTCCTCAAAGTCTTCGATGTTAGCTGTCTTCCATGGTTGTAAATCGACGTGTTAGCGTCATGTTCTCTTCCCCTTTCCCTATATATGTACCTCGTTCGTTTGATTAAGCATATATAATGATGATATGAATCAATGAATTCGAAATGAGTGTTCTTGAGGGTAGCCCATGGCTAACTCCTCCAAATCTTTGGAAACCCCCATCCTCCGTCCCTCTCTGGGCACGAGGCCCAATTCTGTCCCTCTGATCCTCTCCTTTTCCTCTTCAATGGAGGACGATCGAAGCCCCAGGTGCATCGGCTCTGAGATGGGGTCGAGTGTGAGGCTCCATTCGGAGCTTTGATCTTCTTCCACCAACGATTCCACCCCCCCACCTCCACCAAGGATGCTGTTACGATCTGGATGGAGCTCGGCTGCACCGTACCTACGATGGGTTCGGGTGTGAGGCCCCAGCCAAGCCCCTTCAAGGCCCTAACATCATCCACGTCCACCTTTCTCCCCTTGCCACTCAGCCCCACATCCGCCTTCACAAAAGTTATCCTAGATAGGATTTACTTGGTTTGATTTCAATTTCAGCATCCCCCGTGTGTTCTCTATCGTCCTGTGTGCTTGCCCCTTGTGTTTTGATCCCCTAGAGTCATCCACGGGAGCCCCGACGTCGAGGTTGTTCGTTCTGCTGCTGTCTGTGAACGCGCGTAAACGATATAGTGCGTTCTTCAGAACGCGCGTAATAGGTATAGCACGACTATGAGCAGAAGGAAGAAGAAGACCCCCCACTTTTGTCCCGCATCACGGCTCTTTGCGGTCTCCATCCTTGTTCCTCCTTTTTCCTTGGCCCGTCCTTTGCTCAGACGATCGCTTCTTGTCCCCCTCCCGACCTGAGCCTGTCGTGCCTCGGCAGGCACTGAGGACTTCCACGCACTCTGCGTGGCGCATGGCCATGGTCACTAGCTCGGCGAGGGAGGTGGGAGGATGAAGCACTAGCTCGCGCCGTAGGTTCTCATCACGGGTACCCCCGGTCAATGCGATGATGGCCGAGGCAACATCCAGGCGAGGGATGCGCAGGGCTTCCAATTTGAATCGGATGATATAAGCCCGTAACTTCTCCCCCTATTCCTGCTTGAGGGCCAATAATCCCGCTACTGACCGGGGTGGACCGCTGCCGATGAAGCTTTCCTTGAACACTTGCCCGAATTGCTTGAAGTTGTGGATGCTGTCGGGGCGAGGGCCCCGAACCAGGCCTGAGCGCCCTGAACCAGAGTGGTCACAAACGCTCGGCACTTGATTACGTCAGATGCCCCATGCAAGGTCATCAGGGCGTCGAAGCTGTCGTAGTGATCGACCGGGTCTCCCTGGCCGTCATACGACTTGAAGGTCAGAAGTGAGATCCTGGGGGAAATCTCAGACTTCAAGATATAATCGAAGAACGGGGATCACTCCTCGTCCTCCACAGGAGAGTTCTTCTGCAAGGCGCGAAGGTCACGCTCTTGCTATGTGAAACGCCTCTCAATGTCTCGCAGCCGGAGGGACAGCTCCGGTTGTCGTTGGCCTGAGGGGCTGGGGGGACGCACTTGCATGCTATCTCGGCGCTCCTCAGGGGCCTTAGTCTCTAGGAACTGTCGGTGTGCTCCGGACTTCTCCCTCCTCCGGGTAGAGAAGGCTTCCTGCTCCAGGGGAGGGGCATGCAATGGTCCTCCTGACTGGTTGCGGATGAGCCGCCGCCCCCGGAGGGTAAAACGGCCTCCAACAGTTTGCTGGGAGGCATCTCCGCGGGGGGGTGGGGGGGATCTTCTGTGGGAGATATGACTTCTCCTCTCTGGCCGCCTGGGCCCTCATGAGATTAATGAGGACATCCAGTTTTGCGTTGAGGGTTTGGAGGGCGTCGGTACTCCCGTCGGGAAGCTGTTCCCCCGCCACCGACGGAGGTATCTCATTGGCGTGGTTGCCTGACGGGGAATTCTCTGTGGGGAGGGAAGGTGCGCCTTCTTCCGTCAACAGGGCCTTTCCCTTGTCGCCGGTAGTCCTACTGCTAGAACTTCTTCACACCATGATGGCTCTTTGTTCGTTTCCCACAGACGGCGCTAGATGAAGAGGGGAGATCTCGCGCTACTCCTGAGCGAGGAGGAAGATGACCACGTATTCTTGAAGTATGAACTTCAAGAAGGGAAACGAGTCAGAGGTGCCCAGAGATGAATCCCCGAGGAAGACCCTCTGATGCTGTAGTCCGTAAACGTAGTAGAGCACTGGTGCGCAGGGAGGAGTTAGGAGGAAGATGAGGGCGCGAGATCCCTCTCCACCAAAAGGTGAAGTGGTTCCTGCTCAGGGTTTTTGACTTACCTCTCCACAGTAGGGTTCTTCAAGTTTAAATATTGGCTCGTTGAGTGAATGATCCATGTAAGCTGAGGAGTTTCAGGGGGGGTTACATCCTCCTTGCGGTCTTTTTATAGCATGCGGACTTTTGATCTCCCCTATCCCTTTGAGCTCTCCGCTATTAAGGGACTCGTAACGGCCGTACATATAAGCTTCCATCAGTCGGTCTGAGCAAGAGGCACTGGCCCAGGAGAGGTCTCCCGAGCAATGAGTGCGTGGTTTGGGCAAAGAATACAGGGCTCCGAAGGAGCTCTCCTGATCAAACTGATGTTCGGACTTCCCAACCCGAAGGCCGCCTAGGAAGTGCTTGATCCGAGTGAGTTATTAGGCTTTATTAAGTGGGCCCTGGGGCTGTCAGTTTAAGGAGCTGAGGTCGGAGCAGTGAGGCTGTGAGGTCGATGTAGCCTTCTTGAAGTTGCACTTCTGAATTCCACTGTTAGTTTGATTTCCCTTTCCTTTGCCAACCTTTTCTTGGTTTTTGTGCAAATCATCAATTTTATCATCTATATTGTTTTTCTATGCAGTCAGTTGTCTCGATTTCTATGCAACAACAATGTCTTAGCTTCTAGGAGCATATTCCATGCAGTTTGGTCTGCCAAGGTCCTTTCTTCAAATCTCAATTTCCCTTTTTTGAATTCTCTCAATCTTTGCTTGAATATCTCGTGAGTCTTGAGTCTTTTGAGCGTTTTCATGATGAGCATAGCTTGGGAGCATAAAAAAATTATCATGCACATTAGAGCATAGTTGAATCAATTCAAAAGTATGATAATGAATTATACTTAGACATCAACAAAACATCATTTATCCAACATTTCCCCCCTTTTTAATGATGGCAACTATGCGTCATTATGAGTCGCCTAAACAAGGGAATCATGAAACAAACGATGACACATCAAACCACCTTATCCCCCTTTTCAACGGATGATGACTCATTAAAACTTGTCCCCCTTTGCCATCAGTAAATAGGGTTGAAATTGTAGCCGAGCATAAGGTCAAAGCATGAGCACATGTGATGATAGAATTCAAATGCTTAGACACAAGGAAGTGAGCAGATAGCCAAAGATGCATGCAACCAGATTGTTGAGTCCAATGCTAGGGTCCCTTGGGGTTGTTGGGTCCCTGGGCTAGGTAGAGACAGATATATGAAAGAGATTTGAACATAGCAAGAAGATGAAATCATGGAGCAGTTCGACAACCATAGATCTGAATTAGTTTTTAGAATTTTAGATTTTTGAGGTTTTCTATGCAATGCATGGAAATGGGAGATGCAAGCTAACAAAATACAAGAAGAAATTGATACCAATTGTTAAGGTAGATGATGTGTTCAATGCAGCCTAGAGAGTCTCTCACAGATGATCCAGAGATAGCAGTCAGCATAGAAGCATGTACCACCAAGAGGCCAATATGTCTTAAGGACACAAGCCAGGACATCCAGATAGAAATCTAGACACAAGGGGTCGACCCTTGGGGTCGACACTTGGAATTATAGAGGAGCCAGATTCAAGAAGTCTTAGGATGGGAGTACGTCAATCTGAAGCCAAGTTCATAAATGCAGAGTTATAGATATTTCATAGTCATCAGTCATAGAATTTCAATGATAAAGCCCGTATTTTTAGTATGGTTTAAATCTGATGAATTCTGAGTTTCTCAATAAAAGTAGCATTTGAAAATATCTGCATTCAAAATTAATGGAAATGAACCAGAATTTCATACTAAAACCAGGTTAACCTCCTCTCACCTTACTCATTCAATTCCATTAGCTCCTTTGAGAGTAACTACAAAAAGTATTGAGGTTAAACACCTAGACGTTTCTGATTTTATCCATGAGCACTACAAATTCAGATTTTTCTTTTGAAACCATTGTTGGATACCAACTATTATCAAATTTTCGAGTAGTCAAGTGTAGTATGCACCTTTTGACGTGAGAGTGCACGTTGATTAGACGCCGCCCCCCCAGTTACTCAGTGTAGCTCACAATTCTGCTTCACACAGAACAGAGGTAGTAAGGCACTTCATGACCTTGTCCACTCCACTTTATTGGTGAAGGGACTCGGTTTCTCGGTGAAACAATTGCCATTGCTCTGCGTAAGATCACTAAACTCAGGACACACCTTTCTTCATAAGGATATACGTTTCTCAAACGCCAATATCCCCAGTTACTCAGCATGACTGAAGTTCATTGCTTTCATTAAGTGTAGCCCCTTTTGAAAACAGATTGATTGATGTTTAGAAAATAATATTACAATTGAGTTCCTCAATCAAGGATGCCTTTGTACTAAGATAAACTTTCATATTTAAGAAGGCATAACATGTCAAAACATGAAAAATTGATTTAGGTCCATTAAGTCTGAATACATGCACTTTCAAGACCATTAATCTTTGAAGCTCAAGGATTCATTAAAATTTAAACCAATAGCTTTCATGTTCAGAGCAGTACTACAGAACTCTATGAAAGAAGATTCCTCTTAAGGATTTACTCTGATAAGTGAACTCAACGACAGATAGAAAATCCTCCAAGGAGTTCAAGGCATTCAAGGAATCAAGGATCAGACATCTGAGCATACAAAGATGGCATAGTTTCAGACATCCAGGAAGGTATAGATTTGTCAAAACATTTCAGTCCCAAGGTGAAACAAAGCAAATCAACATTATGATGCGCATGCCTGATTTATGCAGAGAGTGCAGTTGTGTAGAAAGTGAGAGCGGATAGTGAACTCTCCCCCTAAGGATGTATAGTGAGCTCAGACTGAGAGTAGTTTTCAAACATAAATGAACTGCGAGGTCGACCTGATTAGTTATACGGTCGACCTGATCAACAGCAAAGTGAATTTCAACATATTTTTCCCAGAACAAGCTCCCCCTAAGAAGATGCAGTCATTCCATATGGCAACAAAATGTACAATGATGCAGACTTGATTTTTAAAGTTGACTCCCCATAAACTTGTGCATGGGTTGACAATGGAGTATGCAACCTATGACTCATGTAAACACATGATGCAATGGAAATGATACCAATTGATGTGCATTGTTGTGTCCGTTTAACATGATGTGCATTGGAGTGCATGAGACCACAAGATGATGCAAGCATAGGTTATTTGCAATGCATTCTAAACTAAGGTGCAAACTCTTAGGCTCCCCCTTTGTCAAATGCTTATGGAGGTTAAGATAGTAAATCAACATGTTATATGTCCACATGAGTGATGAGTTGAGATGTATGTGCAGCCATGGCAGACATCATCAAAAGCAATGAGTGCTAAACAAGAAATTCATATGGCTGCTAAATGGTAGCAAAAATCAAATGGTGACTCATCATCTTATTAATTCCAGCAACATGACAGATTCCTCATGGATTAAGCATCTCAAATTAGATATTTCTGGTACAAGGCGGAGGTATTGATCTGAAGACCCAATTCATGCATAGTGAGAGTTCCGGGCAAACTTAACATGCCTTTCTACACATCACCATTCGATATACCAGAAACGCAAACCAAGTATTAGTCAAATATACAGTTCAGACATTCAGATATTCATCTAAAACCATGGAGGATGTTTCACCAGTTCAAGGAGACAATTTCAGCTTGTAGGACTTATTGAAGACAAGACAGACCGATAATGCAATAACTACAAGGCAAGCCTATCATGCAAAATAACATAAGTTAAAATTTTTATTCACAAACCTGTGCCTTGAGCTTTTATTTACATGATCATCTTTTGTTCACCTCCAAGGCACTCTTGCATTCAAAATGCTCAGATTGAATTTTTAGGTACCCAAGTTCTCTTGGGTCCTTGATGGTTAGCAACACTATAATCATGTGAGTTTCTTTTCTTGGCTGCGTTTATTTCATCAATTCTCATCCAATGGCAGTCATCGAACATATGTCCATATTTACCACAATAGAAGCATCGCACAAATGATTTATCATTCTTCTTATGTGCATGTGCATTAAACCTTGGTGGGTGAGCATGGATACCACCATGTTGGCCATGAGAATGAGTCTTACATTTCAGATGCCAACAATCCTTGATTGTGTGGCTAATATTTCCACAGTGGAAGCAACAAGGAGGGATTCTTTTTTCGACGGTCTTAGGATGCGTCGACTTGTCGTGAGGGGTGCAACAATGCATCAGGCCATCTCTAGGCTTTTGAGCGTAAGTATGCTGAGCATGCTTTCGTCCAGAGTTGACCTATCCTTTGCCTTGGCCCTTTACATTATTCCTTCTATTTTGGCATGCTCTTAGCTCATCATTCTTCAAGATAAGCCGGTCATGCACAGTGTGACCAAGTGATGGGGGCATCACTAACCCCTCCACATTTTGTGAAACTCTGATGGATCGACGGTTTGGGCCATTGTGTTCTTCACATTTTTTTGAGTCTATCCATGTAATGTTTATATTTTATTTGAGTCATAAACTATGTAATTTTCCCTTTATTTGAGTCCGGTACCTAGGTATATGGGTCATTTACCAAAGTCTTGAGTCATGTGGTTAATTAAGTTGTCTATTGGGCCCAACTAGTGGGCTAGGCCCAGGGGTGCCCTCCCTTGGACTGCTTTGGTCATTAGTTGTTTAGTCAGGGTCATTTTAGTACTAGGAAAATATGAGTGCCTATAAATAGGCCACCCCACTCCCTCATTTGTAATCTTTTGATCAATCAAAAAAATTGAGTGAATTAGTGTATTATTAGAGAGGATTCTCCACTTCTCTCTCTCTCTCTATTGGGGTGGATTCCCCTTCTCTCTCTTCTCTCTCTCTTCTTTCTCTCTCTAAAGAGGGGTGCACCCCTTTCTCTCTCCTCCCCCTCCCACCTACTTTCTCTCTCTTCTCCCCTCATTCAAGAGCTACCCCATTTCCCCACACCTCTCCATAACTCCACCCCTAGCCCCAAGTGGAATCCACCACTCTCCAAGCCACCCTCCAACCACCAACCACCCACTCCCCTTCCCCAAGCACCCTCTCATCTCCCAAGGGAGAATTCCCCACTCCCCATACCCCACCTTTACCTTCACCACACACATCTTCCCATCCCAAAGACCGGAAATTAATCCCACCCATAAACCCATTTTCAAATACCATTTCCCTCTCTCCCTTCCAACCAAATTCACAGCTCTCCCTCCCTCCACCTGCTAGACCTCCTTCCAACCCCCATTATGCCACTCCCACACCTTGGAACACCCCCTCCCAGACCCCCTCACAGCCAGGGGTTGCCCCCACACACATCCACCTCATTTCCCCTCCCATCTACCCCCATTTCCCATCACCTATCACCACTATGCACATGCCAGTTCATAGGTAGCTATGTACCAGCAACTTGCAGCAGTAGCCACGGCGTCATCGTGAAGCTTCAGGAAGCGTACCACATATCGTTGGAATTTTCGTCCGATCAGCTTCGCAGCCGAGGTGGTTTCATATTCGTCCAAGCACCAAGCTGCCCGTGAGAGAGATTCTTCCTCGACTGCGTAGAACCACTCAGGTAGAGAACCAAAGCTCCAGATCAAGTTCAACCACGGCCACTCCTTTGCAGATCTGGGCGCGAAACTTGGCTGAGGGCTTCTCCTTCAAGTCCTCTTCCATTCCCAAGAAGTAGAGCTAAGTTTGGACCTCGGCATCAAAAGTTACAAATTTTCCATTCCAAGTGCGTCAGGTCAGTTTTCCCGAGCTAGAACCGACACACCCCTGTTGTTCGGGCCTTCACGATCAGCTCCGACATCTTCCGACAGCGCCATTGATCCCGACGGAAAGAAGACTAGACCACGATCGTAATGGTATCAGTCTTGCCTCCAACAGAGTACGGGATAGTTCGTGGCGCCCCCATCTTCCAGCTGCATCACCCTGGGAGCAACTAGAACCAGCGAAGACCAGCCCTGTTCCAAGCTCTGCCCCGGCCAGCGACATCATCACGAAATTCCAAGAAAATTCAGGTGACGTCCTGGGTCAGTGTGGAGTTTTGACACTAGTTTCAACTAATTCTGTGCTCGGCTGAGCCCGTGGCGGTGCCGACATCAACTACCTATCAAGCTATTCCTGAAGCTGACAGAACCGACGAAGCTCGGCAACTCGGTTTTTCTATCATAGTTTCGCCACCCCGCCTGGCCGGCTTATAGCCCCTCCCTGCGTGGAGGTGGTGTTTGACTCTATCACATTAACCCCAACCCCTTGTCCCACCCTCCTGCGTGAGGACTAGTGGTGTACTCTATAAATTTTCAGGTCAAGCAGCATCGACGCGACGTGCGGGTGCGTACCCACCCCTCCCCACTCGCCCTCGTCTTCGGCCGGGATTGGTGTCTTCACGCCGATCAGGTGAGCTTCAGAACACTTCTCATTGCTGGCCTCTTAATTGCTTAGTTTAGTATTGTTTTTGGTTGCTCCGTCGGTGGTAAGAGAGTGCCCGATCCCGAATTTGCTTATAAATGAGCGACCACCGCGGAGTGAGTTGCGAGTGAGACCGTACAACCCACGCCCTTGGCGTGCTGGCTGCCCACTGAATTCGGCATCCCAGGCCCTTAGGGGTCCATCCCAAGCTAGCCAAATCCTCGGAAAGGTGAGGTCCAACTTCGGACCCTCTTCACCATCCCGGTTTGCCTACGGGCCTTAGTGTGCGCCAAGCGGGTGAGTCCGCTCAAGTGAAGTTGCCGGTCCGTTGCATTGCTTGCTTGCTAGGTCCAAGGGGTTTTCGATCTTGTGACTATCACCCCCAAGGTGGTGTCACATCAAGTGGTATCAGAGCAAGTTCACAACTTGTCTCTCCATAAGTTGGTCCTAGGGCGCATTTGCATTCATCTCCCGGTTCATCAACCTTGCGCACTAGCATGGCTACTTCATATTGGTCACATCTGTCCCACTCGGCCCTCCACAAGGGTCCGATTGACACCCCTTTGGACATAGTCCTATTTGAGGTCCTTATCTTTGACGAGTACCACCCTAGTGCATATCTAGAGTGGGAGGAAAACATGGACAAATACTTTAAGAGGACTCCAATGACTGAACCCATGAGAATCTACCTTGCCAAGAGTCGGCTTGTGCGCCATGCCGAAGATAGGTGGCAACTCATTGAACGCTTAAGGAAGGTTATGAGGCAAGAGCCTATTAACACATGGGAAAACATGAAAGCCGAACTTAGGAAAGTCTACACTCCCCGACCTTCTCCCTTCTACTCGGATCACCAAAGCCCAAGGAGCACTTCAACTCCACCATCCCCACCCGGCCAACCCAAGACTCCAATTCCCCAATTCCCCACAATGCAACCAAAACCCAATTCCACAACCCACCTTACTCAAGCCCCTTTCGCCCCCACCTCCACCCCTCACCTTACCCCTTCTCAAAAAGGAAAAGGCCCTATGGAGATAGAAGGGAATGGGGCAACCACGGGTGAGTGCGAGCCGGAATGTTATAGGTGCCACCGATTGGGGCACATCACCAGGCAATGCCCCACTATGAAGCATCCTTCGATGCCCAAAGTGGTTGAAACCGCTCCCACCCCGGCCACCACTACCCCTACAATGTCCCCCAAAAGGGACAATCCTCCCAAGGCCATTTCCCCCAAACCCCCTCAACCCACCCATCTCCCTCTCCCTACTCCAATCAAACCCCAACCAAGGCCTCCACTACTTCCCCTACCAAACCCAACCCAAGTTCAACCTTGCTCACCATCTCGGGTGCACCATGCGCCGGCCACCACCACCCCAACCCCAAATGACCATCCCAACCCTTTGGTAGAGGAACCCATGGCCCATACACCCAATCAAGCAGAGATGGATGCCAATCCAGATCCGTCACCCACCATAAAAAAAATCCAAGAGCCACACATCTCACCCACCCCTCCTAGTCCAGATCCTCAAGAGCCATACACCCTCACCATGAATTAGTCCATACTCCAATGGCTCAAACGAGGACTCACCATTCCTAGCTCACCCCCACCTCTCTCACCTTTGGGATACCAATCCCAAATTGTGCCCATCTACTCCTATCACACCATGATCTAAACCTACTATGAGGTAGAGGGTTTTGACGATCTCCTCAAAGTCCTACAATGGCAGCTTGAGCTAACTTGCTTATTGACCCTATGTGTGGCCCGTCCCAAGAGCCTTGACCTCATCCACCCATGTGACGGGTCTATCACCTCGGTCTGCACTATTGGTTGCTACACTAGCGACCTCGTCTTCTTTCTCCCCATGCATGAAGAACCCATATCGGTCCATTCCACTCCCCTCATGATCCCAAAAACTTTGGCCGACCAACCCACCACATACACTGTCCCAATCCTTCCACTAGAGGAGGATGACTCACCAATATGTGAGGACCATGAGGACCTAGAGTTCCTCTCCCTAGGTGACCCTTACCATGACCCCTTCGATCCCTTCCTATACCCACCCACCTTACTCACCACCAACCTTTTCCTACCTCAACCAACTATGTTGCACCAAACCCACCTCTCCCAAGACTCGGACCACACCAAGGGAACTATGACCATGGGTGAAAATCACCTAGGAAACATGGAAGTGCCCCACTCCATCATACATATCTTCTTTGACCCCTTCGACCATTATAAGTTGGAGCTTAAGGACCACATCATACCCACACACATGGCCGTCACCTCTAGGATAAGAGTACACCTATCTTGGCATATCACATCAATCAACAAGGGTCACAAGCCCAGCCATCTAATACATGTCATACACACTTTAGGCCCAATGCATGACTGGCTCAAATTTGGATGTGCTGGTCCTCCCCCATTCGTCATAGGTCTTATGCATGAAAGGAGTATACATGGATGTTCGGGTCCGCCGACGTTTGCCACCCCCAGGCATGATAGGTTCACCTATGGATGTCCCGGCCCTCCTAGGTCCATCAAAGTCTACACGGCTACAATGCATGATAGGTCCACTTATGGTTGCCCTGGTCCACCTTTGCATATCCCACACTTCACACCCACACATCATCATAGTACATGGCATGAGCATTCAAGCAAGTATCAAGCAACGAGCGGTGAAATTCATGACGAGTGGGTAAAAGCTCATGAGCGCCACTTGGAATTCCAAGTAGGCAATCTGATGATGATGGTATTGGAGTGGCTCTACTCTAAGGCCACCCCCATATCGAGGGCACGGGGACTTGGACCTTACCAAGTTCCGAGTGACTTTGGCAACCCGACTTACAGGTTGGACTTACCGATGGGTTTTGGGATTCACCCCAGTTGCGGATCCGACACCCTATATGGGCACCGCGGTGGATCCTAGTGAGTGCTTTGAGCCTATACCTTCCTTTAAGAGGGACACCCCCGGAGAGCCACCACAAAACAGCTTGAGAGCCCGACGTGAGCACCTGGCGGCAATTCTTGGCAAGCAAAATCTCATCGCCAGCATGAGGGTGTGTCCGTGCCACTTTGTGAAGCTAAAGGCCATCCCCTGTCCATGGACGCGGGGTTGAGTTTGGAGATCGTGGCTCGCCCGGAGCTGCATTTGGTGTACCACTTCCCCGGTGGACCCATACTCGACGGGGTCGAGTTCTCCCCACTCCGGGGTTATGATGGGGGCATCACTTACCCCTCCACATTTTGCGAAGCTCTGATGGATCGACGATTTGCGCCATTATGTTCTTCACATTTTTCTGAGTCTATCCATGTAATTTTTATATTTTATTTGAGTCATAAACTATGTAATTTTCCCTTTATTTGAGTCCGGTACCTAGGTATAAGGGTCATTTACCAAAGTCTTGAGTCATGTGGTTCATTAAGTTGTCTATTGGGCCCAACTAGTGGGCTTGGCCCAGGGGTGCCCTCCCTTGGACTGCTTTGGTCATTAGTTATTTAGTCAGGGTCATTTTAGTCCTTGAAAAATATGAGTGCCTATAAATAGGCCACCGCACTCCCTCATTTGCAATCTTTTGATCAATCAAAAAAATTGAGTGAATTAATGTATTATTGGAGAGGATTCTCCACTTCTCTCTCTCTATTGGGGTGGATTCCCCTTCTCTCTCTTCTTTCTCTCTCTAAAGAGGGGTGCACCCCTTTTGATGTGACACAACCTAGGACCTAAATTGCAAGCAACACAACAATTTGGCAATGTCACACAAGCGGACTCACTCGCGTTGGCACACTCGGGTCCGTAGGTGGACAGGCGATGGGGTGAGGGTCCGAGGTTGGACCGGAGGTTTCCAAGGGTACAACTGGCTTGGGGAGGACCCCTATGGGTCAGGGGTTGCCCACTTTCACGGGCAGTCAGCACGCCGAAGGCTTGGGTTGAATGTTCACTCTCACAACTCACCCGCGGAAGCCACACAATTAAACGATAATTTGGGTTCGGGCACTCTCTTAACGCCGACGGCACTAAGATGCAATACTAATTAATCAAAGGAATCCAGCAAAGAGGAGTGTTTAGTGGCTCACCTGATCGGTGTGAAGACACTGATCCCGGCCGGAGACGAGGGCGAGCGAGGAAGCGTGGGCTTACCCGCACGCCGCGCCGGAGAAGCTTCAACCTGAAATTTTAGATTACATGCACTACACCCCATGCAAGGGGGGGATCTTGGGGAAGGGAAGCCAGTGACTACACTCAAACACTACCTCCACGAAGGGAGGGGCCTTCAGCCGGCCAAGCGGGGAGGGGAGAAACGGGGAAAGTATGCCGAATGAAGACCGAGATCGGTTCAGTCTTCTCTGTGCGAGTGCTGACAGTCGGTCGAAGATGTTGCTGCTGTGACTTCCCCCGAATTTTGTTGGGGACGAAACCACTTGGAGAATCTTTGTATCTGGAACAGGGTGACTCCAGAATTTTTTAAATTTCTTCAGGCACCACTGCTGGTCGGGGTGGGGGGCTTGAACAGGGTGGCAGACTCTCAGATCTGACAGTTTCAGGTTCCCAACAGTAGGAAGAAGATGGTGCCACGACCGCTCCCGAGCTCAGAATCAGGTACCTCTAGAGTCGTTGGAACTGTTGACGAGTCCTCTTTGAAGCAAGATGGACGGGGATGCTAGATGATGTCGGGGTCGACCAGTGGGCTCTGAACACTGAGGAGGGGTCGGTGCAGACTGAGTGGAGGTAGATCCGAGCGCCTGAAGGAAGAAATTAATAACTCTTGCGAACGGATGCCGATTGGAGTTCCACCTCTTGATTCTGAAAGTAGACAGGTCGAAGAAGATCTTTACAGAAGAACTTTTGTCCTGATTCATGCTGGATTTGTCGTGGCGGAGCTTCCAATCACGTTCAGGTGCTCTGTCAGGAGAGCTTCGCGCAGTCGAGGGAGAACGGCTCTCCCGGATAGCTCGGTGCTCGGACGACAACGAAACCACCGCCGTTACGAAGAAGACAGGCAAACACTTCCGAGGGTACCTCTTGGGCCTTCAGATTCGCGGGGAGGTGGTCGGGGTGGCCGCTGCTAGCAGGTGATCCTCTGCAGGTCGCCAGTCTAGATGGTGGAAGGTGGGGGTGATGGAGAAAAACAAAGGGAGAGTGGAGGAGATGAGAGAGAGGGGGGGAGGGGGCGACCTAGGGCTGTGGAGGGAAGGGGGATTTTGAAATTCAAAGGCCTAGGGAGGTGGAGGGGTGCTTGGGGTAGTGGGAAGGGTGCTTGGGAAAGTGGGAGGGGTAGTTGGGGGTTGGGTGGTGAGGAGAGGATAGGTGGAGGGGGTCTTGGGAAGGGGGGAGTATTGATGAGGGTTGTGGGGAATGGGAAGAGGCTTTAATGGGGTAGGTGGGGAGTGGAGGTGGTTGGGAAGGGAGGAGAGAGAAAATTTTCAAAATTGGGGTGGGGAGGAGAGAGAATGGGGTTCCCCCCCTTTAGAGAGAGAGAGAAGAGAGAGAGAGAAGCTCACAATTGTGGTAGATTTCAAAATTCATTCATTGATTCATTAGTTCAAAATGAGGGGAATGGGGTCCTATATATAGGCAACCCACATTTTACAAAAAGTCCCTGACATTTGACTCAATGACGAATAACCGATGAAGGTGGGGGGGCGCCCATGGGCCAGCCCAATGAATTGGGCCCAATAACAACCTAATCAATCCTAATGACACTCAAACTTAGGTAGATGACTCAATGACCTAGGTACTTGACTCAAATAAAAGGAAAATTACAATGACATGACTCAAATAAAATATGAAAATTACATGACTCGATTCAGAAAAATATGATGGACACAATGGAGCTATGCCGACGAGCAATCAAAGCTGTGGAAAAATGTGAAGGGCGAGATATGCCCCCATCATACCCCCGGGGTGCGAAGAACTCGACTCCGTCAAGTATAGCTCCGCCGGGGAAGAGGTCCCCCAATGCAGCTCCGGGTGAGCCACAACCTCCAAACTCAACCTCGTGTCCTTAGCCGGGGACTTCTCTTCATCCTCTCAAGGTGGCTAGGGCACACCCTCTTGCTGGCGATGGTACCCTGCTTGCTTAGTATTGCCTCCGTGTGCACTCGTCGGACTCTCAAGCTGATATGAGGAGGCTCTCCGAGGGTGTCACTCATAAAGGTGAGGGTAGGCTCAAACGGCTCACTGGGATCCACCGCGGTGCCCTTAGGGGGTGCTAGATCCGCCACGTAAAAAGTGAGGTATATCCCAAGATCCCATCGGTAAATCCAACCCGTAAGCCAGGTTGTCAAAGCCACTCAGAACATGGAAGGTCCAAGTCCTCGTGCCCTCGATTTGGAGGTGACCATAAGATAGAGCCATTCCAAAGCCACCATCGTAGGGTTGCCTACTTGGAATCCAAAGTGGCACTCGTGAGTTTTTTGCCCGCTCATTATGAACCTCACCGCTCGTTGTGGTTTGCTTGCTTAAATGCTCATGCCAAGTACTATGATGCGGTTTGAGTGGGAGATGCATGATATGCAAAGGGGGGCCAGGACAACCATACTTAGACCAATCATGCAGTGATGCCATGGAGACTTTGAAGGGTATGGGAGGGCCGGGGCATCCATAGGTGTCCCTCTCATGCGTGGGTGTGATGAGTGCCGGAGGACCCGGACATCCATGAATGATCTTAACATGCTTAAGACTCATGGTGAATGAAGGCGGACCATTACATCCGAATATGGACCACTCATGTTTCCGACTTAACATGTGGGTGATATGAATGAATGTACCCGACTTATGAATCATGCCAAGTGGTTCGAGGTGCCAAGTCACATGTTTTCCTAACCCGAAAATGACTTTGATGTGTTGGGGTATGGTTTGGCATTGGAGTTTCCATTCAAAAGGGTCGAAGGGGTCAAGGAAGGTGGACATCATGGGGAGAGGCACCT
Organism: Amorphophallus konjac; assembly: GCA_022559845.1. Lineage (NCBI taxonomy): Eukaryota > Viridiplantae > Streptophyta > Magnoliopsida > Alismatales > Araceae > Amorphophallus > Amorphophallus konjac. The sequence goes on along the minus strand of CM040121.1, from coordinate 236,034,130 downwards.
CCTTGTTCCTTAGGTGTAGATCTTCCTTGGTCATAGCTACCCTTGTGTCACCCGGGACTTGGGAGAGGTGGGCTTGGCCCAACATGGTGGGTGAGGGTAGGAAGGAGTGGGTGATAAGTGATGTGGGTGGATCACATGGGTTCCCGGGTTCTCATTGGGAGGGGTCAAAAGGATCAACATAAGTGTACCCGGGGGAAAGGAGCTCTAAGTTCATCTCAACATCCTCAAGGTCCTCACAATATGGTGTTGGATCATCCTCCTCTAATGAAATGATTGGGCCGAAGTTCTTAGTGGGTGGATCAGCTATGAAGGGAGGTTTTGGCTTTCTACCCGATATAATAAACTCCAAATTGAGGAGAAGGTCGGGCTCATCGGGTGTAGGGAGGAATAAGAGGAGGTCGCTAGTGTAGCAACCAATGGTGCAAACCGAGATGATAGACCCGACACAAAGGTGTAGGAGGTCAAGGCTCCTAGATTGGTGGGCCATGGGGGTCAACAAACCGGTCAACTCAAATTGCCAAGCTAAGCCCTTGAGAAGGTCCCCTAGTGTCTCCACTTGATAAGATGATTGGATGGTGGTGCGATAGGAGTTGAAGGGCACTATGGGGAGGTGTCACTCCAAGGGAGGGTAGGCCATGATCGGGTGAGCTAGGCTCTCTTTTAACCATCTAGCCAAGGACCCAATTATGATGAGTTCACTCCCTACTAGGGGAGAGGGCATAGAGTGAAGATGCAAGGCTTTGTCCTCATCTTGGGCATGTGTTTCTTTCAAAGTGGGGGTTGGATTCGAGGTGTTCACCACTATGGGGTAGGGTGTAAGGATTATGGGTTCTTCTACCAAGGAGGTGGGTAGGTACTTTGTGGGTGGGGTGATGATGATCAGCACATGGTGCATCCGGGGTGGTGAACGAGGTCGGACTTGGATTGAGGTTGGAAGTGGAAGTAGTGGTGGCCTAGGTTGGGGTAAGATTGGGGTTGGAAGAGGAAGGTGGGGTGGGTGTGGAGGCTTGGTTTGATTTGTTTTGGGAGGTGGGTCCCTTTTAGGGGGCGATGGAGGGGTAGTGGTGGGGGCCAAGGGGTTTTGTGGGGTATGGGTTTGGTGAGGGATTTTGGGTTGGAGGGTGGTGGCCATCATGGGCTTCGATGGGGTGGACATAGGGTTCAATTGGGTAGTGGACATATGGTTGTGGTGGGGACTTGGAGGTAGGGTGTAGATGTGGTGGTTGGGGTAGGAGTGGTGGAAAATGGTGGGGAATGTGTGATTAGGGTCTTGGGTTGGTGTGGGGATGGATTTCATTTCGCTTATTATTTTTATTTATTTATTAATTTGGTTTATTAGGCGTGCCAGTCACCGGGGTGACAATTTTATTATGCGCTCGATCTGACTCAATCAGTCAATTGTGAAGTCCGAGTCGGGACCACAAGTCCGCCATACCATAAAGGCTATGACGTTAATTACGCCCTTCCTAAGAAGGACAACCCTTGATTAAATGCCAAAATAGGAGGCCACTCGGGGCGGCTAAAACGAAGTGTACGATATTGAAACCCTTGTTATTATGAGAAGATAATTTAGTGCACAGCAGATTACTACACCGACATGACCACCTCTTATGTGGGTCGTGCCGAATAGGAATAGAACACCGTCCACGCAGTGGCGGGACGGGGTCCGGACCATCATCGGGGAGATGTCCCCTTTCATATTTCTCATCCAGCTGAGGGCCTCGCAGTATTCATATTCCCCGGAAGATTGAGCCGGACGGGGGGTGTGTGATGTGCACCTCCCGGGACTTATCGGGGTTAAAACATCGATCGACATTTCGGCAGCACCTCCCCATAATCTGGATTATGCCCAGGGGAGAATAGGCTATCACCCACGGAGTGCCGGGATGAAATCCGAGAAAAGGAGGGAGCGAACCTCCCACATTGCACATGTATGCCCTGGGGCAATGTTTGACTCTTCCCTTATAGGAGTCGGTGACACTCATGCAGTGGCATAGCTCACCTTAGCTAAAGGGGTTGCTCATAAATCCGACGCAGATCAGTGGAACATAAGGGAGTCTGACTCCCTTTGATTTATCCCCGGGCCGGGTCTGGTGAATCATGGGCATCCCTGGCTTAGTTTGATCAAGGTGCCAGGGGTTCAATTGGATGGCAGAGGAGGCTCTCGGGGCAGCTGAGGTTTGCATATAGGTTCCCGGCGCCAAGGTGGAGTGGCCAGGGGGTAGGTTCTTGGCGCGCAGGGGAGAAGGCCAGGGGATGGGCTTCTCGGCGCGATGGCAAAGTAGCCAAGGGGGGTTCCCGGTGCGCAGGGGAGAAGGCCAGAGGATGGGCAACCCGGCGCGATGGCAAAGCAGCCAGGGGGGTTCCCGGCGCGGCCAATATGGAGAGGTTCCCGGCGCGAAGGTAAGAAGGTCAGGGGTGGGGTTCTCGACGCCAGAAGCCTTGCGCCGAGAACTATTCACCCCTTTTACTGTGCATGGGGCCGAGATGGGTGAGGGTGCCGGGATGAGTTTCAGAGTTTTACGGCACCCTGTTTTGGGTTTCTTGACGATTCATGATAAGGTAGGTGGATTCTGTGGGATTAAAATGGATCAGGGCATCAAATTTGAACTCGATTAGGTTTGGGCTTTATAGAAACATCAGGATCGAGGAGGAATTTGGGAAGACCAAGGTCTAGAGAATCCCTGTCGCTAGTATTATGCAGAGCCCGGGGACAGATTTGATGTGGTCGTTCATCACCCTAGGAGCCAAGAGATGGCTGTCTCTGGACCCAGAAGTGATTTCAACAATGCTAATAAACAGAGTATAAACATCTGGAACTCCGGAGCATCATAAACCTCGGTCATTGTATAGCTTTGCCTTATCCCGGAGGCCAAGGGATGGTCTGTCCCTGGCTCGGGAATAAGCATAGAAAGCATTTGAAAACCACACGAAGTGGCAGACCGATGATCAGACTGGGGAGGGGATGACATGCTACGGAATCTAAGAGAAGACATAAGGGGGTGGCAGCAGAGCTTCGGAGAAAAACAACAGCAGGCGGCAACTGCGGCCTGTAGCGTTCATATATTAGAACATTGTGATTACATCCGCACATCAGAGGGAGTACATAGAAGAAGATCTAAGAAGACTATGCCTTATTCTAGCGGTGTGAAAACCGGCTATCATAATGCAGAATACATCAGAAGAGGAAGAAGTAGAAGCAATCGAAATTAGGCGAGTGAACTACAGAAATAGGAAGGGGAGGGCAGAGCATTGACTCCTCTCCCTCCCTGTTGCCCACCTTCAATCAGGCTTCGAACCCTCCTCTCTGCTTTCTCTCTTCTCTCTTTTCTTCTTTGGCCCTTCTGCCCCTCCTTCTCTCAGATCAGATTGCAGGCTCTACTCTCTTCTTTTTTTTTGTGGCTTTTTCTTCTTCTTCTCCGCTGTTGCCCCTTTTTTCGCTGCTGCTCCCTTTTCCGAGGGGAAAAGGGTTTTATATCCCTCCTTGGTATCTTATCGGCAGGCCTGTCCCGGCGCACCTCAATCGAAGGAAGACTTCCCGGCGCGTGGGACTCCAGCTTCCCGGCGCCGCTCTTGGGCTTCGACAAAGGGGATCCCGGCGCCACTTTTATAGGCCCATTTAGGGCTTTTTAGACTTCACATATACCTTGGCCTTTATTGGTCCTTCAAATATATCAGAACCTGAGAAGGCCCTCCATTGGTGACACAGTTTCTATTGAGATCATCCATAGATTTTCATCAGTTGGTAGACTGGGGTTTCATCGGCATTGCCATCTGAATGATGACAAAGCCGAACATCATTTCATCGGTATCGTCACCTGAGCGGTGACAAGACCGGACATCAGCTTTAGCCTGAAAAGACTTCAGCCAGGTGTATAGTCTGTGGAGACTCTTCTTTTGTTCTGACTTTGCAGAAGCCTTCACAATCTTTATTTGCTGGTTCTGGCTTCATCTTTATCTTTGCTCATGTCACATCTGTCAATAAGCCGACATCTGACTTATTCTAACATGTTACCTGTGGATTCTCGGATGAGGCAGTAATACAGCTCTTATTGAGGTGTGTTAGGAGGTCTCATCAGTCAGGTGACTGCTACTTCATCAGTGCCGCCGTCTGACTGACAATGGCACCGGACATCAGCTTGGCGGGGAGAGGCTTCAGCCGGGTAGATGGTTGATGAGCTTCATCATTGATCTTTCACCGTTTGTCGGATCTTCTCTTCAATTCTGTTTCAGCCCTTGCTCATTTTCAAGGTGTCAACAGTTGGCCAAGGGGAAATGACGGAGTTGAAATGCTCTTTGGGCTTCGGTGTTCGGAATGGGAGGAGAAAATATATCTAGCCCTAAGTTGTTCCTTCATGTCCCCCCATGTTGTGAGGGGAGCTTCCCTTCTAATTATTCTTAAGCCTTCAATTTTCAACCAATGAGTTTGGGCCCGTTTGGTAAGTTGCAATTTCGTAAATCGGACTTTCTCATCCTCGGTCATGGGATACCAAGTGAAGTAATGGTCCATCGAGACTTCCCAATCTAAATAGTCACTAGGTTGAGGTCCATCAAAGATGGGAGGTGGGGGAGGAGCCCTACTATCATCCGCCCATGGGGTGGGCCCATTTTCTCCTATTTGGTCGAGTCGATCCGATAGGTTATCAAGCCGCTCATTGGCATGGGTCAAGGCCTTCATGAGGTAGTTGACATGGCCAGGGAGGTCATGTGTGTTAGTGGTAGGCATCCCTTGGGGGTTTGGACTTATGGAGAGGGCCGATGGGTAAGGTCGGTAAGAGGTGGTCATGCTAGTGGACAAAAGAGATGCCACCGAGGACCCTAAATGCATACACACGCCCTAGGACTAACTTGATAGAGACAAGTTGTGAACTTGCTCTGATACCAATTTGATGTGACACAACCTAGTACCTAAATTGCAAGCAACACAACAATTTGGCAATGTCACACAAGCGGACTCACTCGCGTTGGCACACTCGGGTCCGTAGGTGGACCGGTGATGGGGTGAGGGTCCGAGGTTGGACCGGAGTTTTCCAAGGGTACGGCTGGCTTTGGGAGGACCCCTATGGGTCAGGGGTTACCCAAGTTCACGGGCGGTCAGCACGCCAAAGGCTTGGGTTGAATGTTCACTCTCACAACTCACCCGCGGTAGCCACACAATTAAAGGATAATTCGGGTTCGGGCACTCTCTTAACGCCGACGGCACTAAGATGAAATACTAATTAAGCAAAGGAATCCAGCAAAGAGGAGTGTTTAGTGGCTCACCTGATCGGTGTGAAGACACCGATCCCGGCCGGAGACGAGGTCGAGCGAGGAAGCGTGGGCTTACCCGCACGCCGCGCCGGAGAAGCTTCAACCTGAAATTTCAGATTACATGCACTACACCCCATGCAAGGGGGGGGATCTTGGGGAAGAGAAGCCAGTGACTACACTCAAACACTACCTCCACGGAGGGAGGGGCCTTCAGCTGGCCAAGCGGGGAGGTGAGAACCTGGGAAAGTATGCCGAATGAAGACCGAGATCGGTTCAGTCTTCTCTCTGCGAGTGCTGACAGTCGGTCAAAGATGTTGCTGCTGTGACTTCCCCCGAATTTTGTTGGGGACCAAACTACTTGGAGAATCTTCGTATCTGGAACAGGGTGGCAGACCCTCGGATGGCAGGGTGCCGGTCGGGGTGGGGGGCTTGAACAGGGTGGCAGACCCTCGGATCTGACAGTTTCAGGTTCCCAACAGTAGGAAGAAGATGGTGCCATGACCACTTCCGAGCTCAGAATCAGGTACCTCTAGAGTCGTTGGAACCGTTGACGAGTCCTCTTCGAAGCAAGATTGACAGGGATGCCAGCTGATGTTGGGGTCGACCAGTGGGCTCTGAACACTGAGGAGGGGTTGGTGCAGACTGAGTGGAGGTAGATCCAAGCACCTGGAGGAAGAAATTAATAACTCTTGCGAACGGATGCGGATTGGAGTTCCGCCTCTTGATTCTGAAAGTTGACAGGTCGAAGAAGATCTTTGCAGAAAAACTTTTGTCCTGATTCACGCTGGATTTGTCGTGGCAGAGCTTTCAATCACGTTCAGGTGCTCTGTCAGGAGAGCTTCGCGCAGTCGAGGGAGAACGGCTCTCCCGGGCAGCTCGGTGCTCGGACGACAACGAAACCACCGCCGTTGCGAAGAAGACAGGCAGACACTTTCGTGGGTAACTCTTGGGCCTTCAGATTCGTGGGGAGGTGGTCGGGGTGGCCGCTGCTAGCAGGTGATCCTCTGCAGGTTGCCAGTCTAGATGGTGGAAGGTGGGGGTGATGGAGAAGAACAATGGGAGAGTGGAGGAGATGAGAGAGAGGGGGGGGGGGGACCTAGGGCGGTGGAGGGAAGGGGGATTTTGAAATTCAAATGCCTAGGGAGGTGGAGGGGTGCTTGGGGTAGTGGGAAGGGTGCTTGGGAAAGTGGGAGGGGTAGTTGGGGGTTGGGTGGTGAGGAGAGGATTGGTGGAGGGGGTCTTGGGAAGGGGGGAGTATTGATGAGGGTTGTGGGGAATGGGAAGAGGCGTTAATGGGGTAGGTGGGGAGTGGAGGTGGTTGGGAATGGAGGAGAGAGAAAAATTTCGAAATTGGGGTGGGGAGGAGAGAGAATGGGGTTCGCCCCCTTTAGAGAGAGAGAGAAGAGAGAGAGAGAAGCTCACAATTGTGGTGGATTTCAAAATTCATTCATTGATTCATTAGTTCAAAATGAGGGGAATGGGGTCCTATATATAGGCAACCCACATTTTACAAAAAGTCCCTGACATTTGACTCAATGACGAATAACCGAGGAAGGTGGGGGGGCGCCCATGGGCCAGCCCAATGAATTGGGCCCAATAACAACCTAATCAATCCTAATGACACTCAAACTTAGGTAGATGACTCAATGACCTAGGTACTTGACTCAAATAAAAGGAAAATTACGATGACATGACTCAAATAAAATATGAAAATTACATGACTCGATTCAGAAAAATATGACGGACACAATGGAGCTATGTCAACGAGCAATCAAAGCTGTGGAAAAATGTGAAGGGCGAGAGATGCCCCCATCACCTTTCTCCCTCCTCTCCCTCCCACCTACTTTCTCTCTCTTCTCCCCTCATTCAAGAGCTACCCCATTTCCCCACACCTCTCCATAACTCCACCCCTAGCCCCAAGGTGGAATCCACCACTCTCCAAGCCACCCTCCAACCACCAACCACTCACTCCCCTTCCCCAAGCATCCTCTCATCTCCCAAGGGAGAATTTCCCACTCCCCAAGCCCCACCTTTACCTTCCCCGCACACCTCTTCCCATCCCCAAGACCAGAAATTAATTCTACCCTTAAACCCATTTTCAAATACCCTTTCCCTCTCTCCCTTCCAACCAAATTCGCAGCTCTCCCTCCCTCCACCTGCTAGACCTTCTTCCAGCCCCCATTCTGCCACTCCCACACCTTGGAACACCCCCTCCCAGACCCCCTCACAGCCAGGGGTTTCCCCCACACACATCCACCTCATTTCCCCTCCCATCTACCCACATTTCCCATCACCTATCACCACTCTACATAGGTCAGTTCACAGGCAGTAGTGTACCAGCGACTTGCAGCGGCGGCCACGACGTCATCGTGAAGGTTCAGGAGGTGTACCATATACCGTTGGAATTTTCGTCCGGTCAGCTTTGCAGTCGAGGTGGTTTCCTCTTCATCCAAGCACCGAGCTGCCCGTGAGAGAGATTCTTCCTCGACTGCACAGAACCACTCAGGTAGAGAACCAGAGCTCCAGATCACATTCAACCATGGCCACTCCCTTGCAGATATGGGTGCAAAACTTGGCTGAGGGCTTCTCCTTTAAGTCCACTTCCATCCCCAAGAAGCAGAGCTAAGTTTGGACATCGGCATCAAAAGTTACAAATTTTCCATTCCAAGTGCGTCAGATCAGTTTTCCAGAGCCAGAATTGACACACCCCTATTGTTCGGGCCTTCACGATCAGCTCTGACATCTTCCAATGGCGCCGTTGATCCCGAAGAAAATAAGACTTGATCACGATCGCAACGGTACCAGTCTCGCCTCCAAAAGAGTACGGTACAGTTCGTGGCACCCCCGTCTTCCAGCTGCATCACCCTGGGAGCAACCAGAACTAGCGAAGACCAGCCATGTTCCAGGCTCTTGCCCGGCCAGCGACATCATCACGAAATTCCAAGAAAATTCATGTGACATCCTGGGTCAGTCTGAAAAGTTTCGGCACTAGTTTCGACTAATTCGGAGCTCGGATGAGCCCGTGGCGGTGCTGACATAAACTACCTATCAACCTGTTCCTGAAGCCGGCAGAATCGACGAAGCTCGGCAACTCAGTTTTTGTATCGTAGTTTCCCCACCCCGCCTGGCCGGCTGATGCTGGACGGACCACGGACTCGACACCAATGGATATGCGATCCTCAAACTCTAAGCAAGCTCACGATCATCCCTAATGAGGGAAGCGTCGGACGTGCGCGGTTGAGAAACTAGCAAAGAGGTAGGGTGGTCAACTCACAAATTTGTGCCCGGATCGGGTCACGGGACGGTCTCGCTCTCTCTCGCAGCAGCAGTGATATAAAAAGTATAGCGAGCTATGATCCTAGCATGCTCTCTAGCAGCGGCATATAAAGTATATACGAACTAAGCAAAGTGCCGAGTAAGGAGCGAACACGATGCCTCCACGCTCTCAGCGTGGGGAAGACGATTCCGGTCGAACTGATACTCCCGGAACAATTATTACACAAATATTATAGCAATGAATATGAATGCCCACTCCACGCAGGGAGGTAAAGGGCGACACAATGGGACCCGGGAGTAGCGGGTTCGGGTTGACGGGCTGCTTCTTGCGTAGCTTCGGTAGCACATGTATGCACGATCATTGGGCCCACGTGCTGGTCAGTGGGGCCGCGTGGGACCGGGGTGGCACCACTGTAGTGGGGACGCTTGGAGGGGCGCTCCTTGGGACGGTGGTACGCTGGTTCACCGGTCGGAGGCCGGGTGGCTCCGATCTTCACTCATCGGAGTTGCTGCGCACGGATCTGAACTACTGTTTCAGCCCCACACGTCCCGACAAAATCCACTGCTGCGGTCACTCCCGACGTCGGATCGATGCACAAGAGGTACCGTTAGAAAGCTAGCTCGAAATCCTTCTATCTATGGCCAGAGAAAGAAAATTGAATTTCCCGTTGATGGCCTTTGTCGAATATTCAATCTGCTGGTTGACAGGACCTGAAAACTCAGGACAGAACTAAGTTTTCCTGAGAGTTGGCGTTGACCGCGATGTAGACCTCCGAATCATAAGATGGGCTCTTCATGAAAGTTGTAGAGGCCGAAGAGAGGAAACCGGGGATATACTTTATGAAAGGTTTGGTGGAAGTTTCAATTTCTTGTGGATTTTATACTGACCCGGGGTCGGATCTGGACAGCAGAGACAGAACTGAATTTGGGGAAAAGACACAATTTATAAGTTATTGGGATGAAATGCAACCTAGACCGACTTAGACAATGACTCTTTTGTGTATTTTTGTTAAGCAATGATGAATGACTACCTAAGACTCAACCTGTCTCTGATACCAAACTGATGCGGGAAGGACCACGGACTCGAGACCAATGGATATGTGATCCTCAGACTCTAAGCAAGCTCGCGATCGTCCCTAACGAGGGAAGCGTCGGACGTGCGCGGTTGAGAAATCGGCAAAGAGCTAGGGTGGTCAACTCACAAATTCGTGCCCGGATCGGGTCACGGGACGGTCTCGCTCACTCTCGCAGCAGCAGTGATATAAAAAGTATAGCGAGCTACGATCCTAGCATGCTATCTAGCAGCGGCATATAAAGTATATATGAACTAAGCAAAGTGCCAAGTAAGGAGCGAACACGATACCTCCACGCTCTCGGCGTGGGGAAGATGACCCCGGCCGAATTGATACTCCCGAAACAATTATTACACAAATATTACTGCAACGAATATGAATGCCCACTCCACGCAGGGAGGTAAAGGGTGACACAATGGGACCCGGGAGTAGCGGTTTCGGGTTGACGGGCTGCTTCTTGCGTAGCTTCGGCTGCACATGTATGCATGATCGTGGGGCCCAGGTGCTGGTCAATGGGACCGCGTGGGATTGGGGTGGCACCACTGTGGTGGGGACGCCTGGAGGGGCACTCTCTGGGATGGCGGTACGCTGGTTCGCCGGTCAGAGGCCGGGTGGCTCCGATCTTCACTCATCGAAGTTGCTGCCCACGGATCTGAACTGTTGTTTCAGACCCGCGCGTCCGGACGAAATCTGCTGCTGCGGTCACTCCCGACGTTGGATCGATGCACAAAAGGTACCGTTGGAAAGCTAACTCGAAATCCTTCGATCTATGGCCAGAGAAAGAGAATTGAATTTCCCGTTGATGGCCTTTGTTGAATATTCAATCTACTGGTTGACTGGACCTGAGAACTCAGGACAGAACTAAGTTTTCCTGAGAGTTTGGATTGACCGTGATGTAGACCTCCGAATCAGAAGATGAGCTATTCATGAAAGTTGTAGAGGTCGAAGAGAGGAAAACGGGGATATACTTTATGAAAGGTTTGGTTGAAGTTTCGATTTCTTGTGGATTTTATACTGACCCGGGGTCGAATCTGGACAGTAGAGATAGAACTGAATTTGTGGAAAAGACATAATTTCTAAGTTATTGGGATGAAATGCAACCTAGACCGACTTAGACAATGACACTTTTTTGCAATTTTGTTAAGCAACGATGAATGACTACCCAAGACTCAACCTGTCTCTGATACCAAACTGATGCGGGACGGACCACAGACTCGAGACCAATGGATATGCGATCCTCGGACTCTAAGAGAGCTCGCGATCATCCCTAACGAGGGAAGCGTCGGACGTGCGCGGTTGAGAAACCGGCAAAGAGTTAGGGTGGTCAACTCAGAAATTCGTGCCCGGATCGGGTCGCGGGATGATCTTGCTCTCTCTCGTAGCAGCAGTGATATAAAAAGTATAGCGAGCTATGATCCTAGCATGCTCTCTTGCAGTGGCATATAAAGTATATACAAACTAAGCAAAGTGCCGAGTAAGGAGCGAACACGATACCTCCACGCTCTCGACATGGGGAAGATGACCCCGGCCGAATTGATACTCCCAGAACAATTATTACACAAATATTACAGCAATGAATATGAATGCCCACTCCACGTAGGGAGGTAAAGGGCGACACGATGGCACCCGAGAGTAGTGGGTTCGGGTTGACGGGCTGCTTCTTGCGTAGCTTCGGCTGCACATGTATGCATGATCGTGGGGCCCAGGTGCTGGTCAGTGGGGCCGCGTGGGACCGGGGTGGCACCACTGTGGTGGGGACGCCTGGAGGGGCGCTCTCTGGGATGGCGGTATGCTGGTTCACCGGTCGGAGGCCAGGCGGCTCCAATCTTCACTCGTCAGAGTTACTGCCCACGGATCTGAACTGTTGTTTCAGACCCGCGCGTCTCGACGAAATACGCTGCTGCGGTCACTCCCGATGTTGGATCGATGCACAAAAGGTACCGTTGGAAAGCTAGCTCGAAATCCTTCGATCTATGGACAGAGAAAGAAAATTGAATTTCTCGTTGATGGCCTTTGTCGAATATTCAATCTGCTAGTTGACAGGATCTGAAAACTCAGGACAGAACTAAGTTTTCCTGAGAGTTGGCGTTGACCGTGATGTAGACCTCCGAATCAGAAGATGAGCTCTTCATGAAAGTTGTAGAGGCTGAAGAGAGGAAAACGGGGATGTACTTTATTAAATGTTTGGTTGAAGTTTCGATTTCTTGTGGATTTTATACTGACCCGGGGTCAGATCTGGACAGCAGAGACAGAACTGAATTTGGGGAAAAGGCACAATTTCTAAGTTATTGGGATGAAATGCAACCTATACCGACTTAGACAATGACTCTTTTTTGTATTTTTTTAAAGCAATGATGAATGACTACCCAAGACTCAACCTGTCTCTGATACCAAACTGATGCGGGACGGACCACAGACTCGAGACCAATGGATATGCGATCCTCGGACTCTAAGAGAGCTCGCGATCATCCCTAACGAGGGAAGCGTCAGACGTGCGCGGTTGAGAAACCGGCAAAGAGTTAGGGTGGTCAACTCACAAATTCGTGCCCGGATCGGGTCACAGGACGGTCTCGCTCTCTCTCGTAGCAGCAGTGATATAAAAAGTATAGCGAGCTACGATCCTAGCATGCTCTCTGGCAGCGGCATATAAAGTATATACGAACTAAGCAAAGTGCCGAGTAAGGAGCGAACGCGATACCTCTACGCTCTCGGCGTGGGGAAGATGACCCCGGTCGAACTGATACTCACAGAACAATTATTACACAAATATTACAGTAATGAATATGAATGCCCACTCCACGCAGGGAGGTAAAGGGTGACAAAATGGGACCCGGGAGTAGCGGGTTCGGGTTGACGGGCTGCTTCTCGAGTAGCTTCAGCTACACACGTATGCGCGATAGTGGGGCCCACGTACTGGTCAATGGGGCCTCGTGGGACTGGGGTGGCACCACTGTGGTGGGGACGCCTGGAGGGGCCCTCCCTGGGACGATGGTATGTTGGTTCACCGGTTGGAGGCCGGGCGGCTCCGATCTTCACTCGTCGGAGTTGCTGCCCACAGATCTGAACTGCTGTTTCAGACCCGCGCGTCCCAATGAAATCCTCTATTGCGGTCACTCCCGACGTCGGATCGACGCACAAGAGGTACCGTTGGAAAGCTAGCTCGAAATCCTTCGATATATGGCCATAGAAAAGAAATTGAATTTCCCGTTGATGGCCTTTGTTGAATATTCAATCTGCTCATTGACACGACCTGAAAACTCAGAACAGAACTAAGTTTTCTTGAGAGTTGGCGTTGACCGTGATGTAGACCTCCGAATCAGAAGATGAGCTCTTCATGAAAGTTATAGAGGCCGAAGAGAGGAAAACGAGGATATATTTTATTAAAGGTTTAGTAGAGGTTTCGATTTGTTGTGGATTTTATACTGACCTGGGGTCGGATCTGGACAGCAGAGACAGAACTGAATTTGGGGAAAAGACACAATTTCTAAGTTATTGGGATGAAATGCAACCTAGACCGACTTAGACAATGACACTTTTTTCTATTTTTGTTAAGCAATGATGAATGACTACCCTAGACTCAACATGTCTCTGATACCAAACTGATGCGGGATGGACCACGGACTCGAGACCAATGGATATGCGATCCTCGGACTCTAAGCAAGCTCGCGATTGTCCCTAATGAGGGAAGCGTAAGACGTGCGTGGTTGAGAAACCGGCAAAGAGATACGGAGGTCAACTCACAAATTCGTGCCTAGATCGGGTCACAGGACGATCTCGCTCTCTCTCGCAGTAGCAGTGACATAAAAAGTATAGCGAGCTACGATCCTAGCATGCTCTCTAGCAGCGGCATATAAAGTATATACGAACTAAGCTAAGTGCCGAATAAGGAGCGAACACGATACCTCCACGCTCTCGGCGTGGGGAAGATGACCCCGGCCGAACTGATACTCTCGGAATAATTATTACACAAATATTACAGCAATGAATATGAATGCCAACTCCACGCAGGGAGGTAAAAGGCGACATAATGGGACCTGGAAGTAGCAGGTTTGGGTTGACGGGATGCTTCTTGCGTAGCTTCGGCTGCACACGTATGCACGATCGTGGGGCCCACGTGCTGGTCAGTGGGGCCGCGTGGGACTGGGGTGGCACCACTATTGTGGGGACGCCTGGAGGGGCGCTCCCTGGGACAGCGGTACGCTGGTTCGCCGGTCGGAGGCCGGGCGGCTCCGATCTTCACTTGTCGGAGTTGCTGCCCACGGATCTGAACTGCTGTTTCAGACCCGCGCGTCTCGATGAAATCCGCTGCAGTGGTTACTCCCGACGTCGGATTGACGCACAAGAGGTACCGTTGGAAAGCTAGCTTGAAATCCTTCGATCTATTGCGAGACAAAGAAAATTGAATTTCCCATTGATGGCCTTTGTCGAATATTAAATCTGCTGGTTGACACGACCTGAAAACTCATGACAGAACTAAGTTTTCTTGAGAGTTGGCGTTGACTGTGATGTAGACCTCCGAATCAGAAGATGAGCTCTTCATGAAAGTTGTAGAGGCCGAAGATAGGAAAATGTTGATATAATTTATTAAAGGTTTGGTGGAAGGTTCGATTTTTTGTGGATTTTATACTGACCTGGGGTCAGATCTGGACAGCAGAGACAGAACTGATTTTGGGGAAAAGACACAATTTCTAAGTTATTGGGATGAAATGCAACCTAGACCGACTTAGACAATGACTCTTTTTTGTATTTTTGTTAAGCAATGATGAATGACTACCCTAGACTCAACCTGTCTCTGATACCAAACTGATGCAGGATGGACCACGGACTCGAGACCAATGGATATGCGATCCTCGGACTTTAAGCAAGCTCGCGATTGTCCCTAACGAGGGAAGCGTCAGACGTGCGCGGTTGAGAAACCGACAAAGAGCTAGGGTGGTCAACTCACAAATTCGTGCCTGGATCGGGTCACGGGACGGTCTCGCTCTCTCTCGTAGTAGCAGTGATATAAAAAGTATAGCGAGCTACGATCCTAGCATGCTCTCTAGCAGCGACATATAAAGTATATACGAACTAAGCAAAGTGCCGAGTAAGGAGCGAACACGATACCTCCACGCTCTCGGCGTGGGGAAGATGACCCCGGCCGAACTGATACTCCCGGAACAATTATTACACAAATATTACAACAATGAATATGAATGCCAACTCCACGAAGGGAGGTAAAGGGCGACACAATGGCACCCAGAAGTAGTGGGTTCGGGTTGACGGGCTGCTTCTTGCGTAGCTTCGGCTGCACACGTATGCACGATCGTAGGGCCCACGTGTTGGTCAGTGGGGCTACGTGGGACTGGGGTGGCACCACTGTGGTAGGGACGCCTGGAGGGGCGCTCCCTGGGACAGTGGTACGCTGCTTCGCCGATCGGAGGCCGGGCGGCTCCGATCTTCACTTGTCGGAGTTTCTGCCCACGGATCTGAACTGTTGTTTCAGACCCGCGCGTCCCGATAAAATCTACTGTTGTGGTCACTCCCGACGTCGGATCAATGCACAAGAGGTACCGTTGGAAAGCTAGCTCAAAATCCTTCGATCTATGGCTAGAGAAAGAAAATTGAATTTCCCGTTGATGGCCTTTGTCGAATATTCAATCTGCTGGTTGACAGGACCTGGAAACTCAGGACAGAACTAAGTTTTCCTGAGAGTTGGCATTGACCGTGATGTAGACCTCCGAATCAGAAAATGAGCTCTTCATGAAAGTTGTATAGGCCGACGAGAGGAAAATGGGGATATCCTCTATGAAATGTTTGGTGGAAGTTTCAATTTCTTTTGGATTTTATACAGACCCGGGGTCGGATCTGGATAGCAGAGACATAATTGAATTTGGGGAAAAGACACAATTTCTAAAAATATGTAGATTGCTTTTGAAATTTGAAAAAAAAAATTGGAGGATGGGGACGGTGGAAAGAACCTCCAATAAATTTGGGGGTTCAAACAAAAATCAAGAAGGGGTTCGAAAAGGGGAAGAAATAAGTTTCTGCTACACAGATCTGAAAAGGGACAGATCTGGAAGACAGAAAGACATGAAAATGGAAAAATATAAAAAAGGGTAAATGATAGGATAATTTTACTGGAGGTTGGAGATCAAGTGGGGAACCAACCCTGAAAATCTCAACTCTAGATGATGTCAGAGTTGGGAGTTAAAAGCCTCGTAGTGAACCTCTGTCCAGAAGAATAGAACCTTGGATAGCACTTCGGGAGCGGCTTCGCGGCGGCTCGATGGCGGCATGAACGACGGCGGCGGCACCAGAGATGAATCTAGAGATAGAGGGGCTAAGATAAAAGGGGTCTACACCCTGAAATGCAGAGGGAGGAAGGAGGAACCAGAGGGAGAGAGGTAGGGGGCGCACCAAGCTCTTGGCATACACAAAATTTTCTTCTTCATTAATTATCAAAAAATGGAAATACATGCCTTATATAATAAATAGAAAAATGACTCAAAATGCCCTCAGATCTAGAATTGGGAGGGGTATACAAGGTATAGAACTAATTAGTTCTAATAATTTTTTAACAAAAATAAAGAAATACCCATAAAAGGGGGGGGGGGCGCCCCCTTGACCATGGACAAGGTAGGTGACATACCTTTGACATTTCAACCCATTTGCCCCCCCATGTGTCTAATTGACTAGTCAATCCATCTAGAAGGCCACCTAGGACTTTGACCAGCCCCACATGGCTTAGGTGGACCAATGGGGAAGGGCTGGGGGGCCCCTATCTGGACCTACTACCAATTTGCATAAAAACCCAAACATCCTAAGGGAATAACAACTTGGCTCATAAAGCCATACAATTGCGTATCTACTTTCCCCAGGATATAAAAATAAATAAAAGGACACAAATACAAAAATAAAATGTACATGTTCGGAGTTGATTCTCATCATCGGCTTACAGCCCCTCCCTGCATGGAGGTAGTGTTTGACTGTATCACATTAACCCCAACCCCTTGTCCCACCCTCCTGCGCGAGGAGTAGTGGTGTACTCTATAAATTTTCAGGTCAAGTGGCATCGACGCGGCGTGTGGGTGCGTACCCATGCCTCCCCACTCACCCTCGTCTTCGGCCGGGATCGGTGTCTTCACGCCGATCAAGTGAGCTTCAGAACACTTCTCATTGCTGGCCCCTTAATTGCTTAGTTTAGTATTGTTTTTGGTTGCTCCGTTGGCGGTAAGAGAGTGCCCGAACCCGAATTTGCTTATAATTGAGCGACCACCGCGGAGTGAGTTGAGAGTGAGACCCTACAACCCATGCCCTTGGCGTGCTGGCCGCCCACGGAATTGGGCATCCCATGCCCTTAGGGGTCCATCCCAAGCTAGCCAAATCCCCGGAAAGGTGAGGTCCCACTTCGGACCCTCTCGACCATCCCAGTTTGCCTACGGGCCCTAGTGTGCGTCAAGTGGGTGAGTCCGCTCAAGTGACGTTGCCGGTCTGTTGCATTGCTTGCTTGCTAGATCCAAGGGGTTTTCGGTCTTGTCACTATCACCCCCAAGGTGGTGTCACATCACCAAGCATACCACAATAGAAGCAATACACATTCCTTTTATGGGGAGCATGGTGTATAGTATGGCCTTTCCTAGCATGCATGTCAAAACTAGCAAATTCATTTTTCTATTTTTTTTTGGGAGCCTTCCTTTTCTGTTTACCAATCTATTTTTGGTTATTCTGAGTAGCATGTAGTTTTGGGGGACCACAACAGGTGCTGGCTTCATTTGAGCTAATGACGAAAGAGGTGTACACCTTGCTTCTGAAGGATTTTTTGTTTACGCGTTTATAGCTCAAACCCTCTCTTTGAAAATTGACCTTAGTCCCAAGAATGTTGTCCAAATTTTCTTTACCTGCACAAACTTTGACAGGGAGTCATTTAAGTCTTTGACATCATGTTCCAACGAGAAGATGTGCAGTTCAGAACTAGCCAAGTCCTCCTCACATGCAGCCAATTGCTCATTGAGCATGGCGTTCATAGTTTTAAGATTTTCTATTTCTTATTCTAAGGCGTGCATCTTATTGGAACCATCATTAGCAACTTCCTTGCCTTTTTCAATGGAAGCCAGCTTCTCACACAGCACCTTGTTTTGTTCTTTCAAATTTTCATTTTCTTTTACAAGTTTTTCATCATGGGGCATGGAGTTCAGTTTGTCATTCAATTCTTCTTCAACTTGTTCAACGTCTAAAACCTTCGATAGCATGTGTCTGATTTCTTCTTTCAATGAATCTATTAGTTTTTCTTGCCACTCAAGATCAGAATGGAGACCTTCATTTATCTTTTTCAAAAATGAACAAGTTTTGCATGCAAAATTAATAGAACATGAATTTTTAGTTTCTCTTATAAGTTTTCTGTTTTGGGTTTCAGAATTTTCAAGCTTTTTCTGATGTTCTGCATTTTCATTTATAACAGAGGCAGTCAATTCCTTGTGAGAGTTAACATCAAGGGAAAGGGATTCATTTAATTCCTCAAGATTGTTGAGTTTCTCTCTAGCTCTTTCAATTTGATTCCTGAGATTTTCATTTTCAGAGTTCAAAGCCTTCAAGCTTTCATCATCAGAATCAGTGTGAGCTGAAGCATTCAATTTCTTTTTCAAGGATTTCTTTTGTTTTCCCAATTTTTCATATCTCTCAATCAGGTGAGCATAAGCATCTTGCCAATCATCTATAGAGAAGTTTTCAAACAAAAAGTTTGTCTCCTCATCAACACTTTCTTCGTGGCTTTGCAAGGTATCACCCATGAGACACTTGTGTTGTTCTTCCTTTTTCTAGATAGCAACTAGTTTGTCCCAGATTTCCTTCGCAGACCTGGAGGAAGACACAAATGGAAAGATGTTGTGATTAATAACATCTTGCAAGATATTTAGAGCTCTAAGATTTTCATTGTACTTCATCCTGTGACTGTCTGTCCATTTGGACATATTGTTGGGCAGTTTGTGTGGACCTTTGGAAATGATGTTCCATAGGTTTGGATTTACTGTATTTACGAAAGTGCACATACTGCCTATCGAGGTAGAAAAATCTGAACTGTCAAACATCGGAGGATGTACCAAGGAAATCAAATAAGAGTTACAACCCATCATCATAGAAGCACCCGTGCAGCGGGAATCTCTCTCCAGATGGTTAAATATGATCTATCAGAGACCTGCTCTGATACCAATTGTTAGGTTCCAAGGGGTGCAACCGGATCTAGAAGGGGGGGATTGAAGAGATCCTACCAAAAACTTTGGCTTAATTAAAAACTTAGCTACATAAAACACAACCCACTGCTATAATACAAATAGAACACTTGGCACAAGGCACAGCGGATCTAAAGCAATACCTCAAATGAGTAAAACGGAACACAGTGCACAAGCTGTAGAGATCGACACGCCCAAGTGGTGCGGTCGATGCACCTTCAGAGGATCACAACTAAGTGAGTAGCTGAGGTCAACACTACCATACAGTGAGGCCGATGCATCTTCAGAGCAGGTTCAGAGATAAGGGAGATCTTCCTACACTAGACTACATGGGTCTCACCAAACTCCAGCAGGATGAATGAACAGGCTAGTTGTATGAGTGAAGACGGTGGTAGAGTGAGTGTTGGAGAAACAACTACAAATACATAAGTCAGTGCAGATAAAACATTCCAAGTACAAATCCTTTATGTTGCCCATCCTATCAATGGGGGAAAGAAGAAATGGATCAATCACATAAGGCACACCCCATTGCATTAGGAATTTTTAAGGTGGTTCAGTTGCAAACCCGCAACCTACGTCCACCCCTCACCAAATCCAGTGAGACTTTCTCCACACAAGGATGAAGTCCTCAACCCACACACGAGGATGAAATCCTCAACACACACACACACACACACACACACACACACACACACACACACACACACACACACACACACACACACACACACACACACACACACACACACACACACACACACACACACAAGCATGAGATCCACAACACACCACACACACACGGACACACAAGCATGAGATCCACAACACACACACCCACCCACCCACACACACACACACACACACACACACACACACACACACACACACACACACACACAGAAAACAACAAGCTGCAAGTGCAGCACCCACACTTCCAGTCTCTCACAAGAGCACCGGACACCCACGGTTTAAAGATTGCAAATACAAAAAGATCAACACAATGAGAAGGCAACAGTGGCTTCAGATCGAAGTCTTGAAGCTCTATCAAATTCGGGCCGACTACAACGAGGGGCTACACTCCTTTCAACTTCTTCTTCTTTTCACACCACTGGTTTTGGCTCGAACCAGGGCTGGGCTACTCTCCACACTCCTTTCTCTTCTTTCTTACAGGTTTCTATTGAAGGATCAAGGTAGACTGTTGACACCCATTTTTAGCCAGCAAGTTGCGTCATTTTTCTTATTCATCATTTTTGATGTCTCGAATTAACCGTAGTTTTAGAGCCTTCCTTGGATGGATTTTGAGCCCATTTCATTGTTCCCTAGCCTTTGAACCTCGGAGATCATTATTTCTTAAAACCCTGGGGATAATTTTATCAGCTTCTGGCTTTCCAAGTCGACTTACGGCCCATTTAGGTCGACTTCCCTCAAGCATTCGGCCCCTTTCGCTACGTAGTCTTGAAAAATAGTCATTTTCACCCCCTTTCGTTCCTCTCTTCATTATGTATCCTTCACCAAAGTTGTTCGCTTTAGCCAATTCTCCACCGTTTTCAAGTCCCAGCATTTTTCTCTGTTCTCACCCCATTCTCTCTCTCCTATGATCATCTTTTCATCTTGCTCTCTTCATAAAAGTTGTTCATTTTTCAGTTATCTATAATTTCTTCTTCTAACACTTTCGCTAATTCTACACCGTTTTCGATATATTCTCCGATTTTCACACTCTACTACCTTTACCCAAAATGAGGTCACCCAGAGGACCATTTTCAGAATGTCACCCACTGGACCGTTTTTAACCATAAGAAGGTCACCCAGAGGACCATTTTCAGAAGGAGGTCATTTGCTAGACCGCCCAGCTCTGAGAAGTGGTCATTTGCTAGACCGTTTTTAGCCTATTTTGGACAGAACTGCCGTGCTCGCCAACGACACTATTCTTCATGATATATGCGGTCCAGTCATGATCGTTTCTTACCAAAAATGGCCGCTCGATAGACCGTCTCTATGATAGAGAGTCCAGATGATCTTGAGCTCTGTCTTCTTTGCCGCTGGACTCTAAGGGTGATTTTTGTGCAACGGGGCCTCCTTATTAGGGCTATATCTTCTAGAATCCTCTACCAAATTGAGCCCTGTTTATTTCTGTGACCTCCTCTTTGTATTATATTGAGTTTGGTATATAGAGCATGATTTTTCATGGGCTATAACTCCTAGAATCTTGGCCGCAATATCGGGTTTTATGCATTTTGCAACCAAAACTCCCCCAGATTAGGCTCTAGGCCCTTCTTGCGGTGGGAATAACTTCCAGATCCTTCTACCAAATAGAGTCTCATTTTCTCCTACATCTTATCTTGACTATTATCTCAAGATTTAATCAGAGATCTCAAGATTTGGTGGACTCTATCTTATGGAATCATGGCAGAAAGTTAGGGTTTTCAGTATTTCTCTATATAAACCTGCCCAGTTCGCCTGCACGACCGGGGGCTCTTCTTCGACCTAGGGCAAAGCCATGCCGGATTGTTGACTCAACCCTTCGACCCTAGGTTATTGAGGGAAGTATAGGCTTCGTTTTGGTCCCTTATTTGCTAGATTTCATCATCATTTTCCCTCTTAACTTCGCCCCTACTTCTTGCATATCATCACAGGTTCTGGGTTTTCTGCACACCTTCTTGAACCTGTGCGACGGGGCGCCCTTCGTCGTCTCGGGGCGGAGCAATGCTGCGTCCTCTTCGTTCTCCATCGGCCTCAACCTGAAGAGGGGAGTATCTCCTTTCATTCCAATCTCTCTGGGCTCTTTTTCCTCGCTCCTAAGCTTCGTTCTTCATCCTTACTTTTTCAAAATCATCATAGTTTTTACACTTAGCTTTTGCACAGTTCTCTACATATTTTTACATTTTTCTCCATTTTGCACAATGCTTTTCTCCTTATTCTCTCAACCAAAATTCATAATTTCAAATCCCATGCATGCACAACACTCCCACCTTTCTTTTGCACACGTTTATAGGGGTTAAAAACCCTCCCCCGGTGCATTCTCCCCTTTCTTTCATGCTACTTTATCATTCCGGGGCAGGTTCTACACCTTCATTTTCTAATGGGTTTTCCTTTGTTGGGTTATCTTTGTTTTGCAAGAGATTGTTGATTAAACGTGAGGCCTTCTTCCTCTAGCCGGCTGGAAGGAGAAGAGGTGCACCCACATCGGTTCCCCGCATCCCCTTTGAGGCACGATCACACGTGTAGTGGCTTCCCTTCGGGCCGCATCTTCTTCCTCATTTTCCAAGGTATACGGCACCGTCTTCATCCGTTCTTCATCCTTTTGGTGCTGTAGAACTTTGGTGGCGATCACGGTTCATTTCTTTTCTTCATCGCCCTTTGCTTTCCATTGTTTACACTTTATGTTTATATGCAAGTTTATATTTGCATAGTTAGTAGTTTGGGGCGGGGAAGATAGATTGAAACACATTTATATCTACATCCTTTTTTTGGCGATCACGGTTGGACACCTAGTGCCCATCACGTTGTATTTTTAGTCTCTTGCATGTTGGGTGGGTGTTTATGCATGTTTGGGTAGTCTCCTTCGCATTTTTCTATTGTTCTGTCTTTTCCCGGGTCTGTTAACGGTACACGGTCTATCACTGGGCCGCCTAGCACCTTTAACGGCCATTACTAGACCGCCCCAACCCTCTGGCGTTAGAAACGGTCCTCCCCGGACCGCCCAGGACCTAGGCGGTCATCCAGTAGACCGCATAGAGGTTAAAAATGGTCATCCATGTGACCTTTTTTTGGTTCTGGCCGGGCAGGCGCACTGCTCATAGGGGCCTTATTCATTCGGGCATAACTTTGTCTCCTGACGTCGGATTGGGCTGATTTTTATTCCATTGGGTAGTCCTTTGTATTATCTTTCCATCCATAGTTCATTTGCATCATTTGGGTCACATCTTCCTAGTTAAATATTGTCATCATTTTAGCATTTTGTGCATAAAATCTGCATGCGGTCTGCACATAAGTTCACGGGGGACATCTTTCTTGGATGATTTAATTGGCCTCCCGAGGTCGGATTGCCTTGTTCTTGGGTAAATTGTGTAGACCTTTGTATTATATTCCCATCCATAGTTTATTTACATCATTTGGGTTACATTTGCCTAGTTAAATATTGTCATCATTTTAGCATTTTGTGCATAAAATCTGCATGCAGGTTCAGGGGCAAACACAAAGGTACATTGTTCCTTTGTGGGTTTTCCTATCTTTTAGTGCCTAATTGTCCCTAGTTCTGGTCTTGCATTATTGTTATTCATATTGCTTTGCATTTTTCATGCATTTTGTGATATTTGCATAATTTTATAATTGTCTTGATTTGCTAGACATAGGCTAGAAATTGCATGCACTCCGATGCACATAGGATCATACATATTTGCATATTGTAGTTGCATTCCTCCTCGATAAGTGATCCTCTCGCTCCCATATTGCTTGGGCTCGACTAGGTGATCTTATCCGGGACCTCCGTAAGTCCCCGCGAGCCGTGGATTCCCACACGGACGCCGAGCCGGTTGTACCTTTCCACCCCATAGTTTCACATTTTGCATACGTTGTGAGAGAGTTAACCATAGATTAACCCAAAGTCCGGACCTTCTTCCTATAGGGCATCCATGTCTTGAGGGAATTATGCTTAATTTAAGTCATTAAAAGGCCCACCAAAACTTTGGAAAAGTAAAAATTAACGATCATATCAACTTGTTTGAACCCTCTCACACCTATATTGTTTGTTTGGGCTTGTCCAAGCCCATTTGTGTTATTTTGTGTTGCATCCCCCATCATCCATATAAATTTTGTTGTTAGGCCCCTTTAGGCTAATCCATTCCGTTTGTCCATTTGTCTAGTCATAATGTCCTAGATTTTTTTCCCTTTGCATTATTGAGTCAGCCCTCTCTCTTATTCTCGAGCCCTTTTACTTCCCTCATTGTATTTCCCTGATTTTGCTATATAAAGTCACCATTTTCTCTCATAGAGCGCCATTTTTCTCCTGTATATTACTCTTCTTATTCCCCGTCTTCCTATTCCCGCGTGGATTCCTCTTCCCTTCCGACCCGCAGGCAAATCTCATGGCCCACCTATCATCTCTTGCTTGTCAAACGGCCCCGGTCCAGACACAAAAATTCATTGCTAATCATCTTAATGGGCCTTATTCTCATAACGGGCCTCCCTCTTCTACTCTTATTGGGCCCCCTTCCTTTAACAGGCCCTCTTATTCTCTTAATGGGCCCCATGTTGCTGTTGGCCCAATCAGTCCTTATTCCCACATTCATGATCCTTCTAGGCCCACATATCCTACCATTCCCGGAATAGGCTTTCATTCTTCTCAGTCCGGATCTCCTTATCCAGCCCAATATCATAATCCTGATTAAAATCCACACTCTCTTGCACCGGCTGGCTTGCATCCTTCTCGATCCCTCCCCATCGAGGAGATGATGGCTCAAACCCAACGCCAGCTTGATGAGCTACAACACCGAATTGATCCCAAATCTTCTTTGAGTGTCCCATTTGCATTCCAAGGTCTTCAGCTTTCACCGCGTTCACAAATTCCCACATATCGCCGCTATGGTGGAGTCGGTGACCCTTATGTGCTCTTGAAGGAGTTTCTTTGTGAGTCGGCCCAATTCCGACATGATCAACGCTTGATGGCTTATTTATTTGGTCTGTCACTAGAAGGCCCAACTCGGGATTGGTTCTTTGCATTGCCGCAAGATCAAGCGGTGAATTTTCAAGCCGTCCAAGAGAAGTTTATTCAGCAGTATCAAGACCAGGTTGGGCCCAAGTATTCTATAGTTGATCTGGCCCATGAGGAGATGAATCCCGACGAGGAATTCTCTACCTTCGCTGACCGCTGGCGTTGCCTGGCTGTGCAAGTCCTGGGGCATATTTCAGAGGGAGAACAGATCAAAATGCTCATTTCTAATGCAACGCTCGAGTATCGATTTGTCTTAGCCCTCAACGATATCACGTCATGTCAACAGCTATTTAGACAAGCCCACTTCATCCGCCAACAACTTCTAGTTTCCCTTGACCCCGAGTCCCCTCCACCTTCTACGCCCACATACGCCTCCTATCCATCGCCTTCCATGAGTCAGCCACCCACCACATATCCTTCCATGAGTCAGCCATCCACCACATATCCTTCCATGAGTCAGTCCTCCACCACATATCCTTCCATGAGTCGGCCTTCCACTCCCACATATTCATATACCTCTACGTGTCAACCCTCCAAGAGTCAACTTGCCGCCATCCACAGTCAGCCCTTCGCCGTTTCATATCCACAAGCGTCCCCACCTCCGGTCGAGGAAACACTACACCCCGAGTAGGTGGATGCAATCTACATACCTCCTCGCTCTACTCCACATACGCCTCCATCGAGTCTCTTCATCAGTTGTCACGCGCCTTTGCCTTCGTAACCCCAACAACCATCTCCATTATCCTCTCATACCCCTCGGTATCCGCTTTGCCTGAAGCGGGCTCCTCGTTCTCCGTTTTCGGAATCATTTACCGATATTTTCAGAGCTTTAATGGCTACTCACACGTTGCAACTCCCTCCGATTATGCCTTGTCGACCCGCGATCGGAGATTTGCTCCAATTTTGTGAATTTCACCGCCAGCAGGGGCATTTGG
This sequence comes from Amorphophallus konjac, assembly GCA_022559845.1. NCBI lineage: Eukaryota > Viridiplantae > Streptophyta > Magnoliopsida > Alismatales > Araceae > Amorphophallus > Amorphophallus konjac. The sequence goes on along the minus strand of CM040121.1, from coordinate 236,008,680 downwards.
TTGAGGATTGCCCCGAGTTTCAGGAGCTGGTTTATGAGTTGGAAGGTAAGAAGATGATCGATTGGGCTGCCATGGATGAAGCTATTTTACATCTCTGTAATAAGCAGTAGTAGCAGCAGTTGCCGCCCAAGTAGTCGTCTCCACTACAAGACCAGGGGCACCCCTGTGATTCTTTATCTAGCATTGCACCCGCTCCGTCGCCTACTCCATCACCTGTTCCCTCACCTATGCCTTTGCCTACCTCGTTGCCTACCTCATCACCTTCACCATATCCTACCCCGTCTCCATCATCTCCATAAACCCAAGCCCTTGCTCACGCTAGTACCTCCGCTTTTTCCACCACTACTTCCATTCCCAATGCCGCCCAACGCGTTGTGTCAATACGCCGATGGTGGGCACCGCGACCTTCCTCTTTACCCTCTCCATCTCCACCTTCTCCAATGCCTAACCCTTCCTCATTTCCCTCTTCACCGCCTTCATCTCCACCACCAGTGCCTTCATATCCATCTCCGATGTTACTCTCTTCGCCCGAGCCTGAGCAAGCTCCACCCTCGCCGCCTTTGCCGCCTTCGCCCAAGCCTAGCGTTGTCGCACCGCCTTTTCCCTCACCTTTGCCATCACTAAAAACCCTCATTGAAGCCTCCACGCCTTCTAAACCTTTACCTCCCGAAGTCTTCATACCTTCCAAACCTATTTCCACTTTCACCCCAGGGAGCAGGTGTGCATTACCTTTGGTGCCCTTTGGGTCTGGTCCCTAGGGAGACGATGAGCTGAGTCAGGACGATTCATTACCGATTGCTCATTTCAACATTCAAGATTTCATCTGCCACATGTCGATCCGCGTCCCGATCCCTGGCTATTTTGGGGATAATGAGCCTACATTTTCAGAAATGGTTGCAAAAAAGAGTTCCCTTGCACTAGTGCCAGTCTCTTCACAAGCGAGACCGGTGGCAATCTCATTGCTCGTCGGGGGATTCACTATTGATGCCGTTATTACTCCTCGCTCGATTGTTGTTCAGTTCACTGGCAAAGAAGGGTTCTTTACTCAGATTATGCTAACCCATACGGTCGCCAGGAGCCTATTGGATTCCGTATTCAAGGGGCAATTGGCCGTATCTTCTACACTTTCCAAGGACATTCTGCACTTGTTATGCAATCGCCCTCGGTTTATTGGTAAATCGGCCACGTCAGCGCTGCGCATTACTCTCCCTCAATTTTGTCCTGCTCTTCTGGTAAGGGAGTTATGCTTCATGCCCGATTGCCGAATGGAGATGCCAAATCTCATGTTGCCAGTGCCAAGTGACAAGACTCTGTGGTTTTCTGATGTTCATCATAAGGAGTTAGTTATTCAAGGATGTCTGCCTATGGTTAGCACCGGGTGTCTAGGGGCAGCCGTCCCGATAAAACTACATATTCACAACCGGGCTAGGCCGTCTGCCAAGTGGGCCCTTTATATGAAAAGATGTTTCAAGACAAGAAGGACGAAGGTCCAAATCCGTGCCAGGCGGGTCCGTTACGAGATAGTTTCTGCCGGGAAGAGGCGGCATCCTAAGTTTAAGGGCCGCGTAGTGCGCACTCAGGGTTCCACTTCTTCCTCTTCCTCTTCCTTTCAATCCTCATTTCTCTTGATTAGCTCCCACCCTTGGGTGGTTTACTTGCCCTCTTGTAATCTTATTTTTGTCATCTTCTCTTCTCCTCCCGGGTCCATGAGTCCCCATTTCCCTTTTTCTCACTCCGAGCCACCAGATTCTCCACGTTCTCATTATTCTAGGCTTTAGCCCATGTCATCTCATCTTCTTGATCCTGGGACTTCTTCTGATTCTCTTCCCTGGATATCTCTGGGGTCTACTTCTCGTTCCCTTTCCCCGACCCTGTCGGGTGTTCCTCGCGCTCTTTCCCCGACCTTGTCGTGTATTTATCATTTCCCTTCCCCTGCCTTGTCGAGTGTTTATGCATCTTCTTCCCCGCCTCTGGTGGGTGATCACTATTCCTTTTCTCCGATCACGTCGGATGATTGTTCTCCTTCTTCCTTATCTTCGCAGCAATCTTTTCATCGTCTTTCTATTCTTTCCTCCTCACCCTTTCGGGGTCTTTACCCTTTTTCATGCTGTTTTTGAGGCTTTAGTCCGCCTTGATTTCAGCTAATCCCTGGTTATTATGTATCTTGTTCCTTCTTATCAGGGCCTCAGTGCCTTAACGAGGGAGTTCTAGCCCTCATCTCTCTTTCTTTTTTATCTTTTCTTCGTCCAGTATGATGTCTGCCACCCCTCTGTGTCGAGGGATCCAATCTTTTGCTCTCCTTCCATCATTTATCTTGGCAAGCAAGGAAGACAAAGCTCGCGCTCCTCAAAGCTCGATGATCGAAATCGCTTCAGGATGCTGGTTTCCACGCCATGGATTTGCAAAGGTATCTTTTATTTTGTGCAAGAACATGTTATCATTGCTATTACTCTGTTATTTCTATACGCGCTTATAGTGCTGGTTCCTCGATGTGAATGAGTGGCATTAGGCTTTAGTTAGTTCGCTTAGTCAAATGAGTCGCTTCTGCAGTAGCTTAGGCTGGTGATAGCTTAGTGTTGGGAGTCTAGTTTCTTTCCCCATCATTGAGGGTGACCCTTTTTGCATGGGTTTTTTTTCACACACATCACGGCGAGCCATAGCCGATCCCTCTGAGGCAACACCGTTGCTACTTTGGCCATACCCATGGGTATGCACGAAAGTCTTTTCTCTTCTTTGCTCGGCCAAGTGTAGGGGCAAGAGATCGACGGATGAAATAACCAACCTAGGCATTCCCCAATACGAGAGAAGTTTCAAATAGGGGCAGTCTTAGAAAAAGAAATGAATGAAAAACACCATGAAAAATGCCCCTGATCCTAGTAACCGGGCCTGCTTCTCCTAAGGCAAGAGATGAGGTTCGCGTAAAACGGTGAAGGGTAGTGCAGCATCATGTGTGTATCAAAATCAAAAGTGAGCTTTATTTCAATTTTTGGCCAATAAGGGCTATGCCAACATTTTATATGAAAATTAATGTAAAATTTTGATTAAAGACTCAAAGCCCCGGCGCAACAGACCTACTCTTTGAGGGGTGGTGCCTTGGGAAGAAAGTCGAATCCTGATATCTCCCATCCTGTATGAAGCTTGTCCCCTATTTTCTTTTGTTCCTCCCTCTTAGGCTAGGTTGTATCCTGGGTATGGCCTTAGTAGGGGCACCATTCTTTAGGGACGGTTGGTTATGATGAGCCACTCTCAAATGCACGCCTTCCTCAAGGGGAGTCCTTAATGAGAGGAGGCGGAACGATGACTCCCTGACCAGTGATTTTAGCCCGTCTTTGGGTGCTGTAGATTATTTTGTCAAAATTAAAAAAATCAAATATTGTTCAAAACAAAAAAATCAAATATTGCCAAAAATCAAATGTTGTTCAAAATCCAAAAATAGAAAAATTAAAATCCAAAACAAAAATCAAAAATAAAAAATAAAAAAAAATTGTCAAAAATCCAAAAAATATTTGTCTTCTGTTGCTTTTTATTTTTATTTTAATGACAGGTATGATTTATTTGCTAAGTGTGTAAGTCGCAGGTGTTCAAGCTTCTTGGCTCTATCTTTTGCTCTGCCCCCTAATTCATACTTTTCTAATATGTCCTCTCTTTCTTCAAACTTGTCCCTCGATCTGTTCCGAAGCTCATGTCCCTCTCATGCTTTGCTCAGCCTGTGCTCAGCTTTCGCTTCATATCTCCATGAGAGAGTTTTGCCTCATGGTCATGAACCCGGCGGTTATGCTTCGTCAGATCTTGGGAACATATCTGCCATATCTCATATTATCTCATCATGGTCATCTCATGCATGTTCTAGTTCCACATGTTATCTTGTTCAGCCAGGTGTTACACGTGTCCTTGTCCCACGTATGGTTGTTTCACATGTGTTATGTCATCTCCCTTATGGTTGTCTTAAGATGTCCTTGTCCTATGTATCTCTGTCCCATTACATGTGGTTTTGTTCCGCATGGTATGTTGACCCTCTATGTTCTGGTCCCAACCGTGTGTGTTGTCCCGCCGCGTGTTGTCATGCCCTACCATTTTCTCCGTTCTCATTCTTGTTGTTTGTTCATGTGGTGTTTTGCATATGTTGGTATGTTAGTTCATCCTTCGTTATGCCTTTATGCTATGTTGTGTTATTCTTCGTTCATTTTGTGGTTATGTTATTGCTATGTTTTGCTTATCTCTTTGTGTGTTTGTGTCATATAAGTCAAAAAATCTAAAAATCAAAAATTAAAAAAAATTGCCGCTTCACTGGGCAGGTAAGTCAGGTATGACTCTCTATCCCTGTTCATTGTTACATTATTATATGTTATCTACATTATTATAACCTCTCAAGGACCGGCTGGTTGTCCGTGTGTTCTAGGATCTGATGTTCCCATTTAAAAAAAATGATGATGGTCTCGAAGCATACGGTTAATCGTTGGATAGGCCGCTCGGTTGAGTCGGGTGGCGGACGATGGACTCTGTCTCGCACGCCGTGGTTGCGGATGACTCTTGAACTTGTCTTGGTTCAGTCTAGCAATATTATCCTTGAGTACTTTCTATTTTATCTTTCTTTGCATTCGTTTTGATGATTTCTTTATTTTAGCCCAGCATGCATCATGTCATTTTTGAGCATTCATGTCTCGTGATCCTTTCACGATTTCTCCTCAACAATGGTTAATTGCACTTCAGCTCTCTTGGACAAGAGATTCTCATTCCACTCTGAATTTGAATGTTCTCTCTGATCTGCCCGCTTGGTCTGGTTGGCTAGCGTGATTCCTGTCTGGATTTTATCTTTCCTTTTCCAGCTTTTCAGCTATGTTTCCTTCTGATCCCCTCATTGTCTGTGGATTGTGTCCCCAATGAGGTTGGTCATGTTTCCTTCCTTACTTTAGTTCTCCAGACATGTCTCATCCTCATCATCCATTCTGGGTGGTTAGTTCGGTGTTTTCGAGAGAATTCTGGTTGCTTGTGGGTTGTGACGGGTGTCTTTTTCCTTGATGTCCGCTTATCAGTTCTCTCCGCTTCATCTCCATTTCACGTCGATGTCGCTTTCGCTCCATCTCCTTTCCATTTCACCTCCGCGCCGCTTTCGCTCGCTCCCTTGCAAAGCGAACATCAAGGAGGGGCATCTATTGACACCCATTTTTAGCCCGCAAGTTGTGTCATTTCTCTTATTCATAATTTTTGATGTCCCGAATTAACCGTTATTTTGGAGCCTTCCTTGGATGGATTTTGAGCCCATTTCATTGTTCCCTAGCCTTTGAACCTCGAAGATCATTATTTCTTAGAGCCATGGGGATAATTTTATCAGCTTCTGACTTTCCAAGTCGACTTACGGCCCATTTAGGTCGACTTCCCTCAAGCATTAGACCCCTTTCGCTGCGTAGTCTTGAAAAATGGTCCCTTTTCACCCCCTTCCGTTCCTCTATTCATTAAGTATCTTTCACCAAAGTTGTTCACTTTTTAAAGCTATACAATTTCTTCTTCTACGCCATTAGCCAGTTCTCCACCGTTTTCAAGTCCCATCATTTTTATCTATTCTCACTCCATTTTCTATCTCCTATGATCATCTTGTCATCTTTCTCTCTTCATAAAAGTTGTTCATTTTTCAGTTATCTACAATTTCTTCTTCTACCACTTTCGCTAATTCTACACCGTTTTCGATATATTCTCTGATTTTCACACTCTACTACCTTTACCCAGAAGGAGGTCACCTAGAGGACCGTTTTCAGAAGGAGGTCACCCACTGGACCGTTTTTAATCATAAGAAAGTCACCCATAGGACCGTTTTCAGAAGGAGGTCATTTGCTAGACTTCCCAGCTCTGAGAAGTGGTCATTTGCTAGACCGTTTTTAGCCTATTTTAGACCGAATTGCCGTGCTCGCCAACGACGTTATTCTTCATGATATATGCGGTCCAGTCATGACCGTTTCTTACTGAAAATCACCGCTCGATAGACCGTCTCTATGATAGAGAGTCCAGATGATCCTGAACTCCATCTTCTTCACCGCTGGACTCTAAGGGTGATTTCTGTGCAACGGGGCCTCCTTATTAGGGCTATATCTTCTAGAATCCTCCACCAAATTGAGCCCCGTTTGTTTCTGTGACTTCCCCTTTGTATTATCTTGAGTTTGGTATATAGAGCACGATTTTTCATGGGCTATAACTCTTGGAATCTTTGCCGCAATATCAGATTTTATGCATTTTGTGCAGCCAAAACTCCTCCAGATTAGGCTCTCGGCCCTTCTTGCGGCGAGAATATCTTCCAGATCCTTCTAACAAATAGAGTCTCATTTTCTCCTACGTCTTATCTTGACTATTATCTCGAGATTGATCTAGAGATCTCGAGATTTGGTGGACTCTATCTTTTGGAATCGTGGCAGAAAGTTAGGGTTTTCAGCATTTCTCTATATAAACCTGCCCAGTTCGCCTATGCGACCGGGGGCTCTTCTTCGACCTGGGGCGAAGCCATGCCGGATTATTGACTCAACCCTTCGACCCCAGGTTATTGAGGGAAGTATAGGCTTCGTTTTGGTCCCTTATTTACTAGATTTCATCATCGTTTTCCCACCTAACTTTGCCCCTACTTCTTGCAAATCATCATAGGTTCTGGGTTTTCTACACACCTTCTTGAACCTGTGCGGCGGGGTGCCCTTCGTCGGCTCGGGGCGGAGCCATGCTGCCTCCTCTTCGTTCTCCATCGGCCTTAACCTGAAGAGGGGAGTATCTCCTTTCATTCCAATCTCTCTAGGCTCTCTTTCCTCACTCCTAAGCTTCGTTCTTCGCCCTTACTTTTTCAAAATCATCATAGTTTTTACACTTAGCTTTTGCACAATTCTTTGCATGTTTTTACATTTTTCTCTATTTTGCACAACGCTTTTCTCCTTATTCTCTCCACCAAATTTTGTGATTTCAAATCCCATGCATGCACAACACTCCCACCTTTCTTTTGCACCCGTTTATAGGGGTTAAAAACCCTCCCCCAGTGCGTTCTCCCCTTTCTTTCATGCTACTTTATCATTCCGGGGCAGGTTCTACACCTTCATTTTCTAATGGGTTTTCCTTTGTTTGGTTATCTCTGTTTTGCAGGAGATTGTTGATTAAACGTGAGGCCATCTTCCTCTAGTCGGCTGGAAGGAGAAGAGGTGCACCCACATCGGTTCCCCGCATCCCCTTTGAGGCACGATCACACATGTAGTGGCTTCCCTTTGGGGCGCATCTTCTTCCTAATTTTCCAAGGTATACGGCACCGTCTTCATCCGTTCTTCATCCTTTTGGTGCTGTAGAACTTTGGTGGCGATCACGGTTCATTTCATTTCTTCATCGCCCTTTCCTTTCCATTGTTTACACTTTATGTTTATATGCAAGTTTATATTTGCATAGTTAGTAGTTTGGGGCACGGAAGATAGATTGAAACACATTTATATCTACATAGACGTGGGCTTTTCTTTTCAAGGCAGCAGTTGTAGCAGCTGCAGCTTCTCTACTGGGAGCTTCAAATATATATAGATGATCCTGGTGGAGAGATTTTCCCTCTAAAAGAGCTGCAATCGAAATTGGCTGGAGTTCAAATTAAAGTAGCTTCTTTTGACCCTTGACCTTTTAGCAATTGTTGACTTGATCCATTGGATATAAGGAAGCAGCCGAAAAGTCAAATTTCCCTCCAACATTTTTCCTTGGCCTTGTAGAAAATATTCTGAGGATATTTGTCTGGAGCTGCAGTGCTTTTCAGACCAGTCCTAGGATAGGACGGTGGCAGGCAGAAGGTATAGTATGTTTGAAAAACTTTTGGCAGAGGGAATGGCTTGGTCCAGTGTCCACTAGAGGGCAGACCTCCTGGGGCAGTCCTTTCTTAGGACAGAAGAGACAATCTTCTGGTAGAGAAGGCCTTTGCAGATTTGTTCCTTGACCTCGTCTTCTGTAAAAGGATGTTCTGAGATGTCATAATGAGGTGGCAGAAGTTCTGATCGGGGTACCTTCTTCCAGACCTCAAAAGGTGTGTTTCTGGAGGTTTATGCTTGACATTAATGCTTTCTAGATGAGCTTCAAAAATTGTGCAGGTCTGGAAGATAAAGGCTCAAAGTCTTCTGGTGCGTCAATGCATCAGGCTATCACGTTGATGCAGCTTCACAGTTTCTTTAAGTTGCTGGCGAGCTGGATTTCCATGGTCAATGCAACTTCATAGGTGCATTGAGGCATCCTCTGTGATGCTAGCCTTACTGCTAGAGCTGATCAGGTCGATGCAGCATTGCTGTGAGGTCAGAGCAGCTGTGAAGGTTTATCAGATAAGGCTTGGAAATCTTCTGGTGCGTTGATGAGGCACCACCTGTGCGTCGAAGCAGTAGTTGAACGTTGCCTATCAGATGACGTCTGTGAAGAGCCTGAGGTCGACCTCCTGTAAAAGTTAGGTCGAAGCATCGTGGCATGACAAAACATCCGTGAGAAGGAGTCGACACATGGAGTCGACACTTTTGACTTGAAGGCTTGAAGAGGTCGGAGCAACAACATGGTGAGGTTGATGTAGCATCATGACCTGAGGTCGAAGTAGTTAAGCCTGAGGTCGGAGCAGTGAAGCTGAGGTCGGAGCAGCAACTTGGTGAGGTCGGAGCAACAAGGAGCCGCTTAGGCTTTTCTTCTTTCTGTGAAGGCTTGAGGTCGGAGCAGTGAGGCTGTGAGGTCGATGCAGCCTTCTTGAAGTTGCACTTCTGAATTCTACTGTTAGTTTGATTTCTCTTTCCTTTGCCAACCTTTTTTGGTTTTTGTGCAAACCATCAATTTTATAATCTGCCTTATTTTTCTGTGCAGTCAGTTGCCTCGATTTCTATGCAATAGTAATGTCTTAGTTTCTATGAGCATATTCCATGCAGTTTGGTCTACCAATGTCCTTTCTTCAAATCTCAATTTCCCTTTCTTGAATTCTCTCAATCTTTGCTTGAATATCTCGTGAGTCTTGAGTCTTGAGTCTTTTGAGCCTTTTCATGATGAGCATAGCTTGGGAGCATCAAAAACATTATCATGCACAATAGAGCATAGTTGAATCAATTCAATAGTATGATAATGAATCATAGTTAGACATCATCAAAACATCATTTATCCAACAGGACGATCATGAAGGAAGTTCAAGCCGGATCAATCGGTGCTCACTAAGCTGGGCTAAAGATGAAGATTGAAATCAAAAAGCTAGGGTATTACTGGCCAACTATGTTCGATGACTATTGCAACTATGCCAAATCATGTCATAAATGCCAGCAGCATGGTACGATCCCAAGAAGACCCCTAGCACATTGGCACTCAATAGCGCCCAGCTGGCCTTTTGCTCAATGGGGCACGGATGTCATGGGTTGATTACCCGCGTCTTCATCGGGATGCAAATACATTCTAGCGGTGATAGACTACTTCTCCCGCTGGGCGGAAGCTACGACTCTAAGAAAAGTGACGGGAGAAATCGTAGCTAGATTTTTCTGTCGAAATATCATATTCCGATTCTGCGTGCTCGATCGAATTATCTCCGACAACAGAATTCACTTCTGGAATCAGAAGGTCTACAGATTGGCCGATAAATTCAAGATTGATTGGAGGACATCCACTCCCTACAACCCACAAGCAAACGGGTTAGCGAAAGCCTTCAATAAAACACTATGCACACTCCTTGCCATGACGGTCAGTTCTACCAAGAATCTTCTCACTGGTGTATGGCTCGGAAGCAGTCATCCCGATAGAGCTGGAGATACCCTCAATGCGGGTTACGATCCAACACGAATCAGTCAAGGATGGCCAAGCCAATGCAGAAAGAAGACTATAGGAACTCCCCGATCTGGAAGGACAACGGCTCAAAGCCCAGCATAATATACAGATGTTTCAGGCCCGTATGGCCCGCGCGTTTGACAAGCTTGTCAAAGAATGCGAATTCAAGAAAGGAGACCTAGTCATGGTCAAGCAAAGAGAAGTTGTCACGCCCCGAACCGATAGCAGTAAAATGTGTTCGTTTGCCCGGAGTGTGGCAGTTAAACAGTCGTGAATGATCAAGAGCAGTCGCATAAGACCAAAAAAATTGTAACAATAATAACAATTTTATTTCAAATATAAATCCCTTACAATTTCAAATTACAAACTTGAAGACTCAACTATATGATAATGGAAAGAAAAGGACCAGAGATGCACTGACGAACTTAGACAAGACAAACTAACAGAAAACACCAACTAGACTCCAGAAAGATAAAAGACACGGGTCATCTAGTTTCCAGAGCTCCCTTGCACACTTTCCCTCCCGTTTGAGTCACGGCCACGCTAGCCACTTGATTACCTAAAAAACATTAAAATAGGATGGATGAGCGAAACACTCAGTAGGAATTATATCTCAAGAAGAAGCAATTGGTTTAAGTAATTACACTTTTCACATGTAAATGCAGGTAAGACTATGCATGTAGAATTAGTCGAGCAAGTGAAACAAAACAAGCAAGAGATTAACAACGTTATGCAAAACTTTCAAGCGAGTCTAAAATAAGAGATATTCATGAGAGAATTTATAGATTATTGGCTATTTCATGCAAGTACTTTCCCATTCCAGGCCACGCTAGTCTAGCCACGCAAGTCAAGTCACGCACACAAGTAATATCAAGTAACGTCACGAAAAGAGAAAGTGAGTGTGGAATGGCAAAGATCTAACTAGTCATGCACTTCGGTGCAATGCCAGACACCGTGATCAATTTAGCTCCCATGGGCACAAGTACTTTCGGGTCCTCCTCCCAGGACCAGATCGGGCCCTATATGCACATCATTAAAGATAGATCTAGTCATCCACTTTAGTTTATAGCCAATAAGGAGTTTCCAAGAATAAACTTTAATAGAATGATGAGGTACGATTCATGGAATTCAAGAGCAAGGCCCTTGAGTAGGGACAGACTAGCGATAAAATTCACGCTAAAGTATAGAAAAACCATGACATGTCGATAAACTGGGTGGTGATTGGCACCTAGGTAGGTAGCCATGATATCAAGAATAAGCACTTATATAAAGTCGCTTGTTCTTTGTACATGATAAGGTAGAAAGAATTTGTGTCTACATAGAGGCACAAAATCATTAAGGGATAGCAATGGTATGGTTTCCCATTCCATTAGCTCAAGAAATATTCTCACGATATCTAAATAGCATACTATGAGGGCCGGTATACCATGTTTCTTTAGAGTGACATGGCAATTAAAAAGTGTCATGGGTTTTTAATGGTACAACCCGTTCAATCGGCCTTGAGGAAATCCAAGGCTACGAGGAGACTTACGGAGGTCTCTATGATAAAATCACCAGTCCGAAAGAAGGAATATCCCACGGAGGGCTCATCTATCACCGAGAAACAGTGGGGTAATCGATAAAACACCGAGAAATGTGGGACTATGCTCATGGGCTTGAATATAGTGCCATATATATAAACCCACGGAAAAGAGGTTACAAGAAAACTACGGAACTCAAAAGACAGAAAAGGGCACCTTAGACAGTGCCATTATTTCATTGTATAAAGTATTCATTAAATTCAAAAATTTCACATAATATATATGTAATAGTTTAATTTCAGAAATTCCACATTATATCTATATAACAGTTACTGGAATATTTCTACACAGGTTAAATGGCCCCTTGGGCTGAGTCACTATTTCAGGATATAGCGCCCAGGTCAGGGGCGCTATTTATTGAATAGCAATAGGGTCTCAGGCATTGTTTCAATTATATATATATATATATTAATTTCAAGAAAAATCTCTACATAAAGGAAATGGCACCCGTGTGAAGAGTCTTCAATTCTAGGATATAGCGCCCTAGACAGGGGCGCTATTTAAATAGAGACTTAGGCTCTGCCGTCATTTACTTTCTCATGAAATTTGACATGAACAGTAGTACTTTTTTAACAAAGAGAATTTTGCAATAGTGAATATATGGACAGAAAGAGAAAAATAGCACGATTCTAAAACTATGATCATGCATTAATTTAGACATCATGTTATATAGTTATTAAAATTTTAACATGGGTAATTATTAATTAGCAAAGGAATTAACGACTGTTCAAACAGTCGTTGAATTTTAAATAGCGCCCAAGGTTGTGTCGCTATTTACTGTTTATGCCAAAAAAAAACTCTGATCCATAAAAAAACTGCAAATCACTCTTGATCTATATGCATGCTCAAGATCTAAAGCTAATTAGATTGGGCTTGGTACTTGAGAACACCTACCTTGATTGGGTTGATTTGGACTGACGGGAACGTGAAGAGATTGTAGAGAGAGTAAGAGCAGCAACAATAGTTTATCCCCAGAGACGATACTCTGTTCTACAACCATGAACAGAGGAAAGGAAACTATAGCTTCTCAGTAACTGCAACCCCTTTACAAGAAGGAGAAGAATAACTCTTCTCAGTAACCCACTAGCAGAAGAAGCAAGAATTCTTCCTCTAACGATAGCAGCGGCCATAAGCCTCCTCCAGGAAGAAGCAGAGAAAGAGAGCAGGGCCTCTCCCCCACGTCTAGCCGAAGAGAAAGGAAATAGTAAGCTGCAGGGGAACGAAGAGCAGCAGGACGTCTTTGAAAAATAGAGCCAACATGGGGTTCGATGGAGGGGGTTTGGTATTTATAGAGATGGAATCCTACTGGAGGTTTGGAGTTCGATCGGGAGTAATATTCCCTTGGAAAGAATCCTATTAGAATTTAAACTTCCCCATATATTAATCCTTCCTAGATTAATACTTTCATGAGCCAACATCCTAGTTCGAACAAGACACTGTCACGAGGTTTTCTATTTTTCCACTTTGCAGGTGAATAGCGCCCAAGAGAGGGGCGCTATTTCATGAAATGGCGCCTGCTACAGGGGCGCTCTTCACTAATCCTCATACTCATATTTGTTCAAAGAAAATATGTGTTTATTCTTATTTGGTAACAACTGTTACAACGTTTAAAATTTTATATCCAATGAACCATGTTAATAAAAATAGTAAAGTGCATGTTTTTATGATCCCTAGATTTTTTTGATAATTTTCATAATTTTATTTTATTATAAATCTACTAAAATAAAATTGACCCCGGTTATTTGGTTAAAACTTTGCATAAACTTTAAAAAAAATTATCTTTTAAAAATAGATAGAATAAAATTATGAAATTTCATGGTTAGGATCCTAACATTTTTCTCTTATTTTTCATATATTTATTTCACAAAATTTCTTTTAAATAAAAAGTGCCACTATTCACATTTAAAGGAATAACGACATAATGCATGTCGTTATATTCATGAACAACGACATATGAAATGGTTGCTATATCATTTTAGAGTTTTTCCATCCACCCTATGAGAACCAAAATTGTTTATATACCTTATCTAACTTTTGTAATTACGTTTATTCCTTAAAATCTTATCTATGTATCCTTTCTCCTTCAAAATAAAGGTATAGTGTGAAAATCCACGTTCGTGGGTGGTCTTGATGGGTATAAAAGGGTTGGCTTTTCTGTTTACGTGAGTTGGCATACAGTGAGTGTATGTGTGGGTTTATATATATATAATTTTATTTCATGGTTGTCATCCTTTTAACGTGTCCTGCTGTATGGGTATATGAGATTCTTTAAATTGGGTTTCCTTTAGGTGTGTTGGTTATCATGTGAGTTAGGGCTTCGTGTTTAAGGATATTGATTGAGAGTTTGATTGGGGTAGTACTTCATGTAGGGGTTTCATTTCTTATAATTCCTTCACTTTATTTACCTTCTTAATCATGGTTTTGGGTATCAGAGGTAGGTTCGATCCTAGCAAGATATTAACTTCCATCCCAAAATGGAATATCACTTAGCCATTTTTTTGTTCGAAGAACAAAATTCTTATTTATTTAACATTATCAACTTATTTGTAAGAATATGTAATTATCATCATGTATAGATTTTTCCTTCTTTTCAAAACCTAAATCTATTTATTCCTATTTTAAAATTACCGGGCGTTACACCCTCCCCCACTTAAAAGAATTTGGTCCCAAATTCACATCACATTCCATTCAACTAGTTATAATTTTATTCATGATACTACACAAAGGAAGAAGTCCAATTATATTGAATGGAAAGGAACTACTTTAGGGAGACTCATTTAGGCTTGAGTGTGAGGGGTACCTTCCGTAGCTTTTCCTTTGGCAAGCTCATCTTTCACTAAGGCTTGAGCTCCTGCCTGGTGTTTTGGGTTTAGGATAGGGAACTTGGCTATTCGATGTTCTAGGCTTCAACATCGAAGACATGCTCCTATCTTCCGATAACACTCCTCTGGTGGATCTTTTCCCCTACCACAATTCTCACACTTTTCTCGGGTTTGGCTTACCGGTGCTACGCTATTCTTTCCCTTCTAGCATTTCTTACACAGTTTACACTTCTTACATTTTTGGGAACTAACACCCTCGTTTGGCCTTTTCTTGGTCATGGTGAACTTCCCGAAATTGTTGACTTGATCTTTCCCTTCAACTTTCTCTTTCTCCTCCACGGCCTTCTCCAACATCTGGACTCTTCTGACAAGATCCGCATAAGCTTGGACGTCCACCAAGACCATTTCAAGAATAAAGTTTGGTTTGGATGCCTCCATTTTATTTATGTTCCTACAAGATTAATGGGAAAATGAATTATTGACTTAAAAATTTCGATAATTAACAGGAATGGGACTAGAATATTTTATCCTTCTTTTATAATATACCCCCGGGCTCTACCCACTCTCACGGAATTTCCTATAGGATGACCAACTCAACCTATCACTTAGACTTAATGACCGGAGGATTTGAAAGCCGAAGCTCTGATACCACCTCTGTCACGTCTCGAACTGATAGCAGCGGAACGTGTCATTTGCTCGGAACGTGGCAGTTAAATAGTCGTGAATGATCAAGAACAGTCGCATAAGACTAAATAATTTGGAACAACAATAACAATTTTATTTCAAATATAAATCCCTTACAATTTCAAATTTCGAACTTGAAGAGTCAACTACATCATAATGGAAAGAAAAGGATCAGGGACGCATTGACGAACTTAGACAAGACAAACTAACATAAAACACCAACTAGACTCCAGAAAGATAAAAGACACGGATCATCTAGTTTCTAGAGCTCTCTTGCACACTTATCCCTCCCGTTTGAGTCACCGCCACGCTAGCCACTTGATTACCTGAAAAATATTAAAATAGGCTGGATGAGCAAAACGCTCAGTAGGAATTATATCTCAAGAACATTCAATTGGTTTAAGTAATTATATTTTTCACATGTAAATGCAGGTAAGACTATGCATGTAGAATTAGTCGAGTAAGTGAAACAAAACTAGCAAGAGATTAACAACGTTATGCAAAACTTCAAAGTGAGTCTTAAACAAGAGATATTCATGAGAGAATTTATAGATTATTGGCTATTTCATGCAAAAACTTGCCCATTCTAGCCCACGCTAGTCGAGCCACGCAAATCAAGTCACGCACGCAAGTAATATCAAGTAACGTCACGAAAAGAGAGAGTGAGTGTGGAATGGCAAAGATCCAACTAGTCATGCACTTCGGTGCAATGTCAGACACCGTGATCAATTTAGCTCCCATGGGCACAAGTACTTTCGGGTGTTCCTCTCAAGACCAGATCGAGCCCTATATGCACAACATTTAAATATAGATCTAATCTTCCACTATAGTTTATATCTAATAAGGAGTTTCCAAGAATAAGCTTTAATAGAACGATGAGGTATGATTCATGGAATTCAAGAGAAAGGCCCTTGAGTAGGGATAGACTAGCGATAAAATCCACGCTAAAGCATAGAAAAATCATGACATGTCGATAAATTGGGTGGAGATTGGCACCTAGGTAGGTAGCCATGATATCAAGAATAAGCACTTATATAAAGTCGCTTGTTCTTTGTACATGATAAGGTAGAAAGAATTTGTGTCTACATAGAGGCACAAAATCCTTAAGGGATAGCAATGGTATGGTTTCCCATTCCATTAGCTCAAGAAATATTCTCACGATATCTAAATAGCATACCATGAGGGACGGTATACCATGTTTCTTTAGAGTGACATGGCAATTAAAAAGTGACATGGGTTTTTAATGGTACAACCTGTTCAATCGGCCTTGAGGGAATCCAAGGCTACGAGGAGACTTACGGAGGTCTATATGATAAAATCACCAGTCCGAAGGAAGGAATATCCCGCGGAGGGCTCATCTATCACCGAGAAATAGTGAGGTAATCGATAAAACACCGAGAAACGTGGGACTATACTCACGGACTGGAATATAGTGTCATATATATAAACACACGGAAAAGAGGTTACATGAAAACTACGGAAATCAAAAGACAGAAAATGGTGCCTTAGACAGTGCCATTATTTCATTGTATAAAGTATTCGTTAAATTCAGAAATTTCACATTATATATATGTAATAGTTTAATTTCAGAAATTCCACATTATATCTATATAACAATTACTGGAATATTTCTACACAGGTAAAATGGCGCCTTCGGCTGAGTCACTATTTCAGGATATAGCGCCCAAGTCAGGGGGCGCTATTTATTGAATAGCGACAGGGTCTTAGGCGTTGTTTCAATTATATATATATATATTAATTTCAGGAAAAATCTCTACATAAAGGAAATGGCATCCGTGTGAAGAGTCTTCAATTCTAGGATATAGCACCCTAGACAGGGGCACTATTTAAATAGAGACTTAGGCTCTGCCGTCATTTACTTTCTCATGAAATTTGACATGAACAGTAGTACTTTTTTAATAAAGAGAATTTTTCAATAATGAATATATGGACAGAAAGGAAAAATAGCAAGATTCCAAAACTGTGATCACGCATTAATTTAGACATCAGGTTATATAATTATTCAATTTTTAACATGGGTACTTATTAATTAGCAAAGGAATTATTTCAAATAGTGCCCAAGGTTGGGTCGTTATTCACTGTTTATGCCAAAAAAAAACTCCGATCCAGAAAAAAATTACAAATCACTCTTGATCTATATGCATGCTCATGATCTGAAGCTAATTAGATTGGGCTTGGTACTTGAGAACACCTACCTTGATTGGGTTGATTTGGACTGATGGGAACATGAAGAGATTGCAGAGAGAGTAAGAGCAGCATCAGTAGTTTATCCCCAGAGACGATACTCTGTTCTACAACCACGAATAGAGGAAAGGAAACTGTAGCTTCTCAGTAACTGCAACCCCTTTACTGGAACGAGAAGAATAACTCTTCTTAGTAACCTACTAACAAAAGAAGCAAGACTTCTTCCTCTAACGACAGCAGCAGCCACAAGCCTCCTCTAGGAAGAAGCAGAGAAAGAGAGCAGGGCCTCTCCCCCACGTCCAGCTGAAGAGAAAGGAAACAGTAAGCTGCAGGGGAACGAAGAGGAGCATGACGTCTTTGAAAAATAGAGCCAACATGGGGTTTGATGGAGGGGGTTTGGTATTTATAGAGATGGAATCCTACTGGGGGTTTGGAGTTCGATCGGGAGTAATATTCCCTTGGAAAGAATCCTATTAAAATTTAAACTTCCCCATATATTAATCCTTCCTAGATTAATACTTTCCTGAGCCAACATCCTAGTTCGAACAAGACACTGCCATGAGGTTTTCTATTTTTCCACTTTGCAGGTGAATAGCGCCCAAGAGAGGGGTGCTATTTCAAGAAATGGCACCTGCTATAGGGGCGCTCTTCACTGATCCTCATACTCATGTTTGTCAAAGAAAATATGTATTTATTCTTATTTGTTAACAACTGTTACAACGTTTAAAATATTATATCTAATGAACCATGTTAATAAAAATAGTAAAGTGCAAGTTTTTATGATCCCTAGATTTTTCTGATAATTTTCATAATTTTTTTTATTATAAATCTACTAGAATAAAATTGACGCTAGTTATTCGGTTAAAATTTTGCATTAACTTTAAAGATTTTTATCTTTTAAAAATAGATAGAATAAAATTATTAAATTTCATGGTTAGGATCATTACATTTTCTCTTATTTTTTATATATTTTATTTCACAAAAAAAATTTAAATAAAAAGTGTCACTATTCACATTTAAAGGAATAACGACATAATGCATGTCGTTATATTCATGAACAACGACATATGAAATGGTCGCTATATCATTTTGGAGTTTTTCCATCCACCCTATGAGAACCAAAATTATTTATATACCTTATCTAACTTTCTTAATTACGTTTATTCCTTAAAATCTTATCTATATATCCTGTCTCCTTCAAAATAAAGGTATAGTGTGAAAATCTACCCTCGTTGGTGGTCTTGATGGGTATAAAAGGGTTGGCTTTTCTGTTTACGTGAGTTGGCATACAGTGAGTGTATGTGTGGGTTTATATATATATAATTTTATTTCATGGTTGCCATCCTTTTAACGTGTCCTACTGTATGGGTATATGAGATTCTTTAAATTGGGTTTCCTTTAGGTGTGTTGGTTATCATGTGAGTTAGGGCTTCGTGTTTAAGGATATTGATTGAGAGTTTGATTGGGGTAGTACTTCATGTAGGGGTTTCATTTCTTATAATTCCTTCACTTTATTTACCTTCTTAATCATGGTCTTGGGTATCAGAGGTAGGTTCGATCCTAGCAAGATATTAACTTCCATCCCAAAATGGAATATCACTTAGCCATTTATTTATTCGAAGAATAATATTCTTATTTATTTAACATTATCAACTTATTTGTAAGAATATGTAATTATCATAATGTATAGATTTTTCCTTCTTTTTAAAACCGAAATCTATTTATTCCTATTTCAAAATTACCGGGCGTTACAGAAGTCATGGCGGCCAATCCCAAAGGCAAATTGAATGAAAACTAGACAAGACCTTACGTTG
Organism: Amorphophallus konjac; assembly: GCA_022559845.1. NCBI lineage: Eukaryota > Viridiplantae > Streptophyta > Magnoliopsida > Alismatales > Araceae > Amorphophallus > Amorphophallus konjac. Next base: position 235,989,810 of record CM040121.1, on the reverse strand, counting down.
TCCAGAAAGTTTATGAAGGCGATGCCTATGTCATCGTCAACCACCGTGGGGAAGTTCAATTTTCGCCCCTCAATGGGAAACACCTAAAGCTATACCATGCGTCACTTCCCCAGCTTGACGATCAACTGAAACCAATACGCCACAATGAACAAGATTGTATCCTGGAGCTTTTTACATAAAACACAGGAAAACATAACTCTGTGCCTAAGGCCTTCCGGGGTCTCAGCCGAGTGATCCGACCTAAACTGATGGGAATCAACACCGGACACTAACATTTTATTTTTGTATTTGTATCCTTTTATTTGCATTTATATCATTGGGTTAATTGGTTTGCAATTGTATGACAATTATAAGCCAATATGTTAGTCCTTAGGAATCTTTGAGTTTCTATGTAAAAGGCCAATAGGTCTAGCAGGGTCGCCCATCCCCTTTCTCATTGGTCCACCTAGGTCCATGGGCCCTTTATGTTGGTCTTTGGTCTAAGGTAGAACTTGGACCAAGCCAAGTCAAATCAACCCACTTGGAGAGGGCGCCCCCTTCCTTTATGTACTTTTTATTTTCTTCTTTTGACCACATGGGGGATTAATTATCCCATGCCTTATTTGCCCCTCCCTAACCCTAGATCTGAGGGTAGTTTAGGACTTTTTTCTTGTATTATAAAATCCTTGTATTTTGTGAATTCCATAGCAATCAATGAAGAAAAATCACATTTGTTGCTCAAGAAGGCCAAGGGCGCAGCCCTCTCCCTCTCCCATTGCAGCTGTGAAGGTTGCCCTAATCTATGGTGTGAAGTCATATTCTGGGAGTGATTCCCACCTCTACCACCTCCGCTGGATGCGACTTCCAGCCACCGCCGCCTCCGTTCGTGCCGCCGTTGAGCCGCCACAGCCCATTCTTTGAAGTGCTGCCCAGGATTCCGAGATCCAGGACAGAAGCTAAGAAAAAAGGTTGGTCCTCCCAATCCGTGAATTTGATGATCTTAAAATTTTGAGAGATCATCCCCCTCCTTGTTAGCCACACCCATTTTAAATTTCGTGTCAATCCGCCACCGATTGATATTTTTCCCAGTATTTTTGTTCCACCCCTGAAAGTCTGCCAATCAACAGATCTTGTCTTGTTATTCTATTTTTCCCGTCCCCTTAGTCACCCCTAAAAATTCCCAAAAAAATTATACGTGATCCTCACATCCCCCCCTTCCACCAATAATTTTTCCAGAGTCTAGATCTACCAGTCCCCTATCGGTCAAAATTCATTTTCAGGAAGATCATGTTCTGTCTTGACTATATGTAATCCGAGCCAGCAGAAATACTTGGGGAACAGTCGTTTTCATTTCCAATTCCTTTGCTGGATGGTCTTGAAAATAATATATGTTTTATCCCTTTGAGTCTAGTTTCCAACGGTACCAATTTTTCCTTTATCCGACACCGGATTTGGGCACAACAATTGTTTTTGTGGAGGCGCACAATTCTGTCCCGAGAACAAGCCAGCAAGGCAGTCCGCCGGTTAATCCCGGTAAAATTTGTCGTCTCACATTCGGCGACCGCCGCGCCCGGAGGTCGACCAGCAACCCCTCAGCAGCGCCCCAGCCAGCCGCCACATCAAGGAGATGCCCAGGCACCGCCGTCCCAGCAGCCGGACCCGCCTGCTATCCCCCTGGCCCTGCATAACTGAGCCGGACTAGCAGCTCGTCTCCGGCCCGAGAGCCTTCTGGTTTGCTGTCCGTCAACCCGAGTTCGTTACTCCCGGGTCGCCATTGTAGCCCTTTACCTCCCTGCGTGCAGTGGGCATAGAAATTCACTACTGTAATTATTTATTTGCTGTACACCAGGAGTACGAGTTTCGACCGGGGTCGTCTTCCCCACGCCCGGAGCGTGGAGGTATCGTGTCCGCTCCCCACTTGGTATTTGCTTTACTCGTATATATTCCTATATGCCGTTGCTAAAATGATAGGAAATTAGCTCAACATATTCTTATCACCGCTGCGAGAGTGAGTGAGTGCAACTCGTCCCGTGACTCGATCCGAGCACGCGCAAAAGCCGATACCCAAGACTCATTGCCAGTTCCTCATCCGCGCAGATCCACGCGTTTCCCTCGCTTAGGGACGTCTGCGAGATAGAGTCCCAGGTTCGCGTCCTGTCTCGCATCATAAACCTTACGTCTAAGCCGCAGAAACCCAAAATTCCTTACGTCGGTGCAATCCCAACATCGATGAACCACCTTAACTCGGTGCCTAAGACCTTCCGGGGTCTCAGCCGAGCAATCCGACCTAGACCTTTCGTCTAAGTCAGAGAAGCCCGAATTTCTTACGTCGATGCAATTCTAGTGTCGATGAACCACCTTTAACTCAGCACCTAAGGCCTTTTCGGGGTCTCAGCCGAGCGATCCGACCTAGACCTTTCGTCTAAGTCGGAGAAGCCCGAAATCCTTGCATCGTTGCAATCCCAGTGTCGATGAACAACCTTTAACTCGATGCCTAAGGCCTTTTCGGGGTCTCAACCGAGTGATCCGACCTAGACCTTTCGTCTAAGTTGGAGAAGCTCGAAATCCTTGCGTCGATGCAATCTCAGCATCGATGAACCACCTTTAACTCGGTGCCTATGGCCTTTCCGAGATCTCAGCCGAGCGATCCGACCTAGACCTTTCGTCTAAGTCAGAGAATCCCGGAATCCTTGCATCGATGCAATCCCAGCATCGATGAATCACCTTTAACTCGGTGCCTAAGGCCGTTCTGGGGTCTCAGCCGAGCGATCAGACCTAGACCTTTCGTCTAAGTCGGAGAAGCCTGAATTCTTGGCGTCAGTGCAATCCCATCATCGATGAACCACGTCTAACTCGATGCCTAAGGCCTTTCCGAGGTCTCAGCCGAGCGATCCAACCTAGACCTTTCGTCTAAGTCGGAGAAGCCTAAAATCCTTGCATCGACGAAATCCCAGCATCGATGAACCACCTTTAACTCGGTGCCTAAGGCCTTTCCTGGGTCTCAATCGAGCGATCCGACCTAGACCTTTCGTCTAAGTCGGACAAGCCCGAAATCCTTGCGTCGATGCAATCCCAGCATCGATGAATCACCTTTAACTCGGTACCTAAGGCCTTTCCGGGGTCTCAGCCGAGTGATCTGGCCTAGACCAGCGTCGATGAACCACCTTTAACTCTGCGCCTAAGGCCTTTCAGAGGTCTCAGCCGAGCGATCTGACCTAGACCTTTCATCTAAGTCGGAGAAGCCCGAAATCCTTGCGTCGATGCAATCCCAGCATCGATGAACCACCTTTAACTCGATGCCTAAGGCCTTTCCGAGGTCTCAGTTGAGCGATTCGACCTAGACCTTTCGTCTAAGTCAGAGAAGCCCGAATTTCTTACGTCGATGCAATCCTAGCGTCGATGAACCACCTTTAACTCTGCGCCTAAGGCCTTTCCGGGGTCTCAGCCGAGCGATCCGAACTAGACCTTTCGTCTGAGTTGGAGAAGCCTGAAATCCTTGCGTCGATGCAATCTCAGCATCGATGAACCACCTTTAACTCGGTGCCTAAGGCCTTTTTGGGATCTCAGCCGAGCAATCCGACCTAGACCTTTTGTCTAAGTCGGAGAAGCCCGAAATCCTTGCGTCGATGCAATCCTAGCATCGATGAATCACCTTTAACTCGGTGCCTAAGGCCTTTCCGGGGTCTCAGCCGAGCGATCAGACCTAGACCTTTCATCTAAGTTGGAGAATCCTGAATTCTTAGCGTCAGTGCAATCCCATCATCGATGAACCACGTTTAACTCGATGCCTAAGGCCTTTTCGGGGTCTCAGCGGAGCGATCAAACCTAGACCTTTTCTCTAAATCGGAGAAGCCTGAATTCCTTGCGTCGATGCAATCCCAGCATCGATGAAGCACCTTTAACTCGGCGCCTAAGGCCTTCCCGGGGTCAAAGCCGTGCGATTCATCCTAGACCCTTCGTCTAACTCGGAGAAACCTAAATTTCTTGCGTCGATCCGATCCCCGCGTAGACGAACCACATTAACTCGGCGCTTAATGCCTTTCCGGGGTCTCAGCCGAAGGACACGGCCTAGACCTTCCGTCTAGGCCGGACCAACTCAATCCCTTTGTGTCGGTATAGACCCAATGTCGACGATATCATTGGTGCCTGACTCCTGGTCAGGACCAATCGATATAGTTCATGGTCAAGAAGATCCCCACGAAGTCGAATATTCTCGTAGGGTAATAAGCTACAGCCGCAGGTCCCGCTCCCTCGTCTCTCGCTCGCAACACCCGCAGGTGGGGGGCATTTGTTGGCGTAAAAAAAAATTGGGCTGAGCCAAATAAAAAAGAAGAAGAGAAGGGGCCCAAGTGAATGGGCCAATTTTGATTGGGCCCAGCCCAATACAAGAAGGAGGGGCATAGGGGGGTACATGTACAAATAAGAGGAAAGGAGGTGCTAAAGGAAAAGAAATGGGATTATCCAAAAAAAGGGGGGGGGAATAGAAGGAAATTAGTGGGCACTGTTCATGGAACAGTGCCCCATATCACACCCTCTCATCGCGAGGGGTCACTGTTCCCCCGTCTTCTCCCCCATGCAGGTAGGGCATTTAATGCTTGGACATCATGCCTCGATCGCCCATGATCACGCTAGTGGATGCCCCCCCTCCACAGCACGGCAGCGACGTGCTCCCACGCTGGCCTACCGCCACCTACGCCGCGCAAGGATGAAGCCCCTTGCTCCACCGTGTCCCTCCTGGAAGGCAACGTCAGCAGCATCTGTGGAGGCTTGGACAATGTAGCAGCGGCCGTCGTGACATCGACAATAGCAGCGGCAACAACGTCAGCAACAACGACGGTGGTAGCAGAAAATAAGGGACCAACAGAGAAATAGAGAAAAAGAATCCAGGAGGATTTTTCCTCTAAAATAGGGCCTCCGGCCCCTATAAAAAGAGCCCCCGAGTGGAGATTGAAGCTTCTTGGAAGTTTTGATAGCAAGAGCCCCTTCCGAGAGATACTCATCTAGCATCCGAAGCAAGAAAGGGAAGCAGAGTGAGAGAGAGTGAGGGGGTGAGAGACCTTTCTGTAAAAGGGTAGGTTCTTCCGTTCATCTTTTCTTTCTTCCTCTTTGTGCTTGGCGCTCCCTCGTATAGCCAAAATGTAATTCTCCGTTTGAGAAGAAATGAAAGCAGGGTGTTGGCCTTGATCCATTTCCTTGTGTTTCATAGATCCGCGTGCTCTGGTTCTTGTCAATATGTGTATGCATGATGAGAGCAGGGTTTCCGACCCAGAGGTGCTCTTTCTCTTTTACATGAAATCGTGCATTCCTTTTTGCATACGTAAATGGATTATGTTGGTGTTGCCTCATCTCCTCCCTTTTTATTCGTATGATAGAAACTTTGCATACTATATGTCGTTGCATACGGATATGAGAACTTCTTCTCCAATATTAGCATATCATTCATTTGACAAACCCCTTTTTTCTTTTCTTTTGGCCACCCATACGATGATTTAGCTACTATCACGATGGCCACCGACCCGGAGCTCACTCCGATCTATGAGTGTGGCCCCGGGTTACCAACCATCGGAAGCCCAATATACGTCTTCTTCGCTTCACCATGAGCGTGATTTTCTTCTCAAAACCCCATTTTTGTGTTTGGACCAATTCTATGGCCATGATTCCAAAGGGGTAAGGAATATGGGATCCAATCCCAAAGTAACTGATTGTTTTCCACCGAGTCTGGATTTCAGGTTCTTCATCACTCATGGACCCCTGGGGGCTCGTTACTTCTTAACGAGGACCCCGGGTGGCTTCCCTTCGAGGAGTGAACATTAATAGCCTTACACGGCGATAGCTCAAGTCCACATCTCGGCGACGAGTTTGTGGCAACCCATAGGTCGGCGGGGTCCTTTGTAGGCTAGCCCTCGGGATCTTTGTGCCCAAAACGGGTGACGGGATGTTAACGCTTCCGTGCGCATCCCTATTTGTTTAGGGGCCATAGCGGAGTTTCTCCGTAGGTGTGTCCCCTATTTACACCCCCCCCAACGCTCGGGGTCTAGGGGAGGTGCTGCTGAATTTTCGCCAGGAAGATCATGATAAAAAGAACAATGATAATTGAACCACACTAAGGTCACTTTGAACTGGTATGCAATAAAACTGAACTATAACTATGAACAAGAACAAAAAAATGAATATTGAACCCTGAAGCTTCTTTATTCAAAAAACTGAAATCCAATTTATACAAAGAAATGATGATGACTGAACTGAAGGAAAAGCTATCACAAATTGGTATTCAGATAAGGCAGTGGCCAACTATAATGATAACTACTCAAGATGGAATAAATAAGAAGATGGTGGATGAACAGGCGACTCTTTGATTCAGAAGTCAACATATAGTTTGGACCAGTATACATGGGGAAGAAAGCAATGATTAATAACAATTTTATGAAATTGCTGGTGATCAGAACAAAAAAAAACCATTCAAGATGAATGCATGCATATCACACTCCAAAGGAGGAGGAAGATAAGAACCAATCTAATTCCTGAACTTCTGAAATCAAAATGAACTAAAAGAGTGAATGATAAAACATGAAATGAAATTCTTGCATAATGGCATCTTACATGCATAAATTAAAAAAAATCATATTTATGCGTTTGCGTGATAATGCATTTCTGCATCTCCCATGGATGCAGTTGCATGATTGAGGAGTAATATGTCTTTGCATTTCATACCTGCATCTTGTATGTTTATATAAATCAAAGAAACTTCATTAGCATTTGCAAAGTTCAGAAATGATGCATTTTTGGCATCCCCCATTTGTACCTCCATACATGCATTGCCCCGCACATGCATGACAAATGTTGAAAAGAACTTCGTACATACCTCATTTCTTGTATGCTCGCTTGCCATACTTCCTCCGGTATATCAAATGGTGAGCGATAGAAACCCGGATTACGTCCGAGTAAAAACCCTCGCTATGCGTGAGCAAAAAACTCCGCCTTGTACCGAGGAGTCCTCTGCATAAATCTGTGTTCAAAACACTTGCATGATCATCAAAATATATCTTAATGCGTTGCATATCACCTATAAAGGGATGAGAAAACAAAAAATTGCTGACCGGCCTGGGCCAAGTCGACTTGGGTTGGCCCCAAGTCGACTTGCCCATGGTTCCAGCAGTAGGGGCCTACTGCTGGTTCAGGCCAGGTCAACTTGGGCTAAGCCCAAGTCGACTTGCATGTGGTTCCAGCAACAGGGGCCTGCTGTTGGCTTGGGCCAAGTCGACTTGGGCCGGCCCCAAGTCGACTTGCGTAGCCTATTGATTCCCCATTGCAGCAGGTTCCCTTCCCCCTATGGGAGTCCAGTTTACCTCATGATAAAAAAGGGAAAAGAAGAGGAAGGCATATGCATTTGCATGATTATCTTTAGATGAGGAGCCCCTCTTAAAATTTCACGAGCATGATTAGAATTCTTCATGAAAACAATAATCCATTGCATGGTGTCCTTTGCATAAAAGGAATTCCTTGCACATTTGCGCACATTCCAAACCAGCATTTGAAGAATTTGCATGCAATCACGAAGATGGCATTCCCCTGCATATGGCCTCATAACAAATCTCTGATATAAACAAAACCGCGTATGCATCTTGCATGCATGAACCCAAAAAAAAATCCCATTTGCATATGTGTAAGAATTCAAAAAATGCAGAAACCTAGAAGTGATGAATGAATGAAGATGAAAGACGAACCTCCTTGATGGGTGAATTACAATATATATATATATATATATATATATATATATATATATATTGAATGAATCTCAACAAAACCCCACATGAATGAGGCAAGATAACCCGAACAATAAAATAAACTGAAGTTGCTCCTACTGCTAGGTTCGGTCGATCGAACTCAATGTTCGGTCGACTGATCATCATGGAGTCGACCCCGTTTGATCAGGGCGTCGACTCCTTTCGCCAATCCCCCATCCCTCGGAGGATCGGTCGACCGAATAGAGATTTCGGTTGACCGAACCCCCCCTCTCAAACAGGAAAATAGAATGAAGCAGCAGTAAGGCAACGAAGAATTGGAGTGTGAGAGAAGGCTGCGTCGACGTAGAAAACCTCCTACGTCGACCCAGCCATTTCCTGGCTTTTGGGGCCGCTGTCCCTTCAGGCTACATTGACGCAGGCAACCCCTGCGTCGACTCAGCATTCATAAAAAAAGGGGGAAGATAGATCATGTACTTATGAAAGAAATACAAAACAAAAAATGATAATGAACATGAAATACACTCCTTGAATGGTCTAACGACCATTATCCGGGTTTCTCCCACCCCCCTCGGCTCTATAAGAAGGGAATAATAAAGATGCCCTCGTGAGGCACGCTCGACCCCGGGGACTACCCCCATCATGGTCACAGCGTGACTTCGTTCCGGGCCAATAACCCAATGAATTTAAACCGCTTCAATCGGTATTTAATCAAATTTCACTATTTCTTCAAAGACTACAGGTGTCGTACCCCGACATACATGCGTCCCGGTATTACATATACACTTGGGGTGCTTCTATCTTGGATGTCCGTCCGAATATGAAATGGCAAATGTATGGCCGACATGATTTTAAATACCCTTTTGCACCCTAATACGGAGATTTTAATGCTCTTTAACATATCATTCGCTCATTCCATGAGAACCAATTTTTAGGCCATGAGGCCCCAAATCTTAGCGATTAATCAATGGTTTTCCTCTCCTAGGTGATGTAATTAACGTCGTGACCTTTATGGCATGGCGAGTCTTCACCCCGACCCGATATCCATAATCGTCTGGTTAGTGAGACGGAGCGCACCCCAGGCTTCGGACCACTCCAGTCTCGAAGCCCAAACACATTGTCACCTAGGTGACTGGCACGCCTTCGCATTTAATAAAACGATAAATCGATAAAAATGATATGCTAATGAACGATACCCTGATATTACAATAAATAATACCATCAAATTTTAATGCGTCCAACAGTGCATCGCATGTTGAGGACATGCTACCGTTGGATGAAGTCGAGAGTAGTTTCACCCTTCTTCTGTCGGATAGAGCAAAGCTTGACTAACGAGACTTTCCTCTCAGCTGTCTAGAACCGATCGGGGAATTTTTTCTGTAAGTCGGCCTAGTCTGCTATGGAATTAGGATTCAAGCGAGAATACCACTGAAAGGCAATTCCCGTAAGAGAAGTGGCAAAGTATCGAAGGAGATATGACTCATCCAATGATAACTCGCCCATGGCCATTATATAGTAAGCCAGATGTTCATTAGGGGACCCCTGCCCGCTGAACTTTTGCAGTTTTGGGGCCTTAGTATACTCCGGAGGGAGCTTCTTGAGTTGATGGTGCAGTGGATACGGTACACTATAGAGGTCCACTAGGGCAACTCCTTCACCGTACTGAGCAAACTTGGCCTCAACAATTCTCTCGATCATCTGTTGCTGCATGATGAAGTGTTCCGGTGGTGATGTGTTAACCGGTGGAGGGTTAGTCTCCACTGGAGATCCTGTTATTGCTGGTACATAGGTGACTGAGGTTGAGATATTAGCAACACTGGGCCTCTCTAGTGGAACATGTCCCTCAGTCGGGGGCAGGGCTATGTGGTGCGGCTGGGACTCACGCCCTCACAGTAACTCTTGGAGGAGAGCATTTAGTTGTTGATTCTCTTTCAACAGGGCTTCGATTGTAACCACATGCCCCTCACCACTAAGCCCAGGGCTAGCGACATGCTCATCACGCGTGGGGCCATTGTGACCTTCCGCGGAAGTTTGTTCCACCCGAATCTGGTTGGGTGGGTTGGAGGAGGATGCGCCGCCATCACCTGCCAGTGCAGAGGTCTGTACTTGTGGCCAAGCCTTCCTCCACTGGGCTAGAGTCTCATTTAGGTCGTCAGGTTAACCCTCATGCTACTAGCCAATAGTATAATAGGTGAAGACTCGTACGACGTCGTTGATGACCCATACCATCCTCTTTTTTTGGGGAGGCTTTTCAGGGCAAGCTGGCACTAGTGCCCCCAGTCTATCGAAGATAGAAATTCTTTGTGTTGGAGCATGAAGAATTCACTGCTGGATGCCTCGGGAGGGATCCAAAGTAGGTTGTGCACCTTCCTGGTGACGGGGTCTCCTTCGCCTATTTTTGTTGGCACGGGGAGTCTCCACCATCTAGACACCATGTGATTGGCTGGGTAAGTGTTCTCCTGAACCTTGGGCCTTCCGTGGCTCAGGCAACTAAGTTGATGTATCGACCTGTGCTCTTTGGATTGCCTAGGCTTCATCCTTGGTAACCCACATCCTTTTGAAGCAGGGCTGGCATTCTTTTTCGTAATTGCTCCCTTGTCGGGGCTTGGAGCTGTTGGGTTTGGCCTGATGAGGCTGTTGTCGTTACGGAGCTGAGGTGACGACGCTCTTCAATTTTGCTTTGTCCTCCTACGGATGACGACGCAGGAGTTCAAAATGATTAGAGGTCCCGATAGTCAGAACATGTCGGTCCCGTGGGATAATCAACTCAACACCATCTAGCCAGATTTCGAGGTCTCCAACTAACATAGTCCTGCCAGAGTTGGAGGTGACTGGGGAGGTAGTGGTCCTTTGCTGACGACCGCCACAATGCTTCTTCTGTGGAGCTGAGGATGTCTCAGTGCCCACATGATGCACAACAAAAACTTGATATTTGATTGCCTGAGGTGTGATGCCTCCTGCAAACGTGGAGGTGATTGAGGCCCGGGGTAAGATACCCATCTTGGGCATCAACCTCTTTGAAACTGGTACCTGTAACTTTATGGGTACAAAGGTTGTCAGGGTGTCTAGAATGTGCGGTCTTGAACCCGCGCAAGGAACTATCGGGGTGGCCTTTGATGCTCGCGATGGTAGGCCAGTAGTCAGGACTAGAGAGACTGGGACCCAGGCCTTGGTGGAGGAGCGGGTTGTTGCTGGAGTGGAATGAAGCGAGATGCCTGGTTGAGTTGGTGCATTAAGTGAGTCGGTTGCCGTTGCAGGGACTATGCCCAAGAAGAAGGGTGACCCAATGACTAGCTCGAAAGTGCCAAACACAGTTGGCGTTGTGAGGTAGCCGTGCTGGGCATGTGCCACGATCACCATCGAACCGTCGGTAACGGTAGGCATCAGTTGTTGAGGTGGAGTGTATGCTGGGGCGCTACAGGGGTTCAGACCACAAGAGCTCGAACTGGAGGAGCTTGGGCTGAAGGAGCTTAAACTGGAGAAGCTTGGATTGGAGGAGCTTGAACTGGAGGAGCTTGGACTGGAGGAGCCTGGACTAACTCCATGAACCCTCGAGCAGGAGGTGTAGCATCCCGCTAAATTATAGAAAATAAAATTTATCCATAAAATAGAATAATAATATATATATATATTTTAACTAATAAAAATTTACTACTAATAACCCTTAAGCTAAAAGCCCAGCCCAAATAGAATTTAATTAACCTTAAAGGCCTTTACCCCAATGAAACTTTAACCCAAATTGCTAATGGGCTTCCCGTAGATAAACAAGGCCTTTAGTAAATTGGGCTTTGGATGATATATATATATAAATATACAATGGGCCTTTTTAAGAACTCAAACTCGTAATCATCGTTCGACGGTTGCATGGTGTGTTAGGATCAAACAAGGAAACCGGCTGGGGTAATAGAAGGATTAGGATAGTAATGGGAAGTTTAAGACTAGCTAGGACTCCGTGCATATATTAGGATTCTTAGAGCCCAAATCCTATAAATATACCCCCAGTGATAGCAGAAGCGTGCTGCTGCTGCTGCTATTATTCCGCATATTGCTGCTGCGTTCAGAGGAAGAAGGGATCGTTGGGTCTTCTTCCCCTGTTCTTCCTGTGCGTAGCAGTCTTCCTGGTGCGACGAGGCTCGTCGTCTGCTTCCTCTCTTCTTCCTAGAGTGTCCTTCATCCATTTCCTTTACACGTAAAGGTAGGTTTTCTCATCTCCGGAAAAAACACGTAAACAGTATGTTGTCGAGCATGAGTGTATGCATGTCCCTGTTCTTATGGCATTTATAAGACGTTTTATATCGTTGCATGTTTTCTTTAGTTAATCAATAAGTACAGCATGGTAAAATAATTTTATATCCACGTGACCACATATCTAAAAATCATAAATTGTATATGATTGGAATCTCCACATTTTTCTCTAAATTTCCATGATCTTCTATGGTAATATTAACTAGTTGATAATTAAATTTACTAAATAAATGAATCATTATGGTTACTCGGCGAATCACGCGAAATACCGTAGGACGTTAGTTATAAACCTTTATTTTGGCGGCATGTTCGAGGGCACCGAAGTGACCTTTGGACGTGAAATTTCACAGGGGCGTTGCTGGGGCAGTGAGCAAGGTCGTGAGGATGGTATCTCATTTTTCTCATCTTAAGTTAGGCCTCCTCTCAAGTAAATTTTTTTTAGAACATCATGGTAGGTAGAATTTTTTGAACTTTTCGTTTAGGTATATAGATTGCATGGTTCCGATGTGTATACGTGAAGAACTTAGAGTTTAAAGTGATGTTACACTGTTCATCAATTTTAATATACGCAAATTTATTTCTTATAAACATTTAAACTCTGTCGAGCCCATTTATATACTTTATGTCTTTTTCCCCTTTTGTCTTCATCCTTTAAAAACCTTATCTATCAATATTCTTTCAAAAATATATATATCTATATGTATATACATATATAATATATATGGTAATATGCATCCTTTTAAAAGAACGCTAATTTACGAAATATTAAATTAAAAAAAATAAGATATAAAAATTGACGTCTTTTTAAAGAGGTGCGAATTCCTGTTTAATTTATTTAAACGAAATAAATGAGAAAATCATGGAATTGATGTCCATCCGAGTGGACGCTAATTAAATAAATGGCGCCTCCGTATACGGACACGGATTTTTATGTTTTATTAAAAAACCTGATAAAAGTCATGAATTAGCATCTTTACATAAGGATGTGAAATTTTGTAATTGACGCCTTCTTGATTAAACGCTAATTTTTTTCTTTCATGGTTTTATCAGGTTTTGACGCATATCGCGGGTCTTTTGGCACTAGTATCTCATGGCTGAGATGGAGTCCCTGTTTCACAAGTTTCATGATGACACCTCAATTCTTGGAAATTGAATGACCCTCCGCCGGATATTCCTTCCGTCGGATTCGAATTTCTCTCTCTAAGGCCTCCATAAGACTCCGCTAGCCTTGGATTCCCTCAAGGTGGCTGAGCATGTTGTACTCTTAAAACTCTGAAAACCATGATTGTCATGTCACTCTAAAGAAACATGACGCCCAGCCATCATAGAGTGATGTTTCTGGTGTTCTGTGATAGTTCGGTCACTGCCTAGAATTAGCGCCCAATGTAGTTGACGCAATATTGAGTTGGCGACCATCATAGGTGACGCTTTTTTCTTCGTGCATGTATTGTTCATTAGAATAACGACCACTACGGTGGATGCGTATTCTGTAATTGGCGGCGGCCTGAGTGGACGCCAATTTGCCCAGATTTTATGAGTGTCTTGGTTTCACGCGATTTATCACCATGTCATCCATATACATAGTTCTGTCCTTAAACTCTATCACATCAAGATTATCATTAGCTTCGATATTTCTAGAACATAACCCCTTGACTCTGTATTGGCCGTATCTGCGACGATTCTGAAATATTAAGGGTTGTGGGTCCGCGACAACCAATACCAGGTAGGATGGAAGTTCATTCTATAAACCATGGGAATTCTGGGTGTGACATTGCACCAAAGTCTGTAAATCAACAAAATTCTGTTATATCTATTATCTACAAATTCAGTAATTCTGTTATTCTGTTATGTTGTTCATTCTGAGAATTTAAATATTCTGCTAGACTGATTATTTATGCTTATCATTATTGAAATTCTGATATATTCTGGCCAATTCTAAAGTTATGTTCATCTGAAGCATCTGCCTTTATTTTCATACTAGCCTCTTGTCCTTGGTTCTGCACGAGAATTTCTTCTCTTTTCTCTTGAACTTATATTGCCCTTGGTTTTGATGTTCGTTAATGATCATCCTTTTCTGTTAGATCTAGTGTCATATTATATCATTCATACATTACATGCTCATGTACATGATTAATTGGCTAATCACTTATATCCTGCTTGATGAGATATATAATTCTTACTGAGCTTTTCGCTCATCCAGCCTATTTAACATTTTCCAGGTAATAATGTCAAAGACAATCAATCAGATGGGGAAGGGCAAGAGTGTTGAGTGCTCTAGAGAATCGAGTCAGTGTCTTTTATTTTCTTGAGTTTTGTCCTATCTTTGAGTCTTTATTCTTTCAGTAAGTGTAATATTGAGTCTTTTTCTTTTACTTATGTAAGTTGAGTCGGGAGATGCAACTTTGACATTTGATTATTAATCAGAATCATACTTTGTCAATATTATCTGGCCTTGAATTTGAAGTATTATGGTTTGCTCTGATTACTCATGACTGTTCGCTGCCACGTTACGAGCAATGCGTTCCGCTGCTATCGGTCCGGGGAGTGATAGGAGGGCTTGGTGACTCTCCACTACCTCTGCTATAAGAAAGGAGGAAGACGTCATGGCCTTGGAACAACATCGTCACCCTTGCTCATGAACAAAGGAGGCGAAAATCGTCCCACCGAGTGTGCCAATTTTTTTCATCATTTTTTCTCTTCCCTTTTCTTTATATATATATATATATATATATATATTCAAAGGAAGATGTAAAAGGGCACACAACGAGATCCCCCCTATTGGCGACAAGATGGCTACTCAATAGTGAGAGGGGATATTCGTGAATGCAGATGGTCAGGTGATATGAGATCAGGTGCTAGACGAAATCCCCACCGATCGCAAGCGATCGACATTTATTTACATTGGATTGAATCCGAACACCTTCATTCATTCTCATTGGCAAGGGAATAGGATGTCGAAGAAGGACTTGACGTGAGCGGGATTGCATAGTTGCTATCGGGACAACTATCCATGAAAGTGGGAATGAAATGTACATATGAACATAGACATCCCCATTTCATTGATAATAAGCCGTAAAAGGCATTTACAGAGGTACACGGGCTTTTCTTGTCATATATGCAAGCCGCGAGAGAATTCTGTCGAGGATGATGGTCCCCGGGTCACTACTTTGACAAAGACTTGATTGTACAAAATATTTCCCAGATGGGGATGTAGCACCACACTAAAATGTAGAAGGAAAATCCATAAATAAAAATAGTAATATATGGTTTATAGTCCGAATCTTAAAAGCTAGTAGGACTTTTAACCCTTACGTGAGCCTAATTAGTTAATAGGTCTGTAGAAGAGTCGATAGTGAATTAAACATACCCATTTACATGTTAATGGGCTAACCCAATAAGCCTACGTCGAAGGGAGTTTTCTTGTTAACTTAGGGTTTGTATCGATCTACGTCGACCGATGGGGATGGTGGCTGCGATTAAGGAAGGATAGGATCAAACCAGGGATAGTTTGCATTCTAATAGCATTAGGATTCCTCAGTAGGATTTGGAAGTAGAACCCTCATTGGCCTAGAGAGATGGCAGACAAGAAGGGGGGTTGAATTGTCCCCTTGCCGAAATGACGAATTTTAAAAACTTTCTTAACTAAACAGAGTAGAATTAAAACTAACAACGTTAATTACCCGAAACAGATGTGAGATTAAAAGAGTTCTCTCAAGCTTTCCGATCTCACTCGAATTAACAATACAACTAATCAAACAAATCAAGCTCAACACAGATAAATTTATGCTTAACACGGATAACGGAGGTAGCAATGTGTGGAGGTGTCGTGAATAAAAATCTACAAGTTGACCTGTGAAGGGAGATAGAAGAAATGAACAAACACATAGGCAATCACATGAGATACAGAGATTTTTAGGTGGTTTGGGACCACGACTCACTCCCTACGTCGACCCCTCACCGAACCCGATGAGGCTTCACTACACGCTACGAAACGTAGCAACACGGGGATGAAACCCAACACTACACACGCTGCTTCCGCAGCAAAATCTACACGGGGACAAGCCCCAAAACGCTGCCACTGTAGCACACACACACACACAACGTCGGGGAACACACCCCGGACACTTAAAACCACACGGAGATGTAGCTCCGCCCACACACGATGATATATCGAGTTTAAGACAACAAGAAGATGTAGAATAACACCCACAGCAGTATGTAAATGAAGATAGACTATGAACCACTCATGGAAATAAACATAATGAGGATGTAGAAATATCTCCTTTATTCTCCAATCGTCATGAGGGGATCTTCCTTGAAGCTTAGGTTGGAGAAAGTCTTATCTGCAGCTGGTTGGAGCAGTCGATCGTCCTCCTTAAGGATCCAACGTTTGTTCGTTCAAATCGCAGCTCCAATCAAGCCTGCACACACCAAGAACAGATAAGTCAATATGCTCCAGAACTATATCTTGGTTAAAAGAGACATCACAGACAAATGAAAGCAGATTTATATATATTCCCCTTTGAATGTCCCACAACTCCCTTCAATCAATAGGTAGGGTGCACTGGAAGTAGATCATTGGAGTGGAAGTAGTCGGATTTGAAGTTTCAGACGCCCAAAATCTCGAAATGTGGAGAGCAACAGCTGCAGCTCCGAGAACGAGACTAAGGCTCATGGACGGCGCCCTCTGTAGCTTCTTCTTCCTCCTCCTTGAGTGAGCAACGCCCTCCTTCACATTCTTCCTCTCTCTCTTTCTTCTTTTCCTGCAAGCAGATGGAGAATATTAGCACACGGGATTGTCTCCTCCAATGGAGATCGTGGGATTTAAATAGGGCAGGGATATAGAATAAAAGACCACAAAAGCCCTTTAAAAACCCTAACAAAGTTGCACCCATACCATAGGAGAAACCCTAAGGGTAATGGTGTAAAAGACCAAGTCAATCGGATATTAGATTAATGGGTTCTCAGTGAGAACCGGAAACCCAATCCGCAGCGCTCAAGGCAAATTAAATCCGATCAACCCAAAAACATGTTAATTCAATTAAGCCCAAAGTCGGTGCACTTGTGTAGAACACACAGACAGGGTCGGTGCATATATGTAAGAACCACAAGGACCAGCTCGGTGCACATATGAAACTCGGTGCAAATATGATGAAAAGTCAGGACAGTCGGTGCAAACCAGCAAAGACAAGGTCGGTGCAAAGCAGGTCGGTGCACATCTGTAGCACCCTAAGATGAGGTCGGTGCACTTTATATGAAGCTAGAAGGATGAGTCGGTCAGTGCATACTGTGTGGAAGCCAAAGACTGAACTCGGTGCAATGCCAGATACGGTCGGTGCAACTGTGAATTCAACACAAAATTGAGGTCGGTGCAATAGCAGGGTCAGTGCAAGTATGCAAAGACCAACACATATGAACCTCGATGTAAGTATGGTGCACATGAACAAAAGTCAGTGCATATGCCAAGTCGGTGCAAAGTTGCACATGAATAATGCATATGCCAAGGTCGGTGCAAAGTGAAACTCGGTGCAAGTTTTACAAAGGACAGGGTCGGTGTAAACTATTAAGAACTTGCTAAGGTTGGTGCAAAGTCGGGTCGGTGCATGAATTATAGGGTCAATGCAAACTGTGCTGCGTGCACAGTGCAAATGCAAGATGTGGTCGGTGCAAGTTTTGAAACTTGCCAAATGACAGTCGGTGTCACGCCCCGAGCGCGGAAGATTACCCGGAGGCGTGACGCGTCTATATAGATCGTGTCAATCATGTAAATATCAGAGTGCGCAAATAACTAAGATTTAACTCGAAATTTAATACAAATAGTACGACCTGACAATTGTCACAATTAATCAAAGGTCAATTACATATGTTCCCAGAGTCCAACGACTAGGCTTCAAATCTTGAACAGTTCTAATCAAGTTGACTAATACAAATGACATAGATGAATTGATACAACTAACATAAGTGAACTAATACAATAACAAAAGGGACATGACAATTTGATGACTTCACTCTAACACTCATCACTCAGTCTCATTCCCTTCCGAGTGTTCATTGGCATCCAAATTACCTGAAAATATTAGAAAACAACTAGATGAGCGAATCGCTCAGTAAGAATTACATCTCAAGATTTAACAAGCTTTAAGTGGTTTACAAGTTCAATTAATATCAGTAAAACTATGCATGTAGATGAGTAGATATCAAGGATTGTAAAAATCGACAAGAGCAGTGAATGAATAACAAGTGAGAGTATAAGGATTCCAACATCAATGCAGCAATAGCAAGAGATTCAAGCAAGTAATAACTGGAATTAACGAAATCTTTCCAAGAGAGTAATAACTCATGTCAAGCAAGTAATAGAAAGTAATATAAATTCAAGCATGTAAAATTGGAATTGGCTATTTATCAACTTCATTCAAGCAAAACTTTACCCTTCTGCGGGTCTCAAGTCAAATCAATCAAGTAATATCACGAGAATGAGTGGAATGTCTAAATCCTAGCAAGCAAGTACTCCGGTGCAATGCCAAATATCGTGGTCAATAAACTCCCATGGGCACAAGTACCTTCGGGTGCTCCTCCCAGGACCAGACCAGGCCCTATATGCACAGCATTAATCATGTTTGTTGACATCCACTCTCATTTATAGCCAATAGGGAATTTCAAGATTTGACCAGTATGATATATAAGGTGGAATTATGGAATGAAATCCAAGGGCGCATTGATATGTAGGGATGAACTAGGAGTGGAAACCAGTAACGTTTGATACACGGAAAAAAATTAGATAAGAGAGGTGCCTTATGGGCCACCTGACAATTTTAGAAATGACACCCTCGCTGTGGGATGCCCTTCCTGGAAATTATACAGGGTTTAGAGGACCCTGTCAGGAGTTAAATATCACCTCTCAGGCTACCATCTATCAGTGGAGATGGCAAAAGTGAAAGCCCAATGATCAAGTTAACGCAATGAGCCAGTTGTGTTGACTCAGCAGTTCATCGTGTCAACCCTGCAGTTCATCGCATCAACCCTGCGAACAGGCTGGGTCGACCTTGTGAACAGGTAGGGTCGACTCTGCAGTTCATCGCGTCAACGCGGTGAACAGGCAGGGTCGACTCTGCCGTTCACTGCGTCAACGCAGTGAACAGGCAGCGTCGACAGGCAGGGTCGCAGGGTCGACTCTGCCGTTCACTGCGTCAACGCAGTGAACAGGCAGCGTCGATAGGCAAGGTCGACTCTGCCGTTCACTGCGTCAACGCAGTGAACAGGCAGTGTCGACCCTGTCAACAGGCAGGGTCGACTCTGCCGTTCACTGCGTCAACGCAGTGAACAGGCAGCGTCGACCCTCTCAACAGGCAGGGTCGACTCTGCCGTTCACTACGTCAACGCGGTGAACAGGTAAGGTCGAGTCTGCCATTCGTCGCGTCAACGCGGTGAACTGGCAAGGTCGACTCTGCAGTTCAAATCTGCTCAAAATGGCTTAAGGTATTAATCTTTGATTAAGCTAGGGTATTAACCTTTGATTTAAGTTTATTTAGGTAAAACTGATGACATGGATAGATAGAGAAAACTGTAAGGATTATAGATCTTTATTTATGCACTCGTTTCATGCTTTAGTTGCTTAAATATCATTTTTTTAACATGACGTATCATACAAGTTTTCATTTTTAAAGGAACTAAATGGAGACAAGGTTTCTAGATAGGCTACCTAACAGATTAATTAGGTATGCTAATTAGTTAGTAGATCAACTAACATGTTAATTAGGTATGTTAGCAGGTTAGTTAAACTAATAAGTTACGTAAAAACATGATAAAACTTACGTTAGACGGATATATCGTATGGATATGAAGCTAATACATGCCAACTACCCTAGATTGAAGCTAATACATGCTAATCAATGCTAATCATCTTGGGTATAAGGCTACTACATGCTAATTATCTTAGGTACGAGGCTAATACATGCTAATCATCCTAGATTTAAGCTAACACATGCTAATTATTCTAGGTATGAGACTAATACTTGCTAATTATCTTGGGTATGAAGCTAATACACGTTAATCATCCTAGATGTAAGCCAACACATGCTAATTATTCTAGGTATGAGACTACTACTTGCTAATACATGCTAGTTATTCTGGGTATAAGGCTAATAAATGCTAATTATCTTAGGTATGAAGCTAATACATGCTAATCGTCCTAGATTTAAGCTAACACATACTAATTATTCTAGGTATGAGACTAATACTTGCTAATACTTGCTAATACATGCTAATTATTCTAGGTATAAAGCTAATACATGCTAATTATCTTAGGTATGAAGCTAATACATGCTAATCATCCTAGATTTAAGCTAACATATGCTTTATAAACACTAAATATCGCATGGAAATGAGCCTAAGACTAAATGCCCAGACTAATCATCCTAGATTAGCTACTAGTTTAGTTAAAAGTTGAGAACACATACCTCTGTGAAGTGGCAGTAGTTGTAGCAAATGGAAGAAGCAACTCTTCCCTTCTCTGCAACCCTTCAGAAGTGTCTCCCCTTCTCAACAGCAAGCCTTCTAGCCAACGAAGGTTTACTTCGTTAGGAGTATAATATAAGGTTTGAGTTGGCAAGAGGGGAAACAAGATCTAATACATGCTAATTATTCTGGGTATAAAGCTAATACATACTAATTATCTTAGGTATGAAGCTAATACATGCTAATCATCCTAGATTAAGCTAACACATGCTTTATAAACACTAAATATCGCATGGAAATGAGTCTAAGACTAAATGCCTAGACTAATCATTCTAGATTAGCTACTAGTTTAGTTAAAAGTTGAGAACACATACCTCTGTGAAGTGGCAGCAGTTGTAGCAAATGGAAGAAGCAACTCTTCCCTTCTCTGCAACCCTTCAGAAGTGTCTCCCCTTCTCAACAGCAAGCCTTCTAGCTAACAAAGGTTTGCTTCGTTAGAAGTATAATATAAGGTTTGAGTTGGCAAGAGGGGAAACAAGATCCGTGAAAATCAGATCTTAGTGGGATGCTAGCTTATACAGGCTGTTGGGGATAAGGAAATCGAAAGGTTGTCCGGTGGATTGTAGCTCCTATGAGAGGGTGGTTTATTTATTTTAAACTTCCCACTTAACTTTCATGATTTTTATCTTTAAAATTTGATGGAGTTAGTTAATGAAATTTCATGGATAAGATACTTATATTTTTCTCTATTTTTACATATAATTTTTTTTGAAAAATTCTTTTTAAATAAAAAGTGATACTATTCATGGCACTATTCACGTATGAAAAGGACAGATGCCAACGCAGGTTTGTCAAAAAAATCACAAGCCTGGAGGGGGGTCGTGTATTGCTAGCCTATCGTATATAATTATTTGGCACAAAAAGTAAATTGTGGATGCTAGGATTTGAACCCTAGTCATTGGGTTGAAAGACAAGTTACTTAACCAACTACACTAGGAAGCCACTTGTTAAGTGAATACTCTTTACATATGATAACTACGTGTTCCAACTTCTTACTTAATCTAGAGTTTATCTAATATATTTTTTTTGGAAAATATTATTAATAAATATATATATATATATATATATTTATACGGGATGCTACACCCTCCCCCACTTAAAAGAATTTGGTCCCCAAATTCAATTACATTATACGGAGACAAGGAGGGTGAGAATTACTTACGGACTAGAATAATTCTAGAAATCTCCTTCTCATAGACTCCTCGGTTTCCCATGTAACTTCTTGTTCTAAGTATCGATTCCATTGAATTTTTACCATAGGGATCGTCTTGTTCCTTGGAACTCGGATTTCTTGGTCGAGGATCTTTACTGGCCTTTGCTCATAGGTGAGGTCCTTTTGTATCACCAAGTCAGCGTGATCAATGACGTGTGAGAAATCGTGCACGTATTTCTTTAGCATAGAAACATGAAATACGTTGTGCACTTCTGACAGTTGTGGAGGTAGGGCGATACGATAAGCCACTTCGCCTACCCTTTCCAGTACTTCGAATGGACCGATAAACCTTGGTGTTAATTTACCTTTGACACCGAATCTTCTAATGCCTCGGCCGGGAGATACCTTGAGGAAAACATGATCTCCGACTTGAAATTCCAGGTCTCGCCTTCTGTTATCGGCATAAGATTTCTACCTGGACTGTGCTATCATTAACCTTTCTCTAATGAGTTGTATCTTCTCGGTAGAATCTCGCACCATGTCAGGACCAAGAATTTGTTTTTCACCGACTTCATCCCAGCATATGGGAGATCGGCAACTCCTGGCATATAATGCCTCAAAAGGTGCCATTTATATGCTGGCTTGATAGCTGTTGTTATATGCAAATTCGGCTAGTGGTAAGTGGTCATTCCAACTACCACCGAAGTCTATAATGCATGCCCTTAACATATCTTCCACAACTTGATTAGTCCTCTCGGTCTGTCAATCTGTCTGGGGATGAAAAGCAGTGCTATAGTTGAGTCTCGTCCCCAAGGAGTGTTGCAGGCTCTTCCAGAAATAAGAGGTGAAGTGCGGGTCTCGGTCAGATACGATCGAGATGGGAACTCCATGCAATCTAACCATTTCCTTCATATACAGGGCAGCAAGTACGTCGACTGACCATCGACTTTTGATGGGTAAGAAATGGGCCGATTTAGTTAACCGGTCGATAATTACTCAAATTCCATCATATCCGCCCCTAGACTTGGGCAAACCCAAGATAAAGTCCATGCCAATGTCTTCCCATTTCCACTTGGGAATATCCAGCAGATGTAGCTTTCCGGCGGGTTTTTGATGTTCCGCCTTCACTTGTTGGCATGTGAGGCAACGAGACACAAAGTCTGCTACCTCCCTTTTCATGTTAGACGACCAGAAAGTTCTTTTCAAGTCTTGGTACATCTTAGTGGCTCCAGGGTGGATTGTGTACCTCGATCTATGAGCTTCTTCAAGAATCTTCTTCTTCAATTCGGGACAGTCGGGCACACATGTCCGTTCATGAAATAGTAATCTGCCATCAGGTGCCAGCTTGAAATCCAGTCTCTCGTCCAGCTTGCTCTTTATCTCCACTAGCGAGGGATCCTCTTCTTGTAACTTCTTGATTTCAGGTAGTAAATCTGGATGTAGGCTCATATGAGATAGAATAATACACATGTTCTTCTCATCTGTGCTGATATCAAGCTCAGAGAATTTCTCCAGTAGTTTCCATTCTTGTATCATGCAGTTGGCCAATATTGTTCTCGGCTTTCGACTAAGGGCATCAGCTACGGAATTACCCTTACCAGGATAATACTGTATAGTGAAGTCGAAATCCTTGAGATACTCGAGCCAACGCCTTTGCCGCATGTTCAGCTCCTTTTGGGAGAATAAGTACTTGAGGCTTTTATGATCGGAGTACACAGTGAATTGTTCTCCGTAGAGATAGTGCCTCCAGATCTTTAAAGCGAATACTACTGCGGCCAGTTCTAAGTCGTGAACTGGGTAGTTCTCTTCATGTTTCTTCAATTGTCGGGAAGAGTATGCAATGACTCTCCCATTCTGCATCAATACACATCCGAGGCCAATACCAGAAGCATCGGTATATACCTCGTATTTTTCTCCTTCCATTGGTAATGATAAGACTGGAGCAGTGGTCAAGAGATCCTTCAAAGTTTGAAAACTCTTTTCACAGTCTTCCTTCCACTCATAAGGCACTTCCTTGCGGGTTAACCTGGTCAGGGGAACAGCAATTTTGGAGAAGTCCTTTATAAAAAGCCGGTAGTAACCAGCTAGACCCAAGAAGCTCCGAATCTCAGTTACATTTGTGGGTCGTTCCCAGTTCTTCACGGCTTCGACCTTTGATGGGTCAACAGCAATTCCGTTCTTCGAAATGATATGGCCTAAGAAGGATACTTCCTCGAGCCAAAACTCGCATTTGCTGAATTTGGCATATAGCTTGTTTCCCCTTAATATCTGTAATGCCTTCTTGAGGTGTTCTTCATGATCCTCTTCGGTCTTTGAATAGATCAGAATATCATCAATAAAGACCACAATAAATTGGTCTAAATAGGGCCTGAATATGCTATTCATTAACTGCATAAAAGCTGCGGGGGCATTTGTTAGTCCGAAAGGCATAACAGTAAATTCGTAATGCCCATACCTGCTTCGGAATGCAGTTTTATGAATATCTTCTTCTTTGATCTTCAATTGGTGGTAACCAGAACGAAGATCAATCTTGGAGAAATATAAAGCTCCAGATAGTTGATCGAACAGCTCATCAATCCTTGGCAGTGGATACTTGTTCTTGATTGTAAGGTGATTTAGCTGTCGATAATCTATGCATAATCTCATCGATCCGTCCTTCTTTTTGACGAATAGCACGGGTGCTCCCCATGGGGAAGTACTCGGCCTGATGAAACCCTTGTTCAATAACTCCATTAGCTGCTCTTTTAGTTCCTTCAGCTCAGCAGGGGACATTCTGTATGGTGCCCTGGAAATAGGACGAGCACCAGGGACAAGGTCGAACGACACTTCCCTTTCCGGGGGTAAGCCAGTTAAATCTTCTGGAAAAATATCAGGAAAATCCCGAATTACACGGATGTCTTCAAGTTTAACCTTCTCGACTTCCGTGGCAGTCACGAATGCTATGAAAGTCATGCATCCCTTATTCATAAGTTTACTAGCTCGGAGTGCTGATATAAGAAGTGATTTACTCCGAGGGCTATTGTAAACTAGCTCTGGGAAATCTACGAAAGTTACCTTGCCATGCCGGCAGTCTACAGTTGCTTGGTATGTGGATAGCCAGTCGGCACCTAGTATGACATCATAACCCTTTATATCTAGGCATATCAGGTCAGCAGGTAAATTATTTCCCTTAATCATCACTTCACAGTTTGGATAGTGATAAGTGCTATCAGACTCATTCCCAAGAGGTGTAGATATGACCAAATCTAACAGTTCATGTTTCTTAGAAAATGAAGCAGTAAAGTTCTTGGAAACGAATGAATGAGTTGCTCCGGTATCGAATAAAACTTGAGCAGTTTTTGAACAAATAGTGAGAATACCTTCCACAATTCCACCTTTAGTGGGTTCCGTATCTTGGAGAGCTTGCAGACGGCCTTGTTTCTTTACCGTACGCTTCTCATCTTTGGTGTCTTGTTCTTTCATCAGTGGGCAGTCTGGGATTCGATGCTCTCGGCTCTCACATCGAAGACAAGCTCCTAACTTTCTCCAGCATTCCTCGGTCTTATGACCAGCTTTATCACAATACTTGCAAATCTCCTTTGATGGTGTGGTGGTGGAGAATGGCATGTCATTCTTCTGGAATTTCTTCGCCTTAGAGGGATCCCCTCCCATGAAGAATCGCTTCTTGTCGAAGGATTGTTTGAATTTTCCCAGGCCTGTAACGGGTTCCTTCTTGTCTCTTCCTCAGATTCTCTCAGATAATTCGGTGGCGTCTTCCAGCAGTTGAGCACGCCGAACCATCTCCGAATAGACTTGGATGTCCATCGGGGCAAGTTGTGTGATATAATGGGGCCAAAGCCCGTTGAGGAATCTTCTCGCCTTCATCTTTTCTGTAAACACCAAGTGGGGTGCATACCTAGACAATCTGGAGAACTGGGCCTCATACTCGGCCACTTTCAAGCCCCGTTGTTTTAGAACGGCGAATTCCATGGCCTTCTTTTCCTGGATATGATCGGAGAAGTACTTGTTGTTGAAATGCTCCGTGAATTCATCCCATGTAACATGGTATTCAGGCAGTGTTGCTTCTATGGATTCCCACCAGCATCGAGCGTCCCGCTCAAGTTGGAATACAGCCAGTAAAACTTTCTCCTCGTCTGTGCATTGCATTATACGGAAGATTCGTTCCATCTCCTTTAGCCAATTCTCGGCATCCTCGGGGTCGACGAACCTGTGAGCCTTAGTGGGTTCATGTTACGGAAACTCCTGTGGAGGTCACCCGCTCCACAGTTAGCTCCGCCTTGGGCCACTTGTTGTAGTGCCTGTGTAAGGCCCTGCACGGTGCACTGCATCTCGCGCCATTGTGCTCTTTCAGCAGTCATGATCCTACAAAATATTTAGAGTGTTTAAGTAAGATAAGGGTCGGTTTTTACTTATAAGGGTAAAGTCATTAGAAATCTTAACCCATGGCTCTATCCATCTCACCAGGTAAGGTCTACTTATATCCTTAGACTTCTCTAACCCCGGACTTAGGTTTTTACCTATCCTTGGACTCAAGTTTTTACTTAGATTTCAATTTCTAACCATTTATATATTTTTTTCTAGTTCCCTAGGTTTGAAAACCTAGGCTCTGATACCACGAAGACTGTCACGCCCCGAGCGCGGAAGATTACCTGGAGGCGTGACGCGTCTATATAGATCGTGTCAATCATGTAAATATCAGAGTGCGCAAATAACTAAGATTTAACTCGAAATTTAATACAAATAGTACGAGCTGACAATTGTCACAATTAATCAAAGGACAATTACATGTGTTCCTAGAGTCCAACGACTAGGCTTCAAATCTTAAGCAGTTCTAATCAAGTTGACTAATATAAATGACATAGATGAATTGATACAACTGACATAAGTGAACTAATACAATAACAAAAGGGACATGAAAATTTGATAACTTCACTCTAACACTCATCACTCAGTCTCATTCCCTTCCGAGTGTTGGTTGGCATCCAAATTATCTGAAAATATTAGAAAACAACTAGATGAGCGAATCGCTCAGTAGGAATTACATCTCAAGATTTAACAAGCTTTAAGTGGTTTACAAGTTCAATTAATGTCAGTAAAACTATGCATGTAGATGAGTAGATATCAAGGATTGTAAAAATCGACAAGAGCAGTGAAGGAATAACAAGTGAGAGTATAAGGATTCCAACTTCAATGCAGCAATAGCAAGAGATTCAAGCAAGTAATAACTGGAATTAACGAAATCTTTCCAAGAGAGTAAGAACTCATGTCAAGCAAGTAATAGAAAGTAATATAAATTCAAGCATGTAAAATTAGAATTGGCTATTTATCAATTTCATTCAAGCAAAATTTTACCCTTCTGCGGGTCTCAAGTCAAATCAATCAAGTAATATCACGAGAATGAGTGGAATGTCTAAAGCCTAGCAAGCAAGTACTCCGGTGCAATGTCAAATACCGTGGTCAATAAACTCCCATGGGCACAAGTACCTTCGGGTGCTCCTCCCAGGACCAGACCGGGCCCTATATGCACAGCATTAATCATGTTTGTTGACATCCACTCTCATTTATAGCCAATAGGGAATTTCAAGGTTTGACCAGTATGATATATAAGGTGGAATTATGGAATGGAATCCAAGGACGCATTGATGTGTAGGGATGAACTAGGAGTGGAAACCAGTAACGTTTGATACACGGAAAAAAATTAGATAAGAGAGGTGCCTTATGGGCCACCTGACAATTTTAGAAACGACACCCTCACTGTGGGATGCCCTTCCTGGGAATTATACAGGGTTTAGAGGACCCTGTCAGGAGTTAAATATCACCTCTCAGGCTGCCATCTATCAGTGGAGATGGCAAAAGTGAAAGCCTAATGATCAGGTTAACGTAATGAGCCTGTTGTGTTGACTCAACATTTCATCGCGTCAACCCTGCAGTTCATCGCGTCAACCCTGCGAACAGGCTGGGTCGACCCTGTGAACAGGCAGGGTCGACTCTGCAGTTCATCGCGTCAACGCGGTGAACAGGTAGGGTTGACTCTGCCGTTCACTGCGTCAACGCAGTGAACAGGCAGCGTCGACAGGCAGGGTCGCAGGGTCGACTCTGCCGTTCACTGTGTCAACGCAGTGAATAGGCAGCGTCGACAGGCAGGGTCGACTCTGCCGTTCACTGCGTCAACGCAGTGAACAGGCAGCGTCGACCCTGTTAACAGGCAGGGTCGACTCTGCCGTTCACTGCGTCAACGCAGTGAACAGGTAGCGTCGACCCTGTCAACAGGCAGGGTCGACTCTGCCATTCATTGCGTCAACGCAGTGAACAGGCAGCGTCGACAGGCAGGGTCGACTCTGCCGTTCACTGTGTCAACGCAGTGAACAGGCAGCGTCGACCCTGTCAACAGGCAGGGTCGACTCTGCCAACAGGCAGGGTCGACTCTACCGTTCACTGCGTGAACGCGGTGAACAGGCAGGGTCGACCCTGTCAATAGGCAGGGTCGACTCTGCCGTTCATCGCGTCAACGCGGTGAACTGGCAGGGTCGACTCTACAGTTCAAATCTGCTCAAAATGGCTTAAGGTATTAATCTTTGATTAAGCTAGGGTATTAACCTTTGATTTAAGTTTATTTAGGTAAAACTGATGACATGGATAGATAGAGAAAACTATAAGGATTATAGATCTTTATTT
Source organism: Amorphophallus konjac (assembly GCA_022559845.1). NCBI lineage: Eukaryota > Viridiplantae > Streptophyta > Magnoliopsida > Alismatales > Araceae > Amorphophallus > Amorphophallus konjac. The sequence goes on along the minus strand of CM040121.1, from coordinate 235,961,502 downwards.
ATGCACTCGTTTCATGCTTTAGTTGCTTAAATATCATATTTTTAACATGACGTATCATACAAGTTTTCATTTTTAAAGGAACTAAATGGAGACAAGGTTTCTAGATAGGCTACCTAACAGATTAATTAGGTATGCTAATTAGTTAGTAGATCAACTAACATGTTAACTAGGTATGTTAACAGGTTAGTTAAACTAATAAGTTACGTAAAAACACGATAAAACTTGCATTAGACGGATATATCGTATGGATATGAAGCTAATACATGCCAACTACCCTAGATTGAAGCTAATACATGCTAATCAATGCTAATCATCTTGGGTATAAGGCTACTACATGCTAATTATCTTAGGTACGAGGCTAATACATGCTAATCATCCTAGATTTAAGCTAACACATGCTAATTATTCTAGGTATGAGACTAATACTTGCTAATTATCTTGGGTATGAAGCTAATACACATTAATCATCCTAGATTTAAGTCAACACATGCTAATTATTCTAGGTATGAGACTACTACTTACTAATACATGCTAGTTATTCTGGGTATAAGGCTAATACATGCTAATTATCTTAGGTATGAAACTAATACATGCTAATCGTCCTAGATTTAAGCTAACACATACTAATTATTCTAGGTATGAGACTAATACTTGCTAATACATGCTAATTATTCTTGGTATAAAGCTAATACATGCTAATTATCTTAGGTATGACGCTAATACATGCTAATCATCCTAGATTTAAGCTAACACATGCTTTATAAACACTAAATATCGCATGGAAATGAGCCTAAGACTAAATGCCTAGACTAATCATCCTAGATTAGCTACTAATTTAGTTAAAAGTTGAGAACACCTACCTCTGTGAAGTGGCAGTGGTTGCAGCAAATGGAAGAAGTAACTCTTCCCTTCTCTGTAACCCTTCAGAAGTGTCTCCCCTTCTCAACAGCAAGCCTTCTAGCCAACGAAGGTTTGCTTCGTTAGGAGTATAATATAAGGTTTGAGTTAGCAAGAGGGGAAACAAGATCCGTGAAAATCGGATCTCAGTGGGATGTCAGCTTATACAGGCTGTTGGGGATAAGGAAATCGAAAGGTTGTCCGGTGGATTATAGCTCCTATGAGAGGGTGGTTTATTTATTTTAAACTTCCCACTTAACTTTCATGATTTTTATCTTTAAAATTTGATGGAGTTAGTTAATGAAATTTCATGGATAAGATCCTTATATTTTTCTCTATTTTTACATATAATGTTTTTTGAAAAATTCTTTTTAAATAAAAAGTGATACTATTTATGGCACTATTCACGTATGAAAAGGACAGATGCCAACGCAGGTTTGTCAAAAAAATCACAAGCCTGGAGGGGGGTCGTGTATTGCTAGCCTATCGTATATAATTATTTGGCACAAAAAATAAATTGTGGATGCTAGGATTTGAACCCTGGTCATTGGGTTGAAAGACAAGTTACTTAACCAACTACACTAGAAAGCCACTTGTTAAGTGAATACTCTTTACATATGATAACTACGTGTTCCAACTTCTTACTTAATCTAGAGTTTATCTAATATATTTTTTTTGGGAAATATTATTAATATATATATATATATATATATATATATATATATATTTATACGGGATGCTACAGTCGGTGCACTTTGTGCCTTTAGACATTTGTGAAACTCGGTGCAAACTTTTAAAGGAAGGCAAAGAAGTTCGGTGCATATAATGAAAGACCTGAACGCACATATCAAAGGGTCGGTGCACTTATTGAAGCGCCGTCAACCCATTCAAGCAAGCACGGTCGGTGCAAGTTCTGAAGCTTGCAAAAAGACAGTCGGTGCAAAGAATGAAAGACACCAATGCAACTTGAAATTGTCGACTCCTTGAGTCGACACATTTAAGCAGAGGTTCTATCTACGTTGAACGCAGCCTCTAGACACCAAGAGTAAAAATAGAAAACACTCTATGCAGTGAATTAAACCCCAAAACCATGATATATGAATCAAACCTAATCTTGCCACATGGAAATACATCAAAAGAGAATTCTTACCATGATTTCAAGGATTTGTTAGCTTTAAAGAACCTGCAAAACTTGGAACCTCAAGAACATGTTATTTCAGATAAAAGTCAAGTTTGTGCATGTAAGAGACCAATGTCTGAGCATATGAAGGGCAGGTCCATGCACATGTTTGGACATGGTCTGAGCATATAAGCTTACTCATGGATACAAGTTCAGTCCAAGGACTTCAGAGTCAATCCAAAGCTACATGAACTCATATGACATCATATAAGGATTATGCTATAACAAGAAACTTTAAATCTTCACCTATATGCTTGAAACACCATCATGCTATACATTCATTCCATCAAGATATATACATGAAGTACCATGCTTCATAACAAAGTAAGAACCAAGGCTCAAAGAGCCAGGGGTCGACCCATGGGGTCGACCCTTGCACATGGGAATAGGAAAACTGCTTTTGCAGTCCAATGCAATCTGAAACAGCACCAACGACATTTCAACCCTGCAAGCCAGAATATCAACATGTGAGCTCATTTCCTTAAGATATTTTTCACAAGATACTCATGAATGATTTTCACATCAAAACTTATGAAAACCACACAATATATTGGAATCATCAAAACCATTATCAAAGACAAGGAGGGAGCCCAGCGAACCCAACAATCTCCCCTTTTTTGATGATGGCAATATATTGTGGCAATCCAAAACACTCTCCCCCTTTGGCATTATCAAAAAGTGGGGGATGAGGTGAACAAAAATAGAATATGGAAAGTAATGGCACAAGAACCCAGCAATGTGAACTGTATGAACATTATACAATTTTCCAAAAAGAAACCACATCATTTATTAAAACTGAGATTAAGCACAAGTTTGTCAAGAACCCAAGAGGGTGTGCAAATGTAAACCTAAAAATGCAAGATTTGTGTGTATGCCTTCTAAATGCGATGACTATGCAACTCATGTCTTATGCAGAAAACTATAGTATTCACAAGTATGACTAAAATATGTGCGAGTATGCAATTTCTGAATTATATGAAATATGCATGATCGAACTATGCACGAAATATATCACCAAACTGAACTATATACAAGTGCTATGCTAAAGAGCACATTATTCTCCCCCTATTGTCATGAACAAAAATCGACTGACAATGGGATTATTTAATCTGTTATTTACATGTATAACCTATAGATGCAAACTATAGAATGAAATATGATATGAACAAACGGATCAAGCATTCAGGCACTCAAGCATACATAAATAAATATAGACTCATGCAAGTCCCTTCGAGACGGGTGTAAGGATTATGCAATCGATTGTAGAACATGATGTGCATGTACAATAATAAGAAGGTCGTGCTTACATAAATAAGGTACTGCATAAACCATGAAAGTTCACAGATTCATAAGGTACATTCACACAATCAAACCCAATGTGTATATGTGAAAGATTGAGCAATGAACTCTAGGGTAATATGGATAATCAGATTTTCTAAAGAACACTATAAAGAACTTATCATCCATATAGTTTCATACGCAATGCTCGAATATTGGTAGCTACTTATGACCCCAAAAAAATTTATAATTACTAAAAATGGTGTAACTAACCTTTTGACACGAGTTGTATCATTTATCTCAAGGACACTTCCCGGTTACTCAATTTCGTCACTTATCTTAACTGTGGATATTGTCACTTTTTGGCGCGAGTTATATCCTTTGTCTCAGGGACACTTCCCGGCAACTTGGTGGTAAATCACACTTATTTTAATGTGGATTAGTTTCACCTTTCGGCGCGAGTTTCCTCCTTTATTTCAGAGGAGATTCCCTGCTACTCAGATCCACGTACCACTTATACGACTTTTGATGGAGTGAACAGCTCTTTCCTCCCGGGTCATGTGATTTTCATGTAAAGAATCAAGAATTATGAAAAGTGTAGAGTAGAAAATAATAATCCTTATTAGATTGTTTCATTATCTCAAAAAGGTGCAGTTTGGGTGGGTGGTTGTTTTGAATGTAAAAGATGAATTAGTCTAATCACAATAATGTCTCCCCCTAAATGTATGCACGGTTATAAAAAATCTTTCCCTTAATATATGCCATGTAACAAACACGTCTAAATCAATGTAATTTCATTTAGAAAGGGATGAGTCATAGAAGGAGTCAAAAAGGTGGGTGATATCTTACATACATTCAAGCATGCATCGAGATGGATTTATCACACAGGTTGATTACCGGTACGTGGCGGTGATAAAGGTCCAAAGACCCTACTCACGCATAAGAAAAGCTTCCAGGTGGACGTAATCCACCTTTCCACTAACATCATTTTATATACCGGTCAATCATGGCATTCAAGTACACAAGTATGCAATGATATGCAAGTATATGCTTGTAACTGGAGAAGATGATTGAAAGTTATTCCTATTTATAAATATGCAAAGATGTCTATGATATGTACAATCTGTATCATGAAACTAAGTGTGTAAACGGTGTAAGCAAAACTAAGTTATTGTTCACCAGTTGTGAACGAAGGTGTGAAAGATTGTATGTACAATCTAAAGCATTCAAAAACCAGACTTATTCACAAAATAAGAAAAGAAGAGTGATCAAGTCATCAAAACATGAAGCTCGTAAGATCTCAACATTTCAGAAGTTGCCAAAATCAACAAAATAGGAATGTAATTTTTGAATGTGAACTCCAAACTCAACTTATACCTTTTCAGATTTTTTAAAATTAACCTAACAGAAGTAAGTTCTCAAAGTCAAGTCATTTTCTTTCTCACCGTGAGAGTCCTTAGATTATTAATATTCCTTGACCTCACGGCGCCCTTGTAAAACAGATTCTCATTTTGGGGATTTGGGTACCCAAGCCATCTTGGATCCCGAGGGGTTAGTGCTAACATGTACAGATGGATTCCTATGTTTCCTAGCAAACCATTCATCATCAATTCTCATAGTAAAATAGTCATCCATAGAATAACCATTCTCTCCACACAAAAAGCAGTGAGAAGTTTTTCTTTTCATGGACCACTTTTCATCATTTTTCATTAAGAAGTAATTATTCATCATGTGTCCATGTTCACCACAATAATAACATGAAAAATTCTTTTTGAGAGACCATTCATCATCATTTTTCTTTGTAAAGCAGTTTTCAAACACATGACCATGTAACCCACAATAAAAGCAATGATTATTGAGTTTTTTCTTTACGGGTTTTTCATGATTCTTAGAGCCATCAACCATTTTCATTCTTGATTTTAATGTCTCATTATCATCAAATTTCATCAAAGAGCAGTCATACATATCATGACCAAATTTCCCGCAGTAATATCATGAAACATTCCTCATTTTTCTTGATGCATGACTATCTTTAACAATTGAGGGTTCAGCATACATACAAGAATAATCGTTGACATTTTTCTGTTTCTCATTTTCATTATCACATAAAGACAAAGATTCATTCAAACTCTTGACTTCATTTTCAAGTGACAAGATATGCAGATCAATGCTAATTAATTCTTCCTCACATGACATAATTTTCTCATTCAACAAAGAGTTAACACTTTTATAACTCTCAATTTTTTGTTCTAGAATGTGCAATTTATCACAATCATCAACAATCACATATTTTCCTTTTCAATTTTTTCAAGATTTTTCAATCTACTTTCGAGCAAGGAAATTTGAATTAACAAAGCACTAATTTTATTTTGGAGTTTTTCAAATGAGTTTCCATTCATTGAAGTGAGTTCACGTTTGTTCTTTTGAAAACTCATTTTTTCATTAGGCATTGCATTCATGGTTTCATTTGATTCAATGGACCTAGACAAATCACTCTTCAGATTTTTCAACTCCTCTTCCAATTCAACAGTTTTTTCATTCATGTTCTTGAAGCTTTCAATTTCATATCTTAGCTCTTTTAGCTATTCAGATTTTTCAACATTCAGAATAACTTTTCCTTTTTCAAGAAGGAGCAATTTTTGAGATATAGCAGTATTCAACTCTTTCAGATTCTCATTATCGTTTTCCATTGGTTGAAGTTCTGAATTTTTTCCAGTAAAGATTTATTTTCAATTTTCAGAATTGAAATAGTTTCTTTATAACTAACAACCTCAAGCATGGAAGACTTATTTAATTTCTCAAACTCAGCACATTTTTCACATGAAAAATTATCAACATGAGAGCTTTCAATTTTCTTTTTCAATTTCCTATTTTCAAATTTTAATGTTTTATACCTATCAAACAACTCATCATAAGCATTCATCAACTCATCATAACTAAGTTCATCTTCTTCGTCTGAGTCGGAATTCACCTTAGAACTTTCCTCGCTTTGACGTTTATCATCGTTGTTTGCCGTGAGACATTCATCAACACTATTCAGGCTTTCTTCTTGGGTTTCACTTAGCCCATCCCAGATCTCTTTGGCTGACCTACAAGATGAAACAAAAGTAAATCGATTAGGGTCCACTGCAGCCTTAAGAGCATTCAAGATAAAAGAATTATCAGAATTCTTTTTCCTATTCTCATCGGTCCATCTTAACACATTTTTAGGAAGAATGTAGAGACCATGAGTGATTAGATTCATAAGTTTTGGATCAATATTGGTAATCCAAACATAAAATTTTCCAAGCCATAAAGCATAATCAAAACCATCAAAGACGGGAATCAAATTCATGCAAGCCATCATAAGGTGATCTTTTCCCCTAGACCGCGAGGTCTGCGAATAAAAATCAGAGACTAGGCTCGGATACCAATTGTTGGCCCAGAGAGATGGCGGATAAGAAGGGGGGTTGAATTGTCCCCTTGCCGAGATGGTGGATTTTAAAAACTTTCTTAAATAAACATAGTGGAATTAAAACTAACATTGTTAATTATCCTAAACAGATGTGAGATTAAAAGAGTTCTCTCAAGCTTTCCAATCTCACTCGAATTAATAATGCAACTAATCAAACTAATCAAGTTCAACACAGATAAATTTATGCTTAACACAGATAACGGAGGTAGCAATGTGTGGAGGTGTCGTGAATAAAAATCTACAAGTTGACATGTGAAGGGAGATAGAAGAAATGGACAAACACACAGGCAATCAGACGAGACATAGAGATTTTTAGGTGGTTCGGGACCACGACGGGCTCCCTACGTCCACCCCTCACCGAATTCGGTGAGGCTTCACTCCACGCTACGAAACGTAGCAACACGGGGACGAACCCCAACACCACACACGCTACTTCCGCAGCAAAATCCACACGGGGACAAGCCTCAAAACGCTGCCACTGAAGCACACACACACACAACATCGGGGAACACACCCCGGACACTTAAAACCACACGGAGACGCAGCTCCGCCTACACACGATGATATATCAAGTTTAAGACAACAAGAAGATGTAGAATAACGCCCACAACAGTATGTAAATGAAGATAGACTATGAAGCACTCATGGAAATAAACATAATGAGGATGTAGAAATATCTCCTTGATTCTCCAATCATCATGAGGGGATCTTCCTTGAAGATTAGGTTGGAGAAAGTCTTATCCGCAGCTGGTTGGAGCAGTCGATCATCCTCCTTAAGGATCCAACGTTTGTTCGTTCAAATCCCAGCTCCAATCAAGCCTGCACACACCAAGAACAGATAGGTCAATATGCTCCACAACTCTATCTTGGTTAAAAGGGACATCACAGACAAATGAAAGCAGATTTATATATATTTCCCTTTGAATGTCCCACAACTCCCTTCAATCAGTAGGTAGGTTGCACTGGAAGTAAATCCTTGGAGTGGAAGCAGCCGGACTTGAAGTTTTAGAGGCCCAAAATCTCGAACGGTAGAGAGCAGCTGCTACAGCTCCCAGAACTAGACTCAGGCTCGTGGACGGCGCCCTCTACAACTTCTTCTTCCTCCTCCTTGAGTAAGCAACGCCCTCCTTCACGTTCTTCCTCTCTCTCTTTCTTCTTTTCCTGTAAGCAGATGGAGAATGTTAGCACACGGGATTGTCTCCTCTGATGGAGATCGCAAGATTTAAATAAGGCAAGGATATAGAACAAAAGACAACAAAAGCCCTATAAAAACCCTAAAAAAGTTACACCCATACTATAGGAGAAACCCTAAGGGTAATGTTGTAAAAGACCAAGTCAATCAGATCTTAGATTAATGGGTTCTCAGTGAGAACCAGAAACCCAATCCGCAGCGCTCAAGGCAAATTAAATCCGATCAACCCAAAAACATGTTAATTGAATTAAGCCCAAAGTCGATGCACTTGTGTAGAACAGAAAGATAAGGTCGGTGCATATATGTAAGAACAACAAGGACCAGCTCGGTGCACATATGAAACTCGGTGCAAATATGAAGAAAAGGCAGGACAGTCGGTGCAAACTAGCAAAGACAAGGTCGGTGCAAAGCAGGTCGGTGCACATCTGTAGCACGCTAAGATGAGGTCGGTGCACTTTATATGAAGCTAGAAGGATGAGTCGGTCGGTGCATACTGTGTGGAAGCCAAAGACTGAACTCGGTGCAATGCCAGATGCGGTCGGTGCAATTGTGAATTCAACACAGAAATGAGGTCGGTGCAATAGAAGGGTCGGTGCAAGTATGCAAAGACCAACACATATGAACCTCGGTGCAAGTATGGTGCACATGAACAAAAGTCAGTGCATATGCCAAGTAGGTGCAATGTTGCACATGAACAATGCATATGCCAAGGTCGGTGCAAAGTCGAGTTGGTGCATGAATTAAAGGGTCGGTGCAAACTGTACTGCGTGCACAGTGCAAATGCAAGATGTGGCCGGTGCAAGTTTTGAAACTTGCCAAATGGCAGTCGGTGCACTTCGTGCCTTTAGACATTTGTGAAACTCGGTGCAAACTTTTAAAGGAAGTCAAAGAAGTTCGGTGCATATAATGAAAGACCTGAACGCACATATCAAAGGGTCGGTGCACATATTGAAGCACCGTCAACCCATTCAAGCAAGCACGGTCGGTGCAAGTTCTGAAGCTTGCAAAAAGACGGTTGGTGCAAAGAATGAAAGACACCAATGCAACTTGAAAGTGTCGACTCCTTGAGTCGACACATTTCAGCAGAGGTTCTGTCTGCGTTGAACGCAACCTCTGGACACCAAGAGTAAAAACAGAAAACACTCTATGCAATGAATTAAACCCCAAAACCATGATATATGAATCAAACCTAATCTTGCCACATGGAAATACATCAAAAGAGAATTCTTACCATGATTTTAAGGATTTGTTAGCTTTAAAGAACCTGCAAAACTTGGAACCTCAAGAACATGTTATTTCAGATAAAATGTCAAGTTTGTGCATGTAAGAGACCAATGTCGGAGCATATGAAGGGCATGTTGATGCACATGTTTGGACAGGGTCTGAGCATATAAGCTTACTCATGGATACAAGTTCAGTCCAAGGGCTTCAGAGTCAATTCAAAGCTATATGAACTCATATGACATCATATAAAGATGATGCTATAACAAGCAACTTTAAATCTTCACCTATATGCTAGAAACACCATCATGCTATACATTCATTCCATCAAGATATATACATGAAGGACCATGCTTCATAACAAAGTAAGAACAAAGGCTCAAAGAGCCAGGGGTCTACCCATGGGGTCGACCCTTGCACAGGGGAATAGGAAAGCTGCTTTGGCAGTCCAATGCAATCTGAAACCGCACCAAGGACATTTCAACCCTGCAAGCTAGAATATCAACATGTGAGCTCATTTCCTCAAGATATTGTTCACAAGATACTCATGAATGATTTTCACATCAAAACATATGGAAACCACACAATATATTGGAATCACCAAAACCATTATCAAAGACAAGGAGGGAGCGCAGCGAACCCAATAATCTCCCCCCTTTTGATGATGACAATATATTGTGGCAATCCAAAACACTCTCCCCCTTTGGCATTATCAAAAAGTGGGGGATGAGGGGAACAAAAATAGAATATGAAAAGTAATGGCGCAAGAACCCAGCAATGTGAACTGTATGAACATTATACAATTTTCCAAAAAGAAACCACATCATTTATTAAAACTGAGATTAAGCACAAGTTTGTCAAGAACCCAAGAGGGTGTGCAAATGTAAACCTAAAAATGCAAGATTTGTGTGTATGCCTTCTAAATGCGATGACTATGCAACTCATGTTTTATGCAGAAAACTATAATATTCACAAGTATGACAGAAATATGTGCGAGTATGCAATTTCTGAATTATATGAAAGATGCATGATCGAACTATGCCCAAAATATATGACCAAACTGAACTATATACAAGTGCTATGCTAAAGAGCACATTATTATCCCCCTATTGTCATGAACAAAAATCGACTGACAACGGGATTATTTAACTTGTTATTTATATGTATAACCTATAGATGCAAACTATGGAATGAAATATGATGTGAACAAACGGATCAAGCATTCAGGCACTCAAGCATGCATAAATAAATATAGACTCATGCAAGTTTCTTCGAGACGGGTGTAAGGATTATGCAATCGATTGTAGAACATGATGTGCATGTACAATAATAAGAAGGTCGTGCTTACATAAATAAGGTACTGCATAAACCATGAAAGTTCACAGATTCATAAGGTACATTCACACAATCAAACCCAATGTGTATATGTGAAAGATTGAGTAATGAACTCTAGGGTAATATGGATAATCAGATTTTCTAAAGAACACTATAAAGAACTTATCATCCATATAGTTTCATACGCAATGCTCGAATATTGGTAGCTACGTATGACCCCAAAAAAAATTTTAATTACTAAAAATGGTGTAACTAACCTTTTGACACGAGTTGTATCATTTATCTCAAGGACACTTCCCGGTTACTCAATTTCGTCACTTATCTTAACTGTGGATATTGTCACTTTTTGGCGCGAGTTATATCCTTTGTCTCAGGGACACTTCCCGGCAACTTGGTGGTAAATCACACTTATTTTAATGTGGATTAGTTTCACCTTTCGGCGCGAGTTTCCTCCTTTATTTCAGAGGAGATTCCCTGCTACTCAGATCCACGTACCACTTATACGACTTTTGATGGAGTGAACAGCTCTTTCCTCCCGGGTCATGTGATTTTCATGTAAAGAATCAAGAGTTATGAAAAGTGTAGAGTAGAAAATAATAATCCTTATTAGATTGTTTCATTATCTCAAAAAGGTGCAGTTTGGGTGGGTGGTTGTTTTGAATGTAAAAGATGAATTAGTCTAATCACAATAATGTCTCCCCCTAAATGTATGCACGGTTATAAAAAATCTTCCCCTTAATATATGCCATGTAACAAACACGTCTAAATCAATGTAATTTCATTTAGCAAGGGATGAGTCATAGAAGGAGTCAAAAAGGTGGGTGATATCTTACATTCATTCAAGCATGCATCGAGATGGATTTATCACACAGGTTGATTACCGGTACGTGGCGGAGATAAAGGTCCAAAGACCCTACTCACGCATAAGAAAAGCTTCCAGGTGGACGTAATCCACCTTTCCACTAACATCATTTTATATACCGGTCAATCATGGCATTCAAGTACACAAGTATGCAATGATATGCAAGTATATGCATGTAACTGGAGAAGATGATTGAAAGTTATTCCTATTTATAAATATGCAAAGATGTCTATGATATGTACAATCTGTATCATGAAACTAAGTGTGTAAACGGTGTAAGCAAAACTAAGTTATTGTTCACCAGTTGTGAACGAAGGTGTAAAAGATTGTATGTACAATCTAAAGCATTCAAAAACCAGACTTATTCACAAAATAAGAAAAGAAGAGTGATCAAGTCATCAAAACATGAAGCTCGTAAGATCTCAACATTTCAGAAGTTGCCAAAATCAACAAAATAGGAATGTAATTTTTGAATGTGAACTCCAAACTCAACTTATACCTTTTCAGATTTTTTAAAATTAACCTAACAGAAGTAAGTTCTCAAAGTCAAGTCATTTTCTTTCTCACCGTGAGAGTCCTTAGATTATTAATATTCCTTGACCTCACGGCGCCCTTGTAAAACAGATTCTCATTTTGGGGATTTGGGTACCCAAGCCATCTTGGATCCCGAGGGGTTAGTTCTAACATGTACAGATGGATTCCTATGTTTCCTAGCAAACCATTCATCATCAATTCTCATAGTAAAATAGTCATCCATAGAATAACCATTCTCTCCACACAAAAAGCAGTGAGAAGTTTTTCTTTTCATGGACCACTTTTCATCATTTTTCATTAAGAAGTAATTATTCATCATGTGTCCATGTTCACCACAATAATAACATGAAAAATTCTTTTTGAGAGACCATTCATCATCATTTTTCTTTGTAAAGCAGTTTTCAAACACATGACCATGTAACCCACAATAAAAGCAATGATTATTGAGTTTTTTCTTTACGGGTTTTTCATGATTCTTAGAGCCATCAACCATTTTCATTCTTGATTTTAATGTCTCATTATCATCAAATTTCATCAAAGAGCAGTCATACATATCATGACCAAATTTCCCGCAGTAATATCATGAAACATTCCTCATTTTTCTTGATGCATGACTATCTTTAACAATTGAGGGTTCAGCATACATACAAGAATAATCGTTGACATTTTTCTGTTTCTCATTTTCATTATCACATAAAGACAAAGATTCATTCAAACTCTTGACTTCATTTTCAAGTGACAAGATATGCAGATCAATGCTAATTAATTCTTCCTCACATGACATAATTTTCTCATTCAACAAAGAGTTAACACTTTTATAACTCTCAATTTTTTGTTCTAGAATGTGCAATTTATCACAATCATCAACAATCACATATTTTCCTTTTCAATTTTTTCAAGATTTTTCAATCTACTTTCGAGCAAGGAAATTTGAAATAACAAAGCACTATTTTTATTTTGGAGTTTTTCAAATGAGTTTCCGTTCATTGAAGTGCGTTCACGTTTGTTCTTTTGAAAACTCATTTTTTCATTAGGCATTGCATTCATGGTTTCATTTGAGTCAATGGACCTAGACAAATCACTCTTCAGATTTTTCAACTCCTCTTCCAATTCAACAGTTTTTTCATTCATGTTCTTGAAGCTTTCAATTTCATATCTTAGCTCTTTTAGCTATTCAGATTTTTCAACATTCAGAATAACTTTTCCTTTTTCAAGAAGGAGCAGTTTTTGAGATATAGCAGTATTCAACTCTTTCAGATTCTCATTATCTTTTTCCATTGGTTGAAGTTCTGAATTTTTTCCAGTAAAGATTTATTTTCAATTTTCAGAATTGAAATAGTTTCTTTATAACTAACAACCTCAAGCATGGAAGACTTATTTAATTTCTCAAACTCAGCACATTTTTCACATGAAAAATTATCAACATGAGAGCTTTCAATTTTCTTTTTCAATTTCCTATTTTCAAATTTTAATGTTTTATACCTATCAAACAACTCATCATAAACATTCATCAACTCATCATAACTAAGTTCATCTTCTTCGTCTGAGTCGGAATTTACCTTAGAACTTTCCTCGCTTTGACGTTTATCATCGTTGTTTGCCGTGAGACATTCATCGACACTATTCAGGCTTTCTTCTTGGGTTTCACTTAGCCCATCCCAGATCTCTTTGGCTGACCTACAAGATGAAACAAAAGTAAATCGATTAGGGTCCACAGCAGCCAGAGCATTCAAGATAAAAGAATTATCAGAATTCTTTTTCCTATTCTCATCGGTCCATCTTAACTCATTTTTAGGAAGAATGTAGAGACCATGAGTGATTAGATTCATAAGTTTTGGATCAATATTGGTAATCCAAACATAAAATTTTCCAAGCCATAAAGCATAATCAAAACCATCAAAGACGGGAATCAAATTCATGCAAGCCATCATAAGGTGATCTTTTCCCCTAGATCGCGAGGTCTGCGAATAAAAATCAGAGACTAGGCTCGGATACCAATTGTTGGCCCAGAGAGATGGCGGATAAGAAGGGGGGTTGAATTGTCCCCTTGCCGAGATGGTGGATTTTAAAAACTTTCTTAAATAAACATAGTGGAATTAAAACTAACATTGTTAATTACCCTAAACAGATGTGAGATTAAAAGAGTTCTCTCAAGCTTTCCAATCTCACTCGAATTAATAATGCAACTAATCAAACTAATCAAGTTCAACACAGATAAATTTATGCTTAACACAGATAACGGAGGTAGCAATGTGTGGAGGTGTCGTGAATAAAAATATACAAGTTGACATGTGAAGGGAGATAGAAGAAATGGACAAACACACAGGCAATCAGACGAGACACAGAGATTTTTAGGTGGTTCGGGACCACGACGGGCTCCCTACGTCCACCCCTCACCGAATTCGGTGAGGCTTCACTCCACGCTATGAAACGTAGCAACACGGGGACGAACCCCAACACCACACACGCTACTTCCGCAGCAAAATCCACACGGGGACAAGCCTCAAAACGCTGCCACTGAAGCACACACACACACAACATCGGGGAACACACCCCGGACACTTAAAACCACACGGAGACGCAGCTCCGCCTATACACGATGATATATCGAGTTTAAGACAACAAGAAGATGTAGAATAACGCCCACAGCAGTATGTAAATGAAGATCGACTATGAAGCACTCATGGAAATAAACATAATGAGGATGTAGAAATATCTCCTTGATTCTCCAATCATCATGAGGGGATCTTCCTTGAAGCTTAGGTTGGAGAAAGTCTTATCCGCAGCTGGTTGGAGCAGTCGATCATCCTCCTTAAGGATCCAACGTTTGTTCGTTCAAATCCCAGCTCCAATCAAGCCTGCACACACCAAGAACAGATAGGTCAATATGCTCCACAACTCTATCTTGGTTAAAAGGGACATCACAGACAAATGAAAGCATATTTATATATATTCCCCTTTGAATGTCCCACAACTCCCTTCAATCAGTAGGTAGGTTGCACTGGAAGTAAATCCTTGGAGTGGAAGCAGCCGGACTTGAAGTTTTAGAGGCCCAAAATCTCGAACGGTAGAGAGCAGCTGCTGCAGCTCCCAGAACTAGACTCAGGCTCGTGGACGGCGCCCTCTACAACTTCTACTTCCTCCTCCTTGAGTAAGCAACGCCCTCCTTCACGTTCTTCCTCTCTCTCTTTCTTCTTTTCCTGTAAGCAGATGGAGAATGTTAGCACACGGGATTATCTCCTCTGATGGAGATCGCAAGATTTAAATAAGGCAAGGATATAGAACAAAAGACAACAAAAGCCCTATAAAAACCCTAAAAAAGTTACACCCATACTATAGGAGAAACCCTAAGGGTAATGTTGTAAAAGACCAAGTCAATCAGATCTTAGATTAATGGGTTCTCAGTGAGAACCAGAAACCCAATCCACAGCGCTCAAGGCAAATTAAATCCGATCAACCCAAAAACATGTTAATTGAATTAAGCCCAAAGTCGATGCACTTGTGTAGAACAGAAAGATAAGGTCGGTGCATATATGTAAGAACAACAAGGACCAGCTCGGTGCACATATGAAACTCGGTGCAAATATGAAGAAAAGGCAGGACAGTCGGTGCAAACCAGCAAAGACAAGGTCGGTGCAAAGCAGGTCGGTGCACATCTGTAGCACGCTAAGATGAGGTCGGTGCACTTTATATGAAGCTAGAAGGATGAGTCGGTCGGTGCATACTGTGTGGAACCCAAAGACTGAACTCGGTGCAATGCCAGATGTGGTCGGTGCAATTGTGAATTCAACACAGAAATGAGGTCGGTGCAATAGAAGGGTCGGTGCAAGTATGCAAAGACCAACACATATGAACCTCGGTGCAAGTATGGTGCACATGAACAAAAGTCAGTGCATATGCCAAGTAGGTGCAATGTTACACATGAACAATGCATACGCCAAGGTCGGTGCAAAGTCGAGTTGGTGCATGAATTAAAGGGTCGGTGCAAACTGTACTGCGTGCACAGTGCAAATGCAAGATGTGGCCGGTGCAAGTTTTGAAACTTGCCAAATGGCAGTCGGTGCACTTCGTGCCTTTAGACATTTGTGAAACTCGGTGCAAACTTTTAAAGGAAGTCAAAGAAGTTCGGTGCATATAATGAAAGACCTGAACGCACATATCAAAGGGTCGGTGCACATATTGAAGCACCGTCAACCCATTCAAGCAAGCACGGTCGGTGCAAGTTCTGAAGCTTGCAAAAAGACGGTTGGTGCAAAGAATGAAAGACACCAATGCAACTTGAAAGTGTCGACTCCTTGAGTCGACACATTTCAGCAGAGGTTCTGTCTGCGTTGAACGCAACCTCTGGACACCAAGAGTAAAAACAGAAAACACTCTATGCAATGAATTAAACCCCAAAACCATGATATATGAATCAAACCTAATCTTGCCACATGGAAATACATCAAAAGAGAATTTTTACCATGATTTTAAGGATTTGTTAGCTTTAAAGAACCTGCAAAACTTGGAACCTCAAGAACATGTTATTTCAGATAAAAAGTCAAGTTTGTGCATGTAAGAGACCAATGTCGGAGCATATGAAGGGCATGTCGATGCACATGTTTGGACAGGGTCTGAGCATATAAGCTTACTCATGGATACAAGTTCAGTCCAAGGGCTTCAGAGTCAATTCAAAGCTATATGAACTCATATGACATCATATAAGGATGATGCTATAACAAGCAACTTTAAATCTTCACCTATATGCTAGAAACACCATCATGCTATACATTCATTCCATCAAGATATATACATGAAGGACCATGCTTCATAACAAAGTAAGAACAAAGGCTCAAAGAGCCAGGGGTCTACCCATGGGGTCGACCCTTGCACAGGGGAATAGGAAAGCTGCTTTGGCAGTCCAATGCAATCTGAAACCGCACCAAGGACATTTCAACCCTGCAAGCTAGAATATCAACATGTGAGCTCATTTCCTCAAGATATTGTTCACAAGATACTCATGAATGATTTTCACATCAAAACATATGGAAACCACACAATATATTGGAATCATCAAAACCATTATCAAAGACAAGGAGGGAGCGCAGCGAACCCAATAATCTCCCCCCTTTTGATGATGACAATATATTGTGGCAATCCAAAACACTCTCCCCCTTTGGCATTATCAAAAAGTGGGGGATGAGGGGAACAAAAATAGAATATGAAAAGTAATGGCGCAAGAACCCAGCAATGTGAACTGTATGAACATTATACAATTTTCCAAAAAGAAACCACATCATTTATTAAAACTGAGATTAAGCACAAGTTTGTCAAGAACCCAAGAGGGTGTGCAAATGTAAACCTAAAAATGCAAGATTTGTGTGTATGCCTTCTAAATGCGATGACTATGCAACTCATGTTTTATGCAGAAAACTATAATATTCACAAGTATGACAGAAATATGTGCGAGTATGCAATTTCTGAATTATATGAAAGATGCATGATCGAACTATGCCCCTAATATATGACCAAACTGAACTATATACAAGTGCTATGCTAAAGAGCACATTATTATCCCCCTATTGTCATGAATAAAAATCGACTGACAACGGGATTATTTAACCTGTTATTTATATGTATAACCTATAGATGCAAACTATGGAATGAAATATGATATGAACAAACGGATCAAGCATTCAGGCACTCAAGCATGCATAAATAAATATAGACTCATGCAAGTTTCTTCGAGACGGGTGTAAGGATTATGCAATCGATTGTAGAACATGATGTGCATGTACAATAATAAGAAGGTCGTGCTTACATAAATAAGGTACTGCATAAACCATGAAAGTTCACAGATTCATAAGGTACATTCACACAATCAAACCCAACGTGTATATGTGAAAGATTGAGTAATGAACTCTAGGGTAATATGGATAATCAGAATTTCTAAAGAACACTATAAAGAACTTATCATCCATATAGTTTCATACGCAATGCTCGAATATTGGTAGCTACGTATGACCCCAAAAAAAATTTTAATTACTAAAAGTGGTGTAACTAACCTTTTGACACGAGTTGTATCATTTATCTCAAGGACACTTCCCGGTTACTCAATTTCGTCACTTATCTTAACTGTGGATATTGTCACTTTTTGGCGCGAGTTATATCCTTTGTCTCAGGGACACTTCCCGGCAACTTGGTGGTAAATCACACTTATTTTAATGTGGATTAGTTTCACCTTTCGGCGCGAGTTTCCTCCTTTATTTCAGAGGAGATTCCCTGCTACTCAGATCCACGTACCACTTATACGACTTTTGATGGAGTGAACAGCTCTTTCCTCCCAGGTCATGTGATTTTCATGTAAAGAATCAAGAGTTATGAAAAGTGTAGAGTAGAAAATAATAATCCTTATTAGATTGTTTCATTATCTCAAAAAGGTGCAGTTTGGGTGGGTGGTTGTTTTGAATGTAAAAGATGAATTAGTCTAATCACAATAATGTCTCCCCCTAAATGTATGCACGGTTATAAAAAATCTTCCCCTTAATATATGCCATGTAACAAACACGTCTAAATCAATGTAATTTCATTTAGAAAGGGATGAGTCATAGAAGGAGTCAAAAAGGTGGGTGATATCTTACATACATTCAAGCATGCATCGAGATGGATTTATCACACAGGTTGATTACCGGTACGTGGCGGAGATAAAGGTTCAAAGACCCTACTCACGCATAAGAAAAGCTTCCAGGTGGACGTAATCCACCTTTCCACTAACATCATTTTATATACCGGTCAATCATGGCATTCAAGTACACAAGTATGCAATGATATGCAAGTATATGCATGTAACTGGAGAAGATGATTGAAAGTTATTCCTATTTATAAATATGCAAAGATGTCTATGATATGTACAATCTGTATCATGAAACTAAGTGTGTAAATGGTGTAAGCAAAACTAAGTTATTGTTCACCAGTTGTGAACGAAGGTGTGAAAGATTGTATGTACAATCTAAAGCATTCAAAAACCAGACTTATTCACAAAATAAGAAAAGAAGAGTGATCAAGTCATCAAAACATGAAGCTCGTAAGATCTCAACATTTCAGAAGTTGTCAAAATCAACAAAATAGGAATGTAATTTTTGAATGTGAACTCCAAACTCAACTTATACCTTTTCAGATTTTTTAAAATTAACCTAACAGAAGTAAGTTCTCAAAGTCAAGTCATTTTCTTTCTCACCGTGAGAGTCCTTAGATTATTAATATTCCTTGACCTCACGGTGCCCTTGTAAAACAGATTCTCATTTTGGGGATTTGGGTACCCAAGCCATCTTGGATCCCGAGGGGTTAGTTCTAACATGTACAGATGGATTCCTATGTTTCCTAGCAAACCATTCATCATCAATTCTCATAGTAAAATAGTCATCCATAGAATAACCATTCTCTCCACACAAAAAGCAGTGAGAAGTTTTTCTTTTCATGGACCACTTTTCATCATTTTTCATTAAGAAGTAATTATTCATCATGTGTCCATGTTCACCACAATAATAACATGAAAAATTCTTTTTGAGAGACCATTCATCATCATTTTTCTTTGTAAAGCAGTTTTCAAACACATGACCATGTAACCCACAATAAAAGCAATGATTATTGAGTTTTTTCTTTACGGGTTTTTCATGATTCTTAGAGCCATCAACCATTTTCATTCTTGATTTTAATGTCTCATTATCATCAAATTTCATCAAAGAGCAGTCATACATATCATGACCAAATTTCCCGCAGTAATATCATGAAACATTCCTCATTTTTCTTGATGCATGACTATCTTTAACAATTGAGGGTTCAGCATACATACAAGAATAATCGTTGACATTTTTCTGTTTCTCATTTTCATTATCACATAAAGACAAAGATTCATTCAAACTCTTGACTTCATTTTCAAGTGACAAGATATGCAGATCAATGCTAATTAATTCTTCCTCACATGACATAATTTTCTCATTCAACAAAGAGTTAACACTTTTATAACTCTCAATTTTTTGTTCTAGAATGTGCAATTTATCACAATCATCAACAATCACATATTTTCCTTTTCAATTTTTTCAAGATTTTTCAATCTACTTTCGAGCAAGGAAATTTGAATTAACAAAGCACTAATTTTATTTTGGAGTTTTTCAAATGAGTTTCCATTCATTGAAGTGAGTTCACGTTTGTTCTTTTGAAAACTCATTTTTTCATTAGGCATTGCATTCATGGTTTCATTTGATTCAATGGACCTAGACAAATCACTCTTCAGATTTTTCAACTCCTCTTCCAATTCAACAGTTTTTTCATTCATGTTCTTGAAGCTTTCAATTTCATATCTTAGCTCTTTTAGCTATTCAGATTTTTCAACATTCAGAATAACTTTTCCTTTTTCAAGAAGGAGCAATTTTTGAGATATAGCAGTATTCAACTCTTTCAGATTCTCATTATCGTTTTCCATTGGTTGAAGTTCTGAATTTTTTCCAGTAAAGATTTATTTTCAATTTTCAGAATTGAAATAGTTTCTTTATAACTAACAACCTCAAGCATGGAAGACTTATTTAATTTCTCAAACTCAGCACATTTTTCACATGAAAAATTATCAACATGAGAGCTTTCAATTTTCTTTTTCAATTTCCTATTTTCAAATTTTAATGTTTTATACCTATCAAACAACTCATCATAAGCATTCATCAACTCATCATAACTAAGTTCATCTTCTTCGTCTGAGTCGGAATTCACCTTAGAACTTTCCTCGCTTTGACGTTTATCATCGTTGTTTGCCGTGAGACATTCATCAACACTATTCAGGGTTTCTTCTTGGGTTTCACTTAGCCCATCCCAGATCTCTTTGGCTGACCTACAAGATGAAACAAAAGTAAATCGATTAGGGTCCACTGCAGCCTTAAGAGCATTCAAGATAAAAGAATTATCAGAATTCTTTTTCCTATTCTCATCGGTCCATCTTAACTCATTTTTAGGAAGAATGTAGAGACCATGAGTGATTAGATTCATAAGTTTTGGATCAATATTGGTAATCCAAACATAAAATTTTTCAAGCCATAAAGCATAATCAAAACCATCAAAGACGGGAATCAAATTCATGCAAGCCATCATAAGGTGATCTTTTCCCCTAGACCGCGAGGTCTGCGAATAAAAATCAGAGACTAGGCTCGGATACCAATTGTTGGCCCAGAGAGATGGCGGATAAGAAGGGGGGTTGAATTGTCCCCTTGCCGAGATGGTGGATTTTAAAAACTTTCTTAAATAAACATAGTGGAATTAAAACTAACATTGTTAATTACCCTAAACAGAGGTGAGATTAAAAGAGTTCTCTCAAGCTTTCCAATCTCACTCGAATTAATAATGCAACTAATCAAACTAATCAAGTTCAACACAGATAAATTTATGCTTAACACAGATAACGAAGGTAGCAATGTGTGGAGGTGTCGTGAATAAAAATCTACAAGTTGACATGTGAAGGGAGATAGAAGAAATGGACAAACACACAGGCAATCAGACGAGACACAGAGATTTTTAGGTGGTTCGGGACCACGACGGGCTCCCTACGTCCACCCCTCACCGAATTCGGTGAGGCTTCACTCCACGCTACGAAACGTAGCAACACGGGGACGAACCCCAACACCACACACGCTACTTCCGCAGCAAAATCCACACGGGGACAAGCCTCAAAACGCTGCCACTGAAGCACACACACACACAACATCGGGGAACACACCCCGGACACTTAAAACCACACGGAGACGCAGCTCCGCCTACACACGATGATATATCGAGTTTAAGACAACAAGAAGATGTAGAATAACGCCCACAGCAGTATGTAAATGAAGATAGACTATGAAGCACTCATGGAAATAAACATAATGAGGATGTAGAAATATCTCCTTGATTCTCCAATCATCTTGAGGGGATCTTCCTTGAAGCTTAGGTTGGAGAAAGTCTTATCCGCAGCTGGTTGGAGCAGTCGATCATCCTCCTTAAGGATCCAACGTTTGTTCATTCAAATCCCAGCTCCAATCAAGCCTGCACACACCAAGAACAGATAGGTCAATATGCTCCACAACTCTATCTTGGTTAAAAGGGACATCACAGACAAATGAAAGCAGATTTATATATATTCCCCTTTGAATGTCCCACAACTCCCTTCAATCAGTAGGTAGGTTGCACTGGAAGTAAATCCTTGGAGTGGAAGCAGCCGGACTTGAAGTTTTAGAGGCCCAAAATCTCGAACGGTAGAGAGCAGCTGCTACAGCTCCCAGAACTAGACTCAGGCTCGTGGACAGCGCCCTCTACAACTTCTTCTTCCTCCTCCTTGAGTAAGCAACGCCCTCCTTCACGTTCTTTGTCTCTATCTTTCTTCTTTTCCTGTAAGCAGATGGAGAATGTTAGCACACGGGATTGTCTCCTCTGATGGAGATCGCAAGATTTAAATAAGGCAAGGATATAGAACAAAAGACAACAAAAGCCCTATAAAAACCCTAAAAAAGTTACACCCATACTATAGGAGAAACCCTAAGGGTAATGTTGTAAAAGACCAAGTCAATCAGATCTTAGATTAATGGGTTCTCAGTGAGAACCAGAAACCCAATCCGCAGCGCTCAAGGCAAATTAAATCCGATCAACCCAAAAACATGTTAATTGAATTAAGCCCAAAGTCGATGCACTTGTGTAGAACAGAAAGATAAGGTCGGTGCATATATGTAAGAACAACAAGGACCAGCTCGGTGCACATATGAAACTCGGTGCAAATATGAAGAAAAGGCAGGACAGTCGGTGCAAACCAGCAAAGACAAGGTCGGTGCAAAGCAGGTCGGTGCACATCTGTAGCACGCTAAGATGAGGTCGGTGCACTTTATATGAAGCTAGAAGGATGAGTCAGTCGGTGCATACTGTGTGGAAGCCAAAGACTGAACTCGGTGCAATGCCAGATGCGGTCGGTGCAATTGTGAATTCAACACAGAAATGAGGTCGGTGCAATAGAAGGGTCGGTGCAAGTATGCAAAGACCAACACATATGAACCTCGGTGCAAGTATGGTGCACATGAACAAAAGTCAGTGCATATGCCAAGTAGGTGCAATGTTGCACATGAACAATGCATATGCCAAGGTCGGTGCAAAGTCGAGTTGGTGCATGAATTAAAGGGTCGGTGCAAACTGTACTGCGTGCACAGTGCAAATGCAAGATGTGGCCGGTGCAAGTTTTGAAACTTGCCAAATGGCAGTCGGTGCACTTCGTGCCTTTAGACATTTGTGAAACTCGGTGCAAACTTTTAAAGGAAGTCAAAGAAGTTCGGTGCATATAATGAAAGACCTGAACGCACATATCAAAGGGTCGATGCACATATTGAAGCACCATCAACCCATTCAAGCAAGCACAGTCGGTGCAAGTTCTGAAGCTTGCAAAAAGACGGTTGGTGCAAAGAATGAAAGACACCAATGCAACTTGAAAGTGTCGACTCCTTGAGTCGACACATTTCAGCAGAGGTTCTGTCTGCGTTGAACGCAGCCTCTGGACACCAAGAGTAAAAACAGAAAACACTCTATGCAATGAATTAAACCCCAAAACCATGATATATGAATCAAACCTAATCTTGCCACATGGAAATACATCAAAAGAGAATTCTTACCATGATTTTAAGGATTTGTTAGCTTTAAAGAACCTGCAAAACTTGGAACCTCAAGAACATGTTATTTCAGATAAAAAGTCAAGTTTGTGCATGTAAGAGACCAATGTCGGAGCATATGAAGGGCATGTCGATGCACATGTTTGGACAGGGTCTGAGCATATAAGCTTACTCATGGATACAAGTTCAGTCCAAGGGCTTACGACTCAATCCAAAGCTATATGAACTCATATGACATCATATAAGGATGATGCTATAACAAGCAACTTTAAATCTTCACCTATATGCTAGAAACACCATCATGCTATACATTCATTCCATCAAGATATATACATGAAGGACCATGCTTCATAACAAAGTAAGAACAAAGGCTCAAAGAGCCAGGGGTCTACCCATGGGGTCGACCCTTGCACAGGGGAATAGGAAAACTGCTTTGGCAGTCCAATGCAATCTGAAACCGCACCAAGGACATTTCAACCCTGCAAGCTAGAATATCAACATGTGAGCTCATTTCCTCAAGATATTGTTCACAAGATACTCATGAATGATTTTCACATCAAAACATATGGAAACCACACAATATATTGGAATCATCAAAACCATTATCAAAGACAAGGAGGGAGCGCAGCGAACCCAATAATCTCCCCCCTTTTGATGATGACAATATATTGTGGCAATCCAAAACACTCTCCCCCTTTGGCATTATCAAAAAGTGGGGGATGAGGGGAACAAAAATAGAATATGAAAAGTAATGGCGCAAGAACCCAGCAATGTGAACTGTATGAACATTATACAATTTTCCAAAAAGAAACCACATCATTTATTAAAACTGAGATTAAGCACAAGTTTGTCAAGAACCCAAGAGGGTGTGCAAATGTAAACCTAAAAATGCAAGATTTGTGTGTATGCCTTCTAAATGCGATGACTATGCAACTCATGTTTTATGCAGAAAACTATAATATTCACAAGTATGACAGAAATATGTGCGAGTATGCAATTTCTGAATTATATGAAAGATGCATGATCGAACTATGCCCAAAATATATGACCAAACTGAACTATATACAAGTGCTATGCTAAAGAGCACATTATTATCCCCCTATTGTCATGAACAAAAATCGACTGACAACGGGATTATTTAACCTGTTATTTATATGTATAACCTATAGATGCAAACTATGGAATGAAATATGATATGAACAAACGGATCAAGCATTCAGGCACTCAAGCATGCATAAATAAATATAGACTCATGCAAGTTTCTTCGAGACGGGTGTAAGGATTATGCAATCGATTGTAGAACATGATGTGCATGTACAATACTAAGAAGGTCGTGCTTACATAAATAAGGTACTGCATAAACCATGAAAGTTCACAGATTCATAAGGTACATTCACACAATCAAACCCAAGGTGTATATGTGAAAGATTGAGCAATGAACTCTAGAGTAATATGGCTAATCGGATTTTGTAAAGAACACTAAAAAGAACTTATCATCCATACAGTTTCATACACAATGCTCGAATATTGGTAGCTACGTATGACCCCAAAAAAAATTTTAATTACTAAAAATGGTGTCACTAACCTTTTGACACGAGTTGTATCCTTTATCTCAGGGACACTTCCCGGTTACTCACTTTCGTCACTTATCTTAACTGTGGATATTGTCACTTTTTGGCGCGAGTTATATCCTTTGTCTCAGGGACACTTCCCGGCTACTTGGTGATAAATCACACTTATTTTAATGTGGATTAGTTTCACCTTTCGGCGCGAGTTTCCTCCTTTATTTCAGGGGGGATTCCCGGCTACTCGGATCCACGTTCCACTTATACGACTTTTGATGGGGTGAACAGCTCTTTCCTCGCGAGTCATGTGATTTCCATGTAAAGAATCAAGAGTTCTAAAAAGTGTAGAGTAGAAAATAATAATCTTTATTAGATTGTTTCATTATCTAAAAAAGGTGCAATTTAAGTGGGTGGTTGTTTTGAATGTAAAAGATGAATTTGTCTAATCATAGTAATGTCTCCCCCTAAATATATGAACGGTTATAAAAAATCTCCCCCTTAATATATGCCATGTAACAAACATGTCTAAATCAATACAATTTCATTTAGCAAGGGATGAGTCATTGAAGGAGTCAAAAAGGTGGGTGATATCTTACATACATTCAAGCATGCATCGAGATGGATTTATCACACAGGTTGATTACCGATACGTGGCGGAGATAAAGGTCCAAAGACCCTACTCACGCATAAGAGAAGCTTCCAGGTGGACGTAATCCACCTTTCCACTAACATCATTTTATATACTGGTCAATCATGGCATTCAAGTACACAAGTATGCAATGATATGCAAGTATATGCATGTAACTAGAGAAGATGATTGAAAGTTATTCCTATTTACAAATATGCAAAGATGTGTATTATATGTGTAATCTGTATCATGAAACTAAGTGTGTAAACTATGTAAGCAAAACTAAGTTATTGTTCACCAGTTGTGAACGAAGGTGTGAAAGATTGTATGTACAATCTAAAGCATTCAAAAACCAGACTTATTCACAAAATGTGTAGAGAAGAGTTATCAAGTCATCAAAACATGAAGCTCATAAGATCTCAACATTTCAGAAGTTGCCAAAATTAACAAAATAGGAATGTAATTTTTGAATGTGAACTCCAAACTCAACTTATACCTTTTCAGATTTTTCAAAATGAACCTAACAGAAGTAATTTCTCAAAGTCAAGTCATTTTCTTTCTCACCGTGAGAGTCCTTAGATTATTAATCTTCTTTGACCTCACGGCGCCCCTATAAAACAGATTCTCATTTTGGGGATTTGGGTACCCAAGCCATCTTGGGTCCCGAGGGGTTAGTTCTAACATGTACAGATGGATTCCTATGTTTCCTAGCAAACCATTCATCATCCATTCTCATAGTAAAATAGTCATCCATAGAATGACCATTCTCTCCACAAAAAAAGTAGTGAGAAGTTCTTCTTTTCATGGACCACTTTTCATCATTTTTCATTAAGAAGTAATTATTCATCATGTGTCCATGTTCACCACAATAATAACATGAAAAATTCTTTTTGAGAGACCATGCATCGTCATTTTTCTTTGTAAAGCAGTTTTCAAACACATGACTGTAGACACGCCAAAATTGACATTATTTTGAGTATATTTCATATCGCTCTGCAATGCCCCAGTTGACCCTCAAATCAACATTATTTGAGTGGTTTTTCCCACTTTTTCATGGATTTCCCCTAATTTCCTCTATTTTCCCTTTTTTCCCATTTTCTGGGCATTTATCAGTGGTTTTTCCCACTTTTCTTGAATTTCCCCTATTTTTCCTTTTTTTCCATTTTCTGGGCATTTATCTCCCCTTTTATGATTTTTCAAATTACGCCTTTGGAAAGGGCGCTTTTTTGAATCACGACCTGACCTGGGGCGTTTCTTAAAGAAGTGACGACCGCTGGAAAGGGCGGCAATTCCTGGAATTATCCAATTTTCAAAAAAAAAAATAAATGTTTGAAAAATGTTGAATCACGCCCTACCATGGGGCGTTTCTCAATTCACGCCTCTCCCTGAGGCGTCTTTGACAATTTCCAAATAAAAGAAATGTTTATTTCTAAAATTAATCCAGGAAGAAATGCCCTGACCCAGGGCGTGTTTTAAATTAACGCCCCTTGACAGGTCGTCAATTCTTGAATTGACGCCCTGACCAGAGGCGTGTTTCATCTTCTGGCTTCGCAGCCCTTTCCCCAGAGAGTCCTTGCCTCGTTAGACTCCTGCCTTGATTGGGGCTCTTGCCCATTCTTATCCTTCCCCCTTATTGGACTCTTGCCCATGTTTATCCCCCCTCGTTGGACGCCCCTTCTTCGGACTCCCCCTCTTTGGATCCCTTCCTGCCCCTCCGTTCTTTTCCTCTTCCTCTTCTGTCTTCTTTTCCTTCTTCTTCTTCCGTCTTCTTCTTCTCCCCTTTTCTACTCTTCTTTCTTCTGTCTTCTTCTTATTCTTCTGTCCCCTTCTTCTTCTGTTGTTTTTCTTCTGTTCTCTTTTTTTGTTTTTCTTCTTTTTATAGGAACCGAAGGTAGGTGGCATTGGCTAAGGAGGCTTCTCACGTTGACATCTTCATCTCTCCCCATCGAGCATCAAGCCAAAGGGGCCACAAACAAGATTTTTATCTTATCTCCCCTTTATCTTTTATTTTCATAGTTCATAAATCATGCATGCATCATTGTTTTATTGATCTTTTCTCTCAACCACATTGAGATCTCCCCATAGTGCAACTCTTGCACACTTCCCTTATTTTTTTTATTTGCATGCATCATACATCTCCCACCCTTTTGCATAGGGGTTTAAGGGCCAACACCCACAAGGTGTGTTCTTGCACAATTTTCATGCTCATCTTTACCTATAGAATTTGATGCTACACACCATATTCTAATCCATCTTTTTTTTTATTGGTGTTTGTCTTTTTTGCAAGGGTAATAAATTGGAGAACTCTCTTCATCGGCCGACCGATTTGAAGAGAAAGGAAGCACTCACATCCCCGCATCTTTTGAGGTACTTTTCGCGATCATTCCTCCCATGTTTTTATTGATTATATTTTTGAGACCTAGCATCTCTGGCGATCACACACACTCCCCTTGTGCACCACGTGCATATATTTTCCTCCATATTGATGATTATTGCATGTCTTTTCTTTGATATTTTTCTTAAGTGGATTATTCTAAATTAGAGATCTACAAATTGGCGATCACGGTGGGACGCTTTGCGTTCTCTTTATTACCCCTTTTCCCCTTAGGCACCCGCGTGTGCCGTCTCCCCTATTGCACCCTCGGTGCGTCTCCTTTTGTGCCCCTCGGGCACCCTCCATTGGTTTTGCACTCTTCCCTAAGTGATTTGCCAGTTTGTTATTTTTTTCTTTAGAATTTCCACTTATTCCAAATCTTTGATGAGCATGCTGTTATCTTAATATCCATATTGTTGATTGCCTGCTATGACTGTGAGTGCTTGATACTGTCGGCCGTGAAGGTTTTCTGGAAGAAAGGTAATTAGCGCCTCTGACAGAGGCGCGTTTTAAGTTAACGCCCTAACTCAGGGCGTCTTATTTGTATTTTACGCCCACTGAAAGGGCGCCTTCCAGCATATTTCCTGATATTTCTGGTTTTATTACGCTGCCTGAGAATTCACGCCCTGCGCCAGGGCGTTTCTTTGTTGATTTGCGCCCCTCAGCAAGGCGTTGCTTTTGATTTGACGCCCTCGGTCAAGGGCGTCCTTTCCCCTTATAGCACCTCACCATAAGGCGTGTTTTTACTGCCTCTGGCACCTCGCTTTGAGTCACGACAGTCACTGTCGTGTCTTTTGTTAGTAGTGCCCCCTGCCAGGGCGTGTTTTTACTGTGGGTTTCCAGAACCCTTCCCGTGGGTGAGTTTTCATGATATTTCATATTGATTGATCATATTGTGTGGTTGGCCTGATTTCCCCTGTTGCATTCATTCTTTGCATTGGTTTGAAAACCTCCTCTCTCCTCACTAGGATTCCACACACCCTCTTGGAATCGAGACGACCCTCCATTGAGCATTCTGTCTCTTTGGACCGGAAATCCCTTTTCCAAGCCTCCGTAAGTCCCCGCACCCGTGGATTCCCTCACGGACGCCGGGCAGGTTGTACCCTTTTGAAGTCCCAGATTAGTTGGCCATATACGTGGTGAGAAAGGGTTCCTAGTCGGCATTGGAGTTCATATCATTTGAAACTAGGATCCTCCCTTGTGTGAATCACTCCAAACTTTTCTAAAATTCATTAATTCACCAAGGTTTAAACAAATAAAAATCAAGGTAACCATTTCAACTTGTGTGTTTCTTTGCAAATTGTTTGCACATTACTTTGATTGAATAATGGCTTACCATAAACAAAACAACATGTTTAATTCAATTCATGAGGATGCACAACCGTGCACATCTTATTCCCTTCAATTTCAACATGTTCATCACAATTCTCACCATACTTTCAAGGGACCACATCCTCATTCTCATGGTGCTACCCGACCCATGGGCAATGTCCATCATGGCCCCCCTACTCAATTTCGAGCCACTACTCCTTCGGGACCGTCTCCTCCCGATGAGAAGGTCTCCCGAATCTTGCATGCATTAGATCATCTCACCCCCCAATAGATCCAAGCCCTTAAGGCCGCCGTTGAGGGTGCATCTCCTTCATCTCGTCCTCCTTCCAATCCTATTCGGGTGGCCCATCACGCACCTCCCTCTTCTATTCACAATCCTATTCGGGTAGCCCATCACCCATCTCCTTCTATTCACATTCCTCCTCGGATGGTCCGTCATCCGCCTCCTTCTATTCCTCCTCCACCACGGCCCCGAGGCCCATTTATTCCTTGCAATCCGGCCCATCCGGGTTCTTTTACGGGTCATCCCGTTAATTCCCCTCCACGACCTTTTTATGCTACCCCTCCTCCTTCAAGGCCCTGCCAGCCCTCGGTTGTTCAAGTCACACCCCTCTAACAATCTCTGCTTGATAAGATTACTTTGATGGAGGAATAAATAAAGAGGGTCACGGCTCCTCCTACTCCAGTCAATCCTCTCCATGCCGCTTTGGACGAGATTACAAAGATGGAGAGAGAATGGAAAGACAGGAGGGATGATTACGGCGTCGGCGACTCAAGCAAGCAGGAGCCGGCATTTGAAGAATCCAAGGCAGTGTACGATGATGATGAAGCTCCGCAGGCACCCCTTCCGAGTTTCCTTAATTTCCCGCTCCCTCTACTATCATTTGATAAACCTCCTGCTCAGGATGAAACCATCCCTGATCCAACCCCTATTTATGAGACTAATTGGTGTTACGATGATGGGTCGATACTTCAATCACCCACACCGGCACATTGTAAGTCTCCTCCTATCCTTGACACCGCATACATTACACCTCCTCCAGTTACACCATTAACCTCCGCAACACTGGCCTCCCCCAAGCCTTCCACTATTAAACCTCCACCCGTTAAGCCATCTACCTCCACACCATTAGCCTCCATCGAACCCACCATTGAACCTTCCCCAATTAACCTCCCATTACTGCCACCTCGGCCTTCCATTATCCCTTTAAAACCCACTTTGCCTATTCCACCATTTAACCCTTTACCCTTACCCATGGCTAATCCTGAGCAGGATCCACCCCTTTTTGCACCCGAGCCAATCCCAACTGCTTCCGAGCAAAGGGAGAAACTCGACGTGTTTGAATCCCCGCTTACGCTCACCCATTTGCCAACGCTTTCCATTATACCTCCACCACTCACAAAGCCTTCCACCTCCGCTTCACCTCCTTCTACTACTCGGAATGTGGGTGCTTCTGCAAGTATATGTGCCGAAGAGGATCAAGAGCCGGGCAAGACAGATTTGGCCATGGCCGTGATGTTCAAGACCCAAGAATTTATTTGCCGGATGCCAATCTGGATCATTGTGCCAAGCATGATTGAAGAGGCCAAGTCGCCACCACGCCAAGCATTGATGCTGCGTAAGGGCCGGGCAGGGCACCCTTTGTTCCAATTTCCAAATCTTGAACTCCTCGGCAGCATGATGCTTCCAAGCCTAACTTTCCAACTCCCTCCCGCTATTACTTTTTACCTTCCAAGGGAGTTGTTATTTACTATTGAAGCTTCATCATGGGCTTATGCTTCTTCCATTGGGCCAATTGGCTATACACTTTCGCTGCCATGGAGGGGCGGTTATTTTGGCGCTAAGGGGTCTTCCACTCCTTTATCCACCCTCTATCCCACTCCATTCATATTCTTGTCTATCGCGTTTTCTTCATGGGCCACTCCCAGGGGAAAGAGGAGGATCTCACCCTCTCACTCTTCACATTCTTCATATTCTTTGCATTTCATGCATTCATCGCATCCATCCCATTGCATGCATTTGCACCTCCTGCTTCCCGGGTTTCCAAATCCGTATCTTCCCCGCCTTCCGGCACCGCCGGATCCTCCGCATTTCCCATCTTATTCATATTCATCTTCATTACTCGGGCATCGCGCCCCTTTCCAACCTTTTCATCTACCAGATTTCTCTCCCTTCTTCCCAGGGCATCGCATCCCTCGGCATTTGCTTCCTCCGGAACCTCCGGACTTTTCCCTCGGGCACGACGCCCCTTTCCATCTTCTCCTTCCTGATTTGCTTCCTCCGGAACCTCCGGACTTTCCCCCAGGGCATCACGCCCCTTTCCGTCTTCTTCTTCCAGAACCTCCGGATCTTTCATACCTTTCCCTTGGGCATCGCGCCCCTTTCCATCTTATTCCTCCGGAACCTCCGGATCTTTCACCCCTCTCTTTATCCCTTGGGCATCGCGCCCCTTTCCGTCTTCTTCCTCCGGAACCTCCAGATTTTTCTCTCCTCCCTGGGCATCGCGTCCCTCGGCATTTGCTTCCTCCGGAACCTCCGGACCCTCCATCTTTCTTCCGATTCATCTTTCTAATCTTCCTGAAAATCACATCCTTCATTTTTTTCTTCCTTTTCCATCTTCTTTTTCCCTATTTCGTCTCAGGGCATCGCGTCCCTTCTTTTGTCATCCCTCCGGAGCCTTCGGATTTTTCCTCTCATGATTCTCCTCCAGACCCTCCGGATCCCCCTCTTTCCATTTATCAATTTCTTCTTCTAATTCCTCCTGATTCTGGGTCCGACCCAGCTTCTTCCACATCCACTGCCTTGGGCATCTGCCCTTTTTCTCACTGCTTTCGAGGCTTTAGTCCTCACTCCTCCTCCTAATTCTCCTCTCCTACTGTAGACTGTTCCATGTGATCAGGGTCTCCGCGCCTTAGTGAGGGAGTTCTAGCGCTCGCCTCTCTTCCTTTTTTTCCTTATTCGTCTGAGTCTGGTCTTGGCACCACTCCTTCTTGTTAAGCCACTTTCAATCCTTTGCTTCCAATCCTTTACCTGCCTAAGAAGACTATCCCACGATGATCAACCTCTCGCGGCAGCTACTTTAACAAAGGTTGCAAGGTAACATATTGACGTAAGTATGCATTCATTACCTCATTACTTCATGCATGATTTTCAAAATCAAGTGCTTCTTAACAAGATTAAAAGTGGTGTTTTAGACCTTTATCTTAGGCTTTTGTTTAATTAATCATTCTCAAAAGAGTCTTTAGGCTTGCT
Source organism: Amorphophallus konjac (assembly GCA_022559845.1). NCBI lineage: Eukaryota > Viridiplantae > Streptophyta > Magnoliopsida > Alismatales > Araceae > Amorphophallus > Amorphophallus konjac. The sequence continues at coordinate 235,928,752 of CM040121.1, read as the reverse complement.
CTGCAGCACCTTTGGTAATAAGAACCCCGCGCTGAGAGTTTGACATTCTCTCCCCGCTTGTTAAGAGTAACCCTTAGCTGGGCATCCACACACTTCACGGTGTCCTTAGCCGGCTCCTTTGGATAAAACACCGTTGCTACTTTGGCCATGCCATGAGTATGTCTGAAAGTCTTTTCTCTTCTTTACTCGGCCACGTGCAGGGGCAAGAGGTTGACAGATGAGATGACCAACCTTGGTAATCCCCAATACGAGAGGAGTCTCAAATAGGGGCAGTCTTGACCCAAAATCGATTTGAGTTTTCATATGAGTTTTCATGATATACATCTAGCCAAGAAGGGCTATTCTGAAAATCAAGTCAAAATGTTGATAAATTTCGATAAAAGCAAAATTATGGATTATGGCATGTCAAGAGAGGCAAAGTCCCCGCAGGGAAAATCCTGGTCGTATGCATGTCAAGGGTCTAAAAATCAAAGGCATAAAGCCCCGGCGCAACAGACTACCTCTTTGAGGGGGAACACCTTGGAAAGAATTCAAGTCTTGATATCTCCCATCCTGCATAAAGCTTATCTCCAATTATTCTTCTCTTCTCCCTCCAAGACCGAACATTTCTCAGGTATGGCCTTGGTAGGGGCACTGTTGACCATGGGCAGTTGGTTATAGGATGCCACTTTCAATGCACGCCCAGCTTTGGGCAGTTTTAAGCAAAAGGGGAAGGAACGAGGACCCCTAGCCAGTGGTTTAAGACACCCTTTAATGCTGCTTTAGCAATGTCTAACTAAAATCAAACAAAAAATTGAATATTTCTTGTCCAAAATCCATAAAAATTTGAAATATCTTTCTCAAAACTTCACAAAAATTTGCATATTGATCAAAATTCATAAAAAAAAAATTGAATGTATTTTCCAAAACTCATAAAAATTTGCATATTTCAAAACTCCATAAAAAGTTGCATTGTATTTTCTGATGGTGTTTTGCAGGAACAACTTTGAAAGGACCAAGAGCACGGGATGAGTCCTATCTCCACTCATTGCTATCAATCTATTGATTCTCCCGATATTCTCATGACATGCCACCCTGGGCATTTTTTGGTTATCACCTCCTTATATCATTTTGGTTATATCTCCTGATTATCATTCTGATTATTCATCTCCAAATCTTTCAATCAACTCCTGCTCGTTTCATCTGATTACTCCGCCGATGGGCATTATATCAGATCTTGATCATTCATCTCCAAATCTTGATTAGCCAGATTGTCTCCTCATGATAAAACAACAAATAATGCTATGATTTGACTTATGCTATTCATGCCATATACATGCTATGCTTAAATGCCTTATTCATTACTTGTTATCTTTTATATCTTGGCTAATGAATTTTTGAGCGCAGGATAAGAAGCTCTTGGTCCCACCGACTGGGCATCATCATCCAAGCCCCACGGTGCTTGCAGCTCAGTTCTCAGTTCCCATGCTCATTGCACCACCATCTCCCTGTATGCATTTTTACTATATGTTATTATGCTACTAGATTATATCAAGGGCCTTGTGGCTTTGGTAAATCTGGAATTTGAGTTCCCCTTCATCAAAAACGATGACGATTCCAGAGGCATCTTAGTCATACGGATAGGCCGTTGAGCCGTCCGAGACTGGGGACGATGGTTCCTTTTTATGAGTTGGTGCGTGGATAAACGGGCCTCGGCTTAGTATCAGCTCGTGAAATCGGTTTCTTGACCCAGTCTTGGCAGCTTAGCAATATTATCCTTGATTATATTATATTTTCATTTGATTTAATTTTTCCTTTTAAACCCAGCATGCATTCATGTAGGAATTTGAAACAATTGTTGAAAAATCATTCTGATGAGCTGACTTTGAAGGTTGAAGTTGATCTTAATCTTTCCAGATATGAGATATTCCATGCCGGATTGAATCTTCAGTTCGTTTTGTTACTGTTTTGGGTCATTTTCTCGAAAGCTCCTTGTTTGGATTTTTATCATCTTATTTTTAATCATTTCCCTTTGATCCACCTTGGCTGCAGCACGTCCACATTGGCTGGTAACCGCTCCCCAATGGTGAAACTTGCAGGTTTGTGACATGGGGTACTTCCACCGCGCTGGAAGTTGATCATTTATTTTATCTCCTTCGTGCACCGCGTGCACAACTCCCCTTTTATCCAAACATTGTTGATTTCATTGAATTTCCCGAGATTTGCTTCATCTCGTTCTTTTGATTTGATTCTCATCAAGTGATGTTGATTGCGTGTCTCATCACACCTTGGCATCTACTTTTCAGTTTGCTACGCTCCCTTGCAAAGCAGACGCCAAGGCGGGGCAGCTGTAGACACGCCAAAATTGACATTATTTTGAGTATATTTCATATCGCTCTGCGATGCCCCAGTTGACCCTCAAATCAGCATTATTTGAGTGGTTTTTCCCACTTTTTCATGGATTTCCCCTAATTTCCTCTATTTCCCCCTTTTCCCATTTTCTGGGCATTTATCAGTGGTTTTTCCCACTTTTCTTGAATTTCCCCTATTTTTCCTTTTTTTCCATTTTCTGGGCATTTATCTCCCCTTTTATGATTTTTGAAATTAACGCCTTTGGAAAGGGCGCTTTTTTGAATCACGACCTGACCTGGGGCGTTTCTTAAAGAAGTGACGACCGCTGGAAAGGGCGGCAATTCCTGGAATTATCTAATTTTTGAAAAAAAAAAAATAAATGTTTGAAAAATGTTGAATCACGCCCTACCATGGGGCGTTTCTCAATTCACGCCTCTCCCTGAGGCGTCTTTGACAATTTTCAAATAAAAGAAATGTTTATTTCTAAAATTAATCCAGGAAGAAACGCCCTGACCCAGGGCGTGTTTTAAATTAACGCCCCTTGACAGGTCATCAATTCTTGAATTGACGCCCTGACCAGAGGCGTGTTTCATCTTCTGGCTTCGCAGCCCTTTCCCCAGAGAGTCCTTGTCTCGTTAGACTCCTGCCTTGATTGGGGCTCTTGCCCATTCTTATCCTTCCCCCTTATTGGACTCTTGCCCATGTTTATCCCCCCTCGTTGGACGCCCCTTCTTCGGACTCCCCCTCTTTGGATCCCTTCCTGCCCCTCCGTTCTTTTCCTCTTCCTCTTCTGTCTTCTTTTCCTTCTTCTTCTTCCGTCTTCTTCTTCTCCCCTTTTCTACTCTTCTTTCTTCTGTCTTCTTCTTATTCTTCTTTCCCCTTCTTCTTCTGTTGTTTTTCTTCTGTTCTCTTTTTTCGTTTTTCTTCTTTTTACAGGAACCGAAGGTAGGTGGCATTGGCTAAGGAGGCTTCTCACGTTGACATCTTCATCTCTTTTGAAGTTTCTCCCCATCGAGCATCAAGCCAAAGGGGCCACAAACAAGATTTTTATCTTATCTCCCCTTTATCTTTTATTTTCATAGTTCATAAATCATGCATGCATCATTGTTTTATTGATCTTTTCTCTCAACCACATTGAGATCTCCCCATAGTTCAACTCTTGCACACTTCCCTTATTTTTTTTATTTGCATGCATCATACATCTCCCACCCTTTTGCATAGGGGTTTAAGGGCCAACACCCACAAGGTGTGTTCTTACACAATTTTCATGCTCATCTTTACATATAGAATTTGATGCTACACACCATATTCTAATCCATCTTTTTTTTTATTGGTGTTTGTCTTTTTTGCAAGGGTAATAAATTGGAGAACTCTCTTCATCGGCCGGCCGATTTGAAGAGAAAGGAAGCACTCACATCCCCGCATCTTTTGAGGTACTTTTCGCGATCATTCCTCCCATGTTTTTATTGATTATATTTTTGAGACCTAGCGTCTCTGGCGATCACACACACTCCCCTTGTGCACCTCGTGCATATATTTTCCTCCATATTGATGATTATTGCATGTCTTTTCTTTGATATTTTTCTTAAGTGGATTATTCTAAATTAGAGATCTACAATGACCATGTAACTCACAATAAAAGTAATGATCATTGAGTTTTTTCTTTACGGGTTTTTCATGATTCTTAGAGCCATCAACCATTTTCATTCTTGATTTTAATGTCTCATTATCATCAAATTTCATCAAAGAGCAGTCATACATATCCTGACCAAATTTCCCGCAGTATTAGCATGAAACATTCCTCATTTTTCTTGATGCATGACTATCTTTAACAATTGAGGGTTCAGCATACATACAAGAATAATCGTTGACATTTTTCTGTTTCTCATTTTCATTATCACATAAAGACAAAGATTCATTCAAACTCTTGACATCATTTTCAAGTGACAAGATATGCAGATCAGTGCTAATTAATTCTTCCTCACATGACATAATTTTCTCATTCAACAAAGAGTTAACACTTTTATAACTCTCAATTTTTTGTTCTAGAATGTGCAATTTATCACAATCATCAACAATGACATATTTTCCTTTTCAATTTTTTCAAGATTTTTCAATCTACTTTCGAGCAAGGAAATTTGAATTAACAAAGCACTATTTTTATTTTGGAGTTTTTCAAATGAGTTTCCGTTCATTGAAGTGCGTTCACGTTTGTTCTTTTGAAAACTCATTTTTTCATTAGGCATTGCATTCATGGTTTCATTTGAGTCAACGGACCTAGACAAATCACTCTTCAGATTTTTCAACTCCTCTTCCAATTCAACTGTTTTCTCATTCATGTTCTTGAAGCTTTCAATTTCATATCTTAGCTCCTTTAGCCATTCAGATTTTTCAACATTCAGAATAACTTTTCCTTTTTCAAGAAGGAGCAGTTTTTGAGATATAGCAGTATTCAACTCTTTCAGATTCTCATTATCTTTTTCCATTGGTTGAAGTTCTGAATCTTTTCCAGTAAAGATTTATTTTCAGTTTTCAGAATTGAAATAGTTTCTTTATAACTAACAACCTCAAGCATGGAAGACTTATTTAATTTCTCAAACTCGGCACATTTTTCACATGACAAATTATCAACATGAGAGCTTTCAATTTTCTTTTTCAATTTCCTATTTTCAGATTTTAATGTTTTATACCTATCAAACAACTCATCATAAGCATTCATCAACTCATCATAACTAAGTTCATCTTCTTCGTATGAGTCGGAATTTACCTTAGAACTTTCCTCGCTTTGACGTTTATCGTCGTTGTTTGCCGTGAGGCATTCATCAACACTATTCAGGCTTTCTTCTTGGGTTTCACTTAGCCCATCCCAGATCTCTTTGGCTGACCTACAAGATGAAATAAAAGTAAATCGATTAGGGTCCACAATAGCCTTAAGAGCATTCAAGATAAAAGAATTATCAGAATTCTTTTTCCTATCATCATCGGTCCATCTTAACTCATTTTTAGGAAGAATGTAGGGACCATGAGTGATTAGATTCATAAGTTTTGGATCAATATTGATAATCCAAACATAAAATTTTCCAAGCCATAAAGCATAATCAAAACCATCAAAGATGGGAATCGAATTCGTGTAAGCCATCATAAGGTGATCTTTTCCCCTAGACCGCGAGGTCTGCGAATAAAAATCAGAGACAGGGCTCTGATATCAATTGTTGGCCCAGAGAGATGGCAGACAAGAAGGGGGGTTGAATTGTCCCCTTGCCGAGATGGCGGATTTTAATAACTTTCTTAACTAAACACAGTGGAATTAAAACTAACATCGTTAATTACCCTAAACAGATGTGAGATTAAAAGAGTTCTCTCAAGCTTTCCGATCTCACTCAAATTAACAATGTAACTAATCAAACAAATCAAGCTCAACACAGATAAATTTATGCTTAACACAGATAACGTAGGTAGCAATGTGTGGAGGTGTCGTGAATAATAATCTACAAGTTGACATGTGAAGGGAGATAGAAGAAATGGACAAACACACAGGCAATCACACGAGACACAGAGATTTTTAGGTGGTTCGGGACCACGACGGGCTCCCTACGTCCACCCCTCACCAAAACTCCACGCTACGAAACGTAGCAACATGGGGACGAACCCCAACACCACACACGCTGCTTCCGCAGCAAAATCCACACGGGGAGAAGCCCCAAAACGCTGCCACTGCAGCACATACACACACAACGTCGGGGAACACACCCCGGACAGTTAAAACCACACGGAGACGCAGCTCCGCCTATACACGATGATATATCGAGTTTAAGACAATAAGAAGATGTAGAATAACACCCACATCAGTATGTAAATGAAGATAGACTATGAAGCACTCAGGGAAATAAACATAACGAGGATGTAGAAATATCTCCTTGATTCTCCAATCGTCATGAGGGGATCTTCCTTGAAGCTTAGGTTGGAGAAAGTCCTATCCGCAACTGGTTGTAGCAGTCGATCGTCCTCCTTAAGGATCCAACATTTGTTCGTTTAAATCCCAGCTCCAATCAAGCCTGCACACACCAAGAACAGATGAGTCAATATGCTCCAGAACTCTATCTTGGTTAAAAGGGACATCACAGACAAATGAAAGCAGATTTATATATATTCCCCTTTGAATGTCCCAAAACTCCCTTCAATCAGTAGGTAGGTTGCGCTGGAAGTAGATCCTTGGAGTGGAAGCAGCCGGACTTGAAGTTTCATGGGCCCAAAATCACGAACGGTGGGGAGCAACTACTGCAGCTCCCAGAACGAGACTCAGGCTCATGGACGGTGCCCTCTACAGCTTCTTCTTCCTCCTCCTTGAGTGAGCAACGCCCTCCTTCACGTTCTTCCTCTCTCTCTTTCTTCTTTTCCTGTAAGCAGATGGAGAATGTTAGCACACGGGATTGTCTCCTCCGATGGAGATCGCAAGATTTAAATAGGGCAGGGATATAGAACAAAAGACCACAAAAGCCCTTTAAAAACCGTAACAAAGTTACACCCATACTATAGGAGAAACCCTAAGGGTAATGTTGTAAAAGACCAAGTCAATCGGATCTTAGATTAATGGGTTCTCAGTGAGAATCGGAAACCCAATCCGTAGCGCTCAAGGCAAATTAAATCCGATCAACCCAAAAACATGTTAATTGAATTAAGCCCAAAGTCGATGCACTTATGTAGAACACAAAGATAGGGTCGGTGCATATATGTAAGAACAACAAGGACCAGCTCGGTGCACATATGAAACTCGGTGCAAATATGATGAAAAGGCAGGACAGTCAGTGCAAACCAGCAAAGACAAGGTCGGTGCAAAGCAGGTCGGTGCACATCTGTAGCACCCTAAGATGAGGTCGGTGCACTTTATATGAAGCTAGAAGGATGTGTCGGTCGATGCACACTATGTGGAAGCCAAAGACTGAACTCGGTGCAATGCCAGATGTGGTCAGTGCAACTGTGAATTCAACACAGAAATGAGGTCGGTGCAATAGCAGGGTCGGTGCAAGTATGCAAAGACCAACACATATGAACCTCGGTGCAAGTATGGTGCACATGAACAAAAGTCAGTGCACAAGTCGGTGCAAAGTTGCACATGAACAATGCATATGCCAAGGTCGGTGCAAAGTGAAACTCGGTGCAAGTTTTACAAAGGACAGGGTCGGTGTAAACTTTTAACAACTTGCTAAGGTTGGTGCAAAGTCGGGTCGGTGCATGAATTATAGGGTCAATGCAAACTGTGCTGCGTGCACAGTGCAAATGCAAGATGTGGTCGGTGCAAGTTTTGAAACTTGCCAAATGACAGTCGGTGCACTTTGTGCCTTTAGACATTTGTGAAACTCGGTGCAAACTTTTAAAGGAAGGCAAAGAAGTTCGGTGCATATAATGAAAGACCTGAACGCACATATCAAAGGGTCGGTGCACTTATTGAAGCACCGTCAACCCATTCAAGCAAGCACGGTCGGTGCAAGTTCTGAAGCTTGCAAAAAGACAGTCGGTGCAAAGAATGAAAGACACCAATGCAACTTGAAATTGTCGACTCCTTGAGTCGACACATTTAAGCAGAGGTTCTATCTACGTTGAACGCAGCCTCTAGACACCAAGAGTAAAAATAGAAAACACTCTATGCAGTGAATTAAACTTCAAAACCATGACATATGAATCAAACCTAATCTTGCCACATGGAAATACATCAAAAGAGAATTATTACCATGATTTCAAGGATTTGTTAGCTTTAAAGAACCTGTAAAACTTGGAACCTCAAGAACATGTTATTTCAGATAAAAAGTCAAGTTTGTGCATGTAAGAGGCCAATGTCTGAGCATATGAAGGGCAGGTCCATGCACATGTTTGGACAGGGTCTGAGCATATAAGCTTACTCATGGATACAAGTTCAGTCCAGGGACTTCAGAGTCAATCCAAAGCTACATGAACTCATATGACATCATATACGGATTATGCTATAACAAGAAACTTTAAATCTTCACCTATATGCTCGAAACACCATCATGCTATACATTCATTCCATCAAGATATATACATGAAGTACCATGCTTCATAACAAAGTAAGAACCAAGGCTCAAAGAGCCAGGGGTCGACCCATGGGGTCGACCCTTGCACAGGGGAATAGGAAAACTACTTTGGTAGTCCAATGCAATCTGAAACCGCACCAAGGACATTTCAACCCTGCAAGCCTGAATATCAACATGTGAGCTCATTTCCTCAAGACATTTTTCACAAGATACTCATGAATGATTTTCACATCAAAACTTATGAAAACTACACAATATATTGGAATCATCAAAACCATTATCAAAGACAAGGAGGGAGCGCATCGAACCCAACAACCCTTATAAATAGAACCCTCCTGCGATGGAAGAAGCCATCGTGCTACTGTTGCTCACTGGGTTCATGTTGCTGCTATGCTCACATTGCAGAGTGGGGAGGAAAGCATCGTCTTCTTCCTTTTCTTCTTCCTACGCGTGTGTTTCTGCGTCCGTTCTTCTTCCTCTACTTCCGTTTCTTCTTGCCGTCGCCTTCGTCCTTCTTCTTCCTTCACACAAAAAGGTAGGTTATCTCCATATCTCAGGCAAAACTGGTTAATAGTTGTCGCATGCATGCAACCCATGATCTAATCTTCATACTCTATGCGGATTCATTAAGTTTTTACGTAGGTTTTAGACGTTCTGTTTAACAAAGAATTCATGACCAGAGCAGTGGACGCGGATTAATTGACGTCTCTTCACGTAGGCATTAATTCTTTAATTAGCGTTAGGGCTGCAGACGTTAATTAAAGCATGCCCGTGACCCCTGACGCATATTTTTTTGACAAATTAAATAAATCACACATGTTTAAAATTGAATATCTATTGAACCTTGTATGATAAAAATTTATATGTGCATACTGCTAGAATCCCTATATTTTTTTCCATACTCTCATGTCTTTAGTTTTTTGAAAATCTTGATAGATAGAAAGTGCTTCTGTTCATGACCCTTAAAAAAGAAATGAACAGTCGATTATATCTGTAAACGTACCTGCTTGATGCATGGTGATTTGTAACTGTAAAGAATTGGCATTTGTGTGAACTGACGCATATTGATTAAATAGTGCCGCTCCATAGAGACGCTAATTTCTGTGTTCAATTATTAATAGTAAATGAAATGGAAAAATATGGAATTAGCATCTGTGACCTTGACGCGGATTAAAGAACCGGTGCCTCCGTACGCGGATGCCAATTTAAAATAATTTTATTTAAACCTGATTAATCCTAGAATTGGTACCTTTTCACAAAGATGCGGATTGTTGAATTAGTGCCTTCTCATGTGGACGCGAATTTCTATCTCCCAATTTTACTCGTTGTTTTGACCCATACCGCGGGTCTTTTTGCACTACTATTTCATGGCCGAGACATAGTCCCTATTTTCTCGAGTTTTCCTGATACACCCTATCTCTTGGAGATTGAAGGACCCTCGTCAGGAATTCCTCTCGCCGGATTGAAAATTATTTCTCTAAGACCTCCGTAAGTCCCCGACATCAAAGGATTCCCTCTTCGATCATTGGGCTGGTTGTACCTTAAAAAATCATTAAACTTGTTTTGGTCATGTCCCTCTTAAGAAACATGGCACCCATCCATCATAGAGCGCCAAGATTGGGTGTTCTGTGAGAGTCCAGACTCTGTCTAGAATTGGCGTCCGGGACATCATTCGCCATATCTTGAATTAGCATCCAGGTCAGTTGACGATGATTCCTTCGTGCCTACTGTTCACTAGAATTAGCACCATCTTGGGTGGACGCAAATTTTTTAATTCACGGCATCTTGAGTGGACGCCAATTTACCCAGATTTCTGCATTCCGTGGTTTGATTCTCTGTTAATTCCTTTGAACTTGGTCGCTAAATAACATCTAGTGATTATTGGGCCTTTGGCCGTAGGACTATTATTTCTAGTGGGACGGAAGTCCTAAACCATTGTAAAACCATGAGGAAAGCCCACTGGCTCATGAGGTAAAATGAATTATTGATAAACTCATGAGAAAGACCACTGGCTCATGTGGTAAAATGAATTAATGATAAACCCAGGAGGAAAGACCATTGGCTCATGTGGTAAAACGAATTATTGATAAACCCATGAGGAAAGACCACTGGCTCATGTGGTGAAATGAATCCTTGATAAACCTATGAGGAAAGACCACTGGCTCCCTAGGTAATTGCTAAAATGACTTAAGTGCTTGATGATCATGAATCCCTGCCCAAGAAAGGGTATTTACTTGATGATCAAATAGCCAATATCTCTTGACATGATGTGGAAACTCCATGCTTGATGTTTATCGCAACTTGGTTCAACTTTTCTTGCTAGTTATTTCATGCCTCGTCCTATTGCTATATACTCTACATTGTCTCGCATTCATTCATGCATGATCATAGTGCACTGCATAAAATGTTAATTACTTTAAGCAAGCCTAGATCATAGAGATGTAATTCCTATTGAGCGTTCACTCACCTAGTGTTTTTCAATATTTTTCAGGTATTAATGAATAAGAATGCAATCAAGATGGGAAAGGGCAAGAGTGAAGAGAATCCTAGCCTTTTAGATGAACCTCGCAGTCTTATGTCTAGTTTAGAGTCTCTTGTAATTTTCTTTTATTGAGTCTGTCAGTCTGAGTGAAATTGTAATAAACTTATAATTAAAATTTCAATGACATTATGTTTTAATTATATTTTGCCTTTATGGTTTGCTATGATTATTCACGACTATTTGCTGTCACGTTCCGAGCATATTTCCGCTGCTATCGATTTGGGACGTGACAGGGGATGTCCTAGAAAGCACCATCCCTGAATGTAGCACAGCTAGAGTTGAATTGGGTGTGCAGGGATCCAAGTTCCGATCGAGACTTCACTCAAGATGAGTGACTGGGAGTCTCTGGATGCGCCCACATACTGAGCTAGTTGCATGCATAGAGTGTGGGGTGCTGGAATAGTAGATATGCCCCACGTGGTGGGACACGGCACTATATCATGGCTGGGGCATGCAGAGGGGAGGTGGCAGGACTGCACCGGTAAAGGGAGCGGTCGGGATGTAACTGATCCGGAGCAAAATTGGCATTTGAAGGATAAAGGGTGTCCGGATCATAACTGACCTGAAGCAAACGTGGATGGAGTTAGTGATTGAGGTGACTAAGTTGAAGTAAACGTCAGGGGGAATTATAACCCAGACCATGGTTAAGTGTTGGGTCACCATGGAACAGTCGAGCTCACTAGCATAGTTGATCAATAGGGATCGATCAATTGAGAGACAGTCAATCTGGAGAAGATATAACTGCACAAACTGGGACAACTGGACATGAAGACAACTGTATGAATTGGGGCAGTAGGATACGAAGACAACTATATGAAAGAGGATAGTTGGATATGAAGACAACTGTGTAAACTAGACAATTAAATATAAAGACCACGGTATAAACTGGGATAGTTGGATTAACTGAATGTGGACCGGAACAGCCAGAATAACTGGAACGACTGGATGTGAGTTGACTAAATTGGAGCAACTGGGTGCATGAAAACAATTGTATAAATTGGGGCAGTTGAATTGACTGGATATAAATTGGAGTCGCTGGAACAACTGAGGTCTAGGATTGGGAGTCAAACACTAGGAGTCAAAACAAAATTCAGACTGACTGGAGAGATTAAGAGTGGTTGAAGTCGAGAGCTGGATAGTCTTATCTCATATAAAAATGTTAAAATATAACTGGCAGCATCCCGGAGTAGAATCCCTTTTTATTGTAAAATGAATATCTTCAAAGGAAGAGCAACAATGTTGTCAAATGAATATCTTTAGAGGAACAACAATACACAGCAGCAACAAACGCAATAGCCAGCAGCAACAATATACCCCGAGGTGTAGAAAAATCAGAATATCAGAAATCTCCTCAACTTCTGCTTGCTCGTCGGATTGTCTTTTTTGCATGTTCGTCTGTCTTAGTGTGTGTATGTTCGTCTTCCCCCACCCCAGTACTTATAGGAGCTAGGTAAGGGTGCTGGGTGAATTAGAACAAGCCATCTGCACCAATTGGGGGCAATGGACAATGCCAGGAGTTCCACCTTGCCTTCACCACTGCCTCTAGTTCGTCAAGGTAGGGACGCTGAGCACACTCGGTTGCTCCAACTGTAGCATGGAGTGGAGCATTGGAATTGGTAGTGGGTGCAAGTGGATGGCACTGGAATCTGCAAACGGTCGGAGTGGGGGAGTGGAGCTCGAATGCCATCTTAGTCTTGGTAGGGGGGCGCTCGATTGGGATTTTGCTCAGGGGCGTTGGTGTGGCCATTTGGTCAGGGTGGCAGTAGGGCACTAGAATGGGGATTTTCTCAAGGTGGCGTGGCGCTCGATTTGATCTTTGCTTAGAGTGGGGGCAGCGCTTGATTGAGGTTTCACTCAGGGCAGGGGGCGCTGGATTTTGGTTTTGCTTAGAGTGTAAAGGGTGCTCCTTTGTGGATTTGCTCAGGGTGGGGGGAGCACTGGATTGGGATTTTTCTTAGGGTGGCAGGGGCGCTCATTTGTGGATTTCTCCAGGGTGGGGGTGCTAGAATGGCCATTCGCTCGGGGCCCTCCTTTGGGAGTTTGTCCAAGTGGGGGCGCTGGCTGCCCCTACCCTGACCACCTAGGGGCGGGGAGTGCCCTAGGTGTCCCCACGACACTATATGAGGGGCCCTCTCCCTTGGTCTTCTCACTGCTCACACTTGCTTCTATGGATTTCTGATTGATTTCTGATTTCTGATTGACTTGACATACATTGGCTGATGTCATATTGACAAATTTAACAATAATTTTTGTCAATTTTGTGAGCATCTAAAATTATCAATGAATTTTATATTGCCAACAGTTACCCAAACTGCAACCGAGGAAGACATCCCCTAGCAATTTGGATGTATTTTTCACGTGAATTCTTATATAGTTTAACTTCATGATCTAGCTTATGCCGATTAGGGGTGTCAACGGATCTATCAGATCCGGAAACCCGATCCGAATCCGAAAAATTTTTCAGATTCGGAGCAGCTCGTTTGATTTGAAACGGGGCATTCATACAGATCTGGGGTGACATTTTTTGAATCGAAATCCCTCCTATCGGATCGGGTTTTCGGGGCGCCATAATATCCCTCCTTTCGGGGCGAGCAAATGCCATCGGCTATTGCGAAGCCATTCGGCCCTCGGCGCGCAGCGGCCTCCTACTCCCATCTCCACCTCGCTCTCCTTCCGCTCCTCTCGCTAGGTCTCCAACGGCGGCATCTCACGACGGTGATCTCCTCGACCACCTACGACGGCGACATCAGCTCGCTCTCCTTCGGCTGACGGCGATCTCCTCGACCACCCATGACGGCGACGGCACCTCACTCTTCTTCGGCTCCTCTTGCTAGGGTTCCAGCGGTGGCATCGCATCTCCTCTGCCACCCGTGACGACGAAGACACCTCGCTTTCCTTCGGCTAACGGTGATCTCCTCGGCCACCCACGAGAGCGACAACACCTTGCTCTTCTTCAGCTCCTCTCTCTAGGGTTCCAACAGTAGCATCATCTCACGATGGTTTGGCATTCAGCGGCCTCCTCCGCCCTCCCATCCCCATAGCGCTACGCTGCTACCCTTCTGCTCCTCTCTCTAGGGTTTCAGCAGCGGCTTCTCGACGACGACGATCTCCTTGGCCACCTACGACCCCGACGGCATTTCAACGACGACGATCTCTTCTTCAGCTCCTTATATGTTCTTGTGGGTAGGGTTTCTTTTTGGAAAAGTTCTAATCTTTCCCACATTTCAGATTCCCTGTATTGTTAAAGCTTTTGCTTGACGTTGTGCGTGATGGCTCGTTTGGTTGGATGCTGTGAGGGTTTGCTTCGTTTGTGGTATTTTTTGGTGGTTTTGTGCTCGTGATGGAGCGTTCCGGTGGTGTTCTTGTCTGATATTTTGGAATATGCCTTGGGCCCCTTTAGTGTTAAGGACAATCATGGTGGTGAAACCTTATAATTTTATTTCAAATATTTGCAGAGAAGAGACGAGCTGGAGCTGCAAGGATTAGGGAGAAATATCTTGATATGATTCCGGTGAGAGCTTAATGATGATTTTATTTGTTTTCATGATCACGTTCAACTATGTGATACGTTTGGTTAGGTCTTAATCTCTCACACTGTGTTATTCCTTTTGATTTTTCTCCTTTTTCTAGTGATCGTATTTATCTATGGCATGAGGCTTACTTTTTTATGTGCCAGGCTTCATACTGTGATTTGTACTTGATCTTGGGTGGGCGGGTTCCCAAAAAGAATGGAAATTGTTGTGATCTTGTTGATGGTTCAATTGTTTTAGTGCGGTTGATCATTTGTTCTATCTTTCTCCTTGTAGGTTCTGCAATTTTATTTTGCCTTTTCTTCTATAAGCCAATCTGATTTCCTCATCTACCATGCATGATAAGACAATAAAATCATATCTTGACCACAACAGTATTTGATATGGAGCATAATTGTATAATATAAATCATACTTAAGATATTAAGGGCACGTTTGTCACATCTTCAAATAGTAAGCCACTGCTTTGGATGAACCTTGGACTGATTTCCATGTTATACTCTTATACTCACATGATCTTGATATCCTCTGCTGATGTTCTACTGCAGACATAAAATTTTAGCACATGGACTTTATTGGTATACAATTTTTTTTTCATTGTTTATTTTTCTTATCTCACACCCCAATTGAGTCCTTGTGTTATTTTCATATGGGATTTTTTTTACTATTGGTGGGCGTGCGGGGGAAGTTCAGGGTCCTTGCTGGTTTATTATAGAGTTTGATATGTCCTCCTAGTGCTTGGTTATATCATTTGAGATTTTATTTTAGGTTTGATACTCATTGATTGGGAGGCACCCATTCAGATCTTCTGACTTGTATTGAAAAGTAGCACGAAGAAAAGAAGTTACAAGAAGTCTAGCCACGAGAGGCAAACCTGATAGCATACCTAAGAACAGAGCTTTTAGCTATTGCTTTTGAGGAGACATTCATTGAGGTTTGCAATTTTCATCTCACTAGTATGCTTATTCTGTTTAGCTCTTTCACAATAAATCAATATCATGTTTAGCCAGAATAAATTGTATCAGTTGCATTTATTTGTGATTATTGGATGGTATTTAACATTCATTTGGCAAATCTTTTAATTAGAAGTCAGTTTTAATTATCAGATTTGATTTCTGAAATTCAGTGGTTTGCTTTGTGTGACTGGTATATCAAAAGGTGTGCAGCAGCACACTTTGCATGAGGAGAGTCCTTGGACTCGAACCTCCGTCGAGTACCAGCTTATGTGAATGAGCCTTGACTCTTAACAGCTTTATCCTTATTTCAGATTTTTTTTTTGTTATTGTGAAGGGTGTAGATTATAGTGTCATTTTGATTTGAAATCATGGCAAGTGGTTCAGAGAATATAGAAGTTGATGTAGATAATACAGAAGCAAGTGTTACTAAACCGTCTGGTGAACCTCCCCATAGAGGGAGAAAGCCGAGGTCAAAAGTTTGGTTAGACTTTGAGAGAGTTGTAAATGAAGATGGCAATGTTGTGGCCATTTGTCGATATTGTCAAAAACAATTAGTTGGCAAAAGTGCAAGTGGAACAAAATATTTAAGTAACAACATTATGCGTTGGTCTGATGCCCAAAGTTTGAAACGAAGTAAAGGGGATGTAGTAGGTACTGGAACGAGTCTTCCTTTGTGTTTTATAATGAGAGAAGTAGAGAGGATCTTGTAAAGATGTTTATTGTCCACCAGTATCCATTTGCAATGATTGAGCATGCATTCTTTAGAAAAATTTTAAAGAATATACAGCCTGAATTACAGTTGTTGTCTCGTAACACAATTAAGTCAGATTGTATGAACCTTTATGCCAAAGAGAAAGAGAGGGTTTATTCCTCACTTGAGAGTCTCAATTGTCGAGTAAGCTTAACATCGGACATGTGGACTTCCATTGGCAACGATGGCTATTTGTGCCTAACGTGCCATTATATAGATGATGATTGGAATTTGAGAAAGAGAATTCTCAATTTTGAGTATGTTGAGGCTCCTCATGGTCATAGACAAATAGCTAAGGTGCTACTTGACAAGTTGTTAGAGTGGAATATTCATAAGAAATTATTCTCAATTGTGTTAGATAACGCAAGTGCTAACAACAAAGCAGTAAAGATGTTACTAAATGATCCAACTTTTTCACAATTTTTGCCTCTCGATGGATCTTGGTTTCATTTAAGATGTAGTGCACACATCTTAAATTTGATTGTACAAGATGGTTTGAAAGAGCTTGATGAGGTCATTTTCAAAGTACGCGAAAGTGTAAAATATATGAAATCCTTTCAACAAAGGAAGGAGAACTTCATGAAAGCTGCAAGAAGTGAAAGAGGTCCTCTGAAGTCTCTCATTTTAGATGTGTCCATGAGATGGAATTCTACGTATCTAATGTTAGAGAGGGCAATTGAATTTGAAAATGTCTTCTCATGCATGCAATTATATGATCCAGACTATCCTTATGCACCATCCGCCTATGAATGGAAAAATGTTAAGCTGGTTCTTGAATGTTTAAGTGTCTTTTATGAAGTGACTGAGAGGCTCTCAGGAATTAAGTTTCCAACTTCCAATCTTTTCTTTGGAGATATCTGCATAATTCACGTTTCTTTGAAACAATGGTGTGTTCATGATGACTCATTCATTTCTTTGATGGCTTCACGAATGCTTTTGAAATTTGAGAAGTATTGGAAAAAAATAAATACTCTTCTTGCAATTGCAAATGTTTTGGATCCACGTTTTAAAATGATCATGGTAAAGTATTTTTTTTAAAAGATTTATGGGGATGAAGCTGATGGACAGATAGTAGAGGTGAAAATGGGGTTAAAAAATCTTTATGATACATATGCCACTAGAAGACAAAGCCAGTCATTCGAGAGTAAAACTGTTACTATGAGTTCATCTTCTATGGCGAGTGTGTGAAAGAGGAAAAGTGTCTCATCTTCAAGAAGTGCATTGACATCTATGTACATGGAGTTTGACCAGTACCTTCACCAGTCTTCATTAATTTCATCAGAAAAATCTGATTTGGATGCTTACCTAAAAGAACCAGCAAAACTAGACGACAATTTAGATATTTTGAAGTGGTGGAAGAGAAACTCTTTAAAGTATCCACTACTTTCATTGATGGCTCGTGATCTGTTGGCTATTCCGATGTCCACTGTAGCATCAGAATCAGCTTTCAATACTGGGAGTAGGGTGTTGAACAAATATAGAAGCTCATTAGATCATACTACTGTGCAAGCTATTATATGTACTGAAAATTGGCTTCGAGAAGATGTTTCTTCAGTTGACACTTCAGAAGAAGATTCACTTTGCTCTATATTTGCAAGTAGCAAGCTTGATGATCAGAGTGAAAATGATATTTTAGAAGTTTCTTTCGATGGAGTATTTGCATCTTCTTTAATTTCTGATTATGTATGATGTCTACATCTCTGTTCTATTTTCTTTTTCTTTAGATTTGTTCATTTGTCAAATACTAACAATGGTTGTTATTGTTGGCAGAAAATTTATATGCATGAATAAATGCTCAATTTTGAGGTATTAATTAAATGGCGTACACATGTTCTTCTGGCAGGCAAAACCACTTCTACAGCAAGGTGAGAATCTCTAACAATATTTTAGAGAACATATATCATCATTGAGCTAGTCTGTGTAGATTGCATCATTCTAAGTTTACATGAACCTCATACTCTCATCTTTTAAACTTGCATATCCTTTTTGAACAGCATTATGAACTCAGTATTATGAACTCAGATATTTTAAACTTACACAGTATTCTTTACCGTATATGTATGTAAGAGAGAGGGTCATGAGATTCTTAGACCTCAGTATTATGAACTCCACTTTTTGAGAGATGGGTATGCGAGATGATGGAAAGGGGGGTTTTGTCAGTTGAATATGTAAGCTACATTATATGGGCAACATGGTCTTGGGCATTATTTTACAGAGGATAAATAATAAAGATGGAATTTCGCGCATGGTGCCAGTGGTTGTATGTTGCTTTTGCAGAGGAACAAGCTCCTCAATTCCTGTCATAGAGGACTCAAAGCTATTATTTCTACATGATCTCTTAGCACACTGTAGAAAAAAGGTTAAATACTTAGATATAGAATGTCGCACCCAACAAACTTCTATTATCTTATTTGCAAAGTAAGCTTTTACTTTTGTGATATAGGCACTCTTATAAAATGACCTACAGGTTGTGGTCCAGTTGGTATGGGCAGGGGCTTAGGAAGGGAACCACTCAGCATCAGTTCCTGCTTATGTCCTATCATTTTTATCGCTGAACTTATATTTTCCCATGGTGTTGTTTTTGTTTACACATTCCCTAATTGTTCATTTTTTTCTCTCTAGAAATGTAGTACTTATATAAGACCCAACTTCAAAGTTATGCTCAGAAGAAAATCCTAAACCTGCCTATGACCATATCAGTGAGGGTTCACTTTCTGGTTGAGTTGATGAGGATTATCACATTATTGGCCAGAATGTCCTTGGTTGATGCTGGAGAGAGATTTCTTTACTATATGCCCAATAGTTTCTCGTATCTGTGTCTTTGGACACCTGATGTTCCTTAATGCATACATCTGTGTTGAATATCTTATGAAAACATACAATTGTTTCATTGTGGTAGTCAAATACTCTGACGGCTATATGGTACACACACTTTTTTAGTTTACAAGAGCTTTGACATATGGAATGCCTTTTCATGCCTTCATACATTAAGACCCTATTTACAGCCAGGTCAATTGATAGAATGAGATATTACTGCTTCTGTTTGCACTATTATTGGGTCTGTGATATATGATATATCTACAGCTGTAGTGATAGCTTTATCTGGATCCAAATAGTATATTTGAAAATAGATTTGTGATTCATCAAGTGTCATGTACAAATCTGAAATTTTTGGTCTGTCACATTGAAATGCACTGCATTTGTTATGCACATTCATGCATGACCTCGGTGGTATATAGAATGGTGACATGAATAAGGATAGTTTAGGCCTGTCTGGAAGCTTTCACCATGCATGAGGACTTACCTCCGCCCAGTACCATGGGTCATTATTTTCTTCAATTTCTGATTAGGTATGATATCTGCACTTAATAGTTTATTTCTTATTTTAATTTCTTGTTAAGCAAGTCTTTACACTAATAATGGACTTATTTGACTTAATTTTGATAGGTGCGTTCTTAATGTTGGGCTGCATGATTTGTGTTCTTGGTTAGAAGAACTTGTAAGATCTGTGAAAATAAGATAGACGGCATCAAGATGGTTTTCTGAAGGTATGGGTTCATATGTATTTATCTCTGAAGGTACGGGAGCAATTTCTGACGTTGGATGCATCACATTTTCTGTGTAGGTTCTCTCTGTCGGTTTTTCATACCCCCACAAAATAACTGAAGTTCTTGTTCATGTTCCCAAAAAGAGATGTCAGTGAGACTGTCTTTCACTGTAGCTTTTGCACTTTAACCTGTAGATTTCATTTTTACTCTTCATTATTTTGAAATATGGGCACACGGGACATGTTTGACTGATTTTCTATCATTATCTGTATGTCATTTTCTATCATTATTTTTGGTTCTGGGGTTATGATGGTTTTCTGCTACTAGAAAAGAATGGTGAACTTTTTTCTAGGATTTGTAATCAGTTGTTGAACAATCCTTACCTGCTTCCCCAAGAAAGAAGGGGAACACCAGTATCTATTGAATTACAGACGGTCTTTAAATAAGTGGCAGTAAGATGCTGTAACATAAATTATTATTTATTTGTTCTGTGGCTGTCTCTTCATTTATATCAAAAAAATATAAAGGCATGACCAAAATCCTTAATTCACCAATGTAAGATACCCAACACAAATCATAACATTATCAAGTATTCTGACAATTCAGTAGAGTAGATTGGCACATTTTATATTATGTTTACCTACAATTAGCCTTTCAGATGTGATGCAAATGATAGCAGCTTATTATATGATGTGTTACTATCATCTTTCAGGTTGTGATCGGAGCTGATCACATGATTGTGGATGGAGCAAACTGTTGCCAGATTCTGTAATGAGTGGAAGTCGCTCGTTGAGAAGCCGGAGGTGCTTTTATTGCTTCTGAAGTGATCGCAAATTTGCTGCTGAAGTTGAATTCATTCATAATGTGTACTTAATATGTGGATCCGAAAATGGATCCGAAAATGTTCTGAAAATGAATCTTTCTGTATTCAGATTTCTCTGGGTATTCAATATAAAAAAGTGTACACAGGGATTTCGGGTAGATCCGAATCTGAAAATATAAGTTCGGATTCGAATTAGATCCGAATCTGAAATGTCTTTTTATTTTGGATTCAAGTTGGATTCGAATCTAGTATTATCGGATCCGGATTCGGATCACAAAGGATCCGACCCGGATCCAATCCGTTGACAGGGCTAATGCCGATGGTATCTGATTCCATCAATGATGATGACACGGACTGGTCTCCTATGAAAGTTGTTGGTATCACTTGCCATTTCTTAGTCCATCCTCTCTGTACCCACTAAGACCTCAACCAAAATGTTTGCCCTTCTCAACCAATAACATTGAGTGGTTCAGTCTTGTCCACATTGGACTTCTAGGCAAAGTCTCTTTCGATCACTTTTCCTTTGGTTGCCAGTTTTCATGTGATGTGGCTTGCCAGCTGGGAAGAACTCTGAGATACCATATACTATTAATAAGTTGGTTATATCACCGTCAACTTTGTCTTAAGCAATCCACAACAATATCTCCCATTCTCCTGTCTGGATTGTGATTTTAGGTAAATCATGTATGGATAGAGCTGCTACAATGTGTTAAGTGATAAACTAGATAACACCACCGTTAACAATTACATATGTAAGTACCCACTACCTGAGAGAGGTTAGACCGGCCCTGGCTTGGGCTACCGATGATGCGCGTTTGATCGTGGGTGTGTGGGTTTACTCTCGAATATCGGGCTTGATTGTGTTTGTTAAAGTCTTAACATATGTTCTTCTTAACCGGTTAAACCATTGACCCGTGATCCACTAACTTAATCGGGCCAAGTTCTGGGTTGGGTTTTAAAACATTGGTTCTTGGATGTTTACTTCCAGGTAGATGGTGAGACAGAAAAATCCCTTAAGGCTATTCTGACAATCAAAGATAAGAAAGAGGAAAATGACATTGAGCACAAGAAAGTGGAAGATGACAATGGAAAGCCCGAAACTATGCCAGCACTATCTGAACCAGCTGGAAGAGAAACTGGCGAATTCCAGCGGATTCGCCAATTGCAGAACTTCTGGTATGAGGTTTATCTAATAGATGTTCTCCTGGCTCTAATGATTGCCTAGGACACTAGCTTTTACATTCATTTGTAGGCCATACACGCATTGATGCATTTTCCTTGTTTCAGGGGTTAGACGATGTCAGCCAAGATGTAGCTGCATTGGAAGACAAAAATGCATTACCACTTGCTACCCTAACAAAAGGTGATTGTTTAAACTTTTGCAAGCTAACATTATAATCATTAACTCTGATCGACAATAGTTTTCATCGTTACATGCAGAGAACCCATCATGTAGTATATAGCCTACAGGCAGTGTCAATGTAGCTGGCGAAGCAACTGGTTGGGAGCTTGCTTTTGTTACTGCACCAAGTACTAATGGAAGTGCCGCCATGGAGAGTAAACTGGTAACCAATTGTGTCCGCATATGCTGGGCTTATTTTGTTGTTTCCCATCGGTTAGTTCTAGCCATATTTTTGGTGTTTATCATCATGACCTATTTCATCTTTTCACTCTGCAGGCCCGTGGGATAGATATGCTGACTTTCGATAGTTTATATGATGACGCAATAGCTAGAAGATCAATTCAGAATGGGGGGGGGGGTATCATGTGGGGTAGGTGGCTCCCAATCCCTTTGAGAATGATTATTTACAATTGACCTATTAATGAATGGGTGTCTGTGCCAAAGTCTTTCTTGACCAGTTGATAATAGAGAGAGTGCTTTGCAATTACAAGTTAGATGGACCATGATACATCTAAAAGTTTGGGTGCTCAGGAGCAGTCATCAAAAACACTTCTATCTAGTTTGTCTCAAAATAGAGTGATCACTATTTTCTGATGGGGAGGTGTCATGGCTGAGCAAAAATAATTATACTTGGTTATAAAAATAGTTTGTTTCTAATAAGTGTTCTTAGTTAATAGCTAGTTTTTGAGAATGAATGCATGGTTCTGATTTTTTTTAATAATGTGATTTTAGGAGAATGTATTACTTGAAGATTCATGTTAATCTACTTCCTAAGATACGTTCTTGAAGTTGAAGAAGATACACCCAAAGCTTATTGCCATGGCAGAAGTTGACAAAGTTGAGGATGGTGAAGACCTAAGGAAGAATCTGTGGCTTATTGATGCAAGGCTTGTCATTAAGAAAGAAAAAGGTGTCAAAGCATGTCATTCAGCAAGCAAAAGGTGTCAAGAGGAAAAATATAAGGCAAAAGCATTTCTCAAGGAAACTAATGGGCTTGTAAAGATCGAGGATGTTTTACCTTTTTTTCCCAGATTGTGCACTGATTGATGATCTCAGGGTAACATATCTCATATCAATTTTGTGTTGACGGGATTCCTAGCACTTATTCTTCTATTCTTGTCTTGATGTTGTTGTTCTTGCAGCAGTACTACATGAATTCCACATTGGGAGAGATGTTATAACTTCTAATGGGGCAATTTTTTTGTCATGCCAACTTATCTGAAAGTGTATTCTTGATTTGTTGTTGATGAATTAGATTTTTTATTTTCATTACATTTTTTTTGATTGATGATTATATACTTCAGTGGCTTGTAAATCATTTTATATGTGCAAAATACATCCTTTGTCTCTGCCCAACTTAATACTTTTATATGTGCAAGGTGCCATTGTTAGTTCACATAAAGGGCCAGAGTTGGCACTTTTACAGCTAACATTGAGAGTATGAATGTATAAACTTAGTGTTGATATTAGAGTATAGATGGAGTATTTTGTTGATATTGATATGTTCAATGTGAGATTCGTACAAGAGCCATTACATGAATATATACAGGTGTAATACGATCGCACAATAAGTATGTAAAAAAAAAAGAACAAATTACCTACGTTTCTCTTTAAATGAGACTAGTTCTTGTTCCTATGATTTTAAAATAATGACGATAATACTTTTTCATACATTTCTTTCACTACGTGGCCAAAAATAATACCTACGTTTTTAGAAACGTAGATATATCCTGTTATATGCATGTATGTAGATGATTTTTACTTACGCTTCTATTGGATTATTCCTACGCTTCTGAAATGTAGGTATAACCTATAGTCACGTGAGTAAGCATCATGTTTTGAAAGCGTGATAAAGAAACGTAGGCAAAAACTTTACCTATGTTTCTTGGACCTATACCTACGTTTTAGAAACGTAGGTAAAAGTCTATTTTGTTGTAGTGCCTAATTTGTCCATAAGAGATAAACACTAGGAATAAGAATCCTAATGCAATAATTCCATGAAAGATAAGTTGGGCAAGGTTTCTAGGTCATCTAGGAGCCTATCAAGATCGAAACAAGCCCCTAAATCCATGCAAACAAGGACTCTAGGGCATCCATGATTAGAAGAGACGTGTTTTGGTTGGGTTACAGGAAATTCTAAGAACGTGGTCTATCGGGCGACCGCGACTAGGTCAGAATGCGGTCGTGCGATAGACCTTGACCAATTTTAATAAACCAGAGTAAGAAATTTCATGATTTTTTGAATTCCAAGGCCTAATGGGCTGAAAAATGAGTTGACTGGGCTCAAGAAAAGGTCAAAGGAAGGTCCAAAAGTAATGATCAATTCGGGACATCATTAATATGGATAAGAGAATGGCTCAACTTGTGGGTAAAAAATGGGTGTCTACACCAATATCCATCTGGGGGGATGCTCTCTTGATTATGACCTACATCCTTAACCACATGCCTTCATACCGAGATGTCGCTTTCTTTGAAAAGGTTGATCTCATTGTTATAATCTTATTATTATGATGCAACATTCATTGCATGCGTTTGGTGGCTTCATTACGTCAAATGGTAATACGCATAAATGAGTGAGACATAATGAAGAAAATACCATAAACATAGTTAATCTGAATGGGAATACATAAGAAATGATGCCATCACTTCATAAGTGATTGACTTGTAAGACATACACTTTTTTCATTTCCTAGAGTTAGTGATAGTGGGAGGAGTCTTACTCTTCCATGAGTTGGAAGAGCAGACTGATATTTTACTATCTTCTATTGAAGGGAGGGAATGTGTTCCCCGACGGCAAGATTGATCGTCACATGACTGATCACCACAAGACTGATCATCACGTGATTAATCACCTTGTGACTGTGTGACCTTTGTTGAAAATAATAGAGATGATTAACCTTGTAGGAGTGTGCCCAATGGGAGTGAACGGATGAAATCACTAGAAAATCAAGACTCTGTATGTTGCTAGAAGAGTAGGTATGCCTCTCATTATTATTCCAAAATTGAAGATGAGGGGCTCATTTGTGAGCCTAAAAATGATGAAGAGCCCAAGTTTGTCCAGAAGGCTATGGCATCAGTGTCTAGGAAAGAATAGGATGCTGCCATACAAGGCACGTTTAGTTCCATGGCCCATAATGGGGTCTCAGAGTTAGTGGACATCGAACTTGTGCGCAAAGAAATTGAAAACAAACATGTTTTTCAATCTTAAGTGCAAGGTAGATGGGTCGATTGACAAGTGTACAACACGATCTGTGGCAAATGGATATACCTTGAGGGTATAGACTATGATAAGATGTTATCTTTGATGGTGAGATCATCATCCGTTCACCTGATTCTAGATATCATTATGCATTTGAATTTGTTCCAAATGGATGCAAAGATTATATTTCACAATAGAGAACTAGACAATGAAATCTACATGGCTCAGCCAGGGGGCTTTGGAGCAAAGGACAAGAGCGTAAAAAGTTTGCCACATCAAGTGTTTCATAAATACTTGTCCAGATAGTGGTATTTGAAGTTCCAGAAGACAATTATCTTGTTTGGCTTTGTAGACAACCACTATATGTATGTCAAGTGAGTGGGCAAAAAGTCTCTCATTTTGTCATTGTATGTCGACGATGGTTTCTATCACGCCCCGAACCGATAGTAGTGGAACGTGTCGTTTGCTCGGAACGTGGCAGTTAAACAGTCATGCCAATCAGAGCAAACACATACGTCCAGAATTTGACAAAAGTAAATTTTTATTGAATAGAAAATGTCATTTCAACTTATCGACTCTACTACAGAATTTAAAGAATAAAAGAAAAAGGATGAAGTACTAACAAGACCTAGACATGACAACTAGATAACTGACACCATAGTAGACTCAATAAAAGTAAAAGACTCAGGTCATCTAGTTATCGGAGCTCTCTTGCACACTGGCCCATCCCACTTGAGTCTCGGTCTTAGAAGCCACCTGCTTACCTGAAAAATATTGGAATAAAACTAGGTGAGCGAACGGTCAGTAGGAATTATATCTCAAGAACAAGATTGCTTAAAGTAATTATATGTTACATGAATGCAAGTATGGCTATGCATGAATGAATGCAATATAGAGAGAATATAACGAGATAAGGAAATTCTTAACAAGAAAGTATAAGCAAAGCTTCAAGGATTATGTAATATTAAGTAATGTCACGAGATATTAGCTAGTTAAGCAAGTACCACGTCGAGTCACGCACGCAAGTAATATCAAGTATTGTCACGAGAGAGAGAGTGAGTGAGTGGAATGCCATAGATCTAGAATGACAAGTACTTCGGTGCAATGCCACACCGTGGTCAATCAACTCCCATGGGCACAAGTACTTTCGGGTGCTCCTCCCAAGACCAGGCCATGCCCCATTAACGCCAGACATTATCTTATGTAACGTATCTAGACATCCACTATAGTTGATAGCCAAATGAATTCCAAGGAATATACTATTGTAGGATAATATGGTTGATTTATGGAATTGAAGGAGCTCAAGGGTAGAACCTTGAGTAGGGACGGACTTGCGATAAATCCCACGCAAAAATCATGACAAACGGGAAAATTGGGTAATTGGCACCCTTCCGGGTAGCCACAGATTAAAGAATTGGCGCCCTTCCAGAAGGTCACCAATTTCTGTGAAGACAGGAAGCAGAAGAGTTGGCGCCTACTAGCAGGGGTGCCCATTCAATTGGCGACAGCTGGGATGGTCTCCCATTCCAGTGTCCAGTGAAATCTTCCCATAGAGGCCGGGACAGCACCCTATGAGAGGCAGGGTCGTCACATTTCTTCAGAGTGACGTGACATTCAAGGGGTTCCAGAGTTTTTAAGGTACAACATGCTTGGCTGTCTTGAGAGAATCCAAGGCTAGCGGAGTCTGACAGAGGTCCCAAAGATGAAATCACCAGTCGGAAGGAAGGAATATCTCGCAGATGGCTTAAACATCACCGAGAGTTGAGGGGTAAGCGAGAAACGCCGTGAAACCGGGACTGTATCTACGGACTGAGATAACAGTGCTAAAAAGACGCGCGGTATAAGCCGAAAAGCATGCGAGAAAAAATTAGGACATAGGGAATTGGCGCCCAGACAGGTGGTCATCAATTCTGTAATTGGTGACCATGCAGAGGGTCGCCCATTCTTCGATCTCAGGAAATCAACTTCACGAAAATGAGAATTTAGAAATGGGCGCCCTCTCAGAGAGGCGCCCATTCAATTATTAAAAAATTTAAAAATAAAGGTCTGGTAATGGGCGCCCTTGTACAGGGGAGTCCATTCCAAATTTTCAGAAAATCGACCATAAATGGGCGCCCTCTCAATGAGGCACCCATTCCTTTTCATTTTCTTTTTTATAAAAATGCTAGTAGTGGGCGCCCTCACAGAGAGGCACCCATTCATGTTCATTTCCCCCTTTTTTTTATTTTGCTGTCTACTATTTCCCGAAACAACAGTTGCATAGAGGGGCATTTAATGTCTATAAAGCGATAGTTTGGGCAGTCGTACATTCTAGTAAAAGGCATAATTATGTAAAACAAATTACAGGGTTCCATAATTAATAATTTTTACATGGGTTTATCATTAAAATGGCTAGAAAAATTGGCGTCCTTTCATACTGTCACCTATTAATGGGTGACTGGTACGGTCGGTGCCCATTAATATTCATTTTATTACTAGTTTTTCCTCAGAACAAATGACTTTGTACAGAGACATTTTATTCATAAGGAACGACTGCATATACTATCGCCAATCACTAAACAGAGGTCTAACTATAATGTAAAAGCAACTATAATCGTGATCAAGTGAATGTTCGAGGTGTCCAGAGTCATACTCATGTGGATTTACAAGATTCAAGTTACATAGAATGTAGATATTTTATCATGGGTTATTGTTAAACGTTGGACAAGAAATGGCGCCAGCACTCTGATCATCAATTAATGAACGCCTGCACTCTGGTTGCCCATTCAGGAATGGGCGCCCATGGGCTGGTCACCCATTAATTGATAGCAGTCTGCTGGGCGCTAATTCATCATGCAACAGTGCAACCACGAACAATGATCAGAGTGGCCGAGTGATGAATAACCAAAAAGATTTAATCTTGCATGCAATCTAGTATTACTACGTGTTGGGCTTAGTCTTGAGAAAACCTACCTCTTGGGGTGATGGGACGACGATCAAAAAGCAAGGAAGCAAAGGAAGAAGACAACGGTAGCAGCCACTAGCAGTCACCGCAAGCAGCAGCAAGAGGAAGAAGTAGCTGCAGCAGTAAGAGCCACAACGGAGAAAGGAGGAGGGGGAGGAAGCTTTCTTCACGTTCATAGATGCGGAAAGCTGCAGAGGTTCCCTTCGAAGTAGCAGCAATAATAGCTTTTGCCCGTTCACGAAGGGTTTTTTTTATAGAGGAGGGAAACCCAAAAGGGGGTCGAATGCTATTAAGGGCAAGGGGTTTAAACCTTGCCATACGTTATTCCCCTCCTTCCAATTCACCAGCCGCCTGCCTGTTTTAGGTTCAAAATCCTAATTTCCTTCCCATGCAAGCGTCGAACGTGAGGGGTTTAAGTGTTAATATTTTCCAGGAAACCTTGGTGTTTATGTATTTATATATACATCTACAGCCCATCGTAAGGCCCATTTTGGCTATTGAGTTTCTCACGTACATAGGTTTATACACAAGGTCTATTAGCCTTAAGCGAAGTTACATATGTGAAGCCCACTCATATGGGTTTTTTGGAGATTTAAAGATGTTTTAGCTTCCCTTTTATTATTGGAGTTGGGTCCATTTAAGCTTACGTATACGTGAGGCCCATTGGTATGGGTTTAAGGCCCTTTTCTTAGTGTGTGTGGGTTGAGAGCCTTTTATTAATTGGCATTAGTGTCTAAAGAGGCCTATATCTAATAATATTTTATATATCTAAGGTCCATATATATGTATATATAAAGGTTAAAGCTTTTGAATGTCTATGAGTGGAGGTCCATTTGGTTTATTAAGTTTCTTGCCTATGAGCTTATTTGTAAGGCCCACTTGTGATGGTTTGTGGGCTATTCTATATGTGTATATATCCTTAAACTACAACATAAGGCCCATTGTAGTTATAGTGACACACACACACACACACACACACACACACACACACACACACACACACACACACACACACACACACACACACACACACACACACACACACACACACACACACACACACACACACACACACACACACACACACACACACACACACACACACACACACACACACACACACAGATATATATATATATATATATATATATATATTTCTCTAGGCCCATTAGTTATGTTTCAAGGGTCCCTTAGTGTACATGAGTTGGCCTCGAATGCTAAGCCCTCTTTCCTATAAAGTTATATTAATCTTACTCATTCATGTGCAAGGGTCTCTTTTAACTTATATAGGGATGCCATTAGTTATAATTTTATTTATTTATCTACCTTGTTAATTTGTTGTCTTGGGTATCAGAGGCAGGTTCGATCTTAGGAAAGTCTTTATATATATATAATATATATATATATATATATATATGGAATGTATATTAGTTTCTCGTTCCTTCATGATATTCCTTCTAAAGACGAATACCCGAGTTGTATTTCTACCTTAATTATTCTTGATGATTTATTTAATTTAAGTCACAAATAGATAAGAGAATATAGTTAATTTTTATTAAATATTTATTTATACCTCCATTTCATTCACTAATAGATAATTTACATTTTCCTCTTGATTTGGAATTGGAATGAGATACTTTGATATCTAAGTGTCCCTTAATCTTCCCGTATAGGTCTCCATGACCTTATTTTATTTTATCTTTTAATAAGAAGATGTTGTCTTTATTTATACAAGATTTATAATTGTCTTCTAAAAATATAGACAATTGTTCCTATTTTAACCTTTAAAATTTTTCGGGCGTTACACCCTCCCCCACTAAAAAAAATTTGGTCCCCAAATTCACACCACCTTCAACATATGACGGGGAACTAGCTATAATTTACTATGATACTATGCAAGTAAGAGAAGAATCTACTATGTATAAAATCGAAGAAGAACTAATTTGAAGATAAAGGATCAGGGGTACCTTCCACCATTTCCACTTTGGCAGGCTCGGCTAAAACTTGAGTTTTTCCTTGGAGCCCCGAGTTTTGAATAGGGCATTGGACTATCCTATGTTCGAGGCTCCCACATCGAAGACGTGCTCCCGTCCTCCAATAACAAACCTCCGATTGGCGGTTAAATCTACCCCAAAATTCACACTTTTCTTGAGGTGGGTCGATAGGAGTTACCCAACCTTTCCCTTTCTTACACTTCTTGCACTTTTGAGAACTACAATTCTTATTGGGCTTTTTCTTAGCCAAGGTACGCTTCCTAGGGTTAAGGGCTTGGTTCTTTCCTTCAACTTTCTCGACTAGGTTCTTTTCTTCAACCCTCTCTTTCTCTTCCGCAACCGTCTCTAGCATTTGGACTCTCCGAACTAGTTCAGCATAAGCTTGGACGTCTACCAATACCATCTCAGGGACAAATGATGGGAATCAATATCGGACACTAACATTTTATTTTTACATTTGTACCCTTTTGTTTGCATTTATACCCTTGTGTTAAATGGGTTTGCAAATGTATGGCAACTATAAACCAAATTTGTAGTCCTTAGAAGTCTTTGGGTTTCTTTGCAAAAGGTCAGGTTGGCCCGACGGGACCCCCACCTTATTCTCCATTGGTCCACCTAGGCTTTAGGGCCCATGTGGCGCTGGTTCAAAGTCCAAGATTGGACTTGGACCAAAGAGACAAAAGAAGAAAATTCAAAATTCCGCTCTCCCTTGGTCCAAGGGGCGCCCCCCTTTATATTTGTTTAATTTGGTCATTTTGACCACATGGGGGATTAATTATGCTATCCCTTGTTTACCCCTCCCTAACCCTAGATCTAAGGATAGTTTAGGTCTTTTTTCTTGTATTATAAAACCCATGTATTTTGTGATTTCTATAGCAATTAATGAAGAAAAATCCCATTTTTTGCTCAAGAGCCCAAGGGCACCCCCTCTCTCCCCTTCTTGCAGCTGTGAAGGCTGATCTTCAGAGGTGTGAAGCCTCCCCATCAACCCCTCCCTGAGTGAGAAGCTCAGCACAGCCGCCACCATCGAGCCGCCGTCACACCACCACCGCCACTTCGTCGGAAGTCTGTCCACCCCTGGACAGCAAGCTATTGCCCGATTTTTATCTCCCAATCAGAAGATCTGATCGAGCCCAAATTTTGAGGGTGAGTTCCCCACAAAATCCCCTCTCTCCAAATTTTTTTTCATGTTATTCCTTTACCGTTTGCCCCCCATTCCACTATATTCTTCCCTGGTCTACACAACCTATCCCTGTGCAGATTTGTGTTCCAGCAGCCCAACTCTTCTTTGTTTTAACCCCCTTCCCAATTTCAGATTGATTTGAAATTTGGACTATGTTTTCTGTCCACAAAAGCATTATTCCATAATTTTTTTTATGATTTTATGAATTTGTTTACCAATCCAAAAAAACCACTGTAAAATCTGAAATCAGTTCTGTCTCCTGCAGTCCAGATCCGACTACCCCCTGTTATAAAATCAATTTCCCCTCTCAAACCACCTCAAAAAATTACAAACAAATTATCCTCGTGTTCCTTACTTTCCCCTCTATCTTTCACAAAAATTTCAAGTCCAAATTCCACCGTTTGACCTTTGGTCAACCCATGTTTTCAGGCAGATCCCAATCTGCCCAGTATTTCCTAAGTCTATCAGTCCGTCGGTTACAAATTCCACCAAGGAAACTACAAAGACAGGAAAATTCATGTAACACCAGGTGGTTGTATATCTCCAAGTTAGCTTCGTAACGGCGCTGGTTGCGTGTCGATCCGACGTCCGTGCTGATCGCAGGAATTTTTCTCTCCGAGTCGCGCAGTGCTGAAACAGAGGAACCAGTTCGGGACAGCAAGTTGTCGCCAGAGTAGCAGCGCGCCGGAACCGTCGGTGCTGCCCAAGAAGCTGCCTGTCAACCCAAGTGCGATACACCCGGGTCCCACTATAGCCCTTTACTTCCCTACGTGGAGTGGGCAGTAAAACTCTTGCTATAAATTTTGTTAATTATTTGTATCGGGAGTACGAGACTTGGCCGGGATCGCCTTCCCCACGCCCGATAGCGTGGAGGTATCGTGTCCGCTCCCCACTTGGCATTTGCTTTCCTCGTATATTTCTATATGCCGCTGCTAGAGTGATAGGATTATTTAGCTCATTATATCATTTCAATCGCCGCTGTGAGAGAGTGAGTGTGACCCGTCTCGTGGCTCAATCCGAGTACGCGGAAAAGATGATACCCGTGACTCGTTGTCGGTTTCTCAACCGCGCACGTCTGCACGCTTCCCTCGCTTAGGGATGTCCGCGAGCTAGAGTCTCAGGTTCGCATCCCATCCCGCATCAAATTGGTATCAAAGCTAAGTTGAGTCTAGGGTAGTCAGTCCAAGGTGTCTCATTGCATTCCTATACCCGGTATATCAAAAGGTGTTACCGAAATGATAGGTTACGCCTATCGGGAAGGTAGCACACTTGCATGAGTGCGATCTTTAGATCAAACCTCCTCCACGTACCGGATACTGGTTGAGTCTAAGTTTGTAGTCGAGTTTACATTCCAACTTTGCATTATTGTTGTAGGGTTATGTCTAGTAGGTTTGTCTTGCACCAAGTGTCGGCATGGCCATCCTATAGCTCCCCGTGTCCCATGGACCCCCGAAAGCCCACGTCATATGAATGGTGGCGACATACCCAAGGATGGGGAACCCAACCCTTCAACCTCCGTAGGCCCGAAGCCCCGGACTTCTATGGCTTCAAAGTCCCGAGCGACTACCTAAAGTGGGAAGCCGCTATGAACAACTACTTTGAGTGTTACATTATGTCCGATGCCATGGAAGTTGATTTTGCCACAAAGTGACTTTTTGACGAGGCCGCTGAAAAATGGAGAGACATTGAAATCATGAGAGAAATTAGGAGGCAATGGCCTTGTAGCGGACCTAGGGTCACAAGATTAGTCCCACATCGGATGTTGAGAAAGCAACCGAGTGCTTATAAAGAAGGTCTTCACCTCTTAACCCAAGAGGGCCCTTTTACAAGGATAAAACCCTAGCCGCCCTCCGGTGTGGCGGGGACAATACCTCTTGGGGGCACCAAAAAGGTTCATCTCGCATCTACAAAGTGGCACCCTCTGTGGGAACCCTGAGCTCTCGCGCACTCGCTTGCCTTCTCAAGGGGGGGGGGGGGGCTTGTGTAGTAGACCTAGGGTCACAAGATTAGTCCCACATCGGATGTTGAGAAAGTACCCGAGTGCTTATAAAGAAGGTCTTTACCTCTTAACCCAAGAGGGCCCTTTTACAAGGACAAAACCCTAGCCGCCCTCCGGTGTGACGGGGATAATACCTCTTGGGGGCACCAAAAAGGTTCATCTCGCATCTACAAAGTGGGGAAACGAACCCACGACCACCGCTGTTCCCACCGAGGGGAGAGTCGACCCATCATCGTCACCCTCCGAGGCACCCCTGGTCTCCTCGGCCCCCTCTCGCTCGGCAGATAGGAGAGCTGGCTCGATAGGGTGGGCCCTATCTTGCCCCGGAGAGGGGAGCACCGCCGAGCCAGAATCTCCCACAGCGGTGGGGACGACCCCAGCCTTCTTGGCTCGCTTCTTGACCTTAGCGGCGGCCCGCAACATACCCGCGACGGGGTCCTTGCGCTTCGCCCCGCGCGGCCGAGAAGTCCCCTCGGAGACCGCCCCCTTGCCCTTATCCCGGGCTTGGGAATGACCCTCTGAAGCGGCCAGTTCTCCATCAGCCGAGTCATCGCCAAGATCGACCACCTCAGCGGCCTCCTTAGAGGCTCCCGCCTGTTATCTGCACAAAAGAAGAAAACGGTCAGAAGCGCAAAAGCAACCCCGGCACCCGAAGAAGAGTCAAGTTTGTGGCGCGCGAACCTGATGGGAGCAGCCGTGTGAGGAGACATCGCTCCACATTCTCCGGAGTGACCAGCTCCTCCGTAGATCGGCGATGCTTCAACAAAATGGCTGCGTACTCCTCCACCTGTGGAGGGAACTCGTCCTGTTGGGGGGGAATATTCGGGTGGA
This sequence comes from Amorphophallus konjac, assembly GCA_022559845.1. Classification (NCBI taxonomy): domain Eukaryota; kingdom Viridiplantae; phylum Streptophyta; class Magnoliopsida; order Alismatales; family Araceae; genus Amorphophallus; species Amorphophallus konjac. The sequence goes on along the minus strand of CM040121.1, from coordinate 235,894,670 downwards.
AGTTCGGAATCACCGGGCACTCCCAGGATACCCCCACCAATTGCGTCTTCACCCAAAAGAACTGGGTTTTCCATCCCTTGTGAGAAGAATCCTTTATCGCCAGCGAAATGCAGCTCCTATTCCTCCTCACCTGGATGAAATAGAAACCCTTTTCGGTCGACGGATGCGCTTTCAACTCAAAGAAATAGTGGAAGTGGTCCAGGGAAGGGGGGACCCTGCACTGACGGCAGAGGATGCGAAAGGCAGAGAGGAGAAGATATGAATTGGCCACCAGCTGGACCGACGCCAACGAAAAAAAATTAAGGAGCGTGAGGATGAAGGGCTCGAAAGGGAGACGGAACCCACTCTTCCACGCCAAGAGAAAGGAGCAGAAGTGGGCCGCACGAGAGTCCAAGCTCATCTCGTGCGGGGCGGCGACAACGAAATAGTATTTGTAGGAAAGGCAGAACTGGTGCTCTAACCTCCTCACATCGGCCTCCCTTAGCTCGCTGTAGTTGGGGACCGGCGCCTTCGCCACGGGCTCATCGCTCCACTCCCCCGATTGTCGGTCAGCCATGGATTCTGAGGAAGAGCTCAACGAAAAGCACTCTCGCGACCCCGAAGACTCGGGGGGAAGAGGGAGCTGCCGGATGGCCGTCGCCTCGGCCAACTCTGCGAACGCCGCCGCAAGTTTTTGCTCTACTGTCGTGCCCTCACGACGCATCAAGAAGCCTAGAAATTTGAAGGGAGGCTAGACCCTAAAAATGGAGGAAGTCTGGAATGTCGAAGAGTGCCCAAACGCCTATATCCTCTCACGGGAGGCGGCGTGCCGTTCCGACCTCCGAGAAAAGGGGGCCCCTTCGTTTCAAATCGGTCAGGATTACCATCATTACGGGCCTTGGTGACCACGATGCGTGTCTTACTCACACCACCAGCTCTCCACCCACCTGAGCCACGCTGGTCCTAAACCCTCGAACATCTACTCTTCCGAGCCTTCCCTGGCTCAGGAGTAGGAGGGGGACAAGTGGAGAGGGGGATTTCTGCAGCCCAGACAAAAAGCAGCCGAACTAGGCCCATCAGGACCAAACAAGGCCACGCTCACCCGAGTGATAGCCCACAGGGCCCACTCCAGACTAAAAGCCCAATAAAAGATCGCTCGGGGACCCAACCTTCCTAGGCGGCTCTCAGGCTCGGAAGGCCCGAGCGACGGTCAGGTCGTCAGAATGATCTACGCCCGATCTATCCTCAGCCAGGATATGGGGAGGCGCATACGATCGTTCCGACCCATCTCCGTACGAGCTAGGCCCATCGCCCGGATACGGCTGGCCCCCCTTAAGCTCGAAACAGTCGACCATCGAATGCTTATCCATGCAGCCGTTAAGAGTCCTCTGTGAGCAAGAATTCATAAGGTGAGGGACTCCAGCTCCCCAAGGTGATAACGCTCCCATGATGAGGCAATAAAAGTCCACGTTGAGGACATAACTCCCACCTGAAACCCCTCGACTTACAGGACTCCAGAAGGCGGCATACTATTTAAACCAGGGATACCCTCTGGCGAAAGGTAAGGGCAACCACACGCTCAAAACTCCTGAGCAGGAACAACTTCACCCTTCTGGTGGAGAAGGATCTCCCGCAGAAGCTACTTCCTCCCTATATTGCTCCCATCATAGCTTTACTGACTTAAGCATCGGAGGGTTTTTCCCCAGGGACTCATCCCTGGGCCCCCTGATCCGTTTCCCTTTCTTGCAGTTCACAATCTGGTGATCTTCTGCCCGCTCAGGATCCGCGCGAGATCGCGCCTCTTCAGGCCTATAGAGTCATGGCGTGAGATGAAGGGCGAGCTTCGAAGGGTCTACCTACCCAACCCAGTCACCTCCAACCGACCCCACCCAATCACCTCCAACCAAGTGGGTCATAGTCGGAGGCAAAGAGCCCCACATGTAGACGAGCCTAAGCCTAATACTAGGCCGAGTGATTATGGGTGAGTCCATCCCGATACCCCTACTCCAAACCCCACCATTGCCGAACTTTTCAAAATCATGTCGGATAAGGTGGAAAGGATGTGTACCCAGATTGGCAGACTCCTGCCCGAGTATAGGGAGGTCGTAACTGGTAGCCTCAACCTGGTGCCACCCCAAGAACCTCTTCCTCTCAAGGACACTCCTACTCCGCCCGTGTGAGCTCCTATGATGTGGGACGGACAGCAAACCTGGGACTCTAGCTCGCGGACATCTCTAAGCGAGGGAAGCTCGTGGATCTGCGCATTTGAGAAACCGGTAATGAGTCTCGGGTATCGGCTTTTTCGCTTGCTCAGATCAAGTCACGGGACGAGTCACGCTCACTCTCTCCCAGTGGTGATTGAAATAATATAACGAGCTAATTAACCTATCACTCATGCAGCGGCATATAGAAATATATACGAGTAAAGCAAATGTCAAAGTAGGAGGGTGGCAAGTGTACCTCCACGCTCCAAGCGTGGGGAAGATGACCCCGGCCGAACTTCGTACTCCCGGTACAGTAAATAATTAAATTACAGCAATGAATATTACTGCCCACTCCACGCAGGGAGGTAGAGGGATACACGTGGACTTGGGAGTAACGGGTTCGGGTTGACGGGCAGTGATTTGGGCAGCTCCGACGGTAGTGCGTGCCGACAAACGTGGGGCTCACATCCTGGTCGGAGGACCGATCGTGTCGGGAGTGGCACCACTGTGGTGGGGACTCTTGAAGGGATGATCCCTAGGAGGGGGACGTGCTGGTTTGCCTTGTGGAAGGCGAGGTGGCCCGACGGGGAACATTGTTGCTTGTTGCCCACAGACCTGTTATGTTGTTTCAGGGTTGCGCGATCCGGCAAAAACAACTCCTACGATTAGACCCAATGTCGGATCGATGCGAAACTAGCGCCGCTGCGAAGCTCTCTTAAAGATCTACGACCATGGACTGTTACATGAATTTTTATGGCCTTGGAATTTTTGTGGGGTATTAATGACAGACTGATCTCTGAACTCAGAACTGACTGGGTAGATTCTTATCTTCCTGATGAAGCACGTTGACCAAGGTTGAAACTTTGGATCTGGCCAATGAGATTTTTATGGGAGATGGAGGGGGAAGCAAGGAACACGAGGATAATTTTTTTATAATTTTATGAGGTGGTTTGAGGGGGAAAATGGATTTTATAATAGGGGTGGGTCAGATCTGGACTGTAGAAGACGGAGCTGAGTCCGAATTTTTCAGAGATTTTTAAAAATGGTAAACGAACTCCAAAAATCCTAAATAAATTTGTGGGATGAGGGTTGGGTGGACAGAAGTCCCAGTCCAAATTTCAACTCGATCTAAAATTGGAAAGGGGTTCGAATGGGTGAAGAGTATGGCTGTTGGAACACAAGTCTGCACATGGGCAAATTGTGTAGGCTGTGGGGAATTAAAGGGAAAGGGGGGCAAACGACGGGGAAATAGCTTGAAAATTTTTGTGGGACGTGGGAACTACTAGGGGAACGCACCCTGAAAATTTTGGCCTGGTCAGATCATGGAGTTGAGAGCTAAAATTCCGCCTTTGGCTTGCTAGATGGTGGAAAATAGAACTCCGGCGATGGCGGTGGCGGTGTGATGGCGGCACGAACGGAGGCGGAGACGGAGCTTCACACCCAGAGATGAGATACCACTTGGAATCCACCAAGTTTTTGTAGGGAATCCACCCTAGAAACCACAACAATCCAGCTGCAAGAGAGGGGAGAGAGGAGGGGCGCCCTTGGGCAATGTGCAATTTTGCAAAATACTTCTCATTAATTCCTACCAAATGGAAAAAACAAGGGTTATATAGAAATGTATAAAAGATATAAACTACCCCTAGATCTAGGGTTTGGGAGGGGAAATTGGGGAATGGGATAATTAATCCCCCATGTGGTCAAGTGACCAAAATAAATAAAATACAACATGAATATAATATATTAAAGGGTGGGCGCCCCTTTGAAAAATGGGAGGAAAAAATGGAATTTTCTTCCATCTTGTCTCCTTGGTCCAAGTCCAACCTTGGACTTTGAACCAGCCCCACATGGCCCATGACCCTAGGTGGTCCAATGGGAAAGAGGGTGGGAGACCCTGCTGGACCCACTGGCATTTTACATAGAAACTCAAGATTCCTAAAGACTAACAAATTGGATTATAATGCCTTACAATTGCAAACCCAATTAACCAAGGATATAAATGCAAACAAAAAGGATACAAATGCATAAATAAAATGTCAATGCCCGGTATTCATTCCCATCAATTCTCCCCAGGTGGGAAGAACTCGACCCCGTCGAGTAAGGGGTGCGGCTGCTCGGGTGGCTCCTGCGGATCGGACACCATACAAGGTTGCCCGGAGTACGCTCCACCCCAAGTAATCGTCACCTGCTCATCCCATATATATTCGATATGCTCACACTATTGTGGGAATGAGGCTAGTGGTGGACACTCCGAGGTGGGGTCACTCGCAAAGGAAGGAGACGGCTCAATGACTCACTAGGAATCACCGCTCGGTCCCTTTAGGTGACTAGATCCGAGATATTGAGGTAGAACCGATCCCAAATTCTGACAAGTCTTCAGCGTACGCATTAGACCCGACTTGCCTCACACTCGAAAGGGACTAACATCACGAGCTGACAATAAACCGACTCAACTCGATGTATGCAGACTCACTATGCACTTGACAAATGCATGCATAGACTCCTAACAAACCATACAAACAAACCATACAAAGAAGAACTGACTCATGCATGACCCTAGACTTAATGGAGTGACATTACCCTCTAGGTGGTCATCATCCGAGTGCGGCATCCTGGGTGTCGATAGGGCCTTCCGGATCTTCTTCATAGAATTCGTCAGCTAATTCCGACTCGGCCTCATAGCTGACAAACACAAACCCAGAAGGTGAGGCTTCTCCAACTCTCGGGTCCACAATGACTAGTGATGCACGGGTGGGACATTGAACCCATGGCAGTGATAACACTACTGTCGCGACCCACTAGTCTCCCTAATAAGTGGTCCCTTACCCTTATCTTCCCGACGGACTGGTGGTGTAGGCAACATTAGGGAAGCTGTGGGTGTCGGAGGACGGGCAATGGGTGCCGGTGGTTGGGGTTGAGGGGGGACATCCCTCGGTGGGAGAAGACGTGGTCTTGGAGCGGGTGGCTCCTGACGGGCGGGCTCTGGGGGTCGAGACAGGGGAGCCCTTAGATATGGGACCGAAGAACTACGAGGCTCAACCCCACGATGAGGAAAGGGTCCCAATCGTTGGGTAGGCTCGAACTCTCCCTCAAACTGCTCCAACTCGAGAGCAACCTGATACGCGTCTTCCAACTTGGTCACATTGCGGCGAAAAAGCTCATACTGATAGTGGGGCCGTAGACCACGAAGGAAGCGGAAAATGGGCATGGTGCTCTCCTCCGATACGCATGATCACAAAAAATACTCATCAAATTCAGCGATATACTCGGAGATGGACCGATCTCCCTGACTAAGACTCTACCACCTATCGATGAGTCACTGACGGTATATGGCTGGAAGGTACTTTTACCGAAGCTTGACCTTCATCTTACCCCATGTCTCAACCTGGGGCTCCTGCCGATGAAACAACAGGCTCTCTGCGTTCTTCCAATAGGTCTGAGCCTGTCCCATCAGCTTCATGGTAGCGAATCCGACTCTTCGATAGTCCGTCATATCGAACCATCAAGGTACCGATCCATCCCAGACTACCAATCTAGATAGACCTTCGGGTCCAAGGACCCGTCAAAAGTGGGAGGGTCCGCACGAACGGTCCTGAGGGTCCACTCATCCTCATCTAAATCATAGTTCCATCGTTGAACACGATGGTCACGACCATATCCCCTATTAACATTCTCGGACTCAGAATCAACCACCTCGGGGGCTGTGGATGCACTTTTCGACACGCTTATTCGCCTGTTCTTTAAGTCAGTTTATTCGGTGGGTTTATTCGTTTATTAAGTGCGTGGGCGTGCCAGTCACAAAGTGACGATTTATTATGCGCTCGATCTGACTAATCAGATGATTGTGTAGTTCATGTCGGGACCAAAACCCGCCGCGCCATAAAGGTCACGACGTTATTTACATCCCCTCGGAGAGGGGAACACCCTTGATTAATCGTCGGAAAAAAGGGCCTCATGGACATAAAATTAATTGCATAAAAAAACCTATTAAGAAATGCTGAAGTCCTCGTACGAGGGTGTAAAGAAAGTATCTGAGCTCATGTCGGTCATGTGTTGACCATTTAATGTTCGGACGAGTGTCTGGCTTGAGAATAGCGTAATCGTTGCGGGAAGACCGGAACATGTGTACGTCGGGATATGACAAATTTATTGTTCAAAGGAACAAGAAACGTTCAGTTAAATCCCGATTAGAGCGGTCGAAAACTGATAAGTTTGTCGGCCAGGTGTAAGATCAAGCTGTGACCATACTGCGGTGGGCCCCCCGTGGTCGAAGTCAGGCTCGCGTGGGCATCGTCAATATTTCTGGTTCCAAGGGGGCAACGAGAGGATGTCCCAGGACCAGATCCGAGAACCAATACGCGTTCAAAGGGAGCGGGCTATAGGCCGAGGATATGGGTCAGGCAATGACCATGATCGGGGCGGACCCGAGGTCTAAGCATGGCCCACGGAGGCCTTATTGGTATTCCCATGCAAAGGGTCCGGGGATGACGAGAACCTTCTCATTCCATTCAGATTTTATCGGTCACTCATGGACCACTTTATGTTTGGATAAAGGTCCATATTGAAGGTGCGACGTCGACGAAAATAAATTCGTATGAATGTATGCCGAGTTCACGGAAATTTCAATGAAAGAGCGGGAACGAATCCCAATGGGAATGGGTCCGAATTGATGAACTATCGGTCCTGAGTAATGTCGGATTATGGCCATATTGGGATGGCTCCCAAGGTCCGAACCCGACTTGGAGGGGCGGCATTAATGTTCCCTTTATACCGGATCTTGAGCAGAACGGGGCTGCGGTGCGGATCTCATCATTTTATTATTATTTAAATTTTCATCATTATTACTTTTTATTTTTTTATTTATCACACACCTTTTTATTTATTTATTAATTTATTGAATATATATATATATATATATATATATTTCTTTTATTATACTTTATCATATTATTTTTTTGGTTTGCTTCTATCATTATTGTTATTATTATTTCTTTTTATTGCATTTGGTGTGTGTATGTGTGGGGGAAGTGGAGAGTGTACCGCTAGGGGATGATTTAGGGGTGTACCGCTAGAAGTTGATGAGAGTGTGTCCGCTGGGGAGGTGTTAACGAGTGCACCGGGCTAAGAGGGGCTGGAGTGTACCGGGTTGGCGAAGGGTAGAGTGCGCCGGGCTAGAGGGGCTGAGTGTGCCGGGCAGGGGTCTATGCTAGTGTAGCAGGGTCAGTGCAAGAGGACTAAAGTCAGTGCATATTGGCCAAGGCTGTGCCGAGTGAAGGCACAAGAAGTGTGCTGGAGGGAGAGAAACACTAGTGTGCCGGAGAGGCTGGGCAAGGCGGAGGCAGAGAGTGTGCCGGAGTGGGAGAGGAAGGCATGAGTGTGCCGAGAGAAATTGGGCAGGGTTGTGCCGATAAGGAGACATGGGAGTGTGCCGGTCAGGACGAAGGCATAGTGCACCGGCTGGGGCATAAGCTGGAAGTGTGCCGGGTGAGTGGGTTGAGAAGTGTACCAGGGGAAAGGTACAAACGAGTGGAGTGAAATCTGAGAGGAGACTTCCCCTTTGCTCATGAAGCTCAAGTGAGGGGCCTTGAATAACAAGTTTTAATCTACTGCTATGTGATTAAGTCCATAGTCATGTTCAGCAGTCCAGTTCTTTGAGTCTTGTGTGATCCCCTTTGTCTTGGTTAGGATGTTTTATTGCTGCTCATTTCATTTGTTTATTGCTTCCTTTTATCTTTTAACATATTGTTATTTTTGACAAAAATTCGGCAGCATCTCCTCTTGACCCGGATGGTAAGGGAGTGAAAGGGGACACGCCCACAAGAAGTGGCATGACCCAACAATTTGAGGTGTGTGCCGAGGCAGCCACCTTTGAGAAAACTTCAGAAAACTCAAAGAAAATACCGAACGAGAAGCCACTAGACTGTCTCAAGTCACAAATGCACTGGGGAATCAGTGGCTAGGGTGTGCCGAGCTAGACTGACCAGGGGTGTGCCGCTAGGGCACAGCCAGGGGGGGTGTACCGGCCAGGGCAGACGCCAAGGGGTGTGTCGGGTAGGAAAACAGGGGAGTGTGCCGGCCAGAGCACACGGGGTGTGCCGAAAATGGAAACATTGAGAGTGTGCCGCTGGGGCACCTCAGGCATGCAATGGGACAACGGCAGATAGCGTACAACAGTGGGAGGCCTAGACAGGTACATATGGACCATTGGCTTGGAAAAGAAGGCAAATGGGGAAATGCTCTGGATAGTGGGTGAGTCCCAAACGCTAAGTAGGGGCAGCAGACTCTAGCAAACCCATGTGAGGGGAAGTGGAGTAATGTTCAGGCTACAGAGAACCATCAAAGGGGAGGGGAGCCGGCCTTGTGCTGACGAGCCAAGAACACTGCATGTTGAGCTAAACAAACCAGTGGCACGAGGGGCGATTGGAACAAGGCTAGAAAACCAGGGGAAGAATGCAAGCTACAGGCCAATAACTAAGGTGAAGCTAACGGGAATAACAAGAATCAGACCAAAAAAGGAAGGTACTTCATTCATGGGGAAGCATGATGCCAAAAGGTTATGGCCAAAGGGCCAAATACATTACAGTATATTCAAACGAAACAGAGGGGGGGTGGAGAAACGAGAAAGAAGAAAGAAAAGACTACAGTTGGGAAGAAGGTTGGAACGAAGAAGGGTAACCATCCCCTTCCTCCTTCCTTCCCCTCTGTTACATTTAGCCAACTCTCTCCTTTTCTCCCTCTACCTTCTTCTTCTCTTCTCTCTTCACTCTTCACTTCTTCGCACAGGCAGTGGCGGACGACGCGGTAGCCCCTTCTATCTTCCTCACTTCTGGCCTTCTTCTTCTCCTATTCTTCTTTTTTTTCTCTTCTTCTTCTCCGATCCAAGTTCACCCTTTTCCACTCTTTCCTTCTTTTCAGGGGTTTATGTATATGCTACCGTTGACCTCCTCTGGCGATAGTGGTTAATGGGGTATTGACCCCAGTCTTGTCTCCCGGCAGAGGGATGCTTGCGTGCCTCAACATGGCATCGACAGCTGGGCGTCCCAGCTGGTTCGACGGGAGTCCACTGTGCGCCAAGGGTGGGAGGCCATGACCACTGGAAGAGCTGCCGGAGCCAACGGTCGGATGGCTGCATCGTGTCACCGGGTGAAGGGGAAAAGACCGCTGTACCGGGTGAAGGGCCTGGCAGTGTGCCGCTGGGATGGCTTGAAGGATGTGCCGTTGGGAGCCATCTTAGGTGTGCCGCTGGAGGGCCACTTAGAGTGTGCCACTAGAGGGGCCACTTAGTGTGCCGCTGGAGGGGCTACTTAGATAGTGTGCCATTGTAATGGCTGGCAAGGTGTGCCACTGGTGGGACTTAGTGTGCCACTGGAGGCTTTCGGCAGTGTGCCGCTGGAGGGCTTGGAGGTGTGACGTTGAAGGCTTCTCACGGTGTGGGTAGTGTGCCATTGGAGCGTACGTTGAGGGTGTGCTGTTGAAGGGGGCACAAGTGTGCCGTTGAAGGGCACGTTGAGAGGTGTGCCATTGGAGGGGGCACAAGTGTGCCGTTGAAGGGCATGTTGAGGGTTGTGCCGTTGGAGGGGGCACCAGGGGTGTGCCGCTGGAGGGCTTAAGGAGGGTGTGCCGTTGGAGGGCACAAGATAGTGTGCCATTGGAGGGGCACTTTGAACTGTGCCGCTGGAGGGGCACTTGGAGTGTGCCGTTGGAGGCATCAAAGTAGTGTGCCGGTGAAGGCATTTGGAGGGTGTTTCCTTTTCTTCTTTTCTTCTTTTCATCTTCTCTTCTCTTCTTTATTCCCCTGTGCGTAAACGTGGGGTGAGAATTTTTAGTGTCCACAGGGGCTCAGCGCCTCCTATCATCTACCCCTTGAGCCCTAGGAGCAACTAGTGGTTGAACCGGCTATGGTTGACCATGTGTCGACGTGGGGTGCGCCTCAACCTGGGGTCTCCCTAGGACGGCTACTCTCCCTATCGGACCGTAAATAGACTAGTCTGACTCTTCGGCCCTATCCTCTAAGGCCTTCATCCTCTCTTCCAAACGAGTGCCTAGGCCATCCACCCGCGTACTCAACCCTTCAATTTTATCCACTCGTGTAGTCAACTCTTCCATTTTTCCCATAATAGCTCGAAACATGTCGACCACCGATGACTCATCGGGACTAGGGACTCAGGGATCTGCCATAGGTGGTGGTGGTGGTGAGTATTGGGTACCTCTACGAGTGGGCATGCAAATGACACGGGGTTGGAATGCACTGACCAAGGTGAAGTGATGAATCTAGACTTAACCAATATCCGGTATGTGGCAGAGGTATGATCCGAAGACCGAACTCACGCAAGTGTGCTACCGTCCCGATAGGCGTAACCTATCATTCCGAAAACACCTTTTGATAAACCGGATAATGGAATGCAAGTGTGACACCTTGGACCGACTAACAGACTACCCTAGACTCAACTTGGCTCTGATACCAATTTGATGCGGGACGGCAGCGAACCTGGGACTCTAGCTCGTGGACGTCCCTAAGCGAGGGAAACGCGTGGATCTGCGTGGTTGAGAAATCGATAATGACTCTTGGGTATCCACTTTTTTGCGTGCTCGGATCGAGTCACGGGACAGGTCACGCTCACTCCCTCGCAGCGGTGATTGAAATAATATAACGAGCTAATTAACCTATCACTCATGCAGCGGCATATAGAAATATATACGAGTAAAGCAAATGCCAAAGTAGGAGGGTGGCGAGTGTACCTCCACGCTCTGGGCGTGGGGAAGACGACCCCGGCCGAACTTCGTACTCTCAGTATAGTAAATAATTAAATTACAGCAATGAATATTACTGTCCACTCCACGTAGGGAGGTAAAGGGCTACACGTAGACCCAGGAGTAACATGTTCGGGTTGACGGGCAGCGATTTGGGCAGCTCCGATGGTAGCGCGTGCCGACAAACGTGGGGCCCAAGTCCTGATCGGAGGGCCGATCGTGCAGGGAGTGGTACCGCTGTAGTGGGGACTCCTGGAGGGACGATCTCCAGGAGGAGGACGCGTTGGTTCGCCTTGTGGAAGGCGAGGCGGCCCGATGGGGAACGTTGTTGCTTGTTCCCCACGGACTTGTTATGCTATTTCAGGGTTGTGCGATTCGGTGAAAACAACTACTGCGATCAGACCCGACGTCGGATCGATGTGAAACTTGCGCCGCTGCAAAGCTCTCTTAGAGATCTACAACCATGGGCTGTTACAGAAATTTTTATGGCCTTGGAATTTTCATGGGGTATTTATGAACAGATTGATCTCTGAACTCAGAACTAACTGGGCAGATTCTGATCTGCCTGATGAAGCACGTTGACCAAGGTTGAAACTTTGGATCTAGGTAATGGGATTTTTATGGGAGATGGAGGGGGGAGGAAGGAACACGGGGATAATTGTTTTATAATTTTATGAGGTGGTTTGATGGGAGAATGGATTTTATAATAGGGGTGGGTCGGATCTGGACTGCAGAAGATAGAGCTGAGTCTAGATTTTGTAGAGGTTTTTAAAAATGGTAAACGAACTCCAAAAATCCTAAACAAATTTGTGGAATGAGGGTTGGGTGGACAGAAGTCCCAGTCCAAATTTCAACTTGATCTAAAATTGGAAAGGGGTTCGAATAGGTGAAGAGTATGGCTGTTGGAACACAAGTCTGTACAGCGGCAGATTGTGTAGGCTGTGGGGAATTAAAGGGAAAGAGGGGCAAACGATGGGGAAATAGCTAGAAAATTTTTGTGGGACGTGGGAACTACAAGGGCAACCCACCCTGAAAATTTCAGCCACGTCAAATCTCGAAGTTCTGAGCTAAAATTTGGCCTTTGGCTTGCTGGATGGTGGAAAACAGAACTCCGGCGTTGGCGGTGCGATGGCGGCACGAACGGAGGCGGCGGCGGAGCTTCACACCCAGAGATGAGATACCAATTAGAATCTTTCAAGTTTTTGTAGGGAATCCACCCTAGAAACCACAGCAATCCAGTTGCAAGAGAGGGGAGAGAGGAGGGGCACCCTTGGGCAATGTGTACTTTTGTAAAATTCTTCTCATTAATTCCCACAAAATGGAAAATACAAGGGTTATATAGAAATGTATGAAAGTCATAAATTGCCCCTAGATCTAGGGTTTGGGAGGGGCAAATGGGGAATGGGATAATTAATCCCCTATGTGGTCAAATGACCAAAATAAATAAAATAAAATGTCACGTCTCGACACGGAATATCGGGACTAGCAATAGAAATAAGTAATAATAATATGTTGATTTACAGACATGATGTGCTAAAGCTAAGAGATCAACATCACACAACTCCATTCATTAGCTAACAATTAAATAATCTGGATTCCAATCACATAAACTCCCTAAAACAATCTTTCGACAACATCCACTTAACACTATTACATTACTGAATTCAAATTACAATCCTCTCACAACATAAATAGACACAAATACTACGACTAGATCCACAGGCTTCAAACTAGCTTACTCCAAGGCCATCACTCTTGCCCATCCCCATCAGTCTGTGAATCCTCTCCTGAGCTACCTGAAAAAGGGGGAAAAACTGGGTGAGCGAATGCTCAGTAGGTAATAACAGGCAAATTTAAGTGATTAACCAATTAAATTGCATTTTAAGTGCAAAAATAAAGAATGAAATGAAATGATAATATGACAACGAGATAATCGAACGAAGGCAAGATCATGATATAATTGGAAATTGGCCAATCAAGCAAGAACTAACCAAGTCAAGAAAACTTCAAATACTATATTATTGTCGTAGACATCACGCTAGTCATGCACTCGGTGTAATGCCTCACCATGTTATTCAAACTCCCCGGGGCACAAGTACTTTTCGGGCGCTCCTCCCAAGACCAGACCGGGCCCTTATGATGGGTTGGCATTGATTTGTTGGATCCAAGATCCCAAGTTATATCTAGACATTAATCAAGTTAAATGGCCAATAGTGTCAAGGTATAACTTACCTCGGAGGATCCCAAGGATAAGTTGAAGAGATATTTGACCAAAAATTCAAGTTATCAAGAACCAATCAGGTTCTTGGGTTCAAACACGAATAATCACGGAAAATCACTTCTGGATGATAAGCGGTTTACACTGGGCTGCTCAACAAATACACGGTCGATACTGGACCGTTCAGGACAGAAATGGGCTGAGGATCAACCTCACCGAAGTCAAGGATAAACGGTCCATCTGAGGCCACTCTGGATAGAATGGTCAAGAATGGGCCGCACGTATCTAGAAGGTCTGGAAGCCCAAGAACACGGTAAATGGGCCTTATAGGGCCGCTCAACGGATGGACGGTCCAACAAGATCCGCTCTATGATGTGGGGGGTTCAAATTAGTCCGTTCAACAGAACTTAGCTCAAGGAAATAGAAATCTACCCAAATGGGCTCCGGGCTGTAATAAGTGGGGCAGAACTGAACCCGGTCCAGCCCACTGTCCACTGGTCAGCCTAGGGCTTATCGGGTCGATCCAAACATGATTTAGTCAAAGATAGAACAAGGTTAATCGACCAAGGTAAGTGGCACTTGGCCAGAGTTGCACGGTTCTTAATGGGCCGCCCACTGAGTCAGACGGTCCCTTCCTGGCTGTGCAAACCTCAGGGGGTCCAAGTTGAGCCGTGACTCACAACATGATAATCCAAGCGATTCGGTCACGTACACAGGTTCAGGCCTTGGTGGTACAACATGCCCAGCGTCCTAGTAGGAATCCCAGGCTCGCGGGGGCTTACGGAGGTCCCGTAATGAAGGTCCTAGTCCGACGGAAGGAATATCCGACGGAGAGTCCCAATCATTACAAGGAATGAGGCTATAAAATCATCGGAAATCAGTATGACGCTCAGTCAATCCTACCGGAGTAGAACGACTGTCAAACAATCCTAATAGCATGAAATCATGGTTGAATTAACATATTGAAATAAATTAAGGCTATGATGAAAGAATAATCAAACATTATGAAATCTGTTCTCACATATGTTCCTTTTTCTTATGGGTTATTTACCTATCATTAGTCAAAATTCTACTAAGTTAAATCATGTTAAAAAGGAAAAAAAGTAGTTCTGTACAATTGGGCGGTTCTGTCTGAGCCGCTCACTGTCCTCGGCAGTCGCACGACAGGCCATTCAGCTCCTTCCAGGTCAGAAGGCCTGTCAGGGTTGAGCGGTCTGTAATATGCCGCTGGGGAACATGCACGGTCTGGAACAGGCCGCCTAATGACAGGGCGGTTAGGGTTAAGCCGTGCAAACTACGAAACCGATCAAAAGCACAATACATGAACGGCCAGAAACTAGCCGCCTGACATGGATGGGCGGTCTATCGAGAGGCCGCGCAAATCAACCCAGCCTGCCACCCCTTCGTCTTATCCGTTGCCAGCGGGGTTGGCTAGGGTTAGCAAGAATGTCTAAATATGAACAGTATAAAGCATAAAAATTAGGGCTTTTATAGTAAAAGGAACGAGCATGAAAAGTTTTACAAGATAGCATGATCAATTTCATGTTTAGTGCCTGGAATCCCTACGTAAATCAAGATGGAACAATGTTAACCCTAGTTCTAGCATGCTTCCACTAAACCTCAAAATACTAATAGGATACTAGATTAAAATTGGGGCTTTTTAGACCAATCGAAAGAGGACAGAACAACGCTTCTATTGATGTATCACACATAGGGTTTGGCTTGCTATCACCTACCTTATTCGAAGGATGAAGGAAGAAGAGGGATGTCGACGCGCTAGGTACACACCGCCAAAGATCGCCGAAATTCTCCGCCGATCGAGCTCCTCTCCGGCAGCCATAGCAACTAAACGATTCTAGGGTTGCTAGGGGTCATTTTTATAGGTTCAATTGAGTCTAGGGAGTCCTAATCGCGAATATAGAGTCCTATCATCGTGGACGTGAGAGATTCGTGCGAGACCGAGTCTATCTAGTACTCTGCTGCCAAATACTCCTCCTACGGTTAGGGTTTCAAATATTAATCAGAGGGGAAACGAAGAGTTAATCTTAGCCTTTAATTTGCATCCGGTTTTAGCTTAAATGGTCGGGTATTTGGCTCGAATTTCACGTTTTAAGGTCCGATAGGCTAAGTGTGATTTTGGGCCTTAATCTGTTAATTCGACTTGGTTACAATTTTTATTTGGGCTAGTCATAGAAGACAAGTTCACTAAGCATTTTATCCACTACGAGATTCTAATTTTTCCAGATTTTTATAAAATGGTCAAATTTTGACTTATCTTTTTTCTTAAGGAATCTCTTATTAATTTTCTCAAAATTTTTATTCTTTTATAAATCGGGGTGCTACACCCTCCCCCACTTAAAAGAATTTGGTCCTCCAAATTCACTGCACTTAATAGAACGGGGAGCGAGATAACTCACCTAGAATAAGTCAGGATACTGCTTCTGCATGGTTTCTTCGGATTCCCAAGTAGCTTCCTCGATTCCACGTAGACTCCACTGAACTTTAACCATGGGTATAGAACGACTTCTAAGATGCTACTGCTTACGATCCAGAATCTTGATAGGTCTTTCTTCATAAGTCAAATCTTCCTTCAGTTCCAAATCCACATGCTGAATGACATGAGTGGGGTCATACACATATTTTCATAGTATAGACACATGGAAGACATTGTGTACTCATGATAACTGAGGTAGTAGTGCTAAAAAGTAAGCCACCTCCCCCCCTCTTTCCAGAACTTCGAATGGACCCACATATCTTGTACTCAACTTGCCTTGAATACCAAACCTGCGAATCCCTCTCATGGGAGAAACCTTCAAAAACACATGTTCACTAACCTGAAACTCCAAGGCTCTCCTTCTGTTATCGGCATAACTCTTCTGTCTTGATTGTGCTACTAGCAACCGATCTCTAATAACACGGAAATTCTTGGACGATTCAGAAATGAGATCTGGTCCCAGCCATTGCTTCTCACCTACCTCCTCCCAACATAACGGAGATCGACAGCTTCTTCCATACAAAGCTTCAAATGGAGCCATCGGAATGCTGGACTGATAACTATTATTGTAGGCGAATTCAATCAAAGCCAAGTGATCACTCCAACTACCTCCAAAGTCAATCATGCAGGCTCTAAGCATATCTTCCACTATCTGGTTGGTTCTTTCAGTCTATCCGTCTGTTTGTGGATGAAAAGTAGTACTAAAATTCAGACGGGTTCCCAGAGCATCTTGCAGTCCTTTCCAAAAATATGAGGTGAATCTGGGGTCTCTATCAGACACAATGATGACCGGAATACCATGGAGTCTTACAACTTCCTTCATATATAAAGCCGCCAAGACGTCAACTGTCCACTTGGACTTAAGGGATAAAAAATGAGCAGACTTCGTCAATCTATCCACAATAACCCATATTGCATCGAATCCATTGCGAGTCCTAGGTAGACCCATAATAGAGTCCATACCAATACTCTGCCACTTCCATTGGGGTATATCAAGTGGTTTCAATTTTCCTGCAGGTCTGAAATGCTCAGCCTTGACTTGCTGACACACTAAGCATCTACTCATGAATTCTGCAATTTCCTTCTTCATATTCGGCCACCAAAAAGATCTTTTCAAATCCTTAAACATCTTAGTACCTCCAGAATGAATAGTGTATCTAGATCTATGAGCTTCTTCGAGAATCTTATTCTTGATTTCTGCTACATCAGGTACACAGGTCCTTCCTTGAAAAAACAATCTGCCATCGTCAGGTCTGCTACTCAAATTCTCCTTGATCTCTACCAACTCTGGGTCATTGTCTTGCAAGGTCTTGATTTCCATTAACAATTCTGGTCTAAGTTGAATCTGAGCGATCGTAACCCGATCCTTGTCAACATTGAGATCCAAACTAGCTAACTGCTCTAACATCCTCCATTCTTGTAATATAAGATGCGACAATTTAGCTATTGGCTTACGACTCAAAGCGTCTGCTACTACATTCCCTTTTCTAGGATGGTATTCTATAGAGAAGTCAAAGTCCTTTAAATACTCGAGCCATCTCCTATGCCTCATATTGAGTTCCTTTTGAGAAAACAAATACTTCAGACTCTTATGATCTAAGAACACCGTAAATGTCTCTCCATACAAGTAGTGCCTCCATATCTTCAAGGCAAACACCACCGCTGCAAGTTCTAAATCATAAACATGATAGTTCTCTTCATGCTTCCTCAACTACCTAGAATAATAGGCTATCACTTTCCCATGCTGTATGAGCACACAACCTAGACCAATGCCTGAAGCATCCGTATACAGCACGAAACCTCCTTCTCCTGATGGTAAAGCCAACACAGGGGCAGTAGTTAGACATTCCTTCAAGGTCTGAAAACTTCTCTCGCAATCCTCAGACCAATCAAATTTGTTCTCCTTGCGGGTTAATCTTGTCAAAGGTACCGCAATCATGGAGAAATCCCTAATAAACCTCCGGTAATAACCTGCTAGGCCTAGGAAACTTCTAACTTCAGTCACACTAGCAGGCCTATCCCAATTCTGCACTGCCTCTACCTTCGAGGGGTCAACAGAAATACCTTCCTTTGTAATAATATGCCATAAAAATGACACCTCTTACAGCCAGAATTCACACTTACTAAACTTGGCGTATAGCTGATGGTTTCTCAATAATTGCAATGTCATCCTCAGATGTTCGGCATGCTTTTCCTCGCTCTTAGAATAATTCAAGATGTCATCAATAAACAACACAACCCATTGATCAAGATAGGGCCGAAACACATTGTTCATCAACTGCATGAAAGCTGCGGGTGCATTCGTTAGTCCAAAAGACATAACCACAAATTCCAAATGCCCATACCTACTACGAAATGTCGTTTTATAAATATCTTCATCCTTGATTCGCAACTGATGATATCATGATCGGAGATCAATCTTAGAAAAATACTGAGCTCCTGCTATCTGATCAAATAATTTGTCAATTCTCAGCAATGGGTACTTGTTCTTGATAGATAGCTGATTCAATTGTCGATAATCGATGCACAACCTCATCGAACCATCCTTCTTCCACATGAATAATACTGGAGCTCCCCACGGGGATGTACTTGGACGAATGAACCCCTTCTCAAGTAATTCCATTAACTGTTGCTTCAATTCCCTCAGCTCCGTAGGAGACATATGATAAGGAGCCTTAGAAACAGGGGTCGCGCCAGGAATTAAATAAATAGAAAAGATAACCTCTCTCTAAGGTGGAACTCCTGACAAATCCTCAGGAAAGACATCCGAAAAATCTCGGACAATAGGAATGTACTGAATCTCAATCTTCTTCTCAGGGGTAACATAAACAAAGGCTAGGAAAGCCTGACATCCTCTCCTCATCAACTTATCAGCTCGGAGGGCCGAAATAAGTGGCACAGACTTATGGTGCCTAACCCCTATAAAAGAAAGTCATGGGTGTCTAGAAAAAGACACGGAACTGGAACTACAATGAACATTGGCCTCGTGCTTAGCCAACCAATCTGCTCCTAGAATTACATCATAGTCTTTCATATCCATACAAACTAAATCAGCTGGC
This sequence comes from Amorphophallus konjac, assembly GCA_022559845.1. NCBI lineage: Eukaryota > Viridiplantae > Streptophyta > Magnoliopsida > Alismatales > Araceae > Amorphophallus > Amorphophallus konjac. The sequence continues at coordinate 235,875,965 of CM040121.1, read as the reverse complement.
AAGTTCTGTTCATTAAACATAACCTTACTAGAAGGATAGAAATACTTAATTGCTGAACTAGAACCAATAGGGGTTGATATCTCTAATGGGGAATTCATCAAAACCGGCTTCACAGCCAAAGACTTAGCAAATTTTTAAGAAACAAAAGAATGAGTGTCACCGGTATCAAAGAGAACAAATGCTGGCTTATCATGAATAATAAGAGTACCTTCAACGAGTCCACCCTCCTCGGTGGTGCCTGCATCACCTTCTTGTAGGGCTTGGAGCTTGCCCTGCTGCTTCTTGTTTCCTTGCGGCTTAGTCAGAGTCGCTTGATCTGACAAAAGGGGGCACTCAGGAATACGATGGTCCCTACTACCTTAACGCAGACAGGCACCTAGCTTGCGCCAGCACTCTTCCATCTTGTGACTTGAATGGTCACAAAACTTGCACACGCCCTTAAACGGCACAATCGGGCCAGGCTTCTTGTCTTCATTCTTCGGGACCTTGCCCTTCCACGAACCAGACCCTCCATTGGGCCTCTTCTTGCCATTACAGGGTTTAGGGTTCCCGGATCCAGTAGGTTGCTCCTTCTTAACATTCTTCCCACGGATTCTCTCCGTCATCTCCAAGGTGTCTTCCAAAACTTGAGCTTTCCTTACCATCTCCGCATATGTCTGAATTTCCATTGGTGCCAATTGATTAATATAATGTAACTTCAACCTGTTTAGGAAACGCTTGGCCTTCATCTTTTCTGTGGAAATCAAGTGAGTGGCGTAACGAGAAAGTCTAGAGAATTGAGCTTCATACTCCGCCACAGATAAACTCCGCTGCTTCAAAGAAGCATACTCAGCGGCTTTCTTTTCTTGGACTCTGTCGGAAAAGTATTTACTGTTAAAGAATTCCTCAAACTCCTTCCACGAGATTTGCCTGTCACCGAGGGTCGCCTTTACTGCATCCCACCATGTTCTCGCATCACGTTCTAGCTGGAAAGTCGTGAGAAGAACACGCTCCTGGTCACTGCACTGCATCACTTCGAAGATCCTCTCAATCTCCTTCAACCAGTGCTCGGCTTCATCGGGGTCGGTCGAGCCTCCAAAACGTGGGGGATTCATCCCACGGAAATTTCGGTGAAGATCGCCAGCTCCATGATTTACCGCTCCAGCTTGGGCCACTTGCTGCAAGGCCCGAGTGAGTCCTTAAACTGTTCACTGCATATCTCGCCATTGCGCACGTTCAGCCGCCATTAGAATGTCCTACACGTATAATAAATTATTTTAGGATCATTTAGAAGGAATAGTTTAGAATTTTATTATTAACTCAACCCAAGTCTCTACCCAATTCTCAATAGGTTGGATTCTTAGACTTATAGCAAGGTTGTAGGTTCTACGACATCACTTAGAATCCTAGAACTTAGAAACCTAGGCTTTGATATCACTTGACTGTCACGCCCCGACGCGGAATATCGGGACTAGCAGTAGAAATAAGTAATAATAATATGTTGATTTACAGACATGATGTGCTAAAGCTAAGACATCAACATCACACAACTCCATTCATTAGCTAACAATTAAATAATCCAGATTCCAATCACATAAACTCCCAAAAACAATCTTTCGACAACCTCCACTTAACACTATTACATTGCTGAATTAAAATTACAATCCTCTCACAACATAAATAGACACAAATACTACGACTAGATCCACATGCTTCAAACTGGCTCGCTCCAAGGCCATCACTCTTGCCCATCCCCATAAGTCTGTGAATCCTCTCCTGAGCTACCTGAAAAAGGGGGAAAACTGGGTGAGCGAACGCTCAGTAGGTAATAACAGGCAAATTTAAGTGATTAACCAATTAAATTGCATTTTTAAGCGCAAAAATAAAGAACGAAATGAAATGATAATATGACAACAAGATAATCGAACGAAGGCAAGATCATGATATAACTGTAAATTGGCCAATCAAGCAAGAACTAACTAAGTGAAGAAAACTTTAAGTACTAGATTATTGTCGTAGACATCACGCTAGTCATGCACTCGGTGCAATGCCTCACCATGTCATTCAAACTCCCTGGGACACAAGTACTTTTCGGGCGCTCCTCCCAGGATCAGACCGGGCCCTTATGATGTGTTGGCATTGATTTGTTGGATCCAAGATCCCAAGTTATGTCTAGACATTAATCAAGTTAAATGGTCAATAGTGTCAAGGTATAACTTACCTCGGAGGATCCCAAGGATAAGTTGAAGAGATATTTGACCAAAAATTTAAGTTATCAAGAACCAATCAGGTTCTTGGGTTCAAACACGAATAATCACGAAAAATAACTTCTGGATGATAAGCGGTTTACTCTGCGCCGCTCAACAAATACACGGTCGATACTGGACCGTTCAGGACAGAAATGGGCTAAGGATCAGCCTCACCGAAGTCAAGGATAAACGGTCCATCTGAGGCCCCTCTGGATAGAACGGTCAAGAATGGGCCGCACGTACCTAGAATGACTGGAAGCCCAAGAACATGGTAAACGAGCCTTATAGGGCCGCTCAACAGATGGACGGTCCAACAAGATCCGCTCTATGACGTGGGCGGTTCAAATTAGTCTGTTCAACAGAACTTAGCTTAAGGAAATAGAAATCTACCCAAATGGGCTCCGGGCTGTCATAAGTGGGGCAGAACTGAACCCGGTCCAGCCCACTGTCCACTGGTCAGCCTAGGGCTTATCAGGTCGATCCAAACGTGATTTGGTTGAAGATAGAACAAGGTTAATCGACCAAGGTAAGTGGCACTTGGCCAGAGTTGCACGGTTCTTAATGGGCCGCCCACTGAGTCAGACGGTCCCTTCCGGGCCGCGTAAACCTCAGGGGGTCTAAGTTGAGCCGTGACTCACAACACGATAATCCAAGCGATTCGGTCACATACACAGGTTCAGGACTTGGTGGTACAACCTGCCCGGCGTCCTAGTGGGAATCCCAGGCTCGCGGGGGCTTACGGAGGGCCCGTAAAGAAGGTCCTAGTCGGACGGAAGGAATATCCGGTGGGGAGTCCCAATCATTACAAGGAATGAGGCTATTAAATCATCGAAAATCAGTATGGCGGTCAGTCAATCCTACCGGAGTAGAACGACTGTCAAACAATCCTAATAGCATGAAATCATGGTTGAATTAACATATTAAAATAAATTAAGGCTATGATGAAAGAATAATTAAACATTATGAAATCTGTTCTCACATATGTTCCTTTTTCTTATGGGCTATTAACCTATCATTAGTCAAAATTCTACTAAGTTAAATCATGCTAAAAAGGAAAACAAGCAGTTCTGTACAATTGGGCGGTTCTGTCTGAGCCGCTCACTGTCCTCGGCGGTCGCACGACAAGCCGTTCAGCTCCTTCCAGGTCAGAAGGCCTGTCAGGGTTGAGCGGTCTGTAATGTGCCGCTGGGGAACATGCACGGTCTGGAACAGGTCGCCTAATGACATGGCGGTTATGGTTAAGCCGCGTAAACTATGAAACTGATCAAAAGAACAATACATGAACGGTCAGGAACTAGCCGCCTGACATGGATGGGCGGTCTATCGAGAGGCCGCGCAAATCAACCCAGCCCACCACCCCTTCTTATTATCCGTTGCCAGTGGGGTTGGCTAGGGTTAGCAAGAATGTCTAAATACGAACAGTATAAAGCATAAAAATTAGGGCTTTTATAGTAAAAGGAATGAGCATGAAAAGTTTTACAAGATAGCATGATCAATTTCGTGTTTAGTGCCTGGAATCCCTACGTAAATCAAGATGGAACAATGTTAACCCTAGTTCTAGCATGCTTCCACTAAACCTCGAAATACTAACATCATCATCATCATCATCATCAGAGTCTTGTCCCAATTAATTGGGGTCGACTACATGAATCCTGTTCCGCCAAAGATTTCTATCAAGTGCAATATTCATATTTAAACTCAAGGAACTAATGTCCTTCCTAATAACATCGCACCATCTCATTTTAGGCCTTCCTCGAGCTCTTCTACTAACATCCACTAAGATTTGATCACATCTTTTAACCGGCGCTGAGTTAGGGCGACGAAACACATGTCCAAACCACCTGAGTCTATTTTCTCTCATTTTACTATCAATTGGAGCTATCCCTAAGTCCTTACGGATGCGCTCATTCCTAATCTTGTCTTTCTTAGTCTTGCCACACATCCATCTCAACATCCTCATCTCTGCTACACACATTTTGTGGATGTGTTCCTTTCGTACTGCCCAACACTCGGTACCATATAACAGAGCAGGTCTCACAGCCGTTCTATAAAACCTCCCTTTGAGTTTCACAGGCATACGACGATCACAAAGGACACCTGATGCACTTCTCCATCTTAACCAACCTGCCTTAATCCTATGTGTAACGTCATCATAAATCTCCCCATTCTCTTGTATGATAGACCCTAAGTATCGAAAGCTACTACTCTTCGGAATGTTATGTCCATCAATTAGAACCATGTCTTCCTGAACCACTCTCCCATTACTAAAATTACAGTGCATAAATTCTGACTTGCTCCTACTAATTTTAAAACCTTTAGACTCCAAGGCAAGTCGCCAACGCTCTAACTTAGCATTTAGAGCATCAATACTCTCATCAATTAAAACAATATCGTCTGCAAAAAGCATACACCAAGGGATATCCTCATGCAATTGTTTAGTTACTTCATCCAGAACTAAGGCAAAGAGATACGGACTTAGTGCAGAACCTTGATGCAAACCTATAGAAACGGAAAATTCAGCAGTTTCCCCAGCAATAGTTCGAACACTGGTAATAGCACCGCCGTACATATCCTTAATCAAATCGACATATCCTTGAGAGATTCCTTTCTTTCTTAATGTCCACCAAATCAATTCTCTCGGTACTCGATCGTACGCCTTCTCTAAATCAAGAAAAACTATATACAAATCTTTTCTCATCTCTCTATACTTCTCCATTAGCTGCCGTAGTAAGAAAATAGCTTCTGTAGTAGATCTATTTGGCATAAAACCAAACTGATTTTCCGATACAGTAGTCATACAACGGAGGCGTTTTTCAATTACTCTTTCCCAAAGTTTCATAGTATGACTCATAAGCTTAATTCCACGATAATTATTACAACTTTGAATATCTCCTTTGTTTTTATAGAAAGGAACTACAACACTTTTTCTCCAAACTTCTGGTATTCTCCGTTCCTTTAAAATTCTATTAAAAAAATTAGTTAGCCATTGAATACCAATATCTCCTAGGCCTTTCCATACTTCAATAGGTAAACCATCTAGTCCTAAGGCCTTGCCCACTTTCATTTTCCTTAAAGCATCATCCACTTCTGACATCTTAATACGCCTGAAATATTGATATGTATCAAATATTGTGGACTCTTGGGTACCTTCTAAAGATAAATCATTGACGGAATCTCCATTAAGTAACTTCTGAAAATAGCTATGCCACCTCCCTTTAATCTCAAGATCCTTAGTTAAAACCCTTTGATCTTCACCTTTAATGCACCGAACATGATCTAAATCTCTAGTTTTCCTTTCTCTTAATTTAATAATTTTAAATATGTCCTTTTCACCCTCTCGGGTTCCTAATTTATTATATAAATCTTCAAATGCCTTTGACTTGGCTTCGCTAACTATTTTCTTAGCTCTCTTTTTAGCGATTTTATAGGCTTCTAGGGTTTGAGCATTTTTGTTAGTTTGCCAGACTTTAAAGCATTCCTTTTTTACTCTAATATTATTTTGGATTTCCTCACTCCACCACCAAGTCTCTTTTTCTAAGTTCTTTTTACCTTTAGTTTCGCCTAAGAGTTGTTTTGCAACCCTCGTTATACAATTTGTAACATTATTCCACATTACATTAGTTTCTTGTTCTAAATTCTAAATATTTTCCTTTAATAGATGATTTTTAAATGTTTCTAAACTTTTACCTTTTAAATTCCACCATTTAATCTTGGAATAATTATTTATAATGATCTTTCTTTTGAATTTAGGAATAGTGACATCCATTACTAACAACCTATGTTGAGGGGCTAGACTCTCACCAGGAATAACTTTGCAATCTTTACATAAAACTCTATCGACCTTCCTAATGAGAAAATAGTCAATTTGACTTATATGTGTTCCACTCTTGTATGTTATTAAGTGTTCGTCCCGCTTCTTAAAGAAGGTATTAATAATTGCTAGATCGTAGGCCATAGCAAAATCAAGAATAGTGTTACCCATATCATTTCTATTACCAAAACCAAACCCTCCATGAATCCTCTCATAGCCTCTATTATCTATACCCACATGACCATTAAGATCCCCTCCAATAAAGATTCTCTCTTCACTAGGGATATTTTGGATCAAACTATCAATAGCCTCCCAAAATTACTTTTTAATGCTCTCTTCTAATCCTACTTGAGGTGCATATGCACTAATTATATTCAAAATATCATCACCTAAGATAAGTTTGATTACCATTAGTCTATCCCCCAATCTATTTACTTCCACAACTCGGTCTTTTAAGTTTTTATCTATTATTATAGCAACACCATTTCTAGAGTTATTATTACCCGTATACCAAATTTTATATCCATCAATGTCTTTAGCTTTATGTCCTTTCCACCTAGTTTCTTGTAGGCAAGCTATGTTAACCCTCCTGTCCTTCATTAACTTAACTAATTCTAAACCCTTACCCGTTAAAGTTCCTATATTCCACGTAGCTAGACGGATCCTATGTTTTTGGACTTGTTTCTTTACCCGTGTGCGTCCAACCCCAAACGAGAACCCTTGCCTATTTGACACCGCAATCGGGCGCCATTGCGGCGCGTCGCTTACGGGGAACGCCCTAGCTAGCCCTTGCTCACTTGTCATTCCATCCGGGTTCCGATGTAACGCGTCGCTTACGGGGAACGCCCTAGCTGGCCCTTGCTCACTTGTCATTCCATCCGGGTTCCGATGTAACGCGTCGCTTACGGGGAACGCCCTAGCATTAGCACATAATGTATTTGGATCAGAATTCATGTTGGAGATGTGACAAAATTTTACTGCTGGCTGTCGACCTAACGCAAACCCTCCTCTTTTCTCATCCTCGAAATACTAACATGATACTATATTAAAATTGGGGCTTTCTAGACCAATCAAAATGGGACAGAACAACGCTTCTATTGATGTATCACACTTAGGGTTTGGCTTGCTATCACCTACCTTATTCGAAGGATGAAGGAAGAAGAGGGATGTCGACGTGCTAGGTACACACCGCCAAAGATTGCCAAAATTCTCCCCCGATCGAGCTCCTCTCCGGCCGCCACAACAACTAAACAATTCTAGGGTTGCTAAGGGTCATTTTTATTGGTTCAATTGAGTCTAGGGAGTCCTAATCGTGAAGATAGAGTCCTATCATCGTGGACGTGAGAGATTCATGCGAGACCGAGTCTATCCACTACTCTGCCGTAAAATACTCCTCCTAGGATTTGGGTTTCGAAGATTAATCAGAGGGGAAACGAAGAGTTAATCTTAGCCTTTCATTTGCATCCGATTTTAGTTTAAATGGTCGGGTATTGGGCTCGAATTTCGCATTTTAAAGTCTGATAGGCTAAGTGTGGTTTGGACCTTAATCTGTTAATTCGACTTGGTTACAATTTTTATTTGGGCTGGTCATAGAAGATAATTTTACTAAGCGTTTTATCCACTACGAGATTCTAATTTTTCCAGATTTTTATAAAATGGTCGAATTTTGACTTATCTTATTTCATAAGGAATCTCTTATTAATTTTCTCGAAATTTTTATTCTTTAATAAATCGGGTTGCTACATAAAACATGAATGTAATATATTAAAGGGGGGACGCCCCTTTGAAAAATGGGAGGAAAAAATGGAATTTTCTTCCATCTTGTCTCCTTGGTCCAAGTCTAACCTTGGACTTTGAACCAGCCCCACGTGGCCCATGACCCTAGGTGGACCAATGGGAAAGAGGGTGGGAGACCCTACTGGACCCACTGACATTTTACATAGAAACCCATGATTCCTAAAGACTAACAAATTGGCTTATAATGCCTTACAATTACAAACCCAATTAACCAAGGATATAAATGCAAACAAAAAGAATACAAATACAAAAATAAAATGTCAATGCCGAGTGTTGATTCTCATCAATTCTCCCCGGGTGGGAAAAACTCGACCCCGTGGTGCGGCTACTCGGGTAGCTCCTGCGGATCGGACACCATACTAGGTAGCGCGGAGTACACTCCACTCCAAGTAATCGTCACTTGCTCATCCCGTATATATTCGATATGCTCACACTATTGTGGGAATGAGGCTAGTGGTGGACACTCCGGGGTGGGGTCACTCGCAAAGGAAGGAGACAGCTCAATGACTCACTAGGAATCACCGCTGGGTCCCTTTAGGTGACTAGATCCGAGATATTGAGGTAGAACCGATCCCAAATTCTGGCAAGTCTTCAACATACGCATTAGACCCGAATTACCTCACACTCGAAAGGGACTGACATCGGGAGTTGACAATAGACCGACTCAACTCGATGTATTCAGACTCACTATGCACTTGACAAATACATGCATAGACTCCTAACAAACCACACAAACAAACCACACAAAGAAAAATAGACTCATGCATGACCCAAGATTTAATGCAGTGACATTACCCTGTAGGTGGTCATCATCCAAGTGCGGCATCCTGGGTACCGATAGGGTCTTCCGGATCTTCTTCATAGAATTCGTCAGCTAATTCCGGCTCGGCCTCATAGCTGACAGACACAAACCCAGAAGGTGAGGCTTATCCAACTCTCGGGTCTACAATGACTAGTGATGTACGGGTAGGACATTGACTAGCAATGTGGCCAAACCCATGGCAGCGATAACACTGCGGTCGTGACCGATTATTCTCCCCAATAAGTGGTCCCTTACCCTTATCTTCCTGACGGACTGGGGGTGTAGACAACATTGGGGAAGGTGTGGGTGCCGGAGGATGGGAAATGGGTGTCGATGGTTGGGGTTGAGGAGGGTCATCCCTCGGCGGGAGAAGGCGAGGTCTTGGAGCGGGTGGCTCCTGACGGGCGGGCTCCGGGGGTTAGGGCAGGGGAGCCCTCAGATATGGGACCGAAGATCTACGAGGCTCAACCCCACGATGAGGAACGGGTCCCAATCATTGGGTAGGCTCGAACTCTCCCTCAAACTGCTCCAACTCGAGAGCAACTTGATACGCATCTTCCAACTTGGTCACATTGCGGCGAAAAAGCTCATACTGATAGTGGGGCCGTAGACCACGACGGAAGTGGGAAATGGGCATGGTGCTCTCCTCCGATACGCCACATCACAAAAATACTCATCAAATTCAGCGATATACTCGGAGATAGACCGATCTCCCTGACTGAGACTCTACCACCTATCAATGAGTCACTGACGGTATGTGGCTGGAAGGTACTTTTGCCGAAGCTTGACCTTCATCTCACCCCATGTCTCAACCTGGGGCTCTTGTCGATGAAACAATAGGCTCTCTACGTTCTTCCAATAGGTCTGGGCCTGTCCCATCAGCTTCATGGTAGCGAATCAGACTCTTTGACAGTCTGTCATATCGAACCAATCAAAGTACCGATCCATCCCAGACTTCCAATCTATATAGACCTTCAGGTCCAAGGACCCGTCAAAAGTGGAAGGGTCCACATGAACGATCCTGAGGGTCTGCTCGTCCTCATCTAAATCAAGGTTCCGTCGTTGAACACGACGGTCATGACCATATCACCCATTATCATTCTCAGACTAAGAATCAACCACCTCGGGGGCTCGACACTTCCTATCATCTACCCCTTGAGCCCTTGGAGCAACTGGTGGCTGAACCGGCTCCGGTTGACCATGTGTCGGCGCGGGGTGCGCCTCAACCGGGGGTCTCTCTAGTGTTAGAGTGCAAAGCACGGATTCAAAGGGGGGGTAAATGAATCCGTGTTTATAAACTATTGTGGAATTAAAATCTCAGATGGCTTAATCAATTAAGCACTCTTCAGTTAACACATGAAAGCACAGGTTGAATGAATAGCTCACACTAAACCGTAAATTTGACAGGCACAATATCTACTATTAATCGAGGACCCAGACTGATGTAACGATCAACACTCTACCAAACCTTCAAGCACCCAATAGCAAGCTGTCACACAGAAGAATCTTTTAACAGTACTCAATATAAACTAATGAGACAACTGAGCTTCTCTCTTTTCACAACCGTGAACTGAGAAACTCAGGCTCACATATGAGTAGTAATTCTACTTAGCGTATGAACAAGCACTTAATATTCATATTAACTCCCCAAGATATCACAAACAATCAAGCACACATAACCTGTGAAGGGGAGATAGGTGATATGGAAGAACGCACAAAGCAAACCACGATCGATTGGATTTTTAGGTGGTTCGATCCTCCAGACCTACGTCCACCCCTCACTCCAAATCGGAGTGAGGCTTCCCTTGCGAAATGTAAGATGCAGACTCAGTCTGCAAACAAAATGCTGCCTAACAGCTTGAAAACCAAGGGAAACAAATCCCTCAACCAAGTTCTACAACCCATAGAACTAGAACCAGAGGATCAATCCTCCTTTCCTCCATACCGGAGGGAAACCCACGAATAGCACACCACTACTCGCAACCAGAGACTCATGTCTCTCTTCCTCTGAATCCACAGAGGGCAAACCGGAGATACACTCTCCCTTCTCATGTGTCCACAAGAGGAACCTGACCTCAAACCAGTGAATCGGAAGAACAAAGTGAAATCAAAAAATGAGCAAATGAAAATACAAACGAAAGAAAGAAAATGTAGCTCCAACTGGAGAAGAATTGTTCAGGATTTGATCCTGGAACATATGACTACAGATTATCACGTTAAGAACCGGCTACTTCGATCTCGACCACTCTTCTCAGCTCTCTCTCGTTATCTCTTCACTTCTCAGCTCTCTCGCTCTTTCTTCACTTCCTTTTACTCCCTATTCCTGCTGCTCTCTGAATTCTCTTCTTCTGACCTTTTCTATCTTCTCTTTTTCGTTCTCTTACTGGCTCTCAGACTCCTTCAGATTTCTCTTGCTCTGCTACTCTATTTCTCCTTCTATCTCTCATCTCTCTTTCTTTGATCGCAGATGAGGCCTTTATATAAGGAATCAGGCATGGTCCCACGAGCTCATGCCTTGGGCGTGAAGGAGGCTCATTCCCACTTTTTTCAGAGAGGCCACGCATCAGGTGTAGAGGGAATTTTAATCCACGTGGTAGAAGATGCTTCCCTAGGATCACGTGCCCATCATTAGCTCCCTTGGTCCATCCGCCAGTATTCCACCATTTCTGGGAACACGTGCCTGGTCTTAGCTTGACCTTACGTGCTGTCTTTAACCTGTCAGTCATAAAAGAGTCATTTCATCAAACATGCTATTGTCAGCTAGTTTTTAATATGCACAGACCTAATAGAAGCTTAGACGAGAAGAATGCTAGAACATAACAATGTGCTTAGACTTCAATTGCACATATGCTCAGACCTACATGTGCTGGGACTTGAAGCATGCTCAGACCTTCATAACATATGATCATATGTAGAACAATGCGCCGACCTTGTTTATGAAAAAATAGGCCACTGCACAAACCTTGGATGGTAAGAACATGGATGCACCGACCTTCTAAATGTGCATGCAACAATAGATGCACAGACCTTGTTCACCCATGTACAAACCTTTAATACACAAGGCACAAAGTGAACTGATCTACATATGTTGCCAGGCAAACATGCACATACTCTATACCATGTATCCACACAACTAGCACCGACGATGTTCTGCCTAACGATGGATGTGCACAGACCTACATATGCAAACCAACTGAGTATGCACCGATGTTGTCTGCTTAACAACATGGTATGCGCAGACGTTGAATGAACCAAAGAGCACATTACACCGGCATGTATGCATGAAGCACAAACGTGCACCAACCTGATGTTCTATCGAAGAGAGAATGCACGGACCTAATATTGCATGCGTGTCACACCAAAGCTTGCACCGACCTTGTTTCTGCTTATTGCAGATGTGCACCGACTAAGGTTAGTGCAATGGCGAAAGTTCCACCGACCGTATGATCACATGCACGGACCTTAGTTAGGATATAGCCATACTAGCATTGACCTTAGTTAGTGAACCCACATACTAACACCGACTTCAGCTAGTATAAAAACATACTAACATCGACCTTAGTTAGTTATATGATCATACTAGCTTCGACCTTAGCTAATATACCAACATACTGACACAGACCTGATGCATGAGACACATTTGCCTTACTTGACTAGCATCGACCTTGATGCATAGAGCAATGACATGCCCACCAACTGTTCGATGAAATGCACACAACTATCTACATGAAGAAATGAAATGTGCATGGACCTTCAGCATGCATAGACCCAAAATGTTGCACAGACCTCACGCAAAGCTAACACAGACTTTATATGCGACCAAATGGAAGTCTGAGATATCTGTACTGACCTGAACATGTATCAGACTTGGATGATCATTGACTTTACCTGTCAGAAGCTGATTCACATTTTACCAGAAATTGACTTGCTGTCAATTGGAGTTGACCATTGACTTTCTTTTCATGTCTTCTTGAATCATCTTTAGAACCTGTTCTGACATATTTCATACTTTTATAAATGATGACATCATCAATGAATGTATCACAATTAAGTGATCAAGGTCACATATAAAGAGACATAATATTTGTCATCATCAAAACTTCAGAACCACAGGGGACACAACAATCTCCCCCTTTTTGATGATGGCAATATTATGAGTCATTGCAATAGATTCAACATGATGATTAAGCCAATATGAGCATTCAAGTATGAAATATGCAATGAGTGCTCAAGACAAATGACTCACACAAATTCTCCCCCTTTGACAACAACAAAAAAGAATGATCATTATTATTGAAAGAGAGGTAATGACTCAAAATCTCCCCCTGAACAGATACTCTCTTGTGAAATAGCTGAATTACAGGGACATTCAAGAATTCTCTCCCTTGGATTAATACCATGAATACCAATGTTTGAGTTTTCTTATGCTCCCCCTGAATGAATGCACTCAAACAAGTTATTTGGAATATGCAATATGAATGATATGCAGTTGACTATATGAATGAAACCCTGACATGAAGACCATGCAAGTGACTCAGACAGAAGAAGAAAAATCTGATAGACAAACTAAATGGTTGTTCATTGACAAAGCAAACCGAGCACAAGTTCTTCTAGTATAAGAATTCAGATTAATGCATACAAGAATTATGTGGTTTAAAAATTATGAAAGTTAGAGAATAGCCACTTCACTCTATTGAAAAGCAATCAGTGTGAACTCTTAATATTGGAAAACTAGAAGAACATGATGCATGTCAGATTTTATCTTGCTTCATCTTAATTATCTAAACATCAATGTATCCATCAGGAGAAACCAGAACATGTATTGGGATTAAACAAAAACACAGTTCTGATCTAAAGTTCAGAGGAGCAGTGTCAATTTTTTCTATTCTTTTCCTTACTCTATTAGAACAATCAAGTATAACCTTGCCTTTTGACATAAGAGCACACGTTTATCAAACGCCGGTGCTCCTAGTTACTCAACAGGGTTTACTATTCTGCTTCAGGTTTAGTGTTCACCTTTCTTGTAAGGGTACACGTTTATCAGACGCCAGTAGCCCTAGATACTTAGTGAGACTAACCTTTAACGATTTTCTGAACAGATATAACTTGAAGCACTTCATGACATGAGTTTGTCTCCATTTCATTGATGAAGTACCTAGTTTCTCAGTGCATTCAGTCATTGCTCTGCCATTGGCATGTATGATTTATCATTTTAACACAGCTGCTCATTTGATTTTCAGAGAGTGTTGTTTAAAAACAATACAAGCTTCCGGGTTTTCTCAACCAAATCAACCTGAGTCTAGACAATATCAGATTTAGAAAGACTCCAAAAGACATGATATGTGCTAGTTGGTTGAGAACTATTAAAAATGTTTCACGATCCTTTTTCATTGAGTTTTGTTTTTAATCTCTAAGGTTCATTAGTTTTAAACCCGCAATGCATTCAAGGTGCATCACAGCTTCTTATAAAAAAAGATGACTGATTTTAGCAGCTTGGATAAATGAACTTGACTATCAGTTTGACATGATTCAGATTCAGAACTCTCAAAAGCTTCCTTGACAATATGCATGAGACATAATGCAAGCACATATGTGTGAGACACAAGAATTACCCTAATTAACTCCCCCTGACTATATGCAACACATGCAAGCTTAGCGCAAGACTTTATGATTTATGCTCGTGATTATCTAGAGTGCCTTAAGTGCAAAAATACCCATGGCACTTGGCGGAGTAGCCTCTGGGTGATGCATAAAAATGAGATGCAACTACAGTCTTATATAAATGCACTATTGCTGAGCATGAGCATATGTATGTGAGCCTTATATGCAGCAAGATATCATGTAAACAAGAAGTTTAGGCAAGAGATGAGATTTATGAATCAAATGTATGCAGAGTAAACTTGACCAGATTGAACACATGAGCAATCTCTCAAAATGTTGTCATATGAAAGCTTCCAGGTCAAACAATCTTTATGAATTTTCAATTATGAACATGAGTTTTCAATATATGCAATCTATGATTCAAATTCATACAGACTAACAATTGATACTTGGCGGAGAGCATAGACCATAAGGGTCACCATCACGCATGGGGAAAGTTTCCAGATAGGCTTAACTTGTCCTTCCACAATCGCCATTTGATATACCAATTAGTCAGCCTTTTTATCCCATGAATGCAACACTAAGGAAGAATACCAAATCAAATAACAATGCGAATGTAAACATGAACTGCAAACTTGTGCATTGACAGATCAATCTCGACATGCAGCTTTGGGGACATAATTAAAAGGAATTCGTATAACAAACCTAGAAGAGTGCAGAATTGGGGTTTACCACATTTAGGTGTCTTGGCTTATTAACCCCCTTTTATTCCTTCCACCAAGGCACACCTGTAAAATAGCCTTTATTTCGCACAAGCAGGTACCCAAGAGGTCTTGGGTCCTGAACTGACAGTTGCACCTTTAAAGGGTGCTCTCAGCAATCTTTGAGCATAGGAATCATCAACTCTCAGTATATGACAGTTATCCATAGAATGTCCATTCTTTCCATAGTAACGACATGAGATAACAAGTTTTATGTTCTTCCTATTGTGCACATTAACGTGAGCATGGAATCTATGTGCATGAAGATTTCTGTTATCTACATGTGCATTTTATCTTTTATTCCTTGTCAGCCAGCAATCTGCAACTTTGTGGCCTGGCTTTCCACACTCAAAACATGAAATGGATTTTTCTTTGAAAACAGATTTATTTCTACTGAAAATATTTTGATTTATAGGAAGTTTAACAAATTTAGAGTTAAATCTCATTCCCTGAGCATGTCAACAGTGGGCTGCCATGTGGCCTCCTTTGCCACAATTAAAGCACACAATGTGCTGGCCTTTAGAACCAAACGTACTTCTATCAAAAACATTTCTGTTTGCAGGGAATTTAACAAACTTGAAGTGAGCATCTTTCCCATGGTTGTGCCAACAGTGAGATGCCATGTGGCTTAATTTTCCACAACGATAACATTGAATCCCATTTTTCTAAACAGCATGATTTCTAAGATAAGTTTTCCTGCCATGCCTTTTACTAGCATTTAGATCATCCTTTTCCATCACTTTACACTCATGCATCACATGGCCAATTTTGTGACAGTAATGACAAATCACTTTCTTTTTGTATGCATGTGTGTGGGAGTTTAGGTTGTGTACAACATGCACATGAGTGTTTGTAGGTTGGTTCTGCAAATTTCTCTTTCTTTTAGCTTTTTCAGTGAGTTTTAGATTTTCTGACCATCAGCCAGATTTAGATTTTTCTATGATGTGAACTAAAAGGCTAATGGAGTTTTGATACTGGTTTGTTCTGAGCTAGCTACAAATGATGTATGAATTTTATTCCCAAAGCTCTTCTTATTAACTGGATTAAAACCCAGCCCCTCTTTCTGAAAGTTTACTTTCATTCCCAGCAGCTTATCCAGGTTATCTTGTCCTTTAACAAATTTAGACAGGGAAATTTTTAGATCCTTAATTTCATTTTCCAGAACTACAATGAGCAAATTAGAGTTTGTGTTTTCCTTTTCACTCTGAGCCAGTCTTTCATTAAATGAGGCATTGACAGTTCTGAGATTTTCAAGTTCAGTTTTGAGACATGCCAGATCTTCTGAGCTCTCCAACATTACACACTTACCTTTTTCAATTGCCAATAATCTGTCAGACAGTGTAGTGTTTAAATGTTTCAATCTCTCAATTTCTGCTTTCAATTTAGTGTTCTCCTCCTCAAGCTTATCATCATCAAACAATACATCACCTAGGAAACTCTAGTTTTCCTTAACAGTTTCTTGCTGGTTTTCTGGTTCATATTTTTCAAGGTTTTCCTGAAACTTCAAATTGACAGCTCTGACAGCCTCGAACTTTTTAGTGATCAATCTATTTTCACTTTCAAGATTGATTAATCTTTGTTCAGATTTCTGACATTATTTTTTGATTTTTCCATTTTCTGATTTGACATGATCAAGTTTCGAATTGATTGCATCTAGATTCGACAATTATCTTCTGAATATTTCATTTTTAGTTTTCAGACTTTCAATGTCTTCGCCTCCAGAGTTAGGGTTCTCTAGATTATTTAACTTCTTTTTCAGGATCTTATTCTTCTTCCCTAGTTTTTCATAAGATTCAAACAGGTTGGCATAGGCATATTTCCAATCATCTAAAGTGTAACTAGAGAATGGATTATTTACCTCTTCAGCATCTTCGAACTCATCTTGATCACTGGTATGGTTACTCTCATTAACCATCAAGCAGATGTCATCACTTCTCTTATAGGCTGCCATCAATTTGTCCACGATACCTTTAGCAGACCTGCAATTTGTAACAAATGGAAAGATGTCAGAATCAACAGTCCTTCTTAAAATGCTGAGAACTCTCATATTTTCATTATTTTTCATTCTATGTTTGTCCGTCCAGTTGGACACATCTTTAGGCATTCTGTGTGGACCTTTGGAAACAAGATTCTAGAGGTTAGGATTCACTGAATTTATGAACGTGCACAGACTGCCAAGTCAGTTAGGGAAATCAGACACATTAAAAATAGGAGGATGAGCCATTGGCAAATCGGAAGCAGATGACCAATAATAGTAAACGGCAAATAGAGGAAGAACCACCGAGAAACACCAGGAATTACAGCAGATCATTGGATCTGTAAAGCCAGTAACCTGCTTTGATACCAACTGTTAGAGTGCAAAGCACGGATTCAAAGGGGGGGGGTGAATGAATCCGTGTTCAAAAACTATTGCGGAATTAAAATCTCAGATGCCTTAATCAATTAAGCACTCTTCAGTTGACACATGAAAGCACAGGCTGAATGACTAGCTCACACTAAACCGTAAATTCGACAGACACAGTATCAAATATTAATCGAGGACCCAGACTGATGTAACGATGAACACTCTACCAAACCTTCAAGCACCCAATAGCAAGCTGTCACACAGAAGAATCTTTTAATAGTACTCAATATAAACTAATGAGACAACTGAGCTTCTCTCTTTTCACAACCATGAACTGAGAAACTCAGGCTCACATATGAGTTGTAATTCTACTGAGCGTATGAACAAACACTTAACATTCATATTAACTCCCCAAGATATCACAAATAATCAAGCACACATAACTTGTGAAGGGGAGATAGATGATATGGAAGAACGCACAAAGCAAACCACGATAGACAAGATTTTTAGGTGGTTCGGTCCTCCAGACCTACGTCCACCCCTCACTCCAAATCGGAGTGAGGCTTCCCTTGCGAAATGCAAGACGCAAACTCAATCTGCAAACAAAACGCTGCATAACAGCTTGAAAACCGAGGGAAACAAATCCCTCAACCAAGTTCTGCAACCCACAGAACTAGAACCGGAGGGAAACCCACGAGTAGCACACCACTACTCGCAACCAGAGACTCACGTCTCTCTTCCTCTGAATCCACAGAGGGCAAACCGGAGATACACTCTCCCTTCTCCTATGTCCACAGGAGGAACCCGACCTCAAACCAGTGAATCGGAAGAACAAAGTGAAATCAAAAAATGAGCAAAGGAAAATACAAACGAAAGAAAGAAAATGTAGCTCCAACTGGAGAAGAATTGTTCAGGATTTGATCCTGGAACATATGACTACAGATTATCACGTTAAGAACCGGCTACTTCGATCTCGACCACTCTTCTCAGCTCTCTCTCGTTATCTCTTCACTTCTCAGCTCTCTCGCTCTTTCTTCACTTCCTTTTACTCCCTATTCCTGCTGCTCTCTGAATTCTCTTCTTCTGACCTTTTCTATCTTCTCTTTTTTGTTCTCTTACTGGCTCTCAGACTCCTTCAGATTTCTCTTGCTCTGCTACTCTATATCTCCTTCTATCTCTCATCTCTCTTTCTTTGATCGCAGATGAGGCCTTTATATAAGGCATCAGGCATGGTCCGACGAGCTCATGCCTTGGGCGTGAAGGAGGCTCATTCCCACTTTTTTCAGAGAGGCCACGCATCAGGTGTAGAGGGAATTTTAATCCATGTGGTAGAAGATGCTTCCCTAGGATCACGTGCCCATCATTAGCTCCCTGGGTCCATCCGCCAGTATTCCACCATTTCTGGGAACACGTGCCTGGTCTTAGCTCGACCTCACGTGATGTCTTTAACCTGTCAGTCATAAGAGAGTCATTTCATCAAACATGTTGTTGTCAGCTAGTTTTCAATATGCATAGACCTAAGAGAAGCTTAGACGAGAAGAATGCTAGAACATAACAATGTGATTAGACTTCAATTGCACATATGCTCAGACCTACATGTGCTGGGACTTGAAGCATGCTCAGACCTTCGTAGCATATGATGAGATGTAGAACAATGCACCGACCTTGTTTATGGAAAAATAGGCCGTTGCACAGACCATGGATGGTAAGAACACGGATGCACCGACCTTCTAAATAAGCATGCAACAATAGATGCACAGACCTTTTTCACCCATGTACAGACCTTTAATACACAAGGTACAAAGTGCACCGATCTACATATGTTGCCAGGCAAACATGCACAGACTCTATACCATGTATCCACACAACTAGCACTGATGATGTTCTGCCTAACGACGGATGTGCACAGACCTAAATATGCAAACCAACTGAGTATGCACCGATGTTGTCTGCTTAACAACACGGTATGCGTAGACGTTGAATGAACCAAAGAGCACATTGCACCGACCTGTATGCATGAAGCACAAATGTGCACCGACCTGATGTTCTATAGAAGAGAGAATGCATTGACCTATATTGCATGTGTGCAGCACCAAATCTTGCACCGACCTTGTTTCTGCTTATTGCAGATGTGCACCGACTAAGGTTAGTGCAATGGCGAAAGTTCCACCGACCGTATGATCACATGCATGGACCTTAGTTAGGATATAGCCATACTAGCATCGACCTTAGTTAGTGAACCCACATACTAACACCGACTTCAGTTAGTATAAAAACATACTAACATCGACCTTAGTTAGTTATATGATCATACTACCTTCGACCGTAGCTAATATACCAACATACCAACACAGACCTGATGCATGAGACACAATTGCCTTACTTGACTAGCATCGACCTTGATGCATAGAGCAATGACATGCCCACCAACTATTCGATGAAATGCACACAACTGTCTACATGATGAAATGAAATGTGCATGGACCTTCAGTATGCACAGACCCAAAACGTTGCACAGACCTCACGCAAAGCTAACACAGACTTTATATGGGTTGTGACTCCTCTGTGTTGATGATGTTGACATATGCCTTATTTCATTGGCAACACCTTATTTTGATTGATTGGCAACTGTCTATATTTTGATGAAAATCAGATTGTCTGTGACTGTCTATGGTTTGATGAATGTGTGTTATCAGATTGCCTGTGTGTTCTTTGCATTTCACATGTCTACACACTGCACACACTCAAAGTCTACACATTGCACGTAGATTCAATACACTGCTTTGTGTTGTGTTTGTGCATCGTTTAGAACATGTCTATATATTCATGTATCATGGGTCGACCCCCTCCTTTGATGGGTCAACTCCCTCAGAACACATGTCTAGGAACACAAGTCTATACACTCGTCTCATGCATTGTTTACAGTCCATACACTACAGCTCTCACATAGCATGTCTATACATTGCATCGTGGCGTTTGTGCTCCAAGTCTATACACTGCTTGCATTCTTTTCAAGTCTGTACATTGGTCTTGGCATATGCATTCATAAAGTCTATACACTCTTCGGTTGGCTTCAACTAAAGTCTGTACATTGGCATGCATTACTTCAAGTGTGTACAGAGCCATTTGCATCGTTCATAAAGTCCATACATTCACTGTAGCTCGCTTAGCTGAAGTGTGTACATCGATCGTCTCATGAAGTGTGTACATTGCATCACATTGTTAAAGTCTGTACAACGGACTATTTCAAGTGAAGTCTGTACATCCGATTGGTCATGCATCACTCTTCATAAGTCCATACATTGGACTATAGCATGCACGAAGCTAAGTCCATACATTGGACTGTAGCACGCATCGTTGAAGTCTATAGATTGGCCTTAGCTTTCCAGAGTCTATACACTGCATGAGCATAGTCATGAAATCTGTACATTGCACTGTGCATCATTCTTCCAAGTCTATACATCGAGGTGAAGTCTGTACATCCATCAGTGATCTTCTAAGTCTGTACATCCAATTGTTCAACTTCGAAGTCTGTACATTTGAAGTTTTACCTACGTTTCCCATCAAGTCTATACATCGGTAGTTTTACCGTCGTTTCCCTTGAAGTCTATACACTGATAGCTTTACCATCGTTTCCCTTGGAAGTCTATACAGTCGCTGCCTTGCTTTGTTCAAGTCTGTACAGCCTTTCCTTTGGAAAGTCTATACATCGTGAAGTCTTCACATTGGCTGTTGAATGATGTTCAAGTCTGTACATCGTGCATCTTTTAGTTGAAGTCTGTACAGCCTTTTGCTTCACCAAAGTCTGTACATTGATCTTTATTGCATTGCACGAAGTCTATACATTCATCTGCATTGCATTGCATGAAGTCCATACACTGCACGAGCTAAAGCCTGTTGAAGTCTATACATTGGTCTTCACTTCAAAGTCTGCACACTGGTAAAGTCTATACAGACTTTGCTTGCCCAAGTATATACATCGTTCATTCGTCTTGGCAAGTCTGCACATCGTTAAGTCCATACATTGTCCAGTGCATTGCATTCATCAGCTGTGAAGTCTATACATCGAGTCGAAGTCTGCACATTGCTGAACCCTCATCAAGTCCATACACTGGCAAGCCCTTACATTGCCTAAGTCTATACATTGGATGCTGAATGCTCTTCAAAGTATGTACATTGTGCATGTTTGTGTTGAAGTCCATACATCGTCTGTTGTTTGTCCAAGTCGTTACATTGCCTAAGTCCATACATTGACTGTTGTTCTTCAGAGTCTGTACATTGCAATACCATTCATGAAGTCTATACATTGCATTCGCCTTCACAAGTCTATACAGCGAAGTCTATACACTACAATGCAAATACTTAACCTGATAATCCGATACTCTGTCTGATAGGAATTCTTTACTTGGACTGATGACTTGGCTCGTGATCCAAGGAGGACAAGGAACTATGATGGTGACACGTGGAAGAAGCCCTTCCAGGATGCTGCCATGTGGATGGAATTGCCTCGGTTCTGACGAATTCACTAGGGGAGAAATGTGGAAGCCACACGCCCCTTATCCACCTGCTGTTGCTATATATTGAAGCCTTCGTCTTCAGATGAAGGCTGATCGACTGAAGAGAGGAAAAGTCTATACAGCCAGTCTGAAAGCAGCAGAGAGGCATCGATCCATAGTGAGAAGAAAAACAGAGAAGAAGAAAAAAGAGAGAAGAGAAGAGAGAAGAAATGTGTTGAGAGAGTGAAATTGAGAGAGTTTAGATTGAGAGCTTTTCTGATTGAAACTCAGTCTCTTGGTTCAGAAACCAGAGCTGAGGCCTGCTCATTCCGAGCTACATTCCCATTTCGGTTTTCATTTTTCATTTTGCTTCTGTCTTTCATTTCCGAATCTTGTTTCTTCAAGCTGTGAGTCAGCAGATTTGCAGTGGAAGTCTCCACTGGACGGGTTAAGCTGTATTTCCCTAGCAGTTGCAGAGGATATGTTTCTCTGGTCGGCAAGCTGTAGTGCCCAGCGAAGCTATGTATCAGTGGTTGTTGGCCAAGCTGTAGTGCCCAGCAGACGCAAGCTGTACTGCGCAGCAGTAAGCCATACTCAGTTGAGTGTGGGGTGGACGTTGGTCTTTGACTGAACCACCTAAAAATCTTGGGTCCCTTGTGTTTGTGAGTTTGTCTATGAATTGTGTGCGATTATTTTCCTCATTCATCTTCATAGCTTAAATCGCTCCTGTTCATATCTAGCACTCGAGATAGTGTTCTTCTGTGTGGCTGCATGGGTCGACCCTTTGCATAGTGTTTCTTCATTTGGCTTACCTGATGTTTGCCTATATTCCGCATTAGAGCTTATACTAGTTTTTTAATTAGGCATTAGATCTATTCACCCCCCTCTAGATCCACACTTAGTGGAGATAGACTGTGTCCATCTAACATAACACTTGGTATCAGAGCCATACTCTTCTACAGGGACTCATCGTCCGAAGAGGAAAGGCAGAGATGGATGCTTGAGGGATGATAGCTGAAGGACACTCAACTACAAAGCCCCCATTCTTCGATGGATCTAACTATGCATACTGGAAGAATCGTATGCAGGTATTTTTGAGGGCTAAAGATTACGAGATCTGGAAGGTTGTCAGCAAGGGACCTTATGAGTTGTCCCCTAATGAGGAGGTCTGGACCAAGGAGGAGATCAGGAGGTCCACACTGAAATGGAGTGCCATAAACGCCATTCAGTGCTCTCTACACCCTACAGAATTCTCCAGCGTATCGACCTGCAAATAATCTAAGGAGATGTGGGATGCACTAGAAGTAATTCATGAAGGGACCTCTCAGGTTAGAGAGTAGAAGGCTAATCTCCTTGTGTCAGAATACAAAGCCTTCAAGATGAAGCAGAATGAGACCATCAGTGAAATGTATGCTCGGTTGACTATTATTACCAATGGTCTCAGAGGTCTCGGGAAACCTCAGACAGAATATGATGTGGTGAGGAAGATACTGCGCTCCCTGACTCATGCCTGGCATACTAAAGCTACAGTGATGGAGGAGTCAAGGGACTTGCGAAATATAAGAGCTGATGAGCTAATTGGTTCATTGATGGCATATGTGATTAATATGTCAAAGATGGAAGAAGCTGAGAGGAAGAAGAAGCCGATAGCGCTGAAGGCTGGTTCCAGCAAATCCAGCAAATCCAGCTCCAGCAGTTCATCATCAGAGGAGAGCCCGAATGAAGAAGATATGACTCGTTCTGAGATGGCCATGATGACCAGAGAGTTCAGGCGATTTCTCAGGAAAGGAGCAGGACGATACAGCCAGAAGAAATACAGTGGCGGCCGAAGGGATAAAAGGTATAAACATAACCCTACTAAGAAAACTGAAACTAACACTTGTTATCAATGCAGGAAACCGGGCCATCTGAAAGCTGACTGTCCAGACAATCAGAAATACAAGGACAAGTCAAAGAAGAAAAATAAGAAAGGGAGAGCTATGATTAGCACCTGGAGTGATGAAGATGAAGGCTCCTTCAGTAGCAGCTCAGACAGTGAAGCCGAATCTGAACAGCCCATTTGCCTTATGGCAACAAGCTCCGAAGACAGAGAGGAGGACTCAGATGAGGTAATCACTGGATTTAAAAATTTCACAATTATTGATTGGGTAGATGCTTACCATGACATAGCTGATAGAGCTGATGATGTTAGAAAAGAGAACAGGCATCTAAGAAGAAAGATCAATTCCATGCAAAATGATAAAACTCTAACTGATAAAATTACATGTTTAGAATCTGAGAATGGAAAATTGAAACTCACATGTTCTGAATTAGATGAAATCAAAAATGAGTTAAAAGCTTCTAGGGAAGAGAATGTGAGGTTTGAAAATGAAATTGATGAATGGAAGCTGAAAATTCAGAAATGTGAAAGTGAGATAAAAATTGTTTCTGAAAAATATGAAGGTGTCCTCAATGTAAATAATGAATTGAAAAAGTCTATTGATGAAATTCAGAAAGACAATGAGGATAAGTTGAGAACCATTGAGGAAATGACCCAAGGATCTGAAAACTTAAATGCTTTATTGGGGACGAAGGTTAATTTCAGAAAAGAGGGCCTAGGATTTAATTCAAGTGCAACGAAAACCTTTGGAATGAAAACTATTTCATTTGTTGCACAAAAAAAAAAGACCTCTAATTAGCATGAATTCAAACAATTCAATAAACAAAAATGCTAATCTGAAAAAGACCAGTGCTGAGGAGAAGGGCAAACAAAAAGTGAGTGAGCCTAGTGGAGCTAGCACATCCAAGCAAAATCCTAAGGCTCAGTCCCAGGTTAGGGGTCAACCTAAGCAATCTTACAAACCCCATGTTAAGGTCACCAAGTCTCCACCATCACCATCACCTTAGAAGAAGACCCAATATATACCTATGAATAGGTCATCAGGGTCCAAGGTGCAGGGGAGACAGAATGCTGTTAGGAGTCAACCCAAACATTTCGACCAACCCAGAGTTCAGACCCGCTACAATGCACAGTCAACCTATTTCAATAGGTCAGGTTGGACTAGAAGTCCGGGGAGGTATACAGGTATTGCATATCAGGCTGCACAATATCAAAGACCTTACACTAGAAATTGGGTTGATGGGTATGGCTATTGGACACATAGGAATCTGAATTTCTCTAGCCAGCCTAGGAACTACTATGGCCAGAATTTCATGAATACACCCTGGCCAAGGCACTGGCAAAGAAACAACACTGTCAATAATCATGATGGTGCAAACAATGAGAAGACAAACAACAAGAAGAAGAGGAACAACTACAGAAGGAAATATGTAGAATCCACTGAACAAAATTCATTTAAACAAATGTGGATTTCGAAAAGTCTGCTTTCTTGCTTTGCTTCTACTTCATCTGTTATGGAGCCCAATCAGTCTTGGGTTTCAAACCTCTCTACCTAATTGTGTATGCAGGTATGCCTGGCAGCCAAGAACAACTTGTGGTACTTGGATAGCGGCTGCTCCAAGCATATGACAGGAGATAAGGCCAAGTTCTGCATGCTGACTGAGAAACTAGGAGGCCTTGTCACCTTTGGAAGCAACACAAAGGGTAGGATTATTAGATCAGGTAAGGTAGGTAAGTGTTCTACCTGCTGCATTGATGATGTTATGCTGGTTGAAGGGTTAGCTTATAATTTACTTAGTATCAGCCAGTTGTGTGATAAAGGATATAAGGTTTTATTTGATTCTCAATGCTGCAAGGTTTTTGAACCTGATTCTAAAATTGTCAAATTTTCTGGAAAAAGAATAAATAATACATACATGATAGATTTTGATGATATTCAACATTCTAACCTATGCCTTACTGCTAGTAGAGAAGACTTAGCATTTTTATGGCATCGTATGTTAGGTCATGCTAGTTATACTGTTTTGCATGAACTGAATAAGCATGGCATGGTTAGAGGACTTCCTGAAGTTTCCTTCAAGAAAGAAAATAAAATCTGTGATGCATGCACTCAATCAAAAATAACTAGAAAGTCATTTAAGTCTAGAACTGAAAATCTGTCTTCTAAACCCTATGAGCTGATACACATGGACCTTTTTGGGCCAACCAGATCTGTCAGCTTATCAGGGATGAAGTATTGGTGTGTCATGGTAGATGACTTTTCTAGGTATACTGGGGTTTATTTCTTGTCTCATAAGAGTGATGCTTTCTCAGAATTTCAGGAGTTCTATGTTAGAATAAATCAAAAAATTGAAAATATTTTGACTGATCATGGAGGTGAGTTTGAAAACTCACAGTTTGATGAATTCTGCAGGTCAAATGGAATTAACCATAGGTATTCTTCACCAAGGACACCTGAGCAGAATGGAGTTGTGGAGAGAAGGAACAGAACCCTAGTGGAGATGGGTCGTACACTCCTGGTTGAAGGTGGTCTACCAAGGAAGTTTTGGGCTGAAGCAGTGAACACTGCCTGTTATGTAATTAACAGAGCCATGGTAAGACCTTCTACTCAGCAAACACCATATGAGATCTTAAAGGGTAAGAAACCTTCTATAGCTCATTTCAAGGTCTTTGGTTGTAAATGTCACGCCCCGAATAAGGCGGAAATATCGGGACGTACAGTTAGGGACACGCTGGCAAGAGAGGGAACTAAATCTAAAATAATACACAAGTGCTACTAGATGGAAATACTAAATGATCATTAACAAACCACAACTGATACAATAACCTCAAGTTCAACTTAATACAACTGGAATAACAACCACTAAAACTCAATGACATAACTGAACTAAATGCTCTCCAAAACACAACTAGAAGAAAGATAACACACTACTAACACACTAGAACTGATACACTCAAGACATCACTCCTGCCCTTCCCCATCGGTAAGCGTGTCACCTGAAAAGCCTGGAAAGGGGGAAACACAACTATGAGCTGACGCTCAGTAGGAAATAACAGACAGGTATAAGTGATTAACAGTTTAATTACATTTTAAAATGTCATGCTACAAATGATAAAACAATAAAAAGATAACGATGATATCACGAAACAGAATTCAAAGATCTTGCAAGGTCAAGAAATATAATGAATAGAATGGTAAGACAAGAATTTACTACAGGAGATAACAATAAGAAGTTGGCCATATCAAGTCAATTCAAGTCATGTCAAGCATGCATGTATTTTCATTTCCACGTCCAAGTAATCAACAAGTAGAGTAACCACAAGTAGAGTATAGAACAGTGAAGAGTGGAAAGTGAAACGTAGTAGCAAGTAATATAGAGAGTAGTGGAAAGAGTAGTGAGTAGTGGACAGTCCTAGATTTAACACATGTAATAGTACTGGTGCCAAATGCCACACCTAGTCATTCACCTCCCCGGGGGTACACGTAGTGTTCGGGCGCTCTTCCCAGGACCAGACCGAGCCCTTAATTATTTGCCAGGCATTGATTTCTTTGGATCAAAGATCCCACGAATCTAGACTTTCACAGTTTATGGCCAGAATTCCAAGGTTTAAACTAAGTAGCAATAACAACTTCAAGTAGGAAAGAGATTCATTTCCAGAATTTCAAGGTAAGTATAATCATCAAGGAGATCGAAATCAAGTCATAACAAGAGTTAATCGTGCTGCGCTACTGTAAAATAGCAGCAATCAAACAAGCTAATCAACATATTAATCCTAATTACCAAGTTAAGATATCATGATTAACCATTATCATTTGCATTAAGACAATTGCCAAGAAGCTGATTCAAGATGATAAGTAAAGAACAAGCTCACAGGAATGAAATAGCATGTATTAACAGAGATTTAGTTACACCATTAACCACTAATTATGTGGGTTTCTATTTAATCTTGTATGCATTGCAATGAAGATGATAAACGGTGTGTTTTTGTACTATGTTTGCAAGAAAAGACCAATGCAAAATTTGAAATCAAGAGGGGTACAAGAATAGGTCAATTGTTCTTCAAAAATATAATTTCAGTGGGTCTAAATTAAATGGGTTGATTCCCCACTGACTCGGATCCATCTCGGGTCGCAAAACGATGAAAAACTGGTTTTCTGGTGTATGGGTCGACCCTTGGGGTCGACCCCTTTAGAAATGGGGTCTGCCAGTTGGATGGGTCGACCCCTGGGGTCGACCCCTACACTCTGGCTGCATGGGTCGACCCCTGGGGTCGACCCTCGCGACCCCTACACTCTGGCTGCATGGGTCGACCCCTGGGGTCGACCCTCACGCCTGGGCCAAATGGGTCGACCCCAGGGGTCGACCCTCGGGCCTGCTTGGGCTGTTAGATGATGGGTCGACCCCTGGGGTCGACCCCTGCAAGAACAGCAACGGCTGTTGCTTCCGGAAAACGTGAAATCTCACCCAATTGAAGTCCAATTGAGTTGAAATTAAAGCCATATGATCTAGGAATGTTAATGGACATTCTAGGGTCATAAAACTAAAATTTTGAACCACGAATTGTTACAGAAATTGATTGAATCTCAACTTATATATGATAAATTCATGAAAACCCTAGTTCTTGACCTACTTCTACTAAATCATGCAATTCTCTTAACATACTCAACGGAATTTAGGGATTTTGGTGTCAAAAGAAAGCTAACTCGATCATGAATCCAACCATATATGATATGCAACATGAAGATCAAGTTACAGGGCTCAAAAGTAGCCCGAAATCAAGCTCTGGCCTAAAGGAAACTATATGAAACATGTTCTAGATATGCTCTTACAAAAATTCAAAATTCACGATGCATGCTCAATGGAATTTGGGGCTTTCTAAGTTAAATGAAAGATAATAACATGCTGATTACTTCATGTGAATTAATTAAAGTTTGGTTGTTAGATCCTACCTCAAATCGGAGAGAGAAAACTCAAACCCTAGGATGAAGAACACTTGGACAGCACCTTACAAAAAGCTTGATTTCTCCACGGATACCTAATGAAAATTGGGGCTTTTGCCACCAATGGATAGAGCTCGATGAGAGGAACAATTTGCTATACTCATGATCAAGATTTGGTTGAGAATTCCTACCTCAACCAATGGATCAAAGAAGGATGAAGGGAAGCCAACGGCCTACTGACCCATCTCCACAAATCGAGCTAGATCTCTCCAGATCCGAAATTTCAGCGAACCCCACAGCAGCCAAATGAAAGAAGACTCGTAGGGCTTCATTTTGATAGCTCATAGAGCTTCTGGAGCCTTCGGAATTGGGAGTATTCGCTGCTGCAAGCTACGTGTTTAGAAACGGCGCCGAAATCCTTGACTTGACCAAACTATGTCGGCAGCACGTTTTGGGGCTAAGTTTACCTCAAATTGATTGAGGGTAAATGTTTCTTACCTTGTGGCCTTCCAATTGCCCTTGATTTCAGATCATTTGGTTGAGAATTGAGGTCGAATTTCATGTTTTAATCTAAGGGTTAGGTATGGGTCAAAAGTGTGCACATTTGGGTTTGAATTCTAAATAGATCTTAACACGGATTTACCATGGCTTAAAGCCAGAAGGAAAAGTTGTTATCTACATCAATATTAACGTGTTTACTATTTTTACAGATTTTTCTGAGGTAGTCAAATTATTACTTATACTATTCCGTAATTAATTAAATGTTAAGTTCGGAAGACTAAGTTCACTAATTCCGGCATAATAAATGATTTTCTTAGACTTAAATGAAGAAGACAAAGTTGCTAAACAAAATTAGTTCTACAAGATGTGATTTTGGGGATTTTTATAAAATAGTTGAAAAATGACTTATTCTATTAATTAATTAATTAATCTAATTAATTTGGATAATTCTCATTAATTCGAATAACTTCAAATAAATTCCGAATAATTACAAATAACTTACTAAATAAATTTCTAAAGAATTTGGGGTCTTACAGTAAATGTTTCATTCATATAAATGATAAAAAAGACCTTGACAAATTTGAACCTAAAGGTGAACCAGGAATCTTTCTTGGTTATTCTGAAAATACCCGAGCATATAGAGTGTACAATCTGAATTCTAAAATTGTTGAAGAATCTCCACACATAGTTTTTGATGAATCCTTGGTAGATTCTAATGTTGGTTAATGCAGGAATGAAGAAAATTGTGATATTCTGAAGGAAGGAAATCCTGCAGACAAATCCGAAAATGATTAAGGAAATGAAGAGCCTAATGAAGAAGAGCCTACAGCTCAGGGGGAGGTAAATGAAACTCATGGTAATGAAATTATTAACATTAGATAGCTTAAAGATCATCCAGTAGATAATGTGATTGGAAATCTGCATGATCCCCCTAGGACTAGAGGCCACTTAAGAATTCAAAATGAATTGAATGCTTTTGCCTTTGTTTCACAAGTAGAACCCAAGTCCATTGACTGTGCTCTCAAAGATGTGCATTGGATTAATGCCATGCATGAGGAGCTCAATCAATTTGACAGGAATAAGGTGTGGCATTTGGTTCCACCTCCTGATCATGAAACAGTCATAGGGACTAAATGGGTGTTCAGAAATAAAACTGATGAATCAGGGAATGTCACTAAAAATAAATCCAGACTTGTAGCTCAGGGATACAATCAGGAATTTGGAATAGACTTTGAAGAGTCCTTTGCCCCTGTAGCTAGGTGAGAAGTAATCAGAATATTATTGGCTTATGCATGTTCCCTAGGTATAAATCTTCAACAGATGGATGTGAAATCTGCTTTTCTAAATGGGGAGATTAGTGAGGATGTCTATGTGAAACAACTTCCTGGGTTTGAATGTTTAGATTTCCCCAATCATGTTTACAAACTCAATGAAGCTCTATATGGTTTAAAGCAAGCTCCTAGAGCTTGGTATGACAGGTTGAGCAAATTCCTCACCGACAAGAATTTCATAAGAGGTATAGTTGATCAAACATTGTTTACCAAGGTGAGTCATTCAGATATTCTTATTATTCAGATTTATGTGGATGACATTGTGTTTGGGTCAACTAACCCCAAATTGTGTGAGGAATTCTCTCAAATTATGACTGATGAGTTTGAAATGAGGTCAATGGGTGAGTTCAAACTATTTCTTGGACTGTAGGTTATACAAACAAAGGATGGAACTTTCATCTCTCAGTCCAAGTACGTAAAGAATCTATTGAAGAAGTACCAGATTGACAACCTCAAGGAAATAGCTGCTCCAATGGGTACCTCAACTAGTTTGGATGAAGATCCTAAAGGTAAACTAGTGGACCAAAGGCTATATAGAGGTATGATCAGATCTCTTCTTTATCTTACAGCATCTAGGCCTGATATTCAATTTGCAGTGTGTTTATGCTCTAGATTTCAGGCTAGTCCTCAAAAACTCATCTTAAGGCTGTGAAAAGGATTTTTAGATATTTACTAGGCACCCAACAGCTAGGTCTATGGTATCCTGCTAGGTGTGAGTTAGAACTTCTAGCCTACACTGATGCAGACTATGCTGGGTGTCGAGTAGATAGAAAAAGCACCAGTGGCTATTGTCAATTCCTTGGTGGCTGTCTAGTATCTTGGGCATCTAAGAAGCAACACACTGTAGCCTTATCTACAGCTGAAGCTGCATATGTTGTAGCAGGTAATTGTGCTGCCCAAGTACTATGGATCAAGCACCAACTAGATGATTATCAGATAAAATTGGAATGTATTCCAATCTTGTGTGATAATACTAGTGCTATATGCCTTGCTAAAAATCCCGTTCATCATTCTAGGACTAAGCATATAGAGATAAAACATCATTTTCTCAGAGATGTTGTAAATAAAAAGGAGATTGAAATGAACTTCATTGAAACTAAAAAATAAATTGCTGATATTTTTACTAAGCCTCTTGGGAATGAAAGGTTCAAATTTCTTAGAAGAGAACTTGGCTTATGTAAATTTCAGCATGATGAATAATTTGTTCAGCTGCTTTGAATAAACTTTCTGATTTGGACTTGCATCTGATAGCTTGAATAAATCTTGTGGATGTTGAATGTTGCAACAGACTCATGAACATGCATGACATATTTTTTTCTGACATATTATTAATTGCATATCATTTTGTTATGATTGTGTTTAAGCTTTCTCTCATCTAACATAACACTTGGTATCCAATTCTTGCCATTCATTTGTAAAACAGCATGCATATAGAAAGGGGGAGTATTATTAGAAATTCAGAGTGGTCATCAACTTTCTTGATTTCATTCATTCTTTGGCCCTGAATGAGTTGAACCTGACATATGGCAATCTGTTAGTCAGTTCTGATTCCTAAGCAATAGAAAACGGACTTCTTCAGTTATAAGAACTTCAATTGCTTAAAGACTGACTTAATGGTTTAACTTTTATAATTTTTTAAGTTTAAAAATTGCAATCAGTAAATAAGAATGCTGAAAATTGATAAAACTCTCAACCCTTTTCTTATTTCATGTCAGACAAAGCTACTTATATCTGAAATCTGAAAACTCATCTGAAATCATGTTAGAGAAGCCTAGCATGTGTATTGTTCTTAAACAAGTCATTCTGAAACAAATAAAGGACAGCTAAGATAATGTTGAAAACATTGAAAATCAATTGAAAAATACCATTGGCAGAGCAATGACTGGTAAATCACTGAGAAACTGAGTGATCCATCAAAGAAGTTGACAACACTCATGTCATGAGGTGTATCAACTATCTCTGTATAAAATGATCAAAACAGTAGGTTGGTTTCACTGAGTACCTGAGGGTAACTGGCGTCTGATAAACGTGTACCCTCACACAAAAAACTGTAAATCAGTTTTATTGTGGTTGATCATAGGCAGAATGGTCCATGATGTTGAGTATCTAGGGGTATTGGCGTCTAATAAACGTATACCCTTACGCAAAAAGACAAATGGCACCTGAATGCCCTTAATGAACTAGTATTGAAAATGCTGCTCCTTCAAAAGTAATTTCATGGATGTCAAACTGTTTAATTTCAATACATAACCTGATATCTCTTAACTAGTTTTACTGAGTCTATGAAAGTAAGATATTTTGAAACTGAATCTCTCATGCAAATGTGTTTCTGGTTTATTGTTTTATCATGCACAGAACTCTTATCCAATGATTGTAGTGCATGAACTCAAAATTCTATAGTCCTTAAACCAGAATTCTATCTGAAAGTAGTTTATAACTTCATATGACTGAAGACTCTGTGCTTTAGAATGCTTATTCCTGAACTACTTGTTCAGAATGCCAGTCAAATGATTTCTTAATCTTTCCCTTGTATTCCGTTTCCCTCCTCTTTGTTGATGGCAAAGGGGGAGAATAATGCCTGAATTCTGAATTCATTCCAGGGGGGGTGTACGCATCATGCTATGGCAAAAGGGGGAGATTTTGTTAGTAGGGAGTTGCTTGCATTTTGTAGCATGCATTCATATCATCTGCATGTCAATCTGAATATCAAATCATGTCTTTCATCATCTGTATGACAGGTAATTGTTATTCTATTTGATAGGGGGTTGCCATCATCAAAAAGGGGGAGATTGTTGTGACTCCTCTGTGTTGATGATGTTGACATATGCCTTATTTCATTGGCAACACCTTGTTTTGATTGATTGGCAACTGTCTATGTTTTGATGAAAATCAGATTGTCTGTGACTGTCTATGGTTTGATGAATGTGTGTTATCAGATTGCCTGTGTGTTCTTTGCATTTCACATGTCTACACATTGCACACACTCAAAGTCTACACATTGCACGTAGATTTAATACACTCCTTTGTGTTGTGTTTGTGCATCGTTTAGAACATGTCTATATATTCATGTATCATGGGTCGACCCCCTCCTTTGATGGGTCGACTCCCTCAGAACACATGTCTAGGAACACAAGTCTATACACTCGTCTCATGCATTGTTTATAGTCCATACACTGCAGCTCTCACATAGCATGTCTATACATTGCATCGTGGCGTTTGTGCTCCAAGTCTATACACTGCTTGCATTCTTTTCAAGTCTGTACATTGGTCTTGGCATATGCATTCATAAAGTCTATACACTCTTCGTTGGCTTCAACTAAAGTATGTACATCGGCATGCATTACTTCAAGTGTGTACAGAGCCGTTTGCATCGTTCATAAAGTCCATACATTCACTGTAGCTCGCTTAGCTGAAGTGTGTACATCGATCGTCTCATGAAGTGTGTACATTGCATCACATTGTTAAAGTCTATACAACGGACTATTTCAAGTGAAGTCTGTACATCCGATTGGTCATGCATCACTCTTCATAAGTCCATACATTGGACTGTAGCATGCACGAAGCTAAGTCCATACATTGGACTGTAGCACGCATCGTTGAAGTCTATAGATTGGCCTTAGCTTTCCAGAGTCTATACACTGCATGAGCATAGTCATGAAGTCTGTACATTGCACTGTGCATCATTCTTCCAAGTCTATACATCGAGGTGAAGTCTGTACATCCATCAGTGATCTTCCAAGTATGTACATCCAACTGTTCAACTTCGAAGTCTGTACATTGGAAGTTTTACCTATGTTTCCCTTCAAGTCTATACATCGGTAGTTTTACCATCATTTCCCTTGAAGTCTATACACTGATAGCTTTACCGTCGTTTCCCTTGGAAGTCTATACATTCCCTGCCTTGCTTTGTTCAAGTCTGTACAGTCTTTCCTTTGGAAAGTCTATACATCATGAAGTCTTCACATTGGCTGTTGAATGATGTTCAAGTCTGTACATCGTGCAT
Source organism: Amorphophallus konjac (assembly GCA_022559845.1). Lineage (NCBI taxonomy): Eukaryota > Viridiplantae > Streptophyta > Magnoliopsida > Alismatales > Araceae > Amorphophallus > Amorphophallus konjac. The sequence goes on along the minus strand of CM040121.1, from coordinate 235,841,469 downwards.
CTTTTAGTTGAAGTCTGTACAGCCTTTTACTTCACCAAAGTCTGTACATTGATCTGCATTGCATTGCACGAAGTCTATACATTCATCTACATTGCATTGCATGAAGTCCATACACTGCACGAGCTGAAGCCTGTTGAAGTCTATACATTGGTCTTCACTTCAAAGTCTGCACACTGGTAAAGTCTATACAAACTTTGCTTGCCCAAGTATATACATCGTTCATTCGTCTTGGCAAGTATGCACATCGTTAAGTCCATACATTGTCCAGTGCATTGCATTCATCAGCTGTGAAGTCTATACATCGAGTCGAAGTCTGCACATTGCTGAACCCTCATCAAGTCCATACACTGGCAAGCCCTTACATTGCCTAAGTCTATACGTTGGATGCTGAATGCTCCTCAAAGTATGTACATTGTGCATGTTTGAGTTGAAGTCCATATGTAGCAACTCGAAAATTTTTATATGCATTTATATATATATATAAAGAGAAATAATGAGAAATGAAAATAAAATAAATTATGAATATTTTTCTGTTATGAGCCCTATTCCACGTGTTAACACAAACGGCGAGATTCGCGATACGATTTCGAAAAGACGAAGACGTCGGCATCCGATTTTTATTAGCTTTAATCTAATCCTAATTAATGGATGAGATCATTCTTACATCATTGAATAAATGAGGTCATAGATTATGTCATCCACATAGTGGAACAAAGTTGGTGTAATGGGGTTGGTGTAATAGTGGAACAAGATTTGTATGATGGAATGAGGTTGGTGGAATAGTGAAAGTAGGTGGGAGATTTTGGCCTATAAATAGGGCTATGCTCTTCCATACTCAAATCACAACTCTCTTGGGAGGAATTGTTGGCTGGAGAGAGGGAGAAAGCTCGAAGTTGGAAGAGTGTCGAAAGGATTATTCGTTCTTAAAGTTCTTATTCTTGATCTTCAAAAAGGTAGGTGTTCTCTCAGGCTAAACTTAAATTAATGCATGCATTAGATGTAGATGTATGGTTACTTTGATTCTATATCATTTTCCCCAAATTTTATCGAGTATTGATCATGCTATCCATACAATTAGACATAATATTTTAACTGAGATTTTTAACCGCTTGAAGATCCGTCTCGGATCACGGTGTCTTTCTAAGACCGTGTTCCGGATGCGCGATCTGTACCCCGATTGTGATATTTCAGGTTATATATCATCTAGCATTTTAGATATGTCATGTTAAGTTGCATATCATTTAAATTCACACACGATTAAGTTAAGGTTATGAAAGATAATAATTCTATTCCATGAGCTTATATTTCGGTCCTAGTTCTTGTTACCTTCATGATATCCTTGATCTCCATGACTATATTATATCTCTGGCATGCTAAATGGAGTAGATATTATCTGTTAAAATTACATGGACTTAGTTGCATAATCGTGAGTTTTGACGATTTTCATGATATCACGTTACCGTATTTTCAACAAGTCATGTAAATAACTAGATTTCCAAAGAAAAATGGTGTCTAAGGAAAGAGGTCCACGGGTAAACGCTTTAAGTGGATAAGTGGTTTATTAATTAGGACCTCGCGAATGCGAGGGGAGCCTCCCACTGTCCCACCTCTTACCTGGCTATAATTCCTCGGTTTTCTAATTAAGCACCCGACTGTGAAAAACTTTATCTAAGCCTATTTAACAAGATTTTTCGAGAGAACCATTCAAGCCGTGTCCATCAATCCAATTCTTTTATCAACTTAATGACATTAGACATGATGCCTTCTTATTATCTTAATATCGTTAAACATTATGTCTTAAAATCATCATTGAACTTCCCTTACATCTACTTGAAATCTTGTACTACTAGTCCCTCGAATGATAATTTTGCTAGATCTATACTTTATTTCATAAGCTTACCTTGAAATTCTTTGTCCATACATATAATGTGGATGTCAAAAATATACTTGGGATCTATGATCCATAACCCAATGCCTGGCGTTAATGGGGCCCGGTCTGGTCCTGGGGGGAGCGCCCGAAAGTACTTGTGCCCATGGGAGTTGAATGACCTGGTGTGGCATTGCACCGAAGTGCTTGACTTGCTAGATTAATTTATGACATTCCACAGTTTGTGAATTTCCTGACTTGCTTGAATACATGAAGTACTTGACTTGTACATACTTGCATAAAATGGCCAATTCCATAATATTACTTGCTACATGATCATTCTCTACTTGAACTTTACTCTTGATATCTTGTCTACTTGTGATTCCAATTACTGCATTACTTTACTCTCTCTCCTATGCTTGTTCCATATTTTATTTACGTTTCTCGGCATAGCACATACCTTTATCCAAACTGCTAATTACTTTAAGTTGCATGATATAGAGATATAAGTCCTACTGAGCATTTCGCTCACCCTACGTTTTCCGGTTAACATTTCAGGTAATTCCAATGATGAACCCCAAACTCATGGGAATGAGCTAGAGTGATCGAGGAATCAAGATTACCTTAGTTACCTAGGTTTATGAACAGTTGTTCTTACTAGAATTATGCTTTTATTTGAAGTTGTATCTTGCCTTGTCTCGTAAGGCTTAAGAATGTTGTAAAACTTTATTTTGATGAAATAAGAGTATCCATTTCTTCTTATCTATTCTTGTGGTTTGGACCCCAATCTTCGTACTCTGAATGACTTGAGTGTTTCGACTCGTCGCGCCTCAATATTCCGCATCGGGGCGTGACAGTCTTTGTGGTATCAGAGCCTAGGTTTCATAAACCCTAGGTTTCCCTTGATATAGGTTTTAGATGTTGACATAGAAATTTGGATAGGATCTTGAACCTTCTCGGTAAGATTAGGTAGAGCTATGGGCTAAACTTTAAAGAATGATTAATAAAGAAATAAACAAAGCACTTAAGTTTTATAGTTGTGCTCGCAGATGGCTGCCGAGAGAGCTCAATGACGCGAGATGCAAAGGACGGTGCAAGGTTTAACCCATGCACTACAACAAGTAGCTCAAGGAGGAGCTAACCGTGGAGCGGGAGATCTGCATAGGAATTTCAAGAGCATGAACCCTCCTAAATTCGCTGGGTCTACCGACCCGGATGAGGCCAAACATTGGGTAAAAAAAATTAAGAGGATTTTTCGAGTCATGCAATGTGCTGATAAGGAGAAAGTCCTACTCGCTACCTTTCAGCTTGAAAGAGATGCACGTGCTTGGTGGGAGTCGGTCGAAGCAACTCTACCACACGACCAGGTGTTGTGGGAAGAGTTTGTAGAACACTTCAACAACAAGTACTTCTCCGACCGAGTTCAAGAGAGGAAAGCTACCGAATTTGCTTCCTTGAAACAAAGGAGCTTGACGGTAGCGGAGTACGAAGCCCAATTTGTAATATTATCTCGGTATGCACCACATCTTGTGAGTACCGAGAAAATGAAGGCAAGGAGATTTTTAAATGGCTTAAAGCCTCAATATATTACTCAACTCGCCCCGATGGATATCCAAGTATATGCCGATGTGGTGAGGAGAGCCCAACTCTTGGAAGATGCAACGGAATTGATTGATCGCATCCGAGGAAGAGATGCTAAGAGGGAGCAAGTTACTGGATCAGGTAATTTCAAGCCCTCCTTCGGAAAGAAGAGGCCTAATTATGATGAGCGTAACTTCAATAAAGATGGACGTAATTTCAATAGGGATGGGCGTGACTTTCAAAAAGACAAGAGGTTGAGATCATTTGACAAACAAATCATCCCAGTCGCTACATCATCAAAGGAACTATGCAAATATTGTGAGAAACCTGGACACAAGGTAGATGAGTGCTGGAGAAGACTGGGTGCCTGCCTTCGATGTGGAAGTCGGGAACATAGAATTCTGAGTTGTCCACTTCTCAATGAGCAAGCTCCGTCAGAAAAGCTTCCAGTTGTTGTCAAGAAGAAAGGAAGACTTCAAACTCTTATAGATGCGGAACCTACCGAAGATGGAGGCGTTGTGGAAGGTACTCTCTCTGTGTGCTCAAGGCCTGCCTCTGTCTTATTTGATACTAGAGCTACGCATTCCTTCATATCTAAGAGCTTTGCGGATATTTTACCTTTGAGGCCTGTTCCATTAGAATCTAAACTTATTATTACTACCCCTATTGGAGCGGGATCGAAGATTAAATATTTCTACCCTTCTAGTGAGGTTCTAGTTAGTGGTTGTAACTTACCCACTAATTTAGTATGCATGGAGATGGCAGGATATGATATTATCTTGGGAGTTGACTGGTTATCTACATATGGTGCCAGCGTTAACTGTAAATTGGGTACGGTAACCTTTAGTGAGTACCCCAACCTCTTATTTTCTGGTGTCAGGTATTCTAGACACATATCCCTTATTTCGGCTCTTAAAGCTGATAAATTATTGAAGAAAGGTTGTGCGACTTTCTTAGTTTCTATGACTATGGCCAAGCATGAGAAACCCAATCTGGAGGATATTCCTATTGTTCGGGATTATTCTGATGTATTTCCGAACGAGTTGCCTGGTATTCCTCCGGAGAGAGAAGTGGTCTTCTCTATTGATTTGATTCCGGGAGCTACACCTATTTCTAAGGCTCCGTATCGAATGTCCCCTATCGAAATGAAGGAGTTAAAAGAACAATTGATGGAGTTATTAGAGAAGGGATTCATCCGACTGAGTACTTCACCATGGGGAGCTCCCGTCTTATTTGTCAAAAAGAAGGATGGGTTAATGAGATTGTGTGTTGACTACCGGTAATTGAACCAACTCACAATCAAGAATAAATATCCATTGCCGAGGATTGATGAACTATTTGACCAGATTTCTGGAGCTCGATATTTTTCAAAAATTGATCTCCGATCTGATTATCATCAATTGAAGATCAAGGAGGAAGATATTCACAAAACGGCATTCAGGAGCAGGTATGGACATTATGAGTTCACTGTTATGCCTTTTGGCCTAACCAATGCGCCTGTCGCATTTATGCAGTTAATGAACAGTGTATTCAGGCCATACCTTGATCAATTTGTGATAGTCTTCATTGACGATATTTTGATCTACACAAAGTCTAAGATGGAGCATGAAGAACATCTCAAGAAATCCCTACAGTTATTAAGAGATCACAAACTTTATGCTAAGCTTAGTAAGTGTGATTTCTGGCTAGAAGAAGTTTCTTTTCTAGGTCACATAATATCCGGGAATGGTATTGCGGTCGATCCTTCAAAGGTTGAGGCCGTGAAAAACTGGGAAAGACCTACTAGTGTGACAGAAATTCGAAGCTTCTTGGGATTGGCAGGATATTATAAGAGATTTATTAAGGATTTCTCCAAGATCGCCGTATCTTTGACAAGATTGACGAGAAAGGAGATTCCTTATATATGGTCCGAGGAATGTGAGAAAAGCTTCCAAACTTTGAAAGATTGTTTGACTACTACCCCTATACTCACATTGCCTACTGAAGGAGGGGGATTCGAAGTTTATGCTGATGCATCCGGAATTGGCCTAGGCTGTGTATTAATGCAACATGACAAGGTGATCGCTTATTCCTCAAGATAATTGAAAAAGCACGAGGAGAATTATCCCGTGCATGACTTAGAGCTTGCAGCTGTAGTCTTTGCCTTGAAGATTTGGTGGCATTATCTCTATGGTGAGGCATTTATTGTATATTCCGACCACAAGAGTCTCAAGTACTTATTCTCTCAAAAGGAACTTAATATGAGACAAAGACGGTGGCTGGAATACTTGAAGGATTTTGATTTCTCTATACAATATCATCCCGAAAAAGGTAATGCCGTAGCTGATGCTCTTAGCCGGAAGCCGATGGCATTATTATCAAGCCTAATGATTAAAGAGTGGCAATTGTTAGAACAAATGGCAAACTTAGACCTCAATATGGAGGAGAAGGAAGAAGGAGTCTTCATTGCAAATATTAGTCTCCAATCTAAGTTACTCTTAGAAATTAAAGAGTTACAAAATGATGATCCATTGGTTGTTGAAATTAAAGAGAAATTAGATCAACGACCAGATTTCCTTTTGGCAGATGATGGAAGGCTGCTCTTCCGAGGAAGAACTTGTGTGCCCGATTGTTCTACCATCAAGAATAAAATCTTGGAGGAGGCACATCGATCGAGGTACACTATTCATCCTGGTGCTACAAAAATGTACCAAGATCTCAAAAGAACCTTTTGGTGGCCTAACATGAAAAGATAGGTAGCCAAGTTCGTGAGCCGATGTTTGGTCTGCCAACAAGTTAAAGTCGAACATCTCAAACCGGCTGGTAAGCTAAAACCTCTAGAAATACCGGAATAGAAATGGGGTAGTATTGGCATGGATTTTATAGTTGGGTTGCCAAAGACCCGAAGTGGATTTGATGCTATATGGGTGATTGTGGACCGACTAACTAAGTCTGCTCACTTCTTGCCCATCAAAACCAAATGGACCGTGGATGTTCTAGCTACCCTGTATATCAAGGAGATTGTAAGGCTGCACGGTATTCTAACTTCCATTATTTCGGATAGAGATCCGAGATTCACCTCTCACTTCTGGAAAGGTTTGCAATCATCCTTGGGTACTAGACTAAATTTTAGTACGGATTTCCACCCTCAGACAGATGGACAAACCGAGAGGACAAATCAGATTATCGAAGATATGTTAAGAGCTTGTATGATAGATTTTGGGGGAAGTTGGCATGAACACTTACCATTGATTGAATTTGCATATAACAATAGTTATCAGTCTAGCATTCAGATGGCACCTTTTGAAGCATTGTATGGTAGGAGTTGTAGATCATCCCTATGCTGGAGTGAGGTTGGAGATAAGGGATTGATGGGTCCCGATATTATTCAAGATGCAACTCACAATATTCAGTTGATCCGTGAAAGGCTGAAAATTACTCAATCACGGCAAAAGAGTTATGCCGATAATCGAAGAAGAGACCTTGAATTTCAAGTGGGGGAGCATGTCTTCTTGAAAATTTCACCCACGCGAGGAATTAAGAGGTTTGGTATCAATGGAAAACTGAGTCCAAGATTTATTGGCCCTTTTGAGATTCTAGAACGAATCGGTGAAGTGGCATACAAGCTGGCTTTGCCTCCACAATTGGTCGGTGTCTATGATGTATTTCATGTATCCATGCTAAGGAAATATGTGTATGATCCTTCGCATGTGATTCAATTCAATGACTTGAAGCTCCAGAAGGATTTGTCTTATGAAGAAAGACCGATCAAGATCTTAGATCGAAAATTTCACCAGCTAAGGAATAGGGCTATACCGATGGTAAAAGTACAATGGAGTAAGCGTGGATTCCAGGAGACTACTTGGGAATTAGAAGAGTCAATCAAGAAGAAGTATCCAGATTTGATCTCAGGTTAGAATTTTGAACCCTCCATTTAAATTTTTAAATTACTATTACATGATGTGAATTTGGAGGACCAAATTCTTTTATGTAGGGGAGGATGTAGCAACTCAAAAATTTTTATCTTCATTTATATATATAAAAAAAGAGAAATAATGAGAAATGAAAATAAAATAAATTATGAATATTTTTCTGTTATGAGCCCTATTCCACGTGTTAACACAAACGGCGAGATTCGCGATACGATTTCGAAAAGATGAAGACGTCGGCATCCGATTTTTATTAGCTTTAATCTAATCCTAATTAATGGATGAGGTCATTCTTACATCATTGAATAAATGAGGTCATAGATTATGTCATCCACATAGTGGAACAAAGTTGGTGTAATGGGGTTGGTGTAATAGTGGAACAAGGTTGGTATGATGGAATGAGGTTGGTGGAATAGTGAAAGTAGGTGGGAGATTTTAGCCTATAAATAGGGCTATGCTCTTCCATACTCAAATCACAACTCTCTTGGGAGGAATTGTTGGCTGGAGAGAGAGAGAAAGCTCGAAGTTGGAAGAGTGTCGAAAGCATTATTCATTCTTAAATTTCTTATTCTTGATCTTCAAAAAGGTAGGTGTTCTCTCAGGCTAAACTCAAATTAATGCATGCATTAGATGTAGATGTATGGTTACTTTGATTCTATATCATTTTCCCCAAATTTTATTGAGTATTGATCATGCTATCCATACAATTAGACATAATATTTTAACTGAGATTTTTAACCGCTTGAAGATCCGTCTCGGATCACGGTGTCTTTCTAAGACCGTGTTCCGGATGCGCGATCTGTACCCCGATTGTGATATTTCAGGTTATATATCATCTAGCATTTTAGATATGTCATGTTAAGTTGCATATCATTTAAATTCACACACTATTAAGTTAAGGTTATGAAAGATAATAATTCTATTCCATGAGCTTATATTTCCGTCCTAGTTCTTATTACCTTCATGATATCCTTGATCTGCATGACTATATTATATCTCTGGCATGCTAAATGGAGTAGATATTATCTGTTAAAATTACATGGACTTAGTTGCATAATCGTGAGTTTTGACGATTTTCATGATATCACGTTACCGTATTTTCAACAAGTCATGTAAATAACTAGATTTCCAAGGAAAAATGGTGTCTAAGGAAAGAGGTCCACGGGCAAATGCTTTAAGTGGATAAGTGGTTTATTAATTAGGACCTCGCGAATGCGAGGGGAGCCTCCCACTGTCCCACCTCTTACCTGGCTATAATTCCTCAATTTTCTAATTAAGCACCCGACTGTGAAAAGCTTTATCTAAGCCTATTTAACAAGATTTTTTGAGAGAACCATTCAAGCCGTGTCCATCAATCCAATTCTTTTATCAACTTAATGACATTAGACATGATGCCTTCTTATTATCTTAATGTCGTTAAACATTATGTCTTAAAATCATCCTTGAACTTCTCTTACATCTACTTGAAATCTTGTACTACTAGTCCCTCAAATGATAATTTTGCTAGATCTATACTTTATTTCATAAGCTCTACCTTGCAATTCTTTGGCCATACATATAATGTGGATGTCAAAAATATACTTGGGATCTATGATCCATAACCAAATGCCTAGTGTTAATGGGGCCCGGTCTGGTCCTGGGGGGAGCGCCCGAAAGTACTTGTGCCCATGGGAGTTGAATGACCTGGTGTGGCATTGCACCGAAGTGCTTGACTTGCTAGATTAATTTATGACATTCCACAGTTTGTGAATTTCCTAACTTGTTTGAATACATGAAGTACTTGATTTGTACATACTTGCGTAAAATGGCCAATTCCATAATATTACTTACTACATGATCATTCTCTACTTGAACTTTACTCTTGATATCTTGTCTACTTGTGATTCCAATTACTGCATTACTTTACTCTCTCTCCTATGCTTGTTCCATATTTTATTTACGTTTCTCGGCATAGCACATACCTTTATCCAAACTGCTAATTACTTTAAGTTGCATGGTATAGAGATATAAGTCCTACTGAGCATTTCGCTCACCCTACGTTTTCCAGTTAACATTTCAGGTAATTCCAATGATGAACCCCAAACTCATGGGAATGAGCTAGAGTGATCGAGGAATCAAGATTACCTTAGTTACCTAGGTTTATGAACGGTTGTTCTTACTAGAATTATGCTTTTATTTGAAGTTGTATCTTGCCTTGTCTCGTAAGGCTTAAGAATGTTGTAAAACTTTATTTTGATGAAATAAGAGTATCCATTTCTTCTTATCTATTCTTGTGGTTTGGACCCCAATCTTCGTGCTCTGAATGACTTGAGTGTTTCGACTCGTCGCGCCTCAATATTCCGCGTCGGGGCGTGACACCATACATCGTCTGTTGTCTGTCCAAGTCGTTACATTGCCTAAGTCCATACATTGACTGCTGTTCTTCAGAGTCTGTACATTGCAATCCCATTCATGAAGTCTATACATTGCATTCACCTTCACAAGTCTATACAGCGAAGTCTATACACTGCAATGCAAATACTTAACCTGATAATCCGATACTCTGTCTGACAGGAATTCTTTACTTGGACTGATGACTTGGCTCGTGATCCAAGGAGGACAAGGAACTATGATGGTGACACATGGAAGAAGCCCTTCCAGGATGCTGCCATGTGGATGGAATTGCCTCGGTTCTGGCAAATTCACTAGGCGGGAAACGTGGAAGCCACACGCCCCTTATCCACCTGCTACTGCTATATATTGAAGCCTTCATCTTCAGATGAAGGCTGATCGACTGAAGAGAGGAAAAGTCTATACAGCCAGTCTGAAAGCAACAGAGAGGCATCGATCCACAGTGAGAAGAAAAACAGAGAAGAAGAAAAAAGAGAGAAGAGAAGAGAGAAGAAATGTGTTGAGAGAGTGAAATTGAGAGTTTAGATTTAGAGCTTTTCTGATTGTAACTCAGTCTCTTGGTTTAGAAACCAGAGCTGAGGCCTGCTCATTCCGAGCTACATTCCCATTTGGGTTTTCATTTTCGTTTTGCTTCTGTCTTTCATTTTCGAATCTTGTTTCTTCAAGCTGTGAGTCAGCGGATTTGCAGTGGAAGTCTCCACTGGACGGGTTAACCTGTATTTCCCCAGCAGTTGCAGAGGATCTGTTCCTCTGGTCGGCAAGCTGTAGTGCCCAGCGAAGCTGTGTATCAGCGGTTGTTGGCCAAGCTGTAGTGCCCAGCAGACGCAAGCTATACTGCGCAGTAGTAAGCCATACTCAGTTGAGTGTGGGGTGGACGTAGGTCTTTGACCGAACCACCTAAAAATCTTGGGTCCCTTGTGTTTGTGAGTTTGTCTATGAATTGTGTGTGATTGTTTTCCTCATTCATCTTCATAACTTAAATCGCTCCTGTTCATATCTAGCACTCGAGATAGTGTTCTTCTGTGTGGCTGCATGGGTCGACCCTTTACATAGTGTTTCTTCATTTGGCTTACCTGCTATTTGCCTATATTCCGCATTAGAGCTTATACTAGTTTTTTAATTAGGCATTAGATCTATTCACCCCCCTCTAGATCCACACTTAGTGGAGATAGACTGTGTCCATCTAACATAACAATATGCAACCTAATAGAAGTCTGAGATATCTGTACTGACCTGAACATATATCAGACTTGGATGATCATTGACTTTACCTGTCAGAAGCTGATTCACATTTTACCAGAAATTGACTTGCTGTCAATTGGAGTTGACCGTTGACTTCCTTTTCATGTCTTCTTGAATCATCTTTAGAACCTGTTCTGACATATTTCATACTTTTTATATATGATGACATCATCAATGAATGCATCACAATTAAGTGATCAAGGTCATATATAAAGAGACATAATATTTGTCATCATCAAAACTTCAGAACCACAGGGGACACAACATCTAGGACGGCTACTCTCCCTACCAGACCGTGAACAGACTGGTCCGACTTTTCGGCCCTATCCTCTAAGGCCTTAATCCTCTCTTCCAAACGAGTGCCTAAGCCATCCACCCGCGTACTCAACCCTTCCAGTTTATCCACTCGTGTAGTCAACTCTTCCATTTTTCCCATAATAGCTCTAAACATGTCGAGCACCGATGACTCATCGGGACTAGGAACTCAGGGATCTGCCATAGGTGATGGTGGTGGTGAGTATTGGGTACCTCTACGAGTGGGCATGCAAATGACACGGGGTTGGAATGCACTGACCAAGGCGAAGTGATGAATATAGACTTAACCAATATCCGATACGTGGCGGAGGTATGATCCGAAGATCAAACTCACGCAACTGTACTACCTTCTCGATAGGCATAACCTATCATTCCGGGAGCACCTTTTGATATACCGGATTATGGAATGCAAGTGTGACATCTTGGACCGACTAATCGACTACCCTAGACTCAACCTGACTCTGATACCTGAAGAGGTGAAATCTCGCGCTGGTTCCTGAGCGGGCTGGTAATCACCAAGTTTGTGAACTGCAAGACAGGGAAATGGGTCAGAGGGCCCAGGGGGATTCCCTGGGGCGAAACCCTCCGATGCTCAAGTCAGTAGAGCAATGGTGGGAGCAGCGATAGGGAGGAGAAGGTGAAGGCGCGAGATCCCTCTCCTGTTGGATTTCTGTGACTTCCCTAGTGTTTTGATGATGAGCACCACTATGTTAAATATTGTCTTCTAGATCAGATATCATGAGTAATGTTATGCATTCGAACTCTCCATGTTTAACAGGATTAACTGCTATGAGATAATACTCTGCATGTCCGTACTATTCCTTTTCATACTTCGTGTTTGTTGTGTTCACTTCACTTCGTGTCGTTATTTGTTCCATCGCGTGCTGAACACTGCAGCACCTCGTGCTGTTTACTGTTCCATCTCGTGTCGCTCTATTCGTGTCACCCCTATTTCTTAAAAGTCTATACACTGGATCGTCGTTATGTGTGTCTCATTCAAAGTCTGTACATTGCCTTCAAGGCATCAAGTCTATACAGTGAACTGTGCTTCATGCATTGGCCAAGTCTGTACATCGACCTGTTCACTCGTTTGAGCAAGTCTATACATTGCTTTGCCTTGCCTACGTTCAAGACCACCAAGTCTGTACATTGGGTAAAGTCTACACATCGCCTTGGTCACTTGCTTCAAATTCTATACACTGTGAACATTCATGTCTGTACAGACTTCACTTCATCTCAAGTCGAGTCTGACTGTGTTGTCTCCATGTCGTCCTTAGTTCGAGTCGTTTCTTTGTTATCTCTGTCTTCGTGTCGTGTTACTGAAGCAGCTCGAATAGTTCTGACGAACTTCGAGTCGCTTCTCTGTGAACCTCGTGTCATTTCTCTCTGTCCTTTAGTTGCTCATCTCGTGTCATCTTTTATGTCTGCTTGTTTAATTTCGTGTCACTTACTGTTATCCCTCGAGTCGTTCTTTTTCTTAGTGTCACTGCTTCATCACGTGTCGTGATAGCCGTGTCACTCTTCTGTCTTCGTGCTGTTTTTCTCTTTAGACTTCGTGTCCTTCTCGCCTTGACCACACTCCGTGTCAATTCCTGTGTTTCGTCTTCGTGTTGTTTTCAACTCGTGACGGTTTCTGTTATTTGTCTTCGTGTCGTGGTCAGCCCGTGTCGCCTCGTCTTCGAGTCATTCATTCAAGCTATTTTGTGCTCGAGTTATTTTTCTTATGTTTTCAAGTGTTGTTTCACTTCGTGTTGTCTTTTGTTGCCGTTTGTTAGTTCGTGTTGTTTCGTTCTAACCTCGTCCAGGTTTCGTCTAAATCGCGTGTTCTTTTATTGTTTCACTCCGTGATATTTTCTTCTCACCTCGTGCTATCCTGATCTGACCTCGTGTCACCTTCCTTGATTGTGTCAGTCTTGTCCAGTGTATCTCGTGTCGTTCTTTTCTTATCCCGTGTAGTTGTCACGTCGTGTTGTTATCATATACCTCATGCAGCTTTAGTTTTAGTGGCCATACAGCGTGTTAATGGTTTTTTATCTCCTTACAGGTACGAGGAAGAATATTCCCAAATAAATGGGCTGCACGTGATCCAAGACAAGAGGAACCAACCCAATGAGGACACGTGGCAGGAAGGTTCTGGATCGAGCGTGGGAAGCACACGCATGTTGTGCCCTATCCACCTGCTGCCGCTATAAATAGAAACCTTCGACCACCGATGAAGGTAGATCAGAGCCAAGAAAGAAAAGGCAGAATTACAGAGAGCTCGATCCAACAGTGAAGAGAAAGAAAAAGAGAGATAGCAGTAAAAAGAGAGATAGCAGTGAAGAGAGAAAGAGAGTTTGCAGTATCTGGTTTTTGAAATTGCTTCCCAGGAAGCTACATTTGTATTAACTCTCAGTATCGAATGTTTTCTCGATCAGTCTTTAGTTTCTTTTCTATTTTTCTTTATGTGTTCTTCGTCTAATTCTGATCTGTTCCCCTCCGGTATGTGGAGGAAGGGAGTCTAACTCTGGTTTCCCTCTGGGTTGCAGAGGAAGAGAGATCGCTGATCTCGGGTGTTGCTAGTGATGGGTTGTCATTGGCAGGTTCCCTCCGGTGTGTGGAGGAAGGGAGAGGCACTCTCCGGTTCTATTCGTGCTGGGTGCTAGAACAGGTTTCAAGCTCTGCGGGTGGCAGAACTTGGTTGAGGGATTTGTCTCCCTTGGGTTTTTCAAGCTGTTTGGCAGCAAGTTGTTCGCAGACTGAGTCTGCTGTGATCTAGCAGTGGCTAGTGGAATCCTCACTCTAGTTGGAGTGAGGGGTGGATGTAGATTGCTGACTGCAGTCGAACCACCTAAAAAACCGGTTGTCTTCTCTGTGGTTTGCGGTCTTTATCAGCGCTCTCTATCTGTTTGTCACTTCGACTATTTGTTTGCTCAGCTCTTCATCATCATTCTCTTATTCGATCTTGAGTGGTATCTGCATTTGCAATTCTTTGTGTGCTAGTTCAGAAGGGGCATAAGCAGTAGATTTATTTTCTTGCCTAAGTTTTACAAATTGGGAGTGATCTATTCATCCCCCCCCTTCTATATCACTCTTGCTGCGCTATCATCTCCACCAATGGGGTGAAGTGATCCGTGCTCAAGAATTGGGGGTGGATCAATGCCCTTTTGGACTTACCTTTCGCCGGAGGGTATCCCAGGTTTAAATAGTGCGCCGCCCTCTGGAGTCCTGTAAGCCGAGGGGTCTCCGGTGGAGGTTATGTCCTCGTCGTGGGCTTTTATGGCCTCATCGTGGGGACGTTATCCTCGCGGGGAAGCCGGAGCTCCTGGACTTCTTGGCGCCCGGCCCGCTGTGGACTCTAACGGCTGCAATGATAAACATTTTATCGGTCGTATCGAGCTTAGAGGGGCCGGCCCTACTTGGGCAATAGGCCTAGCTCGGTGAGGAGATGGGTCGGATAGACCGGCTAGCGCTTCCCTCCTTCGTGCGGGGGGATAGCTCGTGCGCGGGTCTTCCTGTGACCTGACCGATGCTCGGGCTCTCCGAGCCTTGGGGCCGCCTAGGAGAGTTATTTCCTCGAGCATTGTTTTATTGGGCTTTTCCAAGTGGGCCCTGTGGGCTGTCACTTGGACGAGCTTGCCACGTTGGGCCCTGTTGGGTCTAGTTGGGTCAGCTCTTTGAGTGGGCTGCAGGAATCCCCCTCTCCACTTGTCCCCCTCCTACTCCCGAGCCAAGGGGGCTCGGTTGAGTAGTTTTCCGAGGCTTTGGACCGGCGTGGCTCGGGTGGGTGGAATCCTGTCGGCGTTATGAAGCCACGTGTAGTGGTCGCCTGGGCCCGTAGTAATAATGATCCTGACGGATTTGAAATGAAGGGGCCCCCTTTTTCTCGGAGGTTGGAACGGCGCGCCGCCTCCCGCGAGGGTTTATAGGCGTAGGGCGCTGCTCGTCCCCCCAGCCTTTCTAGTGTTTTTGGCCTTTCCTCCACTTCTTTGCTTCTGGGGCTCCTTGATGCGCCGTGAAGATACAGCGGGGGAGCGAGTTCTTGTGGCGGCATTTGAGGAGCTGGCGCGTTTAACCGCGGAGGTGATCCGACAGCTTCCTTCTCCCCCAGAGTCTTCGGGCTCTCGGGAAGGTTCTTCTTCTAGCTCTATGGCGGATCTATGCTCGGAAATCGAGCAGGTGAGGCGGGAGCCCGTCCCCAATCGCAGCGAGTTGGGGGAGGCTGATGTGAAGAAACTGGAGCATCGGTTTCACCTGCCTCTCCGATATAGCTTTGCAGCCGCTGCCCCATACAAGACGAGCTTGGATAGTCGCACGAGCCATATATGTACTATTCTCCTGGCGTGGAAGAGCGGATTCTGCCTCCCCTTCGAGCCTTTCGTTCTGAAGCTTCTTAATTTTTTCATGTAGGCGCCTGTTCAGCTGGTGGCCAACTCGTATCTTCTGATGTCTGCCTTTCGGATCCTCTGCCGCCTGCAGGGGGTTCCCCCGTCCCTGGATGTTTTTCATTATTTCTTCGAGCTGAAGGCAAATCCGTCGACAGGGAAAGGCTTCTACTTTATTCAGGCGCGCAGGAATCGGAGTTGTATTCCGCTGGCGGCGAAGGATTCTTCGCACAAAGGGTGGAAGAGGCAGTTTTTCTGGGTGAAGGTGGAAGCAGTGGATGAATCCTGGAGGTGCCAGGTTATGCCCAACTTCCATCCGAATCTTCCCCCGCGGCAGGAGGAGTTCCCTGCCGATGTGGAGGAATACGCCGTTTGCTTGTTGACAAATCGCCGGTCGACTGAGGAGCTGGTGACGCTGGAGAATGTAGAGCAGCATCTGCATACGCAGCTCAAGCCATCATGTATCATCCTTCGGATCCCTCTATGGGGTCGGAGGGTCGCCTTTTCGCTTCTTAATCGAATCTTCTTCTTCATTACAGACATCCGGCGGGAACCTTTGGAAGAGGTCACCGAGGTCATCGATCTTGGGGATGACTCGGCGGCTGATGAGCCTGTCGTTCCCGTGGGTAGTTCCCAAGCCCGGGATAAGGGTAAGGGGGTGGCCTCCGAGGGATCTTCGCGGCCAAGTGGGGCGAAGTGCAAGGATCCTATGGAGGGAAAATTACGGGAAGCCGCGAAGGCCAAGAAATGGGCCAAGAAGGTTGGCCTTCCTACCGCTGCCGGGGGTGATTCTGGCTCTGCGGTGCTCCCCTCTCGGGGGCAAGATGGGGCCGACCCTTCCGGGCCAGCTCCCCCACCTACCAGACGAGAGGGGGCCGAGGAGACCAGGGGCCCCTCAGAGGGCGGAGATGGGTCAGTTCTCCCCTCCCCGGGGATGGAGGGGGCCGGTGCTGAAGTAGTCGACGTCAAGACCGGGAGACAGGTCGAGGTCGGCGATGTCTCTGGCGGCGAGGCGCGGCCCGAGACAGATAGGTTTGGGGGTTCGCCTACGAGGGCGTCGCAGCCCCAAGTGCTCGAAGTTCCCGGTGCGGTCGATCCCGTGGCGTCGGTCGAGGTTGGGGGTTCGCCTGGGGAGGCGTCACAACCCCAACCGACAGCGGCGCGTGGGGCGGTCGGCCCCGTTGCTCGAGCCGAACCTTCTGGCGGGGCGTTCGGTGGGGAGCGGATCTCCATGCCGGAGGCCTTGGAAAGGCTCGGTGTTTCGGGCGACCTGTATCGGGTTTGCCGAGAGGTTGCCGCAAGGACGAGGGGGGGAGACAAGCGCCACTCCCCCTCCGGAGTCCTCGACGTCCTCATGGAGGGCGGCCTAGTCATGGCTCGGTCGGCGGCCTTGATGGCGGAGACGTACGCCCGGATGGAGGTGGAGCGGTCGAGTCTCACCTGGGCCCTCGGGGGGTGCGAGAGGAAACTGGCCCGCCTCAGCGAGGAGCATGAGGGGCATCGATGGGAGTTCTCCGTGATCAGGGATTTGGCATGGGCGAGCCGGCTAGAAACCGAGGCGCTGACTGAGCAGTTGGCTAAGGCCCGAGAGTCGCTCGAGAGGAAGGGCAAACTCTTGGAAGAGGAGCGTCTGCGTCACCTCGAGCTGAACGGTCGCTGGGAGCTCGAACGTGCCGAGCTACTGGATCCGGCGGAGGTAGCGGAGCGCCTTTGTTCCGTGGCTGAGGCGGATCGAGCCCGGACGGAGAGGCGGTCGAGCGAAGCCGAGCGAGGGATGGTCGAGGCATAGGAACGCCTGGCGGGGGCAGAGGAGCGTGCGGCCGAGGTGGAGCGGGCTTGGGTCGAGCTCGTTGGAAGGACGGAGCAGATCGAGGTGGAGGCGATCGAGCGGTATAGGAGCTCGGACGCCTACTCAGCCGACCTGGAGAGAGCCACCCTACCATATTACGAGGTAGCGCTTCACCGGAGTGCCCGAAAGGGGTTTAAGCAGGGTTATCATCGGGCGGTGGACTACGCCGACGAGCAAGACTCCGGGATCGAGTTCCCTTTGGGCCAGAGTTATGACTCAGATGAGTCGGCTTCTAGCTCCTCTACGTCGGGCGGGGAAGATCCAGAGGGGTCTCCTTCGGCGGGGTCACCAACTCCGGACGTCTTGGGAGGGCTCGCGACCGGGACAGTTCTCGCACATGCGAGGTCAATGCCCGGGTCGGCCGTCACCGAGGGTGCTGGGGGTGACGTGCCCACTTCCGTTGCTCCCGAGCTTCAAAGTGGGCCCGAGGCTTGATGTATTTTGCCTTATTTTGCCCCTTTCTCTTGTTTGTCTCTCTTTCCTCTTTTAGAGAGTTTCCTCTTTATGAGATAATGAATGACTTACTTGTTTGATCGCCATCCTTACCATGATTTGGTTGGCGTATCTGAAGTAGTTGGAGAGTGCCGATATGTCCTGCGTGATTTTCGCATGCTGATTTGGTAGGCTTCTGACGGGGCGTCTTTCCGTTCCCTTACGCTTTGAATGCCAGGCTGCTTCGTGAATCCCGCTAGGGTGGGAAACGAGTAGTTGGAGGTGACTGTTCAGGTTCAGGGGAGAAATCCTTTGGCGTGTTTTCGAGGGGGGAGTCATTTAAGGCGTGTAGCCTCCTTTGGCCTATAAGAAGGACCGAAGGGCGCCCTTTCCTCTTTACCGCTTGGGATTTTCTCTAACAGTCTTTCCTCACTCCTTCTTCTTCACCCTGCGTTGTGCTGTTGCATTCGGAGCATGGAGGATCCTTCGGAGGGTGACGCCGCCGACGACGGGGACCAGAGAGCTCTTGCTATCCTGGCTTATTGGATGGGTCCCACGGTCGCCGCGCGGGTTTGAGACGGGTCCGACGGTCGCCGCGCGGATCTGGAGAGGGCTTTGACGTGTGAGGGCACGGCTCTTGCCCTTTCTCAGTTCTGGCGTCGCTTCCGGGCGGGCGCCGAGGTGGAGGACGGATGGGGGTATTAGGGATGCCTGCCGCCACTCCCCCTCTACATGGGGGGGGGGGGGGGAGGCGCACCAAGCTCCCTCCTCACCGGAGCCTTCCTTCGTCTGCAGCCTCTTTTTCCCTCTTCTGCTCTTCATTTCTTTTACTCTTCGGAGGCTGCTTGCTCTCTGTTTCCTTCCAAGGAGTTGGTAGGTTGGGAAAGAGGAGGTCTTCACGGCGCTCCTTCTCCATGGCCTCTATCAACTTGGAAGGTAGCCTTCCCCAACCTTAGAAGGTAGTTACCTTCTCTGCAGTCCCTCTGTCACCTTTGTCAGGGGTCATCTGAGCCAACTGGATAGGCCCCCTCTTGTCCGAGCCAGTTTCTACGCGAGGCAGAGTCAGTGGCGGGACGCGAGGAGATCGAGATCGAGTGAACCGAGCGATGACCCCTTGCAGCGGTGTTAGACGGATTTTCTTGCTTTTTGTCATGCAATGTACTGGCCTTTGCCTTTCTGATGTATCAATAGTTTTGAATGAAAAGAAAAGGAATTTATTTCGTCCATCTTGTTGTACAATTTCAAAAATAGAATTTACGTAGTGCGGCTGCGTTCCATGTCCGAGGAATGGGTTCCCCTTCCATTGTTGCTAGCCTCTATGCACCTTTCCCGAGCGTCTCGACCACTCAGTAGGGGCCTTCCCAGTTAGGGGACAGCTTGCCCGCCGCCTCTAGTGGTCGAGAGGCTTCGACTTTTCTGAGGACGAAGTCTCCCGGTTGGAAGTGTCTGCTTCGGACTCTAGCGTTGTAGTATCGAGTGAGGCGTCGCTGGTATTCCGTCGCTCGGATGCTGGCAATATCCCGGAGGTCATCGGCTAGGTCAAGGTTCTCGAGTAACTTTTGGTTGTTTTCCTCGAACGAGTAGCGGATGACTCAGAGAGATGGGTTGGCGATCTCTAATGGAATGACGGCCTCAGTGCCGTACACCAACTGAAAAGGACTTTCACCGGTTGCCGTCCTGGGAGTCGTTCGATGCGACCACAGTACGCTAGGCAATTCCTCGAGCCAACTACCCTTGGCTTTGCCGAGTCTGGTCTTTATGCCTTTTAAGATAGTCTTATTTGCATTTTCGACCAGCCCGTTGGCCTGAGGGTGGGCAACCGAAGTGAAGTGGTTGCGGATGTTTAGGTCGGCGCATCTATCCCGGAAATATCGAGAATCGAATTGCCGACCGTTATCGCTCACTATCACTCGGGGGATGCCGAAGCGACAAATGATCGATTTCCAGTCGAAACTCCAGACGACTGTCTCGGTGATCCTTGCAGTGGCTTCGGCCTCGATCCATTTAGTGAAGTAGTCGATGGCGACGATAATGAACTTTTTCTGGGACTGAGCCGTAGGGAATGGCCCGAGAATGTCGATCCCCCACCGAGCGAAGGGATAAGGCTCGATGAGGGTGACGAGTTCTGTAGCCGGCTGATGGACCAAGTGGTCGAACCGCTGGCATCGGTCGCACTGTTGAGCATAGGCCGAGCAGTCACGCTGCAGGGTGGGCCACCAGTACCCCTGTCGTAACAGGATCCTGGCCAGTGACTGTAGATCTATTTAAAATCCACACTTAGGAATAAAAATAATAACGAATATGAATATAGCACAAGGAATAGCACGAGGTGCTAATGGGGAAAGAATGTGATCGCCAGAGACGCGAGGGTCTCAAAGAGGAGACAACATGGGGAGATGATCGCAAAATACCTCAAATATGCGGGGGATGTGAGTACTCCTTTCTCTTCAAAATCGGCCGGCCGACGAAGAGAGTTCTTCCTTTAATTACCCTTGCAAACAACAAAGACAACACCAATAAAGAAATTGCATTAGATATGTGGTGAGTGTAGCATCAAATCCTAAATAAAGATGAGCATGAAATCATGGTGAAGAACACACCTTAAGGGTGGTTGCCCTTAAACCTCTATGCAAAAAGGGTGTGGGAGATGAATGAATGCATGAAATAAGAATAAAAATTAAGGGGAAAGAGTGCAAGAGTTGCACTATGGGGAGATCTCAATATGATGGTTGAGAAAAATCAATATAATAATAATGAAACATGATGCATGCATGAACTAATGAAAAATACAAATAAGGGGAGATAAGATAGAAAAATCTTGTTTGTGGCTCCTTTGGCTTGATGCTCGATGGGGAGAAGCCTCAAAAGATGGAGATCTGAGGATGCATGAAGACTTCTCCTATGCCAGAGCAACTTTCGGTTCCTGTAAAAAAAAAAAAAAACAAACAGAAGAAAGAGAAGACAGAAGAAGAAAGGGAAAAGAATAGAAGAAGAGGGGAGGAAGAATACAGAAGAAGAGAAAAGAAGGAGAATAATAAAAAAAAACAGAAGAACGACCGAGGGCAAAGAAGAAGACAGAAGAAGAATAAAAGAAGAAAGAAAAAAAACCGAAGAAGCCAACGGAGGGAGGAGTATCCAACCGATCAACAGAGACGAAAGCCTCTATTAATAAGGTAGAAAAAGATAAGAAGGAAAGAGTCCAAACGAGGAAGAGATAAGAACGGGCAAGAGCCCAAAATAGGAGAGGATTAGACTGGGCAAGAGCCCAAACGAAGCAGGAGTCTCTCTGGGAAAGGCTGCGTTCGTTCGAAGCACAAAAGTGAAACACGACCTGGCTCAGGGCGTCAATTCAAGAATTGACGACCTTCCGAAGGGCGTCTTTTAAAAACACGTCTTATATCAGGGCGTTAATTCAAAAATCAAATTTTGGAATTTATTTGAAAAGTTGAAAACACGTCTGTGTCAAAGGCGTTAATTAAAAAACGCCCTAACAAAAGACGTTAATTCAAAATATTCAAAATAGGGCTATTTTTCATTTCTCAATATTATTTTCTCATTTTTTAGGTGAAGGTGCATCTCGTCGCCCTGATTCCAACGACTATTTTTGCGAATTTTTCTGACACCCGGAAGGCCACCAAATCACCTCTGGAAGGGGTTGAAAAATAATATTAAAATATTACATTTGAAAGACACGCCCCCACTTGAGGCGTGAATTCATTTTTTTTAATTTTTTTATTAAAAATAACGCCTTATGCTAAGTCGTTAATTCCCGAAAAATTCCGAAAAAATTCCAGAAAAATCCAGAAAAATGGGAAATTCAAAGAATGGACGCCCTTTAATATAGTCGTTAATTTTTTAAGAAACGCCCATGTATAAGTCGTTATTTAAAAGACGCCCCAAGCCAAGTCGTTAAGTCAGAAAAATAGGGAAAAATGCCCAGAAAATCCAGAAAAATCCAAAAAAAATCTAGAAAAATCCAGAAAAATAGGAGAAAATAGAAAAAAAAAAGGAAAGGGTGAAAAAAGGAAGAAACCCAAGAAAAGTGAGAAAAACCACTCAAATAGAACTAATTTGAGGGTCAAATTGGGGCATTACAAGGTAATATGAGATGTACTCACAGTAACGTCAATTTTGGCGTGTCTACAGCTGCCCCACCTTGGCGTCTGCTTTGCAAGGGAGCAGAGCAAACTGAAAAGTAGATGCCAAGGTGTGATGAGACACGCAATCAACATTACTTGATGAGAATGAAATCAAAAGCTCGAGATGAGGCAAATCTCGGGAGATCCAACGAAATCAACGATGTTTGGATAAAACGGGGAGGTGTGCACGCGGTGCACGAAGGAGATAAAAGAAAATGATCAACTTCCAGCGCGGTGGAAGTACCTCAGGTCACAAACCTGTAGGTTTCACCATTGGGGAGCGGTTACCAGCCAGTGGACGTGCTGCAGCCAAGGTGGATCAAAGGAAAGGAGATAAAATAAGATGATAAAAATCCAAACAGGGAGCTTTCGAGAAAATGACCCAAAATAGCGTCGAAACGAACTGAGGACTCAATTCGGCATGGAATATCTCATATCAAAGATTAAGATCAATTCAACCCACAAAAGAAGCTTATCAGAATGATTTTTCAACAGTTGATTCAAAGTCCTACATGAATGCATGCTGGGTTTAAATGAAAAAATAAATCAAATAAAAATATAGAATAATCAAGGATAATATTGTTAAACTGCCAAGACTGAGTCAAGAAACCAATTTCGCGAGCTGATACTAAGCCGAAGCCCGTTTATCCACGCACCAATTCGCAAAAGGGAACCATCGTCCCCAGTCTTGGATGGCTCAACGGCCTATCCGTGTGACTAAGACTCCTCTGGAATCATCATTGTTTTTGATGAAGGGGAACTCAAATCCCAGATTTACCAAAGCCACAAGGTCCTTGATATAATCTAATAGCGTATTAACATATAGTAAAATGCATACAGGGAGATTGTGATAGCAATGAGCATAGGGGAACTGAGAAATGAGGTGTCAGCACCGTGGGGCTTGGATAATGATGATGCCCAGTCGGCGGGACCATGAGCTTCTTATCCTGCGCTCAAAATTTCATTAGCCAAGATATAAAAGATATAACAAGCAATGAATAAGGCCTTTAAGCATAGCATAGCAAACATAGCCATGAATAACACATAGTAGGGCAAAGCATGGATAACATGAATAGAAAGGCATTGCAAAGCATCATTATTTGTTATGTTGTCATGAGGAGACAATCTGGCTAATCAAAATTGGAGCTGAATGATTGAAAATCGAGAAAATGCCCAGTGGCAAATGATCAGGAAAATTAGCAGGAGTTGATTGAATGATAATGAGATGAATAATCAAGATGATAACCGGGAGATGTAACAATCAAAATGCCCAGCGGCAAGTCATGAAAAATGTCGGGAAGAACCAATGGATTGATAACAATGAGTGAAAGGGGACTCATCCCGTGCTCCTGGTCCTTGCAAAGTTTGTTGTTCCTGCAAAAGGCACCATCAGAAAATACAATGCAAAATTTTTGGAGTTTTGAAATATGCAAATTTTTATGAGTTTTGAAAAAGATATTCAAATTTTTATGAGTTTTGATCAATATGCAAATTTTTGTGGGTTTTGGAAAATATTCAAAATTTTATGAAGTTTTGAGAAAGGTATTCAAATTTTTATGGATTTTGGGCAAGAAATATTCAATTTTTTTTGTTTGATTTTGGTTAGACATTGCTAAAGCAGCATCAAAGAGTTTTTTAAACCACTGGCTAGGGGTCCTCGTTCCTTCCCTTTTTGCTTAAAACTGCCCAAAGCTGGGCGTGCATTGTAAGGTGGCGCCCTATAACCGACCGCCTTTAATCAACGGTGCCCCTACCAAGGCCATACCCGAGAAACATTCGGTCTTGGAGGGAGAAGAGAAGAATAATTGGAGATAAGCTTTATGCAGGATGGGAGATATCAAGACTTGAATTCCTTCCAAGGTGTTAACCCTCAAAGAGGTAGTCTGTTGCGCCGGGGCTTTATGCCTTTGATTTTTAGACCCATGACATGCATACGACCAGGGTTTTCCCTGCGGGGACTTTGCCACTCTTGACATGCCATAATTCATACTTTTACTTTTATCGGAATTCCGACTTGATTTTCATAATAGCCCTTTTGGCTAGATATATATCATAAAACTCATATGAAAACTCATATTAATTTTGGGTCAAGACTGTCCCTATTTGAGACTCCTCTCGTATTGGGGATTACCTAGGTTGGGCATCTCATCCGTCAACCTCTTGCCCCTGCATGCGGCCGAGTGAAGAAGAGAAAAAGACTTTCAGAAATTCTCATGGCATGGCCAAAGTAGGAACGGTGTTTTAACCAAAGGAGCCGGCTAAGGACGCCGTGAAGTGTGTGGAATGCCCAGCTAAGGGTTGCTCTTAACAAGGGGGGAGAGAATGTTGAATTCCCAGCGCGGGTTCTTATAACCAAAGGTGCTGCAAAAGCAAGCCTAAAGACTCTTTTGAGAATGATTTCATTAAACAAAAGCCTAAGATAAAGGTTTAAAACACCATTCTTAATCTTGTTAAGAAACACCTTATCTTAAAAACACGCCTTATGCAATGATGAAATGATATCGTGAAAATGCGTACTTACGCCAAAATATTACCTTGCAACCTTCGTTGAAGCAGCTGCCCAGACGGATGGTCATTGTGGGATAGTCCTCTTTGGCAGATAAAAGGATTGGAAGTAAAGGATTGAAAGTGGCTTAACAAGAAGTGGTGGTGCCAAGACCAGACTAAGACGAATAAGAAGAAAAGGAAGAGAGGCGAGGGCTAGAACTCCCTCACTAAGGCGCGGAGACCCTGATCACATGAAAGGTCTACAGAAGAAGTGGAGAATTAGAAGGAGGAGTGAGGACTAAAGCCTCGAAAGCAATGGGAGAAGGGGCAGATGCCCAAAGCAGTGGATGTGGAAGAAGTTGGGTCGGACCCAGAATTAGGAGGAATCAGAAGAAGAAATTGGTAGATGGAAAGAGGCGGATCCGGAGGGTCCGGAGGCAGAGGAGAATCATGGGAAGACCCATCCGGAGGCTCCGGTGGGATAATGGAGGAAGGGACGCGATGCCCTAGGAAGAAATAGGGAAAAAGATGATAAAAAAGGTGACGGAACAGGAAGAAGAGAGTAAAAGATATGAAGTCCCGGAGGAGCAAAAAGATGAATCGGAAGAAAAATGAATGATCCGGAGGCTCCGGAGGAATCAGAAGGAAAGGGACGCGATGCCCTGGAAAATGATAGAGAGAATAAGACGGAGAATCCGGAGGTTCCGGAGGAGGAGAAGGAGAATCATGGGAAGACCCATCCGGAGGCTCCAGAGGGATAACAAAAGAAGGGACGCGATGCCCTGGGAAGAAATAGGGAAAAAGATGATGGAAAAGGAGGAAGAAAATGAAGGATGTGATATCTTGGAGGAGCAGAAAGATGAATCGGAAGAAAGATGGATGGTCCGGAGGTTCCGGAGGAATGAGATGGAAAGGGGCGTGATGCCCGAGGGGAAAGTCCGGAGATTCCGGAGGAAGAATATAGAAAGGGGCGTGATGCCCGAGGGGAAAGTCCGGAGATTCCGGAGGAAGAATATAGAAAGGGGCGCGATGCCCGAGGGGAAAGTCCGGAGGTTCCGGAGGAATGAAATCAGGAAGGAGAAGGTGGAAAGGGGCGTCGTGCCCGAGGGAAAAGTCCGGAGGTTCCGGAGGAAGCAAATGGAAAGGGGCGCGATGCCCAAGGGGAAAGTTCGGAGGTTTCGGAGGAATAGAATCAGAAAGGGCGAGATGCCCAAAGAGGAGGGATAAAATTCCTGGAGATTCCAGGGAGATAGCAGGAAAAGGGACGCGATGCCCCAAGGAGAGTGGATAAAAAGATGAATATGAATCAGATGGGAAATGCGGAATATCCGGCGGTGCCGGAAGGCGGGGAAGATACGGGTTTGGAAACCCGGGAAGCAGGAGGTGCAAATGTATGCAAAATGATGGATGTAATGAATGCAAAGAATGGAATGAATGAATGAATGAAAAATGCATGAAATTCGAAGAAGAAGAAGAATGTGAAGGGTGAGAAGATGAGATCCTCCTCTTTTCCCTTAGAGTGACCCATGAAGAAAAAGTGATTGAAATGGATATGGATGAATTTGAATGAATAAGAGTGGAAGAAATCGGGGACGGCCTCTTAAGGCAATTGCCCCTCCATGGCAATGAACATGTACGACCAATTGGCCCAATAAAGGAAGCTTCAATAAATGACAACCCCCTTGGAAAGCGAAGATCAATAAGGTGAGGGAGTCGTAGAGTTGGAAAATGAAGCGTTGCCATGCCCATTGATGGTGATGAATATGGAATGTTGAATAAAATGGGCATTCGCCCCTTGTAAATGAATTCGGAATTCGAAGGTTTGAACAAAGGGTGCCCTGCCCGGCCTTCAAACGGCATCAATGCCCGGCATGGCGGCGACTTGACTTCTTCGGCCGTGATTGGCACAATAACCCGGATTGGCATCCGGCAAATGAATTCCTGTATTTTGAATGGCACGGCTGTGGCCAAAGTTTTCTTACCCGGCTCTTGCTTATCCTTGGCGCAAGTAGCTGCAGAAGCACGCCCCTTCCGAGTAACAAAGGGAGGTGAGGCGGAGGCGGAAGGCTCCGTGGATGGTGGAGTTATAATGGAAAGTGTTGGCAAATGGGTGAATGGGGGCGGAGGTTCAAACACGTCGAGCTTCTCCCCTTGCTCGGAAGCAGTCGGGATGGGCTCGGGTGCAAAAAGTGGTGGATCCTGCTCAGGATTAGCCATGGGTAAGGGTAAAGGGTTCAATGGTGAAATAGGCAAAGTGGGTTTTAAAGGGATAATGGAAGGTCGAGGTGGAGGTAATGGGAGGTTAATTGGTGAAGGTTCAACGGTGGGCTCAATGGAGGCCGATGGTATGGAGGTTAAGGGTTTAATGGGCGCAGGTTTGATGGAAGACTCAGGGGAGGTTGATGGTGTGAAGTTTGATGGTATAACTGGTGGAGGTGTAATGTAAGCAGCGTCAGGGATAGGAGGAGACTCACAATGTGCCGGTGTGGGCGATTGGAATATCGACCCATCGTCGTAACACCAACTGGTCTCATAAACAGGGGTTGAATTAGGAGTGGTTTCCTCCTGAGCAGGGGGTTCATCGAATGAAAATGGGGAAAGCGGAAAGTTAAGGAAACTCGGAAGGGGTGCCTGCGGAGCTTCATCATCATCGTATACTGCCTCGGATACTTCGAGTGTCGGCTCTTGCTTACTTGAACCGTCGACGCCGTAATCATCCCTCCTGTCTTTCCATTCTCTCTCCATCTTTGTAATCTCGTCCAAAGCGGCATGGAGAGGATTGACTGGAGTAGGAGGAGCCGTGACCCTCTTTATTTGTTCCTCCATCAAAGTAATCTTATCAAGCAGAGATTGTTGGAGGGGTGTGACTTGAACAACCGAGGGCTGGCAGGGCCTTGAAGGAGGAAGGGACGCATAAAAAGGCCGTGGAGGGGAATTAATGGGCCGGCCCATGGAAGAATCCGGATGGGCCGGATTGCAAGGAATAAATGGGCCTCGGGGCCGCGGTGGAGGAGGAATAGAAGGAGGCGGGTGATGGGTCACCCGAGAGGAAACATGAATAGAAGGAGATGGGTAATGGGCTACCCGATTAGAAATATGAATAGAAGAGAGAGATGGGTGATGGGCCACCCGTGTAGGAATAGGAGGAGGAGGAGATGCAGGAGATGCACCCTCAACGGCAGCCTTAAGGGCCTGGATCTGTTGAGGGGTGAGATGGTCTAATGCATGCAAAATTTGGGAGACCCTCTCATCATTAGGAGGAGACGGTCTTGTTGGAATAGCGGCACAAATTTGAGGAGGGGGACCATAAGAATGGACATTGCCCATGGGTCGGGCATGACCATAAGAATGAGGATGGGATCCCCTAAAAGAATGATGAGAATTATGAACATGTTGGAGTTGAGGATTATAAGAAGTGCTAGGTTGTGCATCCTCATGAATTGAATTAAACATGTTTCTATCAAGATAAGCCATCATATAAATATAAACCAAGTTCACAACAATATGCAAAGAATCACACAAGTTGGAATGGTTACCGTGACTTTGATGTGTTTTAAACCTTGGTGAATTAATGAATTTTATGTAAATTAGTATGATTCACACAAGGAGGAACCTAGTTTCAAAATGTGATTTCACTTCAATGCCAACTAGGAACACTCTCTCACCACGTACGGGCCAACTAATTCGGGACTTCAATATGGGTACAACCTGCCCGGCGTCCGTGAGGGAATCCACGGGTGCGGGGACTTATGGAGGCTTGGTTTAGGAATTTCCAATCCAAAGAGACGGAATGCTCAATGGAGGGTCCTTCCTTTACCAAGGGGGTGTGTGGCTCCTAGATGTAGAGAGAGGAGGTCTCCCAAACCAATGTAAAATGAATGAATGAATGCAAGATGATATAATATACAAGATGTAATATGCAAATCACAGGGATAAACAAGGGCTCGGTGAAAACCAGAGGAAAAGACGCCCTGGGGCAGGGCGCTACCAACTCATAAGACGCCCTGGGGCAGGGCGTGAACAAAGTAAGACACGCCTTGATGTGAGGCGCTACCAGCAAAAGGAACGCCCTGGGGCAGGGCGTTAACTATCACGAGAAGCCAAACAAATAACAAACGCCCTCTGGAAGGGCGTTATCAATGGAAAAGACGCCCTTGGAGTTGGGCGTCAGTTCTCAAGCGCTGGGATAATCAAACAAAACACGCCCTGTAAGAGGGCGTTACCAATAAAACACACGCCCTGGGTGAGGGCGTTTTAAATAAGAACACGCCTCTGACAGGGGCGTTACTAATCTGATGACAGAAACTCTCGGCGGCCAGAAAGACAGAAATACTCACAAACAGCAGGCAATCAATAGAATCATGCTCATCAAAAAAAATTTAAATAAGTGGAGATTTTTAAAATAAATCTATTCAATTGACAATCACTTAGGGGAGAGTGCAAAGCACAATGGAGGGATGCCCGAGGGGCATAAGGGAAAGGATACCGAGGGTACCAATGGGAAAGGGCACACGCGGGTGCCAATAGGAAAGGGGTAATCAAAGAAAACAAGAAAGGGTCCCACCGTGATCGCCAATTTGTAGATCTCTAATTTAGAATAATCCACTTAAGAAAAAATTTAAATAAAAGACATGCAATAAGCATCAATATGGAGGAAAATATATGCACGAGGTGCACAAGGGGATGTGATCGCCAGAGACGCGAGGCCTCAAAAATATATCAATGAAAGTATGGGAGAGATCGCGAAAAATACCTTGGAGTGCGGGGATGTGAGTGCTTCCTTTCTCTTCAAAATCGGCCGGCCGACGAAGAGAGTTCTTCCTTTAATTACCCTTGCAAACAACAAAGACAACACCAATAAAGAAATTGCATTAGATATGTGGTGAGTGTAGCATCAAATCCTAAATAAAGATGAGCATGAAATCATGGTGAAGAACACACCTTAAGGGTGGTTGCCCTTAAACCTCTATGCAAAAAGGGTGTGGGAGATGAATGAATGCATGAAATAAGAATAAAAATTAAGGGGAAAGAGTGCAAGAGTTGCACTATGGGGAGATCTCAATATGATGGTTGAGAAAAATCAATATAATAATAATGAAACATGATGCATGCATGAACTAATGAAAAATACAAATAAGGGGAGATAAGATAGAAAAATCTTGTTTGTGGCTCCTTTGGCTTGATGCTCGATGGGGAGAAGCCTCAAAAGATGGAGATCTGAGGATGCATGAAGACTTCTCCTATGCCAGAGCAACTTTCGGTTCCTGTAAAAAAAAAAAAAAACAAACAGAAGAAAGAGAAGACAGAAGAAGAAAGGGAAAAGAATAGAAGAAGAGGGGAGGAAGAATACAGAAGAAGAGAAAAGAAGGAGAATAATAAAAAAAAACAGAAGAACGACCGAGGGCAAAGAAGAAGACAGAAGAAGAATAAAAGAAGAAAGAAAAAAAACCGAAGAAGCCAACGGAGGGAGGAGTATCCAACCGATCAACAGAGACGAAAGCCTCTATTAATAAGGTAGAAAAAGATAAGAAGGAAAGAGTCCAAACGAGGAAGAGATAAGAACGGGCAAGAGCCCAAAATAGGAGAGGATTAGACTGGGCAAGAGCCCAAACGAAGCAGGAGTCTCTCTGGGAAAGGCTGCGTTCGTTCGAAGCACAAAAGTGAAACACGACCTGGCTCAGGGCGTCAATTCAAGAATTGACGACCTTCCGAAGGGCGTCTTTTAAAAACACGTCTTATATCAGGGCGTTAATTCAAAAATCAAATTTTGGAATTTATTTGAAAAGTTGAAAACACGTCTGTGTCAAAGGCGTTAATTAAAAAACGCCCTAACAAAAGACGTTAATTCAAAATATTCAAAATAGGGCTATTTTTCATTTCTCAATATTATTTTCTCATTTTTTAGGTGAAGGTGCATCTCGTCGCCCTGATTCCAACGACTATTTTTGCGAATTTTTCTGACACCCGGAAGGCCACCAAATCACCTCTGGAAGGGGTTGAAAAATAATATTAAAATATTACATTTGAAAGACACGCCCCCACTTGAGGCGTGAATTCATTTTTTTTAATTTTTTTATTAAAAATAACGCCTTATGCTAAGTCGTTAATTCCCGAAAAATTCCGAAAAAATTCCAGAAAAATCCAGAAAAATGGGAAATTCAAAGAATGGACGCCCTTTAATATAGTCGTTAATTTTTTAAGAAACGCCCATGTATAAGTCGTTATTTAAAAGACGCCCCAAGCCAAGTCGTTAAGTCAGAAAAATAGGGAAAAATGCCCAGAAAATCCAGAAAAATCCAAAAAAAATCTAGAAAAATCCAGAAAAATAGGAGAAAATAGAAAAAAAAAGGAAAGGGTGAAAAAAGGAAGAAACCCAAGAAAAGTGAGAAAAACCACTCAAATAGAACTAATTTGAGGGTCAAATTGGGGCATTACAAGGTAATATGAGATGTACTCACAGTAACGTCAATTTTGGCGTGTCTACAGTGACCTTGCCCCTGAGTGCGCTCCGCACAGGCCTTCATGAACCTCTTGGATGGCTCGGTTGGCTTCGTCGGGGCCGAGGCACTTCAGGAGAGGGCCGGCGAAAGACCTTCGATAGAGTGTGTCGTCCAGGACGATGAAGCGCCGGGCTTGGTACTTAATTCGGCATGCTTCTCGAGGGTCGGAGGGCTCTAGGGAGTCTCGGAGCCAAGACAGGTAGGGGGTGCGCTAGTCGCTCGGGACGGCCGAGTCAACAGCGAGGAGCTCCGAGTCAATGCTCGGGCATTCTAGCTCTTCGAGGAGGACCGATCGGGTACCTTCTGCGTCTAGGGAGGAGGCCAACCGAGAGAGGGCGTCCGCCCGGGAGTTTTCTTCCCGGGCTATTCGGACTACCTCGAATCCCTCGAATTGTTGGGCCAGGCTCCTGACCAGCTGGAGGTATTTGATCATGGGTGCCTCTCGAGCTTCATACTCGCCGTTGACCTGGCTTGCAACCAGCTGAGAGTCGGTGTGGATCCTGACTCGCTCAGCCCCCAACTGCCGTGCCATGCGCGCTCCCGATATAAGGGCCTCGTACTCGGAAGCGTTGTTGGATGCCTGAAAGTTGAATTTCAAGGCGTACTGTAGCTCCACTCCTTTGGGGGATCTTAGGAGGATCCCAGCACCACTACCGACCGAGTTGGAAGATCCATCGACGTACAGTTCCCAGGTTGGCCCGGGCATGGTCGGTAGTCTTCCTTCGGTCGGGATGGTGCTTTCGGCGATGAAGTCGGCGAGCGCTTGACCTTTTATAGCTGAGCGCGGGCGATACGAGATGTCGTAGGCCCCAAGCATAATGGCCCATTTGACGAGTCGCCCCGAGGCCTCGGGGTGGGCCAAAATCTTCTTCAACGGCTCGCCGGTTAGCACGGTGATGGGGTGCCCCTAGAAGTAGGGTCGGAGGCGTTTTGCGGAGGTAACCAGCGCTAGCACGAGCTTCTCGGTTGCGGGGTACCTCCTCTCGGCCTTATTGAGCACCTTGCTGGTGTAGTAGACTGGTCTTTCGATTCCCAAGTCATTTCTGACTCGGACCGAGCTGACCGTTGATGACGTCGCCGAGAGATAGAGCAGCAAGACTTCGCCCGGCACGGGCTTGGAGAGCACCGGGGGTGAAGCCAGGAACTCCTTGATCTCGACGAACGCTTTCTGGCATTCCTCATCCCATGCGAACGTAGCAGATGCCAACTTGGGCCCCCTCAATAGTTTAAAAAAGGGCAAGCATCGTTCGGCCGCACGGGACAAGAAACGGCTGAGAGCGGCGACACGCCCCGTCAGACGCTGGACGTCCTTAATGCAGGTGGGCGGGCGCATGTCCAGGATGGCCTGGACTTTGTCGGGGTTGGCTTCGATCCCACGCTGAGTGACCAAGAAACCCAGGAACTTCCCGGATCTTACTCCGAAGGCGCACTTGGCAGGATTGAGCTTCATGTTGTACTTCAGGAGGACGCCGAAGGTTTCAGCGAGGTCTGTGAAGTGGTCCTGGGCCTTGGGGGTCTTGATGAGCATGTCTTCAATGTAGGCCTCGATGTTCCGACCTAGCTGCTCCTCGAACATGTGATTGACCAGTCTTTGATATGTGGCTCCGGCATTCTTCAACCCGAAAGGCATCCGGGTATAGCAGTACACGCCGTAGTCGGTGATGAAGGCGGTCTTTTCGACGTCTTCAGAATTTATTCTGATCTGATGGTAACCCGAATAGGTGTCCAGGAAGCTGAGCATCTCGTTTCCTGATGTCGAATCGACCAGTTGGTCGATGCTGGGCAAGGGATAGCAGTCCTTAGGGGTCGCCTTATTCAAGTCGGTGAAGTCCACGCACATCCGCCACTTGCCGGAAGCCTTTGGTACCAGGACGACATTGGCTAGCCACGTCGGGTACAGGACCGATTTAAAAAGACCAGTCTCTTGCCCCTTGGTGACCTGTGGCTTGATAATCGTCTGTTTCTCGGGTGCGTGCTTCCTTCGGCGCTACTGCACGGGCTTCATGGTGGGGTTGAGGTTGAGTCTGTGCATCACGGTCTCCTCTGGTATCCCAGGGAGCTGATCGCCGGACCAAGCGAAGACTCGGATGTACTCAGAAAGAAATTTCTTATATTGCTACTGTTCCTCGGGTGGTAGGTCGGCTCCAATCCTTACTCCTAGGGTCGGGTCATCGTTTAGGAAAATTGTTAGCAACTCGCCACTTGGCTCAGTAGCTGCGGATTTTTCCTCGACTTCCCGGGGGCCCTTATCATTCCCGCCCGGCCTCGTGGCCTCCACCGAGATATTATAGCACCTTCAGGCCGTGGCCTGGTTACCTCGGATTTCCCCTACCCCATTTTTGGTGGGGAATTTCATTTTTTGGTGATAGGTAGATGGTATTGCCTTGATTCGGCTGAGGATTCCCCGACCGAAGATGGCGTTGTACGTTATCATCCCTTTGATCACCATGAAGTCTACCATGACCGTAACGATTTTGGGGGGGTGCCGAGGGTAACCGGCAGGCTTAGGGCTCCTTCGGGGAGAGTGGCCAGGCCGTTGAACCCACAAAGGGGCATTCGGATCGGGCGGAGTTTGGATGGATCCTCTCCCATTTTGAGGAAACAGTCATAAGACAATATATCAGGGGCACTTCCATTGTCCACAAGAATCCTATCTACGTTACAATGGTTTATAGTGGCCGAGATTACGAGGGCATCATCATGCGGGGTGCTCAACCCCTCCAGGTCTTGATCGGAGAAGACTATGACCTGGGGCGGGGCCTTGGGTGGCTCTGGGGATCGGCTCGCCCGCTCGGCATGACGCTTCCTTCCACGGCTGCTGTCGCCTCCTGATGCTATTCCTCCAGAGATGACGTTGATGTGAACCCCTCGGGGGGCGTTGTCGATCTCTTCTGCGGCGCCTTCATCTTCTCTGCGCTCGACAGTGAACCGAGCCAGGTGCCCCAGGCGGATGAGGCGCTCGATTTCATCTTGGAGCTAGTGGCAGTCACCGGTGTGATGCCCATGATCACCGTGGAATAGACAATGTCTATCTCACTTGCGGTTTTTTGACCTCATCGGCTCGGGCCGACGGAGGAGTCCCGAGTCTTTGACGTCTTCATAGATTTCATAGACCGGTGCGGTTAACGGGGTGTACCGCTCGTACTTCCGCTTGCATTCTCCATCTCGGTCTCACTTCTTTCCCAAGCTAGGATTTGGCTCGGGGCCCCGCTTCTTGTCCCCCTCCCGACCCGAGCCGGTTGCGTCTCGGCAAGCGCTGAGTACTTCTTCACACTCGGCGTGGCGCAGAGCCAGAGTCACTAGCTCGGCAAGGGTCGAGGGAGGGTGGAGGACAAGTTCACGGCGGAGGTTCTCGTCCCGGGTACCCCCGGTCAGTGCGGTTGTCACCGAGGCCACGTCCAGGCGGGGGATTCGGAGGGCTTCCGATTTAAATCGGTGGACGTAAGCCCGGAGCCTTTCCCCTTGCGCCTATTTGAGGGCCAAGAGCCCCGCTACCGATCTTGGGGGGGCACTTCCGACGAAGCTCTCGTTGAAGACTCGCTCGAATTGCTTGAAGTCTCAGATGGATCCGGGGGCGAGGGCCCGGAACCACGCTTGAGCGCCCTGGACCAGAGTGGTCACGAAGGCTCGGCACTTGATGGGGTCCTACGCTCCGTGTAGAGTCATCAGGGCGTCGAAGCTATCATAATGGTCGGCCGGGTCACCCTGGCCGTCGTAAAGCTTGAAGGTTGGTATGGGGGCTCTGGGAGATACCTCTGCCTTCAATATATACTCGGAGAACGAGGATTTCTCCTCGTCTTCCGGGGAAGAGGCCTTCTGTAGGGCGCGAAGGGCGCGCTCCTGCTCAGCGAAGCGCCTTTTGAAATCTCACAACCGGAGGGATAACTCCGGTTGCTGTCGTGCCGCGGGGCTGGGGGGAGCGTCTTGGTGGTCTCTGGGAACGTCGGCTTCTAGATCTGGCCGTTGCGTCCCCCGCCTTTCTTTACTCGGCGTGGAGGAGGCCTCCTGCTCTGGAGGCGGAGCTTGCGAGGGCCCTCCGACCCTGTTACGGATGAGCTGCTGGCCGCGGAGGGTAAAGCGGCCCCCAGCTGTGTGCTGGGACGTACTCCTGCGGGGGGGGGGGGGGGGGGCTCCCTGACGGGGCACGGGACCTTGCATCCCTAGCCGCCTGGGTCTTCATGAGTTCCATGAGGACATCCAATTTGGTGTTGAGGGCCTGGAAGGCTTCGGCGCCACCGTAGGGGGGTAGCCCCACCGCCGCAGGGGGGGTGGTGGTCCGTCGGCGGGGATGCTGGCGTTGTAGGGAGGGTTCTGTGAGGCCCTGGAAGGGCCATCCCCTGCTGCTACCATGGCCTTACCCCTTTCGCTGGCGGACCTCCTCCCTGAGCTCCTTCTTACCATGTTGGCTCTTCGTGCGTTTCCCATAGACAGCGCCAAATGAAGAGGCGAAATCTCGCGCTGGTTCCTGAGCGGGCTGGTAATCACCAAGTTTGTGAACTGCAAGACAGGGAAATGGGTCAGAGGGCCCAGGGGGATTCCCTAGGGTGAAACCCTCCGACGCTCAAGTTAGTAGAGCAATGGTGGGAGCAGCGATAGGGAGGAGAAGATGAAGGCGCGAGATCCCTCTCCACCAATGGGGTGAAGTGATCTGTGCTCAAGAATTGGGGGTGGATCAATGCCCTTTTGGACTTACCTTTCGCCGGAGGGTATCCCAGGTTTAAATAGTGCGCCGCCCTCTGGAGTCCTGCAAGCCGAGGGGTCTCCGGTGGAGGTTACGTCCTCGTCGTGGGCTTTTATGGCCTCATCGTGGGGGCGTTATCCTCGCGGGGAAGCCGGAGCTCCTAGACTTCTTGGCGTCCGGCCCGCTGTGGACTCTAACGGCTGCAATGATAAATATTTTATCGGTCGTACCGAGCTTAGAGGGGACGGCCCTACTTGGGCAATAGGCCTAGCTCGGTGAGGAGATGGGTCGGACAGACCGGCTAGCGCTTCCCTCCTTCGTGCGGGGGGATAGCTCGTGCGCGGGTCTTCCTGTGACCTGACCGATGCTCGGGCTCTCCGAGCCTTGGGGCCGCCTAGGAGTGTTGTTTCCTAGAGCATTGTTTTATTGGGCTTTTCCAAGTGGGCCCTGTGGGCTGTCACTTGGACGAGCTTGCCTCGTTGGGCCCTGTTGGGTCTAGTTGGGTCAGCTCTTTGAGTGGGCTGCAGGAATCCCCCTCTCCAATACTAATTTGATGCGGGACGGATAATGAACCTGGGACTCTAGCTCACGGACGTCCCTAAGCGAGGGAAACACGTGATCTACGCGGTTGAGAAATCGGCAATGAGTCTCAGGTATCGGCTTTTCTGCGTGCTCGGATCGAGTCACAGGACGGGTCACGCTCACTCTCTCACTGTGGTGATTGAAATAATATAACGAGCTAATTAACCTATCACTCATGCAGCGGCATATAGAAATATATACGAGTAAAGTAAATGTCAAAGTAGGAGGGTGGCGAGTGTACCTCCACGCTCCGGGCGTGGGGAAGATGACCCCGACCGAACTTCGTACTCCCGGTATAGTAAATAATTAAATTACAGCAATGAATATTACTACCCACTCCACGCATGGAGGTAAAGGGCTACACGTGGGCCGGGGAGTAACGGGTTCTGGTTGACGGGCAGCGATTTGGGCAGCTCCGACGGTAGCGCGTGTCGACAAACGTGGGGCCAACGTCCTGGTCGGAGGGTCGATCGTGCCGGGAGTGGTACCGCTATGGTGGGGACTCCTGGAGGGATGATCCCTAGGAGGAGGACGCGCTGGTTCACCTTGTGGAAGGCGAGGCGGCCCGACGGGGAACGTTGTTGCTTGTTGTCCATGGACCTGTTATGCTGTTTCAGGGTTACGCGATCCGGCGAAAACAACTGCTGCGATCAAACTCGACGTCCGATCGATGCGAAACTGGTGCCGCTACGAAGCTCTCCCAGAGATCTACAACCATGGGCTGTTACAGGAATTTTCATGACCTTGGAATTTTCGTGGGGTATTTATGAACAGACTCATCTCTGAACTCAGAACTAACTCGGCAAATTCTGATCTACCTGATGAAGCACATTGACCAAGGTTGAAACTTTCGATATGGGCAATGGGATTTTTATTGGAGATGGAGGGGGAAGTAAGGAACACAAGGATAATTGCTTTATAATTTTATGAGGTGGTTTGAGGGGGGAAATGTATTTTATAATAGGGGTGGGTCAGATCTGGACTGCAGAAGATAGAGTTGAGTCCGGACTTTGCAGAGATTTTTAAAAATGGTAAACGAACTCCAAAAATCCTTAACAAATTTTTGGATAAGGGTTCGGTGGATAGAAGTCCCAGTCCAAATTTCACCTCAATCTGAAATTGGAAAGGGGTTCGAATGGGTGAAGAGTGTGGCTATTGGAACACAAGTCTGCACAGGGGCAGATTGTGTAGGCTGTGGGGAATTAAAGGGAAAGGGGGGAAAACGACGGAGAAATAGCTTGAAAATTTTTGTGGGATGTGGGAACTACAAGGGGAACTCGCCCTGAAAATTTTAGCCTGGTCAGATCTCAGAGTTGAGAGCTAAAATTCGGCCTTTGGCTTGCTGGATGGTGGAAAATAGAACTCCGGCGATGGCGGTGGTGGTGCGATTGTGGCACGAACGGAGGCGGCGGCGGAGCTGCACACCCAGAGATGAGATACCACTTGGAATCTACCAAGTTTTTGTAGGGAATCTACCCTAGAAATCACAGTAATCCTGTTGCAAGAGAGGGGAGAGAGGACGGGCGCCCTTGGGTAATGTGCAATGTTGCAAAATTCTTCTCATTAATTCCCACCAAATGGAAAATACAAGGGTTATATAGAAATGTATAAAAGACAGAAACTACCCCTAGATCTAGGGCGAGGGGCAAATGGGGAATGGGATAATTAATCCAACATGTGGTCAAATGGCCAAAATAAATAAAATACAACATGAATATAATATATTAAAGGGGGGCACCCCTTTGAGAAATGGGAGGACAAATGGAATTTTCTTCCATCTTGTCTCCTTGGTCCAAGTCCAACCTTAGACTTTGAACTAGCCCCACATGGCCCATGACCCTAGGTGGACTAATGGGAAAGAGGGTGGGGGACCCTGCTGGACCCACTGACATTTTACATAGAAACCCATGATTCCTAAAGACTAACAAATTGGCTTATAATGCCTTACAATTGCAAACCCAATTAACCAAGGATATAAATGCAAACAAAAAGGATACAAATATAAAAATAAAATGTCAATGCCTGGTGTTGATTTCCATCAATTCTTCTCGGGTGCGAAGAACTCAACCCTGTCGAGTAAGGGGTGCGGCTGCTCGGGTGGCTCCTACGGATCGGACACCATACCAGGTAGCGCGGAGTACACTCCACTCCAAGTAATCATCACCTGCTCATCCCGTATATATTTGATATGCTCACATTGTTGTGGGAATGAGGCTAGTGGTGACACTCCGGGGTGGGGTCACTCGCAAAGGAAGGAGACGGCTCAATGACTCACTAGGAATCACCGCTGGGTCCCTTTAGGTGACTAGATCCGAGATATTGAGGTAGAACCGATCCCAAATTTTGGCAAGTCTTCAATGTACACATTAGACCCGACTTGCCTCACACTCGAATGGGACTGACATCGCGAGCTGACAATAGACCTACTCAACTCGATGTATGAAGACTCACTATGCACTTGACAAATGCATGCATAGACTCCTAACAAACCACACAAACAAACCATACAAAGAAAAACTGACTCATGCATGACCCTTGACTTAATGCAGTGACATTACCCTCTAGCTGGTCATCATCTGAGTGCGGCATCCTGGGTGCCGATAGGGTCTTCCGGATCTTCTTCATAGAATTCGTCAGCTAATTTCGGCTCAACCTCATAGCTGACAGACACAAACCCAGAAGGTGAGGCTTCTCCAACTCTCGGGTCCCCAATGACTAGTGATGTTCGGGTGGGACATTGACTAGTAATATGACCAAACCCATGGCAGCGATAACACTACTGTTGTGACCCACTAGTCTCTCCAATAAGTGGTCCCTTACCCTTATCTTCCCGACGGACTGGGGGTGTAGGCAACATTGGGGAAGGTGTGGGTGTCGGAAGACGGGTGATGGGGACATCGAGGCAAGACCGTACGCATTTTGTTTGTATTTATGTCCTTTCATATTTGTATGTATACCCTTGTGTTATATGGGTACGCAATTGTAAGTCTTAGTGGGTTTATATATAAAATTCCAGTAGGCCCAAACAAGGGGGCCCTCACCCCTTTCCCATTGGTCCACCTAGACCATGTGGGGCTGGTCAACCATCCTAGGTGGCCATCTAGAAGGTTGGAATGCCAATTGACCACATGGGAGACAAGTGGAGTAAAAATTCAAAGGTAGGCTACCTACCTCACCTACCTTGTCCCCCCATTAGAATTAATTAGGAATTTCATTTTTTTTAGTTTATTTGAATCAAATATGAAGTCCCTTAAATGCCCCATCCAGATCCTAGATCTAAGGGTATTCATGGTCTTTTTTTATTTATTATATAAGTCATGTATTTCTATTATTCTAGAATTAATGAAAGTGAAAAAATCATTGTGCAAGAACCCCTCTCTTGGAGAATTTCGACCTCTCCTCTCTCTCCCCCTAGTTTCTTCATCCCCAACCCCCATTCTAGAGTGATATCTCCTTCCCCCCACCTCCGGTGATCATCGGTGCCGCCGTCGTTCGTGCTACCATCACGCCGCCGCGGAGCCGCCTTCGGTGTTCTGTCAATCCTGGATAGAGGCTTCTTGTCCGAATATCTGCTCTCCACCACGTGAAGCTCTCAAGCTGCAATTTTTATGGTGTGTTCTACCCTTGCATCCCAAGTGCCACCTAAATTTTCACTCCCAAAATCCACCGTTTACTATTTTTACATTTTTGTCCAACCTGTCATCCCAGATCTGCCAGGTTTCTGTCTACAGTGACAGAACCTCTGAGTTCTCCCCCTCCGACCATCTTTTTGATTTGTCCAAACCCTCCCAATTTTACTGGGAGTTCTGTTCATCACCCCTACCTTCACAAATTTTCTTAATTTTGTATCAGCCTTCTATCTATTTTTAGAAATTCGTGTTCTTCCTCAGCTACAGTGTTGTCAGTCAGATCCCAGATCCGACCACTCTCCACTTCCAAAATCAGAAAAAATCACCACCACCTCCAAATCAAGATCCAAAAATAGTGTTGGTTTCGTAACTTGATTTTCCATAACTTTTTTGAAGACCACAACCACAGATGCAGACGTCTACCTCACGGTCAAAGGCAATCCACAGGAAAGTTCTCTGCTGACCTGAGATTTCAGGAACTGTACAACAGCAACCTTCAAAATTCGCCAATCAGAAGTACATGCTTGATTATTTTTCTATAATCACTTTGGGTTGAAGCCCTTCGAAGCATCTTTCCAACGGCGCCAATTTCATCGCATTCCGACGTCGGGGCTGATCGCAGCGTCCGTTATCGTCGGAGCGCGCGCCGAAAAATAGAACCGGCAGATCCGTGGCCAGTCATTCCGACCGGTGCCGAACGGAGCCGCCCGGCCTCCGGCCGGCGAACCAGCGTGCGTCCAGCCCGGGGAGCGCTTCCCTAAGTGTCCCCACTACAGCGGTTCCATCGGGTCCCACACGGCCCCTCCGGACAGCACGTGGGCCCCACAGCCATAAGTTCGAGTGCTGCCGAAGAGACGCGAGAAGCCACCCGTCAATCCGAATTCGATCCTCCCGGGCCCGTTTATGTAGCCCTTTACCTCCCTGCGTGGAGTGGACAGTAATTCATTTGCTGTAATATGGTGTATTAATTGTCCCGGGAGTACGAGTTTCGGCCGGGTCCGTCTTCCCCACGCCGGGCGCGTGGAGGTATCGTTTTCGCTCCCTTCTCGGCATTTTGCTTAGTTCATATATATTTGTTTATGCCGCTGCTAGAGAGCATGTGTAGGGATATCTAGCTCGCTTTATCTATTCATTACCGCTGCTGCGAGAGAGTGCGAGACCGTCCCGTGACCCGATCCGGGCACAAAAGAGAGCAGATCACCCTAGCTCATTGTCAGTTTCTCAACCGCGCACATCCGACGCTTCCCTCATTAAGGGGCATTCACGAGCTTGTCGTGTCCGTGGTCTCGTCCCGCATCAACGGGCAATGAGTGCCGATGGTTGGGGTTGAGGGGGGACATCCCTCGGTGGGAGAAGGCGAGGGCTTGGAGCGGGTTGTTCCTGACGGGCGGGCTCCGAGGGTCGAGCCAGGGGAGCCCTCAAATATGGGACCGAAGAACTACGAGGCTCAACCCCACGATGAGGAAAGGGTCCCAATCGTTGGGTAGGCTCGAACTCTCCCTCAAACTGCTCCAACTCGAGAGCAACCTGATACACATCTTCCAACTTGGTCACATTGTGGCGAAAAAGCTCATATTGATAGTGGGGCCGTAGACCACAACGGAAGCGGGAAATGGACATGGTGCTCTCCTCCGATACGCCACATCGTAAAAAATACTCATCACATTCAGCGATATACTCGGAGACAGACTGATCTCCCTGACTGAGACTCTACCACCTATCGATGAGTTGCTGACGGTATGTGACTAGAAGGTATTTTCACCGAAGCTTGACCATCATCTCACCCCATGTCTCAACCTGGGGCTCCTGCCGATGAAACAACAGGCTCTCTATGTTCTTCCAATAGGTCTGAGCCTGTCCCATCAGCTTCATGGTAGTGAATCAGACTCTTCGACGGCCCGTCATATTGAACCAATCAAATTATCCATCCATCCCGGACTCCCAATCTAGATAGACATTTGGGTCCAAGGACACATCAAAAGTGGGAGGGTCCGCACGAACGGTCCTGAGGGTCCGCTCATCCTCATCTAAATCACGGTTCCGTCGTTGAACATGACGG
This sequence comes from Amorphophallus konjac, assembly GCA_022559845.1. NCBI lineage: Eukaryota > Viridiplantae > Streptophyta > Magnoliopsida > Alismatales > Araceae > Amorphophallus > Amorphophallus konjac. The sequence continues at coordinate 235,799,443 of CM040121.1, read as the reverse complement.
TCATGACCATATCCCCCATTATCATTCTCGGACTCAGAATCAACCACATCGGGGGTTCGGCACCTCCTATCATCTACCCCTTGAGCCCTAGGAGCAACTGGTGGCTGAACCGGCTCCGGTTGACCATGTGTCGGCACGGGGTGCGCCTCAACCGGGGGTCTCTCTAGGACGGCTACTCTCTCTACCAGACCGTGAACAGACTGGTCTGACTCTTCGACACTATCCTCTAAGGCCTTCATCCTCTCTTCCAAACGAGTGCCTAGGTCATCCACCCCCATACTCAACCCTTCCATTTTATCCACTCGTGTAGTCAACTCTTCCATTTTTCCCATAATAGCTCGAAACATGTCGACTGTCGATGACTCATCGAGACTAGGGACTCAGGGATCTACCATAGGTGGGGTGGTGGTGAGTATTGGGTACCTCTACGAGTGGGCATGCAAATGACATGGGGTTGGAATGCACTGACCAAGGTGAAGTGATGAATCTAGACTTAACCAATATCCGGTAAGTGGCAGACGTATGATCTGAAGACCGAAATCACGCAAGTGTGCTACCTTCCCGATAGGCGAACCTATCATTCTGGGAACACTTTTTGATATACCGGATAACAGAATGCAAGTGTGACACCTTGGACCGACTAACCGACTACCCTAGACTCAACCTGGCTCTGATACCAATTTGATGTGGGACGGACAGCGAACCTAGGACTATAGCTCACGGACGTCCCTAATTGAGGGAAACGCGTGGATCTGCGCAGTTGAAAAACTGGCAATGAGTCTCGGGTATCGACTTTTTCGCGTGCTCGGATCGAGTCACGGGACGGGTTACGCTCACTCACTCGCAGCGGTGATTGAAATATTATAACGAGCTAATTAACCTATCACTCATGCAGCGACATATAGAAATATATACGAGTAAAGCAAATGCCAAAGTAGGAGGGTGGCGAGTGTACCTCCACACTCCGGGCGTGGGGAAGATGACCCCAGCCGAACTTCGTACTCCCGGTATAGTAAATAATTAAATTACAGCAATGAATAGTACTACCCACTCCACACAGGGAGGTAAAGGGCTACACGTGAACCCGGGAGTAACGGGTTCGGGTTGACGGGCAGCGATTTGGGCAGCTCCGATGGTAGCGCGTGCCGACAAACGTGGGACCCACGTCCTGGTCGGAGGGCCAATCGTGCCGGGAGTGGTACCGCTGCGGAGGGGACTCTTGGAGGAATAATCCCTAGGAGGAGGACGCGCTGGTTCGCCTTGTAGAAGGCGAGACAGCCCGACGCGGAACGTTGTTGCTTCTTGCCCACGGACCTGTTATGCTATTTCAGAGTTGCGCGATCCGGCAAAAACAACTGTTGTGATCAGACCCGACATTGGATCGATGCGAAATTGGCGCCGCTGCGAAGCTCTCTCAGAGATCTACAACCATGGGCTGTTACAGGAATTTTTATGGCCTTGGAATTTTCGTGGGGTATTTATGAACAGACTGATCTCTGAACTCAGAACTGACTGGGTAGATTCTTATCTGCCTGATGAAGCACGTTGACCAAGGTTGAAACTTTAGATCTGGGTAATGGGATTTTTATGGGAGATGGAGGGGGAAGCAAGGACCACAAGGATAATTTTTTAATAATTTTATGAGGTGGTTTGAGGGGGGAAATGGATTTTATAATAGGGGTGGGTCGGATTTGGACTGCAGAAGATAGAGTTGAGTCCAGATTTTGTAGAGGTTTTTAAAAATAGTAAACGAACTCCAAAAATCCTAAACAATTTTGTGGGAAGAGGGTTGGGTAGACAGAAGTCCCAGTCCAAATTTCAGCTCGATCTGAAATTGGAAAGGGGTTCGAATGGGTGAACAGTATGGCTGCTGGAATACAAGTCTGCATAGGGGCAGATTGTGTAGGCTGTGGGGAATTAAAAGGAAAGGGGGGCAAACGACGGGGAAATAGCTTGAAAATTTTTGTGGGATGTGGGAACTATAAGGGGAACTCACCCTGAAAATTTCAGCCTGGTCAGATCTCGGAGTTGAGAGCTAAAATTCGGCCTTTGACTTGTTGGATGATGGAAAACAGAACTCCGACGATGGCGGTGGCAGTGCGATGGCGGCACGAACGGAGGCGGCGGCGGAGCTTCACACCCAGAGATGAGATATCACTTGGAATCCACCAAGTTTTTGTAGGGAATCCACCCTAGAAACCACAACAATCCAACTGCAAGAGAGGGGAGAGAGGAGGGGCGCCCTTGGGCAATGTGCAATTTTGTAAAAGACATAAACTACCCCTAGATCTAGGGTTTGGGAGGGGAAAATGGGGAATGGGATAATTAATCCCCCATGTTGTCAAATGACCAAAATAAATAAAATATAACATGAATATAATATATTAAAGGGGGGCATCCCTTTGAAAAATGGGAGGAAAAAATGGAATTTTCTTCCATCTTGTCTCCTTGGTCCAAGTCCAACCTTGGACTTTGAACCAGCCCCACATGGCCCATGACCCTAGGTGGACCAAATGGAAAGAGGGTGGGGGACCCTGCTGGACCCACTGACATTTTACATAGAAACCCAAGATTCCTAAAGACTAACAAATTGGGTTATAATGCCTTACAATTGCAAACCCAATTAACCAAAGATATAAATGCAAACAAAAAGGATACAAATATAAAAATAAAATGTCAATGCCCGGTGTTGATTCCCATCATCCTATGCCCCCACCCTCACCTTCTGATCTTTATTCGTAGCCACCTCATTTGGAGCCACCCGTGTTTCTAACGGGACAGTTATTCATCGCCGAGACACTACTTAGTTCGCTCAAGATAGGCTTGGTCCCTAGACCGCCTTGCTACCCATCCATGGACCCTACACTACCATTAGTGCCAGTCAACTCATTCCATACCACATTCCGGTCTTGTCACCATGTTGAAACATTGAATGACCTTCTTAAGGGATTAGACTGGCAGGTGAAGTTGACGTACATGTTGGCCCCAGGCTTCGACCAACCCACAATTCGTAGCTTCACCCATCCCACTTTGGGGTCTATTACCTCCGTGTGCACCGTGGGTCATGTCACCACGGAGGTTCTTTAATTCCACCCTATGCTGGCCGAGCCATATTTCATTCCACTTATCCCGAGGGAGGAACCATATCTACTATATGAGACCACCGTCCCATCTACCCTAGTGCATGAAGGTGACCATTTACACCTTCAATTCCAAACATGGGACCGTGACATGTGGGAACCTAGCTCAAGGGGTCACACCTTCTTTGATCCTTTCGACCCCTTCCCAAGTGAATCTTATGACACACCTTTTCCATTTCACTTCTTCAGGGAAGTTCACTATAACACCACTACCCCACCGGCCAGTCCGCCTATACTCCGCAAGGAGCCCGTTCATTAGGGTACGAAAGAAGGTGCATTCAACCCTCCTGGCCCACCCAAACCTCCCAAATCCAAAAGGCCATCAGTGCATGAGTGGTGCACTTTTGGATATCTAGGAGTCCATGATTCTACCGAACTTTGGTTGCATCTTGTGTATGCATGGCACACATTTGGATGTCCTAGTCCACTATTGCATATGGGTCGGTCTAACAGTAGGTTTGTTTCGGGTCTTGTGTGAGTCTGTGTTTTTCCTTCTTTGTTCAAAGTCTATACATACATGTGTCGAGCATATTAGGAGTCGCATAGTCGGTCTCATGTTAGCTCGCGATGTCAGTCCCTTTCGAGTGTGAGGCAAGCCGGGTCTATGCGTACGTTGTAGACTTATCGGAATTTGGGATCGGCTCTATCTCAATATCCCGGATCTAGTCACATATAGGGACTCCACGGGGATTCCTAGTGAGTCATTGAGATGTCTCCTTCCTTTGAGAGTGACCCCACCCCGGAGTGTCCACCACTAGCCTCATTCCCACAGCAGCATGTGCATATCGAATATATACGGGATGAGCAGGTGACGATTACTTGGAGTGGAGCGTACTCCGCGTTACCTGGTACGGTGACAGATCCGCAAGAGCCACACGAGCAGCCGCACCCCTTACTCGACGGGGTCGATTTCTTCCCACCCGTGGAGAATTGATGGGAATCAACACCGGGCACTAATATTTTATTTTTACAGTTGTACCCTTTTGTTTGCATTTATGCCCTTGTGTTAAATGGGGTTGCAAATGTATGGAAACTATAAGCCAAAGTGTTAGTCCTTAGAAGTCTTTGGATTTCTTTGCAAAAGGCCACGTGGCCTGGCGGGATTGCCACCTTATTCCTCATTGGTCCACCTAGGCTCTAGGGCCCATGTGGTGCTGGTTCAAAGTCCAAGATTAGACTTGGACCAAGGAGACGAAAAAAGAAAATTCAAAATTCTCCTCTCCCTTGGTCCAAGGGGCGCCCCCCCTTTATATTTGTTTAATTTGGTCATTTTGACCACATGGGAGATTAATTATGCTATCCCTTGTTTACCCCTCCTTAACCCTATATCTAAGGATAGTTTAGGTCTTTTTTCTTGTATTATAAAACCCATGTATTTTGTGAATTCTATAGCAATTAATGAAGAAAAAATCCCATTTTTTGCTCAAGAGCCCAAGGGCGCCCCCTCTCTCCCCTTCTTGCACCTGTGAAGGCTGATCTTCTGAGATGTGAAGCCTCCCCATCAACCCCTCCCTGAGTGAGAAGCTCAGCACCGCCGTCGGTGCCGCCATCGAGCCGCCGTCGCATCACCACCGCCACTTCGTCGGAAGTCTGTCCACCCCTAGATAGCAAACTATTGTCCGATTTTTATCTCCCAATCAAGAGATCCGATTAAGCCCAAATTTTGAGGGTGAATTCCCCACGAAATTCCCTCTCTCCAAAAAACTTTTTAGGTTATTCCTCCACCGTTTGCCCCCCGTTCCACAATATTCTTCCATGGTCTACATAACCTATCCCTGTGCAGATTTATGTTCCAGCAGCCCAACTCTTCTTTATTTTAACCCCCTTCCCAACTTCAGATTGACCTAAAATTTGGACTGTGTTTTCTGTCCACCAAAGCCTTCTTCCATAAAATTTTTTATGATTTTATGAATTTGTTTACCCATCCAAAAAAACCACTACAAAATCTGAAATCAGTTCTGTCTCCTGCAGTCCAGATCCGACCACTCCCTGTTATAAAATCCATTTCCCCTCTCAAACCACCTCAGAAAATTACAAACAAATTATCCTCGTGTTCCTGACTTTCCCCTCTATCTTCCATAAAAATTTCAACTCCAACTTCTACCATTGACCTTCGGTCAACACACATTTTCAGGCAGATCCCAATCTTCCCAGTATTTTCTAAGTTTGTCAGTCCGTCGGTTATGAATTCCACCAAGGAAACTACATGGATAGAAAAATTCTTTTAACATAAGGTGGTTGTAGATCTCCAAGTTAGCTTCGTAACGGCGCTGGTTTCGCAGCGATCCGATGTCCGTGCTGATCGCAGGAATTTTTCGTGCCGAATCGCGCAATGCTTGAATAGAGGAACCAGTTCGAGACAGCAAGCTGCTGCCAGAGTAGCAGCGTGCCGGAACCGTCGGAGCTGCCCAGAAGCCGCCCGTCAACCCAAGTGCGATACTCCCGGGTCCCACTGTAGCCCTTTACCTCCCTGCGTGGAGTGGGCAGTAAAACTCTTGTTGTAAATTTTGTTAATTGTTTATACCGGGAGTACGAGATTTGGCCAGGATCGCCTTCCCCATGCCCCGTAGCGTGGAGGTATCGTGTCTGCTCCCCACTTGGCATTTGCTTTCCTCTTATATTTCTATATGCCGCTGCTAGAGTGATAGGATTATTTGGCTCGTTATATCATTTCAATCGCCGCTACGAGAGAGTGAGTGTGACCCGTCCCGTGACTCAATCCGAGTACGCGGAAATGCCGATACCCATGACTCGTTGCCAGTTTCTCAACCGCGCACATCCACACGCTTCCCTCACTTAGGGACGTCCGCGAGCTAGAGTCCCAGGTTCGCGTCCCGTCCCGCATCAACAAAACTTGGCTTAGACGCTTCCATTTTATTTAGGTTCCTGCAAGAATGATTGGGGAGATTAATTATTGATTCAAGAATTTTGATAGTTAATAATAATGAAACTTAAGTATTTTATCCTTCCTTTAGAATTTAACCCAAAGCTCTACCCAATTCTCACGGAATTCCTATAAGATTACCGACAGGGCAACTCAAATTATACTGGGACTTGATGACCTATGGATTTAGAAATCCTAGGCTCTGATACCACCTCTGCCATGCCTCGAACCGATAGCAGTGGAACGTGTCGTTTGCTCAGAACGTGGTTGTTAAACAGTCGTGTCAATCAGAGTAAACACATAAGTCCAGAATTTGACAAAAGTAAATTTTTATTGAATAGAAATTGTCACTTCAACTTATCGACTCTACTACAAACTTTAAAGAATAAAAGAAAAAGGATGAAGTACCGACAGCACCTAGACATGACAACTAGATAACTGACACCATACTAGACTTGAGAAAAGAAAAATACACGGGTCATCTAGTTCTCAGAGCTCTCTTGCACATTGGCCCATCCTAGTTGAGTCTCGGTCTCTGAAGCCACCTACTTACCTGAAAAATGTTGGAATAAAACTAGGTGAGCGAACGCTCAGTAGGAATTATATCTCAAGAACAAGTTTGCTTAAAGTAATTACATGTTACATGAATGCAAGTATGGCTATGCATGAATGAATGCAAGATAGAGAAAGAATATAAAGAGATAAGAAAATTCTTAACAAGAATGTATAAGCAAAGCTTCAAGGACAATGTAATATTAAGTAATGTCATGAGATATTAGATAGTTAAGTAAGTACCACGTCGAGTCACGCACACAAGTAATATCACGTATTGTCACGAGAGAGAGAGAGAGTGAATGAGTGGAATGCCATAGATTTAGAATGACAAGTACTTCGGTGCAATGTCATACCGTGGTCAATCAACTCCTATGGGCACAAGTACTTTTGGGTGCTCCTCCCAGGACTAGATCGGGCCCCATTAACGCCAAGCATTGTGTTATGTAACGTATCTAGACATCCACTATAGTTTATAGCCAAATAAATTCCAAGGAATATACTATTGTAGGATAATAAGGTGGATTTATGGAATTGAAGAAGCTCAAGGGCAGAACCTTGAGTAGGGACGGACTTGCGATAAATCCCACGCAAAAACCATGAAAAATGGGAAAACTGGGTAATTGCCACCCTTCCGGGTAGCTACAGATTAAAGAATTGGCGCCCTTCCAGAAGGTCACCAATTTCTGTGAAGATAGGAAGTAGAAGAATTGGCACCTACTAACGGGGGCGCCCATTCAATTGGTGACAGTTGGGATGGTCGCCCATTCGAGTGTCCAGTGAAATCTTCCCATAGAGGCTGGGATAGCACCTTATGAGAGGCCGGGTCGTCACGTTTCTTCAGAGTGACGTGACATTCAAGGGGTTCCAGGGCTTTTAAGGTACAACCTGCTCGGCTGCCTTGAGGGAATCCAAGGATAGCGGAGTCTGATGGAGGTCCCAATGATGAAATCACCAGTCCGAAGAAAGGAATATCCCGCGGAGGGCTCAAACATCACCGAGAGTTGAGGGGTATGCAAGAAACACCGTGAAATAGGGACTATATCTACAGACTGAGATAACAGTGCCAAAAAGACCCGCGGTATGGGCTGGAAAGCAAGCGAGAAAAAACTGGGAGATAGGGAATTGGCGCCCAGACAAGTGGTCACCAATTCTGTAATTGGTGACCATGCAGAGGGTCGCCCATTCTTAGATCTCAGGAAATCGACTTCATGAAAATTAGAATTTAGAAATGGGCGCCCTCTCAGAGAGGCGCCCATTCAATTATTCAGAAATTTAAAAATAAAGGTCTAGTAATGGGCGCTCTTGTATAGGGGCGTCCATTCCAAATTTTATAAAAAATTGACCAGAAATGGGCGCCCTCTCAAGAAGGCGCACATTCATTTTCATTTCTTTTTTACAAAAATGCCAGTAATGGGCGCCCTCACAGAGAGGCGCCCATTCATGTTCATTTCCCTTTTTTTTGTTTTTTTGTCTATGATTTCCTGAAACAACGGCTATGTATAGGGGCATTTAATGTCTATAAAGCGACAGTTTGGGCAGTCGTACATTCTAGTAAAAGGCATAATTATGTAAAACAAATTACAAGTTTATATAATTTTTAATTTTTACATTGGTTTATCATTAAAATTGCTAGAAGAATTGGCACCCTTTCATACTTTCACCCATTAATCGGTGACTGGCAGGGTGGGCGCCCATTAATATTCATTTTATTACTAGTTTTTCCTCAGAACAAACGACTTTGTACATAGACGTTTTATTCATAAGGAACGATTGCATATACTATCGCCAATCACTAAACAGAGGTCTAACTATAATGTAAAAACAACTATAATCATGATCAAGTGAATGTTCATGGTGTCCAGAGTCATACTCATGTGGATTTTTAAGATTCAAGTTACATAGAATGTAGATATTTTAACATGGGTTACTGTTAGACGTTGGATAAGGAATGGTGCCAACACCCGGGTCATTAATTAATGAATGCCTCCACTCTGGTCGCCCATTCAGGAATGGGCGCCCATGGGCTGGTTGCCCATTAATTGATGGCAGTCTGCTGGGCGCTAATTCATCTTGCAATAGTGCAACCACGAATAGTGATCAGAGTGGTCCAGTGATGAATAACCAACTAGATTTAATCGTGCATACAATCTAGTATTACTACGTGTTGGGCTTTGTCTTGAGAAAACCTACCTCTTGGGGTGATGGGACGACGATCAATAAGCAGGGAAGCAGAGGAAGAAGGCAATAGTAGCAGCCACTAGCAGTCACCGCAACCAGCAGCAAGAGGAAGAAGTAGCTACAGCAGCAGGAGCCACAACGGAGAAAGAAGGAGGAAGGGGAAGAAGCTTTCTTCATGTTCATAGATGCGAAAGGTAGCAAAGGTTCCCTTCGAAGTAGCAGCAATAATAGCTTTTTCCCATTCACGAAGGGTTTCGTTTATAGAGGAGGGAAACCCAAAAGGGGGTCGAATGCTATTAAGGGCAAGGGGTTTAAACCTTGCCATACGTTATTCCCCTCCTTCCAATTCACCAGCCGCCTGCCTGTTTTAGGTTCAAAACCCAAATTTCCTTCCCATGCAAGCGTCGAACGTGAGGGGTTAAAGTTTTAGTATTTGCCAGGAAACCTTGGTCTTTATGTATTTATATATACATCTACAGCCCATCGTAAGGCCCATTTTGGCAATTGAGTTTCTCACGTGCATGGGTTTATACACAAGGTCTATTAGCCTTAAGCGAAGTTACATACGTGAAGCTCACTCATATGGGTTTTTTGGAGATTTAAATATGCTTTAGCTTCCCTTTTATTATTGGAGTTGGGCCCATTTAAGCTTACGTATACGTGAGGCCCGTTGGTATGGGTTTAAGGCCCTTTTTTTTAGTGTGTGTGGGTTGAGAGCCTTTTATGAATTGGCTTTAGTGTCTAAAGAGGCCTATATCTAATAATAGTTTATTTATCTAAGGTCCATATATATGTATATATAAAGGTTAAAGCTTTTGAATGTGTATGAGTGGAGGTCCATTTGGTTTATTAAGTTTCTTGCGCATGAGCTTAATTGTACGGCCCATTTGTGATGCTTTGTGGGCTATTCTATATGTATATATATCCTTAAACTATAACATAAGGCCCATTGTAGTTATAGTGATACATACATACATACATATATATATATATATATATATATATATATATATATATATTCTCTAGGCCCATTAGTTATGTTTCAAGGGCCCCTTAGTGTACATGAGTTGGCCTCGAATGCTAAGCCCGCTTTCCTATAAAGTTATATTAATCTTGCTCATTCATGTACTATGATCTCTTTTAACTTATATAGGGATGCCATTACTTATAATTTTATTTATTTTTCTACCTTGTTAATTTGTTGTCTTGGGTATCAGAGACAGGTTCGATCCTAGGGAAGTCTTTATATATAATATATATATATATATATATATATATGGAATGTATATTAGTTTCTCGTTCCTTCGTGAGATTCCTTCTAAAGACGAATGCCCGACTTGTATTTCTACCTTAAATATTCTTGATGATTTATTTAATTTAAGTCACAAATAGATAAGAGAATATAGTTAATTTTTATTAAATATTTATTTATACCTCCATTTCATTCACTAATGGATTGTTTCCATTTTCCTCTTGATTTAGAATTGGAATGAGATACTTTGATATATAATTGTCCCTTAATCTTCTCGTATAGGTCTCCATGAGCTTATTTTATTTTATCTTTTAATAAGAAGATGTTGTCTTTATTTATACAAGATTTATAATTATCTTCTAAAAATATAGACAATTGTCCTTATTTTAACCTTTAAAATTTTTCTGGCATTACACCCTCCCCCACTAAAAAGAATTCAGTCCCCAAATTTACACCACCTTCAACTTATGATGGGGAACTAGCTATAATTTACTATGATACTACGCAAGTAAGAGAAGAATCTACGATGTATAAAATCAAAGAAGAACTAATTTCAAGATTAAGGATGAGGGGTACCTTCCACCATTTGCACTTTGGCAGGCTCGGCTAAAACTTGAGTTTCTCCTTGGAGCCCTGGGTTTTGAATAGGGCATTCGGCTATCCCATGTTCGAGGCTCCCACATCGAAGACATGCTCCCGTCCTCCGATAACAAACCTCCGATTGGTGGTTAAATCTACCCCAAAATTCACACTTTTCTTGAGGTGGGTCGATAGGAGTTTCCCAATATTTCCCTTTCTTACACTTCTTGCACTTTTGCGAACTACAATTCTTATTGGGCCTTTTCTTAGCCAAGGTATGCTTCTTAAGGTTAAGGGCTTAGTTCTTTCCTTCAACTTTCTCGACTAGGTTCTTTTCTTCAACCCTCTCTTTCTCTTCAGTGGCCTTCTCTAGCATTTAGACTCGCCGAACTAGTTCAGCATAAGCTTGGACGTCTACCAATACCATCTCAGGGACAAAACTCAGCTTAGATGCTTCCATTTTACTTAGGTTCCTACAAGAATGATTGGGGAGATTAATTATTGATTCAAGAATTTTGATAGTTAATAATAATGAAACTTAAATATTTTATCCTTCCTTTAGAATTTAACCCCAATCTCTACCTAATTCTCTCGGAATTCCTATAAGATGATCGACAGGGCAACTCAACCTATACTTTGACTTGATGACCTAGGGATTTAAAAATCCTAGGCTCTAATATCACCTCTATCATGCGCCGAACCGATAGCAGCAGAACGTGTCGTTTGCTCAGAATGTGGCAGTTAAACAGTCCTATCAATCAGAGCAAACACATAAGTCCAGAATTTGACAAAAGTAATTTTTTATTGAATGGAAATTGTCATTTCAACTTATCGACTCTACTACAAACTTTAAAGAATAAAAGAAAAAGGACGAAGTACCGACATGACCTAGACATGACAACTAGATAACTGACACCACACTAGACTCGAGAAAAGAAAAAGACTCGGGTCATCTAGTTCTCAGAGCTCCCTTGCACATTGGCCCATCCCAGTTGAGTCTCGGTCTGAAAAGCCACCTGCTTACCTGAAAAATGTTGGAATAAAACTAAGTGAGCGAATACTCGGTAGGAATTATATCTCAAGAACAAGCTTGCTTAAAGTAATTACATGTTACATGAATGCAAGTATGGCTATGCATGAATGAACGCAAGATAGAGAGAGAATATAACGAGATAAGGAAATTCTTAACAGTAAAGTATAAGCTAAGCTTCAAGGACTGTGTAATATTAAGTAATGTCACGAGATATTAGCTAGTTAAGCAAGTACCACGTCGAGTCACGCATGCAAGTAATATCAAGTATTGTCACGAGATAGAGAGTGAGTCAGTGGAATGCCATAGATCTAGAATGACAAGTACTTCGGTGCAATGTCACACCGTGGTTAATCAACTCCCATGGGCACAAGTACTTTCGGGTGCTCCTCCCAAGACCAGACCGGGCCCCATTAACGCCAGACATTGTGTTACATTATGTTATGTAACGTATCTAGGCATCCACTATAGTTGATAGACAAATAAATTCCAAGGAATATACTATTGTAGGATAATAAGGTGGATTTACGGAATTGAAGGAGCTCAAGGGTAGAATCTTGAGTAGGGATGGACTTGCGATAAATCCCACACAAAAATCATGACAAACGGCAAAACTGGGTAATTGGTGCCCTTCCGGGTAGCCACAGATTAAAGAATTGACGCCCTTCCAGAAGGTCACCAATTTCTGTGAAGACAGGTAGCAGAAGAATTGGCGCCTACTAGCAAGGGCACCCATTCAATTGGTGACAGCTGGGATGGTCGCCCATTCCAGTGTCTAGTGTAATCTTCCCATAGAGGCCGAAACAACACCCTATGAGAGGCCGGGTCATCACGTTTCTTCAGAGTGATGTGACATTCAAGCGCTTCCAGGGTTTTTAAGGTACAACCTGCTCGGCTGTCTTGAGGGAATCCAAGACTAGCGGAGTCTGACGGAGGTCCCAATGATGAAATCACCAGTCCGAAGGAAGGAATATCCCACGGAGGGTTCAAACATCACCGAGAGTTGAGGGGTATGCGAGAAACGCCGTGAAATAGGGACTATATCTACGGACTGTAATAACAGTGCCAAAAAGACCTACGGTATGGGCCAGAAAGCACGTGAGAAAAAATAGGGACACAGGGAATTGGCGCCCAGACAGGTGGTCACCAATTCTGTAATTGGTGACCATGCAGAGGGTCGCCCATTCTTCAATCTCAAGAAATCGAATTCATGAAAATGAGAATTTAGAAATGGGCGCCCTCTCAGAGAGGCGCCCATTCAATTATTTAGAAATTTAAAAATAAAGGTCTGGTAATGGGTGCCCTTGTACAGGGGCGTCCATTGCAAATTTTCCAGAAAATCGACCAGAAATGGGCGCCCTCTCAAGGAGGCACCCATTCCTTTTCATTTTCTTTTTTATAAAAATGCCAATAATGGGCGCCCTCACAGAGAGGCGCCCATTCATGTTCATTTCCCTATTTTTGTTTTCCTATCTACTATTTCCTGAAACAACGGCTGTGTACAAGGGAGTTTAATGTCTATAAAGCGACGGTTTGGGAAGTCGTACATTCTAGTAAAAGGCATAATTATGTAAAATAAATCACAGGGTTCCATAATTATTAATTTTTACATGGGTTTATCATTAAAATGGCTAGAAGAATTGGCGCCCTTTCATACTGTCACCCATTAATGGGTGACTGGCAGGGTGGGCGCCCATTCAGATTCATTTTATTACTAGTTTTTCCTCAGAACAAACGACTTTGTACAGAGACGTTCTATTCATTAGGAACGACTGCATATACTGTCGCCAATCACTAAATAGAGGTCTAACTATAATGTAGAAGCAACTATAATCATGATCAAGTGAATGTTCAAGGTGTCCAGAGTCATACTCATGTGGATTTACAAGATTCAAGTTACATAGAATGTAGATATTTTATCATGGGTTACTGTTAAACATTGGACAAGAAATGGCGCCAGCACCCTGGTCATCAATTAATGAACGCTTGCACTCTGGTCACCCATTCAGGAATGGGCGCCCATGGGCTGGTCGCCCATTAATTGATGGCAATCTGTTGGGCGCTAATTCATCATGCAACAGTGCAACCAAGAACAGCGATCAGAGTGGTCCAGTGACGAATAACCAACTAGATTTAATCGTGCATGCAATCTAGTATTACTACATGTTGGGCTTTGTCTTGAGAAAACCTACATCTTGGGGTGATGAGACGATGATCAAGAAGTAGGGAAGCATAGGAAGAAGACAACGGTAGCAGCCACTAGCAGTCACCACAACCAGCAGCAAGAGGAAGAAGTAGCTGCAGCAGCAGGAGCCACAACGGAGAAAGAAGGAGAAAGGGGAAGAAGCTTTCTTCACGTTCATCGATGCGGAAGGCAGCAGAGGTTGCCTTCGAAGTAGCAGCAATAATAGCTTTTGCCTGTTCACGAAAGGTTTTTTTTATAGAGGAGGGAAACCCAAAAGGGGGTCGAATGCTATTAAGGGCAAGGGTTTTGTTGGGTTCGATGCGCTCCCTCTTTGTCCTTGGTGATGATTTTGATGATAATAATATATTGTGTGTAAGTATTGTGGAAAATACTCATTGATCATTTTGGAGCTCACAATTATTATCTTGTTTTGTAGGTTTGGATGCTCGGTGAAGAACATTAACAGATGCACAATTGTTCTGAGGAGTGTCGACCTCACTCACTCATGGAATGGACTTGGTTTAATTCGATTGAATCAATGTTTTATTTAATTTGAATTGAATTAAAGTTCCTGGAATGAACTTTGAATTCTGGACTGAACTTGGATTGCTTGCATTGGACTGTGTCTATTAGTCTTGGACTGCATGTTAATTACATATATGATATTTATATGGGTTCAGACCGCTGTGCATTGATTCTGAATTTTGGGACTGAACTTGATTGTCTTGGACAACTCTTGAAAGTCATGTGTGAATATATCATAAATGAACAAAGTTTTGATTAATTTGTTCTGGAATTAGTTTTTCCATACATGCAACAAATTCTGGTATGTGAGCTGATGATTCTTTTGAATGTGAATCTCTGGAAAGTGCAGGTTCTAAACTTATCCACAAACCTTGAAGTCATGGTAAGACCTTCTTATGAATTTGATTCATTGTGTCTTGATTGGGCTTGAAGGAGCTTTCATGGTTTTGGACTTATACTGACTGCAACTCAATGTGGCTAGATTAGCTTTATTGCACATGATTGTATGCTTGTTTTTCATGATCATCTAGTGATAGTGGTTTGCATATCTTGGTTCATTTTCTTCATAATGAACCTAAGTTTGGGTGTTGGTTATATGTCTCTCCTTGCAAGCTATTCTTTTGGAAAAATCATTTAGCTTCCTCAAATGCTTTGAAACCCAGAATGAGTGTTGTTTTTAAGACCCTCATTGCATGTCATTTTATTGGCAATATCATGTTTTCAATAGGGGTTTGAACCTGGTTGAAGGATTCTGGCTTTTCATATTGATTTAAAGTGGTTTTTACTATTGTCAGGAAAAGTGTCGACTCAAGGAGTCGACACTTTCTAGATAGCATGCTGGCCTATGTGTTTCCAGCACGTAGATGAAAAAGTGTCGACTCCTTGAGTCAACACTCATCAGGCTACATGTTGTTTTGTGCGTTGGTTGAACACATGGCCAAAAGTGTCGACTCCAAGAGTCGACACTTTCGCCTGTGTGCTGGGTTTTCTCTGCTGGTAGAACACCTTGACAAAAGTGTCGACTCTAAGAGTCGACACATTGTCTGGTTCGTCTGGATCATGTTTTTCGGATTGATTGCAAAATGTCAATTTCTTGATCTAATTGCCATTGGCTTTTTACCCTAATACGCTTATGGTTTCTCCCATACATTGGGTGTATTTTTGAAGGGTTTAATCATGGGCTTTCTAGTCTTTGTCTTGTTCCTTCAGCTAGGTATATATGGTTGTGTTTTGCTTCGACGAAGATAACTTTTTGAGGGCTAATCTTTTCATCTATTGCAGGAAGAAGAGGAGGGCGACGCCACCATCTGGAGGAGGAAGAGGAAGATCAGGAGGACGCCATCAACGTGGGATATCTACTGATTTAATCCCGTCTTTGAACTCCATAGCTGAACCTTCTTCTGTGGGCATCTCCTGTGGTTTCGGCCGGCTTCCACTCCGTAGACGACTACTTCCAGCGCACCCATCCATCTCATCTACGGGTTTCACTGCGGATTTGAGGGGGAATCCTTGATCTCTCATTTCCATCTTTTCATTTGAGCATAGATTAATGTTTAGGCGGTCATTGTATATCCTTTCATTTTATTGAACCCGAAATACTATTGTGTGTGGGCGGAGCTACGTCTCCGAGTGTGTGGATTTATAGTGGGGAAAGTTTCCCCGAGTTTTTGTGTGAATACGGAGCTTCGCCCCGCGTGGTTTTGTGTCCGGGGTGCATTCCCCGACCGTGTGTGTGTGTGTGTGCTGCAGTGGCAGCAGCTTGGGGTCAGGCCCTGTGTGTGTATTACTACGGAAACAGCGTATGTGCTGTTGGGGCTCGTCCCCGTGGTTGCTACTTTTGTAGCGTGGTAGTGAAGCCTCACCGAGTTCGGTGAGGGGTGGACGTAGGGAGCCCGTCGTGGTCCCGAACCGCCTAAAAATCTTTGTGTGTCGTGTGAATGCCTGTGTGATTGTTCATTTCATCTACATCCCTTCACAGGTCAAACTAATACATTTTTACTCATTGCACCACTGCACATTGCTACATCTGCTATCTATCTTAGGCTTAGATTTAATCGTTCTTTGCATTAATATTCCGTGTGAGATCGGGAAGATCGAGAGAACATTTTAATCTCACTCAAGTTTAGAGTAATTAAGTTTGTTTATCATAATTCCGTTGTGTTTAGTTTAGAAAGTTTTTAAAATCTGCCATCTCGGTTGGGGGACAATTCAACCCCCTTTCTTGTCTGCCATCTAGTCTGGGCCAACAATTGGTATCAAAGCCCAGTCTCTGATCTTTATACGCGGACCTCACGGTCTACGAGAAAAGATCACTTTATGATGGCTGATATGAATTCAGTTCCTATCTTTGATGGTTTTGATTATTCTCTATGGTGTGGTAAATTATGTGTTTGGATTTCTGGTATTGATCTAAAGCTTATGAGATTAATCCCTCATGGTCCTCACGTTTTACCCAAAAATGAGTTTAGATGGACTGATGAACATAAGAAAAAGAATTCTGATAATATGTTTATTTTGAATGCTCTTAAGGCTGCCGTGGACATTAATCAATTCTCTTTTGTTTCGTTTTGTAGGTCAGCCAAGAAGATTTGGGATGGGCTAAGGGTAGCCCAGAAAGAAAGTCAAAATGACGAATGTCTCGTGGAGAGCATTAGTAATGGACAAAGAAAGGAAAGCTCTGAGGTAACCTCTACCTCTGACTCTGATGATGAGAAAATTTTTCTTGAAGAACTCATGGAAGTATATGACTTGTTGTTAGATAAATATAAGAAAGTTAAGACTGAAAATAAAAACTGGAAACAGAAATTTCATGATTATGTCCAGTCTAGAAATCCATGTGCTAAGTGTTCCAAACTTGAAACTTCGAATGAAATCTTAATTCGACAAGATAATGCTAATGAAGAAACAATTTCAAATCTAAGAAAAGAGAATGAATTTCTCTGCCTAAGAATTGCCCAATTTCAAAAAAATGAAAGGGAAATGAGAGAAAAATTGAGCTCTATGTCAAAAGATCAATGTCTACTTGATGAACTGATTTCAGATAAAAATCATGCTGAAGAAATTGAGAAGATAAAAAATGAGAATGAAAATTTGCAAGCTAAACTTATGCTATTTGAAGAAGAAATTGCATGTTTAGAAATTGAAAAATAAGATGCATACAACAAGCTGGGTAACATGAATGAAGAGAAAGAAAAATGGAATGAAGAAATTGAATGTCTTAAAGATCAAAATAAATTACTGTGTAATAAGTTGAAAATCTTTAAAAAGGGAAAAAGTGCGGTCGTTGATGACCTTGAAAATCTTCATGTTCTAGAATAAGAGATTGAAAGTTATAAAAGTGTTAATTCTTTGTTGAATTAGAAAATTGTGTCATGTGAGGAAGAATTGATTAGCACTGAATTGCATATCTTGTCCCTTGAAAATGAAATCAAGAGTTTGAATGAATCTTTGTCTTTGTGTGATAAAGGAAATAAAAAATAGAAAAATGTTGTTAATTGCTCTTGTGTGCATGAAAAATTTTCATCTAATAAATATGATCATGCAACAATGAAAAGGAGGAATGTTTCATGCTTTTACTATGGCAAACTTTGCCATGATATGTATGATTGCCTTTTAATAAAATTTGATGATGATGAGGCTCTGAAGTCAAGAATGAAAATGTGTGATGGCTCTAAAAATCATGGGAAACCCATAAAGAAGACTCTCAACACTCATTACTTCTATTGTGGGTTACATGGTCATGTTTTTGAATATTACTTTACAAAGAAAAATGATGATAAGTGTTCTATCAAAAAGAATTTTTCTTGTCATTATTGTGGTGAATTTGGACATATGATAAATAATTACTTTTCAATGAAAAATGATCTATGAAAAGAAAATTTTCTTATTGTTATTACTGTGGTGAGAATGGTCATTGTATGGATGACTGTTCCATAATGAGACTTGATGATGATCGGTTTGCTAGGAGATATATGAATTCATCTGTTCGTGTTAACACTAACCCCTCGGGACCCAAGATGGCTTGGGTACCCAAATGTCTAAAATGAGAATCTATTTTGCAGGGGGGCCTTGAGGGCAAGGAATGTTAATAAATAAAGGACTCTCAATGTGAGAAAGGAAAATGGTTTGTTTTTGAAAGTCATTTCGTTTAGGTTCATTTTGAAAAATCTGAAAAAGTGAAATTTGAGTTTAGAGAAAAATGTTTAGATTACTTGAATACTTTTTCTTACATATCTTATGAATAATTTTAGCTCTGAATGCTTAACATTGCACATATATAGTTTCATATACACACCTTTTCTTTCATTTGGAAATAATGATTTAGTTTTGAATGCTCTAGTCTGTGCATAAACTCTTTCATACTTTTACTCACATCTTGCAAATAATTGTTCATTTTTACATACATAGAACACATACTTAGTTGCATGATACACACTGCACATATCAAACACATCTTTGCATACTTGTACATAAAGGAAGTCTTTGATCATATGTTCGGTTGCGTGCATATACTTGCATATACTTGACATATTTGTGTGTTTGAATGCCATGATTATCCGGTATATCAAATGGCGATAGCGGAAGGTTGGATTATGTCCAACTGGAAGCTTTCCTCACGCGTGATGGTGGTCTTCGGACCTACGTTCTCCGCCAAGTATCGATAATCAATTTGCTTGAAAATTTTTAAAGGTCCTCGCTTGATTACCTGTATATACTTGATACATCCACTTCTTGATTTCCTTCTATATTTTTTACCATGCTAAATGAAATTGCATTGATTTAGACATGTTTGTTACATGGCATATATTAAGGGGGAGATTTTTTTAACCGTGCATATACTTAGGGGGAGACATTACTGTGATTAGACTAGTTCATGTCTTACATTCAATACAACCACCCACACACTTTACACCTTTTTGAGATAAATGATTCAATCCAATAAGGAATTCAGTTATTCCCTTCAACACTTTAGAGGACTCTTGAATCTCTACATGGAAATCACATATCTCGTGAGGAAAAAGTTGTTTGCCCCACCAAAAAGATGTATAAGTGGAACGTAGATCCGAGTAGCCGGGAATCCTCCCTGAAATAAAAGAGGAAACTCGTGTCGAAAGGAGAAATAAATCCACATCAAGAATAAGTGTGATTCATCACCAAGTAGCCGGGAAGTGTCCCTGAGACAAAGGATACAACTCGCGCCGAAAAATGACAAAATCCATAGTTAAGATAAGTGATGAAACTGAGTAACCAGGAAATACCCCTGAGACAAAGGGTATGACTTGCGTCAAAAGGTTAATCACCTTTTTGTGGTTAATCAAAATTTTGGGGTCATACGTAGCTACCAATATTCGAGGATTGTGTATGAAATTGTATGGATGATAAGCTCTTTTTAGTGTTCTTTAAAAAATCTGATTATCAATATTGCTTTGGAATTCATTGCTCAATCTTTCACATATACACCTTAGGTTTGATTATATGAATGTTCTTTATGAATGAGTCATTTTTCATAGTTCATGCAGTACCATCTTTTTGTAAGCACGACTCTCTTAGTATTGGTCAAGCACATCATGCTCATAATCAATAGCATTGTTCTTAGACCTGTCCCTAAGGGGCTTGTTTGCTCTTATATCTATCTATCCATGCTTGAGTGCTTGATTGTCTGATCTTGTCATTCATATCATACTGCATCTCGCTTAGATGCATCTTTAGGTTATACTTGTAAATAACATGTTACATAATCCCATTGTCAATCAGTTTTTATTTATCACAATAGGGGGAGAATAATGTGCTTTTTAGCATAACATCTACATATAGTTTAGTTTCTTTATACTCCGTGTGCATAGTTCGGTCATACATTTGCATATAATTCACATATCGAGCATTTGAACATAATTCAAACTATTTGCACATTGCTCATAACATTCCAAATTCTTGCTTGATGTTCATGGTCCACACACCTTCCTTTTATGGTAGGTTATTGCTGGGTTTGTGCACCTTCACTTCATATTTTTGTCTCTTTTCATTTCTAGTCCCCCACTTTTTGATAATGCCAAAGGGAGAGAGAGTTTTGGATTGTCACAATATATTGTCATCATCAAAAAGGGGGAGATTGTTGGGTTCGATGTGCTCCCTCTTTATTCTTGGTGATGATTTTGATGATAACAATATATTGTGTGTAAGTATTGTGGAAAATACTCATTGATCATTTTGGAGCTCACGACCGTTATCTTGTTTTGTAGGTTTGGATGCTTGGTGAAGAACATTAACAGATGCACAATTGTTCTGAGGAGTGTCGACCTCACTCACTCATGGAATGGACTTGGTTTAATTGGACTGAATCAAGGTTTTGTTTAATTTGATTTGAATAAAAGTTCCTGGAATGAACTTTGAATTCTGGACTGAACTTGGATTACTTGCATTGAACTGTGTCTATTAGTCTTGGACTGCATGTTAATTACATATATGATATCTATATGGGTTCAAACCGCTGTGCATTGATTCTGAACTTGATTATCTTGGACAACTCTTGAAAATCATGTGTGGATATATCATAAATGAACAAAGTTTTGATTAATTTGTTTTGGAATTAGTTTTTCCATACATGCAACAAATTCTGGTATGTGAGCTGATGATTCTTATGAATGTGAATCTCTAGAAAGTGCAGGTTCTAAACTTATCCACAAACCTTGAAGTCATGGTAAGACCTTCTTGTGAATTTGATTCATTGTGTCTTGATTGGGCTTGAAGGAGCTTTCATGGTTTTGGACTTATATTGACTGCAACTCAATGTGGCTAGATTGGCTTTATTGCACATGATTGTATGCTTATTTTTCATGATCATCTAGTGATAGTGGTTTGCATATCGTGGTTCGATTTCTTCATAATGAACCTAAGTTTGGGTGTTGGTTATATGTCTCTCCTTGCATGCTATTCTTTTGGAAAAATCATTTAGCTTCCTCAAATCCTTTGAAACACAGGATGAGTGTTGTTTTTAATACCCTCATTGCATGTCGTTTTATTGGCAATATCATGTTTTCAACAGGGGTTTGAACCTGGTTGAAGGATTCTAGCTTTTCATATTGATTTAAAGTGGTTTTTACTGCTATCAGGAAAGGTGTCGACTCAAGGAGTCGACACTTTCTAGTTAGCATGCTGGCCTGTGTGTTTCCAACACGTACAAGAAAAAGTGTCAACTCCTTGAGTCGACACTCTTCAGGCTACATGTTGTTTTGTGCGTTGGCTGAACACATGGCCAAAAGTGTCGACTCTAAGAGTCGACACTTTCACCTGTGTGCTGGGTTTTCTCTACCGGCAGAACACCTTGACAAAAGTGTCGACTCTAAGAGTCGACACATTGTCTGGTTCGTCCGGATCGTGTTTTTCAGATTGATTGCGCAATGCTCATTTCTTGATCCGATTGCCATGGGCTTTTTACCCTAATACCCTTAGGGTTTCTCCCTTACATTAGGTGTATTTCTGAAGGGTTTAATCATGGGCTTTCTAGTCTTTGTCTTGTTCCTTCAGCTGGGTATATATGGCTGCATTTTGGTTCGACGAAGACAACTTTTTGAGGGCTAATCTTTTCTTCTGTTGTAGGAAGAAGAGGAGGGTGACGCCACCATATGGAGGAGGAAGAGGAAGATCAGGAAGACACCGTCAACGTGGGATATCTGTCGATTTGATCCCGTCTTTGAATTCCATAGCTGACTTCTTATGTGGGAATCTCCTGGGTTTCGACCGGCTTCCACTCTGCGGACGAATACTTCCAGCGCACGCATCCATCTCATCTACGGGTTTCACTGCGGATTTGAGGGGGAATCATTGATCTCTCATTTCCATCTTTTCATTTGAGCATAGATTAATGTTTAGGCGGTCATTATTTATCCTTTCATTTTATTGAACTCGAAATGCTATTGTGCGTGGGCGGAGCTGTGTCTCCTAGTGTGTGGATTTATTGTGGGGAAAGTTTCCCAGAGATTTTGTGTGAAGACGGAGCTGCGTCTCCGTGTTGTTTTGTGTCCGAGGTGAGTTCCCCGACCGTGCGTGTGTGTGTGCTGCAGTGGTAGCGGCTTGGGATCAGGCCCCGTGTGTGTATTGCTATGGAAGCAGCGTGTGTGGTGTTGGGACTCGTCCCCGTGGTCGCTACTTTTGTAGCATGGTAGTGAAGCATCACCGGGTTCGGTGAGGGGTGGACGTAGGGAGCATGTCGTGGTCCCGAACCACCTAAAAATCTGTGTGTCTCATGTGAATGCCTGTGTGATTGTTCATTTCATCTACCTCCCTTCACAGGTCAAATTAATAGATTTTTACTCACTACACCACTGCACATTGCTACATCTACTATTTATCTTTGGCTTAGATTTAATCGTTCTTTGCATTAATATTCCGTGTGAGAACAGGAAGATCGAGAGAACATTTTAATCTCACTCAAGTTTAGAGTAATTAAGTTAGTTTATCATAATTCTATTGTGTTTAGTTTAGAAATTTTTAATATCCGCCATCTCGGTTGGGGGACAATTCAACCCCCCTTCTTATCCGCCATCTAGTCTGGGCCAAAAGGTTTAAACCTTGCCATACGTTATTCCCCTCCTTCCAATTCACTAGTCGCCTACCCGTTTTAGGTTCAAAACCCTAATTTCCATCCCATGCAAGCGTCGAACCTGAGGGGTTAAAGTTTTAGTATTTACCAGGAAACCTTGGTGTTTATGTAGTTATATATACACTTATAGCCCATCGTAAGGCCCATTTTGGCTATTGAGTTTCTCATGTACATGGGTTTATACACAAGGCCTATTAGCCTTAAGCGAAGTTACATACGTGAAGCCCACTCATATTGGTTTTTTGTAGATTTAAAGATGCTTTAGCTTCCCTTTTATCATTGGAGTTGGGCCCATTTAAGCTTACGTATACGTGAGGCCCATTTGTATGGGTTTAAGGCCCTTTTTTAAGTGTGGGTGGGTTGAGAGCCTTTTATGAATTGGCTTTAGTGTTGAAAGAAGCCTATATCTAATAATAGTTTATATATCTATGGTCCACATATATGTATATATAAAGGTTAAAGCTTTTGAATGTGTATGAGTGGAGGTCCATTTAGTTTATTAAGTTTCTTGCGCATGAGCTTATTTTTAAGGCCCATTTATGATGCTTTGTGGGCTATTCTATATGTGTATATATCCTTAAACTACAACATAAGGCCCATTGTAGTTATAGTGATACATATATATATATGTATACGTGAGGCCCATTTGTATGGGTTTAAGACCCTTTTTTAAGTGTGGGTGGGTTGAGAGCCTTTTATGAATTGGCTTTAGTGTTGAAAGAGGCCTATATCTAATAATAGTTTATATATCTATGGTCCACATATATGTATATATAAAGGTTAAAGCTTTTGAATGTATATGAGTGGAGGTCCATTTGGTTTATTAAGTTTCTTGCGCATGAGCTTATTTTTAAGGCCCATTAATGATGCTTTGTGGGCTATTCTATATGTGTATATATCCTTAAACTACAACATAAGGCCCATTGTAGTTATAGTGATATATATATATATATATATATATATATATATATTTATCCAGGCCCATTTGTTATGTTTCAAGGGTCCCTTAGTGTACATGAGTTGGCCTCGAATGCTAAGCCCACTTTCCTATAAAGTTATATTAATCTTACTCAATCATGTACTAGGGTCTCTTTTAACTTATATAGGGATGCCATTACTTATAATTTTATTTATTTATCTACCTTGTTAATTTCTTGTCATCATCAAAATGGGGGAGATTATTGTGTATGTGATTTTGATGATTACAAAATGACTTTATCACTTGGCCTTGTGCTTGAATGGCTCTTCATGTTCTCTTGTGCTTGAACCTCCTAGTCTACTTGCCATGAAGTTTGAAATGGTTGTGGAGATCTAATAGTGTGGTTATTGTAAGATGAAAACTTATGTTGCATAAGGAGAGGTTTAATTGAGTTTAATGCTATACTAATGTAGGTGGTGTGTTTGACTCGCCAATTTGGTAGACTTGTGAACGTGCAAGTTTTTATGTTTTGAACTCACATTTTCACTATTGAGATCATGGCATTTGAGATGATGGTGTTCCGGGTTGATTTGCATGCCATATTGTTGACATTCATTCTAGAAATACTAGTTTCAAGAGAGAGGTTTAATTGAATTTTAAATCCATACTAATTTAGTTTTTCTATGGTTTTGTAGGTTCAAACCATCAAAATTAATCATCCGGAATCAAGGGACCTTGGTCGCCTTAATGCCATTGGGTTTGCATAGGTTTAACGG
Organism: Amorphophallus konjac; assembly: GCA_022559845.1. Lineage (NCBI taxonomy): Eukaryota > Viridiplantae > Streptophyta > Magnoliopsida > Alismatales > Araceae > Amorphophallus > Amorphophallus konjac. The sequence goes on along the minus strand of CM040121.1, from coordinate 235,774,821 downwards.
GCTAAAAATAGCATTTTCATGACCCTCAGCAGAGGGGTCGACCCCCCCTGGGAGCTAGGCTGTCTGCATAGTAGACAGAACTCCCTGTGAAGGGGGTCGACCCCAGGGGTCGACCCCTTCTGGACAGAGTTCTGTCCTTGGTTGTTTTTGTAGTAGAAATAGGGGGAGTCGACCCCCAAGGTCGACCCCTTCCGGCACGGGAATTGTGAAACCCTTCTAAACCCATTCTTTTCACTTGGAAACTTTACCAAACTACCCCCCAAAGATTTCTAAACATATGAGGGTGTTTCTAACATATTTTAGGAAGGTTATATGGGTCATTTGGCCACTCTCTCTTGTCTATATATATGAGCTACAAATTTGTTAAGGTAAGAACCCTAATGCTTATTTGTTCTATCTTGTAGGCGAAGAAAAGGGGGAAAAGAAGGAGGAGCTCTTTAGGAAGTGTTTTCATCTCCATCAAAGGGTTTTTGGAGCTTGTGATAGAAGAGGAAAAGGAGCGGCTCGAGGAGAGGAACAAGATGATGCCGGAATCATGATCATCCGACTCCGAACCAAGAAGAGTCTGATCATTTTGAGAAGGGGGAGCTTTACATTTCATATATGTTCTTTGGTTCAGTCTTTAGAAGTTGTTTTGAGTTTATTGTATCCATCTTTGAACACTTCATTCATATCTGAACGAATATTCTGTGTGTGGGTTCGGAGAATGGATTCTCCAAGTGTTTTGTGTTGACGCTTGTGCATCATTTTGTGCGGTGGGTATCCCTATGTGTGTTGGGGTTTTTACCCCGTGTGTGTGGGGTTCATCCCTATGGTTGCTACGGTTTGTAGCGTGTTAGTGAAGCCTTACCGGTTTGGTAAGAGGTGGACGGAGGGAGCCCGTCGTGGTCCCGAACCACCTTAAAAATCCTCGTGTCTCATGGTTTAATTGGTGTGCTTGTGTGTGCTTCACTATCTATTATATTTACGCAATCGTGTGAGCTCAGCAAGATTTAGAGAACTAAGTTTATACTTTTTAGTTTAAATTCCTCAATCTTATTAATCTTGTTAATTCCGCTGTGTGTTTGTTTGAATTTTTAATTGGACATAATTTTAGTAGATGGATCTATTCAGCCCCCTCTAGATCCGTGTTCCTGCACTACGGGACCCAACAATTGGTATCAGATTGTTGTGTATATGATTTTGATGATTACAAAATGACTTTGTCACTTGACCTTGTGCTTGAATGGCTCTTCATGTTCTCATGTGCTTGAACCTCCTAGTCTACTTGCCATGAAGTTTGAAATGGTTGTGGAGATCTAATAATGTGATTATTGTAAGGTGAAAACCTTTCCTCAAGATCTCCTCCTTCTTTTCCCCCTTTTCTTCACCTACAAGATAGAACAAATAAGTATTAGGGTTCTTACCTTCACATATTCGTAGCTCATACTAGGCAAACTGTGTGTGGTGATTAACTCTATTAATCCTTGTCTTTGGAAATTGGTTTATCATGGTCATCACATATTACCTCTAGATGAGACCAAGTGGTCTAATCAAGATAAAATGATGCACCCTGATAATGTTACTGCTCTTAGTTTATTGAAAGCTTCCGTGAGTACTAACAAGTATCCATTTACATCTTCTTGTAGGTCAGCAAAGGAGCTTATGGACTGGTTGATCAAAGCTCAAGAGAAGGAAAGACAAAAATGTCTCATGGCTGACGATGTTGATCAACAAAGTGACGAAAATGTAGAAGAGGTAAATTCTGATTCTGAAGACTTTACTCTTGATGAACTTATTGATGCTTATGATGAGTTGAAAAAGTAATATAAGAAAATCAAGTAGGAAAATAAAAAATTAAAAAAGAAATCTGAAAACACGTTCCTTGAAAATGGTTCTTGTGATAAATGTTCTGAGCTTGATAACTTGAATGAACTTTTAGAGCATGATGTCGATTGTCATAAGGATACCATTGCATGTTTAAGAAATGAAAATGCTTCCCTCAAGAACAAAATTGATCAATTAGAGAAAATCGAAAAAGAGCTAAGAAACAAAATGGAATCAAACTTTATTGATTGTGATATTTGCAATGAATTGATTATGAATGATAAACTTACAAATGAAAATGAAGAACTTAAAAAAGAAAATAGTCCGATGCTAATTCAGATCTCTTTGCTTGAAAGTAGACTGAAAAATCTTAAAAATTTTGAAATAGGGAAATCTGTGATTATTGATGAATCTGATAAAATGCATGTGCTTGAACAAGAAATTGAGAGCTATAAAACTGCAAATAGAGTATTGAATGAAAGTGTTGTTTGCAGTGAACCGGAGATAGCTAGCTATGAATTGCACATTACATCTCTTGAATATGAAATTATTGATTTAAATGCATCTTTGTCTAAGTTTGTGAATGGGAAAGAAAATTTGAACAAGATATTAGGGACTAAGCGAAATTTCCAAAGAGAGGGGCTAGGCTATAATCTTGTGAACAAAAAGAATTTTGAAAATAAGGTTTATACATCATTTACGTATAGTTCAAACATTGCCAGCACATCAAATGGGTCTCCAAATTAATCTGCTCTTCAAACAACAAAGAGATCAAATGAAAATCTGAAAAAGAAACAAAATTTGCATCAAAATGCTAAAAATATCATTGGTGTCACGGTGAATGCCAAGAAAAATCAAGTTGCACACATACATGCATCCACAAAGAAAATCTCATATTTTTATTATGGTAAAATTGGCCATATGATGCATGATTGTTTTGTTATGAAATCTGATGAATTGAGAGCATGCAAGAAAATGAACGAGTTCAAAAAGTCAAGAAAATTTATGAACTCAAAAAGAACTTTTGAAAAGTCTCATGTTTATGTTTCTCAATAAAAGCAAGGTTCATTGCTTCTATTGTCGAAAGTTCGGACATTAGATGAAAAATTATTTTAGAATGATAAATAAAAATTCTAAAGTTCATGCAAGAAGACCATTTGAAAGATTTGCTCCATTGAATTGCTATCATTGTGTAAAATATGGTCACTTGATGAAATCCTGCTTTCAAAAGAAAAATGACAACCATCATGTCATGAAGAAGAAAAACTTGCATGCCTATAATGGCAACACCTTTGTTAAATCACAGAAACCTAATGCTTATGCATATAAGAAAACTGTGAAATCTTTTGGTTGTTGTCATTATTGTGGTGAGTTTGGACATACCATGCACGATTGTGAATTGATGCATTTTGATGATATGCATGGCCAGAGAATGTGGAAGGCACCCACAAGAGGTGCAACTAACCATCCGGGACCCAAGAAGACTTGGTTACCCAAAATAACCAAATGAGAACTTTGTTGCAGGGATGCCTTGAGGCCATATGGAAGGCTTCAAAAATAATGGCTGCTCAAGGCACAAGTTCTTTGAAAATAAATCTCTGAATTGTCTTTAAAAATCTGAAATTTGTTTTGTGTGAATTTCTTCATGAAAATCAAGAAAAATCTATTTTTTGTGTGAGTTTGCATTGCATCTTTCTGATTATCATTTAAATGACTACATGGTATATCAAATGGTGACTTAAGGAAGGGCATGTCATTCCTGTCTGAAATCTATCACCATGCGTGAAAATGTGCCTCCGCCTTGTACCATGAGTCACTTACTCATATAGGTCATAGGTTGCATGATTTTTAGAAAAATGTCAATTGTGAAATTTATGCACATAGAAAGGGGGAGTTTGTTTATGAATGAATGATTTGGAATTGCGAAATCTAACTTACCTTTGTGGAAATGCATCTCATGCCAATTGCTATATCTGAATTGATCATGATATTATTATGTGATTTTTGGATCAACCATTGTGCCTAACAACTTGATAGAAAATCTCTGAAATCTCTGCAGTAGCTTATGGCACTTGATGAGGTTGAGAAATCTATTTGGGTTATGGATGATTTCTAAGCTTGTGAAATGCTTTTGAAAGTTTGGCTTTTGAATAATTCTGAAAATAATTTGGTTGCATTGCTTGATTTTGACCATATTTGCACCCTTATTCATAAAGGCCATGTAATGCCTTGGATCATTATTGGATTCTTATTAGGTCTTTCGGATCCTTTTCAGAGAGTTTCAGATCGCTTTTGTGGGTCCTGAGTTGAGTTTTACGATCCGTGTGGGTTTTTCTCTCGTACTAGTTACGGAACCCTACGGTGAGTTTATTTCTCAATTCAATGACTCGTGGACGCCACAGTTGCGATGTACTCGTTGAGAGTATCGTTTCGACTATTTTTGCATATTTTTCTGAATTAGTCTATTTTCTGGTCAATTATCGAATTTTTAAAAATTAGGAAAATTCCTAATTTTCCTTCTTTTTATTTCTTCTTCCTCTCTCCTCCCTCTCATTTCTCACGACCCTCTCTCTCTCACTTCGTTCTCTCCCGTCTTTGGGCCGTTCGACGCGGGGAGCGTGACCGTGGAGAGCTGGCCGAGGCGGGGACGCGATGGAGTGATCGGGACGCGGGATGGAGCGGCGGTTGGAGCGTGGCGCGGCACGATCCCTCGGTGGATTCAAAGCCGGCACGGTTTCGTTCGTGAGACGTTTTCGACGCGGTTTAGTCACTTCGGTGCACGGTTTCTTAGGTGGAGGTAGGGAGACAGATCACCCACTTCCTCTCTACATTTTCCCTACAGTTTTACGTCGTTCGGTGCGAGAACGAGCGAGTTTGGGCTCGTTTTAGCAAAATCATGATTTTATGGAGTTCATAGGGTTCGCCAGAAAACGGCGACGGATTCTAGATAAGTTAGTGTCAACGGACTCCCTAGAACGTCTGCGTTCCATAGTCACTGATTTCGTCGCGATTGGCGGTCATTCGGGACCGTTAGGAGCCCGGGAAGTCCGGCGACTCCATTTGGGTTGATTTTGGAAAATCGCCCATTTCTCGCTGTTTCTCAGCCAATTCGACTCCCGTTGGAGTCTATGTGCTGTGTATGGTCATCCCCATTGTATCCCCTTCGTTTCGGAGTGAATGGGGCGTGGAAAGGCCACGATCGGACCGATCCCATTATTCTCCCGCCGTGACGCCTACACGGTTTAACAGTAGCTATGTAGGGCTTGGCGTGGCTGGCTTCGGACCATTTATTGTAGGTCGGTGGGCGTTTGCATGGTCATGCGACAGATCTCCTAGTTGATGGCACGGCCAGGTGTGAGCCGTTCAGTCCCCTTGAGCGGCTGGTTCCCAGCCGTTTTGTTTTTCCCGTTGGGTTGAGTGGCCAAGGCTTGACCGCTCATCCTGGTTGACCTTTGGTCAACAATTTTAAGGCGATTCATGGGGCGGTGACCCCTTAGTCGTCCTGTGTTTTGAGCGGCCAGTCTCTAACCATTCTGTTCGTTTGAGCGGCCATGTAATTCGGACCGTTCAGTCCATTGAGCGCCGCCTATGTGACCGCCCAATGAGATTAAGTCCGTAGTTGTGTCAGTTGGTCGTGATGGCCTGATCCGTGTCCGTCTGTCTGTGTGTGTGTCATAGGATGGTTAGTCCGTGTCGCGAATCTTCTATAGATCGCTTGGTGGTTCATTGGGCAGGTCAGCTAGAGTTGACTGAGTCTAGTGGTTTATCCTTGACCGCTACAATCGCCTCATGGCTCTACCCCCGACCGCCATTACCTTCATCTATGTGTGCATAGTGGCTTCCTCCTTTACTGCTTGGTTTCCCTAGCAGCTGAGTGATGGATCGCTTATGCCCAGAGTGTCATTTCCCGTCGTTTCGCTCTCTGTGTGTCTTGGCTTGACCTTGTGGTCTGCCCACTGTCTCGTGGATGTCTCTTGACATCCTATGAGGGATAAGACTACATTAGAAGGTAGCCAGAAGTCTTCTTGCTTGAGGTAGGATTCTCTTCCATACTGTAGAGTCGTCATTGTCTGGTTCCGGTCAACCCGGGGTCACCTAGTGGTTGACAAGTAACCTTGTGTGTGTCTCGACAGTTCTGTCCAGTTCGAGACATTATTCTAGATGCCTCGAGGTATCGTCTTACCTTGATTTGTGTGTCCAGGTGTGCTGAGGGTTCTCGGTGTTCCCTCAGGTCTTCGTGAGTCATTTCCTTCGATTGTGTCATTTCCAATGGCTTAGGAATAGACCAATTGGCGGCTTGTACCATTTGGTACGATGATCTTGACTTGAGTCTTCTCACTCAAGGATCGTTGTAGTAGTAAGTCTAGTTGACTGTCTTGAGTCAGGTGGCAGTCTGGTATGCTACCTCATGTCCTGTGCTTTGTAGTACGTATGACAGTGCTTCCTCGCCTGTCTGTACTATAGCACTTCTGTTTCAGAGTTCTATGTCTAGTGAGTCTCTACTAGTTGTAGCCTGTCAACACGTTCCAGTGTTGGCCCACCTGGGAGTGGTGGTACGGCAGTTCCTGAGATACGATTTTTAGGCTAGTTTCTGTGGGCTCCCTTGCCTTGCAGTAGCGTCCTGCTGGGGGAGAAAACTAGCTAGAGGCCTGGCTCAAGGCATTGAGCTTGTGTGTGCACACGTGGTCAGGGGCTTGGACTGACGCCGACGGGCGTTACCCTGACTAGTCACTAGTTACTATAGTCCTATTTTGGTTCTGAGCGTGTCTTAGTCTCTATCGTGCTTCAGGCGGCAGCGTAGACGAGACACTTGAGGCGCAGCATAAGACGTCAGTGGACGCAGCTGGCTGTTCTTCTAGTGAGGAGGTGCTTCTGTCACGTGACACGTGACTCTCGCGTTTCCCGTGCGTCGTGACCTTTCTAGGTTAGCCTTCTCGTGGTCTTACCCGAGGTTAGTGTTGTGTCTTTTACACGATGTTCCAGTCGTGTATGTGGTCATGTCTAGAAGAGCGTGCACGACAATTAAGTCATGTGTACTTTGGATCTGTTTTGTCTGTCTAGGCTTTTGTCTGCTTTAGTAGGCCCTGAGGTTGTCGACGGATCGGTGACGCCTGACTCTGTGAGATCAGGGTCTGTCGTTCTGTTGCTGCTCATAGTGGTTTGGGAGGCCGAGGTTAGTTCGGCAGCCATGTTTTCGTTCAGGTACGGCTTCTTTTCCCTTTTCTTTTAGCTGCTCTGCTCCTTCCGTTCCAGTTTTATTTTACAGCTTTGTAGTTTTGTTTTCTTGCTTTACTACTCTTGCTGTTTACCTGCTGTTTTAACGTGTTACTGCGTTATTTTTCAGTGGGGATCCGCGTGACCCCTACTGGGCTAGTGACACGAGGCTCACCCCTGCTTTTCAGGTGGGTGACGTCTTCTGGTTCCGCGGTTCCTGGTGTGACCCTTTTGTAGTTGCCAGCGGTACCTGCATCGGGCTTCCCCCGACCTCAAGGTACGTCTTCTTTTCGTTGGACTGTACTGTGCTTGTCTTTCCTTTGGACTGGACTCTAGTATAATTGTAATTTGTAACTGTTAATTAAAAAGTAATTTTATTTCTGCTACTTGAGCAAACCGATCTAATAAAATTTAATTGCTTACTGTTATATCTATGTGGCTTCAATGTACTACACGATAATCCTTTTATCCCTTCGGAGCTTTACCGCTCTTGGGAGGCTTCACGGGTTCCAAGTGGTATCGGGTCTGCTCGGTAGTCCTATCGGGTATATCCGGTATCCGGTATCCGGTATCCAGGATCCGGGTCGTCACAGGCCATGTCATAGAGAATGTTTTCTTGTGTAATATGTCTTGATGTTCTGAAAATCAAACTCTTGCATCTTGCTTTTGCATTTTGCATTGCATTCTCATATTGTTATAGGATTGCATGTATTAGAGTTCATGCATTAGGTGCATTTAGGTAATTCACATGGAAAACTGAAAATTCACATTTTGCAGCCATGTTAAATTTTACAATGCATTTAGAACTTTCAAATAAAATTTGAAATTTTGCATCACATTGCATTTTGCATTGCATATTGCATATATTCCCATTATGTTCCTGCATGTTTATTATATGTTATTCACCCCGTCCGTGAAACTTCTAAGACTTCATGCTCATTGATAAATAATGTTGCATCTGAGTCTTAACTAGTGTGCTTCATGTCAAACACTCAGGGGGAGTAAAGATTTGATATATGCATCTAGATACGGGGAGCTGCATTGTTATGTGCTCATAATATTTTCGATATACATGCTAAATCAAATTCGCACACTTCATACACAAAATGTGAAAATGAGTGTTAAACATAAGGATGTAGGAATTTCCTTTCAACACTCTTGAGAAATTAGACTTGCTGCATGAATGTTAAAGATGCAGTTTAGGAAAAAGTTACCTGCTTATTTTTTAAAGAATCTGAAAAGAAAATGAATGGCAATGCAATGCTCAGTCTCACTGAGTAAACTGGATACACGTCACCTGAGACGTGATGTGGTTCGTTTCTGAAAAGTGTTGTACTAGAGTATCTCTGTTCAAAGAGAAGTGAGACGGTTAATGTTCTGAGTAACCGGGGAGTCTGGCATGAGCTCCATATGTCTCCTCGCATAAAAATGAATTATTTGAACCTGATCACTCTAAGAAAAATTCAAATTGTAATTGTGAAAATTTTTGAGAAAATTTCTGATGAAAAATTGATTGAGGCAGAGCAAAGCTTCCAATACGATGGTCTCTAGATTGAAATGCAGTCTATGTAATTACTCCTGTGTTGAACTGAAAATCTGAATATCCGTAAGGTTAAAGCCTATTTTCATGTTATTCACTTACACATCTGGTAATTTAATTTAATATGTATTCATAAAATTGATTGATTGCATTAGCTTTTGCTTAATTCTCCTATATGATTGCACAATCCCCTAAGTGTGACACATGGACATTTCTAGTTTTACTGACTCACCTGCACTTTTCGTACACATATTCCCTTCACTTTAAATAAAATGGGGGAGCTGTTGCTTGTATTTACCTTTATCTACTTGGAGTCAATCATACTTGCTAATTCTATTTGCATTTAAAACTTGTGCAATTAGTTCATGCATATTGTGCATATTGTGCATATTTGGCATTTATAGCATTCACATGTGCATATTCTGAATTGCATCTGGAGAGGGGGATTTCTGTAGCCCATCTAAGAGCGGCCGAACTAAGTCCACCAGGACCAAACGAGGCCCAGCTCATCTAAGTGATAGTTCCGCAAGGCCCACTTAGCATCAAAGCGCAATAAAGTCACTCGGGATCAAGCCCTACCTCGGCGGCCATTAGGCTCGGAAGGCCCGAGCGTCGGTCTGGTCGGAGGAAGACCCAAGCTCAACCTATCCCCCTCACCGGGATAAAGGCTAGCGCTCCGCGCCCACTCCGGCCGAGCCTCATCCGAGCTATGCCTATCGCCCGGATAGGGTTGGCACTCTTCATGCTTGGGTCGAGCGACGATTGCTTATCCACGCTGCCATTGAGAGCCCTTTATGAGCAGGAGTTCACAAAGATAAGGGACCCACGACTTCTCAAGGCTATAAAGATCTCACGATGAGGACGTAAAGAGCCCACGTTGAGGACATAATTCCCGCCTGAAACTCCTCAGCTTACGGGACTCATGAGACTAGTGCACTATTTAAACCGGGGACTCCCTCCAGCAAATGGTAAGGCCTACACACGCATAAAGCTCCCTAAGTAGGAACCACTTCACCACCTTGGTGGAGAGGGATCTCGTGCATCTCCCCACTCCTCTTTTCATAGCTTCCACCAGTGCTCTACTGACTTAGGCATCGGAGGGTTTACCCCATGGAACCACCCTTGGGCCGCCTGATCTGTTTCCCTTCCTTGCAGTTCACTGATCGGTGATCATCTCCCCAGCTCAGGACCAGTGCGAGATCGCCCCTCTTCATCTGGGGTCATCTGTGGGAAATGATCAAAGAGCCAGCATGGTGCAAAGAAGTACAGGGAGGAGATCCATCGGCGATTGGGGGAAGGCCATGGTGGTGGGGGGAGAAGGCCCTTCTCAGGCCGCGCAAGACCCCCCCTCCAACGCCAGCACCCCAGCCGACGAAGTACCTTTGCCCGCGGTAGTAGGGCAACCATCCAACGAGGGCGCTGATGCTTTCCAAGCCCTCAACGCAAAGTTGGATGTCCTCGTGGAACTCATGAGGACCCAGGTGGCCAGGAAAGGATGGTCACGCGCCCCTCAGGAAAGCCCTCCCCGCGGAGACGCGTCCCAACACAGTACCGGAGGTCGCTTCACCCTCCGAGGGCGGCAGCTTATTCGTAACAGGTCAAGAGGAGCTTCACAAGCCCCCCCTCCGGAGCAAGAGGCCTCCTCCACACCGAAACGGGGGAAACCTGGGGCACGCCTTCCGCACCAAGAGACCGAAGTCCCCAGGGAGCGCCAGGATAGCCTGCCATCACGCCCCCCTAGCCCCACGGCGCAACAGCAGCTGGAGTTATCCCACCATCTGCGAGAGTTCGAGAGGCGCTTCGCAGAGTAGGAGCGCGCCTTACGCGCCTTACAGAAGACCTCTCCGCTAGAGGACGAGGACAGATCCCCGTTCTCTGACTATATCTTGAAGGCAGAGGTATCTCCCAGAACCTCCATCCCGATCTTCAAGCCTTACGACGGCCAAGACGAGCCGGCCGACCACTTCGACAGCTTCGATGCCCTGATGACCCTTCACAGGGCGTCCGACGCCATCAAATGCCGAGCCTTCGCGACCACCCTGGTCTAAGGCGCCCAAGCATGGTTCCGGGCCCTCGCCCCTGGATCCATCCGAGGCTTCAAGTAGTTTGGGCGAGTATTCAAGGAGAGTTTCACCAGCAGTGGGGCTATTGGCTCTCAAACAGGCGCAAGGGGAGAGACTACGGGCTTACATCAACCGATTCAAATCGGAAGCCCTGAGAATCTCCCGCCTGGATGTAGCCTCGGCCATAACCGCACTGACCGGAGGCACCCGGGATGAGAACCTCCGCCGTGAACTTGTCCTCCACCCTCCCTCGACCCTTGCTGAGCTTGTGACTCTGGCCTTACGCCATGCTGAGTGCGAAGAAGTTCTCAGCGCATGCCGAGGCCCAACCGACTTGGGTCGGGAGGGAGACAAGAAGCGAGCACCCGAGTCAAGCTCGGGCCAAGGAAAGAGGCGGAACTGAGACGGGGAGCACAAAGAACCATCCCGAAAGTACGAGTGGTACACTCCCTTAACCGCTCCAGTGTACGAGATATATGAAGACATCAAAGGCTCGGGCCTCCTCCGCCAACTCGAGCCAATGAGGTCGAAAAGCCACAATCGCAGCAAACATTGCCTGTTCAACAGCGACCATGGGCATCACACCGGCGATTGCCACCAGCTCCAGGATGAAATCGAGTGCCTCGTCCGCCAGGGACATCTATTCCAGTTCGTGGCCGGGCATAAGGAAGACCGAGGCGCCCTAGAGGAAATGGAAAATGCTCCTTGCGCGGTCCACATCAATGTCATCGCTGGAGGAGCTGCATCAGAAGGAGACAGTGGCCTAGGAAGGAAGCGTCATGCTGAGCGGGCGAGCTGAGCCATCGAGCCCCCCAAGGTCCCGCCAAGTGAGCCCCAGGTAATAGTCTTCTCCGACCAAGACCTAGAAGGGCTGACCACCCCTCATGACGACGCCCTTGTCATATCGGCCACGATAAACTATTGTAACGTAGATAAGATTCTAGTTGACAATGGAAGTACCCCTGATGTATTGTCTTATGAGTGTTTCCTTAAGATGGGGGAGAATCCGTCTAAACTCCGCCCGATCCGAACCCCCCTTTGTGGGTTCAATGGCCAGGCCACTTATCCCGAGGGAGCCCTAAGCCTGCCAGTTACTCTCGGCACCCCACCCAAAGCCATTACGGTTATGGTGGACGTCATAGTGATGAAGGGTATGATAGCATACAACGCGATCTTCGACCAAAGAATCCTTAGCCGAACGAAAGCCGTGCCCTCTACCTATCACTAAAAGATGAAGTTCCCCACTAAAAATGGGGTGGGGGAAGTCCGGGGCAACCAGGCGATGGCCAGAAGGTGCTATAATATCTCGGTTGAAGCCACAAGGCCGGACGGGAAGAACAAGGGCCCCCGAGAAGTCGAGGAAAAACCCGCAACCTCCGAGCCTGGAGGTGAGCTGCTAACTGTTTTCCTAAACGACAACCCGAGCCTAGGAGTAAAGATTGGAGCCGACCTACCATGTGAGGTTCAGCAGTAGTACAAAGATTTTCTTTCCGGGTACATCCAAGTCTTTGCATGGTCTGGTGATCAACTCCCCGGGATACCGGGAGATGTAGTAATGCATAAACTCAACCTCGACCCGACCATGAAGCCCGTACAACAACGCAGAAGGAAGCACGCGCCAGAGAAGTAGGCGATCATCAAGGATCAAGTCACCGAGGGGCAAAAGACTGGTCTTTTTAGATTGGTCCTGTACCCGACGTGGCTGGCTAATGTCGTCCTGGTCCCAAAAGCTTCGGAAAAGTGACGAATGTGTGTGGACTTCACCGACTTGAACAAAGCCACCCCAAAGGACTGCTATGCATTGCCAAGCATCGACTAACTGGTTGATTCAACCTCAGGCAACGAGATACTCAGCTTCCTGGACGCCTATTCAGGCTACCACCAGATCAGAATGGATGTAGAAGACATCGAGAAGACCGCCTTCATCACCGACTTCGGCGTATACTGCTACACCCGGATGCCTTTCGGGTTGAAGAATGCTGAAGCCACATACCAGAGGCTAGTAAATCATATGTTCGAGGGACAGCTCGGCCGGAACCTATATCGATGACATGCTCGTCAAGACCCCCAAGGCCGAGGACCACTTCTCCGACCTAGCAAAGACCTTCGACACCCTCCTGAGATACAATATGAAGCTCAACCCCACCAAGTGTGCCTTCGGAGTAAGCTTCGGGAAATTTCTGGGCTTCTTGGTGACCCAGCGTGGGATCAAGGCCAACCCTGACAAAGTCCAGGCCATCCTGGATAGGTGCCTACCCACCTACCTCAAGGATGTTAACGCCTTACCGGGCGCATTGCCGCGCTCAGCAGATTCCTGTCCCGTGCGGCCGAACGATACCTACCCTTCTTCAAACTATTGAGGGGGCCCAAAATGGCATCTGCTACGTTCGCATGGGACGAGGAATTCCAAAGAGCTTTCGTCGAGCTTAAAGAGTTCCTGGCTTCACCCCCGGTGCTTTCCAAGCCTGTCCCAGGTGAAGCCTTGCATCTGTATCTCTTGGTAACGCCATCCACAGTTAGCTCGGTCCTGGTCAGAAATGACTCGGGAGTCGAGAGACCGGTCTACTACACCAGCAAGGTGCTTGACGAGGCTGAAAGAAGGTACCCCGCAACCGAGAAACTCGTGCTAGCATTGGTTACCTCAGCCAAATGCCTCCGACCCCATTTCCAAGGGCATTCCGTCATCGTGCTGACCGGCGAACCACTGAAGAGGATCCTCGCTCACCCTGAAGCCTCGGGACGCCTCGTCAAGTGGGCCATCATGCTCGGGGCCTACGATATATCGTATCGACCTCGCTCGGCTATCAAAGGATAGGCGCTCGCTGACTTCATCACCGAGAGCACCATCCAGACTGAAGAAAAATATCTGTCCGTGCCCGGGCCAACCTGGGAATTATTCATCGACGGATCCTCCAACTCGGCGGGGAGCGGCGCCGGCATCCTCCTAAAGTCCCCCGAAGGAGCAGAGCTACAATACGCCTTGAAGTTCAACTTCCAGGCGTCCAATAACGCCTTCGAGTATGAAGCCCTTATCTCGGGAGCCCGCATGGCCCGGCGGCTGGGGGCTGAGCGAGTCAGAATTCACAGTGACTCCCAACTGGTCGCTAGCCAGGTCAACGGCGATTACGAAGCTCGAGAAGCACCGATGGTCAAATACCTCCAGCTGGTCAGAGCCGTGGCACAACAGTTCGAGAGTTTTGAGGTAGTCCGAATAGCTCGGGAAGAAAACTCCCGAGCGGATGCCCTCTCTCGGCTGGCCTCCTCTCTTGACCCCGAGGGTACTCGATCGGCCCTTCTTGAAGAGCTAGAGCGACCGAGCATTGATTCGGAGCTCCTGGCTATTGACTCGGCCTCCCCATGTGACTGGCGTACCCCCTACCTGTCGTGGCTCCAAGACTCTCAAGAATCTCCCAACACCCGGGAAGCCCGAAGATTGAAGTACCAACCTCGGTGATTCATCATTCTGAACGACACTCTATACCGAAGATCCTTCTCCGGTCCTCTCCTGAAGTGCCTCAGTACTAATGTAGCTAACCGAGCGATTCAAGAGGTTCACGAAGGCCTGTGCGGAGCACATTTAGGAGGGAGGTCGCTCGCTAGGATCTTGCTACGGCAAGGTTACTGTGGCCCACTCTGCAGCGCGACTGCTCAACCTACGTACAACACTATGATCGATGCCAGTGATTTGACCACTTGGTCCATCAACCGGCAACAGAGCTCGTCACCTTAGCCGAGCTTTATCCTTTCGCTTGGTGGGGAATCGACATCCTTGGGCCGTTCCCTACAGCTCAGGCCCAGAAGAAGTTCATCATCGTAGCCATCAATTACTTCACCAAGTGGATCGAGGCCGAAGCCACAGCTAGGATCACCGAGACAGTCGTCTGGAGTTTTGTCTGGAAGTCAATCATCTGTCGCTACGGCATCCCCTAGGTGATAGTAAGCTATAACGGTCGGCAATTTGATTCTCGTTATTTTCGAGACAGATGCGCCGACCTAAACATTCGCAATCACTTCACCTCGGTCACCCACTCTCAGGCTAACAGCTGGTCAAAAATGCCAATAAGACTATCTTAAAAGACATCAAGACCAGGCTCGGCAAAGCCAAGGGCAGCTGGCTTGAGGAATTGTCGAACGTACTTTGGTCACAAAGAACGACTCCCAGAATGGCAACCAGTGAAAGTCCCTTTCAGTTGGTGTACGGCACCGAGGCCGTGATCTCATTGGATATTGCCAATACCCCCTCCGAGTCATCTGTTTCTCGCCTGAGGCAAACGACCGAAAAATGCTCGAAAACGTCGACCTAGCGGATGAACACCAAGCGATTGCCAGCATCCGAGCAACAGAATATCAACGCCGCCTCACTCGATACTACAACGCCAAAGTCCGAGATAGACACTTCCAGCCGGGAGACTTCGTTCTCAGAAAAGCCGAAGCCTCTCGACCACTTGAGGTGGCAGGCAAGTTATCCCCTAATTGGGAAGGCCCCTACCGAGTGGTCGAGACGCTCGGGAAAGGAGCGTATCGACTATCTACTATGGAAGGAGAACACATCCCTCGAACATGGAACGTGACTACACTACGCAAGTTCTACTTCTGAACGTCGAGCATTGTGTAAGCAGTATGAAATAAAACAAAAGTTTCCTTTCCTCTTTTATTCAAACAACTTGTACATCAGAAAAGCCGAAGCCAAGACAATACATGTCAAAAAAGAAAAAATCCATCTGGCGCCGTCGTACGAGCCCATCGCTCGGCTGACTCGGTTAGCCTTCCCGCGTCCAGCCACAGACTCTGCTTCATGCAGAAACTAGGTCGGATTAAGGGTAGTCGACCCCATTGGCTCGGGTAACTCGGAACAAAGGTGACAGAGGGATTAGGAAGAAGAAGGCTACCTTCCAAGTTGAACGAGGAAGATGAAGGGGAAGAGAAAGCCAACTAATAAAAGAGGATGTCAAGGGGCACCCTCCGAAGAGTGAAAGAAATGATGGGAAGGGCAGAAGAGAGAGAAAGAAGCTGCGGGGAGAAAGAAGGAGAAGCAGGAAGTGGAGAGGAATTTTCAGAAATCTCCTCTAGAGAGTGAGCGGGAAGGGACGAGCGAAAGGGATGCATGATTCCCCCATCCATTCGCCGTTACACCCCTCCCCGCAAGCACCGACCGGAGTTGATAAAAGAGGGCGATGTGTTTCCACACGTCGCGCCCCCTTCAAATCCGCCCGCCGGCCGTCAAACTCCATTCAAATCTGAAGCAGCAAGGACTCTCTGTACTCCATCATCGGCAGCTTCATCTTTCGAAGCGTCTTCCATGCTTCAAATTCGACGGCACAACGCTTCGTGAAGAAGGAGAGAGGGAAGACTGTCAGAGAAAACCCTAAGCGATAGAGAGGGAGAGACGCCCTTCAGACCTTTTATAGGCGAAGGGAGGTTACTTGCCTTAAATGATTCTTCCCTCAAAAACACGCTAAAGGGACTTCTCCTTACGGACGGTCACCTCAGACTCCTCGGTTCCATCCTAACGGGACACACAAAGCGACAGGGTAGTTAAAACATAAGAAAACGGAAAGACACCGTGTCAGACGATCGCCCAGCCATCATGCGAGATCCGCGCAGAAAGTATCGACACTTTCCAACTACTACAGATACGCTGGTCAAACTACGGCAATGGCGGCACAAAAGTGTTAAGTCTTCATCATAACGCTACTGCCTTACGTTCTTTACACAAAAAAAGAAGCTTTTCTTCGAAAAAAGGAAAACATACAAGGAGAAAAAGCAAAACATATACATTAGGCCTCTGGCCCATCCTGAGGCTCTAAAGTGGGAGGCTCGGACGGTCTGCCCCCGGCACCCTCGGTGACGACCGACCTTGGCACTGACCGCACCGGTGTGGGAACTGCCTCGGTTGCGCGCCCTCCAGAGGCAACCGGAGTTGGCGACCCCTCGGATGAAGAGTCCCCCTGGTCTTTTTCTTCCGACGCCAAACCAGAAGAACCGGAAGATGATAAATCTGAGTCATAGCATTGCCCGAACGGGAAATTGATTGTCTCGGACTCCTGCTCCTCCGCCTAAGAGATGGCCCAGTCATAGCCTTGCTTGAATCCCTTGAGGATGCCCTGACGAAGTGTTGACTCATAGTAGGGGAGGGCAGCCTCCTTAAGATCGACCCGGTAGGCCTTCGAGCGTCTGTATTGCTCGATTGCATCCACCCCGGTCGATTCCAACCTACCGGCGAGTTCGGCCTTCTCCCACTCCGCCTCTGATAACCTCCGGTCGGCCCTGACCATCTGCTTCTCCGCCTCGGCCAGATCAGTCTCGGCCTCCATTCGAAGACGCACGACTTCCTCGGCTCGGTCCACTAGCTCGGCGCGCTCAGCCTCCCACCGGCCATCTAGCTCGACGCGGGCCAAACGCTCCTCCTACAGAAGGTTGCTCTTCCTCGCGAGCGACTCGCGGGCCCAAGCCAGTTGTTCGTGATACGTGCAGCGGAAAGTGAGATAGAAGGGGGGGTTGAATAGTTCACTCCCAAATTCAAACAACTCAGACACGATTTCTCAACCCCTCAAGTTGCAGTGAAAAAGACTTCGGAGATAGGCAACCAAGATGACTAGTATGAGAAATGAGATCGAGAAAGCCACCCACAATGAAGCAATGTGTCGAGTAGAAAGAGAACAACACAGCGTAAACAAGCAAACAACAGAGGAGATTGGGAATTTTTAAGTGGTTCGATTACTATCCGCAATCTACGTCCACCCCTTACTTAAGAGAGTAAGGTTTCCTTGCAATATAGAGTCGCACACAACATACTCAGTCTGCAACAACCGCTGCTAAACAGCTTGCCCTGAGGAACAGCCTCCTCAATCTTCTGATCGACCAGAAGAAAACACTGGAGAACCAATCTCCCTTCCTTTACACGCAGCAAAGGGAACCATGTGCAGTTACTCCCAAGTAACTCACACAACCAGAGGATCGAGCCTCTCTTCCTCCAAGACAATGGAGGGAACTGGAGAACTTCTCCCTTCCTCCGAACAGTGGAGGGTAACAAAATGAAATAAAAGTAAGAGACTCGAAAACAAAATGATCGATGAACGACAATTTTCTCAGAAAAACAAAAGCAACGTAGCTTCCGTAGAAGTAGATCTTCGCATTCACAATCGCTTCTCTCTCTCAGAAAATTTTCTCTTAGCTCTAGATGGAGTGGGTTGTCTCTGGTTTTCTCTCTTGAAGCACTGCTCCCACGCTTCTCTTCTTTCTCATTGTTCCATCCCCTTTCGAACCCTTTTCCTCATCATATATATATATCTGATCCAGAACCTTAGGCGTGTGGATACCACGTTTCCCGCCTGAAGATGTTGGGGTACGTGTGAGAATGTTCTGGATGTCTATCTACCTCGGATCACGTGCCATCCAGGTGAATGCACAGACAAACTGTCAGAGAAGAAATAAACATTTCGTCATACTCTTAGCATAATTCGTATTGGTGTATTGAGTAAGAAGGTAAAAGCTGCACTGAGTAGGAGTTTAATCGTCCAACAGATATGCACGGACAAGAATCAGCAAAACACAAAGTGCACTGACTTTATTTTGCCAGAGAGAAAAGTTTGCACCAAGTCAAAAGAGTAAGCATCGGCTAAGTCGGGCTATGACAAGCACCAACCTGAAATGAATCAGAAGATGCACCAATCTACGTTAGCTGTCTACAGGACTTTGCACCGAGTCTAATAAGACTTGAAACAGGAACAACACTGACTTCATTGCTACAAAGACTTGTATAGGCTAGACTATGCACCGATCATGAGTTGTTTTAAGCAAGGCATGCACCGAGTTGGGATATGCAGTCCAAGCAGGAACTGCACCGAGATGGCAATGAGAAGTACAAGACAAAGCTTGCACCGAGATGAAGGAACGACCAACCTAACCAATGCATTCTGGTCATAAATTGCATCTACCTTGAGAGGTGAGATACAGAGACATGATATGCACGGACCTTAATGCTCACGACCTCGAGAAATGCACAAAGATAAAATTATGAACAACAAAACCTGTGTATGAACAAGGACTTGCACGGAGGCAAGTACTTTCTGTGAAAGATGTAGAACTAGCACTGACTCAATATGCATTAAGCCAAAAGAACGAATAACCTGAAATGCACGGACCTAAATCTTGTTATTAGCACAGATCCCCTTCATGCTTAGAAATAAGGAAATGCACCGTATAAGAGCAAATTGATCTAGAGATAAAAATAAATTGATTTATAGTGTGAGACATCATCAAAACCGTAGGGATACAACAATCTCCCCCTTTTTGATGATGGCAACACTATGAATCAAGCAATATCAGGGCATTAAAAACATTCAATAGTAAGCCAATCAAGCAGGCAAAACAAACACAACTTCTGAATCTCTTCTCTCTCCAAAACCACTCCCCCACAGCTCACTCTCAGAGGACCTTTTCATAGTAGCAAGGCCTCTCTCAGATATTGCATGACCTCTCTCCCCCTTTGACATCATCAAAAGAAAATGAAAGATATATGAAATTGTTGGAGACATGAGGGAGAAGTACAGTGACTTCTTAGTGTAGAAAAACTCAAGAGCATATCTTATGAGAATAAGTGAGGTGCTAAACTCAAGTGAAGATTCTTGAACTCTGGTAATTAATAGAGAATTAGAATGAGAGGAAAGTATATCCACATACATGGTATATGATGTAGAGCAGGGATGAACAAGTATGGCAAGACATTGCTGATCAAAACACCAATACGCAGTAGACGAACAGAGACATAAGCAGAGAAGGTGTGCTCCTGGTATTGAGGACAAGCATTCAGTAATTTGCACAAAGACAAGGGATATTATAGAGTTTTGCAATAAGATTAATGAGTAAGTTGGTAAATCACACTTTTGACATTAGGGAGACACCTTGATCAGAGGCCTGAATCCCCAGTTACTCAATGTGAGTACCTCATTACCACTCATTTTGGAAGAACAGAGTTAGTAATTGTGGCTTTTTACATGAGGAAACACCTTGATCAGAGGCGAGAGTCCCCAGTTACTCACCACCTTGTCACCATTGCTCTGTGATGATCAGAAATATTAAGGTCATTTTGCAGACATTTTTGTTTAATTTGACACCTCATGACGTAGGAATTACTTCACTTCATTGATGAAGCTCCCAGTTTCTCAGTGGTCAAACCATAGACCTTTGTTCATTTAGTTGATCCCTTATGTTGTGGAGATAAAATGATTGAAGACAATACCAGAAGGACTATTTCTTTGAAATGAATCTTGAAGTCTAGATTTCAAGTTGTTCTGGACATATGTCAGGACATACAAGTTTTAGCCTGAACCGGAATCATTGACAATGTAGGAAGATATACTTCGAACACTTAATCCAGATCTCTGATGAACTACTAAAGAAAAGATTCTAGCTGGACTTTAGTTACACAGACTTATAGACTTAAGAGATGAATGAGATTCCACAGTCTGAGATTGAACCGCACTCATTCAATCATGAAAACCAGCAATCACACATGTCTGGTCAATCTTTTGAATCAGTCAAAATACACTAACTGCCCAGCTCCCCCTCAAACGATGCACTAAAGGAATTTTTTCAGCAGATTCTCAGGACTCCCCCTCACTGTCAGGACAGGCTTCTCACACAATCTCTTGCCAAGGTAAAACAATTCAATATCAAGAGATCAGTAATTAAGATAATTTAAATAAGCCTAATTCTCTCCTTAATGTGGTGAATTTGTCATTGCCTAGAGGCTTGGTGAAGATATCAGCAATTTGATTAGCAGTGCCTACATGAATCAGTTCAAAGTTGTTCTTAGAAACCTCATCTCTTATGAAATGATGCCTTATTTCTATGTGTTTGGTGCGGGAATGCAAAACATGATTCTTGGCTAGGTTCATGGCACTGGTATTATCACAATAAATGGGTGTGCACCCCAGGTCTACTTGATAGTCCTGAAGCTGGTGTTTAATCTAAATGACTTGTGTACTACAACTCCCTGCAGCCACGTACTCAGCCTCTGCAGTGGAGAGGGCCACAGAATGTTGTTTCTTGGAACCCCAAGATACTAAACACCCACCTAGAAATTCACAGTGACCACTTGTACTTTTTCTATCTAGTTTACACCCGGCATAATCTACATTTGTGTATGCAACTAAATCAAGTGTGTATGATGCAAGAAACCATAAACCAAGGGTGTGTGTAGCAGACAGATATCTGAAAATTCTTTTCACTGTAGCTAGATGCAATTCAGTGGGTCTAGATTGATACCTTGCACATATTCCTACACTGAACTGTATATCAGGTCTTGAAGCTGTCAAATAAAGTAGAGATCCAATCATACCTCGATAGAGCTTGGCATCTACTTCTTTACCTGTCTCATCTGCTTCCAATGAGGTATTGGTACCCATTGGTGTTGTAATGTGCTTCAAGTTATTCATGCCAAACCTCTTGAGAATTTCCAATGTGTACTTGGTCTGGTTGATGAAGCATCCATCCTCTAACTGTTGTACCTGCAAGCCAAGGAAATACTTTAATTCACCTACCAAACTCATTTCAAATTCAGCAGACATCAATTTAGAAAATTCATTACATAGTTCAGAGCTAGTTGACCCAAACACAATATCATCTACATATACCTGAACTACGATGAGGTCTTTATTTGAACTCTTGGAAAATAAAGTTTGATCTACCTTACCTCTGTGGTAGCCCTTGTTGATCAGAAATTCGGTCAATCTTTCATACCATGCTCGAGGAGCCTGCTTTAGACCATACAGGGCTTTGTTCAACATGAAAACTTGGTTAGGTTGTTGAGAAAACTGAAATCCGGGGGTTGTTCAACAAAAACCTCCTCCTTGATAACTCCATTTTAAAAAGCACTCTTCACATCCATTTGTTAGAGTTTTATATTCTTGGAACATGCAAATGCAAACAATATTCTTACTGCTTCCATCCTAGCAACAGGAGCATAGGACTCATCGAAATCAACTCCAAATTCCTGACAGTAGCCCTTAGATACTAGTCTGGCTTTATTTCTAGAAATGATTCCACCTTCATTCATTTTATTCTTAAACACCCACTTAGTTCCTATGACATTAGAATTTTCTGGTCTTGGAACTAACTCCCAAACATTATTTCTTTCAAACTATCCTAACTCCTCACACATAGCATTAATCCATGATTGATCACCTAAGGCCTCTTCTACTGATTTGGGTTCGATTTGTGAGACCATAGCAATTAGGTCTTGGTTATGAACATTCCTAAAGTGAGACATAGTTCTAAGAGGATCTTCAAGGTTACCTAGGATGTTATCTATTGGGTGATCTTTAAGATATCTAACATTTCTTGAAGACTCACCTGTTTCAGCTGGCCCTACCTGGTTGGGAGCATCTGATGTTTCATTCGACTGAACCTCCTCTTCTTCTTTGTCTTCTAGGAATTCTCCATCGTGCTTAGAATCCCTGTCAGCATCTTCAATGTTAGCAGCATCTTTTGTTTCACCAAAAATGACATGTGGAGACTCTTCAACTTTCTGATTAGTTATGTTAAAGACCCTATATGCTCTTGACACTTTAGAGTATCCTAAAAATATTCCAGGACAACTTTTAGCATCAAACTTATGTAAGTCTTTCTTGTCATTATTATGGATAAAGCATTTTGCTCCAAACATCCTAAAATGAGCTAAGTTTAGTTTCTTACCTTTCAATAGCTCATAGGGGGTTTTCTTGTGAATTGGTCTTACCATGGCCCTGTTGATTGTATAAGTTACTGTATTGGCCGCCTCTGCCCAAAACTTTCTTGGTAGTTGACTTTCAATCAGCATGGTTCGGGCCATCTCCACAATGGTTCGATTTCTTCTCTCCACAATTCCATTCTACTCTGGTGTCCTAGGAGAAGAAAACTTGTGTGTTTGTCCTTCACTTTCACAAAGGTCAGAAAACATGGAGTTTTCAAATTCACCTCCATGGTCAGATTGAATTGAACAAATCTTATGTTTTCCTTGTTGTTTGACCTTATTGAAAAATTGTTTGAATTTTTGAAAAGTATCATTTTTGTTGGCTAAGAAAAAGATCCATGAAAATCTAGAGTGGTCATCAATGATCACATAACCAAACCGACTTTCATTAAGACTCTGAGTTCTAGTAGGACCGAAGAGGTCCATATGAAGAAGTTCCATTGGTCTAGAAGAGAATGGCTCAGATCTTAGTTTGAAGGACTTTCTGGTCTGTTTGCCTAGAGCACAGGCATCGCATATTTTTGAAATAGAGCTAAACTTGATTTTAGGCATGCCTCTAACTAAATCATGTTTGATTAATTTATTCAATGTAGAAAATCTAGCATGGCCTAAATGTTTATGCCAATCAAAAGCATCACTTTCAGAATCAACAGACAAGCAGACATTAGATTCAGACTCAACATCTAAGTCTACCATGTAGACATTATTGGTCCTGTTTGCTACAAATTTAACACGATCAGAATTTATTTCAAAAAATTTGCATGAGTTATTGTCAAGCACAACCCTGTGACCCTTGTCACATAATTGACTAATGCTAATCAGATTGTGTTGAAGACCTTCCACAAGTAAGACTTTCTCTATTGAGTTCGTGGAGGACTTACCAACTATGCCAACCCCAATGATCTTACCTCTGTTCTTTCCTCCGAATTTGACCAGAGCCCCTACCTTCATTTCTAGCTTGCTGAACTTGGATCGGTCTCCTGTCATGTGCCTAGAGCAGCCACTATCAAGGTACCATTTGTTGTCTTCAGCTGCCAGGCAAACCTACACATACGAAATCAAGCAAAGTGGTTTGGAACCCAAGATAAGTTGGGTCCAAAGACATTATTCAAATCTTTAAGCATATTTTTAGGAATCCAGAGTTGTTTCAACTTGGTTTTCTCTTGCATCTTAATTTCAGGTTTATTGAAACTGCGACCAAGGTTATGTCCAGCTGGTCTGGAGAGGTGAAATCTATTCCAGTTATTAGGCTTCTCATCCCTGGTGTATATTTTGTGCCCTTGTTGATTAACAAATTTTTGAGGGTGAGTGTTATTTCTCCAATAACTGCTATTTGGACCCATTCTTTTATAGTAGTTCCAGCTTTTATTCTGATACATTTGCCCAGTCCAGCTACCCCTTCAATTCTGGTGAATGGGCTTAGAGAAGTTCTTCACAAAGTTTATTCCTGTTTTAGATGGTCGTCTAGCATTGTTTGTTGAATTTTCCTTTGGGCGTTGAATGTTTTGATTGCTGTTTGAACTGGATGGTGTGTCCAGCTTTTCTTTTCCCTTCTTTAGGCAGAAGGTAACGGTCTTGAACTGAAAGGGTCTCTCGTTAGTCGGGTCATAGCCTAGACCCTCCTTGTTGAAATTAACCCTTGTTCCTAGTATAGACTCCAGGTTCATTTTCCCTTGAACACATTTTTCTAGAACCTTTTGTTTGTCTTCCAGCTCTCTTTGCATAGACTCACAATTTTTTAAGAGTTCAGTGTTCACTTTCTTAACGGCTCCATACTTCTCTATGATCACACTATTTTCATTCAGACTTTCTTCAAATTCAATCTTGAGTTCGTTGAGCTGTGTGTGAACTTCCTGGTTCTTTGATTTGTGCTTTTCATTTTCCTTTTTCAGAGAAGTCATTTATTCTAATTTTTCCTTTAATTTCTGATTTTCCTCACTGATTTTAGTTTGTTCTTCAATATTAGCATTAAATTTTCTCTTCAGGACCCTATGCTCTTTACTCAGAGAATTGAACTTATCTAACAGTTCAGCATAGGCATCTTCCCAATCATCAATAGAAAAGTTCTTGAAGATATTTGTTACCTCCTCTTCACTGTTTGCCATCAGGCAAATTCCTTCTTCGTCCTCCTCTGAGGAATTGGCTTCCAGATCTTCTTCCTTATCGCTCCACGTGCAGACCATTACTTGTGGTTTCTTCTTCTGCACCTATGAGCTCTTCTTCTGAAAGTCAGGACCCTTCTTCTGAAGATCAGGGCAGTCCCCTTTCATATGTCCAAGTTTCCTACAATGAAAACATGTGATTTTCTTGGTGCTCCTATTCTTATCATTGCTGGATTCAAAATTCTTACCAGAAGGGAATGACCTCTTCCTTCTGAAGGTCTTTCCCTTAGTCCTTAAGAATTTCCTGAATTGTCGAGTGAGCATTGCTTGCTCCTCCTGGTCAAGGTCTGACAGTCCGTCAGACTCGCAACTACTACTCCCGCTACTGCTACTTCCCTTGCTGCGGGACACCTTGAGGGCAATATTCTTGCCCTTCCTATTGCTTCCTTCACCATTCCTTTTGAAGTTCATCTCATACGTCATTAGGGATCCTATGAGTTCGGTGACGGTCATTGTCGACAGATCCCTAGACTCCTCTATCATGATGGCCTTAGTGTGCCATGTAGGGGTTAGAGATCTAAGTATCTTCCTGACTATATCTCCCTCAGCTATCTCTTTCCCAAGCCCCTTAAGACTATTCGTAATTAGTGACAGTCTGGCATACATCTCAGTTATGGTCTCCTCTGGTTTCATCTTAAACATCTCATATTCAGAGGTGAGGAGATTTACCTTCGTTGCTTTCACTTGAGGTGTACCTTTGTAGATTAGACCCAACTCGTCCCACATTTTCTAGGCCGTCTTGCAAGCTGAGATGCGGGCATATTCGTCTGGGTGTACATCACATTGGATGATGTTCAGGGCCGTCCAGTTGAGTGACGAGAGCTTGACATGATCATCTATCCACGCGTCCTCGTTCGGATGTAGTTCGTATGGCCCTGTGGTGATCACCCTCCACAGCTTGTGGCTCTGCGCCCTGATGAATACTTCCATCCTATTTTTCCAGAAAAGATAATTGTTACCATCAAAGAATGGAGGGCGGCTGATAGACTGTCCCTTAGACATGAAGCTTCGAAGACCATTAGGATTACCATGACCGTTGGCCCACATGATGAAAACCCGCTCTGATACCAATTGATACGTGCAGCAGAAAGTGAGATAGAATGGTGGGGTTGAATAGATCACTCCCAAATTCAAACAACTCAGACACAATTTCTCAACCCCTCAAGTTGCAGTGAAAAAGACTTCGGAGATAGGCAACAAAGATGACTAGTATGAGAAATGAGATCGAGAAAGCCACCCACAATGAAGTAATGTGTCGAGTAGATAGAGAATAGCACAGCGTAAACAAGCAAACCACAGAGGAGATTGGGAATTTTTAGGTGGTTCGATTGCTATTCGCAATCTACGTCCACCCCTTACTCAAGAGAGAAAGGTTTCCTTGCAATATAGAGTCGCACACAGCAGACTCAGTCTGCAACAACCGCTGCCAAACAGCTTGCCCTGAGGAACAGCCTCCTCAGTCTTCTGACCGACCAGAAGAAAACACTGGAGAACCAATCTCCCTTCCTTTGCACGCAGCAAAGGGAACCCTATGCAGTTACTCCCAAGTAACTCACACAACCAGAGGATCGAGCCTCTCTTCCTCCAAGACAATGGAGGGAACTGGAGAACTTCTCCCTTCCTCCGAACAGTGGAGGGTAACAGAATGAAATAAAAGTAAGAGAAACTCAAAAAAAAAATGATTGATGAACGACAATTTTCTCAGAAAAACAAAAGCAATGTAGCTTCCGTAGAAGCAGATCTTCGCATTCACAATCGCTTCTCTCTCTCAGAAATTTTTCTCTTAGCTCTGGATGGAGTGGGTTGTCTCTGGTTTTCTTTCTTGAAGCACTGCTCCCACGCTGCTCTTCTTTGTCACTGTTCCATCCCCTTTCGAACCCTTTTACTCATCATATATATATATTTGATCCAGAACCTTAGGCGTGTGGATACCACGTTTCCCACCTGAAGATGTTGGGGTACGTGTGAGAATGTTCTAGACGTCTATCTACCTCAGATAACGTGCCATCCAGGTGAATACACAGACAAACTGTGAGAGAAGAAATAAATATTTCGTCATACTCTTAGCATAATTCGTATTGGTGTATTGAGTAAGAAGGTAAAAGCTGCACTGAGTAGGAGTTTAATCGTCCAACAGATATGCACGGACAAGAATCAGTAAAACACAAAGTGCTCTGACTTTATTTTGCCAGCGAGAAAAGTTTGCACCAAGTCAAAAGAGTAAGCATCGACTAAGTCGGGCTATGACAAGCACCGACCTGAAATGAATCAGAAGATGCACCAATCTACGTTAGCTGTCGATAGGACTTTGCACCGAGTCTAATAAGACTTGAGACAGGAACATCACTGACTTCGTTGCTACAGAGACTTGTATAGGCTAGACTATGCATCGATCATGAGTTGTTTTAAGCAAGGCATGCACCGAGTCGGGATATGCAGTCCAAGCAGGAACTGCACTGAGATGGCAATGAGAAGTACAAGACAAAGCTTGCACCGAGATGAAGGAACGACCAACCTAACCAATGCATTCTGGTCAGGAATTGCACCGACCTCGAGAGGTGAGATGCAGAGACATGATATGCACGGACCGTAATGCTCACGACCTCGAGAAATGCTTAAAGATAAAATTATGAACAACAAAACCTGTGTATGAACAAGGACTTGCACGGAGGTAACTACTTTATGTGAAAGATGCAGAACTAGCACTGACTCAATATGCATTAAGCCAAAAGAACGAATAACCTGAAATGCACGGACCAAAATCATGTTATTAGCACAGATCCCCTTCATGCTTAGAAACAAGGAAATGCACCGTATAAGAGAAAATTGATCTAGAGATAAAAACAAATTGATTTATAGTGTGAGACATCATCAAAACTGTAGGGATGCAACAGTTCGGACATCGTCCGGGCCTCCACTTGGCTCCCCCGTGCCAGCTCTGTAACTGGGGAGAGCTATCGTCGAAGCCCATCACACTCCTCGGTGAGCTGAGCCACCTTCCTGTCCGACCCACGAAGGGTCCAGGCGAGGGTCGACCGTTCTGACTTCGATAGAGCATAAGCTTCAGCCAGAGTGGCCCCCATCTGGGCCAAGACAAGCCGCCCTCTATAACTAGCTCGAGAGCGGCGGGCGGGGAGCGCTGCCTATCTCCCCCCTTCACCACCTTCGCAGCTATGCTGCGACATACCTGATACAGAGGGCCTTGGATGCCCAGCCTCTCCAGAGCCGCCGAAAAAAGGGCCCCACCTCCAAGAAGCATCTCCTCGGGAGCCCCACCGGCCGACCCGGATCGAGCCGCTGCTTCATTCTCTCCTCTTGCCTTGGTCGGTTGGGGCTGTGTCGCCGCTCCTCGTGACCCCCCGGCCTCGACCGGCTCGGCACCTGCACCGCCACCCGGAGCGTCGCCCGCCTCAATCGACGCCCCAGTCTCGGCCGTGGTCCCAGCATCACCCGCTTCAACCTCGGCCCCCTCGGTTCCCGCTGAGGGGAGAGCCGATCCAGCGATGCCGCCACCCCCAGAAGCGGTCCTAGCCTCCTTGGCCCCCTCTCGCTCGGCGGATAGGGGAGCCGGCCCAACAGGGTCAGCCCTATCTCACTCAGAAGAGGGGAGAGCCGCCGAGCTAGAGTCCCCTTTGACAACAGGGTCGAACCCAGCCTTCTTGGCCCGCCTCTTGGTCTTCAAGGCGTCCCGTATCATGCCCTCTATGGGATCTTTGTGCTTGGACCCCCGCGGCCTGGAAGTCCCCTCCTGGGCCATTCCCTTGCCCTTGTCTCGGGCTCGGGAGCACCCTTCGGGAGCTCGCGGCTTGTCAGCAGCCGAATCATCGTTGAGATTGATCACCTCCCGCTCGGCCGCAGGCTCCTCCTCCACAGCTAGCCGCCTGGCGTCTGCGCAGAAGAAGATATGGTTAGAAAAAGAAAATGGTCTCATCATCCGACGAAGAAGCTGATCCGTCGCATCCGAACCTGTCGGCTGTAGCCACGTGGGAAGGCACTGCTCGATGTTATCCGAGGTAATCAGCTCCTCCGTGGACTGGCGACGCTTTAGCAGAATGGCCGCATACTTCTCCACATCCGAAGAAAACTCGTCCTGTCTCGGAGAGATGTTCGGATGGAAATTGGGGATTACGGGACACCTCCAAGTCTCCTCCACCGAAGAAATCCCCACCTAGAAGAACTGAGTTTTTCATCCCTTGTGCAAAGAATCCTTCACGGCCAAGGAGACACAGCTCCTATTCCGCCTCGCCTGGATGAAATAGAAGCCCTTCCCGGCCAAGGGGTGTGCCTTCAACTCGAAGAAATAGTGGAAGAGGTCCAAGGAAGGAGGAACCCCGCATTGGCAATAGAGGATGCGAAAGGCGGAAAGAAGAACATAAGAGTTGGCTACCAACTGTACGGGCGCCAACCAAAAGAAATCGAGAAGCTTAAGAGCAAAGGGCTCGAAGGGAAGGGGGAACCCACCCTTCCACGACAGAAGGAAGGTACAGATATAGCCCGTACGAGAATCCAAGCTCGTCTCGTGCGGGGCAGCCGTAGTGAAGTAAAACTTATAGGGCAGGCGAAACTGGTGCTCCAGCCGTTTCACCTCTGCCTCCCCCAGCTCACTGCAGTTTGGAGCCGACGGTATCACCGTCGCCCTCGCCGCAGGCTCGCCCTCCCACTCTTCGACCTCCAGACGCTGATCTGCCAAGGAATCTGGAGAGGAACATGAAGAGAAATACTCCCGAGACTCCGAAGACTCTGGAGGAAGAGGAAGCTGTCGGACCGCCTCCGCGGTTATCTCCGCCAACTCTGCGAACCCCACTGCAAGCCTATGCTCTTCCGTCGTGTCCTCACGACGCATCAAAGAGCCCCAAAGCAAGCACGAAGAAGAGCCAAACCCTAAAACGGAGGGAGTCTGGAGCGACGACGAGCGCACAATGCCTATATTCCTACGCGAAAGGCGGCGCGTCGTTCTGACCTTCGAGAAAAGGGGGCCCCTTCAGTTCAAATCCGTCAAGATCATCATTATTACGGGCCCAGGTGACCACGACACGTGGCTTCTTAACACCGCCAGATCTCCACCCACCCGAGCCACGCTGGTCCAAAACCCTAACGGCTACTCTTCCGAGCTTACCAAGGCTCGGGAGTAGGAGGGGGACAAGTGGAGAGGAGGATTTCTGTAGCCCATCTAAGAGCGGACGAACTAATTCCACCAGGACTAAACGAGGCCCAGCTCATCTAAGTGACAGCCCCGCAGGGCCCACTTAGCATCAAAGCCCAATAAAGTCACTCGGGATCAAGCCCTTCCTCGGCAGCCATTAGGCTCAGAACGCCCAAGCGTCGGTCCGGTCGGAGGAAGACCCAAGCCCAACCTATCCCCCTCGCCGGGATAAAGGCTAGCGCTCCGCGCCCACTCCGACCGAGCCTCATCCGAGCTATGCCTATCGCCTGGATAGGGTTGGCACTCTTCATGCTTGCGTCGAGCGACGATTGCTTATCCACGCTGCTGTTGAGAGCCCTTTATGAGCGGGAGTTCACAAAGATAAGGGACCCACGACTCCTCAAGGCTATAATTATCTCACGATGAGGACGTAAAGAGCCCACGTTGAGGACGTAATTCCCGCCTGAAACTCCTCAGCTTACGGGACTCATGTGGCTAGCGCACTATTTAAACTGGGGACTCCCTCCAGCAAACGGTAAGGCCTACACACGCCTAAAACTCCCTGAGCCGGAACCACTTCACCACCTTGGTGGAGAGGGATCTCATGCATCTCCCGACTCCTCTTTTCATAGCTTCCACCACTGCTCTACTGACTTAGGCATCGGAGGGTTTACCCCAGGGAACCACCCCTGGGCTGATAGGATCGATGCGCTGGATTCAGAGGGGGGGGTGAATGAATCCCACCCTTAAAAACTTTTCGCTCAATAAAATCTAGAATGCTATCAAGGCGAATAGACAATCTGAATATCTGATCAAATACTCTTTTGAACCAAGGAACAAATATGAAGTGCGCGCTTAAATAATTAACAAGCGGAAGCAGAAGAAGGTAATCAACCTGCAGCACAGATAGCAATATGAAATCTCAGACAACCTGTGAAGGGTGGTAGAAGATATAAAGCTAACGCAAGGCAAACCACTGCACAAGTAATTTTTTAGGTGGTTCGGTCCTCCAAACCTACATCCACCCCTCACTCCAAACCGGAGTGAGGCTTCACTAGCTAACACTAGAAACAAGCAGACTCAGTCTGCGAACACTAGCTGCCACACAGCTTGACCAGGGGAACAGCCTCCCCTCTTCCTTCAGACCGGAGGGACACCCCAAGTGACTCCCAGCCACTTGGAAACCAGAGACCGAAGTCTCTCTTCCTCCAGACCAGGAGGGACCCCACCAGTGACTCCCAGTCACCAGCAAACCAGAGGTCGCAGACCTCTCTTCCTCCAGACCAGGAGGGACCCCTGGACTTGCAACCCACAAGCCCAGAACCGAAGATCAGATCTCCCTTCTCCTGAGTCCACAGGAGGAACCCGACCTCACTACTGAGAATCGGAAGAACAATAGCAACAGGAGTAACAAAAGGAAAAATTATAAAACATAAAAAGCACAGCGATAAAAGCTGGAAATGAAACGCAAGAAATATAGCTCTCAATGAGCATAGTCATTCTGGATTTGATCCACGAACAGATTGAACAGATCTTCAATAGAACAATCTCCTCTCTTCCTTTCTTCCTCTTCTTTCTTCTTCTCAACTCACGCAATCTTTCTCTTCTCTGCTCTCCTTTTTCTTCTTCTGCCCTCTTCTCTTTTCTTCTTCTCTCTATTTTTCTTCTTCTCTTTTGATCGTGGCTCTCTGCTGCTTCTTGGCTTCTATTCTCTCTGTATAGACTTCGCCACTTCGATCAGTCTTCTTCTGTGGAAGAAGGCTTCCTTATGTACGCAGCAGCAGCCCTTGGGCGCGTGTTCTCCACAGTTCCCGCCCAAATATTTTGGACCACGTGGCAGCATCTAGACTTGCTTCAGCACATGTGTCATCATCTGGTCAGGTCTTCCAGCCTCGGATCACATGCCCTCCTTAAGCTTCATGAGCAGAGGCACCTGTCGGACAGACGAATAAGTCATCAGTTTATCAGGTTAAGTATAAACCATGTACAGACTTTAATGAACGCACTGCAGTGTGTAGACTTGCAATGTGAGGACAAGGCATGTATAGACTTCACGTTGTAAAGCAATGTATATACTTAGCATGAAGACTGCCAGTCGATGTATAGACTTGGCTGAAGCTATCTCTGAAGCAATGTTCAGACTTTGCTGAAGATAATGCATGAGGTGATGTTCAGAGTTTGTGCAATGTATGAACTTTAGTGTGTGCGAGCCTGCAGGCATGCAATGTATAGACTTTGAGTGTGTAAAGCAGGCGTTGTACAGACTATGCAAGCATGACACTGGGTGATGTATAGACTTACACTATCGGATGTATAGACTTCATGAGAATGCAGCAGCCAGTGTATAGACTTGCAGTCTTGTACAGACTAGCCAGTGTATAGACTAGATGAGCATGCAGCACACGATGTGCAGACTTCGTGCAGTGTATGGACTTCATGCAATGCAATGCAGTTTATAGACTTCATGCAATGCAATGCAATGTATAGACTTAGAAAGCATTCAACTCATGCAATGTATATACTTCATGCAATGCAATGTAGACAAATGTATAGACTTCATGCAATGCAAAGCAGACCAATGTACAGACTTCCTAAAAGCTTCAACACCATGCACTTCAAATGTCTAGACTTCACAAGGTGAACGGCTGTACAGACTTCCTATGTGAAGATAGCCGCTGTACAGACTTGTTGAAGTGTGAAGGAGTTGAGTGTATAGACTTCACGATGTGAAGACTTGCCAAAGATAGCAGGCCGATGTACAGACTTGAGCAAATCAAGGTCTGTATAGACTTGACGATCATTCAGCGGCCAATGTATAGACTTTCCAACGGAAAGGCTGTACAGACTTGAAACAATGGAAGATAGCGTGTGTATAGACTTTGAAGTGCAACGTAGGTAAAGGCTTCCAATGTATAGACTTCGAAGTTCACTGAAGGATGTACAGACTTGGCCAAACAGTCCGATGTATAGACTTGAGGCATGGAGGCCAATGTACAGACTTGGAAAGCTAAGGCCAATTTACAGACTTCAATGTATAGACTTCGAAGTTCACTGAAGGATGTACAAACTTTGCCAAACATTCCGATGTATAGACTTGAGGCATGGAGGCCAATGTACAGACTTGGAAAGCTAAGGCCAATTTACAGACTTCAATGTATAGACTTCGAAGTTCACTGAAGGATGTACAGACTTGGCCACAGGCTGAACAGTCGAATGTGTAGACTTGCATCCACCAACCAGTGTATAGACTTTGCAAGCGTGAGACGCTGAATGAGACGGTGGCTGAGACAATGCATAGACTTCAGGTGAAACAATGCAGCTACAGTGCAATGTACAGACTTGCCTAAGACACTGCATGAGATGCTGGCTGAGACGAACGCTGTACAAACTCTGAATGCAATGTATGGACTTTGCATAGACGATGCATGAGACACAGACTCTGTGCATGAACAGTGCAATGTATAGACTTAACATGATGCACAAAGACACAGTCCACTGTACAGACTTCATGAACAATGCATGAACGAGACGCTGAAGTCTGTATAGACTTTAACAATGAATGCATGCTGCGATGTATAGACTTTACATCACTTCGTGCAGCTACAGTGCAGTGTGTGGACTTGTTCTAAATGATGCACAACCACAACAGTGCACTGTATAGACTTTGAACTTCAAAGCATGCATCGATGTACAGACTTGAATATTTATGAAGCACACGAATGAATAAGACTATGTACAGACTTGGGCTGTACAGACTTCAAGTCAGATGTGCATGGTGACGAAAGTACATACTTTGTCTGTGACACATCCAATGTACAGACTTAGCCATGTATGGACTTAACTACTCGCACCAGCAATGTGTAGACTTGGTAGCATGAACTGTGCACATGAATGTACAGACTCTAAGGCATGAGCAAATGCAATGTACAGACATGTAAAACTGGGGAGTCGACCCATCTGGAAAGGGGTCAACCCACTACTGTCCAGACTAAACAAAGAAATGTATAGACAATGCAATCAAAACATTATTTCATCTTCATTCATGTTGCTATCATATGCAGAATGCTCAAGAATAAAGAATGCACAGAAATGCACTCACTTTGTTGCTATCATCGAAACAAAATGGCATTGCTATCATCAAATTAACATAGCACATGCTTGTGCCTAAGGGGCACAACATCAAGACCACAGGGGCACAATGATCTCCCCCTTTTTGATGATGGCAACACTATGAGTCACACTAACTCAGATCAAAACATTCTCCCCTTTGACTTCAGCAAAAAGTCATAAGTTTGAGAGAGCAAAAGAAACCAGCATGCAATGATTGAATAAAAATCTCCCCCTTTGATATAATCAAGATGAACCATGTGAAGGTATGAATGCAGATGCAGATGGAGATACCAAAATGCAAGATCACAATTCTCCCCTTTAAGAGTTTCTATGTAGCATGATGCATATGACATGGAAGCTCCCCCTCAATAAGTGGAATCTTATGAGATGGATGAGAAGGAGACCACAGGGGCAATCAAGGAGAAGTTCAGGTCAATGAACCAAGGACAATGAGCGGAAGAGGTTCAAATAATCAGATTTACAAATAAGCTCCAAACAGAAATAATTCAACAAGATTTTCAAGGAGATATCAATCTCATAAATCCAAAACATAATTTTTCAAAGTCTTCCATTATGAGGGCTTATGAATGAATTTTATTGATCAGCATGGTTTAAACATGATGTATGCAAAGTTTATCAATAAAATCCTGTATTGATATCTAAAATCAGGGTTTAATAAAAATGAACCAAGCCCTCATAATTATATCTTGATTATCCTCCCTTTGTCTTACACAATCAAATTTATTGACTTCTTTCGGAATTACATGCACTAGTATTGAGATCAAGCAATTTTGAAGTCATGTGATTTTATCTAGGGGTGTAGCAATTTGATTTTAGCATCAATATTCAGATATTGCAATTTGTTCAACAATTTTTCATGCTACAAATTTTACGAGCACTCTAGTTCAGTGCACACCTTGTAACTAGAGGATATACCTTGATCAGAGGCCAATATCCCTAAGCACTTAGTGTGACTGACAGTCATGCTTTATATGAACAGAGGTAGCATTTACACATCATGACACACTCTAAATCATTTCTTGATGAGTGAGTTGTATTTCTCAGTGTGCATGCCATTGCTCAGCCTGATTAACTCTCATTCTTAAGCAGAGTTAACTATGGCACCTCATGACACAGTCCTTTGGACATGTGTTTCTCAGTGACCAAAGTCATTGCTCTGACAGAAATTACCCTTCAGATATTTCAGAAAAATTCATTTGCTTCAAATCAATAATAATTTCATGTACTTAACCAATTAAAGCCATGAATTCAATAGTGCAGATTTCATAAGATTTTACAAGACAGCATGAAATAGATGGTTAAAGTTTATTAAACATGATTCAGATATTTTTTTAAGAGATTTTAAAGTCAAACTCATTGAATACATTAAACTTAAACCATCTGAGTTATTTCAGATATTCATAAAAACGTATAATAGAAGATTTCTAGTTCAAGTGTTTTCAGATTTATGATCGAGATAGCCCATTGAAATCTTCATGAAAGACTGATAGAGTTCTGAATCATCAAATGATAGAAGAGATTTTGAAGAGTGAGTATTTTTGAAGCTCAGTGATTTCTTGTTATGATCAAGGTTTGTCAATTAAAATCAATGGGGAAAAGGTTATGCACATCAAGCAAGCTATCAGGAAGTGTGGCATGTTTCAGGATTTTCAAGGAAAACATGCAATGACTTCTGACAAGTGTATGCATTTGATAATCTATATGCAATGCATTGACTCCCCCTGACACTATGCATTCAATTACTCTCTTTGGCATTTTTCAAGAAATGCAATGTAATTAACTATATGTATGCAAAGACATGCAAAGACTCAACATTGTTTGCTATGCAAAGACATGCAATTAACTACCCCTGAAAATATGCAATGTTTGCACTGAAAACTGAACATATGACAATGTTACTCAAGCTCAATCAGACTGCCCTATTAAGCAAAATGACCCATGGTACCAGGTGGAGCACTTGGTCTAATAGACCACTTCACACATAGTAAGAACCTCCAGACAGATTTCCCTACCTTTTGGTAGCTTGCCATTTGATATACCATAGTGGTCATGCATGATAATGCAACATGCAGTCCAGATTTCCAATCAATTATCAATCTGAATTATGCACTGATATCTCAACATGTGCTCATGAGAAACAAGACAGATTTTTAAATGTGAGCATGCATACATGGATCAAATTTCAGCTTTTCAGATTTTTCAGAATGCAAGTTTATTCTCATTTCAATATCTAAATAGACAATTCAGAATGAGCATTGAGAGACATGAATATTCATAGTGTTCAATAGATGACAAATGTGCAAGAACACATCAAACAAGATATGCAATGAATTTCACAACAGGAAATGCAGAGATTTTACATGCAAAAATTTAGTATGGGGTTTTCTTTTGAGTGATTTGGCTTATTTACCCCTTTTATTCTTCAGCTTCCAAGGCACACCTGCAAAGCAAACTATTTTGCACAAACAGGTACCCAAGAGGTCTTGGGTCCTGAATTAACAGTGACATTCCTAGTAGGTTTTTTAAACAATTTTTCAGCATGTAGGTCATCAGATTTCATCAAATAGCAATTATTCATTGAATGACCTATTTGACCACAGTAATGACATGATGCAGCAGATTTCAAGTTCTTTTTATGCCAATTACTGTTGTCATGAAACTTATTAACAGAGAGAGAATTTTGTTTACTAAAATCAGCCAGCCAACAGTTAGCAGCTCTATGGCCTGGCTTCCAACAGTTATAGCATGAAAAAACAAACTTTAGGTTCCTTTTATGCACATCATTATGAACATGAATTTTATGTGCATTGGCATGGAAATTTCTATTATTTGCATGACCAAACTATTTTCCAAAATCAAAACATTCAAAGTTTTTCCTTTTAAAAATAACTTTGTTCTTTCTGAGAGCATTTGTGTTTACAAGGAATTTAAACCTTTCAGAAATGAAAATTTTCCCTTGATCATGTCAACAGTCCTTGACTGTGTGGCCATGCTTTCCGCAGTGAGAGCAATTGAGAGAATTTCTTCTAAAGGAACCTGACCAGCATTCAGAGGCCTTGTGACCATTTTTGTTGCAGTTAAAACAGATGATGTGCTGGTCCTTTGAAACAGATTTGTTCTTATTAAAAACATGCTGATTTGTAAAGTATTTTTTATGAAATGAACATGATTTTTTCTTACCACTTGCAAACCAGCAATGAGCAGTAGTGTGTCCTACTTTATCACAATTAAAACATGTGACACTCTTTTTCTGAGGGACAGGGAACTTGACCTGCGAATCCCTACCATGTATTTTTCTAGCTTTCAGATCATCTGATTTCATTAAATTACATTCATGCATCAAGTGGCCAATCTTGTGACAGTAATGACATTTCATGATTTCCCTTTTATGTGCATGTCCAGGTGTATCAGTGTGTTTTACAGCATACACATTTTCAATGTGATTCAATACTTTCTTCACATGACTGACCTTTTCCATTTTTCCAGTTTGTTTCTGATTCTTCTGAACATTTGGTTGTTTATTTTCTGAGGTGGTGGCTACATCTGAAGCTTTGATGAAAGATGTCATTAGCTTGTTTTTGAAAGCCTTTTTATTGACATTGTTGTAGCCTAGCCCTTCCTTTTGAGTATTAGCCTTAACTCCTAACAACCTGTCCAGATTTTCTTGTCCCTCAACAAATTTAGACAAAGAGCTTTTCAAATCCTGAATTTCATTTTCAAGAGATGCAATGTGTATTTCATAACTAGCGATCTCTTGTTCACTACAATTGACAGCTTCATTCAAAACCTTGTTAGCTGTTTTGTAATCTTCAATTTCCTTTGTCAGCTCATCTACCTCTTCAGTCTCATTTGTACAGATGACTTTCCCTTTCTCCAAAGTAAGAAGTATTTCTGATATTGAAGAGTTCAGCAATTTTAACTTCTCATTTTCTTCCTTAAGCTTGTCATTCTGAATTAACTCATTTATTAGAGTTTGATCTTCTGAGTTAACCATGCTTTCTCTCCTAGCTTCAAACTCCT
Organism: Amorphophallus konjac; assembly: GCA_022559845.1. Taxonomy (NCBI): domain Eukaryota; kingdom Viridiplantae; phylum Streptophyta; class Magnoliopsida; order Alismatales; family Araceae; genus Amorphophallus; species Amorphophallus konjac. The sequence goes on along the minus strand of CM040121.1, from coordinate 235,737,008 downwards.
TCAATTCCTTTTGTTGTTTTTCAAAATCTTTCTGTAATTCTATGTTTACAGATTTTATGGCATTAAATTTTTCAATCAGTAAATCATTCTCTCGTTTAAGTTTCTCTAATTGTTCTTCATTTTCTTTGGAAAACTTTCTGAGAGAGTCATTCTCATTTTTCAGCTTGTTTAAGTCGGATTTAACACATTCAAGTTCTTTCAGCAAATCCTTACTCTGAACAGAATCATGACTAGCTAGGCTAAGCTTCTTTTCAAGTTCAGAGATTTCTTTTACATGATCTTGATCTTCAATTTTCAGCAATGAAATTTGTTTCTTCAACATTTGAATATCTGACATAAAAGTATCATGAACATTTTTTAGTTCAGCACAGTTTTTACATGGAGAATTGAAACTGTCTGACCTACTATTCTTCTTCAATTTTTTGTATTGTTCTCTTAACTGTTCATGAGACTCTAATAATTCAGCATATGAATTCTCCCAATCATCCAAGGTATAGTTATCAAAAGGGTTGACCTCCTCATCATTATCGTCTTCACTTTGATTGCTGCCTTGATCGCTGCCACCTTGATTACTTCTGTTGGCCATCATGCAGCTTGTTTGATTTACTTTCCCGGCTCTCTTCATCATCTCCAACATATCCCTTGCAGATCTGCAATCAAGGAAACATGAGTGAAAGGCTTTGTCAGTGGCTGCTTTCATCAGATTTATAGCTGTCTGATTCTCCTCATACATTGATTCGTGACTGTCAGTCCATTTGGACTTTTTCTTTGGTAATTTATGAGGACCATGTGAAATCACTTTCCACAGATCTGGATCAACAGATTTAACATAAGCACGTAAAGCACTGTGCCACTGGTTGAAATCAGAACCACTAAAGACGGGTGGATAAGCCATTGAAACAGATAGCAGATAGATTCAATGCAACAGGAATATTGATGCACTAAAAATAAATTAGCACCGAAGACTGCAAGATCGGATCTGTAGGTCGCTGGACCTTCTAAGCAGACACCGCTCTGATACCAATTGATAGGATCGGTGCGCTGGATTCAGAGGGGGGGGGGTGAATGAATCCCACCCTTAAAAACTTTTCGCTCAATAAAATCTAGAATGCTATCAAGGCGAATAGACAATCTGAATATCTGATCAAATACTCTTTTGAACCAAGGAACAAATATGAAGTGCACGCCTAAACAATTAACAAGCGGAAGCAGAAGAAGGTAATCAACCTGCAGCACAGATAGCAATATGAAAGCTCAGACAACCTGTGAAGGGTGGTAGAAGATATGGAGCTAACGCAAGGTAAACCACTGCACAAGTAATTTTTTAGGTGGTTCGGTCCTCCAGACCTACATCCACCCCTCACTCCCAACCGGAGTGAGGCTTCACTAGCTAACGCTAGAAACAAGCAGACTCAGTCTGCGAACACTAGCTGCCACACAGCTTGACCACGGGAACAACCTTCCCTCTTCCTCCAGACCGGAGGGACACCCCAAGTGACTCCCAGCCACTTGGAAACCAGAGACCGAAGTCTCTCTTCCTCCAGACCAGGAGGGACCCCACCAGTGACTCCCAGTCACCAGCAAACCAGAGGTCGCAGACCTCTCTTCCTCCAGACCAGGAGGGACCCCTGGACTTGCAACCCACAAGCCCAGAACCGAAGATCAGATCTCCCTTCTCCCGAGTCCACAGGAGGAACCCGACCTCACTACTGAGAATCGGAAGAACAATAGCAACATGAGTAATAAAAGGAAAAATAAGAAAACATAAAAAGCACAGCGACAAAAGCTGGAAATGAAACGCAAGAAATATAGCTCTAAATGAGCATAGTCGTTCTGGACTTGATCCACGAACAGACTGAACTGATCTTCAATAGAACAATCTCCTCTCTACCTTTCTTCCTCTTCTTTCTTCTTCTCAGCTCACGCAATCTTTCTCTTCTCTGCTCTCCTTTTTCTTCTTCTGCCCTCTTCACTTTTCTTCTTCTCTCTATTTTTCTTCTTCTCTTTTGATCGTGGCTCTCTACTGCTACTTAGCTTCTATTCTCTCTGTATAGACTTCGCCACTTCGATCAGTCTTCTTCTATGGAAGAAGGCTTCCTTATGTACGCAGCAGCAGCAGCAGCAGCAGCCCCTGGGCGCATGTTCTCCACAGTTCCCGCCCAAATATTTTGGACCACGTGGCAGCATCCAGACTTGCTTCAGCACACGTGTCATCATCTGGTCAGGTCTTCCAGCCTCGGATCACGTGCCCTCCTTAAGCTTCACGAGCAGAGGCACCTGTCGGACAGACGAATAAGTCATCAGTTTATCAGGTTAAGTATAAACCCTGTACAGACTTTAATGAAGGCACTGCAGTGTGTAGACTTGCAATGTGAGGACAAGACATGTATAGACTTCACATTGTGAAGCAATGTATATACTTAGCATGAAGACTGCCAGTCGATGTATAGACTTGGCTGAAGCTATCTTTGAAGCAATGTTCAGACTTTGCTGAAGATAATGCATGAGGCGATGTTCAGACTTTGTGCAATGTATGAACTTTAGTGTGTGCGAGCCTGTAGACATGCAATGTGTAGACTTTGAGTGTGTAAAGCAGGCGTTGTACAGACTATGCAAGCATGACACTGGGCGATGTATAGACTTACACTATCGGATGTGTAGACTTCATGAGAATGCAGCAACCAGTGTATAGACTTGTAGTCTTGTACAGACTAGCCAGTGTATAGACTAGACGAGCATGCAGCACACGATGTGCAGACTTCGTGCAGTGTATGGACTTCATGCAATGCAATGCAGTTTATATACTTCATGCAATGCAATGCAATGTATAGACTTAGAAAGCATTCAGATCGTGCAATGTATATACTTCATGCAATGCAATGCAGACAAATGTATAGACTTCATGCAATGCAAAGCAGACCAATGTACAGACTTCCTAAAAGCTTCAAGACCATGCACATCAAATGTCTAGACTTCACAAGGTGAACGGCTGTACAGACTTCCTATGTGAAGACAGCGCTGTACAGACTTCTTGAAGTGTGAAGGAGTTGAGTGTATAGACTTCACGATGTGAAGACTTGCCAAAGATAGCAGGCCGATGTACAGACTTGACCGAATCAAGGTCTGTATAGACTTGAAGATCATTCAGCGGCCAATGTATAGACTTTGCAACGAAAAGGCTGTACAGACTTGAAACAATGGAAGACAGCGAGTGTATAGACTTTGAAGTGCAACGTAGGTAAAGGCTTCCAATGTATAGACTTTGAAGTTCACTGAAGGATGTACAGACTTCGCCAAACAGTCTGATGTATAGACTTGAGGCATGGAGGCCAATGTACAGACTTGGAAAGCTAAAGCCAATTTACAGACTTCAATGTATAGACTTCGAAGTTCACTGAAGGATATACATACTTGGCCAAATAGTCCGATGTATAGACTTGAGGCATGGAGGCCAATGTACAGACTTGGAAAGCTAAGGCCAATTTATAGACTTCAATGTATAGACTTCGAAGTTCACTGAAGGATGTACAGACTTGGCCACAGGCTGAACAGTCGAATGTGTAGACTTGCATCCACCGACCAGTGTATAGACTTTGCAAGCATGAGACGCTGAATGAGACGGTGGCTGAGACAATGCATAGACTTCAGGTGAAACAATGCAGCTACAGTGCAATGTACAGACTTGCCTAAGACGCAGCATGAGACGCTGGCTGAGACGAACGTTGTACAGACTCTGAATGCAATGTATGGACTTTGCATAGACGATGCATGAGACACAGACTCTGTGCATGAACAGTGCAATGTATAGACTTAACATGATGCACAAAGACACAGTCCACTGTACAGACTTCATGAACAATGCATGAACGAGACGCTGAAGTCTGTATAGACTTTAACAATGAATGCATGCTGCGATGTATAGACTTTACGTCACTTCGTGCAGCTACAGTGCAGTGTGTGGACTTGTTCTAAACGATGCACAACCACAACAGTGCACTGTATAGACTTTGAACTTCAAAACATGCATCGATGTACAGACTTGAATATTCATGAAGCACACGAATGAATAAGACTATGTACAGACTTGGGCTGTACAGACTTCAAGTCAGATGTGCATGGTGATGAAAGTACAGACTTTGTCTGTGACACATCCAATGTATAGACTTAGCCATGTATGGACTTAACTACTCGCACCAGCAATGTGTAGACTTGGTAGCATGAACTGTGCACATGAATGTACAGACTCTAAGGCATGAGCAAATGCAATGTACAGACATGCAAAACTGGGGAGTCGACCCATCTGGAAAGGGGTCGGCCCACTACTGTCCAGACTAAACAAAGAAATGTATAGACAATACAATCAAAACATTATTTCATCTTCATTCATGTTGCTATCATATGCAGAATGCTCAAGAATAAAGAATGCACAGAAATGCACTCACTTTGTTGCTATCATCAAAACCAAATAGCATTGCTATCATCAAATTAACATAGCACATGCTTGTGCCTAAGGGGCACAACATCAAGACCACAGGGGCACAACATAGGTCCCTTGATCCGTTTCCCTTCCTTGCAGTTCACTGATCGGTGATCATCTCCCCAGCTCAGGACCAGCGCGAGATCCCCCCTCTTCAGCATCTTATTGAACATATTATGCATATGATTCTCTTAATAACCCCATTGTCCGTCATTTTTTTTTGTCAATGACAAAGGGGGAGAAAGCAATGTTGTTTTTGATTTTAACTGCTATCGTGAATTTCCCAAGATGATCCCTATTTCTGATTATGTCAGAGGGGGAGAGAACATTAATGCATAACATTTTGTCATCATCAAAATAGGGAAGATTATTGTGTATGTGATTTTGATGATTACAAAATGACTTTGTCGCTTAGCCTTGTGCTTGAATGGCTCTTCATGTTCTCATGTGCTTGAACCTCCTAGTCTACTTGCCATGAAGTTTGAAATGGTTGTGGAGATCTAATAGTGTGGTTATTGTAAGATGAAAACTCATGTTGCATAAGGAGAGGTTTAATTGAGTTTGATGCTACACTAATGTGGGTGGTGTGTTTGACTCGCCAATTTGGTAGACTTGTGAACATGCAAGTTTTTATGTTTTGAACTCACATTTTCACTATTGAGATCATGGCATTTGAGATCATGGTGTTCTGGGTTAATTTGCATGCCATATTGTTGACATTCATTCTAGAAATACTAGTTTCAAGAGAGAGGTTTATTTGAATTTTAAATCCATACTAATTTGGTTTTTCTATGGTTTTGCAGGTTCAAACCATCAAAATTAATCATCTGGAATGAAGGGACCTTGGTCACCTTAATGCCATTGGGTTTGCATAGGTTTAACGGGATAAAAATTGCATTTTCATGACCCTCAGCAGAGTGGTTGACCCCCCCTAGAAGCTGGGCTTTCTGCATAGCAGACAGAACTCCCTGTGAAGGGGGTCGACCCCAGGGGTCGACCCCTTCTAGATAGAGTTTTGTCCTAGGCAATTTTTGTAGCAGAAATAGGGGGAGTCGACCCGCAAGGTTGACCCCTTCCGGCACGGGAATTGTGAAACCCTTCTAAACCCATTCTTTTCACTTGGAAACTTTACCAAACTACCCCCCAAAGGTTCCTAAACATATGAGGGCGTTTCTAACATATTTTAAGAAGGTTATATGGGTCATTTGGCCACTCTCTCTTGTCTATATATATGAGCTACGAATTTGTGAAGGTAAGAACCCTAATGCTTATTTGTTCTATCTTGTAGGTGAAGAAAAGGGGGAAAAGAAGGAGGAGCTTTTGAGGAAGGGTTTTCATCTCCATCAAACGGTTTTTGAAGCTCGTGATAGAAGAGGAAAAGGAGCGGCTCGAGGAGAGGAACAAGATGATGCCGGAATCGTGATCATCCGACTCTGAACCAAGAAGAGTCGGATCGTTTTGAGAAGGGGGAGCTTTACATTTCATATATGTTCTTTGGTTCAGTCTTTAGAAGTTGTTTTGGGTTTATTATGTTAGGGTGCTAGGCCTGGATTCAGAGGGGGGGGTGAATGAATCTCCCCTATAAAATTTCACCCAATTAAAACTATAGCTGATCGATATGCAAAATTAATGCACTCAGATGGCTCAATAAGATCACAGTTCTAAGAGGGCTCACACTCTAACACTTAATATGGACAGACAGATGAAACACTTAGACACTCAGTGAATGAGCAAATCTAATCATACATCTATCGTGGACCAACAGGTAATCAGTCGAAGGTGAGTCTCTCAAGACTACTATTGAATGAACGAAATGCAATCAAATTCTTTGCTAGATTGAAGATTCAGTTCGAGCCTATGCATACATCTAGCGAATCGAATGAGGCAATCAAACCACGCTGCACAAAGGGTTTTTAGGTGGTTCAATCCTTCAGACCTACATCCACCCCACACTCAACCCGAGTGTGGATTCCTGCTGATACACAGCTTAAACCGCTGGGCCTCACAGCTTGCCAACAACCACTGAGCAACACAGCTTGCTGTCCGAGGTATCCACCTCGCCCCTTGAGCCTCACAGCTTGCTATCCAGAGAAACAAATTCTCAGCAACCGCTGACACACAGCTTGAAAGAAAGGTTTAAGAGAAAAATAAGGAGACGAAATCAATAGCACCGGAACGCTGGAAATGAAATTAGATAAAATGTAGCTTTCACAGGAGCAGACTGGCTGGGATTTGATCCAAAGGCCAGTAGAACAGATCTTTAGAAACACCACTTTCTTTTCTCAAGCTCTCTCTCTTTCTTCCTCTTCCTCTTTCTCACGATCTCACTATCTCTGCACCTCTCTGTCTATCACTCTTTCCTTCTCTCTTCTTCTTCTACTTATCAGACTCTAATTTTTCTCTCTATCTTTTTCCCTTCAGCTCTGCTCTTCTTCTGCTCTTTGTCTCTCCTCAAATTCTTCTCCTCTCTTCTGTCCCTCTTATTTTTCACCTTTGATCGAAGGATCGGCCTACTTATATGGCTGTTGGTAGGGTTCCCACGAGCTCACGCGTCCAGAGAGGATTGGGGACGTTGATCCACATGGCAGAATGTCAAAGATATTCCTCCTGGGACCATGTGCCAATCATTGTTTCTATTATCCTTACGAGCTCACGTGCCATATGATGATTTCTGCCCTCGTGCAGATCATGTGCTCGAATGTATGGCCAAGTTTGTAGAAGTTGCCGTAGCCTTAGACCTACACAGATTTATGCTAGCGGCGCTCGCAAAACTGCACTGACTTGTGCTTGCGGTGAAAACTTGCACTGACTTGGGCTCGCAGCAAAGTTGCACTGACTTGAGCTCGCAGCAAGGCTTGCACCGTCCTTGAGCTCGTAGTTAAAAAAAAATTGCACCGATAGTGAATATACGTTAGATGAGAAAACCTTGCACTGACCCTGTATTCAACCAACACTGACATTAGTATGCACATAGTACAACTTAGCATAGACCTTATAAATGCATGTAACAGAGTATGCACAGACTTTGTTCTACGCAAGGAAGAATGTGCACGAACTTAAATGATTCATAGACATAAATGTTGGACGGACTTCAATTTCACTACTACAGGGATATGCACGGACTTGGATAGGCTTACTAGCAAGAGGTGCACTAACCTCATGTTCCTTAGCACAGGCGTTGTGTATGCATGATGCAAGCTATGAACAGACCCTATATGTGCGGTATAATGGCTTGCACCGAACTTATACTCCTTAAGCAAAGCAATGCACTGACCTTATGTTCGTTTGGCCAAAACATGCACCGAGTGTATTTGCTATAGATGAAAGCTTGCACCGACCTTACTTCAGTCGGAGCAAGATATGCACAGACGTTGATTAAACATATAACGCGTCTAGAACCAACATCATATGCATACAACTGAAAGATGCACTGACGTTGTGTGTGCTGGGAGAAGAATGCACTGACTAGGTGCGTGCAGAATGTAACCTGCACCCACCTTATGTGCATATGCAAAGAATGCATCGACTTGGGATATGCATGCTACGATGAAAGTGCATCGAACTCTACAAGCTAGGTGCAAAGACTGCACCGACCGGGATTATGCAAAAGGTGAAAATTACACCAACCTTAGCAATACATATAAATAGGGTTTGCATCGACCTTGGACCCTAGTAAGCAAGAGAGCTGAAATGTTTACCGACTTGACCATGCCTTAAACCAATCGTGCACAGACTTTAGCATTAACATGCACGGAGCTACGTGACCTTCGTGAAGGTATGAATAGTAATAGCATCAGCACTCTCCTGCCCGCCTTTGAGGCGGTTGTATTAAAAAAAAAGAATAGTAATAGCATCGAACTCTTCCATATGAAAGACAAAGCATGCACTGACCTTGTATCATACAAGGCAAATGTGCACCGAAATTACTAAGAAGCAACAAGACATGTGCATCAAGTTGAACATTGTTTGACATATATGTGTGTGCACTGTTCTCTTCATCCTTCAGCAGACCATGAAACCATGCCGCAACCACATATGATATTAATGCACTGATGAAGCATAGTGATTGACATCATCATAGTGTTTGACATCATCAAAACCACAGAGGTACAATAATCTCCCCCTTTTTGATGATGGCAACACTATGAGTCAAAGACAACATGCCTGACTCCAAACTATTCCCCCCCTTTGACTTCATCAAAAAGGAAATAATAGTTTGAGAGAATCAGTAGATTGAGATCCAAGACATGCAGGACTCCAAACCATTCTCCCCCTTTGTCCCTTTTTAAATGAAGTGAAGCTGATATACAGAGGGACTCAAGGAATCCTACTCCCCTTGAAAATGTGATATAAGTGGGAGTGGCGATAGGAAGATGACAAAACGACCAGACTAATCTCCCCCTAAGTACCAGAAAGATGGTGATGAAATAGTCTCCCCCATTTGACAGAATAGAGGAGTTGGAGTGAAAAAATTGTCATCAGACATTCAGAATTAAATCTGATACCAAATGATGTGGAAGGAGATATCAACAAAAACACAGGATCGGTCACAGAGAATTTCAACAACAATTAGAAATTGAGCATGGAATGATCAAGAACAGTGAGAGTTAAACACATTCAGTAAGATTTTCAAAGAGTATACCAATTTCATAAATCCAAATATAGGATTTTTTTTTAGAGTCTCCCATTATACAAGTTTATGAATGAACTTTACTAAACGGCATGGTTTAAAGATGATGTATACATGGTTGGACAACAAAATTCTGTACTCATATTTGAATTCAAGCTTTAATACAAATGAACCAAAAACTCATATTAACATCTTGATTAACCTCCCTTTATCTTACTCAATCAATTTCAATGACATCTTTCAGAATTACATTCATAAGTATTGAGGTTAAACAATCATGAAACTATTTGATTTTATCAAGGGTTGTAACAATTTATTCTTTGCATTCTTTTTCAGATTTTTCATTTAAGCAAGTGGATTACTTTTGCAATTAATTCTTACGAGCAATCTAGTTCAGTACACACCGTGTAGCTAAAGGATATGCGTTGTTTATATCCCTAAGTATTTAATGTGACTAACATTCATGCTTTAAAATTAAACAAAGTTAACTTTTCACCTCATGACATACCTTTTCTCATTTCTTTGATGAGTGAGATATGTTTCTCAGTGTGTCAGACATTGCCCTGCCTATTTTTCAATGATTTTAAGCAGAGTTAACTAAGACACCTCATGACACAGTCCTTTGGACATGTGTTTCTCAGTGACCAAAGTCATTGCTCTTGCAAAATTTACCAAATCTGACCCTTGGACTTTTTCAGAAAGTTCAGATGTTTAAAGACAATACAGATTTCATGTATTTCAGCCAAATAAAGTCATGATTTCAACATTTTCAGATTTTAGAAGATTTGATAAGACTTAACGTGAGCCAGTTGGTTAAGGTCTATTAAAGTTGATTCAGATATTTTCAAGGCATTTATAACCAACCTAAATAAATATATTAAATTTAAACCAATTTGATCTTTCAGATATTTATAAATTTGTATAATGGAAGATTCCTCATTGAATTGATTTTTCAGATTTATGAGCAAGGTATATAGATTGAAATCTTCCTGAAATTTAGATATTTCAGAAGACATAAAAGAAATGGCGAGAATTCCAAACACAACACTGGAGATTTCAAGAAATTTCGTGAAGAGAATAGCAAAAATGAATTTCAAGTCTGTCAGAAATTTTCAGAAACACTCATAAGTATTCAACAACAGCCAATGAAACTTGACACTAAGTGTTCAATATGGCAAATGCAGCTAATGCAGATACCAAGGGTAACCAGACAGTTCAGGAGTTTTTGATGCTCCCTCTCAGCACATGCAGCTAAGCAGATTTATGAATGATGAGAGAGATTAGTTAAAAATGGATATAGAGCAGATAATCAATTTATTCAGACTTGCAGTGTTTGGAGAGAGTCATCATTCAGAGTTCATCAAATGTGAATTACACTGAGAAGCAAGCCATCAGTTATTCAGATAAGACCATTGAGTATCGGTTGACCAGGATGGGTGATGTTGGTCGACCGAAGTTGACAGAGATGTCAAGTAAGACTCCCAATGATTTCAGATCAGATGAAAAAAGGTGAAATCCACTGATGCCATTTATTGATGCAAATTTGGACCAGATAGAGACAAGGCATATCGACTGATATCATCAATTAATAAAGGTTACAGAAAGAGCAAAGATATGGCTGGACTGAGAAAAAATATCAGTTGACTGAAAATGTAGTTTTGGTCAATTGAGAAATAATTGAATGCCCAGTCAGTTAAAGTAGTTTTATTTAAATGCTCCCCCTGACTATATGCATTGAATGACTAATTTCTGAATGCAATTTAAGCGTTGAGCATGTTGCTAAGAGTTTAATGAGTTCTGCTCATGAATGTCTTAGACTCCCCAATGTACGTGCAAAATGACCCATGGCACTTGGCGGAGGACTTAGTCCAAAGGACCACCTCACACATAGTAAGAACTTCCAGATAGATTGCATCTACCTTTTAGTAACTGACCATTTGATATACCATAATGGTCATGCAATTCAGTGCAATACCAACAGTCCTATGTACATCAGATTTTCAGTGAGTTATGTGTATGTTATGTATGCATATGAGCATTTCATGCACAATACAACATACATGCTTAAAATTCAGTCAATTCAGATTTTCAGAAGTGCAATTCTATTCTCATTCCAATATTTAGACATACAATTCAGTATGAGCATTAAAGGACATGAATACTCATAGTCTGCAAATGGTGACAGATATGCATGAACATATCAAACAAGATATGCAGCTATCTAAAACACACAATTTCAGATGACAGAATTTAAAATAGGTTTTCAGAACTGACCTGAATAGTGCAATCCTGGGGGGTTTCATTCTTGAGTTCCTTGGATTATTACCCCTTTTATTCATCAACTTCCAAGGCACACCTACAACACACACATCATTTTGATGCAACAGGTACCCAAGAAACCTTGGGTTCTGGTTTACCATTAACACCCCCAAATGGTGTTCTTGACTTTTTGTGAGCTACAGAATTATCAAAAACCATCAACTTATGGTTGGACAAGGAATGCCCAAATTGACCATAGTGATGAAAGGTAGCAAGTTTCAAGTTCTTTTTATGCACATTATTGTGAGCATTGGATCTATGTGCATGAACATTGAAATTTCTGTTATGAACATGAACATCTTGTTCTTTAAAATCTGCCAACCAGCATTGAGATGATTTGTGGCCAAGTTTTCCACAGTTAAAACAATCACTTGACTTTCTCATGAAAATATTTTTCTTCTTATCAATAATATTCTGATGAATAGGGAGTTTGATAAGTTTATACATGGGTTTGCTCTCCTGTGCATACCAGCATTGAGCATAGGTATGTCCTACCTTCCCACAACAATAACAACTAATTTTCTTCCTATGAGCAGCATGATTTCTAACAGAAATTTTCTGTGTAGTAGTAGCAGCTAGGTCATCAAATTCAAACAACTTACACTCATGCATCATATGAGCCATCTTATTGCAATAAAAACACTGCACATTCTTTTTCTTTTCAAACTGAATTTTATGAGAAGATTTTTCACAGTAATTTTTCTTTTTCTTTTATTCAGCCCCGTGCTTATGAATGTTATGAGATTTCTTAGGTGAAACAGATTTTGAGGTATTAGCACATTCTGAACTTTTCACAAAAATAATTTGTTCTTTTCCTTTCATATTTCTCTCATTATCTGGATTAAAACACACTCCGTTTTTCTAAATGTTCACTTTATTTCCCTATAGTTTATCCAGATTCTATTTTCCATTAACAAATTTAGACAGTGATTTATTCAAATCAGCAATTTCACATTTAAGTGAAGTGATCTGTGTTTCAGAGTTTGTTAGATCTTCTTCACAGGTGAGAATTTGTTTTTACAAGGCATCATTCAGATTTTTTAAAATTTGAATCTCATGCAGAAGTTTTTATTCTTTTTCATCATTAAGTTTAGTTTCAACACACCTTTCCTTCTCCTTTAACATTGATTTTCCTTTTTCAATTGCGAGCCATTTTTCAGATAAAATTGTGTTTAGAACCATCAATTTCTTATTCTGATATTTCAATTCTTCATTTTCTTGTTTTAGTCTTTTAAGTTTTTTAACTTCATTTTCTAAGGATGCAATGTGTATCTCATAGCTAACAATCTCTTGTTCACTACAATTAACACATTCACTCAAAACTTTATTTACAATTTTGTGCTTCTCAATTTCTTTTTCATTGAGTAACATTTCTTCTTTTAATGAATCAATCAAGGTTTCTTTTTTGCTCAAATCAGATTCCATGTTGTTACACAAATTTTTCAAGGATGAACAGTCTTCACATGATCCTTCTTTATTTTTCAATTCTGATTTTAGATTTTCATTTTCAACCTTTAAACTTGTGATTTCAGCATTTTTCTCTTTTCTTAATTTTCTCTTTTCTGATTTACTTCTTTCATATTTATCCAGTAGATGCTCATGCATGGCAACTAAATCATCATAACTAATATCCTCGGTCTCAGAGTTTACCTAGGATGGAGACTCATATGATTGATCACTCCTTCTTGCCATGAGACACTCTTCTTCCTGCTCCACATGTGTTGCAGTCACTCAATCAAATATTTCCTTTACAGTACTACAACCTGAGATAAAAGGAAAATCATCAGAATCAATTGTAGCCTTCATTAGATTTAGAGCTCTTACATTTTCATCATTTTCCAACTTGTGAACATGAGTCCACTTGGACTTATCCTTAGGAATTTCATGTGGACCGTGGGAGATAACCTTCCACAGTTGAGGATTCACAGAGTTAACATGCTTACGCATGAGACACAGCCAGAGTTTAATATGTAAACCAGAGAATACTGGAGGATGAGCCATCAAAACAGATTATAAGCAATTCAAAGCAATTAACTGAGACCATTAAACCGTAGCCAAAAATAGCACCAATCGCTGGCAGGATCCTCTGCAGATCGTTGGATCTGGAAAGTCAGAGACCCGCTTTGATACCAATTGTTAGGGTGCTAGGCCTGGATTCAGAGCGGGGGTGAATGAATCTCCCCTATAAAATTTAGCCAAATTAAAACTATAGCTGATCGATGTGCAAAATTAACACACTCAGATGTCTCAACAAGATCACAGTTCTAAGAAGGCTCACACTCTAACACTTAATATGGACAGACAGATGAAACACTTAGACACTCAGTGAATAAGCAAATCTAATCATACATCTATCGTGGACCAACATGTAATCAGTCCAAGGTGAGTCTCTCAAGACTACTATTGAATGAACGAAATGTAATCAAATTCCTTGCTAGATTGAAGATTCAGTTCGAGCCTATGCATACATCTAGAGAATCGAATGAGGCAATCAAACCATGCTGCACAAAAGGTTTCTAGGTGGTTCAGTCCTTCAGACCTACATCCACCCCACACTCAACCCGAGTGTGGATTCCTGCTGATACACAGCTTAAACCGCTGGGCCTCACAGCTTGCCAACAACCACTGAGCAACACAGCTTGCTGTCCGAGGTATCCACCTCGCCCCTTGAGCCTCACAGCTTGTTGTCCAGAGAAACAAATTCTCTACAACCACTGACACACAACTTGAAACAAAGGTTTAAGAGGAAAACAAGGAAACAAAATCAACAGCACCGGAACGTTGGAAATGAAATCAGATAAAATGTAGCTCTTGCAGGAGCAGACTGGCTTGGATTTGATCCAAAGGCCAATAGAACAGATCTTCAGGAACACCACTTTCTTTTCTCGAGCTCTCTCTCTTTCTTCCTCTACCTCTTTCTCATGATCTCACTATCTCTGCACCTCTCCATCTATCACTCTTTCCTTTCTCTCTTCTTCTTCTGCTTCTCAGACTCTGATTTTTCTCTCTTTCTTTTTCCCTTCATCTCTGCTCTTCTTCTGCTCTTCGTCTCTCCTCAGATTCTTCTCCTCTCTTCTGTCCCTCTTATTTTTCACCTTTGATCGAAGGACCGGCCTTCTTATATGGCTGTTGGTAGGGTTCCCACGAGCTCACGTGTCCAGAGAGGATTGGGGACATTGATCCACGTGGCAGAATGTTAGAGATATTCTTCTTGGGACCACGTGCCAATCATTATTTCTGTTATCCTTACGAGCTCACATGCCATATGATTATTTCTGCCCTCGTGCATATCATGTGCTCGAATGTATGGCCAAGTTTGTAGAAGTTGCCATAGCCTTAGACCTGCACAGACTTGTGCTAGCGGCGCTCGCAAAACTGCACCGACTTGTGCTTGCAGTGAAAACATGCATTGACTTGGGCTCACAGCAAAGTTGTACTGACTTGAGCTCGCAGCAACGCTTGCACCGTCCTTGAGCTCGCAGTTAAAGAAAAACTGCACCGATAGTGAATATACGTTAGATGAGAAAACCTTGCACTGGTCCTGTATTCAACCAACACTGACCTTAGTATGCACATAGTACAACTTAGCACAAACCTTATAAATGCTTGTAACAGAGTATGCACGGACTTTGTTCTATGCAAGGAAGAATGTGCACAAACTTAAATGATGCATAGAACTAAATGTTGGACGAACTTCAATTTCACCGCTACAGGGATATGCACGGACTTGGATAGGCTTACTAGCATGAGGTGCACTGACCTCATGTTCCTTAGCACAGGTGTTTTGTATGCATGATGCAAGCTATGCACAGACCCTATATGTGCGGTACAATGGCTTGCACCGACCTTATATTCATTAAGCAAAGTAATGCACTGACCTTATGTTCGTTTGGCCAAAACATGCACCAAGTGTATTTGATGTAGATGAAAGCTTGCACCAACCTTACTTCAGTCGGAGCAAGATATGCACAGACGTTGATTAAACATATAACGTGTCTAGCACCAACATCATATGCATACAACTGAAAGATGCACTGACGTTGTGTGTGCTGGGAGAAGAATGCACTGACTAGGTGCGTGTAGAATGTAACCTGCACCGACCTTATGTGCATGTGCAAAGAATGCATCGACTTGGGATATGCATGCTACGATGAAAGTGCATCGAACTCTACAAACTAGGTGCAAAGATTGCACCGACCGGGATTGTGCAAAAGGTGAAAACTGCACCGACCTTAGCAATACATATAAATAGGGTTTGCACCGACCTTGGACCCTAGCATGAGAGCTGAAATGTGTACCGACTTGACCATGCCTTAAACCAATCGTGCACAGACTTTAGCATTAACATGCACGGAGCTACGTGACCTTCGTGAAGGTATGAATAGTAATAGCATCGATCTCTTCCATATGAAAGACAAAGCATGCACTGACCTTGTATCATACAAGGTAAATGTGCACCGAGATTACTAAGAAGCAACAAGACATGTGCAGCAAGTTGAACATTGTTTGACAGATATGTATGTGAACTGTTCTCTTCATCCATCAGCAGACCATGAAACCATGCCGCAACCATATATGATATTAATGCACGGATGAAGCATAGGGATTGACATCATCATAGTGTTTGACATCATCAAAACCACAGAGGTACAACATATTGTATCCATCTCTGAGCACTTCATCCGTATCTGAATGAATATTCTGTGTGTGGGTTCAGAGAATGGATTCTCCGAGTGTTTTGTGTTAACGCTTGTGCATCGTTTTGTGCGGTGGGTATCCACGTGTGTGTTGGGGTTTTTACCCCGTGTGTGTGGGGAGAAATCCTCGTGTTTGTTGCATCCACAGCCTGTGTGTTAGGGTTTTTACCCCATGTATGTGGGGTTCATCCCCGTGGTTGCTACGGTTTGTAGCGTGTTAGTGAAGCCTTACCGGTTTGGTAAGGGGTGGACGTAGGGAGCCCGTCGTGGTCCCGAACCACCTTAAAAATTCTCGTGTCTTATGGTTTGATTGCTGTGATTGTGTGTGCTTCACTATCTATTATATTTATGCAATCGTGTGAGCTCGGTGAGATTGAGAGAATTAAGTTTATACTATTTAGTTTAAATTCCTCAATCTTATTAATCTTGTTAATTCCGATGTGTGTTTGTTTGAATTTTTAATTGGACATAATTTTAGTAGAGGGATCCATTCACTCCCCTCTAGATCCGTGTTCCTGCATTACGGGACCCAACAATGATCTAGGGATTTAGAGATCCTAGGCTCTGATACCACCTCTGTCACGCCCCGAACCAATAGCAACAGAACGTGTCATTTACTCGGAACGTGACAGTTAAACAGTCGTGTCAATCAGAGCAAACACATAAGTCCAGAATTTGACAAAAGTAAATTTTTATTGAATAGAAATTGCCATTTCAACTTATCGACTCTACTACAAACTTTAAAGAATAAAAGAAAATGGATGAAGTACTGACATGACCTAGACATGACAACTAGATAACTGACACCATACTAGACTCGAGAAAAGTAAAAGACTCGGGTCATCTAGTTCTCAGAGCTCACTTGCACACTGGCCCATCCCAATTGAGTCTCGGTCTCAGAAGCCACCTGCGTACCTGAAAAATGTTGGCATAAAACTAGGTGGGTGAATGCTCAGTAGGAATTATATCTCAAGAACAAGCTTGCTTAAAGTAATTACATGTTACATGAATGCAAGTATGGCTATGCATGAATGAATGCAAGATAGAGAGAGAATATAACGAGGTATGGAAATTCTTAACAAGAAAGTATAAGCAAAGCTTCAAGGACTATGTAATATTAAGTAATGTCACGAGATATTAGCTAGTTAAGCAAGTACCACATCGAGTCACGCACGCAAGTAATATCAAGTATTGTCACGGGAGAGGGAGAGTGAGTGAGTGGAGTGCCATAGATCTAGAATGACAAGTACTTCGATGCAATGCCACACTGTGGTCAATCAACTCCCATAGGCACAAGTATATTCGGGTGCTCCTCCCAGTACCAGACCGGGCCCCATTAACTCCAAGCATTATGTTATGTAATGTATCTAGACATCCACTATAGTTTATAGCCAAATGAATTCCAAGGAATATACTATTATAGGATAATAAGGTGGATTTAGGGAATTGAAGGAGCTCAAGGGCAGAACCTTGAGTAGGGATGGACTTGCGATAAATCCCACACAAAAATCATGACAAACGGGAAAACTGGGTAATTGGCGCCCTTCCGGGTAGCCACAGATTAAAGAATTGGCGCCCTTCCAGAAGGTCACCAATTTCTGTGAAGACAGGAAGCAGAAGAATTGGCGCCTACTAGTAGGGGCACCCATTCAATTGGTGATAGCTGGGATAGTCGCCCATTCCAGTGTCCAGTGAAACCTTCCCATAGAGGTCGGGACAACACCCTATGAGAGGCCGGATCGTTACGTTTCTTCAGAGTGACATGACATTCAAGGGGTTCCAGGGTTTTTAAGGTACAACCTACTCGGCTGTCTTGAGGGAATCTAAGGCTAGCGGAGTCTGACGGAGGTCCCAATGATGAAATCACTAGTCCGAAGAATGGAATATTCCGCGGAGGGCTCAAACATCACCGAGAGTTGAGGGGTATGCGAGAAACGCCATGAAACAGTGACTATATCTAGGGACTGAGATAAAAGTGCCAAAAAGACCGGCGGAATGGGTCGGAAAGCACGCAAGAAAAAACTGGGACACAAGGGATTGGCGCACAGACAGGTGGTCACCAATTCTGTAATTGGTGACCATGCAGAGGGTCACCCATTCTTCGATCTCAGGAAATCGACTTCACGAAAATGATAATTTAGAAATGGGCGCCCTCTCAGAGAGGCGCCCATTCAATTATTCAGAAATTTAAAAATAAAGGTCTGGTAATGGGTGCCCTTGTACAGGGGCGTCCATTCCAAATTTTCCAAAAAATCAACTAGAAATGGGTGCCTTCCCAAGGAGGCACCCATTCCTTTTCATTTTCTTTTTTAGACAAATGGCAGTAATGGGTGCCCTCACAGAGAGGTGCCCATTCATGTTCATTTCCCTTTTTTTTTTTTTTGCTGTCTACTATTTCTAGAAACAACCACTGTGTACAGGGGCGTTTAATGTCTATAAAGCGACGGTTTGGGCAGTCGTACATTCTAATAAAAGGCATAATTATGTAAAACAAATTACAGGGTTCCATAATTAATAATTTTTACATGGGTTTATCATTAAAATGTCTAGAAGAATTGGCTCCCTTTAATACTATCACCCATTAATGGGTGACTGGCAGGGTGGGTGCCCATTCATATTCATTTTATTACTAGTTTTTCCTCAGAACAAACGACGTTGTACAGAGACATTTTATTCATAAGGAACGACTGCATATACTGTCGCCAATCACTAAACAGAGGTCTAACTATAATGTAAAAGCAACTATAATCATGATCAAGTGAATGTTCGAGGTGTCCAGAGTCATACTCATGTGGAATTACAAGATTCAAGTTACATAGAATGTAGATATTTTATCATGGGTTACTGTTAAACGTTGGACAAGATATGGCACCAACACCCTGATCATCAATTAATGAACGCCTACACTATGGTCGCCCATTCAGGAATGGGTGCCCATGGGCTAGTCGCCCATTAATTGATCGCAGTCTCTTGGGCGCTAATTCATCATGCAATAGTGCAACCACGAACAGTGATCAAAGTGGTCCAGTGATGAATAACCAACTAGATTTAATCGTGCATGCAATCTAGTATTACTACGTGTTGGGCTTTGTCTTGAGAAAACCTACCTCTTGGGGTGATGGGAAGACGATCAAGAAGCAGGGAAGCAGAGGAAGAAGGCAACGGTAGCAGCCACTAGCAGTCACCGCAACCAGCAGCAAGAGGAAGAAGTAGCTGCAGTAGCAGGAGCCAGAACGGAGAAAGAAGGAGGAAGGAGAAGAAGCTTTCTTCACGTTCATAGATGCGGAAGGCAGCAGAGGTTCCCTTCGAAGCATCAGCAATAATAGCTTTTGCCCATTCACAAAGGGTTTGTTTTATAGAGGAAGGAAACCCAAAAGGGGGTCGAATGCTATTAAGGGCAAGGGGTTTAAACCTTGCCATACGTTATTCCCCTCCTTCCAATTCACAAGCCGCCTACCCATTTTAGGTTCAAAACCCTAATTTCCTTCTCATGCAAGCGTCGAACGTGAGGGGTTAAAGTTTTAGTATTTGCCAAGAAAACTTGGTGTTTATGTATTTATATATACATCTACAGCCCATCGTAAGGCTCATTTTGGCTATTGAGTTTCTCACGTACATGGGTTTATACACAAGGTCTATTAGCCTTAAGTGAAGTTACATACATGAAGCCCACTCATATGGGTTTTTTGGAGATTTAAAGATGCTTTAGCTTCCCTTTTATTATTGGAGTTGGGCCCATTTAAGCTTACGTATACGTGAGGCCCATTTGTATGGGTTTAAGGCCCTTTTTTTAGTGTGTGTGGGTTGAGAGACTTTTATGAAATGGCTTTAGTGTCTAAAGAGGCCTATATCTAATAATAGTTTATATATCTAAGGTCCATATATATGTATATATAAAGGTTAAAGCTTTTGCATGTGTATGAGTGGAGGTCCATTTGGTTTATTAAGTTTCTTGCGCATGAGCTTATTTGTAAGGCCCATTTGTGATGGTTTGTGGGCTATTCTATATGTGTATATATCCTTAAACTACAACATAAGGCCCATTGTGGTTATAGTGATACATACATATATATATATTATATATATAAATATATTATATATATATATATATATATATATATTTCTCTAGGCCCATTAGTTATGTTTCAAGGGTCCCTTAGTGTACATGAGTTGGCCTCGAATGCTAAGCCCACTTTCCTATAAAGTTTTATTAATCTTACTCATTCATTACTAGGGTCTCTTTTAACTTATAAAGGGATGCCACTACTTATAATTTTATTTATTTATCTATCTTGTTAATTTGTTGTCTTGGGTATCAACGGCAGGTTCAATCCTAGGGAAGTCTTTATACATACATATATATATATGGAATGTATATTAGTTTCTCGTTCCTTCATGAGATTCCATCTAAAGACGAATACCCAAGTTGTATTTCTACCTTAAATATTCTTGATGATTTATTTAATTTAAGTCACAAATAGATAAGAGAATATAGTTATTTTTCATTAAATATTTATTTATACCTCCATTTCATTCACTAATGGATAGTTTACATTTTCATCTAGATTAAGAATTGGAATGAGATACTTTGATATCTAATTGTCCCTTAATCTTCCCGTATAGGTCTCCATGACCTTATTTTATTTTATCTTTTAATAAGAAGATGTTGTCTTTATTTATACAAGATTTATAATTGTCTTCTAAAAATATAGACAATTGTTCCTATTTTAACCTTTAAAATTTTTCGGGCGTTACAGTTTCATAGCTGGAAATAACATGTAGTTGATCAATGCCACTAAGGAGTGGCTATCTTCTATCTTTGTGATGAAAGACATAGGTAAGACGAGTTATCTGCTCGAAGATGATTGAGGAATCGCTCAAAAAGGTCCCGAGTTTGTCTCGAAAGACCGATAGTAGTGGGATCCAAGAGTTATTTAGACTGCACCACTCAAAACCCAATTATACTCCACTTGATAAAGGTGCATTTTGAGTACCAGTCAACATCCCAGGAATAAAGAAGAAAAGAAAGAGATGTCAGGAGAGTCTTTTGCTTTGGGTCCCATGCATTTTTGATACCTACAAGGGACATCGAGCCATGTCTTATGAATGATGTAAGACTGATTGGCTATAATGATGTGAACTGGGCTAGTGATATAGATGAGTGGAAGTCCATCTTAGGCTTCGTATTCCTGATGGATGTTGGAGCCATCTCGTGATGTAGCTAGAAGTAGACATGCATTGCTTTGTCTTCGATGGAGGTAGAGTATGTGGGCTGCGCCGCCATATGCCTTGGGTAGTATGGTTGCGGAGCTATTTGATGCACTCGATGTTCTTAGATATTTTAATATCAGTTATCGGGGGTATTGTTTATCGGTTTTATCGTGCGAGGGCGTGCCAGTCACATATGTGACACTATGTTCAGGCTTCGAGACTAGAGTGGTCCGAAGCCCGTGGTGCGTTCCGTCTGACTAACCAGACAATCATGGGTATCGGGTCCAGACTGGAGACCCGCCGTGCCATAAAGGCCACGGCGTTAATTACATCCCCTCGGAGAGGAAAAAATCTTTGATTAATCGCCAAGAAATGGGGCCTCATAGCCTGGAAATCAATTCTTAAGAAAAGAAGGAACAATGTATTGAAAAGCATTAAAAGCCCCATATTGGGGGTGCGAAAGGACACTTAAAATTATGTCGGTCATATATTGACCATTTCATATCCGGACGGATGTCCAGGTTAAAAATCATTATAGGTGTATCGGTAAAATCACAATATATGTATGCTGGGGCACGGCAAGTTCAATATCTGAGGGAGTGACGAAATTCAATTGAATTCCAGCCAAGCGGGTCAAATTCCACAAATTATTGGCCCGGTGCGAGGTCGTGCGATGGCCATAACAAGGTAGTCCCTGAGAGTCGGGCACGCCTTGCAAGGGCATCTTTGGTATTTCCCCTTACTCAGGGTCAAAGGGAAGCAATCCGGACAGTTCGTCGTTAAATCTTTTGATGTGGATATATTCTTTTTATGGATATGTATCTGATTATCATCATTGTTGTGCTGCCATAAGTTATTATTTATCATTTCAGTCTTTTTGTTTCACCGTCATTTCCTTCTGCTCTGAGTTTTGTTGTTGAGCTTCGGTCAGGAAATCAGCCACGAGCTTCCTGGCAAAGGAGATGGGGTCGACCCCATGCCAATGTGGGTCGACCCCACCTTCAGCAGGATAAGAAGCAGCTTCTTCTTTCTTATCCCTCACCATTTTTAAAATCTTTTCAGAATCTTAATTTTCACTGTATAATTCCTTTGGGTTGATTTGCCATTATTAGTTTCATTGCGGGAAGCAACTTGATTATATGTTGTTTTTCTTTATTTGTTTTTTTTTTAAGGGGGGCATGGGGGCCGACATGGTCCAGCCAAAAGCTGGGTCAACCCAGCCTTGGACTGGGTCGACGCAGCCACTGGTAGGCCAACAGATTCCTTCCTCTTTTTTTTTTTGATTCCTTGGTTTTCTCTTAGAACCAAAAAGGAAGTTGATGAAAAATCATTTACGTATGAATGGGCAGCCACTCTTTGTTTACGTTGAAAATTTAGTTATGAAAAGGATCACTCACATGCAAATGAGCATGAAACTCTGCCAGTTTCCTTTCATTCATTTTTTGGTTTACTTCATCATCATTTCTTAGATGGCAGATCATGGATGCAGAAGCCATTCATACTACTCCAATATGGATATGTATAAGAGGCATTGATGGAGAATCATGTGCAATTTCAAAAGAGGGTATTGAATGCATATGAGATTTATCTGAATTTTATTCATGAAGCCACGTGCTATACAAGCTTCAGAACGAAGAGAATGTAGGGAGTTTAGCCCCCATTCAAAGGGATCCAACAGAATGTTCATGAGTTGCTTCATTTTCTTAGGAAATGATTCCCTGAACTCATCAGTGGGTAGGGGCTTCATAACACCACCTATGCATATGACCCTTTTAGGCTCATCTATGCACATGGGACCTTTGAATACACTCATGTGTATAAATTTTTATGGGTGGATGCATTCAGAAAGAGCTTCTGCATTCACGCACACCAATGCTCTCTTTCAACTCAGCTGCAAGCGCATCTCTGATTCCTTGTATGCAAAATGAACCCTCCTTCCCCCTTGGGCTTATATATATAGCAATGTGTGCTGGATCCCAACATTCAGAATGAAATTTCTGAATTTATGCATGTGGGATAAGTCCTAATACAAATACTGGAAATTATGCGTGCTAAGCTTGGATTAGTAGTGCATTCAGGGCATCCCCCCCCTTTCCATTTCTCTTCTCTCTATCTCCCCTTTTTTTTAATGCATACCAATGGACCTTGCTGTTGGGTGGAGGGACAGGTCGACCTGGGTATAACCCAGGTCGACCTACCCCAAGGCAGCAACCCGGGTTTTCTTTTGTTTGGCCTAATATCAAGGCATGTAAAGGGGGTACCATGTATTCATTTATGAAATTACTGAGAGGGAGGCAAAAATGTTTCAATTCATGCAATTTCAGTGGAGAACTCTGATGCAATCCAATATGCATATGCAGTGCGAACCTGGGGTGAACCAGTGAGAGATGTCATGGGCAGGTGCTTCAAGTGACCTCGAGGAAATTCCATATGGTGTAGGAATCATTACACACTGTGAAAGTGCAAACTAATGTGCATATGTGGGTTCCAAATGGGGAGTGAAAGGGGCAAGCATACCCAATGCCCATGGGAGTTTATTCATCGCATGGCATGTGCAATCACCTACGTGAGAAAATCAGTGACATTTCATGGTTATGCTCACAGACATCCCTTTCCAGGGGTTGCCATGCATATGCATTTCTATTCCTCTTCTTATGCATTGTGTGTGCGTGTGTGTGTGTGTGTTTATGTTTTTGCTATCAGGGGAGTTTGGTCGACCAAACTGTTCAATCGGTCGATCGAACTTCCCAATAACAGAAGCCCTGCCGGGCTGATCAGAGGGGTTGTGCTGGCTTCAATGGGAGTCGACCCCCATGGAGAAATGGGACGACCCTTGTGCAGATTTCTGCACAGGGTGGCCCAGACAGAAGCATACATGGGCTTTGAAGTTGTGATTGATTTCCTTAGAGCATCAAATGCTCAAGGGGTAAAATATGTGCCAAATGCAAATGGGAAATGCAGTGATGCATTTTCTGAACTGCGCAAATGTGCATGTGGGATTTCCTTTGATTCGTGCATGCAAGAT
This sequence comes from Amorphophallus konjac, assembly GCA_022559845.1. Lineage (NCBI taxonomy): Eukaryota > Viridiplantae > Streptophyta > Magnoliopsida > Alismatales > Araceae > Amorphophallus > Amorphophallus konjac. The sequence continues at coordinate 235,712,649 of CM040121.1, read as the reverse complement.
GCCATGAGGATTTCAATCACGCTTATAAAATAATGAGAGGGCTTCTCAAATAGCAAATATAATGCCAATGCAAAGAAAAATGCTCTTGTGCAAAGATTTCAGTACTACTCTGGGTAGTTTTGGTTTCATGCTTGTCATTCACTCCTTTGTTCACTCTGACTTCAGAAGTTCAGAAATTATGCTTATCATTATCTTCCTCTTCTCTTGGAGTTCAATACACATGAAATCATCTTGATTGGAAATTCTATTCTGATATGAGGGGTTGGGTCCTGAGTCCTTTGTTTCATCCATTTTATTTTGGCCGTCGAGGTTTCAGCACTTTTCTGAGACCGAATTGGTTGTTGCTTCATGTTAGTTGTGCAGAAATTTAGTTTTAACCTGAGAGATTGAATCTCAGATTTAGAATTCAGCCCTCTATCTCGTCCATTTTGATTTTTAGCATGCTCAGCAACCAAGCTTGATCATCATTTTTGTATACATTTGTCCAAACTGAGTTTCAGTTCTTGAATCCAAAAACTCCATCGTTCGACATTCATGTCTATCATTCATTTTGTTGTTTTGCCTATTCTGCCTTCAGCAATTCTCAGAATCTCATTTGGCCATTGCACACTTTCTGGACACCCATTCAAAGTGAACTCTTAAGTTCAGTCCATATGTCCATTTGTTTTCTTCTTGTTCAGACCATTGGTTATCTGCTTTTTTTTATTCGGCCCATGTATCGTGCATTCCTTTTAGTCCTCAATCTGCCCGGACAACATAGAAGATAAAATCGGGCACAGAAACTCTACAATGTAGGTATATATGTATTGGGGGAAGAGGACATATTAGCAGAACGGTTAGATCATGCATATATGTACATATACTATCGAGAAGCATACAAGCTCATAAAGAGAGATCGGAGAATCAGGACCGAAGGGTGCCTGTGCTTCATTCATCTAGAACATGAATCTTTACATTCCGGACAATGGGGGGCACTACAAATTGCAAAGAGAGAATAACAAAGAAGGAGATGCAAAGAAACCCACCCAGCTATGAATGGCTCCCAAACTCTCCTACTCTCTCTCTCGCTCTCTCTTCTCTTCTCTCTGCATCACCTTCCGGGACCTATACTTCAACCAGGTTCCAAAGGGGGGCAGAGGAGGAGCCATCTTCTATCAGGAGGTCAGGGGCACCAAATTCCCACCGGAAGGCCCTTCTTTTAGGGGCGGAGCCCCTGTCTTTTTGAAAAAAAAAAAACCCACATCCTTTTTTCCTTCTTTTATTTGTCGTTGTTGTCCCTACTACTGCTGCTGCGTTGTCGGTCGCACAGGACCTCTGCTGCTGCCGTTGCTAATGTTTTCGTTGCTAGTATGGGAGCGCAAACACGTGCATATCCTGCGGAATGGACAAAGGTGAGGCCCGCCGCTGCAGTTACTGCTATCGTCTGCCGTTTCTGCTGCTGACGTTGCTCTTACTCTGCTACGTCGTGGCTCCTTCGCACGGCCACGGTGGAGCTGGTGAAGCAAGGGCTCGCCGCTGTGGCCTGGCAGCCTCACCGGTCGAAGGAAGTGGCACCCACCCTGCTAGCCACGCAGGCGGTATAGGAGCACGAGGTCTGCAGGTGTGCATGGGAGAGACTTCGAGCATTCAATGCTTGGGCAGGAGGGAGAAGGGGATGAACAGTGGAAAAATCGGGAGGAGAGGGTGTGACACGGAGGAATAGTGCAGCGGTTTTCCTTCTAATTTCACAATTTTTTTTTTAAAATCCCTTCACTTTTCTTCTTGCCCCCTCCTTCCATTCCATTTGTGCATATGTCCCCTACACCCCTCCTCTTCTTGTGGCCAATTCTATTTGGCCCATATGCCCCTTTGTATTGGGCTTTCCCTTTTCCTTTTTTGCATTTGGTTGGGCCCAATAAACATTAACACATTCCTCCTCTATTTTGATTTTCGTATTGGGTCTGGCACTTTTTTTTTTAGCGCCAACAAATGTCCCCCACCCACAGGTGTCGCGAGCGAGGGACGAGGGAGTAGGGCCTACGGGTGCAGCCTTTACTCGGCATGCAGTTGATATCGGGGCGGAACATCTTCGGCTTCACACGGACGATTTTGGCCGCAAACTGCATCGATTGGTCCTGACTGAAAGTCAGGCGCCAATTAAGATGATATCATCAATATTGGTTCTATATCGTCGCAAGGACATCTGGTTTATCTGGTCTTAGATAGAGGGTCTAAGCCATTGGGTTGTGTTTTTCACGGTGGGACGGATGGATTGGTCTTGTCCGGGGGACAGGTGCCAACCCGAGTGGTATCGCCAACATGGGGTTTATGCTGGCACAAAGATTTAGGCTCATCTAGCTTAGGCGAAAGGTCTAGGCCAGGCTCTTCGACTAAGACCTCGAGAGGCCATAGACACTGAGCTAAAAGGTTTGTCGATGCTGGGATCGCACCGACGCAAGGAGTTTGGATTTTTCTGACTTAGACGGAAGGTCTAGGTCGTACTTTTTGGCTAAGACTCCGGAAAGCAATGGGTGCCAAATTAAGAACATTAAGGAACTATTTCATTCTTCTTTTCTCTTTCTCTTTCTCTTTTACTTTTCTCCTTTTTTTGATGATCACGGTGGAATAAGGTTATATAAATATGTATATAGTAGTACCGTTGACACTAGGTTCATGCCAACGTAAAGGAATTGGGTTTATCCCGCTTAGACGGAAGGTCTAGGCTATGCATCTAGGCTGAGACCTCGGAAGGCCATGGTCACCGAGTTAGGTGGTTCATCGATGCTGGAACTGCACCGACGCTAGGATTTTAGGCTTCCCTGACTTAGACAAAAGGTCTAGGTTGTTCCCCTCGGCTGAAACCTTAGAAGGCCTTAGGCGCCGAGTTAAGTGGTTCATCGATGCTGGGATTGCACTGACGCAAGGATTTTGGGATTATTCGACTTAGAAGAAAGGTCTAGGTCGTTCCCCTCGGCTGAGACCCTAGAAGGCCTTAGGCGCCGAGTTAAGTGGTTCATCGATGCTGGGACTGCCCCGACGTAAGGATTTTGGGCTTCTTCGAGTTAGACGAAAGGTCTAGGTCGTTCCCCTCGTGTGAGACCCTGGAAGGTCTTAGGCACCGAGTTAAGTAGTTCATCGATGCTGGGACTGCATCGACGCAAGGATTTCGGGCTTCTCCGACTTAGACGGAAGGTTTAGGTCGTTCCCCTCGACTGAGACCCTGGAAGGCCTTAGGCGCCGAGTTAAGTGGTTCATCGATGCTGGGACTGTACCGATGTAAGGATTTCAAGCTTCTCCAACTTAGACGGAAAGTCTAGGTCGTTCCCCTCGGCTGAGACCCTAGAAGGCCTTAGGCGCCTGTTGACACCCGTTTTATACCGATAAGTTGAGTCGTTTCTCTTACTCCCATTAGTTGATGCCCTAAGTTGTCCATCATTTGTTGGACCATTTTTTGTGGCACGTCCTGGGCCCATTTTATGGGTAGCCTCCCTCTTTGGTAAAGGTCGTATCAATTCAGGGCTTATTGGACCTTGGCTTTGATTAATTGAACTGTTTTATAAAAGTCAAGTACCCAAGAGCATGAACGGTCCAACATCAGCCGTTCTAAACATGGGCGGTTGTTACCAGACCGTTCATATATTTTCACTATTTTCTGAGGATTTTCTTGATATTCACCGACAGGCTTTTGTGCGGCCCTATCCTGCCCGTTCAAACCAATGGACGGGCGCACTACGACCGCCTATACCTCAGAGTCTTACGCACGCCCATTTCCTCAGATAATTATCCAATTATCCGAATTATCACCGACAGGGTGAAACGGTTGGCTATTGGCCGCTCTACACTAGAACGGTCTCACTAGAACCGTTCACCATTGAGGGTCCAACGGCGGGCGTTTCGGCCAGTTAGAGAGATAATTGGGTTGATTTTCTAATTATCCGAATTTCCACCGACAGATTGGACGGTCTTAACCAGACCGCCCAAATGTTGCGCGGTCTATCGTAAGACCGCTCATCCCGTCGGATGAGGCTTTTTAACAGGCTTTTATCTCTTTTTATTCATGGCTTTATCCCCAGTTTGTTTTGATGATTCCTCCGTGGATAATTAACCATTTTTGATGCCGTTTCGACTAGATAAGAGATTATGATAATATCTATGATTTATCTTTTATAGTCTCGACCTGAAAACACCTAAAAACCCGAGTTTCGGGGCTGGCTTCCTAGGCTCTATAAATAGACCCTAGTGGCCGGACTCGAAAAGGGGGGGGGGGAATTTTGGTCGACGGCGAAGCCCTGGCGCATTTCCGAACGACCTAGCACCAAGGAGGGAGGCGCTCTACGTCCTTACGAAAGTCCGTGTGTCGAGTCATAGCGTCATTTTCCGATTTCTTCATCATATGTTGCATGCATTGTTCTCTCTCTGCGTTTCCCTCGTTTTTCTCCCCATGCACACACCCACCTACGTTTTTGTCACCCTAGGGGTTTAAAACCCCCAGGTATCCCCCTTTCCATTAGATTATGTTTCATTCTTCTCACATGAATGCGTACTACGTCATTTAGTTCTAATCTGGGTGTTCCTTCTATGTCTTGGTACTATTTCGCAGGTCAGCACTTCATCAGCACGAGGCCCATCCCCTCTAGCCGGCTGGAGAGGGTAGAGGTGAGCCCTTTTGTAACTCTTGACGTGACGGACTAGTGCGGTTCGTGTAGGCCCGTTCAACGAGACGAGCGGCCCTCTCTGTGCCGCTCTTCATCTTTAGGCGGTCCCATTAAAGCCGTTCGTCCTCCAGGAGTTCTTCTCCTGCGTGTTCGGCAGCCCCTTAAACGGTCTATCGTAGGGCCGCGCGTCTGTTAGGACGGTTCTACATCGACCGCGCCTCTTCCCGGTGCTACAGCAAGGTGAGTGTCTCCCCTTCCTTTCCAAGGTACGGATTGACTACCACGTATGGCATCTTGGTGGCGATCACGGTCCTTTTTCGTTGCTCTCTGTCTTATTTTCTTTCTCTCGCTCTCGTGGTTTGCTCATCGCTCGTAGTTCCATACATTTGATGCGTTTTGACCATCGGTGAGAGAGCGGAAGGAAGGAATATATATCTACACCCCTTTTGTGGCGATCACGGTGGGACCACCATTGCCCATCGTGCCTTTGAGTTGCTGACCCTCCTTATTTGTTGTCCAAGTTTTCTCCTAAGGGTGATTTGCAGGGTGAATGCGCTTTCTGTCCTCTGGGGGCCTACGCGGTTCTCCCTGGGCCGCCCACCCACGGGAGCGGTTGATACTCCACCGTCCATCCCCTGCAATCGGAGCCAGCTTCATCGGTATTTCCTGTTACACACGGTGCTAGATACACCGCTCATACCGTAGAGCGGCATAGATCTGGCCGTTCAGTTTGCCAGCACAGGTACGTTTGTGCCTGGTCTTATTGCAGGTACGCGGCTGATTGAGGGCCGTTCATGAGGTTACACGGTTGACTAGTGACCGTCTTTCGGGTATTCTCCTGCCGTTGCTCTCTCATTTTTTTTTAGGTTCTGTGATTACGCTGTAGTTCTGTGCTCTCCCTGGGCTAGACGGTTTCACATACATCGTTCTACTGTTAGGGCGGCCGAAGAGGGGCCGTTCATCTGGTGCCACAGTGTGTTTATGTTATACTTTGATTGTCATATTCTATGTGGTTTGCTATGCTTGGTGCTACTCATTGACTACCCCCCTGCTCTCTTATCATCATTGTATTACCATGCTTTTCATTGCTCATGTGTATACTTGCTCATTGATTGATAGCTACTAGGCTAGTTTGTGCATGCGCTCCGGCGCACATAGGTGCATCGACCTCTTCTCATATTAGTTGCATTCCTACCAAGGTAGGGTTTCCTCTCGTCTCCATATTCCTTGGAGCCGACTGGGACCTTGCTGAGGACCTCCGTAAGCCCCCGTGAGCCGTGGATTCCCACACGGACGCCGGGCAGGTTGTACCGTATCCACCCCGGTCTAGAGTTGCATCCGCGAGCAAGAGATCCTGATAGAGTCACACAGTTCCTCACTTCTTATCCCTGTTAGGCGCCTAGTGGTTGAGCGGACTTATATTTTCATTAATCCACTAAAGCTTGAAGAAGAAGATATAAGGAATTGACGAGAATAATTGTAAGAACTTGATTGCATTACCGGGTGATTCTGCTCTCATCTCTCTCCATTGTATGTTTATTAGTTGCTTGGTAGATCTGGTTGATTAGCTTTGCTGGCTCTAGTCCTAGGTATCTTGGTGTATGTGGGGTTGCCTTCCTTCCCCACGATCACCTCCTAGGGTTGACTCTTATTTCCATTCCTACTCCAACCCTTTGTTCGATTCCTCATCTTCCATGTCATCATACGATTTCTCTCCGGCCCACGAGGACTCCCTTCCTCGTGGTCTCCTTAAGGACCCACCTAGGGTCACCCATTTGCAGGGAGGAGAGGGGACGGCCCCTTCACTCCCGACCATTCTTGGTGAGGGTCACCGATCCTCTCTTCCAAACCCGCCCAACCAGAATTCAGCTAGTATGATCCTCGACATGATGGCCCAGCTGGACCCCACCCAGCTCCATCTCATCAGACAAGCTTTGCAAGGGGGCGATGCCTCGGCCTCAATTCCTGCTCACGGCACGACCATTGCTGCCACCACATCCCCCATGGTCGAGACCACCTCCGTGGCTCCCATTGACCTTACTCCTGTCCGCCCTCTGACCTTTCACCATCCCAATATAGAAATGGGCCAGGCTTCCACCTCGGTCCATCAACAGCTTGATAAAGGAAAGTCCACCCTCCCCTCTGTTCCTTACCTTGATCCGTACACCACGATTTCTCCATCACCTCAAGCCCCCATAGTCCCGGCGGACTTCGCTAGGTTACAGTCAGGGGCGGCCCAGTTGGCTCATGCGGATATGGGCCCTTCCTCAGCCCATTATCCCTCTTACGGTTTGCCCCCTTCATCAGCTTATCCTTTGGCCGCCTATCCAGGTACTACTCCTCTTGCTCCTTCCCCTCCTTCACGGGAACGGGAAATTCTTGACAAATGGGCTGCTATGCAGCAACAAATTGATCTCCTCCACAAGCGGGTCGGCCCGCAATCCCTTGCCGATGTCCCTATCCCTAACTTCAGGGACATTCATTTTCCTTCACAGTCTGAACTCCCCGTGTACCGCAAATACGATGGGAATGGCAACCCGTTCATCCACGTCCGGGAGTTCTTGTACGAATCAACACAGTTCCAGCAGGATGATCGCTTGATGGCCTATTTGTTCCGTCGGTCTCTGGAAGGGGTCGCTCTGGAATGGTTCTACACCTTGCCTATGGAGGAGGCCAAGAATTTCAAGACAGTCAAGGAGAGGTTTATACAGAGATTTCAGGATCGGGTTGGACCCGAGTACTCTTTCACTGACCTAGTGGCGGAGAAGATGAAGCCGGAGGAAGACTTCGCAACCTATGCAGACCGCTGGAGGCAGATCGCCTCACGTGTGCCCGGGCAGATTCCGGAAGAGGAAAAAGTGAAGTTGTTAATTTCCAATGCTACGCCAACTTTCAGAAACATTCTGGCAATGAATGATATCTCAAACATGCACCAGCTATACAGCAGAGCTAGGTCTATTCAAACTCAATTCAAGGACTCCCCCATCCATTCCTTATTCGAGGCCCAGAAGCCCAAAGCCACCAAGAAAACCCAAGGCCCCGTCACCGAGGGAGTACAAACTAATGAGCAAGTCCAGGCCGTTCAATTCCCCCAACAAGCCGCGCCACCCCGCTTCCCACCGCCTCAGCGCAACCCCCAGTTCGCCACTGCGCAAGCTCCCCAGCCCACCTTCCAAGTCCCGCAATACCCTCAATAGGCACCTCCGCCGCCCCAGCAGCCTCAACGGCCCCCGCAGTACAATAATGTTCCTCCACCCACCACCTATGGCCCTCCTCGACCAGCTCCAAAAAGGGCTCATTACCCTCCTCTTCCGGAGACCTTGCCAGATATTTTCTTAGCTTTAATGTATACTGGTGACCTTCAGCTGCCTCCTGAACGCCCGAACTGGAATCCGGCTGCCGACCAATCCTGATATTGTATATTCCATCGGCAACCCGGGCACACGATAGAGCGATGCTACCAGTTCAGAGACCTGGTGTATGATTTGCATGAGGGCCAGAGGATTGATTGGGCCCAGATGCACCAGTTAATTGAGGATATTAAACAGAGGCAAAGGCAAGCCAGGCAGCAGCAGGCGGCACCTCAGCAACCCCCGCTACAGCAACCCCAGCAGCAACAGCAACCTCAACCGCAGCAGCAAGACCTTGGGATCCATCAAAATCCCATGCCAGTACATCAACCCGCCCCCCCACAACAACAGCAGCCGCCGGCCCCAGCACAAGTGAATATGGTCCAGCGCCCAGCTCCCAACGCTGGGTGGACGTTTGATGATGAGACCCCCGCACATCTCTTGGCCTTCCACCACCACTACTCTCCCACACCTGCCATCCCCTCCATTCTTAAACCCGTCATTCCGACCGCTACACCACTCGTCACTTCCTCCGCGTCGCCTCTAAGGCCCACTACATTCCCCTCTGCTCCTTCCGTCCTTTCACCACCACCTGCCATACCTCCCGTCATCTCCCCTAAGCTTAACCCTTCACCCATTTCCCCTCCACCAGGGCCTATTAAACCCACTTCAGTCATCCTCACCTCCATCTCCACGCCATCCACCTACCCCACCAGGCCAAGCGGGGGTCCGTTCCAAGCCGTGCCAGCATCACAATGCGCCTTGCGGAGCGGGCATCCTTTCCAAAGAATTTTTCCTTCTTCAGGTGCGTCTGTACCAAACCCTACAGTTTCCTCCCCTACAGTTGAGCCAGAAGAGATAGACCCTGTGCCGGGCACAAGATATGACTTATTGCAGCACTTAGACCGGCTGCCGGCTAAAATCTCAGTGTTAGAACTAATCAAGAGATCGCCACTACACCAAGTTGCCCTGAAGACCTTCCTACAGAAAGTTATGGTAAGCGAAGATATGGCAGTGGATAGCCTGCCCTCGGTCTTGGCCACGATCACAAAGGGGCCCTCTATTTCATTTGCTGAGTCAGAGCTAGCACCTCCTGAGGCACGGCAGATGCCGCTGTGTATCACCATCTCTCTGAACAAAATAGCCGTGGAATCCGCCCTTGTGGACACAGGGGCGTCAATAAATGTCTGCCCGTTGAGTACCCTTCGTGCTTGCAATATATCAGAGGACATGCTGAAGCCGACACCAACTACCATAGCAGCCTATGATAACTCCAGACGTGCTTGTCACGGAGTAGTGACTGTGCAGGCCGAGCTAGGGCCCTTAGTTATGGATGTGGAATTTTATGTGCTGGACATAGACCCGATGTTCAAAGCCATTCTGGGCCGTCCATGGTTGAATAGTTTGAATGCCATCCCTTCGACGGCCCATCAATGTCTAAAGTTCCCATTCCAAGGACGAGTGGTCAAGGTGAAGAGTGTTTCCACGATTCAAAATGTTGACGCTATAGCCGCCAAGATTCTACCCACGCTGTGGCCGAGTAATAGGCATGTTCTATCTGTCATGGACTTAAATTATTCATGGGCATATGCGTCTCGCAAGCCCACCGCTGCACCAATCAATGTGAAGGTCAAGCCCAAAATGAGATATTCTAAAGGGTGGCACCTAATTCTAAAATTGGGCTATCAGCCAGGCCGAGGGCTCGGCGCCCAATTGCAAGGCCGAACCAACCCCGTTCCCAAAGGAAGGAAGATGGGCCGTCGGGGTCTCGGTTACCATGAATCCTCCATGTCGATGCTTGGGGACTCTGGGCCGTTGACCTGGGATTACCGGCAACATTTTGTGAAAGGTCCGTTGCAGCCCGGCACCTTGAAGACCTCGCCACCCAGCCTTGAAGAAAAGACAGACGAAGCCTGTGCTGTTGCTGATCCGCCACCACTACTGCAAAGGCTAGCCGGTGACTTCGAAGACCTTTCTGATTGCTTTACAAGGATGTTCTATGAAAAAGAGAGTGAACCAAAGAAGAAAGAGACGCAGCTGGTAAAGCGTCCTCCGATGCCATTGGCCCGCCAGGGGCCACGGAAGACAGGGAGCTCCGCCACTACCTATTCTATGTCCCCGTCCCGTCTTGCTTCCTGGTTTCAACAGTTGGATTCTGTCCCTCGTTCCCCTCCACTCATGGTCGACCCGTGCTTCGCGGAGAGACCCAAAATTTTATTCGTTCCATGTGCTTGCGGGCGCTGCCCGCCCATTGATCTATCAACCCTATTCACTCCTCCTCCCCCAGGAGCTCAGCTCCATGAAATGTGGTTTTCATCTTCTGATCTATTCTTTGACTGCATCTTCCCCGAATTGTTTCCCATGCAGCTTCCTCCTCCTCCGTCTTCTTCCTCCTGCTATGTGATCACCTCCAGCCTCCAAAAAAAAACGCCAATTTCAAAATGGAGGTCTCCATGGAAGATTACGCTATGTTCTACCCAGATCCCCAGGGGCACGAGACCCCTGTTCCTCTTCCGGTAGATTTTCTCTCCCCTAAATCAGATGTACAGTGTACAGAGTCTTCTAGGTTGGTCGAGTCAGTCAGGGTAGAGTCTAGTTCGAGTTTTGTCAGCCCATCCATGTCTGCGGCACCCGCCGTAACGCGCCCTCCCAAAACCGTCCCCGATAGATTTCTACAAGATTTGGCTGGGAGATGTCATGCTCTATTAAAGTGTCCGGAATTTGTAGAGATCGCGATTGTCTTAGAAGATGATGAGGGAATTGATGAGGCGTGGAGCAATGATGGATTAGGAGTATATGAAATTATGAATGAGAAAGACCCAGCAGATGATGAGGAAGATGAAATGGATGACACTGCCGACCTATATGCCCAAGGCTTGAAGAAGTTCGACGAGCCTTCTGTAGCAGTGGATGAATACACTAAGGAAATTAGCAAGTGGGCGGAAGCTGAAGCTTATGCAGAAATCAAAGCCACCACAGTATACCGCTTCATTATGAAGAACATTATCTCGCGGTTCGGGATGCCAAGCGACATCGTCACCGACAACGGGCCTCAATTCGTTTCACAAGAACTCCAGGACCTCTGTAAGAAATTCAATATAGTTTTGCATCATTCGTCACCATATTATCCCCAAGGTAATGGCCAGGCTAAGGCCACGAATAAAACCCTTCTTAAAATTATCAAGAAAACATGTGAATCACATAAATTTGCTGATTGGGCCGACAAATTGATAGAAGCTCTATGGGCTTACCGCACCTCTGTCCGCACTCCCACAGGGCAGACTCCCTTTGCCCTCACCTATGGAATGGAAGCAGTGCTACCGTATGAAATTCTGATCCCTTCCCTAAGGGTGCAGTTGGATAAGGAACTTAATCTTGACGAACGTCGAGAGGCGTTGCTAGTCCAACTGGAACTCTTAGACGAGAAGAGGTTGAATGCGGCCAATCATGTATCAGTATATCAAAAGTGTGTCTCGCGATATTTTCAAAAGAAGGTCATTGAAAGGAAATTTCAAGTGGGTAATATGGTTTTGAAACGCAAATTCATCAGGTCAGCAGGCCCCAGGTCTAAGCTGCAACCCAACTGGGAAGGGCCCTTCGTAATCAAAGAAGCTTATCCGGGCAATGCGTATCGTCTAATTAACTCGGAGGGTGAGGAATTACCAAACCCGTGGAATGGGCTGTATTTAAAGCATTTTTTTTCATAAAAATAAAACCAGTAAACGGCTCGATGGCAGGGCATACCCCCACCAAATTGCGAAAGGAGGACCTTGGTCCAGCATCTCACACACTACACGACCCCGTGGTTCGGTATTCTATCATGCTACCCGACACCGTTTCTCCTTTGGCCATGCCCGGGGAAGGCGGAGATCCTGGTATTTCTTCTCTCTCGGTTGAAGATAGGGGCAAGTGGTGAATAAGGGGGCGAGAACCAACCCAGATCCCCCCCATTAAAAGAGGTCTCAAATAGGGGCAATCCGTTAAGACCTCACTCTGCAAAAAAGCAGAAAAAAAAGGAAAGCAAGAAAAAAAAAGAAAGAAAAGGGGCAAAATCAAAAGATTAAGCCGAAAGCACAAAGCTCGAAGCTCTCCGAATCCCCAAAGGATATAACTAGGTATGGCAAGAGTGGCAGTACAGTTTCCCCGGGGGACGTTATGAGCCCGGTCGCATGCGTGTCTAGAGCGAGTGAAGGTTCGATAACGGATACAAAGTCCCGGCGCAACAGACCGGATTCTTTGAAAAGGGGGGTGTCCTGGGAAAGAACTCAAGCCCTAAAAACCTCTACACCTATCGTCAGCTTTCCTACTCGATCTTTTTTTTACTTTCCCAAGGAATGAATCCCACCCCGGGTATAGCCTCAGCAGAAGCACCGTCGAGCAAAGTTGACTCCGATCACGGGCGGTCCCCCTTCCTGCACGCGCTGAGCCTTGGAAGTCCATAGCAAGACGAGAAGGTCCCTGCTATTGAGACCCGAGCTGGTTTCAAAACCCAAAAAAATCAAATATTTCAAAACCCAAAAAATCAAATATTTCAAAACCCAAAAAAATCAAATATTTCAAAACCCAAAAAAAATCAAATATTTCAAAACCCAAAAAAAATCGAATATTTCAAAACTCAAAAAAAAATCGAATATTTCAAAACCCAAAAAAAATTGAATATTTCAAAACCGAAAAAAGATTGAATATTTCAAAAATCCGACAAAAAATCAAATATTCCAAAAAAAGAAAAAAAACTCACATGTTTCCCTCTTGCATTCATTTGCATTTCTCGCAGTTTGATATTTGCCTATTTAATAAGGCTCAACCCCTTTGACCAAAAATCAAGAAAGGGTCATCTCCTAACTTGCTATAGGCAAGGGGCTAAGCCTAAAATAGATTTAATCTGTTTCATGTTTGCATGAGTACAGGGGCAGGTTGGAAGGACAGTTGGCTCGAGACCACGCGAATATTCAATCATCGTTTTGACCTATGCAATCACATCACATCATAATCGAATCACAAAGCTCAAACTCAATCTCATCAAATCTTATTCGTTTCATATATCAAGCTGTCTGGATATAAAATCTCATCCCATGTCATCATAAAAATAAAAGAAAATCACTCAGTCTGCCGCTGGGCATTCCCGCGAGGGCGTATCTCTCTCAACTCCCTAAGGTAAGCCTGTCGAGTCTCTGGAGCCACCTCAACCTCTGCTGGTAGGGTACGCACCCTACTCACCTCCCACATAATCAGCGCACTCCTGACCGCCTGCTCGTCCTCCTCTGTCCCGATCCTCCGTGCCTGTAGCGCGGGAAGGTGGGGTAGCGTAGGTAGCACCGTCTGGGGTAGTCCAATCTGCAGGTAGCATCTGTGTGGGCTGTACCTCGCTAAGGCAGTGTCGCTCACGAGCCTCAAGTCCAGGCTGGCTCTCCTCGGTAGCATGATGGTGGTGTCGTGAAGGAAGTCCGGGCGCATCACAAACCTGTCCAGGGGCAGCCTGTTGATGTACGGGCGCCACTCGTCCCTGGTCTTCAGCTCAGCCGTCCTGCACTCAACCTGTGAAGAAAACCTGAAGGCGCCTCCTATAAAGTAGAGGGGATGGCTCCCAAAGATCCTGCTAACTGAAGTGATGTCCTCCCTCAGGGTAAACTTCATCCTAACTCCCATCCAGCACTCCAATAGGATCATCGAACCAAAGAGAGGACCTCCTAAGGCTGCTGAAGTAAGACCCTCATACAAATAAGCTAAGACAGCCTGAGAGATGGAAAGTCCCCGCCAAAGGCCGCTAATGGTACTGAGTAAGGGGATCTCTATGACATGGTCGGCTGAAGGGAAAAGGATGGCCCCGCATAGGCAGATGGACGCAGCTTTGGCTATGGCTTCAACCCACCCGCACTTATTCCGGCAATGCTCCACTACCCACTGGCTCATAGGAAGGAGGTGAATGTGACGAGGACCTACACAGGCGCGAACATCCCCGCTATCAGGTATAAATCCCCCTAGGATGAGTTTTGGATCTATAGGGGCAACGATATGGCATATCAAGTCTTCCTCCCCCACCTTGGACCTAGGGAGCCCGAAGTATGTCTCTACCTCCTCTAACAGGATAGTGGCCTCAAAAGATGGGAAGAAGAAAGTGTGGGTCTGAGGGTGCCAAATCTCCATCAGAGCAGAGATACTATGCTAGTCTAAAGAAAGTTTAGGGTAATTCTGACCTAGAACTAAGAGGGAGTGTAGGTGCCAGGATTTGAGAAGGTGAGTCACCCCGAGGGGCAATGCACGGACCATGGGAGCCACCCACTTTAAACTGGAAAAGCGTCTCGGGCCGGGGAGGAGCTGAGAAGAAAGAAAAGGCTAAGGATGTAAGGAAATATAAGGGAAATTGCGAGAAATTAAATATATTCTGATCTAACTTACCTCTCTCGTAGGGGAGGCGCTGAGATGACGAGGAATCAAGCTTAGCTGTTGGATCACCTCCCGTTCCTTTCTAGCTGGTCTCGGCATGTCAGGAGATTCAAAGGACGCTCCCTCCACAGAACTTCCATCAAAGGCCCTCTTCATGATGATCTGGTGATAGGAATCAAAGGTTTTAAGCCTGGGGAGATGGAGGATGTGTGAGTTGAGGGTTCAGGTCCCCCTACTACTTATAGGGCCCATTGAGAAGCCTAAACCCCTTGGGATTAGGCTCAGATAAGTATAGGACGGGTTAAGATAGGGTTATGATAGGTGCAAATCGTCCTACCCGCGGGCTGAGGACTCTCTAGGGAGTCCTCTTTCGGGCAAATAGGAGGTCCACTTGGACGGTCTTACGATAGACCATCCATATGAATGTACGGCCCATCATAAACCGTTCATATCTCTAAGAAAGTCCGAGTCCAGCCTCTTATGCGGCCTACAATATGCCGCTCAAATGTTATTACGGTTTATATTGAACCGTTCCAGCTCAATTGACACGGTCTTTGGAGAACCGCTCTTCTACACGAACGGATTTGGGAGAACCGCTCATATGCTCTGCCCCCAATCACCCTACTGCACTCATGTCTCGGTCATTTGGCGCACTCATCTCACTCAAGTCGGCGTGTGTGTCACTCATCTCACTCAAGTCGGCGTGTGCGTCACTCATCTCACTCAAGTCGGCGTGTGCGTCACTCATCTCTCTCGGGCTAAGCACACTCCTCGAACTCATTCATCCACTCATGCATACATACATTCATCCACAAGGCAAGCGAGAAACAAAAGATAGGCACATCACTATCATGTCCCACCATGTACAAAAGAGGGGCCCAGTACAACAAGTCAAGCAACTCCCTCTCCCTGGCCCCCGTCGCTGTCCCCCTCACCCTCATGCCTCTTTGGAGGAGGCATCACTGAGGTCGCCACGTCACGCTAACGTCGTCGGCGCCGCTCATCCTCCTCGTTCCTCCGTTGGCTGGAGGAACCCGTGAAAAAGCTCCTCATGGAGCCGTGAGTGCCGTGACTGCCACTCGGAGTCCCGCTGCGCGATCGCCGGCTCATCTCTCTAAAAACCCGCAACTCTCCGTTCAGCCCGGACATCTCAATCAGAGCACGGTCTCGCTCCGCTCGAACTCGCACCAACTCCGCCGCATCCGCCCGGAGTCGCTCTAGCTCATGCCGAAGGAGTGCCATATCCACTGTGCCCGCTGGCTGGCTGGCTCAGCGCAGCCTCCTCCCGCACACGGGCTGCCTCCTCCCTAGCCGCTACTCGGCTCTGCTCCAACTCCGACCGCAGGTGGGACAGCTCGGACGTCTGCATTCACACATCATTGTCAGTTGGTCACATTTCATAAGCATAAATAAGCAAAGAGGAAGTGTAGAGATTCGTGTACCCTCTCCACGAGTGCCACCTCGGCCGCCTTGGCCCGCTCTACCATCCGAGTGAAGTCCGCATCCCGCTCAGCTCGGTCTGCTGGAGTCTGGACGGAGGAGGAAGAAGGAGCGTCCGGTCCCGCCCTCTAAACACCCTCGGCGTGCTGTATCCAAATACTCCAGGTCAGTCATAGGCATAATCATAATCATAATCATATAGAACTGCATAATTTAAAAAGTCTAAGGTTTAGAAAACTCACCAGTAGGGCCAGGGCCCGCCGGGCCTCGTCTCTCTCTCGGATGGTGGAGTGCAGGAGCCCCTGCAACTCTGCCACTCGTCCTGCGGGATCGACCTACATTTAAAAAACCTTGTGTCAGTGCATCATTCATAAGCATAATAGGCAAAGTTTTAGTTTAGAAGTCGTATCGGTCGGTGGGCGCCCCGGAACACCTGGTCCCGGTAGTGCCGTGCGTACGTAGTGTAGTACGCGCTGTCGCTCTCTGCCCGGGCGGTCACCACTCGCCCCCGTTCGGCCCAGTCGGCGACCTGCTCGGTGTTCCTCGCTATCCAATCGTACGCCTCGCGGAGTCCCCGGGTCGTCCTCGTCACCCGTTCCCCCGCCTTCTCAGGCGCAGGGAACTCAACGGCCGGCTGATGGACCCCGATGGTCCTCATCACCAACCTGAAGTACAGTGGCTCCACCACGTTCATGCAATGAAGCCACACGTCCCGGCCAGAGAAGGCCAAGGCCTCGGTCACTCACGGCTGGCCCTCCGGGCTCTCCTCCGTGTAAGGAGTCCACCGTACCTGCAAGGAATAGGAAACTGCATCAGCATCATAATCATGAAAAATAGCATGTAATTAAAGAGTCTGAGTCTAGAAGCATACCGAGGTGTACGGTAGAGTGTCCAGGTCATCCTGCAACTCCCGGACTTGCCTCCTCAAGGCCATCATTTCCCGGGGTGCTGTCCACCTCCGTGCGATCGGCAGGAGCCCAGGGCGGGTCTCCTCGCCTCTGCCCAACCCACGTAGGCGCACGTAGGCCCACACCTGTACCACAAGGTCATGTCAGCATTCAGCAAGCATATAGGGTTGCATAATTAAGACTAGAGAAGAGAGTCGCACCTGGAGTAAGGGGGAGAAGCCCCCAAGCATCGTCCGACGCACCGTCGAACTGAGAGTGTCAAAGAGGAAGGTGAGGACCGCCGCTCCCCAAACGTAGTCACCTACGTGCTCGAGCTCCTGGAGGAAAGGGAGGAAGCGACAGCTCATCACGTCCGCCCGAGTGGAGAAGAGAAGTTGCCCGAACATCAGCATCAGGAACCGTCTCAGCACTCCGTCCGCCTCAGGTCCCGGTCCCGCAGCAACCCTCGGTCTTGCCAGCCCCACGAGCCGCTCCAAGTGCTCCTCTGGTCGCTCGCCCACTGCAACGCCGGCTCGTCGTAGACGCAGGCTGTCCTGGAGAGCAGCCCGGGGAAGGAGGGTCGACTGCCTCTCGGGGCGCCGCAGCTGTAGGCCGAGCAACTCCCGAGCCATCCCCCGGTAGTCAGGGACAGTAGTCCCGCTGACCGGTGACCCGTGCACACATAGGCCAGTAAGCTTGGCCATGTCCTCCAATGTAGGGACCATGTGCCCCCATGGGAAAAGGAACGTCCGACTCACTGTATCCCAGCGGTCGTGCAGGGCATAGAGCAGAGCTGCGTCAAAGCAACACACCTCAATACTCAGGAACGGGGCGAACCCCATGGTAGTCAACCGCTCCCTCTGGAAGTCCGGCAGTGCCAGGTACACTGCATGGACCTGCAGCCAGGAGGTGCGGGTCCTACGCTTCCCCTGCATTCATCCATCTCATTGGTGTTAGTCATTTAGTGTCACATTTTGTTTCAGTTAAATAAATTCTCAAGGTCCAATTCTTGATTTGTAGAATGGTTAATCACGAACCGTTCGACCGTTGAGCGGCCTATCTCAAACCGTTCTGTTTCTCAGGTTCCCCGTTTTGCACGGGCTATCCCTAACCGTTCCCATCTTGGACGGTTTTCCCTGCACCGTCTGTTTGCCCGTCTTCCTAAAGAGTAACGGCCCACCTTTGGCCGTATGGATTGACGACGGTCCTGTGAGGAGCATATTGTTTTGCCTTGGTTGCATGTTTGAACGGACCTATATGGTCCATCTATCATTTGAACGGTGATAACCTCACCGCATTGGTGTTTTGGTGGCCCGTTGGTCGGGTGGGTTTGAACGGCGCTCCCTAAGCCGTGTTTATTTGGGGCGGCCCTTTGTGGACCGTATTATTTTTCCATGCAGTTTCTGTTAAACCGTTTCACCGTCGCCGCCCCCGACAATGGTGAACGCCCCCCAGCTGGCTGGGAGACCTCCATGGCCCCCTAAACCGGCCTCTAAACATTTCCCCCCTAAAAAAAGCCCCTAAGCTAGCATGCATTAAGCGATTAAAGAAAATGAGCGGCGGGGAGACCTACCTCGGCATCACGAGGTTTCTTCTCCCTCCTCGCCGGTGTGCCTCCTTCCTCGGCTCCGGCGACGTCGTCATCTCTGGCCGCTGCGTCCTCTTCGGCGACGACAATGGCTAAGTCCTCCATTGTCACCCCGGGCGTGCCCTCATCCTCGGACTGTCGCGGTGGTGGCGGTGGCGACGGCGAAGGTGAACCCTCGCCGGTGATGGGTGACCGGGCGGTGTGAGGCTGGCTCCTCGTCATGGGGGGTGCTGTGAGATCGAGAGACGGAGGGAGGTTGAGAAAGAGAGAAGGAGAGGTTGGGGTTGTGGCCTTTTGCCCCTTCGTCCCTTCCACCATTGGTTACGGTGGAGGGAGATGAGGGGGTTTCTTTTTTCGAGGTTGCAGAGAAGAACGGTCTATCGTTAGACCGTTCAACATTTGAACGGTCCATCTAGAGCCGTATGTACCTCTTGACCGTTAATTTCAAGTCGGTCGAAATTCCAGGCCTCACGGTTCTGAAAGAGCCGTTCTTATTATAAACGGTGCGGTCCCGGCCGTTCGTCACTGGCAACCGGCCCTGTAAGATTTGTTCGAAGGTCAGGTAAGAGCAGTTAACATAGAGCCGTTTGGAATATTGCACGGTTGAGATACGGCCGTTTATCTGGTTGGTGTATTTAGATCATGAATATTGATATTTTCTTTGGAAGTGCATCTCTTAACCATTTTCATGCAGCATCATTTCAGCCTGTCTCGCCGTTTCGCCTGCACAGGTAAGTCAGGTATGGCCTTCTATCCCTAATCCCTTATTGCATTAATTATATGGTATTATATTATATTATTTCGAGAGCCGGCATGTTACCTACGTGTCCCAGGATCTGATGTTCCCCTTCAACAAAAACGATGATGATCCAGGCTCATGCATCTAACCTTCGGATAGGCCGTTAAGTTGGGATGTCACGAGGAGGACGGCTCTATCCGCACGCTGTGGTTGCGGACGGTATCTTGACTCTGATATTCCCAGCTTAGCAATACTACTCTCGAATATTCTATATTTTAATCTTTCTTGGCATTTGTTTTAACAATTTCCTTTATTTTTAGCCCAGCATGCATCATACACATCCTTTTGAGCTTTCATGCCCCATGGTTGCTTAAGAAATGTCTCGTCAAGTGATGGTCAGCTGTGTGTTCGGATGCTCGAGTAAGATGAACTAATTCCACTCTGAATTCGAAGGTTTTCGTTGGTCGATTCGTTTGGTCCGGTTGATTAAAAGGTCCCTGTCTGGAGCTTTAGCTTTTTCTTTTGTGGCCCCCTCATTGGACCGCGGGATTGTGTCCCCCATGAGGTTGGTCTTGTCGGTTGGTTTCGTTTAGTTTAGTCCCTCCAGATTGGCGTCGCCTTTTGGTCAATTACCCCTGACGCTCGGTTCAAGGTTTTCCGAAAGATTCTCATCGCTTGTTGGAAGAAACGGGTGTCGTTTCACCTTAACGCCCGCTTTTCTGGTCCACCCCGCTACATTTCCGCTTCGTCTCCACATTCCATGTCACCTCCGCTTCACCTCCGCTCACTCCCCTGCAAAGAGGACGTTAAGGAGGGGCATCTGTTGACACCCGTTTTATACCGATAAGTTGAGTCGTTTCTCTTACTCCCATTAGTTGATGCCCTAAGTTGTCCATCATTTGTTGGACCATTTTTTGTGGCACGTCATGGGCCCATTTTATGGGTAGCCTCCCTCTTTGGTAAAGGTCGTATCAATTCAGGGCTTATTGGACCTTGGCTTTGATTAATTAAACTGTTTTATAAAAGTCAAGTACCCAAGAGCATGAACGGTCCAACATCAGCCGTTCTAAACATGGGCGGTTGTTACCATACCGTTCATATATTTTCGCTGTTTTCTGTGGATTTTCTTGATATTCACCGACAGGCTTTTGTGCGGCCCTATCATGCCCGTTCAAACCAATGGATGGGCGCACTACGACCGCCTATACCTCAGAGTCCTACGCATGCCCATTTCCTCAGATAATTATCCAATTATCCGAATTATCACCGACAGGGTGAAACGGTTGGCTATTGGCCGCTCTACACTAGAACGGTCTCACTAGAACCGTTCACCATTGAGGGTCCAACGGCGGGCGTTTCGGCCAGTTAGAGAGATAATTGGGTTGATTTTCTGATTATCCGTTCCACCGACAGATTGGACGGTCTTAACCAGACCGCCCAAATGTTGCGCGGTCTATCGTAAGACCGCTCATCCCGTCGGATGAGGCTTTTTAACAGGCTTTTATCTCTTTTTATTCATGGCTTTATCCCCAGTTTGTTTTGATGATTCCTCCGTGGATAATTAACCATTTTTGATGCCGTTTCGACTGGATAAGAGATTATGATAATATCTATGATTTATCTTTTATAATCTCGACCTAAAAATACCTAAAAACCCGAGTTTCGGGGCTGGCTTCCTAGGCTCTATAAATAGACCCTAGTGGCCGGACTCGAAAAGGGGGGGGGGGAATTTTGCTCGACGACGAAGCCCTGGCGCATTTCCGAATGACCTAGCACCAAGGAGGGAGGCTCTCGACGTCCTTACGAGCCTCCGGTTCAGGGAGTAGTCCGTGTGTCAAGTCATAGCATCATTTTCTGATTTCTTCATCATCTGTTGCATGCATTGTTCTCTCTCTGCGTTTCCCTCCTTTTTCTCCCCATGCACACACCCACCTACGTTTTTGTCACCCTAGGGGTTTAAAACCCCCAGGTATCCCCCTTTCCATTTGATTATGTTTCATTCTTCTCACATGAATGCGTACTACGTCATTTAGTTCTAATCTGGGTGTTCCTTCTGTGTCTTGGTACTGTTTCGCAGGTCAGCACTTCATCAGCACGAGGCCCATCCCCTCTAGCCGGCTGGAGAGGGTGGAGGTGAGCCCTTTTGTAACTCTTGGCGTGACGGACTAGTGCTGTTCGTGTAGGCCCGTTCAACGAGACGAGCGGCCCTCTCTCTGCCGCTCTTCATCTTTAGGCGGTCCCATTAAAGCCGTTCGTCCTCCAGGAGTTCTTCTCCCGAGTGTTCGACAGCCCCTCAAACGGTCTATCGTAGGGCCGCGCGTCTGTTAGGACGGTTCTACGTCGACCGCGCGTCTTCCCGGTGCTGCAGCAAGGCGAGTGTCTCCCCTTCCTTTCCAAGGTACGGCGTGACTACCACGTACGGCATCTTGGTGGCGATCACGGTCCTTTTTCGTTGCTCTCTGTCTTATTTTCTTTCTCTCGCTCTCGTGGTTTGCTCATCGCTCGTAGTTTCATACATTTGATGCGCTTTGACCATCGGTGAGAGAGCGGAAGGAAGGAATATATATCTACAGCACCGAGTTAAGTAGTTCATCGATGCTGGGATTGCACCAACGCAAGAAGTTCAGGTTTCTTTGACTTAAATGAAAGGTCTAAGTCGTACCCCTCGGCTGAGACCCTGGAATGCCTTAGGTGGCGAGTCAAGTGATTTTTTTGGTGATTTATGTGAAGAGTTCCAAGATACAATCTTGTTCATTGTGGGGTATTGGTTTCAGTTGTTCGTCGAACTGAGGAAGCGACACGTGGTATAACTTCAGGTGTTTCCTATTGAGGGGTGGAAATTGAACTTCACCCCGCTGGTTGACGACGACATAAGCACCACCTTTATAAACTTTCTGGACCACATAAGGCCCTATCCAATTTTCATTCAATTTACCTTTGGGATTGGCTGCCATGACTTCTTTCCGTTTAACCATGACTAGGTCTCCTTTTTTGAATTTGTGTTCCTTGACGAGTTTGTCGACGGCGCGGGCCATACGGGCCTGGTAGACCTGTATGTTTTACTGGGCTTTGAGCCGCTGACCTTCCAGATCAGAGAGTTCGTCCAATCTTCTTTCTATATTGGTTTGACCATCTTTGACCAATTCGTACTGGATAGCGACCCGTAACGAGGGTATCTCCAGCTCTATCGGGATGACCGCTTCTGAGTCGTACACTAGTGAGAAGGGTGAGCAACCTGTAGGGTCTTGTACACGGTGTGGTATGCCCACAGTGCTTCATACATTCTGTCTTCCTAATCCTTCTTGCTAGAGCTGACCATCTTGGCAAGAAGTGTGCATAGTGTTTTGTTGAAGGCTTCTGCTAACCCATTTGCTTGTGGGTTGTACGGAGTGGACGTCCTCCAATCAATCTTGAATTTATCAGCCAATATGTAGACCTTTTGATTCCAAAAATAGCTTCCGTTGTCGGAGATAATTCGATCGGGCACGCCGAATCGGAATATAATGTTTTGACGAATAAATCTGACTACGATTTCTCCTGTCATGTCTCTTAGAGCCACAGCCTCTGCCCAGTGGGAGAAGTAATCTGTCGCCACTAGAATGCATTTGCATCCCGATGAAGACGTGGGTAATGGGCTCACAACATCGGTGCCCCATTAAGCCAAAGGCCAACTTGGGGCCGTCGGATGCAAATGTATTGGGGGTCTTCTTGGGATCATAGCATGTTGCTGGCATTTATGACATGACTTGGCCTACTTGCAACAGTCATCGAACATAGTTGGCCAGTAATATCTCAGCTTCTTGATTCCAATCTTCATTTTTTGCCCAGCTTGGTGGGCACCGACTGATTCGGCATGACCGTCCACGCTTCCTCCATGAACAGGCATCGGAGAAGCACCTTTCTTCTGGCATCTGCCACAGCTCGAAACAAGGTTCCGTTTCTGACTTCATAATAGTCTTTTATTCTGATCAATTTGATCTTTTCTTCCATCTGCTTGGGCAATTCTTGGTGTTTAAACCATTTCATCAAGGGCTCTCTCCAGTCAGGAGAGCTGATTAGTTCTGCTATTGTAACTTCATATTCTTCTTCGTCCGACTCCTCTACCTCGCTAGGAACCTGGCACCTGTTTATGACTATTATGTTAAGGGATTCACCTGGCGGGGCTATCAGCGAGCTTGCTAACTTCGCCAGTGCATCCACTTCGGCCGACATGGCCTATTTCAATGAAGTAGAATCGCCCCATGACCTTCTTTGCCTTGGCACAGTAAGGGAGTAGCCCGGGCTTCTAGACATCAAATTCTCCCTATATCTGCTTGACAATCAGCATCGAATTGCTGAACACTTACAACATTCGAATCTCCATATGGAGAGCAATCTGAAGGCCGATGATCAAGGCTTCATATTCTGCTTCATTGTTTATGCGCGGCTTGTTGATCGAGCACGTTGTATGCAACACTTCTCCTTCTGGAGATTTGAGTATGATGCCTGCTTCGGCTCTTATCCTCATATGCCCTGATTGGGATGTTTCAGTTCTGAATGCTCCGTCAAAGTATAATTGCCATATGGCTTGACGGACTTGGTCCACTTCTAGTGTATCATCTTCCAGAAGCTCCGTGATTAGAGGGGAATTCTCAGGCATGGGATGTGCTGAAAAGAAATCTGCTATTGCCTGGCCTTTTGCAGCATATACATGATATCAAATTCCATCAGAATGACGGCCCATTTTCCCAATCGCCCTTGCAGTGCTTGCTGGGACAAGAGATATTTGATCAGATTGGCCCTTGATATCAGTTGTATTTAATGCGAGAGCATGTGATGCCTCATCTTCTTGGCTGCAAAGACCAAGGCAAGGCAAACTTTCTGGATCGGGATATATTTTCCTTCCGCCCCGACCAGTTTTCGACTGAGGTAATAAAGTGCTTGATCCTTTCCCTCATCGTTGTTTTGGGCCAGCATTGCCCCTAATGAATATTTGGTGGCGGCTATGTAGAGAATCAACGGCCGCCCTTTGACAAGTGCCCCCAGCACTAGTGGGGTCATCAAATATTCTTTCAACTGATCAAAAGCCTTTTGGCATTCTTGATTCCAACCGTACGGCGTATCTTTCATCATCAGTTTCTGGAATGGCTGACATCGCCCTGATCGGTTGGAGATGAACCTACGGATATAGCTTAATCGGCCCTGCAATGACCACAGTTCCGTTAGGTTCTTCGGAGGAGGAAACTCCTGAATGGCCTTTATCTTGGAGGGGTCTATTTTAATACCCCGACATCGGACAATGAAGCCTAGAAATTTCCCATTGGAAACGCCAAAGGAGCACTTCAACGGGTTCATCTTCAGCTCGTATTGTCGGAGCCTTTGGAATATAACCCTGAGGTCACTCAGGTGATCTTCCTTTTTCCTGGTCTTAATGACCAAATCGTCGATGTAGCATTCGACTTTATCAGAGAGTAGTTCATCAAATATCTTTGCCATTGCCCTTTGATAAGTGGCACCGACATTTTTAAGGCTAAATGGCATCCTTTTATAGTGGAATATCCCTTTGGGCGATCAGAAAGCTGTATGAATTCTATCATGCTCGGCTATCCATATTTGGTTATATCCGGACGACCCATCCATGAAGGATAGAGCTTCGTGGCCAGTAGTAGCATCAATCATGACTTCAATGATGGGCACTAGAAAATCATCCTTCAGACACGGCTTGTTCAGGTCCCGAAAGTTGACACATATCCAGATCTGGCCGTTCTTCTTCTTGACAGGCACAATATTGGCCAGCCATGTGGTATATTGGTTTTCTTCTACGAAGTCGACGTCTACGAGCTTGCCGACCTCCTAGCAAACCTAGCTTATCAGTTCCGACCTCATTCGCCGGGGTGACTGCTTCATTGGTTCGGCCTTAGGGTCAATGGCCAATATGTGTTGAGCAATCACCGGGCTAAGGCCTGGCATTTCTTTGTAGTTCCAAGCGAAATAGTCTCAGAACTCTTGGAGGAGCTGTATATATTGCTTTCTTCTTCTGGGAGAAGAAGGGCACTGAGGAAGGTTGGCCTAGGCTTATCCTCCATGCCGAGGTTTACTTCGATCAACTCATCGATGGTGGCATGGCCGCCATCTTCTATTTTCGGAGGAGCCGACTGCAGATCAATGAAGCCTTCATCGTCTTCTTCGACTTCGAGGACATCATAGGTGTCCCCTTGCTTTGCGCCGCCATGCAGTGAGGCATCACCAGATTCTTCCTCTAGCCCTTGGATCGGCATTGACACCGGCAATATAATTTCCGGGCAGCTTGGCTACTGGCCCGGGGGTGAATCACTCCCAGGGGTAACAAGGACTCCTTCAGCCTCTTGCCCCTGTAGGGCATTATTAGAAGTCGTGACGACCTCCGCTGCAATAGATTCCCAGCATTTACATGGGGCATCGGCCTTCGGCCCTTCGTGCATCATTGTATAGGGTTCCGGGGTATCTCCCGACATAGAGAGCTATAGGATTTCTTCACGATCCTCTTGATAATCATCATAGACATGGTGAAAAGGGAGACCATGTTTGCTTGATAACATCTTTCATCGGTCGAATTGGCGACCCCCATGATCGGGGGCACGATGCCACACGCCTCCCCTTTTGATATTTGTCACCCAGACAGCTACTTCTTGGTTCGAGGCTTATTTTACTTGGCCTCTGATGTCTCTTCGGGGGTCTGGTAGTGGACCGAGACCATATGGACTCCCCTTTTATAAACGCCCGCATCATGTGGGCGCGGTGGGTTCACTTCATATTCTGCCATCTTCAGTTCGCCCCTCCTGATCAGGCCTTGATTGATATTTTTCAATACATAACAATTTTAGATGGGATGCCCCAGCACCCGGTGATAGGGCCAGAACCGGGGGTCATCACTTCAGCTAGTATCTTCTGCCCCTTTGGGCTCCAGCAAAGTAATCTTGTCATAATGACAAGCCCATTAAAAAATCCCCAGTGTCTTGTCTCTCAGGAAGGAGTAAGGCCTCCTCATTTGTCTCCCGCAATGAGGCCGGTTGATTTGTTGAAGGATTGACCGCCTCCTTCATCTTTTTCTTCAAGTGCTTAGAAGCGCTGAGGTTGACATCTTGGAGTTTGTCTTCTTGTTCTTCCGGGGTGGTGGCGGAGCAATATTTTACCAGAAAGGCCTCAATATTGGCAGCTATCATGCTCAGTTGATCAAAAGATCAGATGTTGGTGCCAATCATCCGCTACCGAATTTCTTTCTTCAGACTTTGTTCACAATTCTGGGTGGCGACCTCGTGGCTTAGCGGAGGCTGGCACCTTGAATAGAGGTTTCTCCATCTTTCAATGTATTCCAGGGCATGTTCATCATCTCTTTGCCTATGGCTATACAATTCTGGCCTAGTTATAGGGGAATGCTTCGGATGTGGGTGATTGCATCGTCGAGGGAGGATGCCCCCTGTTGGATCAAATCGGCGTATGCTTATTTCGGCTACTTGCTTCTCCAGCCTTTTGATCTCCTGCTGCAGCCCACCGAACAATGAGAGCAGTGCGGAGTCATATTGAGGGAAATCCGGTATGCGGCCTAGGCTACCGTGTTCTATTTCAGCATCAAGTGGGGGCAGCTGCTCCCTTCCATTATGGCTAGTTGAAGATAGTTCTTCAGAGGTTGATGTTCCTGACCCCAGATCTTTGCTCGGAGACGGACGCTGGAGGTGTACCTCTCCATCTTGTGCTTTTCCATCTGGGAGCGTGTGTTGCTCCCGAGTTTTCTGTATATCTGGGCTTTCTGGAGGATCTTTGCTAGCGGAAGTAGAGATTGATATCATGTCTGCTTCATAGAATTCTTCCATTGAGAAACCCAGGCCAGGGTGTCGGGTAATCTTCAGAAGTTCTTTATCCAAGTTGGGTGGGTACCATAACTTTTTGAACATTTTATTTTGGCTGGTGACCTGGAAGAAGGGAACTTGTTGCCTCCTGGCCATCTTCACTGCTTTGCGAGATATGTTTGGAAGTCCCATAATCGGGCCAACCGGATCATAAATTTTTGCGGGGAATTTGCAGCCTCATCCCCTTTCACCGGTTGTTCATTAGCTATATAAAATATTGTGGGTTGGCCCTCAGGATTGGGCACCTCAAGAATCTTCAACAATTCGACTGTCTGATAGTCTATATTTGAGAGGGGCTTTATGATCCCGAGAGGGACCTTCACGTACCCCGGCAAATCCTCGAGCTTTGGCATCTCCAGCTCGTGGTGATTATCATATGGGATTGCTCGAACCACCCCTTTGACTTCAGAAATGTGGGATACCTTCTGCGGAGCCACATAATCAGGCGGGGGCGGAGGGAACCAATCGTCATCCTCTATTATCTTCTTCCCTTTTATTTGAGCTCGCTGAGGGATCTGCTTCAACTTCTCCAAGTAGAGCGATGCATCCAGTAGATGGCATTCAAACACCTCGAAGGGGTGTAAGTCGGCAAATATTCTTTCTTCTTTCCCATCCCGGGAGTACTTGATTCATTGGTGCAAGGTAGAAGACACCACCCGATTCTGATGCAGCTAGGGACGGCACAGAAGTGCTTTGTATGAAGTATCAGAGTTAATGATGTGGAACTGCACCTTGGTGGTGAAGTCTCCTAGCGATAGTTCGAACTCCGCCGTGCCCATCGGGACTTCAAACTTCTGGTTGAATCCAGCTATCTTCATGTCCCTGACCTCGATCAGTTGTACATTGAAATAATATTTATGGTAGACTCGGTAGGGGAGTATGTTTACTGTTGCCCCTGGGTCAATTAGGATCATGTTTATGGGCTGGCCGTTCAACTGCCCCTGCATGTACAAGGGTCTATTGTGGCTGGCCAAAGGCATGAGCATATCTTCTTCAGTGAAGGTTATGGCTACCCCCGAATGCATTTCGGCGAAGTAGCTTTCGTAATATGCTGGGGTTTGAAAGGTTGCAATGACAGCCTACTAGGTTTCTTTGTCTAGAGATAGTATCTCCCAGATGCTAAATCTTACCGGGATCCTTTTCAGTTGCCTCATTATTCGGTTGCCGACTCTGACATTGGCCAGCCTAGCTTCTTCGGCTTTGCTGTGCTTGCCATGCTTCGGTGCCAGAGGAGTCGGCGGAGAAGATAGTTTATCTTCAACTTTGGTGGTCGCCTGATCCCGACCTACTTGATCAGCTGGTTCCTTTGTCTGGACGGGCTTAGCCGCAGAAGGAATGCCCTCGCTACCTTTGTTCACTGGGGGCGGCACATCTGAGGCCGAGACGGGAGTACTCCTGGCTTTGGACCCAGCTTGTTGGCATGGTTGTTTGTTCTCCCTTGCGAGTAGAAATTCGACGAACAAGGGGACTACTTCGCTGGTTGTGTCTTCAGGGTAAAGGCCCATTGGAGGCGGGACTCTCGCACCTTTGATTTCAGGTTCAGGGATGTGATATAGCTACTCACCCCGGAATATGATATTGTGATTAGCCGGGGGCAAGTGTCCCCATCTCCTCCAAGATCTGGTGGCATGCTGAGAAGTAGAAGCTTCGGCTGGCACGAAGCATATTTCTTCATCCTCCTCTTTGGAGTCTTGGGTCATGTTGAACAAAGCCGACAAGGTATTGCAGGACACAGCACTGCACTTTCCTTTATTCTTTGACTTTTTCTTCTTTTTCTTTTCCTTCATAGCTGGTGGCTGCTCTTGAGGAGGTTCATCCCATATTCTGGGCTCTTTTGCTTCAACTTCAGCTTCTTCGGCCAACCCCAGGGATTCAAAATGCTCCCAAGGGACATATTCCTTTAGCTGCACCAGCTGGATCTTGTGTTATTCATAGTCTTCTAACCCATCAATGATCACCTACGGTCGCCTAACTATCGGGTTGACTGGTGTGTGTATCCGCAGCGGAAGCTACTTCTTCTTGTTATCGGTTGGCCTTCGGAGGACCAACTGAGGAGTGGTTTCATACCAGACCGGGTGATGTGACACAACCTCGGACCTAGTGCAAGCAAGCACAATCGCATTCAAATGGGCCGAATTGGGCCACCGCTCTATCGACACTCACCCTAGCCCGGGGTAACTTGGCAATGCCAAAGTGAGGTTGAGGGGTTGGGCCCTTGCTGGTAGAGGGCCAGCAAGGCCAAGATGAGATTCCCAATGGGTGTGGAGGTCCAATTCAAGGGGGCCGATAAAGTGCCAAAGGCACCGGTTGCACTTCTCCCACGGTGATCACTCAAGACAACAGGGCTTGAGGATCGGGCTCTCACTTGCATAACCAGTGGAACTAGAACAATTATTGAAAGACAAGCACTAAATGGAGTGAGGAGTGAGCAATTACTCGACCGGTTTGAAGAAACCGGTCCCGCTCAGAGACGAGGGCGAGCGGGGAGGCGAGTGGATCCCCACACGCCGCGGCGGTGTCGCTTGACCTGCCCAAAGAAGTTACAACATTACACCTCTCGCAGGAGGGGGATCTTGGGGTGGGGGTTAAAGTATATTACAACTAATACTACCTCCACACAGGGAGGGGCCTTCAGCCGGCCAAGCGGGGAGGGGAAATGGAGAAAGGAACACCGACGGTGGAGGTTGCCGATTCTGCTCACATTCTGTGGGTACTGACAGCTGAGTGGAGATCTGACTGCTACGGCTGCTAACAAATTTTGTTGGGGACGAAACCACCTGGAGAAGCTTCGTAGGAGGCCAGGGAAGTCTTCCAATTTTTTTGGATTTCTTCTGACGCCAAGGCTGAGCAGGATGGAGGCCCGAGCAGGGAGGCAGACTCTCGGACTGGCAGCTTTTAATTTCTAGCAGTAGGTTGCAGAGGGTGCCCCGGCAGCTCCCGAACTTAGAATCAAGCACCGTTGGAGTCGTTAGAACCGTGGATGAGTCTTATTTGCATAAAAACTGACGGGGAAGCCAAACAATGCCGGAGAAGATCAGAGGGCTCTGAACAATGCTGACAGGTCGGTGAAGACTGTGGGTAGCAGATCTGCGTAGCTGAGGGAGAAAAATGAGAACTCTAGGTCACAAATGCCAAATGAAGTTCTGTTTCTTGATTCTGGAAGTAGACTGGGCGATGAAGAACTTTTAAGAAGAGCTCCTGGACTGATTCCTCCGGATTTTGTCGTGGTGAAGCTTTCTCTTCAGATCAGGATCTCTGCAGAGCCAACTCTGCGCAGTCGTGGGAGAATGGAACCCCCGGGCAGCACCCAACTCGGATGAAGATGAAACCACTTCTGTTGAAAAGGAGACTGGTAGACGCTTCCAACAATGGCTCTTGGGTTCAAACTCATCCGGAGGAGGTCATGGTGGCCGCTGCATGTTGCTGGTTCAGCTGGTACTTCTGGACTGCAAACAGCATCTTTGACATAGCCTCCAAGTGACCCTAAGAGAAGAAGAAGGGGATAGTATATGGTGAAGGGGGAATGAAGAAAGGTGGAGGGGAGGTATGGGAGGTGTGGAGGGTTGCTAATGGCAGAGGGGAGGTAGAGGAAGAAGGGGGAGGATGCTGGTTCAGCTTAGAGGAAGGGGGAGTGGAGGGTGGATGGGGTAGTGGATGGGGGTGGAGTGAAGGGGAAGGGGGCGAACCTAGCCTAATGGAAGTGGAGAGGGGCGGCCAAGTCAAGTGGAGGGAAGGTTTTTTTCAAATTCAAATATTCCTTGGAAGTTGGGTGAATGTGTGGGGAAGAGGGGGAATTGTGTTGGAAGGGGGAAGATTTGGTTGGAATGGGGGAGATGGTGTTGGAATGGGGAGGGTTCTACCTTGGAACTAGGGGGAAGTAAATGGGGTGTGGGGAAGTGGAGGGGCCTTAATGGAGGTAGGTGGGGGTTGGAGGTGGATGGGAGGAGGAGGAGAGAGGAATGGGGCGAACCCCTTAGAGAAGGAGAGAGAGAAGAGATAAGTGGGGGGGGTGGGGATTCTCTCACCCTAGGGCTTCTCACCCATTTGGAATCTCTCCATTAAACTAAGCTTTGACTCTCAAATGGCATTTTTCATTGATTCATTCATTACCTCCAAATGAAGGAAATGGGGTCCTGTATATAGGAAACCCACATTTTACAATAAGTCCCTTACAAAAGACTCAATAACAAATAACCGAAGGGGTAGGGGGGGCTCATGGGCCAAGCCCGAAGAATTGGGCCCAATAGCACATTACACAATCTAATGACACTCAATACTTAGGAAAATAAATGCAAGACCTAGGGACATGACTCAAATAAATTGAAAATTACATCAAATGACTCAAGTAAATAGCATAAAAAGGATATGTGGGCCTTTATAGAGAGAGGCCCGAACTCAAACGATGCCGGAGTGTGAAGAAGACCCTAGCCAAAGGGAATTGTGGATGATGCCTCCATCAAATCCCCTGAGCTGTGAAGAGCTCGACTCCGTCGAGTAGGGGTCCATCCGGCTGTGGTACTGCTCGAGGAGGTCTGGATCCAACCACTGGAGATCCTCCCGACTCACCCAACAATCCTCCGAAGGAGGCCGATCCTTCCACCTAACGAGATAGCGCTCATATACCTTGCTCCGAGTGGTAGTGACTTGTACATCCAATATTTGTTCAATTTGTTCACGCTGGGCTCTCTTGGCTGGTGGTCTCTCCTCACGGGTGGGTGGTCTCTCAAGGGAAGAAGTAGGCTCATTCTCCTCACTAGGTACCACCATGGGTCCCTTATATGGCACTAAGTCGGCAACATTGAATGTGAGACTTATTTCATACTCCTCAGGGAGATCTAACTCGTAGGCATTTGCACCAATGCGCCTCAAGACCTGGAAGGGACCAGCCCCACGTGACCTCAGTTTAGAGTTGGCTCCCGGGGAGAGCCTCTCCGTCTTTACCATCACAAAGTCACCCACATGGAATTCTTGGTGACGCCGATGAGAGTCGGCCAGCCTTTTATAAGCCTCATTCTTTTTGCTGATGTGCTTGCAAATTTCTTTATGCAATTCTCAAATATGTTGTGCAAAAGACTCGGCTGAAATAGACACTCTAGCATGCTAGGGAAGGGGAATGAGATCGGAAGGCTTTCTTGGCTTGTACCCATGCACGGCTTCAAATGGACTCATCCCTATGGACTTATTGATGGAGTTGTTATATGCAAACTCGGCCTGTGGTAAGATGAGATCCCAATTCCCGGGATGATCCTCAACAAGACACCTAAGAAGGTTCCCTAGACTCCGATTGACAACTTCGGTTTGGCCATCTGTTTGGGGGTGGTAGGCAGTAGAGAATTTGAGGAGGGTGCCCATCATATGCCAAAGAGTTTTCCAAAAGTAGCTAGTGAATTTGACATCCCTATCGGAGACTATGGTCTTAGGTAGCCCGTGGAGACGGACAACCTCATCAAAGAACAATCGGGCCACATGGGAGGCATCGGATGTTTTGGAGCATGGGATGAAGTGAGCCATTTTGGAAAATCTATCAACCACCACATAGATTGAATCATGCTTTCTAGGAGTCTTCGGTAGTCCTAGCACAAAGTCCATACTTAAGTCCTGCCATGGCCGGTCGGGAATGGGAAGTGGGGTATATAAGCCAGTGTTTTGCTTCACCTGTTTGGCCGAAGCACATGTTCGGCATTGGCCCACTATTTTGCCTACATCTCTCTTGAGACTTGGCCAATAAAAGTGACCCTCAACTAGAGCAATGGTCTTGTGAGCCCCAAAATGACCGGCTAACCCTCCCGCATGTAATTCCCAAACCAAGAAATCTCGGAGTGAGGTCCGTGGAATGCAAAGCTTGGGTCCCTTGAAGAGGAACCCATCTTCTAAGATAAACCCCTCATGTTCCTTGCTAGAATGGGTGGTCAAGGTAGTGAAGATGTGCCCAAAGTCGGGGCAGCTAGGGTACTCATCCTTGATCCTATCAAATCCGGTTACTTTCACTTGAATAGTGGAAAGCAAGGAAACTTTCCTACTAAGGGCATCCGCCACTCGATTCTCACTCCCGGCTTTGTGTTTGATGATAAAAGTGTAGGATTGGATGAACTCAACCCATCGGACATGTCGGGCATTTAGCTTTTGTTGGGAGTTGAGGTATTTGAGGGCCTCATGGTCGGAAAAGATGACAAACTCTTTGGGTAACAAGTAGTGCCTCCAATGTCGGAGGGACTGAACCACGGCATAGAACTCCTTGTCATAAGTGGAGTATCTTATCCTAGCATCACAAAGCTTCTCACTAAAGAAGGCTACCGGGTGTCCCTCTTGACTAAGAATCCCTCCTATCCCTATCCCGGATGCATCACATGTGACTTCAAAGACTTTAGAGAAATCGGGAAGGCATGGGATCGGGGCTTGGGTCAACTTTTCCTTAAGTTCTTGGAAGGCTTTAGAGGCTGATTTGGTCCATACAAAAGTTCCCTTATTGAGACAATCGGTGATTGGGCCGGTGATAGTGCTAAATCCACGAATGAACCTCCTATAGAATGTTGCCAATCCATGGAAACTTCGGATCTCATGAAGAGTGTGAGGTTCCGGCCAATCAAGAATAGCTTGGACCTTGTCGGGGTCCATGGAGACACCCTTGGTGGATACCACAAATCCTAGGAAGGTGATGGATGTGGTCAGGAAGTGGCACTTTCCTAAGTTGGCAAATAGGCTTTCTTGGCGGAGGACGGTACAAACTTGCCTAAGGTGGTCAAGGTGGGCTTCTTGGTTTTGACTATAGATGAGTATATCATCAAAGTAGACCACTAGAAAGATCCCAATGAAAGGTCTAAGGGCCTCCGTCATAAGACGCATGAAGGTACTTGGGACATTTGAAAGCCCAAAAGGCATGACTAACCATTCAAAGAGACCATCTTTGGTTTTGAAAGCCGTTTTCCACTCATCCCCGGACCTTATCCTAACTTGGTGATAGCCACTCTTAAGGTCAATTTTGGAGAAAATGTTGGCTCTGGCTAACATATCAAGCATGTCATCAAGCCTAGGGATGGGAAACCTATACTTGACGGTGATTTTGTTAATGGCCCGACTATCCACACACATTCTCCATGACCTATCCTTCTTAGGAGTGAGAAGGGCCGGCACGGCACATGGGCTTTTGCTAATGCGAATGAAGCCCTTCCTAATGAGTTCCTCTATTTACCTCCGAAGTTCAGCATGTTCCGTGGGATTGAGGCGATAATGAGGAAGGTTTGGGAGAGTTGCCCCCGGGACTAGATCAATCGCATGTTGCACATCCCGCATGGGAGGGAGTTGGTCCGGGAGCTCCGTTGGGAACACATCATGGAATTCTTCTAAGAGTTGTTGGATTTCTATGGGATGTGGATTGGTGGGAGTGGGCTCTCCTAGGCAAATGATCACCGCACATATAGGTACTCCTTGAACTATCTCCTCTTCAAGTTCTTTCCTAGTGATGAGATGAAGACCCTTGGTCATCCCCGAGGTCCCACTTTGTTTGGGAGTTTGGGTGAGGGATGGGGTTGGAGGGGTGGAGTTCCCCGAGACTTGTGGGGTGATGGGATGTTGTCCTTGAGGGAGAGTGTCCCTTTTGGTCATGGGACGGGGTGGGGAGGGGTTAAGACGGATAGTCTTTCCCTCATGTTCAAAGGTGCATATGTTTCTCCTACCCAAGATGGTGGCATCTACATCATAAAGCCAAGGTCTTCCTAGAAGGATGCTACCGACTTCCATGGGTATGACATCACACCATATTTGGCCATGGTATGAAGAGAATGTGAGGGGTACAAGACATTGGGTGTTGACTGGGATGGAGTTGTTGTTGATCCATGAGACCCGATATGGATTTGGGTGGGGAGTGTTAGTAAGCCCAAGGAGCTTAACGGTATCGGGGGATACGGCATTGACACAACTCCCACTATCCAAGATCACTTTCCTTACATGGCTCCCTATCTTGACAAAGGTGTGAAAGATTGAAGTTCGGCGCCAATGCTCTTCTTGGGGTTTGGTGAGGGTGCACCTAATCACTCCTAGATGGGAGTTGGTAGATGGAGTGGTGTGATCTAAACCCGACTCAAGGTATTGGGCCTCATACTCTTCTTCCCAATCTAGGGAGGCTTCATGATCCTCAACAACACTCTCAAGTTCCCTTTGGGGTGGGGGAGCTTCTTCCTCAATAAGCAAGCTAGATAATCCCTTGGATGGATATTGCCCCGCAAAGTGGCCAAACCCTTGACACCTATAGCATTGTTGTCGCCCGCTACCCGGAGTGTTTTCTACACTTGGGCCTTTGGGATTGTCTTCCCTCCATGGGAGAGGGTGACTAGGGGTGGGCTTGTTTGGAGTGATGGTGGGAGGGGGGTTGTAAGGCCTTAATGGGGTACTCCCACTTGGATTTGGGGCTTTCATGGGGGTGGCCGGAATGGGCCGTGATCCCATATTTTTGGGATCGACCGGTCGGGGAGTAGCAAATCGAGGGATCCTAGAGAATCTTTCTACATCCCTAGCTATTTGATAAGCTATCTCAAGGTTATCAACATCTCTCATAAAAAGCTCTCTCTTGATGTGACTTTGAAGTCCATTCCTAAAGCGAGACAAGGTAACGGCCGGGTCCTCATGAACTCCACACTTCAAAAGATAGGAGTCAAACTTCTCAATGTATTCAACCACGGTCTTCCCTTCTTGGGTGAGGCTTTGCCATTCATCTAAGAGTATTTGATGGTAGGATTGGGGAAGGTATTTGTTCCTAAGTTGGTTCTTCATACCCTCCCAAGTATCAATAGGCTCTCCCCGCCTAATCCTTCTTAGACCCTCTTGGTTTAACCAATAAGTTTTGGCTAATTTGATGAGATGCATTTTGGCCAACCTTACCCTCCTTTGGTCGGACATAGGGTACCATTCAAAGTATTGGTCCATGGTGGTTTCCCACTCTAAGTAGACACTTGGTTCATGGGAACCATCAAAGTTTGGGGCCTCTACTTTAATCATCCTTAAGAGAGGGTCATCCGGGTCGTCCCGTGGACGCCTTTCATGAATGGGATGGTGTCGGGGTCTCTCATGGTCATGGTAAGGGTCATGATCCAAGTCCTCCCTATAAATTTCAGCATGTGGATGATAGGCTCTTGGTCCATGGTTCCTAGGATGGAACTCATCCCTATGAGGCTCAATATGTGGAGGGTGGACTCTTGGGTCATTGTTCGTTGGATAGAACTCATTCCTATGCAACTCACCATGTGGTGGATGAACTCTTGGCTCATTATTCCTTGGATGAGGGTCTTCCCTAGGAGGCTCAACATGTGGAAGGTGGACTCTAGGTTCATTGTTCCTTGGGTGGAACTCATGCTCTTCAAGCCGAGCAATTCAAGTGGTAAGGGACTCAAGTTGGGCAAGAATGTTGGTAAGGGCAGCATCTACCCTATTCATTTGACCTTGAGGTTCCTCCCTAGGAGCATCTTGATTGAGTTGAGGATGGGGATCCATGGGTGGATTTGAAGATGAAGGATCGGATCGGTAACTAGCACCACTACGGGTGGACATGCAAGACAAGGGGCCAAAGATGTTGGACACACAATGCAATGGTCCTAGGACTTAGACTTGATAGAGACAAGTCAATGACTTGCTCTGATACCAATTGATGTGACACAACCTCGGACCTAGTGCAAGCAAGCACAATCGCATTCAAATGGGCCGAATTGGGCCACCGCTCTATCGACACTCACCCAAGCCCGGGGTAACTTGGCAATGCCAAAGTGAGGTTGAGGGGTTGGGCCCTTGCTGGTAGAGGGCCAGAAAGGCCAAGATGAGATTCCCAATGGGTGTGGAGGCCCAATTCAAGGGGGCCGACAAAGTGCCAAAGGCACCGGTTGCACTTCTCCCACGGTGATCACTCAAGACAACGGGGCTTGAGGATCGGGCTCTCACTCGCATAACCAGCGGAACTAGAACAATTATCGAAAGACAAGCACTAAATGGAGTGAGGAGTGAGCACTTACTTGACCGGTTTGAAGAAACCGGTCCCACTCGGAGACGAGGGTGAGCGGGGAGGCGAGTGGATCCCCACACGCCGCGGCGGTGTCGCTTGACCTGCCCAAAGAAGTTACAACACTACACCTCTCGCAGGAGGGGGATCTTGAGGTGGGGGTTAAAGTATATTACAACTAATACTACCTCCACACAGGGAGGGGACTTCATCCGGCCAAGCGGGGAGGGGAAATGGAGAAAGGAACACCGATGGTGGAGGTTGCCGATTCTGCTCACATTCTGTGGGTACTGACAGCTGAGTGGAGATCTGACTGCTACGGCTGCTAAAGAATTTTGTTGGGACGAAACCACCTAGAGAAGCTTCGTAGGAGGCCAGGGAAGTCGTCCAATTTTTGTAGATTTCTTCTGACACCGAGGCTGAGCAGAATGGAGGCCCGAGCAGGGAGGCAGACTCTCGGACTGGCAGCTTCTAATTTCTAGCAGTAGGTTTCAGAGGGTGCTCCAGCAGCTCCCGAACTCAGAATCAAGCACCGTTGGATTCGTTAGAACCGTGGATGAGTCTTATTTGCATAAAAACTGACGGGGAAGCCAAACAATGCCAGAGAAGATCAGGGGGCTCTGAACAATGCTGACAGGTCGGTGAAGACTATGGGTAGCAGATCTGCGTAGCTGAGGGAGAAAAATGAGAACTCTAGGTCACGAATGCCAAATGAAGTTCTGCTTCTTGATTGTGGAAGTAGACTGGGCGATGAAGAACTTTGAAGAAGAGCTCCTGGACTGATTCCTTCGGGTTTTGTCATGGTGAAGCTTTCTCTTCGGATCAGGATCTCTGCAGAGCCAACTCTGCGCAGTCGTGGGAGAATGGAGCCCCCGGGCAGCACCCAACTCGGATGAAGACAAAACGACTTCTGTTGAAAAGGAGACTGGTAGACGCTTCCAACGATGGCTCTTGGGTCTTCAAACTTGTCCAGAGCAGGTTGTGGTGGCCGGTGCAAGTTGCTGGTTCAGCTGGTACTTCTGGACTGCAAACAGCATCTTTGACATAGCCTCCAAGTGACCCTAAGAGAAGAAGAAGGGGATAGTATATGGTGAAGGGGGAATGAAGAAAGGTGGAGGGGAGGTATGGGAGGTGTGGAGGGTTGCTAATGGTAGAGGGGAGGTGGAGGAAGAAGGGGGAGGATGCTGGTTCAGCTTAGAGGAAGGGGGAGTGGAGGGTGGATGGGGTAGTGGATGGGGGTGGAGTGAAGGGGAAGGGGGCGAACCTAGCCTAATGGAAGTGGAGAGGGGCGGCCAAGTCAAGTGGAGGGAAGGTTTTTTTCAAATTCAAATATGCCTTGGAAGTTGGGTGAATGTGTGGGGAAGAGGGGGAATTGTGTTGGAAGGGGGAAGATTTGGTTGGAATGGGGGAGATGGTGTTGGAATGGGGAGGGTTCTACCTTGGAACTAGGGGGAAGTAAATGGGGTGTGGGGAAGTGGAGGGGCCTTAATGGAGGTAGGTGGGGGTTGGAGGTGGATGGGAGGAGGAGGAGAGAGGAATGGGGCGAACCCCTTAGAGAAGGAGAGAGAGAAGAGATAAGTGGGGTGGGTGGGGATTCTCCCACCCTATGGCTTCTCACCCATTTGGAATCTCTCCATTAAACTAAGCTTTGACTCTCAAATGGCATTTTTCATTGATTCATTCATTACCTCCAAATGAAGGAAATGGGGCCCTATATATAGGAAACCCACATTTTACAAAAAGTCCCTTACAAAAGACTCAATAACAAATAACCGAAGGGGTAGGGGGGCTCATGGGCCAAGCCCGAAGAATTGGGCCCAATAGCACATTACACAATCTAATGACACTCAATACTTAGGAAAATAAATGCAAGAACTAGGGACATGACTCAAATAAACTAAAAATTACATCAAATGACTCAAGTAAATAGCATAAAAAGGATAAGTGGGCCTTTATAGAGAGAGGCCCGAACTCAAACGATGTCGAAGTGTGAAGAAGACCCTAGCCAAAGGGAATTATGGATGATGCCTCCATCACCGAGGCCATAACTGGTGGTGGTAGCTGAGGCGTGACGCATTGAATTCGGACTCCCGGGGTAGGGTGGGATGCCGGCTTTCTTCTTGTCTTCTTCGGCACCGTCTGCCAATTTTCCTAGTCCTTTGTAGGGGCCAAAACAAATGCCTCGTAGGTGTGCTTTGTACAAGTATCTGACACCTCCTCAGGCAATTGTTAATATAACGAGATCATATTGACTATGGCCCCCATCACAGGCATTTCGTGAGGGCGTGGTGGATCCACCTTGTGTTCGCCCATTTGGAGCTCTCCCTTCTAGATCTTGTCTTCAATGATGTCTTTAAACACATAGCAATTTTAAATGGTGTGTCCGAGCATCTGATGGTAGGGGCAGAATCGAGGATCATCCTTCCTCTTGACATCACCAGGTCTCTTCAGCTCTGGGAGGGTAATTTTGTTGTATTTGGGGGCCCATTCGATGAGGACCCTGTTCGGTTCGGTGCTATGTATTCAGAGGGGGGTGAATGAATCTACCCTTTAAAAAATTTCTCCCAATTAAAATCTAATGCTCACAACTGAAGAATTAACGCCTAAAGGAATGAATTAAACTTCAGATCTAATCCTGTCAAAGGACTCTTGATACCACAATCAAACACACAGTGTGCAATAAAAACATATCATCCCTATGCATTCATCTAGCGGAAGCATATAAGAAATCAAACCACTGCACAGAGGATTTTTAGGTGGTTCGGTCCTCTATACCTACATCCACCCCACACTCAAACCCGAGTGTGGATTCCTTCTGACTCACAGCTTGAACAGCTGGGCATCACAGCTTACCTACATCAGTTGGGCCTCACAGCTTGCCATCCGCTGAGCATCACAGCTTGCTCCGCTGGGCAATACAGCTTAGCCGTCCAGTGGAATCCTCCACTGCAAAACGCTGACAAACAGCTTGAAGAAAGGTTTAAAATGAAAAAAAAACAAGAGACAACAGCAACAGGAAAGTTGTAAACTATGAAGCACAATATGGCTCTCAAAGAGAGCTGACTGGCCTGGATTTGATCCACGGTCCAGTAGAGACTGATCTTCAGACTGCTCTCTTCTTCTCTCGATCTCACTATCTCTCCTCAACTTCTTTCTCTTCTTCTTCTGCTAATCTCTTTCTCTTCTTTCTCTTCTTTGCACTTCTCTTCTCTCTCTTTTTCTTCTCTCTGCTTTTCTTCTCTTCTTCTTCTTCTAGATCGTGTAGGCACTCTCTCTGTTTTCTCCTTCTGCTCGAGCTCTTCTATCACGATCAGTCTTGTTCTGAGGAAGAAGGCTTCCTTTTATAGCAGCAGCAGAAGATAGGGCGTGTGTCTTCCACATTTCCCGCCCAGAAGCCTCAGTCCACGTGGCAGTATTTCAGCACAGTGGTTCCACGTGTCACGATCAGGGCCATCTTCTATTCTTGGATCACGTGCATCATTAACCTCCTCGAGCAACAGCTCTGTAATAA
Source organism: Amorphophallus konjac (assembly GCA_022559845.1). Lineage (NCBI taxonomy): Eukaryota > Viridiplantae > Streptophyta > Magnoliopsida > Alismatales > Araceae > Amorphophallus > Amorphophallus konjac. Next base: position 235,672,269 of record CM040121.1, on the reverse strand, counting down.
CAGACTGTTATCAGTAGAGTCATGGCCTGTACAGACTTGACGACAGGTGTGCAGGATGGAGTGTATAGACTTTAAGTGCATGAGATGCAGTTTGCATTATGCATAAGTATAGACTTGGCGTTGTGAAGCACACAGGTTGTACAGACTTGTGCTAATGCTGCAAGTGGATAATGTACAGACTTCAAGTGCATGCAATAAGACAATATGTAAACTTCAGCTCGTGTAATGCAGTGTACAAACTTTGAATGGCAGTCTATGCAACCAATGCAGTGTACAGACTTTACCGATGTACAGACTTGTGCAGACTTGCTAGCATGCAGATGTATAGACTTTGGTTCGTGCAACACACAGGCTGTACAGACTTTGAACGCGTGCATGCTGTGCGATGTACAGACTTGCAACAGCGAGTGTATGGACTTAACAGATATGAATGTGCAGACTTGAAGTGAATGCATGGACTATGCACAACGAATGTATAGACTTGCTCATGGACTATGCACATCGAATGTATAGACTTCCTGTAAGGAATGTGCAGACTTGGTGGAAGTGCTAAAACAGTGAGCGTAGGTAAAGATGAGGAATGTATAGACTTGCTCAGTTCAGCTGCATGAAGCAAGGCAATGTATGGACTTGCCGATGTACGCTAATGCACAAAGGCTTGGTCTGATGTACAGACTTAGTGCATGAAGCAAGGCAATGTATGGACTTCGAACGTGTATAATGCAGCGATGTATAGACTTTGCACATGAAGCAAGGCAAACGGATGTATAGACTTAGCATGAGACGCTAAGTGAGACAGTGCAATGTATAGACGTAGCATGATGCACACACATAGACTGTACTGACTTCTATGAATGTAAAGACTTTGTGCAGACTGACTTCGATGAATGTATAGACTTGCTAAGACGCAACATGAGATGATGCACACAAACAGACTGCAATGTGTAGACTTGTGACAATGTGCAGACTTGCTAGTGCATGATGTGCAAACGTTGCAGCAAAGAATGTATAGACTATATGGCGTGCAATGCAGCAAGGCAGCAATGCAGCAAGGCAATATATAGACTTGTGTGTGTGCATGCTGTAATGCAATGTAGTGTATAGACTTTATATGCATGAATGCACCATGTATAGACTTTCCAAAGGAGTGATGCATGAACTATGCACATGAACAAGCCACAAAGAATGTATCGACTTTAGCGTGCAGACAGGATCTCACATGCATTAGTGTATAGACTGTATGGCGTGCAACTGATGAATGCACCGATGCAGTGTATGCTTATAGTAGTGAACAAATGCAATGTATGCTTACTGTGATACTCTCACTGTGTTGCTATCATCAAAATAAAATATCATATGCTTGTGCCTAAGGGGCACAACATTCTCCCCCTTTTTGATGATGGCAACAAAGTGACAGTGAGTCACCAAACAAATTTTCTCTCCCTTTGACATGATCAAAATGAAAGAAAAACATGAGTGCAAAGTGCAGTATACATTGCAGATTTTCCTTAGAAGAACTTATTCTCCCCCTGAAAGTATAACTCTCCCTGAATTATTTCTCCCCCTTTGAGAAGGAATATGGACGAATGAAACAGATAATCAAAAGGTAGGAGGGAAGGAACATGAATAAGGAAGAGGTCACTACACAACAGCTGAAGCATTGGTTTAGAAGGTAAGCATGATTATAAACAACTGTTAAAGCATAAGAATCAGCAATATACAGTCTTGAAAAAATTCAGGTTTAACAGTGATAAAGATAGAGTAAAGCAGCTGACCATTGAAAAAGAGTTATAGACTCCATTTATAGCAATGAATATAGGGCACATGGTTTTAATAGATAAGTCACAAACAATACCCTTTGTGATTAAACATGGAAGTTCAAGAAAGACAACTTGAATATGTATTGAGAAAAAATAATTTTCACTCAATGACTTTTGATTTCAAAGGGTTACAGTAGTTTATTTTTCACTTTTTAATTTTTCAGAAACTGAGCTAAGTGAATAGACCAGTGGCATTTATGCTGTTGACATTAGGTGTACACCTTGATCAGAGGCAGGTACCCCCAGTTACTAGGCATAAACTACTAGATCTATTTCAGATCAAGACTTACAAAGAACAATTTTCACCTTTGACATTAAGGGTACACCTTGATCAGAGGCCAGTACCCCCATTTACTTGGTGAAGACTCCCCCTATAGATTTGACCCTATGAACAGAGATAGCCTGAAGCACTTTATGACTTATGAATTCTCCTGCTTCTTTGGAGGAGATCACAGTTTCTCAGTGCAATTCAGCCATTGCTCTGTCACTGTGTTCAGCTCATTACATTGATGATCTTATTTACTGCTGCCCTGATTTCTTTTAGAGTGATTGTTTAAAAACAGTACACACTCTTATTCACCTTTTCTAGACATTTCCAGTTTAACACATTCAGGCATTAAAAAAAACTTTTTCTATTCTCACCATGAGACAGAAATTAAGAGCTATAAAGATTTTCTTTTATCTCAAGTTCTGAAGTGCAGACACTTAACTCTTCAATTTATAAAAGTTAAACCTTTGGTTCCTTTCAATTTGCAAGTGTGATTCTTATGAATGAACAGTTGCAATAACCACAGCTCAATGTACTAAACCAGAAGCAATACTGTTGTTCAGTGAACGTGATAGGGAAATGATAGCAATAGGCATTGAGGTCCAAGAGCATCTGATGTCAAAGAATATGAATGAATTGAGTGGGGACTATAAGGAGTAAAAAAGATTCAATGTACTGAACATAACTCTCAGCTCCCCCTGACACCAAGATGCAACAATTATGCTATGCAATGCTTTCAACTAATTAAATGCAGACTATGCAACAATGATACATAAAGCAAGTATGCAATCATTTCAAGTTTATGCACCCAAGTCATTATAGATGTGGAAAATACGTAGCGTGGTGTCACAAGTCACATAGGCAAGCACATGTGCATAAGTGATAACATAATATGCATATCCAGTGAACATCATGAACATGTGACTATGTAAACATGGTAGCATGATCATACAGCAAGACAAAAGCGATAGAATATGTTAAAGAATACCGTGATCGCCACCAAGGAATGACAACGCCAAAAGAATATAAAATACTAAGTGCGTTGTGTACCTTGGAAAAGAGGATGATCGCGCTCAATATCAAGATGCGGGGACTATGTGTATTACCTCTCCTTGCCTTCCAGCCGGCTAGAAGGTAAGGGCCTCACTTTTCATACTTTCCTGCGAAACAAACACAAAACAAGAGGCAAAACCCATTAGAAAATGCTAAGTGTAGAAATCTGCCCAAGTGCATAAAGTAGCATGAAAGATTGAGGGCAAACTTACCGGGGGAGGGTTTTTAACCCCTATGGAAGGGTGCAAACAATAGATGTGTATATTGTGATGAGATTAACATGATGAAATTGATTTAATGTGCCATGATGAATATAGATAAACTAGATGCAAAAGTGCATGCCACAAGAAAAACTGTGCAAACAGTGTAAAGTGGGTGCAAAGACTGATGCAAACAGTAGGGCAAACGATGTCCAAATGAAATGAAATTTGATATGATAGAAGATTTGAGTGTTGTAAAGAAGTAGGAACAAGAATCACTCAAAAAGGAGGTCGGGACAGAAAGTTATGACACCGGATATTTAGGGAAAAAATATGGACTATGCAGAAAATTCAGAACTGTGCACAAAATAGACTCAAAGAATGATGAATATCTCACAAGATAGAACACCAAAAGAGGAACGAGTGGATGCTATGGAAAGGTGGGAGTGTTGTGGTGAAACTAGGGTAGAAAGGAGAGTTTAAAACGGGGAAGAGACCAGTGAAAAACGGGGTGGAAAACACAAGAAAATAGAGCGGTGCAGAACATGGGAGAAAAATGACTAAAGTATAAAAACGGAATGATCAAGCAAAACGCATGGACAAAATATGCATGAAGATGACAAGGTAATGAGCCCAAAACCAAGGAACACAAAGATTATACTTCCCTCTAGAGCCTGGAGTTGAAAGAGAGGATAAAGAGTGCCCCACGGCCTCGCACCGGCGACGCAAACATGCCCCCGTCGCAAGAAATTTGAGTTTCAGCAAAGTGCAGAACAGTGTGATGAAACCTCAAAAGTAGGGGCTTGGAAGAGGGGGAAAAGATATGAGAAATAAGGCAAACATATAATGAAAACGAAGCTAATACTCCCCTCTTCAAGATGGAGTTGAGGGAGGACGAAAAGGATGAAGCATGACTCCGCACCGGCTTGATGAACAGGCCCCCGTCGTGAAGTTGTAGCAGAAAATCAGCAAACTGTGATGATTTGCCAAAAGTAGGGGCGAAGTTAGGGGGGCAAACGATGATGAAATTGAGCTAATAAGGAACCAAAACGAAGCTTATACTTCCCTCTTCAGGCTAGGGTCAAAGGAGGATGAAGAAAATTCGGCATGGCTTCGCCGTCGCCTTGAAAACACGCCCCCGCACAGGAAATCTGGGCAGGTTTATATAGAAAAAGTGGTGAAACCCCCCACTTTCTCCCACGATTCCAGAAGATATAGTCCACCAAATCTCGAGATCTCTGGATCATTCACGAGATAATAGTCAAGATAAGGCGTAGGAACAAACAGGACTCTTTTTGGTTGAAGATTGTGGAAGTTATGGCTCTTGGAAGAAGCCTCTAGAACCTAATCTGCAGGGTTTTTTGGTTGCACGAAAAGTAGAAAAACCTGCTATTGTGGCCACGATTCCAGGAGATATAGCCCATCAAGTTTTGATTTCTATGAACCAAAGTAAAGATAATACAAAGGGCTAGAAGTAGGAAAAAATGGGGATCAATTTGGATAAGTATTCTAGAAGTTATGGCCGCCGCAAGATAGGCACATCGCGCAGGTTCGTGGAGATAGAGTCCAGAGCAGGCTGGACTCTTATTGGATAAATGGTCGGACGACTGACCGTTAAGGGTTAAACGGTCGTCAACCGACCGTTTACAACAATGAACGGCCATTAACACGACCGTTTAAGGTAGACTTTGCAAGACTTTGGAAATTAGATTATATCTCCCAAACGGTGCAGAATTAGAAAAAGTGGTAGAAGAAAAAATTATAGATAACTCAAAAATGAACAACTTTTATGAAGAAAGTAAGATGAGAAAATCATCGGAAGAGAGAGAAAGTTGGGCTAGAACAGAGAGAGAAAATACCGGGACATAGGTGAACAATGCAGTCTGCCGAAAAAAATGTAAAAAACTTGAAATCGGTGCAGAACTGGCCAATGACGTAGAAGAAGGAATTGTAGGGATTTAAAAGATGAACAACTTTGGTGAAGGACACATGTTGAAAAGAGGAAAGGAAGGGGGTGAAAAAGGATAATTTTCAAGACTACGCAATGAAAGGGGGCTGAATGCTTGAGGGAAGCCGGCCTAAATGGGCCGTAAGGCGACTTTGAAGGCCGGAAGGTGACAAGATAGGCTCTAGGGCTCTATGAAATAATGATCTCCAAGGTTCAAAGGGAATGGAATAATGAAATGGGCTCGAAATCCATCCAAGAAAGGCTCCAAAATAATGGGTAATTCGGGGCATCAAAATGATGAATAAAAGAAATGACTCAACTCGTGGGCTAAAAACGGGTGTCAACATATGCCCCTCCTTGATTTTCGATTTGCAAGGGAGCAAGCGAAAGCGACGCGGAGGTGAAATGGAAAGGAGATGGAGCGAAAGTGACAGCGACGTGAAATGGAGATGAAGCGGAGATGAAGCGGAGAGAACTGATAAGCGGGCATCAAGGCAAAAGACACCCGTCATAACCAACAAGCGACAGGAATTCTCCCGAAAATGCCGAACTACCCACCCGGAATGGCTGACAAGAATGAGACATGTCTGGAGAACTAAACTAATAGGAAAAAAAGGAAGCACGACCAGTCTCATTGGGGACACAATCCACAAACAATGAGGGGGTCGGAAAGAGCACAACGCAAAAAGCAGGAGAAATATAACTGAGATAAAGGCCAGACATGAATCACGCTGGCCAACCAGACCAAGCGGCAAGATAAGAGAAATCGTTCAAATTCAGAGTGGAATGAGAATCTCTTATCCAAGTGAATTGAAGTGCAATTAACCATTACTGAGGAACAACCTTGAACGGATCACGAGGCATGCGTGCTCAAAATGACATGTTGCATGTTGGGCTAAAATAAAGAAATCATCAAAACGAATGCAAAGAAAGTTAAAATAGAAAGTACTCGAGAATAGTATTGCTAGACCGGAACAATCAGGGTCAAGACACTATCCGCAACCACGGCGTGCGTGAAAGAACCATCGTTCCCTAATTTTCCCAACCTAACGGCCTATCCGATGATTAAACATGTGCACCTAGATCATCATCATTTTTGTTAGAGGGGAACATCATATCTTGGAACACGTGAATGACCAACCGGTTCTCGAGATAATATAATAATATAGATACCATATAGTAATGCAACAATGAGTAGGGATAGAAGGCCATACCTGACTTACCTGTGCAGGTGAAATGGCATTTTTTTATTTTCATTTTCTGATTTCTTTTGATTTTTTCATGTATAAGACAAATATGATAAACAAGCAAGTGTAAACATAGAGAAAATAGTATAACTATCAACTGAACGACAAACAACATGACATAACATAACGGTCAAATGAAATGGGAGATAATGCAACATAACATAACAAAGGCACACGAGCACATATGCAATGGCATGAACAAACAACATGCATGCATGAACACGGTGTGACAAGACAACAACGTGGTGGGACAACACACGGTTGGGACAAGAACATGACGGATGACCACACGGTTGGGACAAGAACATGGGACATAAAGGGCTGACTAACAACATGTGCAAGACAACTAACAACACTCGGTGAAGGATAAAACAACATGTGTGGGACAACACGGTGGGACATAAACACGTGACAAGGACACGACGGGATAAAAGACATAAACAAATACGCCCTTCAATCAAAACCTAAGATCAGAATGAAGCAGAACTGCCGGGTTCATAATCGTGAGGCAAAGCCCTCTCATAAAGATATGATCATTACAAACAAAAACTGAGAAGGACATGAGCTTCTGAACAGATCGAGAGAGTGGATCGAAGAAGGAAAGAACAGATCAAAGATGTAGATAGGAGGCAGAGCACAAAGATATAGCAAGGAACGCCTGAGTACTTTCAACATGCACACTTAGCAAATAGATTACGTATCTGTCCTTAAAATAAATGCAAATGTATGAAAAAGACACATTTTTTAGATTTTTTGTAAATTTTTTTTTTGGATTTTTTTAGAGTTTCAACAGTATTTCATTTTTTTGGATTTTTTGAAATATTTGATTTTTTAGGTTTTTCAAATCTTTGATTTTTTTTGAAATTTTAAAGTATTTGATTTTTTTGGATTTTTTGACAATATTTGATTTTTTTAGATTTTAAACAATATTTGATTTTTTTTTATTTTTGAATAATATTTGATGATTTTTTTGTTTTGATTTTTGACAATATCTCATTTTTTTTAATTTCTGAAATAGCAATCCGCAGCACCCAAAGACGGGCTCGAACCATCGACCAGGGATCATTGTTCTGACCCCTCTCATTAAAGGCTTCCCTTAAGCAGGACGTGCATGTGATGGTAGCTCACCACAATCAACTGCCTCTAAAGAACGGTGCCCCTACTAAGGCCATACCCGGGATACAACCCAGCCTAAGAGGGAGAAGTGGAAGAATAATTAGAGACAAGCCTTATGTAGGATGGGAGATATCAGGGTTCGACTTCCTTCTAGGGCACTACCCTCAAAGAGTAGGTCTGTTGCGTCGTGGCTTTGTGTCTTTGATTTTTAGACCCAAATTTATCAGGCACGCATGCGACCGGGCTCATGACATCCCGCGGGGAACTGTACTGTCACTCTTGCCATGCCTTTGATTCATAATTTTGCATATTGATTCATTTTCTCATTTTGGTAGCCCTTATTGGCCAGATATAATATGAAAGCTCACTTTTGAGGGTCAAGACTGCCCCTATTTGAGACCTCTCTTGTATTAGGGAGCGCCTAGGTTGGTCATCTTATCCATCAATCTCCTGTCCCTGCACTTGGCCGACCAGAGAAAAGAAAAGACCTTTGTGCATACCTAAAGTATGGCCAAAGCAGCAACGGTGCGCCTCAGAGAGATTGGCTATGGCTTGCCGTGAAGTGTGTGAAAAACCCATACTCATAGGTCACCCTCAATGATCGGGGAAAGAAACTAGACTCCTAGCGTGGAGCTATCACCAGCATAAGGGTGCTGCAAAAGCTAACTTTTTTATTTGACACAAAGTTAAGATCTAATTAAACAAAGACTCCTAAAGCCACTCAATCATGTTAAGGAATCATGTGCAGAAACAATAGAAATAATGGAAATGAAAGCATGTTTCTTGCCCAAAATAAAGATACCTTTGTAAATCCATGGCGTGGAAACCAGCATCCTGAAGCGATCTCAATCATCGAGCTTTGAGGAGTGCGCACTTTATTTTCCTTGCTTGTCAGGATAACGGATGAAAGGATAGCAAAGGATTGGATTCCTCGACATAGAGGAGTGGCAGACATCATACGGGACGAAGAAGGGATAAAAAGGAAGAGAGACGAGGGCTAGAACTCCCTCGTTAAGGCACTGAGGCCCTGATAACAAGGAACCAGATACAGAATAAATAGGGATTAACTGAGATCAAGGTGGGCTAGAGCCTCGAAAATAGCAAGAAAAAGGGTGAGAACCCCGAAAGGGTGAAGAGGAGTGAGAAGAAAGAGGAGGAGAAGAATCATCCAACATGGTCGGAGAAGGAGAGTAGCGATCACCCGCCAAAGGTGGGGAAGAAGAAGCATAAACACCCGACCAGGTTGGGGAGAAGAAATGAAAACCACCTGACAAAGTTGGGGAAGGATCAGAAAAACCACCCGACAAGGTCGGGGAACGAGCGCAAGGAATCCCCAATAGGGTCGGGGGAAAAGGATGAGAAGTAGAATTCGGATGTATCCGGGGAGAAAAACTAGAAGATGCCCACGGATCAGGGGAAGAGGAGGACATAGGCCGAGACCTAGAATGGTGAGGACAGGAGAAGATGGTAGAAATATAGTCAGGTGGTGGAAGGTACACCACCCAAGGATAAGAACTGAGCAAAAGAAAAGATGAATGGACGGAGGAAGGAGAGGAGGAAGTGGACCCTCGAATGCACAACAGACGGCCGTTATACTTATGTCGCCACCTCTTCTTGGCAGAAATCTTCTTGAAACAACTCCGCCTGGCGCGGACTCGGGCCTTCGGGCTTCTTGTCTTGCAATACTTTCTTAAATAACGGGCCCACCTGGCAGACGACCTAGCCCGGTTATGAATATGCAGCTTCATCGGGGCGGTTGCCCCTAGACTCACGGTGCTAACATGCTGTGGACATTCTTGAGCAACTAACTCTTCAGGATGATGAGTATCATGGAACCATGGAGTCTTATCTCTTGGCACTAGAACATGGAGATTCGGCAACTTTACTCGGCAACTGGGCACGAAGCATAACTCCCTTACCAGAAAAGTAGGATAGAACTGAGGGGGAGTAATGTGCGGCGTTGACGTGGCCGACATACCAATAAATCGAGGGAGATTGCATAACAGATGCAGAATGTCCTTAGAGAATGTAGAAAACACGGCCAACTGCCCCTTGCATATAGAATTCATCAGGCTCTTGGCGGCCGCATGAGTGAGCACCATCTGGGTAGAGAACCCCTCTTGGCTAGTGAACTGAATAGCCATGGAGCGAGGAGAAATAACAACATCGATAGTGAATCCTCCGGTGAGCAGTGAGATTGCCACCGGCCTTGCTTGTGAAGAAACTGGCACTAGTGCAAGGGAACTCTTCTTTGTAAACAATTCTGAAAATGCAGGCTCTTTATCCCCAAAATAGCCAGGGACTAGGACCCGGATTGGCATGCGGCAAATGACATCTTGAATCTTGAAAAGCATAATCGAAACCTGGCTCAGCTCATTATCTCCCTGGGGACCAGACCCAAGGGGCACCAAAGATAACGCACACCTACTCTGTGGGGTGGAAGGGGATGGAGAAGTGGAGGTAATAGGCTTGGAAGGTGTTGGTAAAGGCTCGGAAGGCGTAAGTTGGGGTAAAGGCAAAGGTGGAGGCATAGGAGGGGGTAAAGGCGAAGGTGGAGGTGTAGGTATAGCTTGCTCAGGCTCGGGCAACAATGGCGAAGGGGATGGCAAAAGCGGTGAAGATGGTGGAAGTGATGGAATAGGGGTCACTAGGAGAGGAGGTAGTGAGGGCGGTGGTGATGGCTGTAGGGGTAGTGGAGATGATGGAGAGGGCGATGCGGGCAATGGAGGTAGTGGAGGTGGTGGAAATGGAGAGGGTGAGGAAGGAGATGAAGGGGAAATGGAAGGTTGTAGGACCCAACGTCGGCGTATTGATACGACACGCCGAGCGGCGTTGGGGGTAGGAGTAGTGGCGGTGGAAGTGGAGGCACCAGCCTGAGGAAGAGATTAGGTAGGCAGAGGTTGCGGAGATGAGGTAGGAGATGGCGAAGGTGATGAGGTAGCTGGAGATGGAGGTGGTAACGGGGTAGGCGATGGCATAGGCAGGGAAGTGGATAAGGGGGTAGATAACGGAGCGGGCGCTGTGGTAAACGCAAAATCACAGGGGTGCCCCTGGCCTTGAGATGGAGACGGCTGCTTAGGCGACGCTTCCTGTTGTTGCTGCTTACTGCGGAGATATAGAATGACCTCATGAATAGCAGTCCAATCAATCCTCTTCTTCACTTCTAGATCATAAAGATAATCCTGGAACTCGGGGCAATCCTCAACTAAATGCCCCTACTGGCAGTGAAATTCACAGAACTGAAGTATATTCCCAACCGCTGGTCGACGAGGCACAACCGGAGGGAGCGACAACGCGTGAGTGGCCATTAAAGCCCCGAAAATGTCGGTAAAACACTCTAGCAATGGAGAGCGTAGAGGAGCCTGCTTCGGGCTAGAGGGATGCCGAGGGATATGGGAAGGTGATAGAGAAGGTTACGGGGATGGAAGCGGAGGTTGCGTAGGCAATGGCGCATGGCTAAGGGAAGGATTTGGTGAAGGCATATGCGGAGCAGGATGAGGGGGTATATAGACGGCATCCACCTGCTCGGGGTATGGTGTTTCCTTGACCGGAGGTGGGGGTTCATGCGGGTATGAAGAGGCAGAAGGCTGACTCATGGAGGGTTGATATGTGGAGGTATATGGATATGTGGAGGTATATGGGTGTGGGGGAGCGGAAGGCCGACTCATGGAAGGATATGTGGTGGAGGGCTGACTCAGGGAAGGTGATGGATAGGAGGCGTATGTGGGCGTAGAAGGGGGAGAGGACTCGAGGTCAAGGGAACCTAAAAGTTGTTGGTGGATGAAGCGGGCTCGGCTATAAAGCTGTTACCAGGAGGTGATGTCATTCAAGGCTAAGATGAACCGATACTCGGGCATTGCATTCGAAATGATCATTTTGATTTGCTCTCCCTCCAGAATATGCCCCGGGACTTGCGCAGCTAGGCGACGCCAGTGGTCGGCGAAGGTAGAGAACTTCTCGTCAGGCTTCATCTTCTCATGGGCCAGATCAACTATAGAATACTTGGGCCCAACCTGGTCTTGATACTGCTGAACAAATTTCTGTTGAACGGCTTGAAAATTCACCACTTGGTCTTGCGGCAATGTAAAGAACCAATCCCGAGCCGAGCCCTCTAGAGATAGACTAAACAAATAAGCCATCAAGTGTTGGTCATGTCGGAATTGGGCCGATTCATAAAGAAACTCCTTCAAGTGCACATAAGGGTCACCGGCTCCACTATAGCAGCGATAAGTAGGAATTTGTGAACGTGGTGGAAGTTGAAGACCTTGGAATGTGAATGGGACACTCAAAGAAGTTTGGGGATCAACTCGGTGCTAAAGTTCATCAAGCCTGCGCTGAGTTTGAGCAATCATCTCCTCGATGGGGAGAGACTGAGAAGGATGCAAGCTAGCCTGAGCAAGAGAGTGTGAATTTGGACCTGAATTATGGTATTGGGCTGGATAAAGGGATCTGGATTGAGAAGAGGGGAAGCCCATTCTAGGAGTGGCATGATACATGGGCCTAGAAAAATCATGAACATGAGAATAAGGACCGATTGGGCCAGCAGCAACATGGGGCCCATTAAGAGAATAAGAGGGCCCGTTAAAGGAAGGGGCCCCACTAAGAGTAGAAGGGGGAGGCCCGTTATCAGAATAAGGCCCATTAAGATTAGCAATGAACTTTTGGGCCTGGACTGGGGCCGTTTGGCAGGCGACAAATGATAAGTGGGTCACGTGATTTGCTTGCGGGTCGGAAGGGCCACGAGGAGATGGGCCCGCGTGGGAAGAGGAATCTACACGGGAATAAGAAGATAGGGGAGAAGAAGGGTAATATACAGGAGAAAAACAACGCTCCATGAGGGCAAATGGAGACTTTATACAGGAAAATCAGGGAAATACAATGAGGGAAGTAAGGGCTCAAAGGAGGGGGGTTGACTCAATAATGCAAAGAAAAAGAAAAGAAAAAGAAAAAGAAACCTAGGGCAATGAGACTAGACAAATGGACACACAAAATGCACTACCCTAAATGGGCCTAACAATAAAACCTATATGGATGATGGGGGATGCAACACAAAATAACACAAGTGGGCTTGGACAAGCCCACACAACACAAACAATATGAAGGATTTCACCCAAGTCAAACAAGTTAATATGATGGGAAGTATTTTATTGTCAAAGTTTTGAGTGGGCCTTTAAATATTTTCAAATTAAGATTAATTCCCTCAAGATAGGTATCCTATAGAGAATAAGGTCCAAACTTTAGGTTGACTAGGGTTAACTCCTTCATAACGTATGTAAATACAAGTCTATGGGGTGGAAAGGTACAACCGGCCCGGCGTCCGTGTGGGAATCCATGGCTCGCGGGGACTTATGGAGGTCCCGGATAAGATCACCTAGTCGAGCCCAAGGAATATGGGAGCGAGAGGATCACTTACCGAGAGGATCACTTACCGAGAGGATCACACCAAAAAAGGGTGTAGATGTGGAAAATATGTAGCGTGGTATCACAAGTCACATAGGCAAGCACATGTGCATAAGTGATAACATAATGTGCATATCCAGTGAACATCATGAACATGTGACTATGTAAACATGGTAGCATGATCATACAGTAAGACAAAAGTGATAAAATATGTAAAAGAATACCGTGATTGCCACCAAGGAATGATAACGCCAAAAGAATATAAAATACTAAGTGCGTTGTGTACCTTGGAAAAGAGGATGATCGCGCTCAATATCAAGATGCGGGGACTATGTGGATTACCTCTCCTTACCTTCCAGCTGGCTAGAAGGTAAGGGCCTCACTTTCCATGCTTTCTTGCGAAACAAACACAAAACAAGAGGCAAAACCCATTAGAAAATGCTAAGTGTAGAAATCTGCCCAAGTGCATAAAGTAGCATGAAAGATTGAGGGCAAACTTACCGGGGGAGGGTTTTTAACCCCTATGGAAGGGTGCAAACAATAGGTGTGTATATTTTGATGAGATTAACATGAAGAAATTGATTTAATATGCCATGATGAACATAGATAAACTAGATGCAAAAGTGCATGCCACAAGAAAAACTGTGCAAACAGTGTAAAGTGGGTGCAAAGACTGATGCAAACAGTAGGGCAAACGTTGTCCAAATGAAAAGAAATTTGAGATGACAGAAGACTTGAGTGTTGTAAAGAAGTAGGAACAAAAATCTCTCAAAAAGGAGGTCGGGACAGAAAGTTATGACACTGAAGATTTGGGTAAAAAATATGGACTGTGCAGAAAATTCAGAACAGTGCACAAAATGGACTCAAAGAATGATGAATATCTCAAAAGATAGAACACCAAAAGAGGAACGAGTGGATGCTATGGAAAGGTGGGAGTGTTGTGGTGAAACTAGGGTAGAAAGGAGAGTTTAAAACGGGAAAGAGACCAGTGAAAAACGGGGTGGAAAACACAAGAAAATAGAGCGATGCAGAACATGGGAGAAAAATGACTAAGTATAAAAATGGAATGATCAAGCAAAACTCATGGACAAAATATGCATGAAGATGACAAGGTAATGAGCCCAAGACCAAGGAACACAAAGATTATACTTCCCTCTAGAGCCTGGAGTTGAAGGGGAGGATAAAGAGTGCCCCACGGCCTCGCACCGGCGACGCAAACATGCCCCCGTCGCAAGAATCTGAGTTTCAGCATAGTGCAGAACAGTTTGATGAAACCTCAAAAGTAGGGGCTTGTAAGAGGGGGAAAAGATATGAGAAATAAGGCAAACATATAATGAAAACGAAGCTAATACTCCCCTCTTCAAGATGGAGTTGAGGGAGGATGAAAAGGATGAAGCATGACTCCGCACCGGCTTGATGAACAGGCCCCCGTCGCGAAGTTGTAGCAGAAAATCAGCAAACTGTGATGATTTGCCAAAAGTAGGGGCGAAGTTAGGAGGGCAAACGATGATGAAATCGATCAAATAAGGAACCAAAACGAAGCTTATACTTCCCTCTTCAGGCTAGGGTCAAAGGAGGATGAAGAAAATTCGGCATGGCTTCGTCGTCGCCTTGAAAACACGCCCCCGTCGCACAGGAAATCTGGGCAGGTTTATATAGAAAAAGTGGTGAAACCCCCCACTTTCTCCCACGATTCTAGAAGATAGAGTCTACCAAATCTCGAGATCTCTAGATCATTCTCGAGATAATAGTCAAGATAAAGCGTAGGAACAAACGGGACTCTTTTTGGTTGAAGATTGTGGAAGTTATGGCTCTTGGAAGAAGCCTCTGGAACCTAATCTGCAGGGTTTTTTGGTTGCACGAAAAGCAGAAAAACCTGCTATTGCGGCCACGATTCCAGGAGATATAGCCCATCATGTTTTGATTTCTATGAACCAAAGTAAAGATAATACAAAGGGCTAGAAGTAGGAAAAAACGGGGATCAATTTGGATAAGTATTCTAGAAGTTATGGCCGCCGCAAGATAGGCACATCGCGCAGGTTCGTGGGGATAGAGTCCAGAGCAGGCTAGACTCTTATTGGATAAACGGTCGGACGACTGACCGTTAAGGGTTAAACGGTCGTCAACCAACCGTTTACAACAATGAACGGCCATTAACACGACCGTTTAAGGTAGACTTTGCAAGACTTTGGAAATTGGATTATATCTCCCAAACGGTGCAGAATTAGCAAAAGTGGTAGAAGACAAAATTATAGATAACTTAAAAATGAATAACTTTTATGAAGAAAGTAAGATGAGAAAATGATCAGAAGAGAGAGAAAGTTGGGCTAGAACAGAGAGAGAAAATACCGGGACATAGGTGAACAGTGCAATCTGCCGAAAAAATGTAAAAAACTTACAATCGGTGCAGAACTGGCCAATGACGTAGAAGAATGAATTGTAGGGATTTAAAAGATGAAGAACTTTGGTGAAGGACACATTTTGAAAAGCGGAAAGGAAGGGGGTGAAAAAGGACAATTTTCAAGACTATGCAACGAAAGGGGGCTGAATGCTTGAGGGAAGCCGGCCTAAATGGGCCGTAAGGTGACTTTGAAGGCCGGAAGGTGACAAGATAGGCTCCAGGGCTCTATGAAATAATGATCTCCAAGGTTCAAAGGGAATGGAATAATGAAATGGGCTCGAAATCCATCCAAGAAAGGCTCCAAAATAATAGGTAATTCGGGGCATCAAAATGATGAATAAGAGAAATGACTCAACTCGTGGGCTAAAAACGGGTGTCAACAGTCATGAACATTTTATCCTTTTTCAGATTTTTCAAATTTAATGATATGCAATACACTGCTCTATATGAAGACTTGACCCTTGGTACTTGACGGAGAACCTGGTCTCAAGGACCATCTCACACATAGTAAGAACCTCCAGGCAGATTTCCCTGCCTTTTAGTAACTTACCATTTAATATACCAGGGTTATGCAAAGAGATGCAGTGCAAAACAGTCCTATATGCATTGAAAGACTTCCTTGATAGTCATGCAAATGATATATGAAGACATTAGACACATGCATTGACTATATGCATTAACTGAATCATTCAAACTTAGTGCAAAGTATGCATCAACTACAAAAATGATTGTGCAGTGCATCTAGCATCTTATGTACACAGTGCAAAAACTGGCAAAGAGAAAAGCATCAGATTTGTGCAGAATTAAATTCAGTAGTTGAGTTTGGAATGCAGACTGATCAGCTAGACAAGAAGAAGACATCAGAAGTCAAGCTAACAATTCAACAAGAAATTTACCCGTTTTGACTCACAATATCAGATGATGAGATTTAAAACACAGAGTTTTGGAACTGACCTGAATGGTGCAAACATGGGGTTTTCATTCTTGAATGTCTTGGTTAATTCAACCCCTTTTATTTCTCCCACCAAGGCACACCTGCAGCATGTTAATCAATTTGATCCTGCAGGGACCCAAACAGCTTTGGGTCCTGCATTACCCATATCAGGTGTTCTAAACAGTTTCTTAGCAACATGGTCATCAAATTCCATCAGAAAATAATCAAACATAGAATGTCTAAATTTTTCACAATAATAACATGAAACCACAGAATTTTTGTTTTTATTATTCATATTAGCATAACCATGATGCCCATGTGCATGCGCATGAGTATGAAGATTTTGTGTATGAGCATGATTGTTTCTTTTATTTGGCTGAAAATTTTCTTTTCCATAATCAGCCAGCCAACAATTAGCAGCTTTGTGGCCTAGCTTACCACATTCAAAACATGCAAGAATATTTTCTTTAAAAACAGATTTATTCCTACCAAAATCATTTCTATTTGTAGGGAATTTGACAGCATAGGGGTTAACAGAGTTCTTTTGAACATGCCAACAGTTCTTAACTGTATGGCCATACTTCCCACATTTAAAACACTTGACATGCTTGCTTCTAGATCCAGAATTCTTCCTATAAATCCTTGACCAACACTCAACAGCCTTATGACCAAGCTTGTTGCAGTTGAAACAAGTGATGTGCTGGTTAAACTTGAGTTTGTTTCTTTTATGCCCATGATGATTTGCAGTGTATCGAGCATGCATCCTGTCATCATATTTCATAGCATAGCACTCGTTCATTAAATGACCATACCTACCACAGTAATAGCATGAAGCATCAGATTTCCTAAGGGCATGGTTTCTAATAGATGAATTCTTAGAGTGCATTGCTGTACTTGCATGCTCATTATTTGCCAATATTCTGTAATCATTCATTACATGGCCTACCTTGCCACAATAATGGCATGAGACACTCTTATCAGATGCATACGAATTAGTAAATGAGTTATGAGCAGTATGCATTGATCCATCAGATACGACAGAGCTGTCAGATTTTAGGGCACAAGAAGGAACATTTTTGACCTTATTTTTCTTACCTTTCTTGTTCAATTATGTACCCTTGTTCACAGCTTTTGTTTGTTTTTCATTTTTCTGAGCCTTGAATTGAAAAATTAAAGATGTAGATGTTTTAGGAGGCTCAGAGCAGCTTGCAATGTCAGAGCTGCGAACAAAGGTGGTGTACAGGTTTTTCTTAACAAATTTTTCAACTTGAGAATTGCATCCTTCCTTTCCATTTGATTTAGTGACTTTATCACATGAAAGAGCATTCATTTTCTCTTTTCCCTTGACAGATTTAGACATGGAGAGAACAAGTTCATTTACTTCAGATTGCAAAGAGGAGATTTTGAGTTCAGAATTTATCAAATCTTCTTCACATATGAGAATCTGTCTTTGCATAGCATCATTCAGGTTTTTGACCGTTTCTAGTTCCTGTCTCAATTTTTCTTCCTTCTCAGATTGGATTTCTTTCTTAGCAGCATTCTCTTGCTCAAGGGTTAGCCATTTTTCAGATGCAATAGTGTTCAAGCCCATGAGTTTCTTATTTTGTTCATTTAGCTCTTTAATTTTATCATGCAAATTCTTTATTTCTTCATCACATTCTTCATTTCTAGACATCAATTTCAATTCCTCAATCAGTTCCTTTTTTCTTTCTTCCCCTTTAATTTTCTCAGCAAGCAGATTTTTGTGATCCTCTTTGAACGAAGCAATTTGTTTATTGAGCCGTTCATTTTCACTATAGAGTTCCTCATTGCGTTCACGCAGAGCTGAGCACATGTTACAGCTTGACTCTATAGAGGAAATATGCATTGCTTCATTGTTGATTTTATTCAGACTAGCCTTGAGATCTTCATTATCCTTTTGAACTTTAACAATTTCAGATTTTAGAGAACCATTTTGTTCCTTAAGGTTCTGAACATCTATTAAGCATGTCTCATAAGACTGTTTCAGTGTAGGACAAATATCACAAGTGACTTCAGATTTGCATTGTTCAATCCTTTTCTTTAGCCTTTTGTTCTCAGATTTTAATTTTTCACATCTATCAGAAAGTTCCTCATTTATATTCCATAAATCATCAATCGAGATTTCTTCGGATTCAGATTCAGAATTTAACTTGGATGAGGCTTCCTCATCATCATTTCCCTGGTTTGCCATCATGCAGCTATCCTCATGTTCGTTATGAGCAGAAATGACTCTGTCATATATCTCCTTTCCAGAAGTGCACCTGAGAGAAAAAGGATACATATCAGTAGTAATCGCAGCTTTCAAGATATTAAGAATTATGACATTGTCACGGTTCTTTATTCTATCCTCTCTAGACCACTTGGTCTCATCATGAGGTAATTGATGTGGGCCTTTAGATAGTAGACTCCATAGTTTGGGAGCAATGGAGTCTACGTACACACATAGACCTCCTAGCCAACTATTGAGGTTAGAACCATCATAAACCAGAGGACGAGCCATTTGGACAGATGGCAAATGGATTCAGCGCACATAACAATTGACAAAAATGCACCAAGACCAGATAAGCAAAGCAAGGCACTAAGTCAGTGAAATGAAACACCAAGCACAAGAAACCCACTTTGAAATGCACCACGAAAGATGCAGGATCTGATGCGGATTGTTAGATCCTATGCACAGCAACCCGCTCTGATACCAAGTGTTAGGTTTGGTGCTATGTATTCAGAGGGGGGTGAATGAATCTACCCTTTAAAAAATTTCTCCCAATTAAAATCTAATGCTCACAACTGAAGAATTAACGCCTAAAGGAATGAATTAAACTTCAGATCTAATCCTGTCAAAGGACTCTTGATACCACAATCAAACACACAGTGTGCAATCAAAACATATCGTCCCTATGCATTCATCTAGCGAAAGCATATAAGAAATCAAACCACTGCACAGAGGATTTTTAGGTGGTTCGGTCCTCCAGACCTACATCCACCCCACACTCAAACCCGAGTGTGGATTCCTGCTGACTCACAGCTTGAATGGCTCGGCATCATAGCTTGCCTACATCAGTTGGGCCTCACAAGTTGCCATCCGCTGAGCAACACAGCTTGTATCCCGCTGAGCATCACAGCTTGCTATCCAGAGGAGTCCACCTCTGCAACGCTGAGCATCACAGCTTGCTCCGCTGGGCAATACAGCTTAGCCGTCCAGTGGAATCCTCCACTGCAAAACGCTGACAAACAGCTTGAAGAAAGGTTTAAAATGAAAACAAAAACAAGAGACAGCAGCAACAGGAAAGCTGTAAACTATGAAGCATAATATGGCTCTCAAAGAGAGTTGACTGGCCTGGATTTGATCCACGGTCCAGTAGAGACTGATCTTCAGAATGCTATCTTCTTCTCTCGATCTCACTATCTCTCCTCAACTTCTTTCTCTTCTTCTTCTACTAATCTCTTTCTCTTCTTTCTCTTCTTTGCTCTTCTTTTCTCTCTCTTTTTCTTCTCTTCTTCTTCTTCTGGATCGTGCAGGCACTCTCTCTGTTTTCTCCTTCTGCTCGAGCTCTTCTATCATGATCAGTCTTATTCTGAGGAAGAAGGCTTCCTTTTATAGTAGCAGCAGAAGATAGGGCGTGTGTCTTCCACATTTCCTGCCCAGAAGCCTCAGTCCACGTGGCAGCATTTCAGTACAGTGGTTCCACGTGTCACGATCAGGGCCATCTTCTATTCTTGGATCACATGCATCATTAACCTCC
Source organism: Amorphophallus konjac (assembly GCA_022559845.1). NCBI lineage: Eukaryota > Viridiplantae > Streptophyta > Magnoliopsida > Alismatales > Araceae > Amorphophallus > Amorphophallus konjac. The sequence continues at coordinate 235,652,121 of CM040121.1, read as the reverse complement.
TAGAGCAGCAGCTCTGTAATAACAGACTGTTATCAGTAGAGCCATGGCCTATACAGACTTGACGACAGGTGTGCAGGAGGGAGTGTATAGACTTTAAGTGCATGAGATGCAGTTTGCATTATGCATAAGTATAGACTTGGCGTTGTGAAGCACAGAGGCTGTACAGACTTGTGCTAATGCTGCAAGTGGACAATGTATAGACTTCAAGTGCATGCAACAAGACAATACGTAAACTTCAGCTCGTGCAATGCAGTGTACAAACTTTGAATGGCAGTCTATGCAACCAATGCAGTGTACAGACTTTACCAATGTACAGACTTGTGCAGACTTGCTAGCATGCAGATGTATAGACTTTGGTTCGTGCAACACACAGGTTGTACAGACTTTGAACGCGTGCATGTTGTGCGATGTACAGACTTGCAACAGCGAGTGTATGGACTTAACAGCTACGAATGTGCAGACTTGAAGTGAATGCATGGACTATGCACAACGAATGTATAGACTTGCTCATGGACTATGCACAGCGAATGTATAGACTTGCTGTAAGGAATGTGCAGACTTGGTGGAAGTGCTAAAACAGTGAGCGTAGGTAAAGATGAGGAATGTATAGACTTGCTCAGTTCAGCTGCATGAAGCAAGGCAATGTATGGACTTGCCGATGTACAGACTTCCCGATGTACGCTAATGCACAAAGGCTTGGTCCGATGTACATACTTAGTGCATGAAGTAAGGCAATGTATGGACTTCGAACGTGTGTAATGCAGCGATGTATAGACTTTGCACATGAAGCAAGGCAAACGGATGTATAGACTTAGCATGAGACGCTAAGTGAGATAGTGCAATGTATAGACGTAGCATGATGCACACACATAGACTGTACTGACTTCTATGAATGTAAAGACTTTGTGCAGACTGACTTCGATAAATGTATAGACTTGCTGAGACGCAACATGAGACGATGCACACAAACAGACTGCAATGTGTAGACTTGTGACAATGTGCAGACTTGCTAGTGCATGATGTGCAAATGTTGCAGCAAAGAATGTATAGACTATATGGCGTGCAATGCAGCAAGACAGCAATGCAGCAAGGCAATATATAGACTTGTGTGTGTGCATGCTGCAATGCAATGGAGTGTATAGACTTTATATGCATGAATGCACCATGTATAGACTTGTCAAAAGAGTGATGCATGAACTATGCACATGAACAAGCCACAAAGAATGTATAGACTTTAGTGTGCAGACAGGACCTCACATGCATCATTGTATACACTGTATGGCGTGCAACTGATGAATGCACCGATGCAGTGTATGCATATAGTAGTGAACAAATGCAATGTATGCTTACTGTGATACTCTCACTGTGTTACTATCATAAAAACAAAATAGCATATGCTTGTGCCTAAGGGGCACAACATACCCGGGTCTTCTCCTTCGGAAAGGAATAAAGTCTTTTCATTCTGGACCACAAGGAGGCGCTTTCCTGTTGTTCAGCCGGCTTGGCAGGTGTTGGCACTCAAAAAAAAAAGAAAACAAAAAAAGGAAAAAGAAGAAGAAGAATGATGGATGGGCCGGTTCCCAATGGGCTAAGCCCAATACACAAAAGGAGAAGAGGAAAGGGGCACAAGGGACACATGCACAAATACAAGAAGAAGGGGGGCAAAAGAAAAGGGGAAAGGTTTTGTTTAAAAAAAAGAGAAATAGAAGGAAAATCGGGGGCACTGTTCCCCCGTGTCTGTCCCTCTCCTCGTGATCCCTCCTCCTATGCCTTTTCTTCCGCGCGAAACTCTTCGCGTTAGCCCACGCCTGCGACCAGCAATACAGGGCATTGGCCAACTGCCCACCGCAGCACCCGGCGAACCCTCGTGCCTGCTCGAACGGTCACTCTCCCTCACCCGTATGCTCATAGGCCTCCGCCCGAGGTATGAACGACGCGCAGCTCATTCCGGCAAACCTTCATCGGCCAATCGACGAAGGCAGCAGGCCCCCCCCTCCACAAACGGAAATCCTCTACCGGTGTGCCCTGCGAAGGCGGCTGCAGCAATGGCAACCAATAACAATCAACGATGGCAACTTCGACGACAGCAAAGGGAGAGTCGAGCGGCCCTGGCCTTTGAACAACTCCCTACGAAGCTCCTATAAAAGGCCCCATGTGGTGAAGAAGAACGGCTATTGAAGGATAGAGGAAGAAGGCCCCTTTTCTTTTCTATTATGTCTCCATCTCCTCCGATCCTGGGAGTGTGAAAGATTTGTGTAGAAAAGGGTGTGTCATTGCCTCTTTTTTCTTTTTTTTTTCATTCTTTCTCTTCATCTCCAATTTCATCATGTATGATTTTCGGTCCCTTGAATGTATCTTCTCCTCTGTTTGAGAAAGAATAAAAGTTCAAGACTTTGGCTTTTGATCTTCTTCTCTATGAATATGGTGCCCCTTTCTCCAATACGCATATGTATACGTATATGAGCATGATGTGGATATATATTTTGTGCTGCATTTAATTCTGCTCTCTTGGTAGATAGGATGAAACCCCTTTTTAACTTCTTCAGGCCACCCATACGGAGATTTAGCTATTATCACGATGGCCATCGGCCCGGAGCTCACTCCGACCCATGAGTGTGGCCCCGGGTTGCCAACCATCGGAAGCCCAACATGCGTCTTCTTGGGTTCACCATGAGCGCAATTCTCTTATCAAAACCTCACCTTGGGACTTGACCAATTCTATGGCCATGGTGCCAATGAGGTGAAAAATATGGGCCTTAGCCTCCGATGCAATATTCGGTGAATAACCTTTCGATACCACTATTTTGAGGAGAAATGCAAAGAATGGCCTTGAGGAAGGGGCTCGGGTTTACATAAACCTATGAGTATGACTCGGGGTCCATGCCCATTCGGGCTCCTCGTGGCCGCTTCCCTTGATTCTCTCTTTTAGAAAGGGTGTTCTTCCCGAATCCGAATTTTTAAAATCATATGTTTCATTGGACCCGTTTATCCCCTCCGGGGACTCACGAGGATGATCCTATGGGTGTTGCCACTTCCGTGTGCACCCCTCTCCTCGCGAGGGTGATCTTATGGGTGTTTCTGCTTCCGTGCGCACCTTCTTATTTTCGGGCCATCTCGAAGTTCTTCCGTGGATGCGTACCCGTTTAAACCCCCCCTCAAAAGCTCCAGGTAAGGGGAAATGCTGCCAGATTTTCGCTGGGTGATTCAAAATAATAGCAACACCAAAAAAATGATGAAGGACAGATGGCTGAACGAAAAAGGGGTTCACTGTGGACTGGAATTCAGAAAAAATGCTATGGCTAAGTATAGTTCTGAAAATTGTTGGGATCGGAGTGAACAGAACAGAAAACATGAATATGGGCCGCAGAGCTCCCTGATTCAAGAATTGAAGTGCAGTTTGAACTATATATATATATATATATATATATATATATATATATATATCAAGAAGGATATCTTGAGTTATTGAAGTCAAAGAGAATAGATAATTGTATGCTAAGCATGAGCTTAGCATCCCTAATGTAAAACTGAAATCCCTACTCCAAAAGCATTAACACCCCTGCGCACATGCACAAATCATGCATAATCATGCACATGCTAGGTGGGAAAGACTAAAGTCTCGAGATTAAATGGCACCCAAGAGGGGGGGTGAATTGGGTGATAAAAATTTCTATCGAGATAGACTCAAAAATGCGATAACGTGGGGACACAGAAGAAAACAAGAGCAAGACAAAATATGCTTTTGATAAACCGCAGGATTTAAGTGAAGAAGATCAAACAATCTAGATCTAAAGGATACAAAATATCTAGATTCACAAGTATGCACAGAAGAGGGATAGGAGATATGGAGCAAACCACAAAGAGACAACGATTTTAAGGTGGTTCGGATGCCACAACGGCAACCTACGTCCACCCCTCACTGACAGTGAGGAACCACACATTATCTTGTAAGGAGTTACAAGATCAACCACACACAACACACACACACTGGGAAGGAGAGTTCCCGCGAAGGTGTAAGAACACCTTAATACACACACAGCTACAACGGAGAACACACAAACACACACACACGGATCTACGAAGATCCACACACACTGAAATATTTAACGATTACAAGAACCACAGATGAAGCTTAAGAGAACAAAATGAATTTAGAACACAAGAGAAGAATTTTGATTTGCTCCCCCTTAATGGATGATTGGATGCTTTGGGTGCAGCTTGAATCATTGGGCTGATCTTCACTTGACTGGATGAAGAGGGATGAAGAACTCTTCTCGGAGCACTGTTCACATCTACAGTGCTAGCTCCCTTCTCTCCCCTTTGGTAGCCTCCTTGATCCCCCTTTCAGCATTAGGGTTTTCTTAACCCTCTTGCATGAGTTATATAGATTTTGAATGGTCCATGGACTCCCCCAGACCAGATCCACAATTTTTGGAGAGTTTGGTTGCTTAGGGATTAAACAATACCAAGAGGAATGGCTTTTCTCGAAGTGACAAAAAGTCAACAATTGTTGGCAGCTCGGGGCTGGCGGTCGACCTGCAGGGTCTGGCGGTCGACCACCACTGGGAAACCTGCAGGTGGCCGGTCCCTGGGAATTCCGGTCGACCGAGATTGGAGGGGCGGTCGACCGCCACTGTGACAGACTGTATAGAATTGCATTCTGTTATTTCAGGTCGACCGGAGTCATGCTAGAGGTCGACCGGTCTGTCAAAAACCTGAAAAATGAAGAGTTTAGCCCAGAGAACCATATCCACAAGATCGAGGCATGGATTGGATGCATGTTTCTAAGTAATTTCAAGTTCATTTGAGATCTTAGAAAACCATTCGGAATGCTAAAACCTTAAGCAAAAACATGAAGAGATCCGACCTTGAAAACTTGTGAAAATCACTTAGGTCAATAGTTCCAAACATGTGAGCCACCATTTGTCCTTGGTTTTGTTATCATCAAAAAACATCGAGATATATATACAACAATCTCCCCCTTTTTGATGATGACAAAATGCTAGGGCTTCCAAACCAAGGTTCATGTTATTAGAAAATTCAGATTGAACGTTGTGCTAGAAGGTCATTCACCAAGCTAAACCTATCAACACGATGTAGCACAAACCACTAGTTTGTCAACAAGAATATGAAATGAGACACAAGTGCCAACAACTGAATTCAAACACCAGTGCTTTCAATTCATCATTCATTGCATTACAAAGTACATTAGTGCTAGAGTGAATGCACGACTCGAATACAAAAGAAGAAGTAAAAGACTAACACTACGGACAGCCTTCACATGGGACAAGCAAGCAACACAACCACACAACCACACATCGACATACATAAGTATATAAACCTGCCCTACTACTTCTCCCCCTTTGTTAACAGCAAAAAGGGATAGGATAGAGGAAGGAGGGACTCAAGCAATGCGAGACTAAAGGAGAGCATGCTACAGGCTAAAGTAGAACAACTCCTCAAGGAGCATCTACGGGAGGTGGCTGATCTGTTGGTGGAGGAGGTGGGTAGCCAAGATGCTGGCGGATGTCATCAAGGTAATGGTCATGAACCTGAAGAAGGTCATGAATATGAGCAAGGCGCTCGTCACAAGCCAAATCCCTGCGCCACATGTCAAGAAGGGTGAGGTGTAGGAGGCTGACGGAGGAGTTAGACGCATCAACACTCTCCCGGAGAGAAGCCATGTGAGTGGTGAGGGTGGCCATCTGAGTAGAAAGACTGGCCAAGGTAGTGGAAAAAACATCCATATGCCCTGAGATGGTGTCAAAAGTAGTGCCTATAGTGTCCCCAAAGGTAGAGAAATGATCCCCAAAGGTATCCACACGAGTCTCCAAGCCGGTGAGCCGCCCGTCAAGAGCCTCGTAGTCCACCGAAGGGCGCTGTCCGGCCCCCTGAGTAGAAGACTCCCCATGGTGAAACTGAGGTGGGGGAGGCATCTCAAGATCTGGGTGATACGGGGATGATAGAGGAGGCTGCTCCTCAGCTGGAACTGGAGGGGGGACATCCCCTTCGCCTTGCTGCTGCGCTGGCTCATCTTCTTCCTCACTGATCTCATCGTCACCATAAACTGGAATGTCCCGCACAAGCTCGCCGTCGAGACCAAAGTAGTAGCCAAAATCTGTGAAAATTTTATGCTTATTGTACACATCATCCTGCCGAACATAGATGAACTGCTCATTTGCAACATTAATCCCGGCATAAATGAAGACACCGATTAACTGCGAAGCATAGGTAAGAGACCGCCGGAGGTAGGTACGACAGGTTCCAATCAGATCAGTCATAAGCCGACCCATATTGATTTGAATACCATTCATAACATGATAGAACAAAAATCACTGAACCTCGGTAACCTCATCCCGACCGCCCACTTTGGGATAAATCAATGATGTAAACATGTGGTGCAAGACTCACTACAGAGGAGGAAAATGATTGGCATTTAGCTTGATCAGATTGCTCACACCGTGCACATACTCACAGTTGGTCATAATAGTAAATGTGGCTGGAACTTCACCAAAACCATATGCCCTATCTGCACCCATGGCGGATACTCCTAGGGCCTGCTGAAATAATTCCGGAGTGATGTGAAGCTCCACACCCTCAACCGTGGTATATAACTGTTCATTCCTCAGAACCAAAAACCCGTAGAACTACTGCACCAAGCGAGGATAATATCTGTTGTACTGGGTAAAAAAATCCATCCAACCTTCCTGAACCTCAAATAGAGCACACAAGTCTGGAAGGAGCTCATTCACCTCATGGAAGTCGACCAAGCGAGGGTCGATGATAGGACGTGGAGGTAGAGGTGCTCGAGGTAGAGGAGGAACTTGCTGAGGTGGAGGAGCCGGGGCCGCTTGCCGTTGACGGCTAGCTTCTCCTTGGGCAGAGCGCCGAGAACTCCGTCTTGGCGGCATCCCGAACTCAAAAAATCCACCAGGAAACCTTGAACAATCGATCTCAACCCCGGGAACATGGATGGAGCACAAGGGACACTTCTAGGGCTTGGAAAAACCTTTCCACAGTAAATAAGCTGAGAGGGATCTCCACGAACGCACAAACGACCGTATGGAGGAAGTCCCGAAGTGATGACGGGACGACCGAATCAATGTGCGGGTGGAGGAGGAAGGGTTGTGGGGGCTTGGATGGTGGAGATCAGGAGTGCTAGGGTTGGAGTTTGGTGGTGGAGAGTGAGTGGAAGTGAAGGAGAGAGAGAAGGAGAGAAGATATGCCCACATGTGAGGGGTCGGTTGACCTTTAAGTTGGGCCGGTCCGCCGCCGGCGGTCGACCGCCAGGTCGAAAATCCCCAATTTTTTAATTTGATTTTTTTTATTTTTTTATTATTTATTTTTTTTATATAAAGGGGATATACATCTGAATGCCTATGTGGGCCCATCATCATGACATGGAAAGTATGTAGAGACGAGGATGCGAAAACGAGAAGAAGTTCTGAGTACCCCTAGGTAGCAGTGTTAGTTCCAACATCACTGAGTCCACACAAGTTTTTGACCAAGGAATATTTGGCCTTAGAAATATTTTTCAAGGAGGGCTAAATATAAATAGGTATAGGCAAGCATACAAATGTGAATGAAGACATATAAGGTATTGAAAGAAAATAAACTCAAGATGCATGTTTTTCTACCCGTGATGCATATGAATTTCTACAAATGCAATCCTATACCTTAGATGCAAACCTATGCATGCATGCTCTCACCCTTGCACAACCCAAGTTCTCTTCTTATCTTATTAAATTGATCCTGGTTTAGGGGTTTGATGAAAATGTCAGCAAGCTGATTGTGTGTGTCAATGAAGTTCAATTCAAAGACCCTTTTCCTACATGATCCCTCAGAAAGTGATGACGAATATCTATATGCTTGGTCCTTGAGTGCTGAACAGGATTTTTTGACAAATTAATTGCACTAGTATTATCACACAGTATTGGAACAGTTTTCACTTCAACATCTAAATCAAGCAATTGATTTTTGATCCAAAGTACTTGGGCTCCACAACTTCCGGCGGCTACATATTCAGCCTCGGCCGTTGAGAGAGTTAATGAATGTTATTTCTTGGAGACCCATGAGACTAGGCAGCCACTAAGGAACTGACAGTATCCACTTGTACTTTTACGATCTACAATGCACCCAGCATAATCCGCATCGGTATAGGCAATTAAATCAAAGGAGCTGCCGATGGGAAACCACAAGCCAAAGTCAATTGTGCCAAGGAGGTATCTGAAAATACGTTTAACAGTTGATAAGTTAGATTCTTTAGGGCATGACTGAAAACGGGCACAGAGACATACACTGAATTGAATGTCAGGGCGGCAAGCTGTAAGGTATAGTAGTGATCCGATCATACCTCGAAACAGTGTAGAATCTACTGTTTTACCATTTTCATCCTTATCCAGCTTTGTGGTGGTGGCCATGGGAGTTGATATGGGTTTTGCTTCCGCCATCCCGTATTTCTTCAGCAATTTCATAGTATATTTGGCTTGATTGATGAAAATTCCTTCTGAAGTTTATTTCACCTACAATCCAAGAAAAAAATTCAGCTCCCCCATTAAGCTCATCTCGAATTCTCCATGCATAGTCTTTGCAAATTCCTCGCATAAGGCATTATTAGTAGCTCCAAAAATAATGTCATCCACATACACTTGAACTACTAAAATGTCATTACCTGATTTCCTTGTGAAAAGTGTTTGATCAACCTTACCTCTCTTGAACCCATTTTTAGCCAGAAAGGAGGTAAGCCGTTCATACCATGCCCTTGGTGCTTGTTTTAGTCCGTACAAGGCCTTTTGGAGCTTGTATACATGTCGTGGATGTTTGGAATCTTCAAAGCCTGGCGGCTGCTCTACAAAGACATCTTCCTTGATATAACCGTTAAGAAATGCAGATTTAACATCCATTTGAAATAGTTTAAAATTCAAAGAGCAAGCGTAGGACAGTAAGATCCGGACTGCTTCAAGTCTAGCAACCGGTGCAAAGGACTCATCAAAATCAATGCCCATCTCCTGGCTGTACCCCTTGGCCACAAGCCTGGCCTTATTCCTCACAATCAATCCCGCATCATTTAGCTTGTTTCTGAAAATCCAACGAGTTCCAATAGTAGGATGGTTCTTAGGACGCGGCACGAGAGTCCACACCTCGTTTCTTTCAAATTGGTGCAGCTCTTCATGCATGGCTTGAATCCAGGATTCATTTTGAAGAGCTTCATGAATGTCCTTGGGCTCTTCTTGTGAAAGTAAGGCCATCAAGTCCTCCTCTTCAACCTGCCTTAGAGAGGACCTAGTTTTTACCCCATCCTCCAAATTACCTATGATGTTCATAGCTGGATGATCCTTTAGAAATGTGGAGGAACTGGGCAAATCAGGATGTTGCACCTGTGGTTCTTGTAGTGTCTCAATTGTAGGATCCTCATCTTCCTCATTTTTGCTTAAGATTGTCTTCAATAGTTCATCCTTAGCTTTGACATTTGATAAGTTCTTAGGGTCTTCATCTGCATCCAAGGTGGAAGAAATTTGATTTGTGAGTTTCGAATCGGATTCATCAAAAATAACATGAGGGCTTTCTTCAACGACCAAAGTCCTTTTATTGAATAATCGGTAAGCTCTAGAATTGAGTGCATAACCTAGAAAAATTCCTTTATCACTCTTTTCATCAAACTTACCCAGGTTGGACTTACCATTGTTCAAGATGTAGCAAGGGCATCCAAAGGGTTTAAGATAGGAGATGTTTGGCTTCTTACCCTTGTAGAGCTCATATGGAGTTTTCTTCAGAATAGGTCTTACCATTGCCCTGTTGATGATGTAGCATGTTGTACTCACCGCTTCAGCCCAAAAATATTTAGGTAGGGAATTCTCACTGAGCATGGTCCTGGCCATGTCTATCAACGTTCTATTCTTCCTCTCTACTACTCCATTTTGCTGGGGCGTCCTTGGTGATGAAAAATTATGTGTGTACCCCTGCTCTTCACAAAACATGCTGAATTCATGATTTTCAAATTCACTACCATGATCACTCTGGATTGTGGTGATGAGGTAGCCCTTTTCATTCTGGATTTTTCTGCAAAACACTTGAAACTCCGTCAGGGCATCACTTTTGTTAGCTAAAAACAGCACCCATGTGAATCTGGAAAAATCATCAACAATCACAAAGCCATAAGATTTTCCTCCTAGGCTAGATGTTATAGTGGGACCAAAAAGATCAAGATGCAACAGTTCCAATGGCCTAGCGGATGAAACAATATTTTTATTTTTGAAGGAAATTCATGTTTGCTTGCCTTTCGTGCAAGCTTCACAGATTCTATCACTTTCAAATTTTAATTTAGGCAGTCCATTCACCAGGTCATGTCTAGACACCTTAGAGATAACTCCAAAACTAGCATGACCTAACCTTCGGTGCCATAACCAAGCATTTTCATGATTGTTCGCAACCAAGCAAAGATCATCACAAGAAACATTGTCAATATCAACAGTATAGACATTGTTATTTCTTTTTCCAAGAAATTTGATCTCATTAGTGTTCTTCTTCAAGACATTGCAGTAAGTTTCATCAAAAATAACTTTAAAACCCTTATCGCACAGTTGACTTATACTTAGCAAATTGTGATTCAGACCTCTTACCAAAAGTACATCTTCAATAAGAATTTCAAAATTCTTACCAATATTACCAATCCCAACGATTTTACCTTTGTCTTGACCTCCAAAGATAACTGGGCCTCCATCCTTATCTTGCAGTGTAGAGAACACTTTCTTGTCCTCTGTCATATGCCTTGAGCAGCCGCTGTCCAAGTACCATTTGCTCCCCCTGGCTTCAAGACATATCTGTAAGAAGAAAGATTCTCATGCAATTATGTTTGGTACCCAAACAAGTTTGGATCCATAGGAGTTAGTCCAACTTCTTGCGGGTGTTCTCTTAATCCATGGGACATGATATTTAGATGTGCTTTGTCTAAACCAGCAGTTGGAAATCGCATGACCAAATCTACCACAATGAAAGCAATTGACATGTGAGAAAGTTCTTTGGTATCTATGTGGTTTGGGCTGAACATGTTGGGGTTTAGAATTAGAACATGAAGCATGATTATAGTCCTTTTCATGAACAAAGGATGTGGTGATCTTATGCTCAAAAGATGTTTTGTTTTGAGGTGTGTACCCCAAGCATTCCTTTTGGAAGTTGACTTTAACTCCCAATAAGTTATCCAGGTTTTGTTTCCCTTTAACAAACCTAGTCAGGGTGGACTGAAGTTCAGCAACTTCTTCACCCAAAAACCCATTTCTCCTTTCGAGTTCTGAATTTGTGGATTTCAGAACTTCTTCTTTCTTTTTCAGATTTTCACACACTTTTTCAACTTCAGCCATTTTGCATGAAATCTCCTCTTTGGTTCTTTCAATATCTGAAATAGTTTGCAACAAGCTTTCTCTTTCTTCAGTTGCTTCAAACCATTCATGTTCCAATTTTTCAAACTTGGCAAAGATATCTTCATGTGACAGTTCATCAATTTTCTTTTTAAGAGTATTATTTTCAGATCTGATTTTCTTGTATTTGGCATACAGTTTTTCATATTCAGATTCCCATTGTTCATTTGAAATAAAATCAGGGTCCGAATTTACCTTGGTTGAGTCATCATCGTGAGCCATGAGACATAAGCTCTCTACGAGCTCTTGTATCTCCTCCTCGGATGGTTCATCCTCTTCATCACTCCACGTAGCAACAATAGCTTTGGGCTTTCTGAAATTGTCCTTTTTGAATTTCTTCTTCAGGTCTGGGCATTCTCCCCTCATATGCCCGGGCTTTTTGCATTCGTAGCATATGATGCTACTCGGCTTGCTCGACTCTACGTTGGTTTGAGTGGGCTTCCTTTGCCCTTTTCTAAAGTTTCCCTGAAAGTTTCTATTCTTCCTTAGAAATCTCCTCACTTGGCGAGTTATCATCGCCAATTCTTGCTCTTCATTGCTTCCGTCACTTGATTCACCTTCTTGTAATTCATCATCGGAGTGATGAGCTTTCAGTCTAATGACCTTTTTCTTCTTGATGTCTTCATCAACTGTTCTCCTTATATTTATCTCATAGGTCATGAGTGACCCTATGAGTTCATCCAAGGTGAGAGTAGATAGGTTCTATGAGTCTTCAATTACCGTGGCCTTTGTGTGCCAAGCCGACGGTAGGGACCTTAACACTTTCCTTATAAGGTCAGAATTTGAGTATTCTTTCCCAAGACTCTTGAGACCATTTGTGATCTCTGTGAACCTTGCAAACATCTCGGAGATGGTTTCTCTAGGTTTCATCTTAAATAACTCATAGTCAGTGACTAGGAGGTTTGCCTTGGTTTCCTTGACTTCTGAAATTCCCTCATATATGAGTCGCAGCTTGTCCCACATTTCTTTGGCCGAGCTGCACATAGAGACACGAGAGAATTCATTAGGGTGTATAGCACATTGCATGATATTCATGGCATTATAATTAGCGGTGCATTCATTAATTTTCTCAGGTGTCCATTTGTCTTCATCATCCCCTAGTTTAGGAGGACCCTTGTCCACAACTCTCCAAACTTCGTACTCTTGAGCCCTCAGAAAGACATGCATTCTGTTTTTCCAGTACGAGTAGTTTGAACCGTCAAAGTAGGGAGGACGGTTGATGGAGTGGCCCTCGGGCATCATACCCTTGTTTGCCATTTAACTGGATCTTACTCTAGATCGTTAGATATGAAAGGGAAGAGCCTTGGCTCTGATACCAATTGAAGTCTCGAGATTAAATGGCACCCAAGAGGGGGGTGAATTGGGTGATAAAATTTTCTATCGAGATAGACTCAAAAATGCGATAACATGGGACACAGAAGAAAACAAGAGCAAGACAAAATATGCTTTTGATAAACCGCAGGATTTAAGTGAAGAAGATCAAACAATCTAGATCTAAAGGATACAAAATATCTAGATTCACAAGTATGCATAGAAGAGGGATAGGAGATATGGAGCAAACCACAAAGAGACAGCGATTTTAAGGTGGTTCGGATGCCACAACGGCAACCTACGTCCACCCCTCACCGACAGTGAGGAACCACACACTATCTTGTAAGGAGTTACAAGATCAACCACACACAACACACACACACTGGGAAGGAGAGTTCCCGCGAAGGTGTAAGAACACCTTAATACACACACAGCTACAACGGAGAACACACAAACACACACACACGGATCTAGGAAGATCTACACACACTGAAATGTTTAATGATTACAAGAACCACAGATGAAGCTTAAGAGAACAAAATGAATTTAGAACACAAGAGAAGAATCTTGATATGCTCCCCCTTAATGGATGATTGGATGCTTTGGATGCAGCTTGAATCCTTGGGCTGACCTTCACTTGACTGGATGAAGAGGGATGAAGAACTCTTCTCGGAGCACTGTTCACGTCTACAGTGCTAGCTCCCTTCTCTCCCCTTTGGTAGCCTCCTTGATCCCCCTTTCAGCATTAGGGTTTTCTTAACCCTCTTGCATGAGTTATATAGATTTTGAATGGTCCATGGACTCCCCCAGAACAGATCCACAATTTCTGGAGAGTTTGGTTGCTTAGGGATTAAACAATACCAAGAGGAATGGCTTTTCTCGAAGTGACAAAAAGTCAACAATTGTTGGCAGCTCGGGGCTGGCGGTCGACCTGCAGGGTCTGGAGGTCGACCGCCACTAGGAAACCTGCAGGTTGCCGGTCCCTGGGAATTCCGGTCGACCGGGATTGGAGGGGCGGTCGACCGCCACTGTGACAGACTATATAGAATTGCATTCTGTTATTTCAGGTCGACCGGAGTCATGCTGGAGGTCGACCGGTCTGTCAAAAATCTGAAAAATAAAGAGTTTAACCCAGAGAACCATATCCACAAAATCGAGGCATGAATTGAATGCATGTTTCTAAGTAATTTCAAGTTCATTTGAGATCTTAGGAAACCATTCGGAATGCTAAAACCGTAAGCAAAAACATGAAGAGATCCGACCTTGAAACTTGTGAAAATCACTTAGGTCAATATTTCCAAACATGTGAGCCACCATATGTCCTTGGTTTTGTTATCATCAAAAAACATCGAGATATATATACAACAAAGACGAGTGATGACTGAATCGATCAAGGAAACAAAGAAAAAATGATGAATGACTAATGTTCAGACGAAAGAAATCAGAGCCTGGAGATTTGTAACTGCCGGGGCCTAAAGTTGCAGGGGTCAACCCCTTCTCTGTTGGAATTCAGATTGCCTTAAAGAAAACAAAACAAAAAAAACAAAAAATATATATATACAATGTGAAGAATTGTTGCTCAAAGAAAAGGGGGACATAGAAGATCCCAACCCCTGGGAGTGGGTACTGATATGCTCAATGTCCAAATTGCAGAACTTTGTGCATTCTCTGGCTGGGAGAGTGCATGGGGTCGACCCTAGCACATGAGGGGGTCGACCCTTGCACTAGTGTTTTGTCTGCCTGTGCCAATCTTGACATGTTGAGACTGGGGAAGCAAGTCCATGCCCATATTGTCAGATCATAGTTGTGTTGTAGTGAGCCACTTGAGAATTCTTTGATAGCAATGAACTCCAAATGTCGAATGGTTGAAACTGCTCATAAGCTTGTAGAATATTCTGCATATGTCAATCTCAATGTCATAACATTCACCTCATTTGTTGAAGGCTACAGCAATCTACGAGACTTGAAACCTGCCAGACTGATCTTTGATTCAATGAAACACCATGGCGCGGTTGAGTGGACAGCCATGATTGTAGGGTATGTTTAGAATGGTTTCTATGATGACGCACTCAATCTTTCTAGAATGATGTTGAAGGATGGCCCAAAGCCAAGTAATCACACTCTTGTTGCAATGTTGAGTGCTTGTTCAAGCTTGGCATCACTGGATCGTGGAAGGCAGATCCACTCAAGAGCCATAGGGATGGGAGAAGTGGAGTCTGTTTCCGTTAATAATGCGCTCATCAAAATGTATTCAAAGTCTGGAAGCATTGTATGGGCAAGAAAGATGTCTGATTAAATTTGTTCAAGTAGGGAAACTACTTCTTGGACATCCATGATCATTGCTCTGGCCCAGCATGGTTTAGGAGAGGAAGCAGTTGCCCTTTTTGACAGGATGCTGCCTGAAGGGATTGAACCAGATCATATAACGTTTTGTTGAAGTCTTTTCTGCATGCACACGTGTTGGTTTGGTGGAACAAGGGAAGAAATACTTCTGACAGATGCAAAGTACTCACAAGATCAAACCCACTCCAAACCATTATGCTTGCATGATCGACCTGTTTGCTCGAGCATGCTTGCTTCATGAAGCCCAAGATTTCATAGGGAAGATGCCAGTACAACCAGATGATATAGCCTGGGGGGGCACTTCTGGCTGCTTCTAATGTTTATAAAAAAATCCCGAGTTAGCGAAAATGGCCTCAGAGAGTTTATTGTCTATTAATCCTCATAATAGTGGTGCTTATTCTGCACTTGCAAATGTGTACTCTGCATGCGGGAGGTGGGAGGATGCAGCTAAGACCTAGAAACTGACGAAGGATAGGGGAGCGAAGAAGCAGCAAAGTTTCAGTTGGGTTCATATCAAGAACAAGGTCCATGTCTTTGTTGTTGATGACAGTTTGCATCCGCAACATAAAGCAATATATGAGATGGCTGCAAAGATCTAGAAGGAAATTAAGAAAGCTGGTTTCATCCCTGATACCAATTCTGTGTTGCATGATATCGATGATGAGCTAAAAGAACAGTTACTCAATCATCACAGTGAGAAACTCGCAATTGCATTTGGGTTAATAAGTACCCCGGAGAACACAACAATAAGAATTATGAAGAACCTTAGAGTCTACAATGACTGTCACTCTGCAATCAAGTTTATATCTAAGGTTGTTGGAAGAGAGATTATAGTTAGGGATGCTACTCATTTTCATCATTTCAGCGATGGTTCTTGCTCATGCAGGGATTATTGGTGAGAACCAAAAAAATGCTATTACTACATGTTGCAGCAACAAAGACAACCATGTTTGCTGCCAGCAGACATTAATGAAGGGCTTCATAATGATTTGCAATTGTTGGGAATCTGAAAATGATGGACTATGAAGAAGATAACATAGACAAGGGCCTGAAACCCGATTCCTCAAATTAGGAAAGAAAAGTCAGTCGAAAGAAAATGAACTCATTCACATTGGGTCCCAATTAATCAAGCACAACCTTCTTAGGTCTATTAAAATCAGAGCGACCAAGAGTTGAACTGAGTGACAGGTTCTAAAATTCCAGCCCTTGGTTCAAAAATTGAGGCCCCTGCACTAAAGGTAGCTGCATTGGCATACATGTTTAATTCCTCAAGCATTTGATGCATAACAGCCACTTTGCCATCATGAGCATCCTTGCATACTTGTGTAGTTGTGAATAATTGGATATAATCATGCACTGGTGAAGAGAAAAGGGGTAGTAATCAGAGTTTCAGACCAAATCTGAATTTCTGGAAGGTGGACTGAAATTGTATGGCATTTGCTGCACAGTAATTCACGACAGACTTCATGCATATTTTGCATGCATTTCCACATGGCATACATAATTCAATACATATAGGAGCATTTGCTTGCATCAACTCACAAGCCCATGTGCACCTTGCCCTTGTGGCTGGCGGCCCAACAGGCAGCCCCACTGGGGTCTGCTACCCTTTCTCAGCAGTAGGCTCCTTCCCTGCCCATTCATTCATGCATACATAGGCACATGCACTTAACCCATGCTAAAAAAGGGGAAATCATTAGATGAGATGGGGTCCATTACCCCCTAAACCCTCTACAATTGAACCAGTTGCATGAACAAAATGAACCAACAAAGAAATCAAGTCAAGCACCATTGGATCCCTCTAATCTACTGGAGGTGGGTCGACCCACTTTGAGTAGTGGGTCAACCCTCCCCCAGGTCAACAGACCTGAGTTCTGAAGGTCCTGCCAATAAAGATGTGTGTGCAGTGAAAAATATATATATGCAACAACTGGAGGAGCCAGATAGAGAAATGGGAGTTCAATATGGAAGAGTTGAGAAGGGGAACGAGGCTTTCTATCGACCTCTCCTAGTAGTGAGCAATCCCTACCTTGACATCAAAAAGGGGAAAGAATGGAATGGATGAAATGCATCAGATGAAAATTAGAGGTGAAGCTTAAAAGAAGAGAGCTGGCTAACAAAATCTGCATGGTGATTTCCTGAATCTCATCTTCCCAGACCAGAGTCAAGGTGCAATCTTCAGGGCTCATCCCTGCATATGAATGATGAACACTTGAAGCCACATTCAATGTGCAAGATCTGATTTGCAACGAAGTGGCCCGTCATCAGCATTAATGATTGTTCCAAATGAGGATGAAATGCGATGGGAGGGTCAGTTTCTGATTAAGGATATGGCTGTTCATACATATGAAGACATCCGGGCTTATTTTCCACAAAAAATTTCCATGAATTGTCTCCCCTTTGCCCCAAAATGGTCTGAAACAGTGGGATCCGCAAACTGCATATACATATTAGAAGAATTTAGGGGAACAAATTATTCTCTAAAAATATGGACAGATCCAATGTCACAGAAGAATATGAAAAACTACATTTACAATGTACACAATTCATGAATTATCTGTGTACATTGCAGTCGCTACTAATCAGTGGTGATTCTTATCGGAGAAGTAAAGATGGGGCAGCAAGCAAAGAAAAAAATCATAGCCATTGGTTCTGATGAAGAAGATCAGCAAGGGTAGATAATGCATGACATCATTGGATGCCAGAGTGGATTCTAGCTCTTTTATTGACCTGAATTATCAGCCCTCAGTTCAGTGTCACCAGGTCATTTGGACAAAAGCAGCCGAGATAAAATCTAGTGAAGGAATTCAAGACATAAGTTTTGCAGAGAATGATAGTGAAGGAAGCATCAAACCACTTGATGTAAAAATGCTTGATGTGGATGAATCTGATGTTGGAACACGGTCAAATTCTGACCATGTGTCCCAAGATAGTTTCTTGAGATGGGAAACCCCTCTTAAAGTTCCTCGGGCATGACTATAGTTTTTCATTAAGAGAGTGGTCACCCATTGAATGATGTCTTCTGCATAGAAGGGATCCTTTGTGCATTCGTGCGCCTTCCAAACCAAAAAAATAAGTTGAAGCTACTGTTGGGTTCGGTCAACCGAACTCAATCTTCGATCGACCGACCAGCGAGTCGACGCAGCGCTTGGCTACGTCGACCCAGTCGGTAGGACCTCCCTATCCTGGGAAGTCCGGTCGATCGAAATGAATTTTCGGTCGACCAAAAGCCTCTATTTCACCAAAAAAAAATGAAATGAAGGAACCACAGTAAAACACAAACCAAAAAAGGGATTAACATGAAGAAAAAAAACAAACAACAAAAGCTCAAAAAAGGGGTAATGATAATAAAAAATAAACAAATCATGTAGCTACGAAAGTAATGTAAAACAAAAATGATGATGAACATAAAAAATGCACTCATTAAATAATCTAAGGGCATTTACCCGGGGCTACTCCCCGTTAACCCCGCATGAGGGGAAGCATCGAATGCGCCCTTGTGAAGGCACACTCGCCCTTGGGGATTATCCCGCTATGGCTGTAGCCTTGCTTTGCACTGGGCCAATTTTCTGCTGATTTGAACCGCCCTGACCGGGATTTAACCGAATATCTCCATTTCTTCAAACAATAAATTTGTCGTGCCCCGGTATACATATGATCCGATTTTCCCAATGAGTATGTAATGTTCCTAACCTGGACATTTGCCTGAATAATGAAAAGGCCAATACCTGGCCGATATGACTTCAAATATCCCTTTGCACCCCAATGTGTGGGGGGGGTTAACTCTTTTTAACATGCTATGTATTTCTTTCATAAAAGTTGATGTTTAGGCCATAAGGCTCCATTTCTTGGCGATTAATCAAAGGCTTTTCCCTCTCCGAGGGGATGTAATTAACGATGTGACCTTTATGGCACGGCGAGTCTCCAGTCCCGACCTGATATCCACAGTCGTCTGGTTAGTCAGACGGAGCACACCGCAGGCTTCGGACCACTCCAATTTTGAAGCCTGAACACAAATCGTCACCTCGGTGACTGGCACGCCCTCACACTAAATAAAACGCTAAAAGATAAAAAGACACCTTTATTGGTTTTAAAGAAGTTTTTAGTGCGTCCACAACAGGAGGAGCATTGGCTACTGAAGTCCTTGAAGTCAACCGTATTGACTTCTTTGTGTGCAGGACACTTATTAGCTGACTTTGCCTTCTGGCTTAAGACAGCTATGGTGGAAGAGTATCTGGAGAGGAAGGCCTCAATCTCTGCCACCACATTGTTCAATCGGTCAAACGACCTGATCTCCAAGCCAATCATCCTCTTGAGGACTTTTTGCTTCAGATTCTGCTTGCATATCTGAACCGCATCCTCTTGATGTGGTGGGCACCTGCACCACATGCTGAGGTTCCGCCATCTCTTGATGAATTCTAGGGTAGTTTCATCATTCTTCTGCTCGGTGGCGTAGAGTTCAGCCACGGTGACCTCCCTTTCAGTAACATGGAACTGCTCCCAAAACTTTCTCTGCATATCCGGCCAGTCAACGGTGGACCCTGTCAACAGGTTTGAGTACCATTCGAAGGCGAGACCAGTAAGCAAGTACCCGAATAACTTCAACAAGTACGATTCATCAGTTGCCAGATCGCCCATCACGTTGATGTAATAGGCTATGTGTTCCTTCGGCGAACCTTGGCCGTTGAACTTGTCAAACTTCGGCGACTTAGTGATGCCGGGAAGCAATCTTTTGGCCGCATGATGGACATGGTAAGGCACTTTGTACACATCAAAAGCGGCGTATTCTTTGGCACCCTGATCGGCCATGTAGCACCCCATATTAAAAAATATATTTATTAATAATATTTCCCAAATAAAAAAAATATATTAGATAAACTCTAGAGGAAACTTAAGTAAGAAGTTGGAACACGAAGTAATCATATGTAAAGATTATTCACTTAACAAGTGGCTTCCTAGTGTAGTTGGTTAAGTAACTTGCCTTTCAACCCAATAACCAGGGTTCAAATCCTAGCATCCACCATTTACCTTTTGTGCCAATTAATTATACATTATAGGCTAGCAACGTACAGACTTGGTAAATAGGCTAGCAATAGCAACGTATAGACTTTGAGCCACCGCAGTAACCGCAGCAATGTAAAGACTTTGAGTTGCGGGCGGGCTCACTTGAGCCGCTGCAATGTATAGACTTTGAGTTGCGGGCTCAGCAATGTATAGACTTGGAGTTGCAGCAATGTATAGACTTTGCACAAATGACCAATGTATAGACTTTGAGGAAGCCAATGTATAGACTTTGAGAGGATGTACAGACTTTGTGATGCCAATGTATAGACTTTCAGGGGATGTACAGACTTTATGATGGAAGCCAATGTATAGACTTTGAGAGGATGTACAGACTTGTGAAGCCAATGTATAGACTTTGAGAGGGAGAGTACAGACTTGTGAAGCCAATGTATAGACTTTGAGAGGATGTACAGACTTTGTGATGGAAGCTTTGAGAGGATATGGAAGACATAGAGGAAGGCGTCAATTTAAACAGAATAAAATCACGGGGTGGGACAGCAATGTCTAACAAATGACGCCCTCTTTAAGGTCATCATTATCATTAATAATGCTACCCAACTAAGTAACGCCCTCATGCAAGGCGCCATTTATAAAATGGACGCCCCTTCTCCCGGGCGTCATTTTCACTCAAGCTTCTAGAAGATCCTGACACGAACAACTCTTTCGAGCTGGCAGGGACAAAGCCCACTCAGCATGACCCCTAAGACATTATATAATGTCTTATGCTTTCCTATATCTATTGGCACCCGTAGCACAGTTAGAAGGCTACTGCTGTGCTTCAGAAGCTCTGCCTCCCCTGCTGCTGCTGGGATCCTGCTGCAGGTCTGATCGATATCACACGTCAAAGGTAGGTTTTCTCAAATATTTGCCTAACCAGTAGCTAACAGGTTAATTGGAGCATGTTTAGAGTTAGACAGATTACTGAACCATGCAATATATATATACGTATGCCTTGTCTTACATCTGTAAATATCATGTTAGATAAACTCATAAACACCATGATGTATACTAATACCATGTTTTACATCCTTAAATATCTAGTTATCATAAATATCATGTTTTTATGAATCTATATTAGTTATTCCATCGTAGTTATCTCATTTAATTCCTGTCATAATCATTAAAATGGACGACCCTTAACAGGGCGTCAATTATAAGTAGCGCCCCTTACATGGGCGTCAATTTAACTTCTGACGACTATACACCAGGGCGTCATTTTGACAAATTAAGACTGTTTAACAGTCGTCAATTACACGAATGAAATATAACAGTAGTTATAATTTTAATTAAAATCATTATGAAATTAACGCCCCAGCCAAGGGCGTCAATTATAAAATTGAAGGCTGTCACACAGTCGCCAATTTAAAGGAATTTACATAAAAATCAAATATCTGATTGAACGTAGCGCCCCACACCAGGGCGTCAATTCAACAATGGACGACCGTTCACACAGTTGTCAAAAGATCTGGCTTGAATTAGTGCCCCAGACAAGGGCGTCAATTAAACAAATCAAGACTGTTTTAACAGTCGATAGTACATGAAATGAGACTCGGCCTCAGAGAGGCAGCATGCGTTTCTCTCTCCTCTCGGTCTCGCCCCTCCCGTTCCCCTCCCGTTTGCCCATCCTCCCCTTTGCATTCTGATCCGACTGTGGCTGCCGTCCTCCGGCGGGGGGGGGGGGGGGGGCCTGTGCCTCCCCCCGCTGGTGGCTCCTCCAGCCGGTGGCTCTGCTTCCTCGCACCCTTCGTCTGGTCTTTGCCCAGCTCTGGTCTCCTCCGTCGTGGGCGAGGTTGGTTCGCTTCCTGCCCGTGCCTATGCTCTTGCAGGACCTCCTTCCCTGGCCCCGGTGGCCCCTGCGCTCCGGTCGGTTGACGGGATTCTTCCATCGCTCGGCCTCGCCCTCAGTCTCACCTCAGCGCCCCTTGCGTCCTTAGCTTCGTCTTCGCTTTTAGCTGGGTGCGTCTCTTCTAGTGATCCCTCTCATGGGTCCTTGGGCTTTGCTTCTGCACCCACTGGCTCCCCCTACGTGGTCCCTGGTTCGCCGTTCGCCGGAGTGCCCCCGGCGGTGCCTGCGGGTTCCTCATCTCCCTGCCGCTTGAGCGCGTCTCGCCCAACCGTGGAGGGACACGTCTTTGGCCAAACATGCACGCAATCGCTGTCGGGAGTCCAGGCCTGGTCTTCGCGCGTTGACCCTCCGCATCCATTGGCTTCCTCTCTTGCCACGTCACCTATGCCTCTTTCTTTGGGCCCCCCTCCTGCCCCCCTCGATGGGACCTTGGGCGAAAACGGCTCTCTGTTTTCGCTCCAAGGCGTCCCACCGTCCGGTGCGCTGTGCGTAGATCCCCTGTTTCCCCCTGCCCCTGTTTGCCCCCCGCTTCCGCTGCCCGTGCTGGGATCCTTGGACCAGGAGGGGCGGTGTTGGTGCCCTCGAGCGAGCCTTACCATGGCCCTGCCATGGCTCCCGGTGTTGCTTCGTCTCCCTCGGCAGGAGCTGCACTCCCCTGCCCGGATGGTGACGTGCCCCGCTCGACGGCTGCGTCCTCCCCTCCGGCGTTTGGGGCCGCCCAGCCTCTGCCTGGGTTTGTCTCCGGCGGCCACGGCGGTCGACGTTCTGGTGCTTCTAGCCGTGGGGCTGGCCCAAGCCCTTCCCGCCCTGGGGCTCCTTCTGTTCCGCCTGCTGCTAGTGGTTCTTTGCCAGCCAACTCCCCTTGGTCTGGCCATGCTCGCCCTACAGTGTCAGGAGGGGCTTTCCTTGCTTTGCCTTCTGCGGATTAGGTGGGCTCGCCTCATACGGTTGCTGCTGCTCCCTCCTTCTCCCAGGTGCTCCTCCAGTCCCTGGCACCGCCGGCTCTGCCTCTTTCCGTCCATGCTCCGGCCTTCACTGACAGTGGGGAGCCGGCCGCCTTCTTCAGCATGGAGGAGATGTCCTTGTCTTGCGGGCCTCTGGAGTATGCCATTATCGCGCGGACGCCACAAGGACGTCCACCGTTCCAGGAGATCCGAGCACACCTTGCTCAACGGTTTCAGTTCTCGCAAGACTTCCTCATCAGCTCAATGGATCGGAGGCACCTCCTCCTATGCTTCCACAACAAGGAGGACTACCTCCAGGTGCTCCTCAGAGAATCTCTCCTTGTCAAAGGCCGGCCGTTCTCCTTCTTCAAGTGGTCTTTGAACTTCTCCGCTGATGAAGACTCGCCTCTCGTCCCGGTTTGGATCGAGTTGCCGGGCCTTCCGGCCAACTTTTTCAATGAAGCTATTCTTCTATCCATTGCAGGAGGCATTGGCTCCCCTTTGAAAGTGGACCGCAACACCTTGTGCCGCACCAGATCGCACGCGGCCAGGGTCTGTGTGCTAATGGACATCTCTAAGAAGCCCCCCCCCTCGGGCATGGATAGGGTATGGTGGCAGAGGATTTTGGCAACCTTTGGAGTACCCCAACACCCCCTCATTTTGCTCCATCTGCAAACGCCTTGGCCACCTTTCTCTTCACTGTAAGAAGCCCCCTGTGGCCTTGCCGGACGCTCCGTCTACCTTCCCCACTCGCAGGCCGGCCAAGGTCTCAGCTGGGCTGCCTATACCTGTTGCTGATCCTCCGCCGACCTCGCTGCCCTCTGCTCCTTCCTAGGAAGCCTGCCCTCCCACTGCTACTTCGGTTGCTGTGGTCGCCACGGTGTCTACCTCCAGGGGCCCTTGGCTGCCACCTCCACTCCTTTGGCAGCCATGGTTGGTGGCTCCCTTCAAGCACTTGTCTGCTCCTTCCCCCCCCTGGCTCTCCAGGCGGATCCCCCTCCGAAGGTTTGCACTGTTCGCCCTCAGTCTTCATTCGCCTCCGCCTTCGTGGAGCTGGCGCCCGGCCTCGACTACGTGGGTGTTGACTCCACTACTACTGGCCCCCCCCCAGCGTGACCCTTCCGGTTGGGGCTTCTGCGACCCGTGCCATGGAGCTGGCTTCTGCGATCTGCTCCCCGCATGCTGCCTCCAAGGTGTCTTCGGCCTCTCCTCTTCTTGGGACTGAGCCTCCCGCTTCTGCTCTAGGCTCAGTCTCCATTGCTGCCCACTGCACCGACCCTGTGGCTGCGCCTCTCCTAGCTGTGCCTGCGGAGGGTTCTCTCGGTTCTCCCCAGGCTGCTCGGGTCCTTGCGGAGGGTGCTCCTCGCCCATGCCCATCTTCATCCGAGGCCCGGGGAGATGAGGGGCCTCCCGCCCCTGCCGCGGAGCGCCCTATATCTCTGCGTCTCCCTATTCAAGTGCTCTCTGTGCCAGGGTTGGAGCCCTTCTCTCACTTTCCGAACTTGCCGGCTTCACATGCGAGATTTGTTGGCCTCGCCCCTCCTTCGGTCACAGGTGTTTGTGGTGTTTGCCCTCCGTCTCCATCGACAACGGCCTTCGCGTCCACCCCCCGGGCCGCTCACCCTTCCGGGAAGGGCGTCCCTCTTCCGTGCTCAGTTGTGCCCGCAGGCGTCCCTCCTGCGACCCGGCCGTCCTCCTCTTTGGCCCTAGGCCTCCCGGCACCGGATGCTCTCCCCCCTGGCGGCCCCGCCTTGCCGCTTGCTGGGCTTAATGCAGATGCGGCAGCTTGGTCCCCTGGAACGCACCCTTCGGCCGCCGTTGTAGGGTCCTTGGCTTCCTCCTCCTCTCCGTCGGTTGCCCCTCGCCTCTCCTTCGCCCAAGCTTTGAAGAAGAAAATCAACCGGGCCCCGCCCGGGCCGATCGTCGACTCCGCCCCGCCTCCTGCTCCGGTGTTTCCCGTGGGTTCTGTGCCCCCCCCAGATCTTGGCATGCCTCTCAGGTTCCCTCAGCTCGTCCAGGCGCTTCATGTCCCCGGGCTTGAGCCTGCTTCGGGGCTCCGTGACCTTACGGCGGCTCATACGGCGTTTGTGGGCACCTCTGGCCTGGACCGCTCTAGGCCGCCCTCGAGGGCGGTTGGTGGAGCACCTCGGCGTTCCTTCCGGCGGTCCAACTGCACCTCCTCCTCGCGTGATCGTCAATGCATGTTTGAGGACGCTGCTCTTCCTCCCCGTCGCTCTCTTCGGCTCCAGTCTTCTTCGTTGGCACCCCCGCCGCTGGCCGACTCTTCCTTCACGGAAGTGCCCGAGACAGACGGTTCGGAGGTCGACCCTCTTGATTGGCCTTTCTCTCCGGGTCGTCAGCGCGGTGTCCGTTCTGTGTTTTCCTCCGATTCTGAAGGGGTCTTCGACGAAGATTCCTATTTGTAGGGGCCTTGTTCCTTCTGCGGGTTCTTGGGCTTTTTGTCTTTGCCCGCTCTAGGGTTCTCTTGGCAGTTTGTTGTTTTCTAGGGCCTTTGGCCTTGTACGCTTCCTGCCCCTCTTCGGGCGTTTCCCCCCCCCCCTTCTGTACCCCTTTCCCTTTTCTGCCTTCATATATGAAAATCACTTGCCTGGTGGTCGGGATAGTGGTTTCATCGTCTTCCGCAATGAAGAGATGAACCCCCTCTCCCGTCTCCCCCTTGCAAGTATCAACTTTAGTTAAAAAAAAATACGACAGTAAATATTAATTAAATAAAAAAATCACTCTGAAATTAACGTCCCGGACAGGGGCGTCAATTCTAAAACCGAAATTACCTGTAATTAACGTCCCAGGATGGGGCGTCAATTATAAAATTGAAGGCTGATTTCACAGTCGTCAATTACTTGATTATAACAGAAATTAGTTCCACTAAAAAAAATCAGTCTGAAAATTTACGTCCCAGACAGGGGCATTAATTCAAATATTAAAGGCTATTTCGACAGTCTTCAATTTGAAATATTTCACCTAAAATTCTGATTGATCGTAGCGCCCTAGACAAGAGCGTTAATTCAACAATTGAAGACTATTTTCACAGTCGTCAAATTGAGATTGAATTTAGCGCCCTATACTAGGGCGTTAATTTACAAATTAAAGGGTAATTCCATAGTCGTCAATTCTGTTCCTGGAATTTCCCACTCGTACAGAAAAAAATCAAATTTTTGAAAGATTTCTAAACCATAAGATCCTAATTCAGGAATTACGACTTATGACCCAGATCTGTCTTGTAAATTATGAAAAATCAAAAATCTTAATCCCGACTCCTTCGTTTGACAAATACATGCATTTCGTTCCATGAAAAATCTACTCGTGTGTACCTTGGTCCATCCTTGAATCTCTTAAACTACCATTTGGGAGTGTAGGACTAAGTGCCATGCGGGGCAAAATGCGACGTCGTGGGAGCCACCCCTTAGACCGTACGGCGCATAGTGCCACACGACGGGAGTCACCTCTTGAACCGTAGGGGCCACCTCTAGAACCCTCCGCAACCAAATGACTAGTTAATCTCATGTGTCATATTACGTTTCTAGATTCTTGAAATTCTATATTGGCTATAAATGAGAGTGGATGTCAAAGGAAAATACATGAATGCTGTGCATATAGGGCCCGGTCTGGTCCTGGGGGGAGCACCGGAAGGTACTTGTGCCCATGGGAGTTTATTGACCACGGTGTTTAAGCATTGCACCAAAGTACTTTCTCGACTTGAGACATTCCACCACTACTTGCTTGACTTACTTGGCCCGGAATGGGCAATACTTGACTTGTGGCCCGAGAAAAGGGCAAAATATTTACATGATAATAGCCAATTCTACTGATGCGTACTTGACTAGACTTGTTTGAATTGAATCCATACTTGATATACTTGTACACGAATCCTCTCTTTCTCTACTTGCCCGAAGTGGCATTTACATCAGTAAAATCTTGGAATACCGTTTGGAAATACTTGATATTCTTGTTATACTCTCTTTATACAGATCTTATTCATCATGTCTAGATTTACCTGTATACCTGATTTTGCTATACGTATCTCATGCATAGCCATACTGAATTTACTTACAAATTGTAATTAACGTAAAGCTTGCTAGTATTTGAGATGTAATTCCTACTGAGCGATTCGCTCATCAAGTTACTTCCTGAAATTTTCAGGTGATCCGGATAGCGACCAGAATGGGGTGGACACCGAGTGAAGAGTGCTAGAACGCCAGTCACCGTCATTAGCTAGTCGCGTCTTTTGAATTTAATTGAGTCTTAAATTGTAACTTAGTATGTCATTTAATTGTATAAACCGTATTGAGGTACTTAGCCTAGAATTGTCATGGACTATCTTTATTTCATTTGATTAATCAAATAAACGTCACTTGGACTATTGGAATGTATTAGATTTTAGTTAATTGCGCACTCCGAAAACTTTGTATATCAAAAATTATATCGCTCTAATGACACGATCTCTATAGACGCGTCACGCATCCGAGTATCTTCCGTGCTCGGGACATGACAGTCTTCGTGGTATCAGAGCCTAGGTTTTTAAACCTAGGGAACTAGAAGAAATAAAAGGTTAGAAATTGAAATCTAAGTAAAAACTTGAGTCCAAGGATTGGAAAAATCCGAGTCCAAGGATAGATATACCTTACCCAGTGAGATGGATAGAGCCATGGGTTAAGTTCTATAATGACTTTTGACCTTACAAGTAAACTCGATCTTTATCATACTTAACTCTTTTGTAGGATCATGGCTGCGGAAAGGGCACAATGGCGCGAGATGCAGCGTACCGTGCAAGGCCTCACACAGGCACTACAGCAAGTGGCCCAAGGCGGAGCAAACCGTGGAGCGGGAGATCTCCACCGAATTTTCCGTAACATGAACCCACTGAGGTTCATGAGTTCGTCCGACCCCGAGGATGCCTGGAATTGCCTAAAGGAGATGGAACGAATCTTCCGTGTAATGCAATTCGCGGACGAGGAGAAGGTTTTACTGGGCGTATTCCAACTTGAGCGGGACGCTCGATGCTGGTGGGAATCCACAGAAGCAACACTGCCAGAATACCATGTCACATGGGATGAATTCACGAAACATTTCAACAACAAGTACTTCTCTGATCATATCCAGGAAAAGAAGGCCACGGAATTCGCCGTTCTAAAACAACGCGGCTTGAAAGTGGCCGAGTATGAGGCCCAGTTTTCCAGATTATCTAGGTATGCACCCCACTTGGTGTGTACGGAAAAGATAAAGGCGAGAAGATTCCTCAACGGGCTTCGGCCCCATTATATCACACAACTTGCCCCGATGGACATCTAAGTCTATTCGGAGATGGTTCGACGTGCTCAACTGCTAGAAGACGCCACCGAATTATCCGAGAGAATTCGAGGAAGAGACAAGAAGGAACCCATCACAAGCCCGGGAAAATTCAAACAATCCTTCAACAAGAAGCGGTTCTTCATGGGAGGGGAGCCCTCCAAGGCAAATAAATTTCAGAAGAATGACAGGCCATTCTCCACCACCACACCATCAAAGGAAATTTGCAAGTATTGTGATAAAGCTGGACATAAGACTGCGGAATGCTGGAGGAAGTTAGGAGCTTATCTTCGATGTGGGAGCCGAGAGCATCGGATTCCAGACTGCCCACTGATGAAGGAGCAGGACATCAAAGACGAGAAGCGTCCGGTAAAGAAACAAGGCCGTCTGTAAGCTCTCCGAGAGACGGAACCCACTGAAGGTGGAATTATGGAAGGTACTCTCACTATTTCTTCAAAAACTGCTCAAGTTTTATTCGATACCGGAGCAACTCATTCATTCGTTTCCAAGAACTTTGTTGCTTCATTTTCTAAGAAACATGAACTGTTAGATTTGGTCATATCTACACCTCTTGGGAATGAGTCTGATATCACTTATCACTATCCAAATTGTGAAGTGATGATTAAGGAAAGCAATTTACCTGCTGACCTGATATGCCTAGATATGAAGGGTTATGACATCATACTAGGTGCCGACTGGCTATCCACATACCAAGCAACTGTAGATTGCCGGCATGGTAAGGTAACTTTTGTGGATTTCCCAGAGCTAGTTTACAATAGCCCTCGGAGTAAATCACTTCTTATATCATCACTCCGAGCTAGTAAACTTATGAATAAGGGATGCATGGCTTTCATAGCATTCGTGATTGCCACAGAAGTCGAGAAGGTTAAACTTGAAGATATCCGGGTAATTCGAGATTTTCTCGATATTTTTCCAGAATATTTAACCGGCTTACCCCCGGAAAGGGAAGTGTCATTTACAATCGACCTTGTTCCCGGTGCTGGTCCTGTTTCCAGGGCACCATACAGAATGTCCCCTGCTGAGCTGAAGGAACTAAAAGAGCAACTAATGGAGTTATTGAACAAGGGTTTCATCAGGCCGAGTATTTCCCCATGGGGAGCACCCGTGCTATTCGTCAAAAAGAAGGACGGATCGCTGAGATTATGCATAGATTATCGGCAGCTAAATCACCTTACAATCAAGAACAAGTATCCACTGCCAAGGATTGATGTGATGTTCGATCAACTATCTGGAGCTTTATATTTCTCCAAGATTGATCTTCGTTCTGGTTACCACCAATTGAAGATCAAAGAAGAAGATATTCATAAAACTGCATTCTGAAGCAGGTATGGACATTACGAATTTACTGTTATGCCTTACGGACTAACAAATGCCCCCGCAACTTTTATGCAGTTAATGAACAACATATTCAGGCCCTATTTAGACCAATTTATTGTGGTCTTTATTGATGATATTCTGATCTATTCAAAGACCGAAGATGATCATGAAGAACACCTCAAGAAGGCATTGCAGATATTAAGGGGAAACAAGCTATATGCCAAATTCAGCAAATGCGAGTTTTGGCTCGAGGAAGTTTCCTTCTTAGGCCATATCATTTCGAAGAACGGAATTGCTGTTGACCCGTCAAAGGTCGAAGCCGTGAAGAACTGGGAACGACCCACAAATGCAACTGAGATTCGGAGCTTCTTGGGTCTAGCTGGTTACTACCGGCGTTTTATCAAGGACTTCTCCAAGATTGCCGTTCCTCTGACCAGGTTAACCTGCAAGGAAGTGCCTTATGAGTGGAAGGAAGATTGTGAAAAGAGTTTCCAAACTTTGAAGGATCTCTTGACCACTACTCCAGTCTTATCATTACCAATGGAAGGAGAAAAATACGAGGTATATACCGATGCTTCTGGTATTGGCCTCGGATGTGTATTGATGCAGAATGGGAGAGTCATTGCATACTCTTCCCGACAATTGAAGAAACATGAAGAGAACTACCCAGTTCACGACTTAGAACTGGCCGCAGTAGTATTCGCTTTAAAGATCTGGAGGCACTATCTCTACGGAGAACAATTCACTGTGTACTCCGATCATAAAAGCCTCAAGTACTTATTATCCCAAAAGGAGCTGAACATGCGGCAAAGGTGTTGGCTCGAGTATCTCAAGGATTTCGACTTCACTATACAGTACCATCCTGGTAAGGGTAATTCTGTAGTTGATGCCCTTAGTCGAAAGTCGAAAGACTTTGAGTTGCGGGCTCAGCAATGTATAGACTTGAGCCGCTGCAATGTATAGAGTTTGAGTCGCGGGCGGGCTCACTTGAGTTGCGGGCGGGCTCACTTGAGCCGCTGAAATGTATAGACTTTGAGTTGCAGGCTCAGCAATGTATAGACTTGAGCCGCTGCAATGTATAGACTTTGAATTGCACAAATGGCCAATGTATAGACTTGAGCCCCTGCAATGTATAGACTTGGAGTTGCAGCAATGTATAGACTTTGCACAAATGGCCAATGTATAGACTTGAGCTATAATGTATAGACTTTGAGGAAGCCAATGTATAGACTTTGAGAGGATGTACAGACTTTGTGATGCCAATGTATAGACTTTCAGGGGATGTACAGACTTGTGAAGCCAATGTATAGACTTTGAGAGGATGTACAGACTTTGTGATGGAAGCCAATGTATAGATTTTGAGAGGATGTATAGACTTGTGAAGCCAATGTATAGACTTTGAGAGGATGTACAGACTTTGTGATGGAAGCCAATGTATAGACTTTGAGAGGGAGAGTACAGCCTTTGAGAGGGAGAGTACAGACTTGTGAAGCCAATGTATAGACTTTGAGACGGAGAGCACAGACTTTGAGAGGGAGAGTACAGACTTATGAAGCCAATGTATAGACTTTGAGAGGATGTACATACTTTGTGATGGAAGCCAATCTATAGACTTTGAGAGGGAGAGGATATACAGACTTGTGAAGCCAATGTATAGACTTTGAGAGGGACAGGATGTACAGACCTGTGAAGCCAATGTATGGACTTTGAGAGGATATGGAAGACATAGAGGAAGGCGTCAATTTGAATAGAATAAAATCACGGGGTGGGACAGCAATGTCTAACAAATGACGCCCTCTTTAAGGTCGTCATTATCATTAATAATGCTACCCAACTAAGTAACGCCCTCATGCAAGGCGCCATTTATAAAATGGACGCCCCTTCTCCCGGGCGTCATTTTCACTCAAGCTTATAGAAGATCCCGACACGAACAACTCTTTCGAGCTGGCAGGGACAAAGCCCACTCAGCATGACCCCTAAGACATTATCTAATGTCTTATGCTTTCCTATATCTATTGGCACCCGTAGCACAGTTAGAAGGCTACTGCTGTGCTGCAGAAGCTCTGCCTCCCCTGCTGCTGCTAGGATCCTGCTGCAGGTCTGATCGATATCACACATCAAAGGTAGGTTTTCTCAAATATTTGCCTAACCAGTAGCTAACAGGTTAATTGGAGCATGTTTAGAGTTAGACAGATTACTGAACCATGCAATATATATATACGTATACCTTGTCTTACATCTGTAAATATCATGTTAGATAAACTCATAAACACCATGATGTATACTAATACCATGTTTTACATCCTTAAATATCTAGTTATCATAAATATCATGTTTTTATAAATCTATATTAGTTATTCCATCGTAGTTATCTCATTTAATTCCTGTCATAATCATTAAAATGGACGACCCTTAACAGGGCGTCAATTATAAGTAGCGCCCCTTACATGGGCGTCAATTTAACTTCTGACGACTGTACACCAGGGCGTCATTTTGACAAATTAAGACTGTTTAACAGTCGTCAATTACACGAATGAAATATAACAATAGTTATAATTTTAATTAAAATCATTATGAAATTAACGCCCCAGCCAAGGGCGTCAATTATAAAATTAAAGGCTGTCACACAGTAGTCAATTTAAAGGAATTTACATAAAAATCAAATATCTGATTGAACGTAGCGCCCCACACCAGGGCGTCAATTCAACAATGGACGACCGTTCACACAGTCGTCAAAAGATCTGGCTTGAATTAGTGCCCCAGACAAGGGCGTCAATTAAACAAATCAAGACTGTTTTAAGAGTCGACAGTACATGAAATGAAATACGACAGTAAATATTAATTAAATAAAAAAATCACTCTGAAATT
Organism: Amorphophallus konjac; assembly: GCA_022559845.1. Taxonomy (NCBI): domain Eukaryota; kingdom Viridiplantae; phylum Streptophyta; class Magnoliopsida; order Alismatales; family Araceae; genus Amorphophallus; species Amorphophallus konjac. Next base: position 235,619,686 of record CM040121.1, on the reverse strand, counting down.
AACGTCCCGGACAGGGGCGTCAATTCTAAAACTGAAATTACCTGTAATTAATGTCCCAGGACGGGGCGTCAATTATAAAATTGAAGGCTGATTTCACAGTCATCAATTACTTGATTATAATAGAAATTAGTTCCACAAAAAAAAATCAGTCTGAAAATTTACGTCCCAGACAGGGGCATTAATTCAAATATTAAAGGTTGTTTCGACAGTCGTCAATTTGAAAGATTTCACCTAAAATTCTGATTGATCGTAGCGCCCCATACAAGGGCGTTAATTCAACATTTGAAGATTGTTTTCCCAGTCGTCAAATTGAGATTGAAATTAGCGCCCTATACCAGGGCATTAATTTACAAATGAAGGGGTAATTCCATAGTCGTCAATTCTGTTACTGGAATTTCCCGCTCGTAGACAAACTTCGACTAACTGTAATTAGCGTCCCTGACTAGGGCGTCAATTACAGAACTAAAGACTGTGCTCACAGTCGTCAATTGAATTCTGAAAATTTTTGATAACTGTCAATCCCGTACAGTCTTGTAATTAAAAACAGCGCCTCTGAGCGGGGCGCCATTTTCAGAATTGAAGACTTCCTGCGTGACGTCAATTCTTGTTATCAAATTTTATATAAATAGTACCTGTGAATAGCACCCCGAGACAGGGCACGATTTAATGAATTGACGGCGGCAGAAACGTCGTTAATCAAAAAATGACATGATTGGCGGCGCCAATTTAAAATAGGCTTGTATAAATTACAGAAAAAAATCAAAAGTTTGAAAGATTTGTAAACCATAAGATCATAATTCAGTAATTACGACTTATGACCCAGATCTGTCTTGTAAATTATGAAAAATCATAAATCTTAATCCCGACTCCTTCGTTTGACAAATTCATGCATTTCGTTCCATGAAAAATCTACTTGTGTGTACCTTACTTGGTCAATCCTTGAATCTCTTAAACTACCATTTGGGAGTGTAGGACTAAGTGCCATGCGGGGAAAAGTGCTACGTCGTGGGCACCACCCCTTAGACCGTACGGCGCATAGTGCCACACGACGGGAGTCACCTCTTGAACCGTAGGGGCCACCTCTAGAACCCTCCGCAACCAAATGACTAGTTAATCTCATGTGTCATATTACGTTTCTAGATTCTTGAAATTCTATATTGGCTATAAATGAGAGTGGATGTCAAAGGAAAATACATGAATGCTGTGCATATAGGGCCCGGTCTGGTCCTGGGGGGAGCACCCGAAGGTACTTGTGCCCATGGGAGTTTATTGACCACGGTGTTTAAGCATTGCACTGAAGTACTTTCTCGACTTGAGACATTCCACCACTACTTGCTTGACTTGCTTGGCCCGGAAGGGGCAATACTTGACTTGCGTGGCCCGGAATGGGCAATACTTGACTTGTGGCCCGAGAAAAGGGTAAAATATTTTCATGATAATAGCCAATTCTACTGATGTGTACTTGATAAGACTTGTTTTAATTGAATCCATACTTGATATACTTGTACACGAATCCTCTCTTGCTCTACTTGCCCGAAGTGGCATTTACATCAGTAAATTCTGGGAATACCGTTTGGAAATACTTGATATTCTTGTTATACTCTCTTTATACAGATCTTATTCATCATGTCTAGATTTACCTGTATACCTGATTTTGCTATACGTATCTCATGCATAGCCATACTGAATTTACTTGCAAATTGTAATTAACGTAAAGCTTGCTAGTATTTGAGATGTAATTCCTACTGAGCGATTCGCTCATCAAGTTACTTCCTGAAATTTTTAGGTGATCCGGATAGCGACCAGAATGGGGTGGACACGGAGTGAAGAGTGCTAGAACGCCAGTCACCATCATCAGCTAGTCGCGTCTTTTGATTTTAATTGAGTCTTAAATTGTAACTTAGTATGTCATTTAATTGTCTAAACTGTATTGAGGCACTTAGCCTAGAATTGTCATGGACTATCTTTATTTCATTTGATTAATCAAATAAACGTCACTTGGACTATTGGAATGTATTAGATTTTAGTTAATTGTGCACTCCGAAAACTTTGTATATCAAAAATTATATCGCTCTAATGACACGATCTCTATAGACGCGTCACGTATCCGAGTATCTTCCGCGCTCGGGACATGACAGTCTTCGTGGTATCAGAGCCTAGGTTTTTAAACCTAGGGAACTAGAAGAAATAAAAGGTTAGAAATTGAAATCTAAGTAAAAACTTGAGTCCAAGGATTGGAAAAATCCGAGTCCAAGGATAGATATACCTTACCCGGTGAGATAGATAGAGCCATGGGTTAAGTTCTATAATGACTTTTGACCTTACAAGTAAACCCGATCTTTATCATACTTAACTCTTTTGTAGGATCATGGTTGCGGAAAGAGCACAATGGCGCGAGATGCAGCGCACCGTGCAAGGCCTCACACAGGCACTACAACAAGTGGCCCAAGGCGGAGCAAACCGTGGAGCGGGAGATCTCCACCGAATTTTCCGTAACATGAACCCACTGAGGTTCATGAGTTCGTCCGACCCCGAGGATGCCTGGAATTGGCTAAAGGAGATGGAACGAATCTTCCGTGTAATGCAATTCGCGGACGAGGAGAAGGTTTTACTGGGCGTATTCCAACTTGAGCGGGACGCTCGATGCTGGTGGGAATCCATAGAAGCAACACTGCCAGAATACCATGTCACATGGGATGAATTCACGAAACATTTCAACAACAAGTACTTCTCTGATCATATCCAGGAAAAGAAGGCCACAGAATTCGCCGTTCTAAAACAACGTGGCTTGAAAGTGGCCGCGTATGAGGCCCAGTTTTCCAGATTATCTCGGTATGCACCCCACTTGGTGTGTACGGAAAAGATGAAGGCGAGAAGATTCCTCAACGGGCTTCGGCCCCATTATATCACACAACTTGCCCCGATGGACATCTAAGTCTATTCGGAGATGGTTCGACGTGCTCAACTGCTAGAAGACGCCACCGAATTATCCGAGAGAATTCGAGGAAGAGACAAGAAGGAACCCATCACAAGCCCGGGAAAATTCAAACAATCCTTCAACAAGAAGCGGTTCTTCATGGGAGGGGAGCCCTCCAAGGCAAATAAATTTCAGAAGAATGACAGGCCATTCTCCACCACCACACCATCAAAGGAAATTTGCAAGTATTGTGATAAAGCTGGACATAAGACTGCGGAATGCTGGAGGAAGTTAGGAGCTTATCTTCGATGTGGGAGCCGAGAGCATCGGATTCCAGACTGCCCACTGATGAAGGAGCATGACATCAAAGATGAGAAGCGTCCGGTAAAGAAACAAGGCCGTCTGTAAGCTCTCCGAGAGACGGAACCCACTGAAGGTGGAATTATGGAAGGTACTCTCACTATTTCTTCAAAAACTGCTCAAGTTTTATTCGATACCGGAGCAACTCATTCATTCGTTTCCAAGAACTTTGTTGCTTCATTTTCTAAGAAACATGAACAGTTAGATTTGGTCATATCTACACCTCTTGGGAATGAGTCTGATATCACTTATCACTATCCAAATTGTGAAGTGATGATTAAGGAAAGCAATTTACCTGCTGACCTGATATGCCTAGATATGAAGGGTTATGACATCATACTAGGTGCCGACTGGCTATCCACATACCAAGCAACTGTAGATTGCCGGCATGGTAAGGTAACTTTTGTGGATTTCCCAGAGCTAGTTTACAATAGCCCTCGGAGTAAATCACTTCTTATATCATCACTCCGAGCTAGTAAACTTATGAATAAGGGATGCATGGCTTTCATAGCATTCGTGATTGCCACAGAAGTCGAGAAGGTTAAACTTGAAGATATCCGGGTAATTCGAGATTTTCTCGATATTTTTCCAGAAGATTTAACCGGCTTACCCCCGGAAAGGGAAGTGTCATTTACAATCGACCTTGTCCCCGGTGCTGGTCCTGTTTCCAGGGCACCATACAGAATGTCCCCTGCTGAGCTGAAGGAACTAAAAGAGCAACTAATGGAGTTATTGAACAAGGGTTTCATCAGGCCGAGTATTTCCCCATGGGGAGCACCCGTGCTATTCGTCAAAAAGAAGGACGGATCGCTGAGATTATGCATAGATTATCGGCAGCTAAATCACCTTACAATCAAGAACAAGTATCCACTGCCAAGGATTGATGTGATGTTCGATCAACTATCTGGAGCTTTATATTTCTCCAAGATTGATCTTCGTTCTGGTTACCACCAATTGAAGATCAAAGAAGAAGATATTCATAAAACTGCATTCTGAAGCAGGTATGGACATTACGAATTTACTGTTATGCCTTACGGACTAACAAATACCCCCGCAACTTTTATGCAGTTAATGAACAACATATTCAGGCCCTATTTAGACCAATTTATTGTGGTATTTATTGATGATATTCTGATCTATTCAAAGACCGAAGATGATCATGAAGAACACCTCAAGAAGGCATTGCAGATATTAAGGGGAAACAAGCTATATGCCAAATTCAGCAAATGCGAGTTTTGGCTCGAGGAAGTATCCTTCTTAGGCCATATCATTTCGAAGAACGGAAATGCTGTTGACCCGTCAAAGGTCGAAGCCGTGAAGAACTGGGAACGACCCATAAATGCAACTGAGATTCAGAGCTTCTTGGGTCTAGCTGGTTACTACCGGCGTTTTATCAAGGACTTCTCCAAGATTGCCGTTCCTCTGACCAGGTTAACCTGCAAGGAAGTGCCTTATGAGTGGAAGGAAGATTGTGAAAAGAGTTTCCAAACTTTGAAGGATCTCTTGACCACTACTCCAGTCTTATCATTACCAATGGAAGGAGAAAAATACGAGGTATATACCGATGCTTCTGGTATTGGCCTCGGATGTGTATTGATGCAGAATGGGAGAGTCATTGCATACTCTTCCCGACAATTGAAGAAACATGAAGAGAACTACCCAGTTCACGACTTAGAACTGGCCGCAGTAGTATTCGCTTTAAAGATCTGGAGGCACTATCTCTACGGAGAACAATTCACTGTGTACTCCGATCATAAAAGCCTCAAGTACTTATTATCCCAAAAGGAGCTGAACATGCGGCAAAGGTGTTGGCTCGAGTATCTCAAGGATTTCGACTTCACTATACAGTACCATCCTGGTAAGGGTAATTCTGTAGTTGATGCCCTTAGTCGAAAGTCGAAAAACTTTGAGTTGCGGGCTCAGCAATGTATAGACTTGAGCCGCTGCAATGTATAGAGTTTGAGTCGCGGGCGAGCTCACTTGAGTTGCGGGCGGGCTCACTTGAGCCGCTGAAATGTATAGACTTTGAGTTGCAGGCTCAGCAATGTATAGACTTGAGCCGCTGCAATGTATAGACTTTGAATTGCACAAATGGCCAATGTATAGACTTGAGCCCCTGCAATGTATAGACTTGGAGTTGCAGCAATGTATAGACTTTGCACAAATGGCCAATGTATAGACTTGAGCTGTAATGTATAGACTTTGAGGAAGCCAATGTATAGACTTTGAGAGGATGTACAGACTTTGTGATGCCAATGTATAGACTTTTAGGGGATGTACAGACTTGTGAAGCCAATGTATAGACTTTGAGAGGATGTACAGACTTTGTAGCCAATGTATAGATTTTGAGAGGATGTATAGACTTGTGAAGCCAATGTATAGACTTTGAGAGGATGTACAGACTTTGTGATGGAAGCCAATGTATAGACTTTGAGAGGGAGAGTATAGCCTTTGAGAGGGAGAGTACAGACTTGTGAAGCCAATGTATAGACTTTGAGACGGAGAGCACAGACTTTGAGAGGGAGAGTACAGACTTGTGAAGCCAATGTATAGACTTTGAGAGGATGTACATACTTTGTGATGGAAGCCAATCTATAGACTTTGAGAGGGAGACGATATACAGACTTGTGAAGCCAATGTATAGACTTTGAGAGGGACATGATGTACAGACCTGTGAAGCCAATGTATGGACTTTGAGAGGATATGGAAGACATAGAGGAAGGCGTCAATTTGAATAGAATAAAATCACGGGGTGGGACAGCAATGTCTAACAAATGACGCCCTCTTTAAGGTCGTCATTATCATTAATAATGCTACCCAACTAAGTAACGCCCTCATGCAAGGCGCCATTTATAAAATGGACGCCCCTTCTCCCGGGCGTCATTTTCACTCAAGCTTATAGAAGATCCCGGCACGAACAACTCTTTCGAGCTGGCAGGGACAAAGCCCACTCAGCATGACCCCTAAGACATTATCTAATGTCTTATGCTTTCCTATATCTATTGGCACCCGTAGCACAGTTAGAAGGCTACTGCTGTGCTGCAGAAGCTCTGCCTCCCCTGCTGCTGCTAGGATCCTGCTGCAGGTCTGATCGATATCACACATCAAAGGTAGGTTTTCTCAAATATTTGCCTAACCAGTAGCTAACAGGTTAATTGGAGCATGTTTAGAGTTAGACAGATTACTGAACCATGCAATATATATATACGTATACCTTGTCTTACATCTGTAAATATCATGTTAGATAAACTCATAAACACCATGATGTATACTAATACCATGTTTTACATCCTTAAATATCTAGTTATCATAAATATCATGTTTTTATAAATCTATATTAGTTATTCCATCGTAGTTATCTCATTTAATTCCTGTCATAATCATTAAAATGGACGACCCTTAACAGGGCGTCAATTATAAGTAGCGCCCCTTACATGGGCGTCAATTTAACTTCTGACGACTGTACACCAGGGCGTCATTTTGACAAATTAAGACTGTTTAACAGTCGTCAATTACACGAATGAAATATAACAATAGTTATAATTTTAATTAAAATCATTATGAAATTAACGCCCCAGCCAAGGGCGTCAATTATAAAATTAAAGGATGTCACACAGTAGTCAATTTAAAGGAATTTACATAAAAATCAAATATCTGATTGAACGTAGCGCCCCACACCAGGGCGTCAATTCAACAATGGACGACCATTCACACAGTCGTCAAAAGATCTGGCTTGAATTAGTGCCCCAGACAAGGGCGTCAATTAAACAAATCAAGACTGTTTTAACAGTCGACAGTACATGAAATGAAATACGACAGTAAATATTAATTAAATAAAAAAATCACTCTGAAATTAACGTCCCGGACAGGGGCGTCAATTCTAAAACCGAAATTACCTGTAATTAATGTCCCAGGACGGGGCGTCAATTATAAAATTGAAGGCTGATTTCACAGTCATCAATTACTTGATTATAATAGAAATTAGTTCCACAAAAAAAAATCAGTCTGAAAATTTACGTCCCAGACAGGGGCATTAATTCAAATATTAAAGGTTGTTTTCGACAGTCGTCAATTTGAAAGATTTCACCTAAAATTCTGATTGATCGTAGCGCCCCATACAAGGGCGTTAATTCAACATTTGAAGATTGTTTTCCCAGTCGTCAAATTGAGATTGAAATTAGCGCCCTATACCAGGGCATTAATTTACAAATTAAGGGGTAATTCCATAGTCGTCAATTCTGTTACTGGAATTTCCCGCTCGTAGACAAACTTCGACTAACTGTAATTAGCGTCCCTGACTAGGGCGTCAATTACAGAACTAAAGACTGTGCTCACAGTCGTCAATTGAATTCTGGAAATTTTTGATAACTGTCAATCCCGAACAGTCTTGTAATTAAAAACAGCGCCTCTGAGCGGGGCGCCATTTTCAGAATTGAAGACTTCCTGCGTGACGTCAATTCTTGTTATCAAATTTTATATAAATAGTACCTGTGAATAGCACCCCGAGACAGGGCACGATTTAATGAATTGACGGCGGCAGAAACGTCGTTAATCAAAAAATGACATGATTGGGGGCGCCAATTTAAAATAGGCTTGTATAAATTACAGAAAAAAATCAAAATTTTGAAAGATTTGTAAACCATAAGATCATAATTCAGTAATTACGACTTATGACCCAGATCTGTCTTGTAAATTATGAAAAATCATAAATCTTAATCCCGACTCCTTCGTTTGACAAATTCATGCATTTCGTTCCATGAAAAATCTACTCGTGTGTACCTTACTTGGTCAATCCTTGAATCTCTTAAACTACCATTTGGGAGTGTAGGACTAAGTGCCATGCGGGGAAAAGTGCTACGTCGTGGGCACCACCCCTTAGACCGTACGGCGCATAGTGCCACACGACGGGAGTCACCTCTTGAACCGTAGGGGCCACCTCTAGAACCCTCCGCAACCAAATGACTAGTTAATCTCATGTGTCATATTACGTTTCTAGATTCTTGAAATTCTATATTGGCTATAAATGAGAGTGGATGTCAAAGGAAAATACATGAATGCTGTGCATATAGGGCCCGGTCTGGTCCTGGGGGGAGCACCCGAAGGTACTTGTGCCCATGGGAGTTTATTGACCACGGTGTTTAAGCATTGCACTGAAGTACTTTCTCGACTTGAGACATTCCACCACTACTTGCTTGACTTGCTTGGCCCGGAAGGGGCAATACTTGACTTGCGTGGCCCGGAATGGGCAATACTTGACTTGTGGCCCGAGAAAAGGGTAAAATATTTTAATGATAATAGCCAATTCTACTGATGTGTACTTGATAAGACTTGTTTGAATTGAATCCATACTTGATATACTTGTACACGAATCCTCTCTTACTCTACTTGCCCGAAGTGGCATTTACATCAGTAAATTCTCGGAATACCGTTTGGAAATACTTGATATTCTTGTTATACTCTCTTTATACAGATCTTATTCATCATGTCTAGATTTACCTATATACCTGATTTTGCTATACGTATCTCATGCATAGCCATACTGAATTTACTTGCAAATTGTAATTAACGTAAAGCTCGCTAGTATTTGAGATGTAATTCCTACTGAGCGATTCGCTCATCAAGTTACTTCCTGAAATTTTTAGGTGATCCGGATAGCGACCAGAATGGGGTGGACACGGAGTGAAGAGTGCTAGAACGCCAGTCACCATCATCAGCTAGTCGCGTCTTTTGATATTAATTGAGTCTTAAATTGTAACTTAGTATGTCATTTAATTGTCTAAACCGTATTGAGGCACTTAGCCTAGAATTGTCATGGACTATCTTTATTTCATTTGATTAATCAAATAAATGTCACTTGGACTATTGGAATGTATTAGATTTTAGTTAATTGTGCACTCTGAAAACTTTGTATATCAAAAATTATATCGCTCTAATGACACGATCTCTATAGACGCGTCACGTATCCGAGTATCTTCCACGCTCGGGACGTGACAGTCTTCGTGGTATCAGAGCCTAGGTTTTTAAACCTAGGGAACTAGAAGAAATAAAAGGTTAGAAATTGAAATCTAACTAAAAACTTGAGTCCAAGGATTGGAAAAATCCGAGTCCAAGGATAGATATACCTTACCCGGTGAGATAGATAGAGCCATGGGTTAAGTTCTATAATGACTTTTGACCTTACAAGTAAACCCGATCTTTATCATACTTAACTCTTTTGTAGGATCATGGTTGCGGAAAGAGCACAATGGCGCGAGATGCAGCGTACCGTGCAAGGCCTCACACAGGCACTACAACAAATGGCCCAAGGCGGAGCAAACCGTGGAGTGGGAGATCTCCACCGAAGTTTCCGTAACATGAACCCACCGAGGTTCACGAGTTCATCCGACCCCGAGGATGCCGAGAATTGGCTAAAGGAGATGGAACGAATCTTCCGTGTAATGCAATGCGCGGACGAGGAGAAGGTTTTATTGGGCGTATTCCAACTTCAGCGGGACGCTCGATGCTAGTGGGAATCCATAAAAGCAACACTGCCAAAATACCATGTCACATGGGATGAATTCACGGAGCATTTCAACAACAAGTACTTCTCCGATCATATCCAGGAAAAGAAGGCCACGGAATTCGCCGTTCTAAAACAACGGGGCTTGAAAGTGGCCGAGTATGAGGCCCAGTTTTCCAGATTATCTAGGTATGCACCCCACTTGGTGTGTACGGAAAACATGAAGGCGAGAAGATTCCACAACGGGCTTCAGCCCCATTATATCATACAACTTGCCCCGATGGACATCCAAGTCTATTCAGAGATGGTTCGACGTGCTCAACTGCTAGAAGACGCCACCGAATTATCCGAGAGAATTCGAGGAAGAGACAAGAAGGAACCCATCACAAGCCCGGGAAAATTCAAACAATCATTCAACAAGAAGCGGTTCTTCATGGGAGAGGAGCCCTCCAAGGCAAAGAAATTTTAGAAGAATGACAGGCCATTCTCCACCACCACACCATCAAAGGAAATTTACAAGTATTGTGATAAAGCTGGACATAAGACCGAGGAATGCTGGAGGAAGTTAGGAGCTTGTCTTCGATGCGGGAGCCGAGAGCATCGGATTCCAGACTGCCCACTGATGAAGGAGCAGGACATCAAAGACGAGAAGCGTCCGGTAAAGAAACAAGGCCGTCTGCAAGCTCTCCGAGAGACGGAACCCACTGAAGGTGGAATTATGGAAGGTACTCTCACTATTTCTTCAAAAACTGCTCAAGTTTTATTCGATACCGAAGCAACTCATTCATTCGTTTCCAAGAACTTTGCTGCTTCATTTTCTAAGAAACATGAACTGTTAGATTTGGTCATATCTACACCTCTTGGGAATGAGTCTGATATCACTTATCACTATCCAAATTGTGAAGTGATGATTAAGGAAAGCAATTTACCTGCTGACCTGATATGCCTAGATATGAAGGGTTATGACGTCATACTAGGTGCCGACTGGCTATCCACATACCCAGCAACTGTAGATTGTCGGCATGGTAAGGTAACTTTTGTTGATTTCCCAGAGCTAGTTTAAAATAACCCTCGGAGTAAATCACTTCTTATATCAGCACTCCGAGCTAGTAAACTTATGAATAAGGGATGCATGGCTTTCATAGCATTCGTGATTGCCACATAAGTCGAGAAGGTTAAACTTGAAGATATCCGGATAATTCGAGATTTTCTTTATGTTTTTCCAGAAGATTTAACCGGCTTACCCCCGGAAAGGGAAGTGTCGTTTACAATCGACCTTGTCCCCGGTGCTTGTCCTATTTCCAGGGCACCATACAGAATGTCCCCTCCTGAGCTGAAGGAACTAAAAGAGTAACTAATGGAGTTATTGAACAAGGGTTTCATCAGGCCGAGTACTTCCCCATGGGGTGCACCCGTGCTATTCGTCAAAAAGAAGGACAGATCGCTGAGATTATGCATAGATTAACGGCAGCTAAATCACCTTACAATCAAGAACAAGTATCGACTGCCAAGGATTGATGAGCTGTTCGATCAACTATCTGGAGCTTTATATTTCTCCAAGATTGATCTTCATTCTGGTTACCACCAATTGAAGATCAAAGAAGAAGATATTCATAAAACTGCATTCCGAAGCAGGTATGGGCATGACGAATTTACTATTATGCCTTTCGGACTAACAAATGCCCCCGCAGCTTTTATGCAGTTAATGAACAACATATTCAGGCCCTATTTAGACCAATTTATTGTGGTCTTTATTGATGATCTTCTGATCTATTCAAAGACCGAAGAGGATCATGAAGAACACCTCAAGAAGGCATTACAGATATTAAGGGGAAACAAGCTATATGCCAAATTCAGCAAATGCGAGTTTTGGCTCGAGGAAGTATCCTTCTTAGGCCATATCATTTCGAAGAACATAATTGCTGTTGACCCGTCAAAGGTCGAAGCCGTGAAGAACTGGGAACGACCCACAAATGTAACTGAGATTCGGAGCTTCTTGGGTCTAGCTGGTTACTACCAGCGTTTTATCAAGGACTTCTCCAAGATTTCCGTTCCTCTGACCAGGTTAACCCGCAAGGAAGTGCCTTATGAGTGGAAGGAAGACTGTGAAAAGAGTTTCCAAACTTTGAAGGATCTCTGGACCACTACTCCAGTCTTATCATTACCAATGCAAGGAGAAAAATACGTGGTATATACTGATGCTTCTGGTATTGGCCTCGGATGTGTATTGATGCAGAATGGGAGAGTCATTGCATACTCTTCCCGACAATTGAAGAAACATGAAGAGAACTACCTAGTTCACGACTTAGAACTGGCCGCAGTAGTATTCGTTTTAAAGATCTGGAGGCACTATCTCTACGGAGAACAATTCACTGTGTACTCCGATCATAAAAGCCTTAAGTACTTATTATCCCAAAAGGAGCTGAACATGCGGCAAAGGTGTTGGCTCGAGTATCTCAAGGATTTCGACTTCACTATACAGTACCATCCTGGTAAGGGTAATTCCGTAGCTGATGCCCTTAGTCGAAAGCCGAGAATAATATTGGCCAACTGCATGATACAAGAATGAAAACTGCTGGAGAAATTCTCTGAACTTGATATCAGCACAGATGAGAAGAACATGTGTATTATTCTATCTCATATGAGCCTACATCCAGATTTACTACCTGAAATCAAGAAGTTACAAGAAGAGGATCCCTCGCTAGTGGAGATAAAGAGCAAGCAGGACGAGAGACTGGATTTCAAGCTGGCACCTGATGGCAGATTGCTATTTCATGAACGGACATGTGTGCCCGACTGTCCCGAATTGAAGAAGAAGATTCTTGAAGAAGCTCATAGATCGAGGTACACAATCCACCCTGGGCCACTAAGATGTACCAAGACTTGGAAAGAACTTTCTGGTGGCCTAACATGAAAAGGGAGGTAGCAGACTTTGTGTCTCGTTGCCTCACATGCCAACATGTGAAGGCGGAACATCAAAAATCCGCCGGAAAGCTACATCCGCTGGATATTCTGAAGTGGAAGTGGGAAGACATTGGCATGGACTTTATCATGGGTTTGCCCAAGTCTAGGGGCGGATATGATGGAATTTGGGTAATTATCGACCGGTTAACTAAATCGGCCCATTTCTTACCCATCAAAAGTCGATGGTCAGTCGATGTACTTGCTGCCCTGTATATTAAGGAGATGGTTAGATTGCATGGAGTTCCTGTCTCGATCGTATCTGACCGAGACCCACGCTTCACCTCTCATTTTTGGAAGGGTCTACGGATGAAACTTAATTTCAGCATTGCTTTCCATCCCCAGACAGATGGTCAGACTGAAAGGAAAAATCAGGTTGTTGAAGATATGTTAAGAGCATGTATTGTAGATTTCGGCGAAAGCTGGCATGACCACTTACCACTAGCCAAATTTGCATATAACAACAGCTATCAAGCCAGTATACGAATGGCACCTTTCGAGGCATTATATGGCAGGAGTTGCCGATCTCCCATATGTTGGGATGAAGTCGGTGAAAAACAAATTCTAGGCCCAGACATGGTACGAGATTCTACTGAGAATATACAACTCATTAGAGAAAGGTTAATGATAGCACAGTCAAGGCAGAAATCTTATGCCGATAACAGAAGGCGAGACCTGGAATTTCAAGTCGGAGATCATGTTTTCTTTAAGGTATCTCTCGGCCGAGGCATTAGAAGATTCGGTGTTAAAGGCAAACTAACACCAAGGTTTATCGGTCCATTCGAAGTACTGGAAAGGGTAGGCGAAGTGGCTTATCGCATCACCCTACCTCCATAACTGTCTGAAGTGCACAACGTATTTCATGCTTCTATGCTGAAGAAATACGTGCACGATCCCTCCCATGTCATTAACCATAGTGTTATAGCGGTACAGAAGGACCTTACCTACGAGCAGAAGCTACTGAAGATCCTTGACCGAGAATTCCGAGTTCTAAGAAACAAGACGATCCCTATGGTGAAAATCCAATGGAATCAATGTTCAGAACAAGAAGCTACCTGGGAAACTGAAGAATTTATGAAAAGAAGGTTTCCCGAGTTATTCTAATTGTAAGAACTTTACACTTTCCCTATTTCTGTATAATGTAATTGAATTTGGGGACCAAATTCTTTTAAGTGGGGGAGGGTGTAGCACCCCATATTAAAAAAAAATTATTTATTAATAATATTTCCCAAATAAAAAAATATTAGATAAACTCTAGAGGAAGCGTAAGTAAGAAGTTGGAACAATAAGTTATCATATGTAAAGATTATTCACTTAACAAGTGGCTTCCTAGTGTAGTTGGTTAAGTAACATGCCTTTCAACCCAATAACCAGGGTTCAAATCCTAGCATCCACCATTTACATTTTGTGCCAGTTAATTATACATTATAGGCTAGCAACGTATAGACTTGGTAAATAGGCTAGCAATAGCAATGTATAGACTTTGTTACGGGCTGCAGCAATGTATAGACTTTGAGCCACTGCAGTAACCGCAGCAATGTATAGACTTGAGCTGTAGTAATGTATAGACTTGTGAGCCGCTGTAATGTATAGACTTTGAATTGCACAAATGGCCAATGTATAGACTTGAGCTGCAATGTATAGACTTGGAGTTGCAGCAATGTATAGACTTTGCACAAATGGCAAATGTATAGAATTGAGCTGCAATATATAGACTTTGAGGAAGCTAATGTATAGACTTTGAGAGGATGTACAGACTTTGTGATGCCAATGTATAGACTTTCAGGGGATGTACAGACTTGTGAAGCCAATGTATAGACTTTGAGAGGATGTACAGACTTTGTGATGGAAGCCAATGTAGTACAGACTTTGAGAGGGAGAGTACAGACTTGTGAAGCCAATGTATAGACTTTGAGAGGGTGTACAGACTTTGTGATGGAAGCCAATGTATAGACTTTGAGAGGGAGAGGATGTACAGACTTGTGAAGCCAATGTATAGACTTTGAGAGGATATGGAAGACATAGAGGAAGGCGTCAATTTGAATAGAATAAAATCACGGGGTGGGACAGCAATGTCTAACAAATGATGCCCTCTTTAAGGTCGTCATTATCATTAATAATGCTACCCAACTAAGTAACGCCCTCATGCAAGGCGCCATTTATAAAATGGACGCCCCTTCTCCCGGGCGTCATTTTCACTCAAGCTTCTTGAAGATCCCGACACGAACAACTCTTTCGAGCTGGCAGGGACAAAGCCCACTCAGCATGACCCCTAAGACATTATCTAATGTCTTATGCTTTCCTATATCTATTGGCACCCGTAGCACAGTTAGAAGGCTACTGCTGTGCTGCAGAAGCTCTACCTCCCCTGCTGCTGCTGGGATCCTACTGCAGGTCTGATCGATATGACACGTCAAAGGTAGGTTTTCTCAAATATTTGCCTAACCAGTAGCTAACAGGTTAATTGGAGCATGTTTAGAGTTAGACAGATTACTGAACCATGCAATATATATATATGCATACCTTGTCTTACATCTGTAAATATCATGTTAGATAAACTCATAAACACCATGATGTATACTAATACCATGTTTTACATCCTTAAATATCTAGTTATCATAAATATCATGTTTTTATGAATCTATATTAGTTATTCCATCGTAGTTATCTCATTTAATTCCTGTCATAATCATTAAAATGGACGACCCTTAACAGGGCGTCAATTATAAGTAGCGCCCCTTACATGGGCGTCAATTTAACTTCTGACGACTGTACACCAGGGCGTCATTTTGACAAATTAAGACTGTTTAACAGTCGTCAATTACACGAATGAAATATAACAGTAGTTATAATTTTAATTAAAATCATTATGAAATTAACGCCCCTGCCAAGGGCGTCAATTATAAAATTGAAGGCTATCACACAGTCGTCAATTTAAAGGAATTTACATAAAAATCAAATATCTGATTGAACGTAGCGCTCCACACCAGGGCGTCAATTCAACAATGGACGACCGTTCACACAGTCGTCAAAAGATCTGGCTTGAATTAGCGCCCCAGACAAGGGCGTCAATTAAACAAATCAAGACTGTTTTAACAGTCGACAGTACATGAAATGAAATACGACAGTAAATATTAATTAAATAAAAAAATCACTCTGAAATTAACGTCCCGGACAGGGGCGTCAATTCTAAAACTGAAATTACCTGTAATTAACGTCCCAGGACGGGGCGTCAATTATAAAATTGAAGGTTGATTTCAGAGTCGTCAATTACTTGATTATAACAGAAATTAGTTCCACTAAAAAAAAAATCAGTCTGAAAATTTACGTCCCAGACAGGGGCATTAATTCAAATATTAAAGGCTATTTCGACAGTCGTCAATTTAAAAGATTTCACCTAAAATTCTGATTGATCGTAGCGCCCCAGACAAGGGCGTTAATTCAACAATTGAAGACTGTTTTCCCAGTCGTCAAATTGAGATTGAAATTAGCGCCCTATACCAGGGCGTTAATTTACAAATTAAAGGGTAATTCCATAGTCGTCAATTCTGTTCCTGGAATTTCCCGCTCGTAGAAAAACTTCGACTAAGTGTAATTAGCGTCCCTGACCAGGGCGTCAATTACAGAACTACAGACTGTGCTCACAGTCGTCAATTGAATTTTGGAAATTTTTGATACCCGTCAATCCCGAACAGTCTTGTAATTAAAAACAGCGCCTCTGAGCAGGGCGCCATTTTCAGAATTGAAGACTTCCTGCGTGACGTCAATTCTTGTTATCAAATTTTGTATAAATAGTCCATGTGAATAGCACCCCGAGACAGGGCGCGATTTAATGAATTGACGACGGCAGAAACATCGTTAATCAAAAAACGACATGATTGGGGGCGCCAATTTCAAATAGGCTTGTATAAATTACAGAAAAAAATCAAATTTTTGAAAGATTTGTAAACCATAAGATCCTAATTCAGTAATTACGACTTTTAACCCAGATCTGTCTTGTAAATTATGAAAAAACATAAATCTTAATCCCGACTCCTTTGTTTGACAAATTCGTGCATTTCGCTCCATGAAAAAGCTACTCGTGTGTACCTTACTTGGTCAATCCTTGAATCTCTTAAACTACCATTTGGGAGTGTAGGACTAAGTGCCATGCGGGGCAAAGTGCTACGTCGTGGGAGCCACCCCTTAGACCGTACGGCGCATAGTGCCACACGACGGGAGTCACCTCTTGAACCATAGGGGCCACCTCTAGAACCCTCTGCAACCAAATGACTAGTTAATCTTATGTGTCATATTACGTTTCTAGATTCTTGAAATTCTATATTGGCTATAAATGAGAGTGGATGTCAAAGGAAAATACATGAATGCTGTGCATATAGGGCCCGGTCTGGTCTTGGGGGCAGCACCCGAATGTACTTGTGCCCATGGGAGTTTATTGACCACGGTGTTTAAGCATTGCACCGAAGTACTTTCTCAAATTGAGACATTCCACCACTACTTGCTTGACTTGCTTGGCCCGGAATGGGCAATACTTGACTTGCGTGACCCAGAATGGGCAATACTTGACTTGTGGCCCGAGAAAAGGGCAAAATATTTACATGATAATAGCCAATTCTACTGATGCGTACTTGACAAGACTTGTTTGAATTGAATCCATACTTGATATACTTGTACACGAATCCTCTCTTGCTCTACTTGCCCGAAGTGGCATTTACATCAGTAAATTCTTGGAATACCGTTTGGAAATACTTGATATTCTTGTTATACTCTCTTTATACAGATCTTATTCATCATGTCTAGATTTACCTGTATACCTGATTTTGCTATACGTATCTCATGCATAGCCATACTGGATTTACTTCCAAATTGTAATTAACGTAAAGCTTGCTAGTATTTGAGATGTAATTCCTACTGATCGATTCGCTCATCAAGTTACTTCCTGAAATTTTCAGGTGATCCAGATAGCGGCCAGAATGGGGTGGACACCGAGTGAAGAGTGCTAGAATGCCAGTCACTATCATTAGCTAGTCACGTCTTTTGAATTTAATTGAGTCTTAAATTGTAACTTAGTATGTCATTTAATTGTCTAAACCGTATTGAGGCACTTAGCCTAGAATTGTCATGGACTATCTTTATTTCATTTGATTAATCAAATAAACGTCACTTGGACTATTGAAATGTATTAGATTTTAGTTAATTGCGCACTCCGAAAACTTTGTATATCAAAAATTATATCGCTCTAATGACACGATCTCTATAGACGCGTCACGCATCCGAGTATCTTCCGCGCTCGGGACGTGACAGGCTAGCTTCATCTCGATCATTTGTTCGATCATCAACCTGTTCGCCATTGCCGGGTCCACCAGTTCTGGGTAGAAATGAGTCAGCTGGCTTTGGGGTGTTGCCAACATCGTTGCTTGAGGCACCATGGTGGCGCCTTGGTGTTAAGGAGCCGGAGGGGTTATTGGGGCCGTGCCCCCAGTATAGTTGAGAATTGGTTGAGAAGCCGTCATTTGGGGCGAGCCCTCAAATTCATCAGCACCTCACTGGGATGTTTCTGGAGGGGCTTCAACCTACTTCGACGCAAAAGCATGCATTGTCAATTTGCTCACTTGCCTCTTCATAGCTTTAATCTCCTGCCGATATGCCTGAAGCAGCATCATCATTGCCGGATCGAGGGCGGGTGAGCTAGGAGTCTGGCCTCCTCCTTCCATTGGAGTATCTAGAGGAGGTGGTGGCCTTTTCTCTTCATCTTCAGCGGTGATTACATTTGCCGCCATGGCGACCACACCTGAGCTTTTTTTTCCGGTGAGGGCTTGTATTATCTCAGCTGCGGCTCTACTTCTTCTAGTGACGGGACCCGACCTGTCAACAAGCCTGGACACTTCTTCTTGATCTTCGGGGAGGGCCCCATACTGGCTGGCCACCCCGTCCATATTGCAGGTATAAACCCGCAGCTTCTTGTTTCTTCGGGTTACTTTCTAGGTTGACTGTCCGGAGAAAGTTAACCTGTCAAACACCGAGATTTTCGGCGTGGCTTCTTCACGAAGGGGTGGCCCGGAGCACCCCGACTCTGCATCTTCAATATCTCTCGGGTTGACTTGTTGCCCCCGGTTTCTTTCCAAATCATTCACGGCTTCTAGGAGCCGCTGTGTACCCAAGAGGGTGTTTCCGAGACCACGGAGGTATCCTCTTACGGCCTGAGTAATGTC
Organism: Amorphophallus konjac; assembly: GCA_022559845.1. Taxonomy (NCBI): domain Eukaryota; kingdom Viridiplantae; phylum Streptophyta; class Magnoliopsida; order Alismatales; family Araceae; genus Amorphophallus; species Amorphophallus konjac. The sequence continues at coordinate 235,600,737 of CM040121.1, read as the reverse complement.
ATCTTGCCCGTTGGTGGGGCAGACCATTGGTGGTGACATCTGGGCTTGTGCCGACGGCCTATAAGCGAGGTGCCTTCACTCGGACCTCCTATCGTTTCTTCCATCATTTGAATAAATATTCGACTATCGGCCATAGACTCCGAAGGCTGGCCTTTGAGACGCTCGAGCCGGCACCTCAGTCTTCTCTTCTTCATCTTCTCTTTCTTCCTTCTCGAGCCGGTCAGTACTGACGGGCTCTTGTTGGGTTGGGGCTAGGGCCCGCCGCTTGGGCACCCACATTTGTTTGAACTTGGTCAGCTTTGTGGCTGACTCTCCCTTTGTCTTGGACCTAGGGTGATCTTCACGCTCCCGGTCCAGTGCTTGTTATTTGTTGTGCATCGGCACGGTCGGTATTACCCTGTCAGGTGGGATCGTGGCCTGGCGGAACACTCGGACTCCTCCGATCATAACGGATTTGCCTGAAATCGAAAGTCGGCCTTGCACCGTACCGATAGTCATCTTTGCCACCCTCCTGGTAGCTGGAGTGTGCTTCCTTCTAGCGTCGACATGGTGGACATAACAGCCCACCATCTTTGCCTCTTCAGGTGTCGCTTCTGCAGTGGCGATGGGCTTGTCCTCCTGGATCTCCAAAAGGTTCATGAACATGACCCTGAGGAAGTTGGGGAAACCAACGACTAGGGAAAAGTCACCGAAGCAGATCAGCACAGTCAAATAGCCATGCTCCGCATGGCTTGCAACCACCAAGGGATCGAAGGTGACGGCCATTGGTCTGTTCAGAAATTAATCCCTCCTGCAATTTCAAATTACGGAAGTTAGAATCTTGGAGAAGGCTGTCGGGCCCCAAATCCTGGCGAAGAGATGAGAGGAGATCCAATCCCACTGGGCGTGCCAACTTGTTGGATGCACTCGATGTTCTTAGATATTTTAGTATGGGTTATTGGGGGTATTGTTTATCAGTTTCATCGTGCAAGGCCGTGCCAGTCACATATGTGACAATGTGTTTGGGCTTTGAGACTAGAGTGGTCCGAAGCCCGTGGTGCGCTCTGTCTGACTAACCAGATGATCGTAGGTATCGGGTCGGGACTGGAGACCTGCCGTGCCATAAAGGCCACGACGTTAGTTACATTCCCTCGGAGAGGCAAAACCCTTTGATTAATCGTCAAGAAATGGGGCCTCATGGCCTGGAAATCAATTCTTATGAAAAGAAGGAACAATGTACTGAAAAGCATTGAAAGCCCCATATTGGGGGTGCGAAAGGACACTTAAAATTATGTCGATCGTATATTGACCATTTCATATCCGGACGGATGTCCGGGTTAAAAATCATTATAGGCGTATCGGTGAAACCACAATATATGTATGCCAGGGCATGGCAAGTTCAATATCTGAGGGAGTGATGAAATTCAATTGAATTCTGGCCAAGCTGGTCAAATTCTGCAAATTATCGGGCCGATGTGAGGTCGTGCAACGGTCATAACGAGGCAGTCCCCGAGAGCCGGGCACGCCTTGCAAGGGCATCTTTGGTTTTTCCCCTTACTCGGGGTCAAAAGGAAGCAATCCATATGGTTCGCCGTTAAATCTTTTGATGGGGATATATTCTTTTTATGGATTTGTATATGATTATCATCATTGTTGCGTTGTCATAAGTTATTATTTATCATTTTGCTCTTTTTGTTTCACCGTCATTACCTTTTGCTGTGAGTTTTGTTGTTGAGCTTCGGTCATGAAATCAGCAACGGGCATGCTGGAAAAGGAGATTGGGTCGACCCCATGCCGATGTGGGTCAACCCCACCTTCAGCAGGACAAGAAGCAGCTCCTCCATTCTTATCCCTCACCATTTTTAAAATCATTTCAGAACCCTAATTGTCACTGTATAATTCCTTTAGGTTGATTTGCCATTATTAGTTTCGTTGCGGGAAGCAATTTGATTTTATGTTTTTTTACTTTATTATTTCTATTTTTAAAGGGGTGCATGGGGGGCGGCACAGGCCAGCCAAAAGCTGGGTCGACCCAGCCATGGACTGGGTCGACCCAGCCACTAGCAGGCCAATAGATTCCTTCCTCTCTCTTTTTTTGATCCCTTGGTTTTCTCTTAGAACCCAAAAGAAAGTTGATGAAAAATCATTTACGTAGGAATTGGCAGCCACTTTTTGTTTACGTTGAAAATTCAGTTATGAAAAGGATCACTCACATGCAGATGCGCATGAAACTCTGCTGGTTTCCTTTCATTCAATTTATGGTTTACTTCATCGTCATTTCTTGGATGGTAGATCAGGGATGCGGAAGCCATTACATACTGCTCCAATATGGATATGTATATGAGGCATTGATGAGAATCATGTGCAATTTCAAAAGAGGGTATTGAGTGCATATGAGATTTATCTGAAATTTATTCATAAGGCCACGTGCTATACAAGCTTTAAAAGGAAGAGAATGTAGGTGTTGTGTCCCTGTGGTTTTGATGATGATAATTTAAGTGAGTCATTTTAGTCAATATATTGCTGGAGAGGGGGATTTATGTTGTCCATCTAAGAGCGGTCGAACTAGGTCCGTCAGGACCAAACAAGGCCCAGCTCATCCAAGTGATAGCCCCGCAGGGCCCACTTAGGATAAAAAGCCCAATAAGATTACTCGGGATCAGACCCTTCCTCGGCAGCCCTTAGGCTCGAAAGGCCCAAGCATCAGTCAGAACAGAGGAAGACCCATGCCCGAGTTATCCCCTCACCGGGATAGAGGCAAGCGCTCAGCGCCCACTCCGTCCTACCTTCATCCGAGCTATGCCTATCACTCGGACAGAGTTGGCACCCCTCATGCTCGAGTCGACCGACGAACGCTTATCCATACTGCCGTTGAGAACCCTTTATAAGCAGGAGTTTATGAGGATAAGGGACCCATGATCTATCACGCCCCGTACTCTATACCGTCGAGGTATTGTCCGCTTTGGCCTACTGGCCTCACGGTTTTATCCCTTTCTAACAGTGATCGGCTCCAGAATGGGGGACTTCCCGGGCAGGTCACCCATCCCAGTACTACTCCCCATTAAGCACGCTTAACTTCGGAATTCTTTTCAAGAACTGAGCCGATACTTCAAAAGGCGCCTCGGTAATATAGAGTACAACTTAGCTATATTTGAGGGTGTTACAATCTACCCCTCTTATATAGGCGACGTCCTCGTCGTTGGGCACATATAGCACGCAATCAAGCCCCCAGGCAGGTAGGACTCTAGAGGTGGCCCCTACAGGCTCAAGAGGTGGCTCCCACTATGTAGCACTTTGCTCCATTATGGACTCAAGAGGTGGCTCCCATAGCGTAGCACTTTGCCCTGCATGGCACTTAGTTCCCACACTTCCGGCTGGGGTATAGCTCTGATACCATTCTATCACGCCCCGTACTCTATACCGTCGAGGTATTGTCCGCTTTGGCCTACTAGCCTCACGGTTTTATCCCTTTCTAATAGTGATCGGCTCCAGAATGGGGGACTTCCCGGGTAGGTCACCCATCCCAGTACTACTCCCCATTAAGCACGCTCAACTTCGGAGTTCTTTACAAGAACTGAGCCGATACTTCAAAAGGCACCTCGGTGATATAGAGTACAACTTAGCTATATTTGAGGGTGTTACAATCTACCCCTCTTATATAGGCGACGTCCTCGTCGCTGGGCACATATAGCACGCAATCACGCAATCAAGCCCCCAGGCAGGTAGGACTCTAGAGGTGGCCCCTACAGGCTCAAGAGGTGGCTCCCACTATAAATGAATAATTGAAATGAATTAAAACATATATATTACAGAAGTAATATATATAAAAGGAATAGGGTTAATTGGACGAAATAAAATAAATTAAAAATAACGCCTCTTATTAAGACGTTAATTTATAAAGAAACGCCTCTATCTATGGCGTGAATAAAGAAAGGACGCCCACACCTACGGTCGTCAGTTCTCACGCGACCAAATGGGTAAGTAAAAGAAACGCCCCTATCTTGGGCGTGTTTTAAAACACGAAACGCCCTTTTTCAAGGCGCTTTTTAAGAAACGCCCTTATGCAAGGCGTTAATTAAAGAATACACGTCCTGACCAAAGTCGTTAATTCCATTCGGAACCGTTCGAACCCAGAACTTATCCAGGGTAAGTGATAACTATGAGGAAGAGTTCGAATGTGGTAATAACTCAATCTTGGAAATATTACTTCCAATCAAACACTACTTTTGTTAGAACTCCAAAATCCTATAAATAGTCTTGATCGACCAAACCCTAAACCTATTTGATTGTTCTGCTGCTGCAAGGTAAGTGAAGAACGTATGTTCTTCTTATTTTCTTTTGCCCTCTGTTTCGACTGCATGAAGAACTGATAATTCTTCATTGTCTTTTCTTTGTAGGAGGCTCCACAGTCACTGTCGAAGAACAAGGTATTGTTCTTCAAACCGATTTCTTAAACTTCGGTTATATCTTCATACTCCCTCCTTTCTTCCCCTACAGGTTGATTGAAGATCATCGTCGCCATCATCTTCATCAACTGAATTTTTCTTCTTCCTGTCCGATCTGCATACGGCTGCTATTAGAAGCTTCAGTGTGTTCTTATCAAGTCATTCACGTGTTCCATCTCCAGATATCAATTAAGGTAGGTTTTTCTCAAGTTATTGTAGCCCAAATAAGAATTAATGCAAGATATCTATACATAAGCATGGCATGCATACTGTTTATAAGGTTTTTATTACGTTCTCTGCAATATTTTGAAAGAAACGCCCTTGATCAGGGCGCTAATTTAAAATACACGACCATGCAGTGGTCGTCAATTTAATATTTGACGCCATGTACGCAGGCGTTAATTTCATAAGACTCACCTGAAAATTGATAATTGATCCTGTTTAAAATTCAATAAATTATGAAATATAGATTCTAATATCTTGCATACCCCTACCTGTGAATTCCTGTTATACTGCAACGACATGTCTCATGTTCCTTGAAATTTTATTTCCTGTAATATTATAAAATTCTTGAAATTCACGACTTGGACAAAGTCATTTTCCATATTTTAACGCCCCAGAACAAGGCGTGAATATGAAAAGTAACGCCCCTTCCTAGGGCGTGTATCTGTTAAAATCCTGAAATTTACATATTCTGTAAAATGGAATTAGAAAGTAACGCCCCTTCCAAGGGCGCGTTTTTGATCTCAACTTTGAATAAACGCCCCCAGGCAAGGCGTGTTTTTGATAAATTAATGAAATAATGAAAATTCTGCAAATTGGTAATATATGTAAACGCCCTCATGTTAGGCGTTAATTATTCAAGACACGACTTTACTCAAGTCGTTATTTTACTGTAACCTGATTTCGTCTTGATTCTATTACCGATGGTTTCATATTATACGTATATATATATATATATATATCGGCACTATTCTCCATTCCGTGAGTATAGTCCCACTTTTTACGTTGATTTATCGATCACACTCAACTCTCATTGACATACAAGCTCTCCATTGGACATTCCGTTCCTTTGGACTAGCGAGTTAGTCATAGAGACCTCCGTAAGACTCCTCGTAGCCTTGGATTCCCTCAAGGCCGACTGAGCTGGTTGTACCCTAAAAATCCATTACACGATCCTTGCCATGTCAATCTAAAGAAACATGGTATACCGGCCCTTATGATTATACAAAGAGTATATCATAAGAAATTCTTAATGGGATGATGATATCATGCCATATCATGTAGTTCTTGTAAACCCCAATTCTATGATAAGAATGAGGGTATCTTGCTTGATCTTATGTTCATGTGGACCTCAGTTCTATATAAAGAATGTCCATATCGATTTATCATGGTACCTAAGTTAAGGGAACCATATTCTACCTAGTTTTATCGAACTCGTGATTATACCGTTATTATCGCCATTCTACGGCCTTTGTCATATTTTTGGACTCTATTCTATCAATGTTGTCATACGTATCTACAAGCTTGATTATTGAAATTCTATATTGGCTATATAAACAAGAGTGGATGTCAAAACACATGATAAATGCCTGCGCATATAGGGCCCGATCTGGTCCTGGGAGGAGCACCCGAAAGTACTTGTGCCCATGGGAGTTAAAATGATAAGGTATCTGGCATTATACCGAGTACTTGACTTGCTTGATTGGACATTCCACACACATCTTGTACTTGACTCGTACTTGACATGAAATGAAATGCGTGGCCCGAAAAAGGGTAATTTACTTGCTTGCTTGATACATGATAGCCAAAGTTCTTGACATGATTTGTTAAATGTACTTGCTTGAATATCTCGAATAAACTTGTTATCTTGTTGAAAGTTCATGATAAGTTCATCTTATTTCCTTGATACTACATTCTATCTATCCTGTCGTGTTATGCGAGCATGCATAGCTTTATTGCATTCATAAAAATGTAATTACTTAAACCCCTCGCTAGTACTTGAGATATAATTTCTTACTGAGCGTTCGCTCATTCCGTTTGTCCCTTTGTACTTTTCAGGTAAGTCCGACGACGATGGAAGTCAATCGGATGGGAATGGTCAAGAGTGAAAGTGATAGAGCTTCTACAAGTGTCGTCTAGTTGGTTCTATAGTTTTCTCGAGTCAACTATGTACTTTTCTTTTTGTTAAACAGAGTATTGGATTTGTAATAGTCTATCCATTATGAAATAAGGATTGGGTTATCTTGCTATTTTGCGCATCTCTATCTTCGTGTCGAATACACGACCACTCTGATTGACATGATTGATATAGACACGTCACGCATCTCCGGGTATCTTCCGCGCTCGGGGCGTGACAGTCTTTGTGGTATCAGAGCCTAAGGTATTCAATTCCTAGGAAACTCAAGTCCAAGGATAGGTTTCAAAACCTTTAACCAAGTGAGAGTGGGTAGAACCAAGGGTTAAATGATCAATGAGTCCTTTATAAGATCATAGTGATATAATACTAACATAGCTATTGTAATTGTAGGATAATGGCTGCCGAACGTGCTCAATGGCGCAACATGCAGCGTACCCTTCAAGGGATGACCCAAGTGCTACAACAGGTAGCACAAGGTGGTGCTCCACGAGCTGGAAGCTTACACCAAGCATTCAAGAATATGAATCCCCCGAAGTTCATGGGATCAACCGATCCAGACGATGCCGAGCATTGGGTTCGGGAGATTGAACGTATATTCCGTGTTATGCAATGCACGGATCAGGACAAAGTCTTATTAGCTACTTTCCAGTTAGAAAGGGATGCTAGATGCTGGTGGGAGTCGATTGAAGCTACTATTGACCCAACTCAAGTTACATGGGGTGAATTCGTTGAATATTTCAACGCCAAATATTTCTCTGATAGGGTCTAGGAAAAGAAGGCCGCCGAATTTGCCGCATTAAAGCAAAGATCTTTATCGGTGGCTGATTATGAAGCACAGTTCTCTAGACTGTCTAGATATGCTAAGCATTTAATTAGCACGGAAAAGATGAAGGCCCGTAGATTTCTTAATGGGCTTAGGCCCCACTACATTACTCAACTGGCGCCTATGGATATTCAAGTTTATACTGAAATAGTGCGCCGAGCTCAGTTGCTTGAAGATGCCACGGAACTATTTGATAGGATCCGTGGGAAAGACAAAAAGGAGCAAGTCACAAGTTCGGGTTCTTTTAAACCCAACTTTAAGAAGAGGCCCAATAATGGAGGTTCTTCCTCTCAAGATCAGAAGTTCAAGAAATCCAAGCCTTTCTCTATCACCACTACACCTTCAAACGTAGTATGCAAGCATTGTGACAAGGCTGGTCACAAAACAGAAGAATGCTGGAGGAAATTAGGAGCATGTCTCCGTTGTGGGAGTCGTGAACATTGGATTCCCGATTGTCCATTAATGAATGACCAAGACGGTGAGGGTAAACGCCCAGTGACAAGGAACGCGCGTCTTCATGCAATCCAAGAGACCGAACCAGAAGAAGAAGGCGGATTGGTGGAAGGTACATTAAAAATTTGTTCCAAATATGCACATGTTTTATTTGACACGGGTGCATCGCATTCCATTGTTTCCAAGAAGTTTGCTGACCCATTGCCTCTAGAACCGGAATGGATGAAATTAGTATTGTCTACTCCTCTCGGAAACGAGACGGATATCACACATCATTACCAAAACTGTGAGGTATTGGTTCGAGGAAAGAATTTTCCTATTGATCTTATCTGCTTAGATCTAAAAGAGTATGATGTTATACTAGGAGCAGATTGGTTATCCAAATACCAGGAACCGGTTGATTGCCGTGATAGCAAGATTGTTTTCAAGGAATTTCCGGAACTGACTTATACTAGTCCTAAGAGTCGAAGCAAATCCCCTCTTATTTCGGCTCTTCGAGCAAGCAAGCTCGTCAAGAAAGGATGTGTATCCTTCCTTGCTTTTGTCACTATTAAAGAAGCTAAAGAAACCAAGATAGAGGACATTCAGGTAGTGCGAGAATTTCCAGACGTATTTCCGAAAGAATTGCCGGGATTACCCCCGCAAAGAGATGTGGCCTTTACCATCGACTTAGCCCCTGGTGCTGGTCCTGTTTCAAAGGCACCCTATAGAATGTCCCCTGCAGAACTAAAAGAATTGAAGAAGCAATTGATGGAATTGATTCAAAAAGGGTTCATTAGACCAAGTACTTCCCCGTGGGGAGCCCCAGTCCTATTTGTAAGGAAGAAGGATGGATCCATGAGATTGTGTATCGACTATCGACAGTTGAATCATCTTACTATCAAGAACAAGTATCCACTGCCGAGAATCGATGAATTATTTGATCAGATTTCTGGATCCAAACATTTCTCCAAGATTGATCTCAGGTCTGGTTATCATCAATTGAGGATTAAAGACGAAGATATTCATAAAACTGCGTTCAGAAGCAGGTATGGCCACTATGAATTTGTTGTTATGCCTTTTGGACTAACAAATGCCCCTGCTGCCTTTATGCAGTTGATGAATAGCATATTCAGGCCTTATCTAGATCAATTTGTGGTGGTTTTCATTGATGATATATTGATATATTCCAAGACTAAGGAAGAACATGAAGAGCATTTGAGGATTTCATTACAAATCTTGAGGACAAATCAATTATATGCTAAGCTCAGCAAATGCGAATTCTGGCTTGAAGAAGTGGCTTTTCTCGGACATGTGATATCCAAGGATGGATTATCTGTAGATCCGTCAAAGGTTGAAGCAGTTAGGAAATGGGAAAGACCAACCAATGCTAGCGAGATCAGAAGTTTCTTAGGCCTTGCAGGCTATTACAGGCGATTCATCAAAGACTTCTCAACAATCGCCGTGCCACTTACAAGGTTAACTCGTAAGGAGATCCGATATGAATGGAGTGAGGAATGTGAAAGAAGTTTCCAAACTCTCAAAGATCATCTCACTACAGCTCCAGTGTTAGCTCTACCAACAGAAGGAGAGAAATTCGAGGTCTACACTGATGCTTCTGGCATTGGCCTCGGATGTGTCCTAATGCAACAAGGAAAGGTCATAGCATACTCTTCACGTCAGCTGAAGAAGCATGAGGAGAATTACCCCGTCCATGACTTAGAACTGGCCGCGGTAGTATTTGCCCTAAAGATATGGAGACACTACTTATATGGAGCATAGTTTACTGTATACTCCGATCACAAAAGTCTCAAATATCTATTTTCACAAAAGGAGCTAAACATGAGACAAAGACGCTGGCTAGAATATCTCAAGGACTTCGACTTCAATATACAATACCATCCCGGAAAGGGTAATTATGTTGCTGACGCCCTTAGTCGAAAGCCGAGAGCAATGATAGCAAATTGTATGATGCAAGAATGGAGGTTACTTGAACAATTCTCCGAGCTCAATATAAGCTTGGACACGGAATCCAAAATTGTCACACTATCTCATGTAAGCATACAGTCAGATTTGTTATCTGAGATACAAACACTTCAGGATGATGATCCTATATTAGTAGAAATCAAAGACAGATTAGAAGGACAATCTGATTTTCAACTAACTTCTGATGGAAGATTATCGTTCAAAGATAGAACTTGTATACCCGATTGTCCGGAATTAAAGAAGAAGATCTTAGATGAAGCTCACAGATCAAGATACACTATTCATCCTGGATCAACTAAAATGTACCAAGATGTAAAGAGGAACTTTTGGTGGCCCAATATGAAAAGAGAAATAGCAGACTATGTATCACGCTGTCTCACATGCCAACAGGTCAAGGCGGAACACCAAAAGCCTGTGGGAAAACTACATCCTCTAGATATTCCTAAGTGGAAATAGGAGGATATTGGTATGGACTTCATCATGGGTTTGTCTAAATCTAAAGGAGGACATGATGGAATCTGGGTTATCATTGACCGATTGACTAAATCGGCACATTTCTTGCCAATCAAAAGCCGATGGTCAATTGATGTGCTAGCTGCACTATACATCAAAGAAATAGTCAGGATACATGGAATTCCTGTCTCAATCGTGTCTGATAGAGATCCCCGTTTTACTTCTCATTTTTGGAAGGGATTACAACATTCGTTGGGAACAAGGCTCAACTTTAGTACTGCTTTTCACCCACAAACGGATGGTCAGACCGAGCGAACTAATCAAGTTGTTGAAGATATGCTGAGAGCATGCATTATTGACTTTGGAGGAAGCTGGCATGACCACTTACCTTTAGTTGAATTCGCATATAATAATAACTACCAAGCTAGTATCCAAATGGCACCTTTCGAAGCCTTATACGGAAGGAGTTTCCGATCTCCCATATGTTGGAACGAAGTTGTTGAGAAACAACTATTAGGTCCAGACATGGTAAGGGATACAACTGAGAAGATACAGGTAATCAGAGAAAGATTACAAGTTGCTCAGACAAGGCAAAAGGCTTATGCTGATACCAAGAGAAGAGATCTTGAATTCCAGGTTGGAGATCATGTATTTCTTAAAATATCCCCTGGACGTGGCATACGAAGATTTGGTGTTAAGGGCAAGCTTACGCCAAGATTCATCGGACCATTTGAGGTACTCGAAAGAGTTGGCGAGGTTGCTTATCGCATCGCGTTGCCTCCTCAGTTGTCCAAGGTACACAATGTATTTCACATATCTATGTTGAAGAAGTATGTGCACGATCCGTCACATATTATTGAGCATGGAGATCTGGTGATCCAGAAAGATCTCACATATGAACAGAGGCCTTTAAAGATATTAGATCGAGAAATACGAGCTCTAAGGAATAAGGTTATTCCCATGCTTAAGGTGCAATGGAATAAGAATCCTGAACACGAAGCGACATGGGAGACCGAGGAATCTATGAAGAAACGATTTCCCGAGTTATTCTAAGAGGTATATGTCCTACACTCTCCACGTGTATAATTATATATATATATATTGAATTTGGGGACCAAATTCTTTTTAAGTGGGGGAGGGTGTAGCAACCCTAATAAATGAATAATTGAAATGAATTAAAACATATATATTATAGAAGTAATATATATAAAAGGAATAGGGTTAATTGGACGAAATAAAACAAATTAAAAATAACGCCTCTTATTAAGGCGTTAATTTATAAAGAAACGCCTCTATCCATGGCGTGAATAAAGAAAGGACGCCCACACCTACGGTCGTCAGTTCTCACGCGACCAAATGGGTAAGTAAAAGAAACGCCCCTATGTTGGGCGTGTTTTAAAACACGAAACGCCCTTTTTCAAGGCGCTTTTTAAGAAACGCCCTTATGCAAGGCGTTAATTAAAGAATACACGTCCTGACCAAAGTCGTTAATTCCATTCGGAACCGTTCGAACCCAGAACTTATCCAGGGTAAGTGATAACTATGAGGAAGAGTTCGAATGTGGTAATAACTCAATCTTGGAAATATTACTTCCAATCAAACACTACTTTTGTTAGAACTCCAAAATCCTATAAATAGTCTTGATCGACCAAACCCTAAACCTATTTGATCGTTCTGCTGCTGCAAGGTAAGTGAAGAACGTATGTTCTTCTTATTTTCTTTTGCCCTCTGTTTCGACTGCATGAAGAACTGATAATTCTTCATTGTCTTTTCTTTGTAGGAGGCTCCACAGTCACTGCCGAAGAACAAGGTATTGTTCTTCAAACCGATTTCTTAAACTTCGGTTATATCTTCATACTCCCTCCTTTCTTCCCCTATAGGTTGATTGAAGATCATCGTCGCCATCATCTTCATCAACTGAATTTTTCTTCTTCCTGTCCGATCTGCATACGGCTGCTATTAGAAGCTTCAGTGTGTTCTTATCAAGTCATTCACGTGTTCCATCTCCAGATATCAATTAAGGTAGGTTTTTCTCAAGTTATTGTAGCCCAAATAAGAATTAATGCAAGATATCTATACATAAGCATGGCATGCATACTGTTTATAAGGTTTTTATTACGTTCTCTGCAATATTTTGAAAGAAACGCCCTTGATCAGGGCGCTAATTTAAAATACACGACCATGCAGTGGTCGTCAATTTAATATTTGACGCCATGTACGCAGGCGTTAATTTCATAAGACTCACCTGAAAATTGATAATTGATCCTGTTTAAAATTCAATAAATTATGAAATATAGATTCTAATATCTTGCATACCCCTACCTGTGAATTCCTGTTATACTGCAACGACATGTCTCATGTTCCTTGAAATTTTATTTCCTGTAATATTGTAAAATTCTTGAAATTCACGACTTGGACAAAGTCATTTTCCATATTTTAACGCCCCAGAACAAGGCGTGAATCTGAAAAGTAACGCCCCTTCCTAGGGCGTGTATCTGTTAAAATCCTGAAATTTACATATTCTGTAAAATGGAATTAGAAAGTAACGCCCCTTCCAAGGGCGCGTTTTTGATCTCAACTTTGAATAAACGCCCCCAGGCAAGGCGTGTTTTTGATAAATTAATGAAATAATGAAAATTCTGCAAATTGGCAATATATGTAAACGCCCTCATGTTAGGCGTTAATTATTCAATACACGACTTTACTCAAGTCGTTATTTTACTGTAACCTGATTTCGTCTTGATTCTATTACCGATGATTTCATATTATACATATATATATATATATCGGCACTATTCTCCATTCCATGAGTATAGTCCCACTTTTTACGTTGATTTATCGATCACACTCAACTCTCATTGACATACAAGCTCTCCATTGGACATTCCGTTCCTTTGGACTAGCGAGTTAGTCATAGAGACCTCCGTAAGACTCCTCGTAGCCTTGGATTCCCTCAAGGCCGACTGAGCTGGTTGTACCCTAAAAACCCATTACACGATCCTTGCCATGTCAATCTAAAGAAACATGGTATACCGGCCCTTATGATTATACAAAGAGTATATCATAAGAAATTCTTAATGGGATGATGATATCATGCCATATCATGTAGTTCTTGTAAACCCCAATTCTATGATAAGAATGAGGGTATCTTGCTTGATCTTATGTTCATGTGGACCTCAGTTCTATATAAAGAATGTCCATATCGATTTATCATGGTACCTAAGTTAAGGGAACCATATTCTACCTAGTTTTATCGAACTCGTGATTATACCGTTATTATCGCCATTCTACGGCCTTTGTCATATTTTTGGACTCTATTCTATCAATGTTGTCATACGTATCTACAAGCTTGATTATTGAAATTCTATATTGGCTATATAAACAAGAGTGGATGTCAAAACACATGATAAATGCCTGCGCATATAGGGCCCGATCTGGTCCTGGGAGGAGCACCCGAAAGTACTTGTGCCCATGGGAGTTAAAATGATAAGGTATCTGGCATTATACCGAGTACTTGACTTGCTTGATTGGACATTCCACACACATCTTGTACTTGACTCGTACTTGACATGAAATGAAATGCGTGGCCCGAAAAAGGGTAATTTACTTGCTTGCTTGATACATGATAGCCAAAGTTCTTGACATGATTTGTTAAATGTACTTGCTTGAATATCTCGAATAAACTTGTTATCTTGTTGAAAGTTCATGATAAGTTCATCTTATTTCCTTGATACTACATTCTATCTATCCTGTCGTGTTATGCGAGCATGCATAGCTTTATTGCATTCATAAAAATGTAATTACATAAACCCCTCGCTAGTACTTGAGATATAATTTCCTACTGAGCGTTCGCTCATTCCGTTTGTCCCTTTGTACTTTTCAGGTAAGTCCGACGACGATGGAAGTCAATCGGATGGGAATGGTCAAGAGTGAAAGTGATAGAGCTTCTACAAGTGTCGTCTAGTTGGTTCTATAGTTTTCTCGAGTCAACTATGTACTTTTCTTTTTGTTAAACAGAGTATTGGATTTGTAATAGTCTATCCATTATGAAATAAGGATTGGGTTATCTTGCTATTTTGCGCATCTCTGTCTTCGTGTCGAATACACGACCACTCTGATTGACATGATTGATATAGACACGTCACGCATCTCCGGGTATCTTCCGCGCTCGGGGCGTAACATGATCCCTCAAGGCTATAAAGATCCCACGATGAGGACGTAAAGAGCCCACGTTGAGGACGTAACTCCCGCCTGAAACCCCTCAGCTTATAGGACTCATGAGGCCAGTGCACTATTTAAACCTGGGACTCCCTCCAACGAAAGGTAAGGGCAAACATATGCCTAAACTCTCTGAGTAGGAACCACTTCACCACCTTGGTAAAGAGGGATCTCGTGCATCTCCTTCCTCCTCCCTACATAGCTTCCACCATTGCTCTACTGACTTAAGCATCGGAGGGTTTGCCCCAGTGAACCATCCCTGGGCCCCCTGATCCGTTTCCCTTCCTTGCAGTTCACTATCCGGTGATCATCTCCTCAGCTCAGGACCAGCGCGAGATCACGCCTCTTCATCTGGCGCCGTCTGTGGGAAACCATGCCTCAGAGATGGATCCGGCCTTCCTGGCCTGCTTCTTGGCCTTCACGGCATCTCGTATTATGCCCTCCATGGGATCCTTGCGCTTGGCCCCCCGCGGCTTGGAAGACCCCTCCTGGGCACCCCTCTTGCCCTTACCTCGGGTTCGGGTGCGCCCCTCGGGAGATCGCGGCTCGTCGGTGGTCGAGTCATTGTCGAGATCGATCACCTCTGTGGTCTCCTCCAAAGTCGGTCGTCTGGTGTCTGCACAGAAGAAAGATATAGTCAGAAAAAGAAAAATGGTTTCAACATCCGAAGAAGAGTCTAATTTGTGGCACCTGAACCTGACGTATGTAGCCGCGAAAGAAGACACTGCTCGATGTTCTCTAGAGTAACCAGCTCTTCTGTGGACTGGCGGTGCTTCAGCAAGATAGTCGCATACTCCTCCACGTGTGTAGGGAACTCGTCCTGCCTGGGAGGGATATTCGGATGGAAATTGAGGATTACGGGACACCTCCAGGTCTCCTCCATCGAGCAGATCCCCACCCAGAAGAATTGAGTTTTTCACCCCTTATGCGAAGAATCCTTCATAGCCAAGGAGATGCAACTCTTATTCCGCCTTGCCTGGATAAAATAGAAACCCTTCCCGGCCGAGGGATGCGCCTTTAACTCAAAAAAATAGTGAAAGAGGTCCAAGGAAGGAGGAACCCCGCATTGGCGACAGAGGATGCGAAAGGCGGAAAGGAGAAGATAGGAATTGGCTACCAACTGAATGGGCGCCAACTGGAAAAAATTGAGAAGCTTAAGAATGAAAGGCTCGATGGGAAGGAGGAACCCGCCTTTCTACGACAAAAGGAAGGTACAGATATGGCCTGTACGAGAGTCCAAGCTCGTCTCGTGCAGAGCAGCCGCGGTAAAGCAAAACTTGTGGGGTAGGAGAAACTGGTGCTCTAGCCTTCTCACCTCCGCCTCCCCTAGTTCACTGCAGCTTGGAACCGATGCCTTCAACACCGGCTCATCCTCCCACTCTTCAGCATCCGGACGCTGATCCGCCATGGAATCCGGAGAAGAGCTTGAAGAAAGACGCTCTCGGGACCCTGAAGATTCCGGAGAAAGAGGAAGCCGCCGGACTGCCTCTACAGTTATCTCCGCCAACTCCACGAACGCCGCTGCATGCCTCTGCTCTGCCATCGTGTCCTCACGATGCATCAAAGAGACTAAAGCAAACACGAAGGCGAGCCAAACCCTAAAGACGGAGGGAGTATGGAGCGACGATAAGCGCGCAATGCCTATATTCCCACACGGAAGGCGGCGCGTCGTTCCGACCTCCGAGAAAGGGGGGCCCCTTCAGTTCAAATCCGTCAGGATCATCATTATTACGGGCCTAGGTGACCACAACACGTGGCTTACTAACACCGCCAGATCTCCACCCACCTGAGCGACGCTGGTCCAAAACCCTAAACAGCTACTCTTCCGAGCTTACTAAAGCTCGGGAGTAGGAGAGGGACAAGTGGAGAGGGGGATTTCTGTAGTCCATCTAAGAGTGGCCGAACTAGGTCTGTCAGGACCAAACAAGGCCCAGCTCATCCCAGTGATGGCTCCGCAGGGCCTACTTAGGATAAAAAGCCCAATAAGATTACTCGGGATCAGACCCTTCCTCAGCGGCCCTTAGGCTCGGAAGGCCCGAGTGTCGGTCAGAACAGAGGAAGACCCATGCCTGAGTTATCCCCTCACCGGGATAGAGGCAAGCGCTCAGCGCCCACTCCGTCCTACCTTCATCCGAGCTATGCCTATCACCTGGACAGAGTTGGCACCCCTCATGCTCGAGTCGACCGAAGAACGCTTATCCATACTGCCATTGAGAACCCTTTATAAGCAGGAGTTTATGAGGATAAGGGACCCACGATCCCTCAAGGCTATAAAGATCCCACGATGAGGACGTAAAGAGCCCACGTTGAGGACGTAACTCTCGCCTGAAATCCCTCAGCTTACGGGACTCATGAGGCCAGTGCACTATTTAAACCTGGGACTCCCTCCAACGAAAGGTAAGGGCAAACATACGCCTAAACTTCCTGAGCAGGAACCACTTCACCACCTTGGTGAAGAGGGATCTCGTGCATCTCCTTCCTCCTCCCTACATAGCTTCCACCATTGCTCTACTGACTTAAGCATCGGAGGGTTTGCCCCAGGCAACCATCCCTGGGCCCCCTGATCCGTTTCCCTTCCTTACAGTTCACTATCCGGTGATCATCTCCTCAGCTCAAGACCAGCGTGAGGTCACGCCTCTTCAATTGCATTATCTGATTTTACCCTGAAAGTGTGGACTCTTTCATGTTCTTTTGAGTAATCAAAGTCGGTGTTAGTTTAGCCTCATGCATACTTCAAGTCGATGCTAGATTTTTTAGCATCAAGTCTTATAGGTACTGTCAGTGCATATGTTGAGGTGTTGCGTGAAAAGGTCGGTGTAGGTCTTCGTTGTGCATAAGTGGGTCTGTGCTAGTTGCAACGAGGCTCCACGTTAGTTGTATACAGGGTTTGTGATGGGGACATCACCTCCCATGCCCACGTTCACAGCTCATCTCCTCGCCCCGGTTACATCCGGCATGGTCTAGTCATTTAATTTTGAGTCCTATGTAATTTTTATTTGAGTCATTTGATGTATTTTCCCTTTTATTTGAGTCATGTTCCTAGGTCTTGTGTTCATTTCCCTAAGTTTGAGTGTCATTAGGTTGTCTAGTTAGCTATTGGGCCCAATTCATTGGGCTTGGCCCAAGGGCTCTCCCCTACCCCCTCGGTTATTTGTCATTGAGTCAATTGTCAAGGACTTTTGTAGATTTGCCTATATATAGAACCCCATTCCCCCCATTTCAACCTAATGAATCAATCAATGAAAAATTGCCATTTTGTGAGTTCTATCTTTATTTTTATGGTGGAGTGAATCCATTAGTGAGGTGAGAAGCCTTAGGGAGAGAATCCCACCCATCCCTCTCTTAATCTCTCTCTTTCACTCCCCTTTCTCTCTCCTCCACACCCAAATTCAAATTTTCTTCTCTCTCCTCCCTTCCCAACCACCTCCACTCCCCACCTACCCCATTTAAGCCTCTTCCCATTCCCTACAACCCTCATCAATACTCCACCCCTTCCCAAGACCCCCTCCACCAATCCTCTCCTCACCATCCAACCCCCAACTACCCCTCCCACTTTCCCAAGCACCCTTCCCACTACCCCAAGCACCCCTTCCCTTCCCCAACACAACCCCCCCATTTCCAAGACAAAAAAATTAACCCCACCCTTAAACCTATTTTCAAATATCCTTTCCCTCTCTCCATTCCAACCAAATTCGCAGCCCCCACTCCCACCATCTGTTGGACCCCCTTCCAGACCTTATTCTCCCCCTCCCACACCTTAGAACACCCCCTCCAAGACCCCCTTACAACCAGAGGTCACTCCCACACTCAACCACCCCCATTTCCCCTCCCATATACCCCATTTCCCCCCATCATCTTCAACCTCCAGTTTTCAGTTCGCAGATAGTAGAAGAGTAACAGATTGTAGAGGCTACCCCGACCACATCCCAGTGAATCTGAAGGCACAAGAGGTATCCGCGGAAGCGTCTACCTGTCTTCTCCGCAACAGAAGTGGTTTCGTCCTCTTCCGAGCTCGGTGCTGCCCAGGAGGCCCATTCTTCCACGACTGCGCAGATCTGTCCCTGTAGAGGTTCTGAGCCAGAGAAAAAGCTTCACCACGACGAACCCAGGAATAACCAGGCCATGAGCCCTTCCACAAAGTTCTGCTCTTTCCTGTCTACTTTCAGAATCAAGAAGCAGAATCCCGTTCGGAATCCGGTAGCAGAAGTTATCAATTTTCTTCCTCGGCATTGCGACTCTGCTTCCCCACAGTCTGCACCGACCTCTCCTCACTCTTCTGGATCCACTGATCGTCTCTGGCTTTGTTTGGCATCCCAGTTTATTCTGCTGCAAAGAGGACTCGTCCACGGTTCCAACGGTTCTGACGGCACCTGATTCGGAGTTCGGGAGCGGCCGGGGCAACCTCTTCTTCTTGCTATTAGTAACCAGTTGCTGTCAGTCAGAGAATCAGAGACCCTGTTCGAGCTCCTGCCCAGGCCAGCAGCGACCCGAGAAGAATTCATCAAAATTCAGAGGCACTCCAGTTCTAGTAATGAAGATTTTCTTACTAGTTTCGCCCTCGGCAAAATTTCTGATCAAGTTCTGCAGCCACAGTACCGACTGTCTATCCACAATTGCCGAGAGAAGACAGATTCGGCATCTTCACTTCATCATCGTTTTAGCCCTAGTTTTCCCCACCCCGCTTGGCCGGCTGAAGGCCCCTCCCTGTGTGGAGGTAGTTTGATTGTAATCCATTAACCCTCACCCCAAGATCCCCCTCCTGCGAGAGGTGTAGTGTTGTAATTTGTTTGGGCAGGTCAAGCTACACCGCCACGGCGTGTGGGGATCCACTCGCCTCCCCGCTCGCCCTCGTCTCCGAGCGGGACCGGTTTCTTCAAACTGGTCGAGTGAGTGCTCCAAAACTTTGCTCTAATTCATACTTGTTCTTTCAATATTAGTTCATAAACTCTACTGGCCGTGACGAGAGCCCGATCCTTAAGCTCATTTGCTATAAGTGATCATCGTGGGAAGAGAGTGGAACCCGTGCCCTTTGGCACTTCTTCGGACTCTTGATTTGGGCAGCCATACCCTTGGGGAATCAAACCTTGGCCTTGCTGGCCCTCTACCAGCAAGGGCCCAGCCCACACAACCTCCCCTTGGCATTGCCAAGTTACCCCGGGTCTTAGTGTGCATCGGGTGAGCGGTTGCCATTATCGGTCCGTCTTGAATGCTTAATTGTGCTTTCTTGTTGAGTCCTAGGTTGTGTCACATCAATTGGTATCAGAGCAAGTCATTGACTTGTCTCTATCAACTAAAGTCCTAGGTCATGCTTGCATTGGTGTCATCATCAATCCGACCCTTGCATTGATCCCCCCGATCATCATGGCCTCCTACTTAGCCTACTCGCCACCCATGGACTTCATCTAGATAGGGATATTACCTTTGACGGATCACATTCTAGTGACTATCTTAGGTGGGAGGCTACCATAGAAAAGTAATTCATAAAGACTTGGGTATATGGACCGGCGAGAGTCCGAAAGGCCAAGGGACGACTTCGGGGTCAAGCCAAAAGTAAGTGGAAACACATAGAGGGCTTAAGGAGGGTTAGAAGACAAGAACCTATTCACTCATGGGAAGAGATGAAGGTAGAACTTAGAAAGATCTACATCTCCAAACATTCCCACCCCTCCTACTCAAGCACCCCTAACCCGAGGAGCACTACCACTCCTCTATCCCCACCCGGCCAACTTGAGACCGACCTTTGGTCTCCACCCCCACCACCCCCAACAATTCATCTCTCAACCATCATAACAACACTTCGCGACCAAGTCCTCTCCCTTAAGACCGAAATAAACCAAACAACCACCTCTCCACCAAATCCCATGAGGATCCCCACACTCCAACCAAAATCTCCTTCCGCAAACCTATCTACCCATACCCAATTGGGCCCCATGGCCAACTCTCCACCTAGGCCCATGGTAACCCCCACCACTACCTCTCCATCAACCCCAAAAAGAGACACTCCTCCCAAAACAAATCAACCCAAACCCCTTCAACCCACCCATCTTCCTCTCCCTACCCTAATCCAACTCCCACCAAAGCCTCCACTACTACCCTCACCTATCCTAACCCAAGTTTCCCACTACCTACCACCCCGGATAGACCATGCCCCAATCATCACCACACCCTCAAAATCCCCTCTCACCTCCTTGGAAGAAGAACCCATACCCCACCCCATAGTGGTAAACACTCCAAACCCACTCTCCACCTTGGAGGAAACTCAAGCCCAAATTGAAGAAGAAACAACACACGAGGGTCTTCACCTTACATCACCATCTCTAGTTGGAGTTAAGCTCATCTTAGGAGAACCCATTGTTAGTTGGCTAAAGGAGAGCCCAATTCGAGAGACCCCGGCCCATGTTTTTCCTCCCATAGAACGAGACCTTCCCATAGTGCCCTTCTTCTCCTATCACACCACAATCCAAGCATCCTACCAAGTGGAGACCTTAGAGGACCTTCTCAAGGGCATAGCATGGCAATTAGAGATGACTACCATGTTGACCCCTATGGTCGAACAACCTAGGAGCCTTAGCCTCCTACACCTATGCATAGGGTCTATCACCTCGGTTTGCACCATTGGTTGCTACACTAGCGACCTCCTTCTATTCCTCCCTACACCCGATGAGCCCAACCTTCTCCTCGATTTAGAGCTTCTTATCTCGGGTAGAAAGTCAAGCCCTCCACTCATGGCTGACCCACTTGTCAAGAACATTGGCCCAACTATCATGGAGAAGGATGACTTAGCACCTTTTAAGGATCTTGAGGACATGGAGTTCCTCCCCCTAGGTGACCCATTTTATGATCCATATGATCCATTCCAATGGGAGGCAAGGGACTCATATGACCCAACCATCTTACAAACCACCCACCCTTTCCTACCCTCACCCACCATATTGGGCCAAACCCACCTCATCCATGACCCGGGTTACACCTTGGGAGCCATGACCTTGGGCCACATATCCCTAGGTAATAAGGTTGTGTCCCACCCCATGACGACCACCTTCTTAGATCCATTCGATCCTTTCCAATGGGAGTTCAAAGGTTGTCCCACACCTATACACATGGAAGTCACCTTTGGGAAAAGTATGCATGTGTCTAGGCTTACCACACCCCTTGGCATGAACACTATGTTAGGTCCATTCATTCATATCACCCACATGTCAAGTAGAAAGTATGAGTGGTCCATATTCGGATGTCATGGTCCTCCTTCATTCATCATGGGTCTTAAGCATGTCAAAGGCATCTACGGATGTCCGGGTCCCCCGATATTTATCACCAATTTGCATGATAGGGCCACCTACGGGTGCCCCGGCCCACCTAGGCTAACCAAAGTCTACACTGCATCATTACACGATAGGTCTACTTTTGGTTGTCCCGGCCTACCCATCACCCCTAGAATGTCTGCATTCACAACATTACATAAAGCGATCCGCAAGCACATTAGCAAGAAGAATATGACTTATAAAAGGCGAGCCGACTCTCATCGACGTCACCAAGAATTCCATGAGGGTGACTTTGTGATGGTAAGGACGGAGAGGCTCTCCCCGGGAGCCATCTCCAAATTGAGGCCATGTGGGGCTGGTCCCTTCCAGTTCCTGAGGCGCATTGGTGCAAATGCCTATGAGTTAGATCTCCCCGAGGAATATGGGGTAAGTCCCACATTCAATGTCGCCGACCTAGTGCCATACAAGGGACCCACGGTGAGACCTAGTGAGGATATTGAGCCTATTCCCTCCGTTGAGAGAGCACCCACCCGTGAGGAGAGTCCACCAGCCAAGAGAGCCCAGCGTGAGCACATTGAACGAATATTGGATGAACAGGTCACTACCACCAAGAGCAAGGTATACGAGCGCTATCCCGGCAGGTGGATGGATCGGTCTCGTTCGGAAGACTTGAGGGCAGTACCACTTCTAAACCCTCCAAGGAGGGAAGGTCACTTACTCGACGGAGTCGAGTTCTCCGCACCCCGGGAGTATGATGGGGACATCACCTCCCATGCCCATGTTCACAGCTCGTCTCCTCGCCCCGGTTGCATCCGGCATGGTCTAGTCATTTAATTTTGAGTCCTATGTAATTTTTATTTGAGTCATTTGAGGTATTTTTCCTTTTATTTGAGTCATGTTCCTAGGTCTTTGGTTCATTTCCCTAAGTTTGAGTGTCATTAGGTTGTCTAGTTAGCTATTGGGCCCAATTCATTGGGCTTGGCCCAAGGGCTCTCCCCTACCCCCTCGGTTATTTGTCATTGAGTCAATTGTCAGGGACTTTTGTAGAAATGTGGGTTGCCTATATATAGGACCCCATTCCCCCCATTTCAACTTAATGAATCAATCAATGAAAAATTGTCATTTTGTGAGTTCTATCTTTATTTTTATGGTGGAGTGAATCTATTAGTGAGGTGAGAAGCCTTAGGGAGAGAATCCCACCCATCCCTCTCTTAATCTCTCTCTTTCACTCCCCTTTCTCTCTCCTCCACACCCAAATTCTAATTTTCTTCTCTCTCCTCCCTTCCCAACCACATCCACTCCCCACCTACCCCATTTAAGCCTCTTCCCATTCCCCACAACCCTCATCAATACTCCACCCCTTCCCAAGCCCCCTCCACCAATCCTCTCCTCACCATCCAACCCCCAACTACCCCTCCCACTTTCCCAAGCACCCTTCCCACTACCCCAAGCACCCCTTCCCTTCCCCAACACAACCCCCCCATTCCCAAGACAAAAAAATTAACCCCACCCTTAAACCTATTTTCAAATATCCTTTCCCTCTCTCCATTCCAACCAAATTCGCAGCCCCCACTCCCACCATCTGTTAGACCCCCTTCCAGACCTTATTATCCCCCTCCCACACCTTAGAACACCCCCTCCAAGACCCCCTTACAACCAGAGGTCACTCCCACACTCAACCACCCCCATTTCCCCTCCCATATACCCCATTTCCCCCCATCATCTTCAACCTCCAGTTTTCAGTTCGTAGATAGTAGAAGAGTAGCAGATTGCAGAGGTGACCCCGACCACATCCCAGCGAATCTGAAGGTGCAAGAGGTATCCACGGAAGCGTCTACCTATCTTCTCCGCAACAGAAGTGGTTTCGTCCTCTTCCGAGCTCGGTGCTGCCCAGGAGGCCCATTCTTCCACGACTGTGCAGATCTGTCCCTGCAGAGGTTCTGAGCTGGAGAAAAAGCTTCACCACGATGAACGCAGGAGGAACCAGGCCACGAGCCCTTCTACAAAGTTCTTCTCCTTCCTGTCTAATTTCAGAATCAAGAAGCGGAATCCCGTTCGGCATCCGGTATCAGAAGTTATCAATTTTCTTCCTCGGCATTGCGACTCTACTTCCCCATAGTCTGCACCGACCTCTCCTCACTCTTCTGGATCCACTGATCGTCTCCGGCATTGTTTGGCATCCCCGTTTGTTCTGATGCAAAGAGGACTCGTCCACGGTTCCAACGGCTCTGACGGCACTTGATTCGGAGTTCGGGAGCAGCCAAGGCAACCTCTTCTTCCTACTATTAGTAACCAGTTGCTGTCAGTCCGAGAATCAGAGACCCTGTTCGAGCTCCTGCCCAGGCCAGCAGCGACCCCAGAAGAATTCAGAAAAATTCAGAGGCACTCCAGTTCTAGTAACGAAGATTTCCTCACTGGTTTCGCCCTCGGAAAAATTCCTGATCAAGTTCTGCAGCCACAGTACCGACTGTCTGTCCACAATTGCCGAGAGAAGATAGATTCGGCATCTTCACTTCATCATCGTTTTAGCCCTAGTTTTCCCCACCCCGCTTGGCCGGCTGAAGGCCCCTCCCTGTGTGGAGGTAGTTTGATTGTAATCCATTAACCCCCACCCCAAGATCCCCCTCCTGCGAGAGGTGTAGTGTTGTAAATTGTTTGGGTAGGTCAAGCTACACCGCCGCGGCGTGTGGGGATCCACTCGCCTTCCCGCTCGCCCTCGTCTCCGAGCGGGACCGGTTTCTTCAAACCGGTCGAGTGAGTGCTCCAAAACTTTGCTCTAATTCATGCTTGTTCTTTCAATATTAGTTCATAAACTCCGCTGGCCGTGACGAGAGCCCGATCCTTAAGCTCATTTGCTATAAGTGATCATCGTGGGAAGAGAGTGGAACCCGTGCCCTTTGGCACTTCTTCGGACCCTTGATTTGGGCAGCCATACCCTTGGGGAATCAAACCTTGGCCTTGCTGGCCCTCTACCAGCAAGGACCCAGTCCACACAACCTCCCCTTGGCATTGCCAAGTTACCCCGGGTCTTAGTGTGCATCGGGTGAGCGGTTGCCATTATCGGTCCGTCTTGAATGCTTAATTGTGCTTGCTTGTTGAGTCCTAGGTTGTGTCACATCAGTTTGTGTTAGTGTCATGATCATGCATTCGAGTCTGTGCATGTTGCTGTTCCTTCTATAGACAACGGTGCATGGTTTATCTGCACATCACAAGGTCTGAGCATGTTTGCATATCTCACTTTAAAGTCTGACCATATGTGCGATACGGTCGGGGAAATCTCTTCGCCAGCACAAGAAACGTCAGTGCACGTTTTGGCATCTGAACACCAAGGTCAGTGCATGTCTGCTTGATTCACATAGGGTCGTTGCATGTTTTAGCCTAATGCATTCAAGGTCAGAGCAAACACTGTGGCAACCGGTGCAGCCTTTCATTTGGCTAAGCATAAAGGTTCGTGCAACCGCCATGTGCTGAGTTAAGTCAGTGCATATTGCCTTTGGCCTTTGACAGGGTCGGTGCACGTACACACTGTGACTGCATGTAGTCAGTACATATCTCTGCTTTGCATGCATGAGAAGGTCCGTGCATTCCACTGTACCAGTCAGTGCATGTCATTGTTCATCTAGTAGAAGGTCTGTGCATTTAGGCCATTCTGCCTATCTAACATCGGTGCACATTTCAGCTCTAAGCATACCAAGTTTCATGCTATTTCTTGTAGCACTGTAATGAGGGTCCGTGCACATTCTCTTCCCTGCACTTGAAGTCTGTGCAATTCACTGTTCAAACCGATGCATGTTCAGCCTTAGGCTCTCTATAGCGTCGGTGCATGTTTTGTATATACGCATTTCATGATCTGTGCACTTTCATATTTCTTCAATGGAAGTTCCGTGCATGTTTTGTTGCGTACTGCCAATGGTCATAGCATGTCTCATTAACAGCAAGTTAAGGTCAGTGCACATCCTGTTTGACTGAACCTAAGGTCTGTGCATGTTTGATCGTTACACTATATAGTCTATACATCCTTTAAGAACTCAGGGTATAAACTGTACTCTGTCCTTTCCTTTACAGAGAACAATCTCGTTCACAGAAGAGGCACGTGATCTCTGAAATGGCAGAAGGCTGGCTCGTGGATAAAGGGGCAAATGAAAGGCATGTGATCCGAGGAAAGGATCATTCTATTAAATAACACGTGGACCAATGGAGTTTTGATAGGGCTCTTTTGCCTCATCCATACGGAGCCCCTGCTCTTATATAAAGCTATCCAACCCTTCGAAGAAAGGTGCTGAAAGCTACCATTCGTCTCCACCTGAAGAGAGAGCTTCTCCAGGAGCAAGAGAGAGCGTGAGCAATCCAGCTGAGTGGAGAAAGAGAAAGAGGTTTCTCTAAGAGCAGCCAACCATTGCATCTGTCTATGCTTCTTTCAAGCAACATTTTACATCATTTTGTTTTTTTTTGTTTTATTCTGATCCTTTGATTTACCAACCGTGTTCTCTTTGGTTCCCTCCAGTGTGGAGGAAGGGAGATAGTGTCTCCAGTTGCGAGTGGCTATGGGGGTCACTTGTGGGGTTTCCTCTGTGTAGAGGAAGGGAGGAACTGTCCTCCAGGTTTGGATTGGCTGGTAGCAAGTCCAGGGTTCAGGTTCTGCGGGGTGTAGAATCCGGTTGAGGGATTTGTCTCCCTCGGGGCAAGCTGTTAGGCAGCCGTTGTCGCAGACTGAGTCTGCTTTTCTAGCCTGAGCTAGTGGAATCCTCGTTCGGTGTGGACGAGGGGTGGACGCAGATTGCTATGGGCAATCGAACCACCTAAAAATTCTTTACCTCCTTGTGTGATTGATGTTTTGATACTTATGGGTACTTGTTTGGTTTGTTGGTTCTCTGCTAGATCTGTTTTAGTTCCTTCACTGCCTACATTCTGATCTAGTTGTTTAAGGTGTGTGTCTACATTGGTTCTTTTACTGCACAGCTTTTGCTATATCCTTTGACTGATCTTCATTCTTTGCCGTGTGCCTTCGAATTATTTTTTTTAATTGGGGTGATCTATTCATCCCCCCCTTCTAGATCACTCTCTAGTGTTTCTATCAATTGGTATCAGAGCAGGTTACCCATGATGTGGTCCAACGACCAGGGTAGACCTGGAACTAACAATCCTCGCAGCTTCATTGTCGACGGACATTCAATTAACCACCCTCCTCTTTTTGATGGTGTTAATTATCTTTATTGGAAGAACAGGATGGAGGTGTTCTTAAGAGCGAACAGTCACGAACTCTGGGAAGTGATTAACTCAGGACCGTTCGAGCTTTTAGATAATGAGGATACATGGTCAAGGGAGGAGATCAGGCTCTCCATTGTGAATTGGATAGTAATGAACATAATGCAGTGCGTGGTCCACCCAAAGGAGTACGCAAGGATTTCTACTTGTAAGACAGCCAAGAATATGTGGGATGAACTAGAGCTCATGTATGAAGGTACATCCCAGGTCAAAGCTACGAATGTAAACATGCTAACTTCTAAGTACGAATTGTTTAGAATGAATCCTGAGGAGACTATCACCGAAATGTATGCTAGGTTGTCGTTGATCACGAATAGCCTCAAAGGTCTAGGGAAACAGATCCCAGAGGCGGATCTTGTTAGAAAAATTCTTAGGTCTTTGACCCCATTGTGGCACACTAAGGCCACAGTCATAGAGAAGTCCAGGGATTTGACTAAAATGACTGTCACTGAATTAATCGGATCCCTGATGACTTATGAGATCAACCTGAAGGGCAATGTTGAAGAAACAAGTAAGAAGAGCAAGAACATTGCTCTCAAGGTGTCTCGAAGAGGCAGTGGTAGTAGCAGTAGCAGCAGTAATAGCAGTAGTGGTGAGGAACTTGAAAATTTCTCAGATCTTGATCAAGAAGGGCAAGCTTTACTGACTCGCAGATTTCAACAGTTTTTGAGATCTAAGGGCAAGAAGTTTAGGAAAAGAAAGCCCTAGTCATCTAGTAAGAATTCTAACCCCAAACCAGGCAAGTACAAGTCTATTGATAAGCTTACTTGTTTTCATTGTCACAGGCCTGGTCACATGAAAAGTGACTTCCCAAATCTTCAGAAGAAGAACATCAAGGTGCAGAACAAAAAATCCAAAGCAATGGTCTGCACTTGGAGTGATGAGGAGGAGGATGTTAAAGGAGATTCTTCGGAAGAAGAAGAGGAAAGAATGTGTCTGATGGCTGACACAGACACTGAGGTAAGCATCCCCTTTGAACAATATACTATAGATGACTAGGAGGACGCTTATGCTGATTTACTTGATAAATTTAACTATCAAACAAAGGACTACAAAATGCTAAAGAAAAAGTTGAATAGTGTTGTCGAAGAGGTAAACTGTCAAAAGAAAGAAAATGAGGATCTGAAAAAGAAAATTCAAGAATTAAACACTTTGAAAATTGAGAACAAAAACCATCAAGATCATGTTGAACAAGCTAACAAAGATCTGGATGAATTCAAGGTAAGATTTCATGAGTTGCAAAATGAAAATGATCTTGTTTCTGAAAAATATGATGCCATAAAAATTGTCAATTCTGAGATATAGAAAATGAGTGAAAAATTGAAGAATGATCTTGAAGATAAGCAAAACACATTAGAAAAATTTGTGCAAGGAAAATCTAACCTAGATACTATTCTAGGTGTGAGGGTGAATTTCAACAAAGAAGGGTTGGGATATAATCCCACCAATAAAAGGCCATTTGAATTGAAAATTGTAACCTTCTGTTCAGAGAAGGGAAAAGAAAAGTTGGACACCCCATCCAGCTCAAACAGCAAAGTCCAAGAATCTGTGAAAACAAACTTCATTACCAACAAGAATGGTTACACTAAGCCTACAATGCATCAGAGTAGCAAGACTACTCTCTGAGGGAATCAGGGTGTCTACAGAGCAAATCATGCTCATTTCAGAAAAATGTATCATGGCAACAACTCAAATGCTCCAACGTAGTGGAATCAACATAGACCACCCATTCGGAAATAGAACTGGAACAATTACACACAGATTTGGGGTCAATCTAAGTTTACACAGAGGTACCCCTATCAGAAAAGGTCCTGGAACAACTCACATGTCATTAAGAATCAAATTCATCAAAATCCAAGGACCAGAGTTAATAAAACATTACAAGCTAAAAACAAAAATTTTGTTCACAGGAAGGGAACCAGATAGATCTGGAATCCTAAGATTGTCTTGGAAGGATTGAGTAACTTCTTTGGACCCAACTTTTCTTGGGTTCCAAAATTTCCTTGTGTCTGATTTGATTGCAGGTTGGTCTGGCAGTCGAACACAATAGATGGTACCTGGATAGCGGCTATTCCAGGCACATGACAGGTGACCAGATAAAGTTCAGTGAACTGGAAATGAAGATGGGAGGTATGGTCAAATTTAGAGGTAAGAATAAAGGTAAGATCATAGGAATAGGGACAGTTGGTAAGTCCCCTTCTAATGTGATTGAAAAAGTTTTGTTGGTAGATGGTCTTCAACATAACCTCCTTAGCATCAGTCAGCTATGTGACAAGAGTCACAGAGTTGTTTTTGACAATAATGCATGCAAAATTTTTGAAATGAATTTTGACAAAATCATGTTCTTAGGCCATAGGGTGAATAATGTCTACATGGTAGACCTTAATAAGAATTCTGATTCAAATCTTTGTCTCTCTGCTGATTTAGACAATAATGCTTTTAACTGGCATAAGCGCTTAGGACATGTAAGTTACAGTACGTTAAATAAATTTGGAAATTTGATTTGGTTAGAGGACTGCCAAAAATAAAATTCAACCCACATTCAAAAATTCGTGATGCATGTGCTCTAGGCAAACAAACCCGTAAGTCCTTCAAACTGAGATCTGAGTCATTGTCCTCTAAACCAATGGAATTGCTTCATATGGACCTTTTCAGTCCTACTAGAACTCAGAGTCCAAATGGTAGTAGGTTCGGTTATGTGATTATTGATGATCACTCTAGATTCTCATGGATCTTTTTCTTAGCACATAAAAATGATGCTTTTCAAAAATTCAAACAGTTTTTCAATAAGATCAAACAAGAAGGAAAACATAAAATCTGTTCAATTTAATCTGACTATGGAGGTGAATTTGAAAACTCCATGTTTTCTAATTTTTGTGAAAATGAAGGACTGACACATAGATTCTCATCTCCCAGGACACCTGAGCAGAATGGAATTATTAAGAGAAGAAATCGAACAATTGTGGAGATGGCCCGAACTATGCTGATTGAGAGTCAACTACCAAGAAAGTTCTGGGCAGAAGCGGCTAACACAACAACTTACACAATCAATAGGGCCATGGTAAGACCAATTCATAAGAAAACCCCTTATGAGCTATTGAGAGGTAAGAAACCAAACTTGAGTCATTTCAGAATTTTTGGTCCTAAATGCTTTATACATAATAATGACAAGAAGGACCTAGATAAATTTGATGCTAAAAGTTATCCTGGAATATTTTTAGGATAATTTGAAGTGTCCAGAGCATATAGGGTTTTCAACATTACTGAACAAAAGATTGAAGAGTATCCACATGTCATTTTTGATGAAACAAAAAGTGTCACTAACTTTGAAGATGATGACAGGGATTCAAAGCATGATGGAGAATTCCTGGAGGATAAACAAGAAGAGGAGATTCAGCCAAGTGAAGCACCAAATGCTCCCAACCAGGTAAGGTCAGCCAAAGTAGGTGAGTCCTCAACTAATGTCAGATTTCTGAAAGACTACCCTATTCAAAACATCATAGGAAATTTGAATGATCCCCCTAGGACAAGGTCTTTCCTCAGAAATCTCAATAATCAAGACTTAGTTGCATTAGTGTCACAGATAGAACCCAAATTTGTTGAAGAGGCTTTAAAAGATGAATCATGGGTTAATGCAATGAATGAGGAATTAGGACAGTTTGAAAGAAACAATGTTTGGAAACTAGTTCCTAGACCGAGAAATGCAACTGTCATTGGAACAAAATGAGTTTTTAAAAATAAATTGAATGAAGATGGAATAGTTTCTAGGAATAAAGCTAGACTTGTAGCTAAAGGCTACTGCCAAGAGTTTGGAGTAGACTTTGAAGAATCATATGCTCCTGTTGCTAGGTTAGAAGCTATAAGAATCCTGCTAGCTTTTGCAGGTTCTAAAAATATGAAACTTCATCAAATGGATGTCAAAATCGCATTTTTGAATGGCCTCATTAAGGAAGAGGTTTTTGTAGATCAACCACCTGGATTTCAACTGTCTTCACATCCTAACAAAGTTTTCAGGTTGAACAAAGCCCTGTATGGACTGAAACAGGCCCCTCGGGCTTGGTATGAAAGGCTGACCGAATTTCTGCTCAGCAAGAGCTACAGAAGAGGTAAGGTGGATCAGACCTTGTTTACAAAGGTACTAAATAAAAACCTCATAATAGTTCAGGTATATGTAGACGGCATAGTTTTTGGTTCAACTTATACTGAACTGTGCAGAGAATTTGCTGAAATGATGTCAAATGAGTTTGAGATGAGCATGGTAGCTAAACTAAAATATTTCATTGGTTTGTAGGTACAACAATTGGAAGATGGGTGTTTCATCAGTCAGACCAAGTACTCCATGGAAATTCTCAAGAGATTTGGGATGGACAACTTGAAGCACGTCTCAACTCCAATGGGTACTAACACTTCTGTGGATGCAGATGAATCAGGTCAGGAAATTGATGCAAAGCCATATCGAGGTATGATAGGATCTCTACTCTATTTGACTGCCTCGAGACCTGATATCCAATTCAGTGTAGGTATGTGTGCTAGACATCAATCTAGGCCTAATGAATTGCATCTTGCTGCTGTAAAGAGAATCTTTAGATACATTTCTGGAACTCATAACTTAGGACTGTGGTACCCTGCATCAAATGCTTTAGATCTCATTTCATACACTGATGCTGATTTCGCTGGCTGCAAACTAGATAGGAAGAGCACTAGTGGACATTGTCAGTTCTTAGGTGGGTGTCTGGTTTCTTGGGGTTCCAAGAAGCAACACTCTGTGGCCCTCTCCACTGTAGAAGCTGAATACATAGCTGCAGGGAGCTATGGTACCCAGGTGATCTGGATCAAAAATCAGCTTCAGGACTACCAAGTAGACTTGGGCTGCACCCCCATATATTGTGATAATACTAGTGCCATTAATCTTGCAAAGAATCCTGTCTTGCATTCACGAACCAAACACATAGAGATCCGACATCATTTCCTCAGAGATGAGGTTTCTAAAGGCTCTTTTAAATTGATCCATGTTGGCACTGCACATCAGATAGCTGATATTTTCACTAAGCCACTAGATAATGAAAAATTCACAACATTGAGGAGAGAATTAGGCATTTTTAAATCTTTATGAATTCTGAACTCCTTGAATAAAATGCCTCCATGTTTTTGTGCTAGCATTTGCGAACATCTGCATTTAGCAATTATCATACTTCAATAAAATTGCATTAGCATGCATAACCGGTCGGTATATCAAATGATAGTTGGGAGAAGGTCAGATTTCTTCTAATTGGAAATCCATCTCATGCGTAGAGGCTAGAACTCCGCCTAGTACCATCGGTCATTTTGCATTAAGATGAGTTTCATTTTGCATATTTGCCCATTCAGCATGAGTTATGTCTGCATATTAGTTCATAGTGCGAGGGGGAGTTTTGTCCCTATGCCAGCTGATAAGTTGAGGGGTTTTGAGTAGTTGTATTCGTTATGTTTGTATATCCTATCATTTTGTGAGGGGGAGTTGTCCCTGTGACTGATTCAAAAGATTTTGAGAGATTTTTGGTGTTGCTGCTTTTATTGAAAGAATTTATACAGTCCATCCACAGAAAGTAGAATCTCATACACTTCTTAAACCTTTAAGTCTGAGCAACTGATGTATTGCTAGAATCTTCTATCTAATAAATTTGCACAACTTGGATAAAGTATATGAAGTATATCTTCTTACATATTTCATGATCATGGACCAAAAGCTAAACTCGTATGTCATGAAATCTGCTAAAAACTTGAAACCTAGACTTCTGAGAATAAATTCCTTCAGAATCAGTACTTCTGGTATTGTCTTCAAACATACCATATCAAAAATTTAGGGGCATAAAAATCTTCAGAGCAATGGTCTGATTATTGAGAAACTAGATGATTCATCAATGAAATGAAATTCTTCCTATGTCATGAGGTGTCAGATTATCTCTGATTAAAAATTATAAAAATATTTTCTATCTGATCGTGACAGAGCAATGGTAATCAGGTGATTGAGTAACTGGGGAGTCTAGCCTCTGATCAAGGTGTCTCCTCACGTAAAAAGACACTTGAGTTACTAACTCTGTTCTCTAAAGAGATCACATTGAGTAACTGGGGATTCTGGCCTCTAGTCAAGGTGTCTCCTCATATCCAAAGATGTGATCTACCAAAATTACTTATTGATGCTTTTACTGCTCATTAAAGAAAAATCAGTCAAATCCCCTGTATTTGCAAAATTGTCTGGACTGTTTGACCTCAATATCTCTAGAATTTTTTTCTGAGGATTAGTCTCTTGCAGTCTAATCAGTACAGTTTTTGGTCAGAACCCTCTTGACATACATGTTCATCTTTGTTCTACATCATATCTTCTATACGTTGATAAACTTCACTCTCATTCTAAGTCTTTCTTGATTACTAGATTTGAAGAATCTCTCCTACTTAATCTTTTAAGACGTGCTTATGGGACATTCTACACTATGAAAATCATGTATTTCTTTCTCACTCATCCAGCAGCTCTATATCTCTTTAATTTCCTGTTGATGATGTCAAAGGGGGAGAACATGTAAATGACATTGTGTTGCATTATGTGTTACTTTACTTGCATCAGGGGGAGTTAATATGTGTTGTTGCATGCATGCTAGATCATTACTAATGATTGCATTGATATTGACCTATAGTGTTGCCATCATTAAAAAGGGGGAGACTGTTGTGTCCCTGTCCCTGTGGTTTTGATGATGACAATTTAAGTGAGTCATTTTAGTCAATATATTGCATTATCTGATTTTACCCTGAAAGTGTGGACTCTTTCATGTTCTTTTGAGTAATCAAAGTCGGTGTTAGTTTAGCCTCATGCATACTTCAAGTCGATGCTAGATTCGGTAGTATCAAGTCTTATAGGCAATGTCAGTGCATATGTTGAGGTGTTGCGTGAAAAGGTCGGTGCAGGTCTTCCTTGTGCATAAGTGGGTCCGTGCTAGTTGCAACTAAGCTCCACGTTAGTTGCATACAGGGTCTGTGTTAGTGTGCATGATCATGCATTCGAGTCTGTGCATGTTACTGTTCCTTCTATAGACGACGGTGCATGGTTTATCTGCACACCACAAGATCTGAGCATGTTTGCATATCTCACTTTAAAGTCTGTGCATATGTGCGATACGGTCGGTGTAATCTCTTCGCCAGCACAAGAAACGTCGGTGCACGTTTTGGCATCTGAACACCAAGGTTAGTGCATGTCTACTTGATTCACATAGGGTTGTTGCATGTTTTAGCCTAATGCATTCAAGGTCAGAGCAAACACTGTGGCAGCCGGTGCAGCCTTTCATTTGGCTAAGCATAAAGATCCGTGCAACCGCCATGTGCTGAGTTAAGTCAGTGCATATCGCCTTTGGCCTTTGATAGGGTCGGTGCACGTCCGCACTGTGACTGCATGTAGTCAGTGCATATCTCTGCCTTGCATGCATGAGAAGGTCCGTGCATTCCACTGTACCAGTCAGTGCATGTCATTGTTCATCTAGTAGAAGGTCTGTGCATTTAGGCCATTCTGCCTATCTAACATCGGTGCACATTTCAGCTCTAAGCATACCAAGGTTCATGCTATTTCCTGTAGCACTGTAATGAGGGTCCGTGCACGTTCTCTTCCCTGCATCTGAAGTCCGTGCAATTCACTGTTCAAACCGATGCATGTTCAGCCTTAGGCTCTCTATAGCATCGGTGCATGTTTTGTATATACGCATTTCATGGTCTGTGCACTTTCCTGTTTCTTCAATGGAAGGTCCGTGCATGTTTTGTTGCGTACTGCCAATGGTCCTAGCATGTCTCATTAACAACAAGTTAAGGTCAGTGCACATCCTGTTTGACTGAACCTAAGGTCTGTGCATGTTTGATCATTACACTATATAGTCTATACATCCTTTAAGAACTCAGGGCATAAATTGTACTCTGTCCTTTCCTTTATAGGGAATAATCTCGTTCACAGAAGAGGCACATGATCTCTGAAATGGCAGAAGGCTGGCTCGTGGATAAAGGGGTAAATGAAAGGCACGTGATCCGAGAAAAGGAACATTCTATTCCTTAACATGTGGACCAATGGAGTTTTGGTAGGACTCTTTTGCCTCATCCATACGGAACCCCTGCTCCTATATAAAGCTACCCAACCCTTCGAAGAAGGGTGCTGAAAGCTACCATTCGTCTCCACCTGAAGAGAGAGCTTCTCTAGGAGCAAGAGAGAGCGTGAGCAATCCAGTTGAGTGGAGAAAGAGAAAGAGGTTTCTCTGAGGGCAGCCAGCCAGTGCATCTGTCTATGCTTCTTTGAAGCTACATTTTACATCATTTTTTTTTATTTTGATCCTTTGATTTACCAACCGTGTTCTCTTTGGTTCCCTCCGGTGTGGAGGAAGGGAGACAGTGTCTCCAGTTGCGAGTGGCTATGGGGGTCACTCGTGGGGTTTCCTCTGTGTAGACGAAGGGAGGAACTATCCTCCAGGTCTGGATTGGCTGGTAGAAAGTCTAGGGTTCAGGTTCTGCGGGATGTAGAATCTGGTTGAGGGATTTGTCTCCCTCGGGGCAAGCTGTTAGGCAGCCGTTGTCGCAGACTGAGTCTGCTTTTCTAGCCTGATGCTAGTGGAATCCTCATTCGGTGTGGACGAGGGGTGGACGTAGATTGCTGTAGGTAATCGAACCACCTAAAAATTCTTTGCCTCCTTGTGTGATTGATGTTTTGATACTTGTGGGCACTTGTTTGGTTTGCTGGTTCTCTGCTGGATCTATTTTAGTTCCTTCACTGCCTACATTCAGATCTAGTTGTTTAAGGGGTGTGTCTATATTGGTTCCTTTACTGCACAGCTTTTGCGATATCCTTCGACTGATCCTCATTCTTTGCCATGTGCCTTCGAATTTTTTTTTAAAAATTGGGGTGATCTATTCATCCCCCCCTTCTAGATCACTCTCTAGTGTTTCTGTCAGTAGGGAGTTTAGCCCCCATCAAAGGGATCCAACAGAATGTACATGAGCTGCTGGATTTTCTCAAGAAATGATTCCTTGAACTCATCAGTGGGTAGGGGCTTCATAACACCACCTATGCATATGACCTTTTTAGGCTCATCTATGCACATGGGACCTTTGAATACACTCATGTGTATAATTTTTTATGGGTGGATGCATTCAGAAAGAGCTTCTGCATTCACGCACACCAATGCTCTCTTTCAATTTAGCTGCAAGCGCATCTCTGATTCCCTCTATGCAAAATGAACCCTCCTCCCCCCTTGGGCTTATATATGTAGCAATGTGTGCTGGATCCCAACATTCAGAATGAAACTTCTGAATTTATGCATGTGGGATATGAGTTCTAATATGACTACTGAAAATTATGCGTGCTAGGCTTGGATTGGTAGTGCATTCTGGGCATCCCCCCCTTTTCCATTTCTCTTTTTTCTATCTCCCCCTTTTTCTAATGCATACCAACGGACCTTGCTGCTGGGTGGAGGGACAAGTCGACCTGGGAATAACCCAGGTCGACCTACCCCAAGGCAGCAACCCGGGTTTTCTTTTGTTTGGCCCAATATCAAGGCATGTAAAAGGGGTACCATGTATTCATTTCTGAAATGAATGAGGGGGAAGCAAAAATGTTTCAATTCATGTAATTTTAGTGGAGAACTCTGATGCAATCCAATATGCATATGCAGTGCGAACCTGGGGTGAACCAATGAGAGATGTCATGGGCGGCTGCTTCAAGTGACCTCGAGGAAATTCCATATGGTGCAAGAATCATTACACATTGTGAAAGTGCAAACTAATGTGCATATGTGGGTTCCAAATGGGGAGTTAAAGGGGCAAGCATACCCAATGGCCATGGGAGTTTAGTGATCACATGGCATGTGCAATCACTTACGTGAGAAAATGTGGCAACCCTGGTAAATTGAAAGAATAGAAATCCTAAATAGATTAAAATGAACAAATAGTCAAGGTCCAGACCACACACCCAAATAATCTTTATAACACATATGGGCCTTGCACGTAAGGGAGCCAAATGGGCCAAACCAAGCCAAAAGGGAACATCACCCTTGATTAAGGCGCCATTTCATGAAATGAAGACCCTTTAAATGGGCGCTATTCTATGAAATAAAGACCCTTGCTTGGGTGCCATTTTACTGAGGGTGAAATATGAAAACTGCCGACCGTGGTTCGTTCTAAGTAGGACACCGGTTGATGTTCGAGAAGGTCTTGCTCTGGAAGGATTAATACATAGGAAATTATGGATGCAATATGATTCTTACGTGGGGAATATTAATCCTGATCAAACTCTAATTCTCCAGTAGGATTGCTTCTCTGTAAATCCCCTACCCCATCGATCGAACACCGGCTACTGCTTCATCTACCTCTGGTGTTCTTCCTCTCTGCTCCTGTTTCTTCTTCTTTCGGAAGCGGAGTGGAGGTTATTGTTCCCTGCTACTTCTTTCCGTGAAGAGAAGCCTGCTGCTACCCGGCGTGAACGTGGAGAAGCTTTGCTTCTACCTACTACTTCATCTTCTCGCGAACTATTCTTTTCTTCACCCGACGACTGTGCGTGAAGAAAAGAATCCTCCTTTCTACCGTTTCTCCTTCGAGTGAAGCTACCGTTGCTACTGCTTCCATCTTCTACTTCCATGCTGCGAAGCTGTAGTTGACGTTATTATTATTACTGCTCCTATCTTTTCTTCGATATCTTCGATCTATCATCATCCAGAATATCCAAACTGGTAGGTGTTCTCAAGTATCA
This sequence comes from Amorphophallus konjac, assembly GCA_022559845.1. Classification (NCBI taxonomy): domain Eukaryota; kingdom Viridiplantae; phylum Streptophyta; class Magnoliopsida; order Alismatales; family Araceae; genus Amorphophallus; species Amorphophallus konjac. Next base: position 235,562,987 of record CM040121.1, on the reverse strand, counting down.
AGCCCAACTTAATAAATCTTAGATCATACGCATGCATATAGGCCTTTTAGTATGATTTCAGGAGCTCTCTATTTCATTTTTCTGAGTTTCAGTAAAAGGGCGCCCCTCTATAGGGCGCTATTTCATCAAACGACTGTACACGCAGTCGTTATTCTTTCAGTAATTAAATAAGTATACCATCTTTAAAATTTAATAACCATGAATCCTGATGTCTAATCTAATGCATGAGTACATTGATAGATTCATGCTATTTTTCTCTACCTGTCCATATATTCTTTCCTGCAAAATTATTTTTAATTAAAGAGTGCTATTGTTCATGATCAATTATACATGAGTGAACCACGACTGTCACCCTGCCACTATTCATGATATAGCGCCCCTGACTTGGGCGCTATATACTGATAGGGTGGCTGGGCCCAGGGCGCCATTTACCCTGAGCATATATTCTCCAGAACAGTAACGTACTTATATATGAAGTAAATCCTGAGTTTGAACGACTTAACAGAAAGACTCTACTTAGTAAAATAATGGCACTGGCAAAGGCGCCATTTTACATGTTCACTATTTTTCCCAAATGATTTCTTGTAACCCTAGTTTGTGGGTATCTATATGGCACTATATCTCAGTCCGTAGATATGGTCTCATGTTTCTCGATGTTTTATCGATTACCCCACTATTTCTCAGTGATAGATGAGCCCTTCGCGCGATATTCCTTCCTTCGGATTGGTGATTTTATCATAGAGACCTCCGTAAGTCTACGCGAAGCCTTAGATTCCCTCAAGGCTGCCGAGCAGGTTGTACCACTAAAACCCATGACACTTTTGATTGCCAAGTCACTCTAAAGAAACATGGTATACCGGCCCTCATGGTATGCTATGTGGATACCGTGAGAATGTTTCTTGAGTTAATGGAATGGGAAACCATACCATTGCTATTAGTTATGGATTATGTGCCTCTATGTAGACACAAATTCTTTCTACCTTATAATGTACAAAGAACGAGCGACCATATGTGTATGCATGCTTATTCTTGATATCATGGCCCCACTAGGGAGCCAATTCCACCTAGTTTTCCGATACATGTTGTATTGTGTAGTTTTGATCGTAGTACGTCCCTACATAACAAGTTCTATCTTTGAGTTTCTATTCCACAAGATCTACTTTAAAATTCCTACAAGAGCATTCCCTTGGAATTCTATATTGGCTATAACTATAGTGGATGTCAAAAATACATGACTCAATGCTTGCGCATATAGGGCCCGATCCTGTCTTAGGAGGAGCACCCGAAAGTACTTGTGCCTATGGGAGCTATTATTGATAACGGTGTGGCATTGCACCGAAGTACTCGTCGTTCTAGATAAATGACATTCCACAATCTTGTACTTGTACTTGACTTGACATGACATGACTTACGTGGCCCGGAAATGGTATTTACTTGCTTGCTTGATAACGTGATAGTCAATTCTTGACATAACTTGATAAATGTACATGCTTGTTCATCTCAATATATATTGACATGAATTCTTGAAAGACTTGCTAGTTCACTCAATTATCTCTTGCTATACAATCTCTTTAGTGTCGTTTCATGCGAACATGCATAGCTATACTTGCATCCATGCAACACATAATTAACTTAAAGCAAGCTAGCACTTGAGATATAATTCATACTGAGTGTTCGCTCACCTAGTGTTTTCCCCTATTTTTCAGATAATTTCGATGACGAGACTCATTCGGATGGAGATGGGCATGAGTGAAGAGCTTAGAGCCATTCCAACTATCAAAGTGTTATCTAGTCCTGTCTTTTCCTATTTTCTTGAGTCATCCATTATACTTTTTCTTTTATTGAGTCCTAGTGCTTTCATCAAGAGTTTTAATAGAAGTACTTTAAAAGTTTATGATTAATAAAAGACTTCGTTATCATTACTTGCGCGCACTCTATCTATGTGTCGAATACACTTATGCTCTGATTGACATGATTGATATAAACTCATCATGCATAACGGGTTCCTTCCGCGCTCGCGGCGTGACAAAAAATCATTGGGATTTCATGGTCATGCTCACGGACATCCCTTTGCAGGGGTTGCCATGCATATGCTTTTCTATTCCTCTTCTTATGCATTGTGTGTGTGTGTGTTTGTGTTTTTGCTGTCAGGGGAGTTTGGTCGATCGAACTGTTTGGTCGGTCGACTGAACTTCCCAATAACAGAAGCCCTGCCAGGCTGAGTAGAGGGGCTGTGCCGACTTCAAAGGGGGTCGACCCCCTTGGAGAAATGGGACGACCCCTGTGCAGATTTCTGCACAGGGTGGCCCCGATAGAAGCATACATGGGCTTTGAAGTTGTGATTGATTTCCTTAGAGCATCAAATGCTCAAGGGGTCAAATATGTGCCATATGCAAATGGAAAATGCAATGATGCATTTTCTGAATTGTGCAAATGTGCAAGTGGGATTTCCTTTGATTCGTGCATGCAAGATGCCATGAGGATTTCAATCACGCTTATAAAATCATGAAAGGGCTTCTCAAATAGCAGATATAATGGCAATGCTAAGAAAAATGTTCTTGTGCAAAGATTTCAGTATTGCTCTGGGCAATTTTGGTTTCATGCTTGTCATTCACTCCTTTGTTCACTCTGACTCCAGAAGTTCAGAAATTATGCTTATCATTATCTTCCCCTTCTCTTGGAGTTCGATACGCATGAATTCATCTTGATTGGAAATTCTATTCTGATCTGAGGGGTTGGGTCTCGAGTCCTTTGTTTCATCGATTTTATTTTGGCCGTCGATGTTTCAGCACTTTTCTGAGACCGAATTGGTTGTTGCTTCATGTTAGTGGTGCATAACTTTAGTTTTAACCTGAGAGATTGAATCTCAGGTTCAGAATTCAGCCCTCTATCTCGTCCATTTTGATTTTTAGCATGTTCAGCGACCAAGCTTGATCATCATTTTTGTATACATTTGTCCAAACTGGGTTTCAGTTCTTGAATCCAGAAACTCCAGCATTCGACATTCATGCCTATCATTCATTTTGTTGTTTTGCCTATTCTGCCTTCAGCAATTCCCATAATCTCATTTGGCCATTGCACTCTTTCTAGACACCAATTCACAGTGAACTCTTTAGTTCAGTCCATATGTCCATTTGTTTTCTTCTTGTTCAGACCATTGGTCATCTTCTTCTTTTTTATTCGGCCCATGTATCGTGCATTCCTCTTAGTCCTCAATTTTCCCGGTGAAAATTCGGCAACACTTCCCCTTAACCCGGAGGCTTGGGGGGGTTTAATTGGGTACGCATCCACGGATAGAATCCGAGGCGGCCCCAAAATAAAAGGGTGTGCACGGAAGCGGAAACACCCTACAACCCGATTTAAGCGCGGAGATCCCGAGGGTTAGCCTACTAAGGACCCCGACAACCACGTGTTGCCCCCGATCACGTTTCTGAGACATGGACTTGAGCTATCGCCGATTTATACAGCCTTCAATGTCCACTCTTTAGGGGAATCACCCGGGGTCCATGCTATGAAGAAGTGAGCCCCCGAGGATCCATGAGTGATTAGAACCCAGAAATCAGAATTTATGAAAGAAAATGGTCGATTTGGGATTAAATGCAATATGCCTCACCCCTTTGGCATCATGGCCATTAGACTGGTCCAAATCCCAAAGCGGGATTTTGAGAAAAAATTGCGCTCATGGCAAAGCAAAGAAGATGTATATTAGACTTTCGATGGTTGGTAACCCGGGGCCACACTCATGGGTCGGAGTGAGCTCCGGGCCGGTGGCTATCGTGATAATAGCTAAATCGCCGTATGGGTGACCTGGAGAAATAAAAAAAAGGATTCATCATGTCTACTGTGAGAAGGGAGGTAGAGCAGAGCAAAAAAGACACACCATGTATGTATATACATTGGGAGAGAGGACAACATAGAAGATAAAACGGAGCGAAGAAAATCTACAACGTAGATATATATGTATTGGGGGAAGAGGACAATATAGCTGAACGGTTAGATCATGCATATATGTACATATACTATCAGGAAGCATACAAGCCCATAAAGAGAGATCGGAGAATCAAGACCAAAGGCGGCCTATGCTTCATTGATCTGGAACATGAATCTTTACATTCCGACCAACGGGGAGCATTACAAATTGCAAAGAGAGAATAACAAAGAAGGAGATGCAAAGAAACCCACCCAGCTATGAATGGCTCTCAAATTCTCCTACTCTCTCTCTTGCTCTCTCTTCTCTTCTCTCTGCAACACCTTCGGGGACCTATACTTCAACCGGGTTCCAAAGGGGAGCAGAGGAGGAGCCAGCTTCTATTAGGAGGCCAGGGGGGCAAATTCCCACCGGAAGGCCCTTCTTATAGAGGCGGAGCCCCTATCTTTTTGAAAAAAAAGAAACCCACATCCTTTTCTCCTTCTTTTATTTGTAGCTGCTGTCCCTGCTACTGCAGCGCTGTCGGTCGCACAGGGCCTCTGCTGCTGCCGTTGCTAATGTTTCTGTTGCTGGGATGGGAGCGCAGACACGTGCATATCCTGTGGAATGGCCGGAGGTGAGGCCCGTCGCTGTACTTACTGCTGTCGTCCACCGTTGCTGCTGCTGACGTTGCTCCTACTCTGCTATGTCGTGGCTCCTTCGCACGGCCGCGGCGGAGCTGGTTAATCAAGGGCACGCCGCTGCGGTGTGGTAGCCTCACCGGTCGAAGGGAGGTGGCAACCGCCCTGCTGGCCACGTAGGCGGGATGGGAGCTCGAGGTCCGCAGGTGTGCATGGGAGAGACTTCGGGCATTCAATGCCTGGGCAGGAGGGAGAAGGGGATGAATAGTAGAAAAATCGCGAGGAGAGGGTGTGACACGGAGGAATAGTGCCGCGGGTTTTTCTTCTATTTTCACAATTTTTTTTTGAAAATCCCTTCTCTTTTCTTCTTACGCCCTCCTGCCATTCCATTTGTGTATATGTCCCCTACGCCCCTCCTCTTCTTGTGTCCTAATCTATTTGGCCCATATGCCCCTTTGTATTGCGCTTTCCCTTTTCCTTTTTTGCATTTGGTTTGGCCCAATCTACATTGGCCCATTCCGCCTCTATTCTGATTTTCGTATTGGGTTTGGCCTATTTTTTTTAGCGCCAACAGGAGCATCCTACAATGATCGGTGAATACACCTCACTTGGCTAAGGGTGTATTGCTGTAGGTGGACAACACATTGGCATTAGCCTTTGCCAAGGACCAAAGTATCCATGGATTAGTAATACATAATTACACGTACAGTTCTGAAATCTTTCATATTTTACTTTATATATACATGTCAAAACTTACAGTTGGATTTTTAATTATGTCTCGGTGACATTTTAACGGAGTACTTAATTATCTATACAAATATACATAATAATATAAAATGTGTAATAATATAGAAATATATATATATATTCTCAATGTGTAAGTATCTATAAATATAACTGTCAATTCCTAGGTTCTTCTTTAAATAAGTATATATCTACATGCATGGCATGCATACGTGAAGGGCGACTTTGAGGCCAGGGTGAAGGCGATGATGCAAGATTAGTATATGGTGGGTACGTGGTGATTATTTAATGGAGTACCATGCATATGCCTAATTTGCCACATGTCACTCGACTGCCGGGCCAAGGCCAAAGATTTAACAACGCCAAATGATGGATGGATCTGACTTTTGGGGGCGATCGAGATGTTTACCCGTGGAGGGTTAGTTAATTGGCGGTGCACTTCTTTTATAATTAATTAATTAATTAGTTGATTGATCCTCCACGTACGGAAGAGCTGATCTGCAGCGGTATATATAGTCATATAGAGGAGCGAGCGAGCGTGCATGGTTAATTTCTATCTTTATTTTTTATTTTGGTCGATCCCCTTCTTGCTTTTCTCGATCAAGAGTCACTAATTAATCTAAGCTAGACTGGTTGATGTATGTACAACACTATTTTGTCATATATAGTCAACCATGCATGCGTGCAGAGTTGCGTCGACATTTTATGAGGTTATTATTTTTTTATTTTTATGTGCTAGCTACCCCCTTAAGATTAATGAAATTGTACGTTAATTTAACCATTGGTTGGAAGGAACCAAATTGTGTGTATATATATATATATATATATATATATATATATATATATATATATAACAACATAATTATGTGAATGTACGTACGTGCAAGAGGGGCGTTGGTGCAGTTGGGTTTCTCATGGTGAAGCCGTTAATTTAAGATGAAAAAGGGACATATATATTTAATTGCAAATCAAAACCCTGTGTTTAATTGTCTACTGAGCTACGTCGACGATCGGCCGGCTTGTATAATGTTTAATTAATCAATAATGTCGCGTCCTCCTCCGCCGCCCTTCAAAATGTCAAAAGCTAGCCCACCTCAGTGCAAGTGATGTAGATGAAATTAATGGGTGTATCTTATCATTTAATTAGTTTATCTTTCAATCTAGCTTACCTTTCCATGCGTTCCATTATTTACTCTACCTTTCGATATATAAATATATATATTTTATTTACCTCTCAAGTTAAAATAGCTAATTTAGTGTATGGTCATCTGTGTAAACACGTTTACAAACAAGGGCAAAGGGTCCGCGGGTGGCAAATTATCCATGCGATCATGTGTTGTATCCGTCACTCGACGGAAGTTAACACAATGTCCTATCTTTTTAATGTTCCTTCGCATACGTATCCTTTTAGGACCAACGTTACATATAAGCCCACCTACCTCCCAAGTATATTTAAATTTAGACATTCTTAATTTTTAGTCTATAAATTCTTTCAAAATTAGGAAAAGATCTCTCTCATCTCCCACATTCTTCACCATTATATGAAAAAAAACCCGCCGCCTGTCTCCTTATGGTTAGACTAACCTAACCATGCACGGTGTAACCTAACAAGAGAGAAGAGAAATAACCAAAATGCCCTACTGTTAAGTGAGAGAGAGAGAGAGAGAGAGAGAGAGTGCGAAGTGGTGTGTAGAAGGTCATCAGAGAAGTGTTACTAGACATCGGAAGAGAGAGTGGCAAATTCTACTTGGGAGTTGGTCCCAACATCAACTGCCCACCAAACCATAACATATGGAGGGTTACACTATGATCGCTTTGATACGGTGGAAGCACTCCCGCACAGCCCACCGACAGGGAGAGGAAAAGTTAAAGAGGGGAGGGAGGGAGCCAGTGGGGGTCTCCCCCTCCGGTGCCAGAGAGAGAGAGAGAGAACATGAAGGGCGTCTCCCTTACGTACTACTGTTTGTCGTTCTGGCTACCTTCACCGTTCTCCTCATCCTACCCCTCTCCCTTATCATCTACCCATGTCCCGTATCAAGGGCCACCACCTCTTGGTTTCTAGAGCCTCCAATGGCATCGGCCTTGCCATGGCCCATCAAGCCGCCACTGAGGGAGGCCGCATCTCCATCTTAATTTACTCGGATTGCTCCAAGCTGGAGGTCACATGGGAGGAGATCTGCGGCACCACCAAAGCGGACGTCGCTGTCTATAGTGTCTACATAAGAGACAAGGTGTCCGTGCGGAAAGTTATCGAGATGGCGGGCACTGTCGACATACTAGTGTGTAACACCCTAAAATATAGCTAAGTTGTACTCTATATTAACGAAACATCTTTTAAAGTATCAACTCAGTTCTTGTAAAGAACTCATGGTTAATCGTACTTAATGGGGAGTAGTAATGAGATGGGTGATCTCTAAGGAAGTCCCCATTCTAGAGGCGATCACTAATCACTATTAAAAAGAGATAAAATCATGAGGTCGGTAGGACAAAGTGGGCAATACCTCGACGGTGTAGAGTATGAGGTGTGATAGAATGGTATTAGAGCCATACCCCAGTCGAAAGTGTGAGAACTAAGTGCCATGCAGGACAAAGAGTTACGCTATGGGAGTCACCTCTTGAACCTGTAATAGGTCAAAGTGTTACATAGTGGGAGCACCTCTTGAGCTTGTAGGGGAGAACTTTTTGAATCCTACCTATCTGGATGTTTGGTTGTGTGCTACATATGTCTAGCGACAAGGATGTCGCCTATATAAGAGGTGTAGATTGTAACTATAATGTCTCCAGGTTTCATATCCTATTTTTATGGGCTTTAGATCACTTTTTGTGTTTGTTTTAAATTTCTAAATTTAGGATTTTAGATTCCGTTCAGGTTCGAGATTTTTTGAAGTTGTTGGGCCCAAAATACATATATAGAATGGCATTGGGGCATTTTTTTCTTTTTTTTGGGTTTTTTTTGAAAGCCCCAAAGCCTATTCCTGTAAACCCCTGCACCCCACTTCTCTTCTTCCTCGTTTCCTCCTCTTCCTCTCTTATTCTCCCCCCATTCCACTCCTCTCCTCTCCCGGCTGTATATGATGGATGCGACGAGGCTTGGCCAGATTGTGGGAGCTCGACGAGGTGGGTTTGTGCATGTGGGGCAGTGTTTCTTTGATGGGATTCAAGTTTCGACGTGGATCAGAGGTATTTGGAGTGTTAAAACATCGTTTGAGGTAAGAGAATAGATCCCAACTTCTCCTCTCATTTTTTCCCTTTGTTTGTTGTTGATTTGGGTGAGTGAGAGGGGGTTTATTTCATATTCGAGTGATAATGCATGCCAAAGTTGTGAGAGGCAATTCAAACAATTTGCCCATAGATTTCTAGGTTAAATTGTGATTTCTTGATGGTATGATGGAAGGGGATCGATTCCCCATGTTTTTCGCTTGCAATGGGGGGAGTTGGGCATGGATTCGAACAGCCGGAATGTGATTTTGGTTGGGTTCCCTCCGTAGAAGGCGGCCACATCATTGGCCATGGGAGATTGGTAGCGGCCAAATCGACTGTCGTCCTGCCCATTTGGGCGGCTAGAGGAGTGGCCTCCCAGTGAGTGAGCCCAGTGCTGGGCGGCCAAGGGTCTGGCCACCTAGAATTCTGCACGGCCAGATGGTTGGATGCCCAGGTCCTGGGTGTGGGAGGCCAAAATTGTTGTGCCCCTGTGGTCTTGATGATTGGTTTTGATGATAGCAAACACTATAAGTCACCATATGCATGTGTGCATGAAAGACCTTGTTGATTCAGTTAAGTGCATTCATATGTGTTCATGTATTTTTGAATGTGTGCTTGTGAATGACATTCCATTATATACACTGTGTGCACACATCATTTCTTTGTCATGCACATTATGTCAGTTTATCAGATCTAAAGCATTGCATTTGATGTTCAGTCATGTTATATGCTGCATAAAGCACTTATATACATATACATCAGTTGCTTTACTCTGCTTGTGGAAATCAGTACAGGCTAAACATCCATACATCATTACATTCTAGCACAGTCTGGACAAAAGTTGGTTGACCCCCCTTCCAGATGGGTCGACCCCCCAGATCATAGCATCTCATGCTGTGTCTTAATACAATCAGTAAGTCTGTACATTTGAGCATCTCACGTTGCATCTCACCTTCATAGCAAGTCTGTATAGCCTTCAGTTGCATAACTCAAGTCTGTACATCGCATGCAGGCAGGCATTCGAAGTCCATACACTGCTGTGTGAACGCAAGTCTATACAGCCAGTGTCTGTGTTGCCTTGCATCTCAGCAAGTCTACACATCGGCTTCCAAGTCTAAACATCACTGTTGCATTCACGCAAGCCGTTACATTGCACTATTCATGCACGGCACACCAAGTCTGTACAGTGTTCGCGTCTCATGCATCGTCTACATAAAGTCCATACATTCACTGTAGCTTGCTTAGCTAAAGTGTGTACATCCATCATCTCATGAAGTGTGTACATTGCGTCACATTGTTAAAGTCTGCACATTGTGCTTTGAAGTTGCATCAAGTCTAAACATTGTCCTGTAGCAAGCACGAAGCTAAGTCTGTACATTCGTCAAGGGGCCAAGTCTATACATTGTGTCGTTCACATCTTCAAGTCTGTACATTGCCCAGTCTGCTTCGCAAAGTCTATACATTGGACTGTGCTCGTAAAGTCTATACATCCATCGGTTCTTAGTTGGGCCAAGTCTGCACATTGTTGGCCATTGCACATGAAGTCTGTACAGCACTCACCATCATACTACTGCTAAGTCTGTACATTGGCCAAGTGTGTACAGAGTCCTTTGCATCATGTGCATTCTTCATTAAAGTCTATACAGTCTCTCTTAACGTCTATGTTGAATGAAAGTCTATACATTGCACTGTACATCGGACCAAGTCTGTACAGTCTCATTTGAAGTCTTTACAGTGCATCATGTCTGAAGTCTGTACACTGCACTGTAGTTTGCACGAAGTGAAGTCTGTACATCCACCTGTTCAACTTCAAAGTCTGTACATTGGTACCTTTACCTACGTTACACTCGGAAGTCTATACATTGGTACTTTTACCTACGTTGCACCTGCAAGTCTATACATTGCTCGAGTTGAGGTATGTACAGCCATTGTCTTGCCAAAGTGTATACGTTGTGAACCTTCAAGTCTGTACAGACTTTCCCTTGCTCAAGTCTGTACATCGTCCAGTTCTTTGGCAAGTCTATACATTGTGAAAGTCCATACATTCGATTGCTTTGCCTTGATCAAGTCTGTACAGTCATTTCCTTTGGCAAGGTCTATACATCGTGCGTCTAGCATTTTTCAAGTCTATACAACGCTGCCTGTGTTCCCTCAGAGTCTGTACAGCCATCTCTGTCACTTAGCACCTCATCAAGTCTGTACATACTTAGGCTGCATAACACAAGTCTATACATCCGCACGATAGCTAGGCATTCAGCAAGTCTATACACTACGTTTATGCATTGTTCTCATCGAAGTCTATTCATTGAAGTCTATACATTGCTTCAGCCTTGCATCCACAAAGTCTGTACAATGCCACATACTTGCATACATGAAGTCTGTACATCCATTTGCCAGCATGTATGCACAATGGTCTTCATGCATTATCTTGCTTGATGCATTCTACGTTACTCATTAGCAAGTCTGTACAGCATATGTTCTTCATATATGATCGAAGTCTGAACATTGCATCATTGTGTATGAATTGCTTTCTTCAAGTCTATACACTGCATCATATGCATACTGCAGCATGTGTCAGCAAGTCTATACACTGCATCATATATGCATATTACAGCATGTGGTAAGAAGTATGTACACTTGTCTTGCCTCACACGATCAACTCTGTACAGCCATCCATGCTTGCCTTGCTTGCTGAATGAAGTCTGAACATTGCCTTAAGCTGATACTGTCTTCGACTGATTAACTGACAGGATTGTTGGACGAGGTTAATGTGTCTGGGCACGTGACCCAAGGTGGGCACCTGGCACGTGATCCAAGAAGCTGAGATGCTGAAACGTGGTAGCATCAATTGGGCGGGAGAAGTGGAAAGCACACGCCCTAAGCTGCTGCTATATATATAGAAGACGTCTTCCTCAGAAGAAGACTGATAAGAACAGAAGAGGGCTGATCGAGACTGTGAGTGAATAAGAAGTGAGGCAGAGTGCAGCAGAAGAAGAAAAAGAAGAAGAAGAGAAAAGAAGAGACAGAGAGAGCCTACACGATCGAGTGTCAGAAAAAGAAAGAGAAAAAGAGAAGGAGAAGAGAGATAGTGAGAGTTCGTGGAGAAGAAGAAAGAAGTCTCGACTGAAGATCTGTCTATTGGACCGTGGATCAAATCCAGGCCAGTTAGCTCCATGGGAGTCACATCTATGTTATCTTTCTTTACAGCTTTCTGATCACTGTGTATTTTTTCTTTCTTATTTTTCCTTTTTCATTTGGTTATCTTTGTTCTTCCAATTCTCTGGATAGAGGTCGGGTCCCTCCTGGTCTGGAGGAAGAGAGGTCTGTGACCTCTGGTTTGCTGGTGACGGGGAGTCACTGGTGTGTCCCCTCCTGGTCTAGAGGAAGAGAGACTTCGGTCTCTGGTTTCCAAGTGGCTGGGAGTCACTTGGGGTGTCCCTCCGGTGTGGAGGAAGAGGGGAGGCTGTTCCCCTGGTCAAGCTGTGTGGCAGCATTCTGTTCGCAGACTGAGTCTGCAGTTTCTAGCTTGTGCTAGTTGAAGCCTCACTCCGGTTGGGAGTGAGGGGTGGATGTAGGTCTGGAGGACCGAACCACCTAAAAAATTATATGTGCAGTGGTTTGCCTTGTGCGGTAGCTCCATGTCTTCTATCACCTTTCACAGATTGTCTGAGCGTTCATATTGCTATCTTGCAGTAGGTTGATTACCTTCTTCCGCTTCCGCTAGTTGATTGTTTAGGCGCGAGATAGATGTTTGTTCTTCGGTTCAAAAGAGATTCTGATTAGTTATCCAGCTTGTCTATCTTGTTCTAGTTTTCATTGAGCAAAAAGTTTTTTAATGGTGGGATTCATTCACCCCCCCTCTGAATCCAGCGCACCGATCCTATCAATTGGTATCAGAGCGGTTTCTGACTTACAGATCCAATGATCTGTAGAGGATCCTGCTAGCGTTTTGGTGCATCATTGTCTTCTACATATTGTTTTAAAAAAAAAATTGCCTGTTCATTTGTCTTCATGTCTCAACCACCGATTTTCAGTGGTACGGACTTTAATGTCTGGTTTAAAAACTTGCATATGTTTGTTACGACTACTGATCCAGATCTGTGGAAACTAATTTCACATGGTCCATATAGACTACCAAAAGATCAGTCCAAATGGACTAATAAGCATCGATCTATGTGTGCAGAAAATCAGAAGGCTTGGAATCTGATGAAGGCAGCTACTGACAAAGCCTTTTATTCATGTTTCCTTGATTGCAGATCTGCAAGTGATATATTGGAGATGATGAAGAGAGCCGGGAAAGGAAATCAAACAAGCTGCATGATGGCTCGAGGAAGTGGACAAAGCAGCAATCAAGAAGAAGAACAGAATGATGAGGAGGTAAATCTCTTCGAGAATTTTTGTCTAGATGATTGGGAGATTGCATATGCTGAATTATTAGAGTCACATGAGAGGTTAAGAAAACAGTATAAAAAATTGAAGAAGGGTACTGGGTTAGATAGTTCAAGTTCTCCATGTAAAAATTGTACTGAATTGAAAAATGTTCAGGATGTTTGTATGTCTGATTTTCAAATGCTGAAAAAATAAATTTCGTTGCTGAAAATTAAGAATCAAGATCATGTAAATGAGATATCTGAACTCAAAGAGAAACTCAGTTCAAATAATGATAATCAGACTCTTGTTAACTATCATGACCAGTATGAAAAATTGCTGAAAAATTTTGAAAGTGTGAACTCAGATTTAAACAAGCTAAAATCTAAAAATGACTCTCAGAAAATCTGTTAAAGAAAATGAAGAAAAATTAGAGAAACTTAAAAAGGAGAACACATTGCTGATTGAAAAATCTGATGCCATAAAATCTGTATACATGGAGTTGCAGAAAAACATTGGAAACTTGCAAAGGGAGTATGAAACTCCAAATAATCCAAAAGTATCTCAAGATGACCAGATTCTTCTTGATGAGTTAATTCAAAATGATAGTTTGGTTAAAGAGAATGAGAAGTTAAAAGTGCTGAACTCCACTATGTCTGAGAGACTTCTAGCCTTAGAAAGAGGAAAAACTATTTGCATTGAAGATTCTGATAAACTGAGCAATCTAGAACAAGAAGTTGAGAAACATAAAACTGCTATTTTGAATGAAGCTATGAATTACAGTGAGCAAGAGATTGCCAGTTACGAGTTACACATTACCTCTTTAGAAGATGAAATCCAAGACTTGAGGAACTCTCTGTCAAAGTTTGTTGATGGGCAGAAAAACATAGACAAGCTGCTAGGTATAAAAATCAACCCTAGGAAGGAAGGGCTGGGCTACAATAAAATCAACAAGAAAGAGCTTCAGAGCAAGTTGATAACATCATTTGTAAATGCTTCAAATGTAGCCACAACCTCTAAAGATAAACAGCCCATTGTTCAGAAAATGGTGGGAACAAAGGTTAATTGTAAGAAAGAGGGACTGGGTTACAATCCAGTCATGAGGAAGGTTGATGGATCCAACCTGAAAACTATTTTTGTTAAATCTTCAGAACAAGAAAAGCCTTATACCACATCTCCACCTCAGAACAAGGCTAACAAAATAGAAAAACAAAATAAAAATCATAAAACATCAAAAATTCGAAGGAACAATCTGCATGCTAAGAACTCATCACAAAAATGCCATGTTTTAAAGAAATCAAATGGCTCCTGTCATTATTGTGGTAAGCATGGACACTTTATGAGTAACTATTTTGTGATGAAACAAGATGATAAAAATCATGCTAGAAAACATGTGTCCGGTCAGAAAAAGGATAATCTGAATGTTAAAGAACTTCATGCTAGAAATCATGTTTTTCAAAATAAGAAAATTCATTGCTCCAATTGTGGCAAGATGGGCCACATTGCAACTCATTGCTGGCATGTTAAGGGAAGAAATTTCATTCTGAGTTCGTTAATTTCCATGACAACAAAAATGTTTTTGAAAGGAAAACTCTTGCATGTCTTGAGTGTGGTAAGTTAGGCCACAGAGCTAGAGATTGTTGGCATGCTCAGAAGAACTATGTTAACCCCTATGTTATCAAATTCTATGCCAGAAAATCTTTGAGTTTTTCATGCTATAACTGTGGAAAGCCAGGTCACAGGGCTGCAACTTGTTGGCTGGCAGGATATCAAAACCAAACTGATTTTGGTAAACAGAATTTTTATTCTGTTAACAAAAAAGTTCATGCATATGCACATAGAATTCATGCTAATAAGAATGTGCATAAATCAAATCAGAAATCTACTGCTTCTTGCCATCATTATGGCAAATTTGGACATTTGATGGATGGTTATCCTCTGATGAAATTTAATGATCATCAAGTTAAAAATGTGCTGAGAAAACCTGCTAGAAGTGATACTGTAATGTCAGGACCCAAGACTTCTTGGGTGTCTATGTGTGCAAAATAGTTTGCTAACTTGCAGGTGTGCCTTTGAAGCTGATTAATAAAGAGGGGATTAATCCAAGCCACTCAAGAATGAAAACCCCTTCCTGAACCTTTCAGGTAAATTTCTTGCATTTCCTGTTTTTAGTTTTACTGCATAGCACATTAAATTTGTTTTTGCATATTCATTCATCATCTGCCATTTGCATTAGTTTCTGATCATGCACTTGCTGAGCGTTCTGTGCATATATGAGTTTAAAGGATTGTCTGCATCTGATGCATACATATGCCAATTGCAGTTGTTTGATAATTGTTGATATGCATAATCTCTGAAAATAAATTGCAACTTCTGAAAATCTGAACTGCATATGAATGTTGTTTGAAATCTGTCTGTTGCATAGCTCATTGAAAATCTGGATTGCATATAGGACTGCATGTTCAATTATCATTATTGACCTCTATGGTATATTAAATAGTAAGCCACTAAAAGACAGGAAAATCTGTCTGGAGGCTTTTACTATGTGTGAGATGGTCATTTAGACCAGGTTCTCTGCCCAATACCATGGGTCATAGTGCTTGATAGGGAAGTCTGAATGAGCATGAATCACAAATCCATATGTTCAGCTTTTATGGAAAACATTGCATGTTTTCAGGGGTAGTTAATTGCATGCCTTTGCATTTCAAACAATGTTGAGTCCTTGCATGTCTTTGCATACATGCAGTTAATAGCATTGCATTTCACTACATTGAAAAAGCCAAAAAGATTGACTGAATGCATAGTGTGAGGGGGAGTCAATGCATTGCATGTAGGTTGTCAAATGCATACACTTATCAGAATTCATTGCATATCCTTCCTTATTGATTTTGTTGACAAACCTTGATCATATTCTGAAAACATTGAGCTTCAAAATCTCTTATATCATTTGGTATCAGAATTCTATCAGTTCATCATGAAGATTTCAATGGGACTATTTCGATCATAAATCTGAAAACACTTGAACTAGGAATCTTCTATTATACGATTTTATGAATGTCTGAAATAACTGATGTGGTTTAAGTTTAATGTATTCATGGAGTTTGTCTGTAATTCTCTTAAAAATATATGAATCATGTTTAATAAACCTTAACCAACTTTTTCATGATGTGCCTTGTAAAACCTTCTGAAATCTGCACTATTGAATACATGGCTTTAATTGGTTAAGTACATGAAATTATTATTGACTTGAAGCAAATGAATTTGTCTGAATTATCTAAAGGGTTAACTTCAGTCAGAGCAATGACTTTGGTCACTGAGAGACACATGTCCAAAGGACTGTGTCATGAGGTGTCATAGTTAACTCTGCTCAAGAATGATTGTTAATCAGGCAGAGCAATGGCATGCACACTGAGAAATATAACTCACCCATCAAAGAAATGATTTGTAGTGTGTCATGATGTGTAAATGCTACCTATGTTCATATAAAGCATGACTGTTAGTCACACTAAGTGCTTAGGGATATTGGCCTCTGATCAAGGTATATCCTCTAGTTACAAAGTGTACACTGAAGTAGAGTGCTCGCAAAATTTGTAGCATGAAAATTTGTTGAACAAATTGTAATATTTGAATATTGATGCAAAAATCAAATTGTTCTAACCCTAGACAAAATCTCATGACTTCATAATTGCTTGATCTTAATACTAGTGCATGTATTTCTGAAAGAAGTCAATAAATTTGATTGTGTAAGAGAAAGGGAGGATAATCAAGATAGAATTATGAGGGCTTGGTTCATTTTTATTAAACCTTGGTTTTAGATATCAATACAGAATTGTATTGATAAACCTTGCATACATCATGTTTAAACCATGCTGATCAATAAAATTCATTCATAAGCCCTTATAATGGAAGACTTTGAAAAATTATGTTTTGGATTTATGAGATTGATATCTCCTTGAAGATCTTGTTTTGAACTTCTTGTGTTTGAAACTCTTCTCCTCACTATCCTTGGTTCATTGACCTGAACTTACCCTTGAATGCCACTGTGGTCTCCCTCTCAACCACATTAATTGGGAGAAATGCAACAGATGCATATCAATTGGTATATACTCACGGGGAGCTTCCTTGTCATATTGAATCATGTTCATATCAATTGTGACCCTGCATTCATATTCTTAGGGGGAGGTATTGCATTTCTTGCTGTATCTGCATCTCTGCATTCATACCTCTGCATGATTTTTTAAACAAAAGGGGAGAAATTGATTTGAGTCATATTGCTCTTTGGGGAAGAATGTGCTTTCATGTAGTTAAAGGGAGAAATGTTATTTCAATTGTTTCATATCTGCTTATTTTTCCTCTCTCAAACTAATATCTTTTTGCTGAAGTCAAAGGGGGAGAATGTTTTGACTTGAGTCAGTGTGACTCATAGTGTTACCACCATCAAAAAGGGGGAGATTGTTGTGCACCTGTGGTCTTGATGATTGGTTTTGATGATAGCAAACACTATAAGTCACCATATGCATGTGTGCATGAAAGACCTTGTTGATTCAATTAAGTGCATTCATATGTGTTCATGTATTTGTGAATGTGTGCTTGTGAATGACATTCCATTATATACACTGTGTGCACACATCATTTCTTTGTCATGCACATTATGTCAGTTTATCAGATCTAAAGCATTGCATTTGATGTTCAGTCATGTTATATGCTGCATAAAGCACTTATATACATATACATCAGTTGCTTTACTCTGCTTGTGGAAACCACAGGCTAAACATCCATGCATCATTACATTCTAGCACAGTCTGGACACAAGTGGGTCGACCCCCCAGATCATAGCATCTCATGCTGTGTCTTAATACAATCAGCAAGTCTGTACATTCGAGCGTCTCACGTTGCATCTCACCTTCATAGCAAGTATGTACAGCCTTCAGTTGCATAACTCAAGTCTGTACATTGCATGCAGGCAGGCATTCGAACTGCATACACTGCTGTGTGAACGCAAGTCTATACAGCCAGTGTCTATGTTGCCTTGCATCTCAGCAAGTCTACACATCGGCTTCCAAGTCTGAACATCGCTATTGCATTCACGCAAGCCGTTACATTGCACTGTTCATGCACGGCACACCAAGTCTGTACAGAGTTCGCGTCTCATGCATCATCTACATAAAGTCCATACATTCACTGTAGCTTGCTTAGCTGAAGTGTGTACATCCATTGTCTCATGAAGTGTGTACATTGTGTCACATTGTTAAAGTCTGCACATTGTGCTTTGAAGTTGCATCAAGTCTAGACATTATCCTGTAGCAAGCACGAAGCCAAGTCTGTACATTCATCAAGGGGCCAAGTCTATACATTATGTCGTTCACATCTTCAAGTCTGTACATTTCCTAGTCTGCTTCGTAAAGTCTATACATTGGACTGTGCTCGTAAAGTCTATACATCCATCGGTTCTTAGTTGGGCCAAGTCTGCACATTGTTGGCCATTGCACACGAAGTCTGTACAGCACTCGCCATCATGCTACTGCTAAGTCTGTACATTGGCCAAGTGTGTACAGAGTCCTTTGCATCGTGTGCATTCTTCATTAAAGTCTATACAGTCTCTCTTAACGTCTCTGCTGAACGAAAGTCTATACATTGCACTGTACATCGGACCAAGTCTGTACAGTCTCATTTGAAGTCTTTACAGTGCATCATGTCTGAAGTCTGTACACTGCACTGTAGTTTGCACGAAGTGAAGTCTGTACATCCACCTGTTCAACTTCAAAGTCTGTACATTGGTACATTTACCTACGTTACACTCGCAAGTCTATACATTGGTACTTTTACCTACGTTGCACCTGCAAGTCTATACATTGCTCGAGTTCAGGTATGTACAGCCATTGTCTTGCCAAAGTGTATACGTTGTGAACCTTCAAGTCTGTACAGACTTTCCCTTGTTCAAGTCTGTACATCGTCCATTTCTTTGGCAAGTCTATACCTAGTGAAAGTCCATACATTCGATTGCTTTGCCTTGATCAAGTCTGTACAGCCATTTCCTTTGGCAAGGTCTATACATCGTGCATCTAGCGTTTTTCAAGTCTATACAACGCTACTTGTGTTCCCTCAGAGTCTGTACAGCCAGCTCTGTCACTTAGCACCTCATCAAGTATGTACATACTTAGGCTACATAACGCAAGTCTATACATCCACACGATAGCTAGGCATTCAGCAAGTCTATACACTATGTTCATGCATTGTTCTCATCGAAGTCTATTCATTGAAGTCTATACATTGCTTCAGCCTTGCATCCACAAAGTCTGTACAATGCCACAGACTTGCATACATGAAGTCTGTACATCCATTTTCCAGCATGTATGCACAATGGTCTTCATGCATTATCTTGCTTGATGCATTCTACGTTACTCATTAGCAAGTCTGTACAGCATATGTTCTTCATATATGATCAAAGTCTGAACATTGCATCATTGTGTATGAATTGCTTTCTTCAAGTCTATACACTGCATCATATGCATACTGCAGCATGTGTCAGCAAGTCTATACACTGCATCATATATGCATATTACAGCATGTGGTAAGAAGTCTGTACACTTGCACGTGACCCAAGGTGGGCACCTGGCATGTGATCCAAGAAGTTGAGATGCTGACACGTGGTAGCATCAATTGGGCAGGAGAAGTGGAAAGCACACGCGCTAAGCTGCTGCTATATATATAGAAGACGTCTTCCTCAGAAGAAGACTGATAAGAACAGAAGATGGCTGATCGAGACTGTGAGTGAATAAGAAGTGAGGCAGAGTGCAGTAGAAGAAGAAAAAGAAGAAGAAGAGAAAAGAAGAGACAGAGAGAGCCTGCACGATCGAGTGTCAGAAAAAGAAAGAGAAAAAGAAAAGGAGAAGAGAGATAGTGAGAGTTCATGGAGAAGAAGAAAGAAGTCTCGACTGAAGATCTGTCTACTGGACCGTGGATCAAATCCAGGCCAGTCAGCTCCATGGGAGCCACATCTATGTTATCTTACTTTATAGCTTTCTGATCGCTGTGTATTTTTCCTTTTTCATTTGGTTATCTTTGTTCTTCCGATTCTCTGGATAGAGGTCGGGTCCCTCCTGGTCTGGAGGAAGAGAGGTCTGTGACCTCTGGTTTGCTGGTGACGGGGAGTCACTGGTGTGTCCCCTCCTGGTCTGGAGGAAGAGAGACTTTGGTCTCTGGTTTCCAAGTGGCTGGGAGTCACTTGGGGTGTCCCTCTGGTGTGGAGGAAGAGGGGTGTCTGTTCCCCTGGTCAAGCTGTGTGGCATCATTCTGTTCGCAGACTGAGTCTGCAGTTTCTAGCTGGTGCTAGTGGAAGCCTCACTCCGGTTGGGAGTGAGGGGTGGATGTAGGTCTAGAGGACCGAACCACCTAAAAAATTATATGTGCAGTGGTTTACCTTGTGCGTGAGCTCCATGTCTTCTACCACCTTTCACAGATTGTCTGAGCGTTCATATTGTTATCTTGCAGTAGGTTGATTACCTTCTTCTGCTTCCGCTAGTTGATTGTTTAGGCGCGAGATAGATGTTTGTTCTTCGGTTCAAAAGAGATTCTGATTAGTTATCCAGCTTGTCTATCTTGTTCTAGTTAGTGTTCTAGTTTTCATTGAGTGAAAAGTTTTTTAAGAGATGGATTCATTCACCCCCCTCTGAATCCAGCGCACCGATCCTATCAAAAATGGGGGCCACCCAGGTGTCAGTTTCTAGAAATGCCATCGTTTTGTGATATCTCGAGCTTTGGTGGTACCGAGCCGTCTTATGACATGTTATGTGTACGTGTTGCATGTGTGTGCGTGACACGGTGGTACTCTAGCGGTTTTCACTTCTACAATGAGTTCTTACCTTGAGTGACCTCCCCCACTAGTCGCAGCCTTTCTGGGTGCGCGGGCGTTTACCCATCTGTGAGTGGTGGAGGGCAGACCCGGTGGAGATGTCTTTTATGCTGGTTTCTGTAGGGCCTCCTACTGTTGCAGCCTGAGTCCAGGCTAGTGGGAAAATTAGCTAGAGAGCCTGACATCAAGCAGTCAGTATGTTGTGTGCACACGTGGTTGGGGGCTTCGGACGCGTTCTAATGAGTACAACCCCAACTAGTCCTTGTTCTATGGTTAGTATTTATGATATCTCAGTTAACATATTGAGGTGAGTGGGAGACACCTGAGGCACAAACTAAAATGTCAGGGGATGCATCTGGCCTTGCTTCTAGTGGGTTGTTCTCTTTTCGCTTGAGATGCAGTGGCTCTAGTTATCTATAGTTGTGACTTAGTGTTCCGTCGATCAAGGCTACTTCGTTGTGTGTAGCCGAGAGCTAGTCCTATCCCTCATAGATGTGGATTCCTTGAGATGTGATTTATACGACAGGCTCAGTGTTAGTTCTGTAGATTTATTTAATTATATATTTACCTATTTCTTTCTTATCTTTCCTGTCATTTATTTATTATTCATGTTGTTATTCTCATTGTGAGGTGGGGATCTATAGGACCCCTACTGAGCCGATGAGATGAGGCTCACCCTCTTTGTTTTATAGGTAAGACGCACCTTACCCGTAGTGCTTCAGAGGTTCAACGCAGCGCCAACGATCCATCTTAGCTTCCAGTTTGTCAGAGACGGGGTATGCCCTATGATTTTGTACCTTTTCTCCTATTGACTGTACTTGTTATGGACTTAGAATTCTGAACTGTATAACTGCTTAATTATATAATTGCTTAATTCTTGTATCATTTAAATCGCTGCACTTCAATTATCTGCATTTATTTTAGATTCCTGCACACTCCCAGACTAGCAATTAATCCTTTCGAGTCCCGTGGCTCATGGGTGGCAGATTAGGATTCTGGTTGCGCTGGTTCCTTTCTGGTACTCGGATCCTGGGTCGTTACAAGTGATATCAGAGCGAGATTATGGAAGTGTATATGAAGTTAAAATAATTACAGTGGTCCAAAAAAGTCCACAGTATTCAATACAGTCAGCAACTGGCATAGGGCACCGTGTTTTATTGACCTTATTATTTTCTTTCTTTTGTGTGCTAGAAGATTGATGACGACTAGGAGGAGGACCAGTTTCCAGCCTGAGTTGCCAGCACCTCCCTCGGCAGCAGTAGCGGGAGCACTGAGACAGGTGGAGTTCTTTGAAGGGATGTATTAGTTTTATCTTCAGCAGTAGGGCAAAGAGATTGGAGAGGGCACATCGTCTCAAGGAGGCCGTGAAAGAGCTTTGAAGGAGTTTCTATAGTTTCATCAACTTCAGTTTGAGGAACAATTGTATCCCGATGTGGTGAGGTCCTGGATTGAGAGAGTGTTTCGCTCTATCGAGTGTGCTGGGGATGAGAGGGTTCTTTCGGCCAGTTATCAGTGGCAGGGTCCAACATTGTAACGACCTGGGACCTGAGTACCGGAAAGGAACCGACATAACTTGAACCCCGGTCCACCACCTGTGGACTCGATATATTCTTTTCTTTAATTTTTAGTTTTTTATTTATTTTATTTGGTTATTTATTAGTTAGTTTATTAGGCGTGCCAGTCACCGAGGTGACGATTTTATTGTGCGCTCGATCTGACTTAGTCAGTCGATTGTGGGATTCAAGTCGGGACTGAAAATCCATCATACCATAAAGACTATGACGTTAATTACATCCTTCTAGGGGAAGGAAGAGCCTTGATTAATCGCCAAAGTAGAAGGGACCCAAGGGGGAAAACAAGATAAGACTGTCATGCTCATTATATTTGCAGGGCAGAAGATGCATGCGGATGCTCATTCGATTTGTAGTTTATTATGATTTATCTACCTGATTCCCAGTACGAGGCGGAGAACCTAGGTCCGAGGACCATCCTCACGCATAGTGATGACTTCCGGTCGGGCATAACCCGACCTTCAACCACACACTATTTGATATACCGGGAGAACAAGAAGATGGACATGGAAGTCTTTATTAATCATCGTGCGAATGATTGCAAAGAAAGCGAAACATTATTCTTCGCAGAATCAGGAAGGTGTGAATAGACTCCAAACCATAGCCTTAATCTAATGGATGCACTACATCCTCATTTAGCTATTTTATCTGCTCAATCGGTCATCACTATTTGAGAGTACATGGAACAAATCCGGTAGCATATCCCCTCATCTTGAACTATGCCAAGAGGGAATAGGAAACCGTCCACGTAGAGCCGGGATGGAATCCACAAAAGACCGGAGCATGCCAATGCCCGGGTGTCACGAGGTGGGACTGAACCGAGACAATATTCGTCCATTACGGCATTTAATGTTATTATTCCCGAGAGGGAGTCAGTAGAGGACATGTAGAGGTAGACCACTTCAGCCCCAAGGGTTTGGAGATGATTTAACATAGCGAAGGTTAAAATTCATCCGGACATCATCTCCCCTTTATTTCGGATCATGCCCGGGGGAGTATAGGACATCCATCCACGGAGTGCTGAGATGGAAGCCGAAATGAACATGGACATATCTATGCCCGAGACCCAAGAGGATCGAGATATGACTGGACAATGTTCGTCATCATGGCATTTATTGATATCCCCCTGAAGGAACCATTGGAGCACATGCAGTGGCATAACTCCATAGTCCAATGGGGTTAGCAAAAACATCACGGTTAATCAACGGAATGTAGGGGTAAACCCCGTCAATCTAGCACCCGTGGATTTGAGTGAAAGGTCATTATTCCTCCCTGGGATAGTATGGGTTCTAAACTGAGGATGGCAAGGCTCGTAGTGCTGGGATAGATGGACGGATGCCTCAGTGCTTATGAGAAGTCTACATGATTTAAAGTGTATGGTCATCAGTCTTGAATGGGAGGATCGGCCTGGGCGGCCCCGGTGCGGATGATAATCTGCGCAGGGGGTAGTAAGATGGTGTGGATGCACTTTTCGACACGTTTATTACGTTGTTCATCTATTTGGTTTATTAAGTGCGTGGAATTGCCAGTCACAGAGTGACAATTTATTCGGGCTCCGAAGAGCCCATGGTGCGCTCGATCTGACTCGGTCAGACGATTGTGTGGTTCGTGTCGGGACCAAAACCCGCCGTGCCATAAAGGTCACGACGTCATTTACATCTCCCATACGAGAGAACACCCTTGATTAATCGCCGGGATTCAGGGACTCATGGCCAGGAAATTAATTGCATAAAAAAATCTATTAAGAAATGCTGAAGTCCTCGTATGAGGGCGTAAAGGAAGCGTCTGAGATCATGTCGGTCATGTGTTGACCATTTAATATTCGGACGAATATCCGGCTCGAGAAAAACGCAATCGTCACAAGGGAAACCGGAGCGTATGAATGCCGGGGTACGACAAATTTATTGTTCGGAGGAACTGGAAACATTCGGTTAAATCTCGGTTAGAACGGTCGGAAACCAACAAATTTGTCGGCTCGGTGCAAGGTCAAGCCGCGACCATACTGCGGTGGGCCCCCCGTGGTTGAAACAAGACTTGCGTGAGCGTCATTAATATTTCCGGCGCCAAGGGGCAACGGGGGAGTGTCCCGGGATCAGATCCTAGAACCAATATGTATTCAGAGGGAGCGGACTGTAGGCCGAGGATATGGGTCAGACGATGATCATAATCGGGACGGCCCGAGGTCAAAGCGTGACCCATGAAGGCTTTATCAATATCCCCATGCGTAGGGTTCGGGGAGGACGAGTACCACCTCGTTCTATTCCAATTTTGTCGGTCACTCATGGACCACTATTTATTCGGACAAAGGTCCGAATTGAAGGTACGACGTAGATTGAAACAACCCCGTACAAATGTATGCCGAGTTCGCGGCAATTTCAATGAAAGAGCGGGAACGAATCCCAACAGAATGAATCCGATTTAATGAACTATCGGCCCAGAGCAATGCCGGATTACGACCATGTTGGGATGGGAGCCATCGGCCATATCGGTCACTCACGGACCTTTTCATGTTCAGACACGGGTCCGTAATAGAAACGCGGTGGAGATCGAGGTGAACCAGTTCAAATGTCTGCCGAACGCGCGGCAATTTTAGTGGTGGCTCGGAAGGGATCCGGCCTGAGGGACTAGTCCGGCTTAATCGGAGTATCGGCCTAAAGCGAGGTCAAACCATGGCCATTTCGGGATAACTCCCAAGACTCAGGCCCGACCTGCAAGGGCGGCATTGTTGTTCCTTTTGCACCCGATCAAGGGGGGGGAGCGAGGCTGCAGTGTAGATTTTACCATTTTTATCTGGGATTTTTAACCATGTGATTTTGTGCTGCTTATTCCCCTCTATGCATTTGTCTCGAATGATTTTGTTTTATTTTGTTTATTTTTATTATTATATTCTCATTTTCTACTATTATTATTACTATTTCACATTTTTTGTTTATTTCTTATGTATATTCAGATTTATTTATTTATCATAATTTTTATTAACTTATTATTATTACTATTATCATTATCATTATATATTATATATATTTTTCTGGAGAAAGAGTGGGCCGCTGGAGGGCTGAAAGGGGCGTACTGGGCGAGCTGGGGCTAGTGTGCTGGCGAAGGCGGGGAGAGCGTGCCGGAGAGGGCTGGGAGTGTGCCGAATAGGCCATGGCAGGGTGTACCGGGCTAAGGGAGCGGGGGTGTGTCGGCGAAGGTCTGGCCGAGTGTGTCGGGGAAGGGAGGCGAGTGGGTGTGCGGGCGAAGGGGCAAGCGGGTGTGCCGGTGAAGGGCACAGGCGGGTGTGCCGGCGAAGGACGCGAGCGAGCGTGCCAGCCAAGGGAGCGAGCGGGTGTGTCGGTGAAAGGTATAGGGGAGTGTGTTGGCGAAGGGCCAAGCGGGGTGTGCCGGGGAGGGCACAGATAGGGTGTACCGGTGAAGGGCGCGGCTAGGTGTGCCGTGCAAGTCTCCAAGAGGGCGTGCCGGGGGAGCACAGGCTGGGGTGTGTCGACCAAGGGAGACTGGGAAGGCGTGCCGACGAAGGGTTGAAGGCGTGCCGGGGAAGAGTTTGGAAAGGGCCCACCCCTCCTTCATTCTTACATCTTCTTCCTTTTTATTTCTCTCTTGATTTTATTCAATTTGCATGAATTTCTTCTTTCTTTCCCTTGATTATCTTTCACTCTTTCTCTCCTGAGGATGGATATTCAAGTTGCTTAGTCGTCGTTCGATTCGACTCTCTTTGAGTTAATTGCGGTTCCTTTGCCTTGGTTAAAGCGTTTTACCGTTGTTCTTTTCATTTGTTTGTTGCTTTATTTTTGCCTTTTAATTCGTTATTATTTCTAACAAAAATTCGGCAGCATCTCCCCTTGACCCGAGCGTAAGGGAGATACAGGGAACGCGCCCACAAGGAGTGGCGGAACCCGACAACTGGAGGTGGGCGCTCGAGAGCGGTAACACCTTAATAAAACTTCAGAAAACTCGGAGGTAACGGCGATTGGGAGACGAGTCTAGGACTTGCTAGGGGGGTGCGCCGGGCAAGAAGGTGGGGCTGGTGGGTAGCGTGTCGCTAGGAAGCCTCGAGGGCGTGCCGGACTAGGAGGAACTCGGGTGTGCCGCTGAGGGGCTGTGCCGGTGAACGGGGGCCAAGGCGTGTCGGGCAAAGAAGGCACGGGCGTCTCGGTGAGGGGTTGGCCCTGGGTGTGCCGGGGAAGGCACCGGAAGGGTGCACCGGGTAGGTTCAACTGAGGGTTGTTGAGAGTGGAGAAGGGATCAGTCTGAAGACCTCGGGCTGGCCGAGTCCAGTGAGGGCTTAATTGGAGGAAGATGGAGGGGGCAAAGGGAGTGGCTAGGCGTGGCCGTTCAGAGGCGCAGGAAGGGCATGAATGGAGATCTGTGGCCCCGTAGGGAGGCTAAAACACAGGAGGGGGGGGGAGCACGATCAAATGCATGCAAAATACCCAAACGGATGGAGGCAATGAAAGATCCCAAACATGGGGTTTTTTTTTTATTCAAGAAGGAAAAGGACCACAAACGGCCGTGTACAATGCGAGTGCCGGAGTACAAGATTCAAAGCAATAGGAAGAGGAAGAAGGGAGGGATGGAGAGGAGGAGACGGGGGAGTCAGGATCGAGCAGGGGCGACGGTGCCCTGCCCTTTCCCCTCCCTTACACCATAGCAAGCTCTCACCTTCCTTCCCTCTCTCTCTTCTCTTACTCTCTATCACTCGTCGGTGGTCGCCGGCGGGCCTCCCTCTTCTTCTCTTTCTCTTCGCGCGGACGATGGTGGACGGAGCAGCAGGGGGAGCCACAGCCTCCCCTCCTCTTCTTCTTCTTCTTCTCTTCTGTTCTCTCTGTGTCTGTGTGTGTCCCTCCCCCTTTCGTTCGCAGCGAAGAGGGGTCTTATACCCCCGGTGGCAGGAGCGTCCGAAGGCGGGAAGCGTCCGGCGGGCATTTAATGGGAGTTGTCCCCCTTGTCCTTGGTGGCAGGAGGAGTAGGCAGCGTTGCTCTCTCCCCGGGCGACACCTCAGCAACCCCATTGCGCGCCAAAGATCTATAGGGGATGGTGTTAAGATTGCTTGCCGACCGCGCCGGGTGGGGAATAACCGAAGTGTGCCTCTGAACGGGCAAAAACTTGTGCCGTTGGAAGACCGTAAAAGCGTGCCGCTGGAAGCCTACAAAAGTGTGCCGCTGGAAGCGCTACCAGGCGTGCCGCTAGAAGCTTCCAAGGTGTGCCGCTGGGGCACCGGGCGAGTGTGTCGGCCAGGAAGGGCACCGCGGGTGTGCTGTGGAGGGCAGCCAGGGGGGGCGTACCGCTGAAGACACCTAAGCTGGGTGTGCCGCCCAGGGTGCTGGACGGGTGTGTGCCACTGAAGGAGGGCACGGGGTGAGTGTGCCGCTCAAGGGGCACCAAGGCGTGCCGCTGAGCGGGGACAAGGAGTGTGCCGCTGAAGTGGCACCAAGGCGTGCCGCTGAGGTGGCACAGGGAGTGTGTCGCTGAAGGGCTGCCAAGGCGTGCCGCTGAGGGGCTGCCAGGGCGTGCCGCTGGAGGGGCACCAAGGTGTGCCGCTGAGGGGGGGCATAGGGAGCGTGCCGATGAAGGGCTAAATGGGCAGTCCTGAGCCCGTTGTAAGCGCGAGTTGTGGCCCATTTGATTTTCTTCGAGGCCCATGGATTGTGTGGCTCTTGGCGGTTGATTTCTCTTCACTGTCCCGACTCCGAAGATGGCTTCACGGCAGTATATGCGTTCGTTTGGAGAGTTCGGATGGCCCATATTCCCCGTGATTTTTCTATTTGGAGTCGTTGTTGATGCTAGACTAGTTGGGACGTATGGACGTGTAATTTTGCATGTCCACAAATGCCCCCCACCTACAGGTAGCACAGGCGAAGGATGAGCCGGGGGGTGCACGTGGGTGTACTGGTCCCTTCTTCTCTTCGTCGGTGCCGATGGGGTGTCGGGAGCTGACATGGTTTATTGGTCTCTTCTTCTCTTTGTTAGTGCCGATGGGGTGTCGGGAGCTGACATGGTATGTTGGTCTCTTTTTCTTCTTCGACAATGCCGACAGGGTGTCGGGCGCTGACGTGGTATGTTTGTCTCTTCTTCTCTCCATCAGTGCCAACAGGACGTCAAGAGCTGACGTGGTTTATTTGTCTCTTCTTCTCTTCATCAGTGCCGATAGGGTGCCGGGGGCTGACGTAGTATGTTGGTCTCTTTGTCTCTTCATCAGTACCGACGGGGTGCCGGGGACTGACGTGCTTTATTGGTCTCTTTGTCTCTTCATCAGTGTCGACGGGGTGTCGGGGACTGACGTAACATGTTGGTCTCTTTGTCTCATCATCAGTGCCGACGGGGTGTCGGGAACTGACGTAGTATGTTGGTCTCTTTGTCTCTTCATCAGTGCCGACGGGGTGCCGAGGACTGACGTAGTATGTTGGTCTCTTTATCTCTTCATCAGTGCCGACGGGGTGCCGGGGACTGACGTGCTTTGTTGGTCTCTTTGTCTCTTCATCAGTACCGACGGGGTGCCGGGGACTGACGTAGTATGTTGGTCTCTTTGTCTCTTTATCAGTGCCGACGGGGTGCTGGGGACTGACGTAGTTTGTTTGTCTCTTCTTCTCTTTGTCAATGCCGATAGGGTGCTGGGAGCTGACATGCTTTGTTTGTCTCTTCTTTTCTTTGTTCTTCTTCCCTTATCTCTATTTTCTTCTTCTTCTTTTTTTAAACCACATTACTGGTGCAAGCGCCCTTTCGAGTTTTCACCGGCACCAGCCCCCTCTTGCTTTTGCCCACGCGCCCTCTCCGGTTTTCACGTGGCGGGATACCCAATTTTGCCTATAGCGCCCTTTCGGGTTTTCGCCACCGCTAGGTTATTGCCATTTTTGCCCTTGTCCCCGTGTAGGGGCAAGTCCGGCGGGGCACCTCTATTTTAAGCCCCATTCTTTTTTTTGAAGAGCAGATAATATGTAATTGCTGGCTAGGGCCCGAAGCCTTGCACCGAAAGATAAGGTTCATTCGCTGGCAAGAAGATAATGCCAACGCAACGGTTTTTTTCTCTACCGATTCGGACGTAAGGTCCGTAATGGCAATATTGTGTGAGATCGGGTGGCTAGGCACGAAGCCCTACACCGGAAAGGGACTTATTCGTTGGCAAGGGACTAATGCCAGCGCAAGGATAGAGATTTTGCCGATTCGGGCGTAAGGCCCACAATGACGATTTTGCATGAGAGAAGGTGGCTACGGCATGAAGCCTTGCGCCGGAAAAGGACTTATTTGCTGGCAAGGAACTAACGCCAACGCAGGGGTGGAGCCGTCTTTGCCCGTGCGGATGCCTGTCGATACATAGGGGCGTGCGGACGGGAGACATATGTATATACATATATACATATATATTATTATTATTGTTGTTTTCTCTTCTTTCTCTCTCATTTTTCGTTTCCTCTTCTTCTCGTTTCTATTTTCTTCTCTCTCTTCCCTTTTTTTTCTTTTTTTCTCTTTTTATCGAAATCCCCCCTTCTCTTCCTCTCTTTTTTTTGTTTGTTTTTTTTCTTTTTATCCATTCTCTTCCTCTTTTACCGTCTTTCCTCTTTTTCTTTCCCTTTTTTCTCTTTTTTTTTTTGCTCACCGTATAAAGGTGGGCGGGGGTGGCGTGTCGCTGAAGGGCTGGCTAGAGCGTGCCACCGGGGCGCTTGAAAGGTGCGCTGGGAGAGAGCATAGGAGGGTATGCCACGTAAGGCACTCCGAAGGTGTGCCGCTGGGGGGGCGCTTGGGAGCGCGCCGCAGAGGGGTGTGGACGCGCTTTTTTAAAGCTTATCGGCTTATTCATTTTATTTATTATTTGGCGTGCCAGTCACCGAAGTGACAATTTTATTGTGCGCTCGATCTGACATGGTCAGTCGATTGTGAGTGATCGTGTCGGCACCTGAAGTCCGTCATACCATGAACGTTATGACGTTAATTACGTCCTTCCAAGGAAGGACAACCCTTGATTAAACGCTAAAAGTAGGAGGCCTCGAGAGGCAAACAGATATTCACATGCTTAATTTTAAACTTCCTACCAGGGCCAGGGAGGCGGGTAAGATAATGACACCAACCGTAGAAACAGATGATATCGTTAAGTCAGCGGTCCGAAAACCGAGTGAAAGGGAAGAAGGAGGATTTCGATCACAGGCAGATTGAGCCGTGACCATGATATAGGTTTAAAGCTTCGATCGGTATTTCGACAGCCTTTCCTCTTAATCTGGGTTACGCCCAGGGGGAAATAGACTATCACCCACGGGATGCCAGGATGAAAGCCGAGAGATAGAGAGGCTGAACCTCCCAACCCGTATACATATGGGCTATAGGGCAATGTATGATTTTCCCTTTGGAACGCTACCGGAATTCATGCAGTGGCAGAATCCCCCGAGCAAAAGGGTTATTCGTAAATCCATTGCAGTTAGGTGGAACGTAGGGGTTATGACTCCCCTTCAGTTTTATCCCCGGGACGTGTCGGGTGATCCACAGATATTCCTTTGTGGGTTCGTTTTGGGTATTGGAATTCATTGGGTGGTAGATCGGGCTCTCGGCACACTCTGAATGGGCACGGGCTCTCGGCACGACCCCAAAAATGGGAGGGCCAGGGCTTCCGGCGCCAAAAACAAGAAGGCCGGGGGTTCCCGACGCCAAGACGAGAGGGCTTGGGTTCTCGGCGCGACCAAGAGAAGCCCAAGGGGAGCTCTTCGGCGCAGGCTTCCCGGCGCGAGGAAGAAATGCTAGAAGGGGGGTCTCGGCGCGGGACGGTTGAGCAAGGCTCCCGACGCGACGAGGCTGCAAGGGGGGGGGTCTCCCGGCGCGGAGGACGCAGAGAGGGCTCTGGAGGTTCTCGGCCCGGGCTTCCCGGTGCGCTGAGGTGAAAGGGGGAGGAGCTGCTCCTGGGGGTTCTCGGCGCCTGAAGAAGTGGCGCCGGGAGCTATTCACCCAGTTTACTGTAGGCTGAGCCGAGAGCTGCGAGGGCGCTGGGACCAGAACAGAGCTTACGGTACTCTGTTTTGGGTTTCTGACTGATTCAGACCAAGGGGAAGGATTTCTTTGGGGTCAAAAATAGGTCAGGGCATCAAAGTTGAACTAGATTAGGCTTGGGCTTTATAGGAACATCAGGATCGAGGAGGAATTTGGAAAGGCCAAGGCGTAGAGAATCCCTGTCACCGGTGTCATACAGAGTCCCAGGGACAGCTTAATGTCGGCTTTCGTGGTCCTGGGAGAATTTTGACAGCATCTCCCCTGGACTCAGCATTTGCCAGGGAATGATAGACGATCACCCACGGAATGCCGGGGTGAAAGCCAAATAGAGGGGTATTAGACCCCTGACCATGTACGTGCCTGCAGCACTGTTTCGATATCCCTTTAGAGGTCAACGAAGCTTATGCAGTGGCGGAGCTCCATTGCCTCGGAAGGTTATAAAAGCCGATCGAGTCCGGAAAACCTCGTAGAAAAGGGGAGGGTTATCCCCATTAATTGTCACCCCTGAGGTGCATATGATGGCCCAAGGCATCCCTTGACATAACAAGAGTATTTATGGGATTTCTTCAGTGGTAGCAAAGGTTCTACAACTTGAGGTTTACAGGTTGGCTTTTCGGCGCCAATGGCAAGGATGCCAGAGAGTTCCCGGCACGGGCTTCCCGGTGCGCTAATAAGGTGGCCAAGGGGCTCTCGGCACGGGGTCTTCCCGGTGTGAGGACAAATCGGCCCCGGCGCGATGGTGAGAAGTGGAATGGGTGGCTCCCGGCGCGCCCGGGAGATGGGATCTCGGCGCAAGAAGGCTTGCGCCGAGGGCTGTTCATCAGTTTCACTGTTGGCGGGGCCGAGAGCTATGAGGGCGCCGGGATAAGAAACAGAGCTTACGGTACTCTGTTCTTGAATCTGTTGGGGATTCAGGGGTTTCTTGACGATTCAGGCTAAGGTAAATAGGTCCTGTGAGGTCAAAGTGAATCAATTCATCGGGTTTCAACTGGATTTGGCTTAGGTTTCAAAGAAAGTCCAAGATCGGAGAGGAAACTGGGAGGGGAAAATCAAGATACAGAGAACCCGTGTCACCATTGCTGTGCAGAGTCCGGGGACAGCTTGATGTCGTCTTTCATCATCCTGAGAGCCAAGAGATGGCTATCTCTGGACCCAGGGAGGATTTCGATAGTGCCAATAGGCAAAACCATAGCATCTAGAATTATAGAATCTCACTAGCAGCGGCCATTGAAAGCATTGCCAATATCGATAGCAGACTGCCCCAGAAGCCAAGAGATAATCTGTCTCTGGTCCTGGGGCAAGCTTGGGAGATTCTATGCAAGCGACACCGAACGGCCAGGAACATCGGTATAACTAGAGATACACTCATTCTGCTGAAGACAATTGAGTCCGAAGACCCATCAGAGAATCAGGCGCGCTTAAGTCGAGCTAAAAAAATGAAAACATGTAAAGGAAAGACATGGCAGCATACGGAGAGATAGCTGACAGATGTTTCAATCACCCAACGCCTGGATGGGCCATTGGAGCATTTCATACCATTAGATCACCCCAGAACTCACATCAATCACACGGAGGGAATGAGGGAGAGGGAGATGAGTAGACATCGGGATATCCCGGTTACATCAAAAAATAAAATTGAGATAAACTCGGCAGGATTACATGAATAAGAAAGTAAAACCATGGGGGAGGGCGGAGCATTGACTCCTCTCCCTCCCCGGATGCCCACCTGGAGCTTCTTCCCTGGGGAATCGGTCTCTTCTCTCTTTCTTTTTCGGCGGAGGAGGCTCTCTCTCTCTCTCTCTGGCTTATTCTCTTTTCTTTCTTTTTGATCGATGGTCTGGCTTTCGATCCTCCGATCCCCTTTTCTTTCAAAGGGGGTATGTTTATATAGGTCTCATCCTTCTGTGCTCTCGGTGGAGGGTAGTCAGTGTGGCCGGCTTGCTTGCCACAGCTCCCGGCGCGTCCAGCGGCCCTTTGTTGAGGTTCCCGGCGCCATTCTCAGAAGCCCAATCGGCCGGCCCATTTGGTGCTTTTAGGCCTCACACTTGCCTTGGCTTCCCTTAGTCATTTTGTATTGACTTTTATCAGAACCGAAAGAGGCCCCTTTAGTAGTGACACAGCTTTGTTGAGATCATCTTGAGGTTCCATCAGTGAACGAACTGGGGTTTAATCAGTATTGCCGTCTAAATGACGACAAAATCGGGTATGTTTCATCGGCATTGTCATCCGAACGGTGACAAGACCGGACATCAGCTTCCGTCTGACAGACTTCGACCGGGTGTGTAATATGTGGAGAGGATTCTTTATTTGTCCTGACTTTTGCAAAAGCCTTCGCAATCTTCATTTGTCGGCTCCGGCTTCTCATCAGAGTGTGCTTGGAGGTCTTATCAGTCGAATGACTGCTGCTTTATCAGTGCTGCCGTTTGACTGACGATGGCACCGGACATCAGCTCGGCTGGCGGAGACTTCAACTGGGTAAACGGCTGTCGAGCTTCATCAGTGGTCTTCCACTGTTGGTCTGATCTTCCTTTCAGTTAGGCTTCCACCCCTGTTCATTTTCAAGGTGTCAACAAATGCCCCCCACCTGCGGGCAGCGTAAGCGCAGAATAAGCGACACGGGGTCTGCAGGTGTCTTTCATCATTTGAGGGTATATTCCTCAGTTTTATCCTTGACATTGTCCTTCAGCTTGATAATGTTGCTGTAGTAACATTCTACATGTCCATCTTTCACTTTCATGTCTTCGTCTCTGCATTTTCTGACTTCATTGTCACCGTTTGGAGATTTTAGGCATTGCCTTGGACTTCTCGGCATGGCGCTCTCGGCGCGACCGTTGTCAGCGCGGCCATCTCGGTAGGGGCTTCTCGCCGCGCACACGCTCGTCGGACTTCCCAGGGCAAGGGCGTTTCTGCGGCTGCTTCTTGGCGCGCCCATTTCCTTAGGGGGTTCTCGGCGCATGCCGCTCTCGGCGCGCCTTTTGGCCGACGGGAGCTCTCGGCTGGGGAGTTCTCGACGTGCATTTGGCCTCGCCGAGAGCCCCTCGGCTTCGGGCCCTACTTAAGGCGCCGAGAGCCCTTTTCTTCCTCATTCTCTCCTCTCCTTTCTCTTTCTTCACTTCGGCGGTGGCGGTGGGCTGTGGGCTTTTCCCCCCCCCCGGGAGCGTCATTTCCCCCCCCTTTTTGCCGATTTTTCGGGGTAGGTCCGCTATATATATGGGATTGAGTCTCATTTTATGCTCGGGATCACTCCCTCTTGGTGGGTGACTCCCTATTCTTTTTGGGCATACCCCGGACAAGAGGAGATGCTGCCGAAATTTTTGAGAATTTGTTTGTCTTATTGTTTCATGCCCATTCATCTTTCTGATGCTTCTTTTCTTGTCTTTTTCTGACTGCAGGTGCTGACATGGCTTCCAGTTCTGCTGTTGCATCTTCCGAAGCCGTTGGAACAAGTTCATCGGCTCAGCCGGACATATCTCGGGCAAAAGTCAACTGGTTGAACGTATACAGCCTGAGCTTTGGCTATGACCAGATTGCTAGTGTCGACGAATCTTTTCGATTCTGAAACTGACACCGTATCGACTGCTGAAGTTTATTCTTCCCTGGAGGGTGCTGAATTCAGGAGAGCTGCTGACTACCGCCCAGACTTGCCGAAGGATCGTCATTTGCTGTCGTTTGTTCGGACTTTCACCATACGCGGAATGCGGGATGTTATTATTGCCCATTCCGTGGAAGCGGCAATACTTGCCGATAGAGACAGCATGAAGGGTTCTGTCTATCGAGCCCGAGCCATATATCTCCCAGGTGAACAGAGGGACTGGAATGCTGTGCTGGGCATCTCCGATTTAGAACCCGAGAAGAAGATGCTAACCCGGGCCCCAGAATTCACCCCTGCAAGGTGGGATCATACCACCGGCCGTGTCCACCGAGAGAAGACTTCATTCGGACTCTTTTTGGCGCCTGCGAAGTGGGGTTATAGAGACGAGCCATTTGTTCTTAACTGCCTGGCCGTTCAGTTTAAATATCAGCTGGCTGCCGGCTGGTTTGGAGATGCCAAGTTGACAGACGCCCATCTTTTTAGGGTTGGAGCAGTGGAGTTTACAGAATATGTTTTGAAGGAGTATGCCCCTCTATTGGTTAGAGCTGGGGTATACCATAGTGTATTTGCCTCCAGGTTCCGCTATCCCGTCTCTCGGGGATTGTGTTGCGGTATGCTTGAAGTGTTCTGCCCGCAGTTCAATACATTCTATACAGCGGAAGGCGAGACATCCCTCGACCTCTGGAGTTTATCGCAGCTTTCTGGCCTACCCATGGACGGAGAGCCATATGAGGAGGTCTGCCTGGATGATTCCATCAAGGACGCCTCTAATGGAGAGGGCCGCTATTCTTTCGGTTATGCATACCGGTATCTGATGAAAGCTTACCGGTCCATCTGTTTGGCCTACAGTAGGGGGTCCTCCAAAGGCTATCAAGCCAGGGAAAAGAGCAGCCGACTGAGAGTCCGTGTGGGGCAGTGGATACAATATTTCTTCGGGGGTCCCTTGAGGTACGCAGACTTTCCTTCCGTAGGGCTGACTTCCGGTAAACAGGTCAGGGCCCCCCGTTACAAGTCAGCACTGCCAGCTTCATTGCGCCGGACAGACGCGGATGGCCCGAACCCAGCAGGGGTTGATCCCATCACCCATTGTGCAGCCTATTTGACTTTCTGGCTATGCACTTTCGCTCTCCCTCAAGGGGACGAGACGATTATTAGACCCGAGGCTATATATCCGGCCTGCCAGATGGCTTGGGGGATGCGATTGTCTCTGTGCCCAGTGGCTCTGTGTTTAATTTACAAATCCTTGGGGGACTTGCATAGACATCGGACCCCCCACTCTTCGAGGACCGTGGGTCCCTTTCATTTCTTCAATGCCTGGGTTTGCAGCATTTTCCCTGAGCTGGCCCCGAGAACTTTACAGTCAGACACACTGCTCCCTCGTATGATTGAGTTCGCTAGCGCTGAACCTGGTCCTTTCTCAGAACAGCTGTTCAAGATGAGGGGTAGGCTAATAAGAGTGCCTGTAGACGCACCTGGCAGCATTCACTTTTGGAGCTTGACAGCAGGTTCAGCTCCCTTGGTGGACCCTCAGAGGGAGTGCAAAATGGAGGAGGTGGAGGTTTATGTCCATCGTGTTTCGGGGGTCGCCGCCACCCGGCCTCTTTTAGAACCAGAATTGGTGAGGTGGGCCATGGCCATACGGCCCAGTGTATTAGTTTTCAGGAAGGGGGGCCTGCTCATTTTGGAGCCCTATTATCCCTTCCGCTTTGGCAGAAATTTTGGTTACGACCAGCATATCCCTCCATCGGCTGCTCAGTTTCCTCTGGAGAGCCGGGCCAAGCACGGGTCTAGTATTGCCGGCGACGGTCGGGTATGGTGGGATTTCTTTCACCGTCGGGAAGACACAACTTTCAGGGTCCCGACCGTCTCCAATCGTCTCCCTCGGGTCTCATCAGACTATATCAAGTGGTGGAACATACGCACCAATTTTTATAAAGATGGCAGAGGCGCTTTCTGGGATGTGGCCGAGCGCTCCTTTTTGAAGCGGCAGTCAGGGCCTGTGTTTGACATTGACGAGGTCCATCTGAGGAGGCTTTATTCCCAGCACCAGAGGGAGGCAGAGGCTTATATCGCTGCCCGCCGGTCTTTGAAGGAGGCGGGTGCGGAACTACCCACTCCTGTCTTTTCTGAAGTTGATGTAGACACTTTCACCAGAGACTTGAGACAGCTGGGCCACATAGGGGACACTCATTTGGAGGTGCAGTATCCATTTCCCTCGGAGGAACCACTCTCGAAGGCTACTTCTTGGAGGGGTCCGGCAGACAGATTTCATCCTTACAGGGCCTTTGTGCGGAGGGAGGACCGCACCCAGTCATATTATCAGCACACCTCCTGGCTTTTTGTACTGTTAAATGTCCACGGGCTGACAGTGGAGAGCCCGGTAGCTGTCATTCTAAATAAGCAGCTTTTTGTTTCTTTCCATTATGTTGACGCCTGGTGCATAGATTACCTCGGCCTATTTCATTGCCTTGATTTCCATGGCCATAAGGACTTGGCCGCCCTGACGGAGAAGTGTCAGACTATTGGCGATGTATGCTGGCTCGTGAAGGAGGCCGCCTCCCGATCAAAGGAGGTAGCTTATATGTATTGGCCGCTTTCCACTTTTTACGACGGCCCAGCAGGTGTGCTCCTTGTTTGTTTGATCATGGCTTCTTTCTTCTTATTGTCATGTTTTGCATATGTTGACTATGACTGTCTCTCTTGTGTCTCGCACAGATAGACCAGACATAAAACGGCAGGGGCTTTACAGGAAGATAATTGCTCAAGCTGAGAAACCTGCCCACTTTGAAATTCCTGAAGCAGCACCTACGACCACTCCCCTGCCTCCGGGCAAGAAGAGGAAGCCTTCTGTGGTGAAGGTTGCAGTCGCCAAGGCCAAGAAGGCCAAGGTCGCTCGGACCCGGAAGTCGGCTTCGACTGCGAAGGAAACTGGAACCCCTCTTCCGGATATCCCTTCATTTGACGCATTCGCATCTCAGAGGGAGGCCGCACAGGCATCTGCCGAAGGTGACGGTGATATCTTGTAGCTGGAACCTCCTTTGTCGTCTTGACCAATCTCCTAGGGAGTTCTTTGAGGTTGAGCTTCTTTTTATCTGATACAGCCCAGGAGCAGGTTGAAGCGCCTGTGGAGACGGACACAAGACTGCCTTCTCCCACCCCGGTTGGCGAGGAGGAGGGTAAATGTGCTTTTTCCATTTGTTTCATACTTCCGTTGTTTTCTTTGCTATACTTCTCAGAAGTTTTCTTTTCT
The DNA here is from genome assembly GCA_022559845.1 of Amorphophallus konjac. NCBI lineage: Eukaryota > Viridiplantae > Streptophyta > Magnoliopsida > Alismatales > Araceae > Amorphophallus > Amorphophallus konjac. The sequence goes on along the minus strand of CM040121.1, from coordinate 235,524,890 downwards.
TGTAGCAGTGGCAGTCGGTGTGCAAGCCGAGGCCATGATGATGACGGAAGAGCTGCCTCGACCACAGGAGGGTCACAAGACTCGGCCAAAGCAGAGTACTATTCCGGCCAGACGCATAATCACTCGATCTACATCCCGCCATACTTTAGAGGTACCGGCCCAGCATATAGCTAGTGTGGAAATATCTTCGGGCAGCTCCCAGGCCGTCTCCCATGAGGAGGAGGTAGATTTCAGCGACAGCGAAGGGGAAGGTATTGCCAAGTCAGAAGCCCCTCCTGCACTTGCGAAAGGTGTTCTGTCTCTTCGACCCGCCGAACTATCAGTGTTATCCTCTGAGGAAGAATTTCAGGAGGAGTTTGCCGGGCTCGATACTGAGATTGACATAACTCCACCACTCGCCGTTTCGGCCACGGAGCTTTCTTCTCTTTCGCCCCATTTTGAGGGTGCGGACCCTGCTTCAAAGGTGGGTTGTTCTTCATGTATGCTGCTTCATTTGTTTCTTTTAGTTAGTGCTAAAGGTCGCTTTGCTTTGGTCTCAGAGTATTGTTGCTGCTACCTTGGCCACCTCCACATCCTTCATGGACATTTCCCTTGTAGATTTGGCTATTGTTCCTTTTCTGCCTTTGACCTGCACGGGGGCTCCTGAGATCATTCGCCCTGTGCCAGTGCGGATACAGTCCTCGACAGACTTGGCATCATTAGACTTGGGGGCTGCAGAAGAAAGTGTCATCCCTGCCAGGGCTTCAGATCTTAGAGCCGAAACAGATCCGGCCAGGAGCTCCGCTTTCATACCGGCCGCAGTAATGTCAATCGCGCCCGAGTTAGCGATTCCTGCCATAGTGGCTACAGAGTCCGAATTCCTGTCTACACAGTCTAAGGCACCTCTGTCCCCATCACCAGAAAGAGCAGCTGAAGGTACAGCCTCCATTGCAGAGATAACCCCATTATTCATCGATTCTCCTCCCGCGGATGTTCAAGGTGTAGCTCCCGAGGCAGCAGCAGAGGAGGAGTCTTCAGCCCAGCAGGGGAGTACAGAGAGATATCGGTTAGCTCTTTCGGCAGATTTGCCTTCTTCGTCCTCCCAAGCGGGCATTGGACTATGGGCAGATATTGACGGAGAGGTGACTTTTGAAGTCGTCGCCTCTGCTTCCTTTGGCTTTACTTCTCCTGACAGCTTCGTCTGGCAGCATCTGGACATGTTACGCCAGCTAGTAGAGTCTCAGCCTGGCTTGACATATCTACAGCTGAAGGAAATTGCCAATCGCCTCACCGCTGGCCTGCAAGCCATGGGCTGCCCTTTGGACATATGGGCTCAGCGGGTCTTGCTTTTGTTGAAATTCGTGCATCGGAGAGACTTCCTAGCACGGATCATGGTTGACAGGCTGACGGCGTTGAAGTTGCAGAGGTCGGAATGCAAATCCGAGGTGGAAAAGCTAACGCTGACACTTGATGAACGCCAGGCCGAGCTACAGAGCATTATTCAGCGGGAGGAGGCTATCCAGAAGCGGGTAGCCGTTTTGGAGGCGGAACTCACTGAACTTCGGGCCGAGCTGCAGCAATTATCTTCTATTCGGCCATAGTCCACCGAGGAGGTGGCTTTACTGGAGGGTCGGGTGATGTCTTTCCAGGACCTGTCCACGAGGCTTCAGGAGGAGGAAGCGCGCCTTCATGAGTTAGGAGCCGCCCCCTATGTTGGTCTTCTGGCCTTTGAAGATATCTTTCAGCGGCCATGAATTATCTTCACTTTCTTTTCTTTTCTTTTCTTTTTCATCTTTTTTTTGTGACACAGCGTCCCCTCGGGGCCCCTTATGTACTCACTTCGTAATGAAAAGAGATCTTTTGGTTTCATGTGTATCCATCTTGTCTACCATGCGGTTTCATCACTTCGGGAAGTGGGGTAGTGGTTTTAGCAATCCCTCATGTGAATGGCTCGTACCTAGCAGGAGAGCGTCCACCCCTTCAGAGAAAGGATGGGGAACTCGCTCCACCGCGTGACGGGCATCCGAAGAGGTGCTTAAACCGGATTGTGCTGGTATCAGCAAACGTCCCTCTTGGCAATATGTGCTATGAGGGAGACAATTTGCAGGAATGTGAAAGAAGGGGTTTCATCAGAATGGACGGAAAGTCTAGACTGGGTAGAGGTTATGGCAGGTGGGACATTTGAAGGGGGCATAGTTTTCATCAGAACAGACGTAGGGTCTGGACTGGACAGGGTTTTATCATTGATCGGGCGAAATGCCAGTCGATCAATAGTTGGTTCCATCGTCGATATTGGGTTTATATCGAAGCAAAGGGTTTTATAAGTTTCATCAGTATAGACGAAAGGTCTAAACTGGGTAGGGTTTCATCATTGATCGGGCGAAATGCCAGTCGATCAATAGTTGGTTTCATCGTCGATATTGGGTTTATATCGATGCAAAGGGTTTTATAAGTTTCATCAGTATAGACGAAAGGTCTAAACTGGGTAGGGTTTCATCATTGATCGGGCGAAATGCCAGTCGATCAATAGTTGGTTTCATCGTCGATATTGGGTTTATATCGATGCAAGGAGATTTCATAAGTTTCATCAGAATAGACGAAAGGTCTAAATTGGACAAGGTTTCATCATTGATCGGGCAAAATGCCAGTCGATCAATAGTTGGCTTCATCATCAATATTGGGTTTATATCGATGCAAAGGGATTTATAAGTTTCATCAGAATAGACGAAAGGTCTAAACTGGACAAGGTTTCATCATTGATCGGGCAGGATGCCCATCGATCGACGGTGGGACGTTTGAAAGTGGGTATGTAGGTTTCATCAGGGTAGACGTAAGGTCCACCCCGGGAAGGCTTTATCATCGGTGGGGCATAGAGCCAGATGACCGACGGAAGGCTTCATCAGTGAAGGGGAGTTAAAGGTAGCGTGCCGGTTGGCATGGAACTTTTAAATTACCACATTACTGACCCAAGTGCCCTTTCGGGTTTTCACCGGAGCCAGCCCCCTCTTGCTTTTGCCCACGCGCCCTTTCGGGTTTTCACGTGACGGGGTACCCGATTTTGCCTGCGGTGCCCTTTCGGGTTTTCACCACAGCTGGTTTTTTTTGGCCATTTTTGCCCTTATCCGGGATGTCCGAACAAGTCTGGCGGGGTATCTCTATTTTTAACCCCATTTTTTTTTATACGTATGTTTCCTGAATTGGGACTTCAGCACGGATCGGGTGATGTGCTGCTTCATTAGTGCATGCTCTTATCATCGGTATTGGGTATATATCGATGCAAGGATTTTATAGGTTTCATCAGGGTAGACGTAAGGTCTGCATTGGGCTGGTTTTATCATTGATCGGGCAGGGTGCCGATCGACCAATGGTAGGTTTCATCACGGCGGGACGTAAAGGGATATGCAAATTTGATAGGACGGGTTTCTTCGTTGATCGGGCAGGGTGCCCATTGATCAAAGGTGGGTTTCATCATTGGTATTGAGTTTATACCAATGCAAGGATCTTATGAATCTTCATCAGAATAGACGTAAGGTCTACCCTGGGCTGGTTTTGTTGCTGATCGGGCAGGGTGCCAATCGATCAACAGCAGGTTTCATCATCGGTATTGGGTTTATACCAATGCAAAGGTTTCATGGGTTTCATCGGGATAGACGTAAGGTCTAAGCCGGATAGGTTTCATTGCTGCTCGGGCGAGTGTGCCCATTAATCAGCAGCAGATTTCATCACGGTGGGACATAGCGAGACACGCAGCTCTAGTCGGAACAGATGTAAGGTCTAGACCGAATAGGCTTCTTCGCCGATCGGGCAGGGTGCCCTGTCGACCAAAGATGGGTTTCATCATCGGTATTGGGTTTATACCAATGCAAGGATATCATGGATTTCATCAGGATAGACGTAGGGTCTAAACTGGATAGGTTTTATCGCTGATTGGGCAATGTGCCAATCAATCAACAGCAGGTTTCATCGTCGGTATTGGGTTTATACCAATGTAGGGATTTCATAGGTTTCATCGGGATAGACGTAAGGTCTAAGCCGGATAGGTTTCATCATTGACCGGGCAGTGCGCCAATCGATCAAAGCAGGTTTCACCATGGTGGGATTTTGGCAAGGTATGAGGGTTTTATCAGGACAGACGTAGGGTCTGAACTGGGTGGGTTTGATCATTGATCGGACGAGGTGCCGGCCGATCGACGAGAAGTTTATGACGGGAGGTGAGGTTTCTTTAGGATCACCATATTACTGGCCCAAGCGCCCTTTCGGGTTTTCACCGGAGCCAGCCCCCTCTTGCTTTTGCCCACGCGCCCTTCCGGGTTTTCACGTGGCGGGGTACCCGATTTTGCCTGCAGTGCCCTTTCGGGTTTTCACCACAGCTGGGTTTTAGCCATTTTTGCCCTTGCTCGGAAAACCTGAACAAGACCGGCAGGGTATCTCTATTTTTAACCCCATTTTTTATTTATTTTCATTCTTTTATTCTCTCTTCCCCTCTTTTTGGGAGGGTAACAAGTCGGACTGTCATCAGATCATGATAAGGGATGGCCCGGCTAGGGCGGAGTGCCGCTAGACCAAGGAAGAAGGGTAGCTTGGTTAGGGCGGAGTGCCGCTAGGCCAAGGAAAAGGGTAGCTCGGTTAGGGCAGAGTGCCGCTAGACCAAGGAAGAAGGGTAGCTTGGTTAGGGCGGAGTGCCGCTAGACCAAGGAAAAGGGTAGCTCGGTTAGGGCAGAGTGCCGCTAGACCAAGGAAGCAGGGTAGCCTGGTTAGGGCGGAGTGCCGCTAGACCAAGAAAAAGGGTAGCTCGGTTAGGGCGGAGTGCCGCTAGACCAAGGAGGAAGGGTAGCTCGGTTGGGGCAGAGTGCCGCTAGACCAAGAAAAAGGGTAGCTCGGTTAGGGCAGAGTGCCGCTAGACCGAGGAAGAAGGGTAGCTCGGTTAGGGCGGAGTGCCGCTATACCAAGGAAGAAGGGTAGCTCGGTTAGGGCAGAGTGCCGCTAGACCAAGGAAGCAGGGTAGCCTGGTTAGGGCGGAGTGCCGCTAGACCAAGAAAAAGGGTAGCTCGGTTAGGGCGGAGTGCCGCTAGACCAAGGAGGAAGGGTAGCTTGGTTAGGGCGGAGTGCCGCTAGACCAAGGAGGAAGGGTAGCTTGGTTAGGGCGGAGTGCCGTTAGACCAAGGAAAAGGGTAGCTTGGTTAGGGCGGAGTGCCGTTAGACCAAGGAAAAGGGTAGCTTGGTTAGGGCGGAGTGCCGCTGGACCAAGGAGGAAGGGTAGCTCGGTTAGGGCAGAGTGCCGCTAGACCGAGGAAAAGGGTGACTTTTAGCCTGATTACTCGGGGAATATTGGTTGGGCAGCATGATACAGCTTTAGGTGTCTACCGTTGAGTGGTGAGAATTGGATCTCCCCTCGATGGTTAACAACCATGTAGGCCCCTCCTTCGTAGACCCTATATATCACATAAGGACCTTCCCAATTAGGATTCAGCTTTCCTTTTGGGTTGGACGCCATGACTTCTCTTTTCTTGACCATGACAAGGTCACCTTTCTTAAATTCTCGTCCTTTTACGAGTTTGTTGAATGCAGTGGCCATGCGGGCCTGGTACATCTGGATATTCTTCTGAGCTTGGAGGCGCTTCCCTTCCAATTCAGCCAATTCTTGTAATCTTCTTTCTGCATTGGTTTGTTCGCCACGGGCCAGGTCATATTGGACTGCCACCCTGAGTGACGGGACTTCCAGCTCCAGTGGAACTACTGCCTCTGAGCCGTATACCAGTGAGTATGGCGAGCACCCTGTAGGTGTCTTGAAGACAGTGCGGTATGCCCATAGAGCTTCATACATCTTTTCTTCCCAGTCCTTCTTATTAGAACTGACGACTTTAGCCAACAAGGTGCATAATGTTTTGTTGAAGGCTTCTGCCAATCCATTTGCCTGTGGATTGTAAGGAGTGGAAGTCCTCCACTCGATCTTATACTTCTCGGCGAGCCGATAGATCTTTTGATTTCTGAAATGACTTCCATTATCAGATATTATTCGGCTGGGGATCCCAAACCGGAAGATAATGTTTTGTTTGATGAATCTGGCAACCAGCTCACCAGTCACTTCTCGTAATGCTATAGCTTCCGCCCATCGGGAGAAGTAATCTGTTATTGCCAGTATGTACTTATGTCCGGCTGAGGAGGTCGGTAGTGGGCCGACTACATCGGTTCCCCATTGTGCAAACGGCCAGCTAGGGATTGTAGGGTGCAGAACGGCAGGTGGCCTTCTAGGCACAACAGCATGCTCCTGACATTTCTGACATGACTTCGCAAACTTGCAGCAATCTTCAAACATAGTGGGCCAATAGTAGCCCAGCTTCTTGATTTCTATCTTCATTTTAGGGCCAGCTTGGTGAGCACCCGCCGTCCCAGCATGTATTTCTTTCATTGCTTGCCAAGCTTCCTCAGTGGACAGGCAGCGGAGCAAAATCTTCTTGCGTGCATCTGCCATTATTCGGAACAGAGTTCCATTTCTGAATTCATAAGAATCTTTGATCCTTAGAAGTTTCATCTTTTCTTCTCTTTTCTGTGGCAGCTGTTGGTGTAAAAACCATTGTAGCAGGTGCTGTCTCCAATCAGATGCCTGTTCTGTACTGATCATGGCGACTTCATTTTCTTCGGGGCAGCCTTCTAGCATGCTGGGGACTTGCCGCCGATTTATAACAACAATGTTCAGTGTCTCATCCGGTGGGACTGCTATTGAGCTGGCTAGCTTTGCCAATGCATCAGCCTGGGCATTATGTGCACGGCCCACATGCTTGAGCTCAATATGATAGAATTTCGCCATGAGGCGCACAGCTTTTTGGTGGTAGGGGTTCAACTCCGGCTTTCGCACTTCGAACTCACCTTGGATTTGCTTTATTATCAACATTGAATCCCCGAATACCTGAAGCATCTGGATGCCCATGTTGAGGCTGATGTGCAACCCGATTATCAGAGCTTCATACTCGGCTTCATTATTAGTGCAGGGCTTGTTTATAGAACAGGAAGTATGCACAACCTCCCCCTCTGGCGATCTTAGCACAATACCGGCTCCGGCCCGTATTCTGGTCTTTCCATCGGAGTCCGTCTCTGTTCTAGATGCTCCATCAAAGAATAGCTGCCACATAGTTGACTGAGCCTGGCAGGCTTCTAATGTTTCATCATCGGGTAACTCAGTCCCCAACATATCATTCTCTGGCACAGGATGCTCTGCGAAGAAATCGGCCACGGCCTGTCCTTTTATTGCCCTCTGGGGTATATATGTGATATCGAATTCCATCAGAATTACTGCCCATTTGCCCAACCGGCCTTTCAGTACTGGCTGAGTCAATATGTATTTGAGCGGATCTGCTGCAGATATCAATCTGATTTCGTGTGACAGCATATAGTGCCGGAGCTTTTTAACGGCAAAGACTAGTGCCAAGCATGTCTTTTCTATATAGGTGTAGCTTTCTTCAGTTCTAATCAGCCTCCGACTCAGGTAGTATAGAGCCTGCTCTTTGCCTTCTTCATTTATCTGTGCTAGCATTGCCCCCAGGGAACAGTGTGTGGCTGCAATGTATAGTATCAGGGGCTTGCCCTTAATAGGTGCCCCCAGTACTGGAGGGGTCTTAAGATATTCTTTCAGCTTCTCAAAAGCTTCCTGACAGCCCTCGTCCCAGAGGAACGGTACATCTTTCATCATGAGCTTGTGAAAAGGGTGGCATCTCCCCGACAGATTTGATATGAATCGTCGGATATAGGCCAAACGCCCTTGTAGAGATCTCAGCTCGTGGAGATTCCTTGGTGGAGGGAGCTCCTGGATAGCTTTAATCTTGGATGGGTCGATCTCAATGCCCCTATGACGGACAACGAACCCAAGGAATTTTCCACTGGACACGCCGAAGGCACATTTCATAGGATTCATCTTGAGTTCATATCTGCGCAGCCTCTGGAACACTATCCTCAGATCTTGCAGATGATCTTCTCTTCTGCTGGTTTTCACCACCAGGTCATCGATGTAGCACTCCACTTTCTTGAAGAGTAAATCATCAAAGATCTTTGTCATAGCTCTTTGATAAGTAGCGCCGGCATTCTTGAGGCCGAACGGCATCCTTTTGTAGTGAAATATCCCCTTCGGGGTGCGGAATGCAGTATGCACTCTGTCTTCTTCAGCAATCCAGATCTGGTTGTATCCGGATGACCCATCCATGAATGACAGGGCTTCATGGCCAGTGGTTGCATCGATCATTACTTCAGTGATTGGCACTGGGAAATCATCTTTCGGGCAGGCCTTATTCAGGTCCCTGAAATCTACACATATTCTGATCTGCCCATTTTTCTTCTTCACGGGCACTATATTGGCCAGCCATGTAGTATATTGGTTCTCTTCAACAAAGCCCACATCGATCAGCTTGTCGACCTCTTTGTTGATTTGATTTATCAGTTCGGGGCGCATTCTCCTGGCAGGCTGCTTCACAGGGCTTGCCTCTGGGTTTATCGCCAATCGGTGCTGTGCCACATCAGAACTCAGTCCCGGCATCTCATCATATGTCCATGCGAAGCAGTCTCGGAATTCTTTCAGAAACTGAATATACTGTTCTTTGACAGCTGGCTCCAGCAATGCACTGAGGAACGTAGGCCTTGGCTCATCTGCTGACCCCAGATTCACTTCTATCAGCTCATCGACGGTGGCCTGGCCTCCGTCCTCAACTTCGGGTGGGGCTTCTTGCAAATCAATAAAGCCTCCCGGGATATAATCTTCTTCATTCTCATGACTTTCTGTTTCATCACACCGATCATCAGCAGATGCTGGTGCATCGTATAAGGCCAATATGGCCGGATTCTGTCCAGTCTGCCCCGAGGACGTGACTGGCTCAGCGGAAAACTTCGACGTGGAGTCTTCCGTGCTTAGAGACTCTTCTGATGTGGGCTCCCCTGAGAGGTTATCATTATGTAGAGCTCGGAACTCTTCTAGAATGCGCCCAAACTCCAGGCACTCTTGCAGCTCTCTGGCTACTTGGTCTTCATCCGGGGTTCCCGTGTCAAATTGTGCTTCGGCCTGGAACAGATCCTCTTTGCAAGGTGGATTCTCCCAGCACCAACCCTTCTTGGTCTCATCAGACATCCTTGCCTCCGGCTGGTTGTCTTGGGCTTCATTGTCTGTTATGGATTGATACATAATCTCTTCATCTTCAAAGGGGTATTGATCATACCCTACTTCTGGGGAATCTTCATTCGGGTAGAAGGCTGAGATGACATCCACCTCGGCTTCATAGTATTCTTGCAGGGTATAACCCAGTCCCGGGTGCTGTGTGATCTTCCTCAGCTCCTTGCTATCTCGAGGCGGATCCCATAACTCCTTGAATGCTTTCTTCTGAGCAGCAGGCTGTATCGATGGCATTTGCATCTTGGAGAACATTTGTGAAACCCGTTGGGTAGTATAATCCAGGCCCGTAATTGGTACCATCAGGTTTGCAGCTTCTTCAGGGGCCATGCAATCTTGATCATCTTCTTCGACTGCCTCCCCGGTGTAGAATATGATAGGGGGTTCGCCGAAGCGAGGGATTTCCATAGTCTTTAGGGGCAGCACTGTCTGGTATTCTGTGCTGGCTATGGGTTTGACTAGACCCTGAGGAACTTCCACCTGTGTGTATTTTTCTTTCATCTTTTCTTCAGTATCATCTGGGTGTATGCCGGGAGGAGTGATCCGAGCAAAATCCCCAGCATAAGAGATGTGAGACACCCCGTGCTTTTTAATGTAGCCCTTTGGCGGCGGCGGAGACCAATTTCTTGCTTTCGTCGCCGGCTTTTCTTGGCTGACCACAGTTTCTTTTCCTTTATCCCTTTGTGACACCTCGGTGTAGTAGGATGCATCGAGCATATGGCATTCGAACACTTCGAAGGGATGTAGGTCTGCAAACACCCTTTCCTCTTTTCCTTCATGGCAATATTTTATGCATTGGTGTAGCGTGGATGGCACTATCTGATATTCGTGCAGCCACGGTCTTCCCAGCAGGGCCTTATATGTGGTGTTGGAGTCGATTACATAGAATCGTACCACTGTAGTGAGGTCGCCCAGTGTGAGATTGAAATCAGCCACCCCGAGAGGTGTTTCACATTTCTGGTTGAATCCTGCAATTTTCATATCTCTGACCTTGGTGAGCTGCAGATCAAAGTAATATTTCTGATAGATGCGGTATGGGAGAATATTCACAGCAGCCCCTGGATCTATTAGTATTCTGCTTATCGGCTGACAGTTCAGGGAACCCCTCATATATAGCGGTCTATTATGGCCGGAATTTGGGATTAGCATATCATCCTCTGTGAATGTTACTGATGGCCCAGCATTCACCTCTGTCAAGAGTGCTTCACATTGTGCCGGGGACTGCAGGGCATCCACAATTGCTTGGCGAGCTTCTTCACTCAGAGAGAGAATTTCCCAGATGGAGAATCTGGTAGGGAGCTTCTTCAGCATCTTCATGACTCGACTGCCCACCCGGACATTAGACAGTCTCATCTCCTCTGCCCATCGGGGTCTTGGAGGTTCATGTGGTGCCTGTGGCCTTGGCTGTCCAGTCCCAATTTTATCTTCTTCATCGGTCTCCCGGGAGGCCTCTTCTGTAGCGACTGCCCCTGGTTTTGCTAGAGGATTACCTTCTTCATCTTCTTCATGCTGTTTCTGCTTTCCAGCCGCTGTCTGCTGGCATTTATTGCTCTTATCTGGAGCAGTATGAGATGGTTGCTCGTCTTCTAAGCTGGACAAGAACTCCAGGAACGAAGGGGCTTCATCTGCCTTCTTTTTGTCCTGGTACAGACTGGCAGGGGGAGGAACCTGGACACCTCGTATCTCTGGTTCCGGGATTTGATAGGGTTGCTCCCCTCTGAACATGATATTATGGTTGGCTGGTGGTGGGCGCCCCCATCTTCTCCCAGAACGTGTTGCATGGGCCGAGGTAGAGGCTTCGGCATGGTTAGCTTCTAGCGGAGCGTTGGATGCTTCCGGCTCATCATCCTCCCCGGGCAAGGAAAAGAGTACTGACAGAGTGTTACATTGTACTGTCGTGACCTTCTTTCCTCTCTTGGATTTGGGCCGTTTCTTCTTCTTTTGGGAATTTGACTTTGCTGGCTCCTGCCCCCAGAAGGGCTCATTTTCAGCTTTTTCTTGTTCTGCCTCTGGCTGCTCTTTAATTTTCAATTCTTCGAGCTGTTCCCAGAGTATACAGTCTTTCATCAGCAGATGCTTGGGCTTCTTCTGCTCATACTCATCAAGCTCATTAATATATTGCTGCAGACGCCTGGCTGCAGGGCTTACTTCTTTATGTGTAGGGAGGGGAGTTTGTCTCCTCCGGTTGTGAATAGGGATCCGGATGACTGGTCCAGTCTCAGTTGTATGCCATATTGACTTTATCGGAGGCGGCTCAGGCCTTGGTGTAACACCTCGGACAACTGCTCCGCTGGTACTGGCTGCAGGAGTCTTCTTTCTACTTTTTATGGGTATCATCTGCCATCCTTCCTGATCCTTCTGTGGGGTGAGGAAGCAAGCTTCATAGGTATGCTTGGTGCATTCTTCAACGGCTTCCTTGGGCAGCTGTTGGTAGAGTGAGATCACATTGGCAGCCACTCTCCAGGGTGGAGGCTCATGTGGATGGGGCGGCTTTACCTGGTAATCTCCCAGCTGCAGCTCACCTTTCTTGACCATTCCTTCCATGATATCTTTGAAGACATAACAATCTTCAATTGCGTGCCCCAGCGCACGGTGAAATGGACAGAACAGCGGATCATCCTTCTTTGCTGCATCTGCTGGTCTTTTGGGTTCAGGCAATGTTACCTTATTGAACTTGTATGCCCAGTTGAACAGTGCGGCCGTCTTATCCTTTGGGAAGGAATATGCTTTTCTCATCTTGTCTCTCAGAGAGACCTTATCTTTTCTTTCTGCTGTATCTGCCAGCGGGGGAGCTTCATCTGCCCCTTTCTTCCCCTTCTGTTGCTCGAAGGTTCGGAAATCGACGGTGTTGGCCTCAGAGTGCGATGGCCGTCGCTCATTGGATTTTCCCTTTGGCATGGTGGGAACATTGGCGGTCGGACGCTTGGACAAGAACGTCTCGACCTCTGCCACTATATTATTCAGTCGGTCAAATGTTCTGACATCTGCACCGATCATTTTTTCTAGCACCTCCCTCCTGAGGCTCTGCTTGCATATCTGCACCGCATCTTCTTGATGAGGAGGCCTTCGGCATCTCATGGCTAAGTTCCTCCATCTTTTGATGTAGTCCAGTGCGGTCTCATCTTGTTTCTGCCTAGTTGCATACAGCTCTGCTATCGTGATTTCTCTTTCCGTGACATGAAATCTGTCGCGGAATTTTCTTTGCATATCAGGCCAATCAACCACTGACCCCGCTGGCAAGCTTGAGTACCATTCAAAGGCCAACCCAGTGAGAGATGAGCCAAAGAACTTGAGCAGATAAGCTTCATCGACTGCTAGGTCGCCCATGATTGTAGTGTAGTAGGCTATATGCTCCCTAGGGGAGCCTTGGCCATTAAATTTCTCAAACTTCGGCGGCTTACTGACGCCTGGGGGTAGTTTCTTGGCAGCATACTGGGGAGGATAGGGTACCCTGTACACATCATAAGTACCCGCATCATCACCAGTCTTTTCTGACAGCTTCATTTCCACAATTCTTTCAATCATCTGCTTGTGGGCCACAGCTGGATCTATCTCTTCTGGGAAGAAGTGAGCTTGTTGCTGGCTGTGAGGAGTTGTCATCACAGTGGCGCGCAAGATGGGCGCGGTAGGCTGTGTCTGAGACACAGAGGGCTGAGCCGTTGTTTGCTGTGGAATGGGTTGGCTCGGTGTCTTGCCCTTATCAGCTAGGAGAGGGTTAGCTGGGATAGCCGTCTCTGCTGAGCTGGATGTTTGCCCCGCAGGTTCAGCTTGCTTTGAGACTGATGTAGCTTCATGTCTCTCATTGAGCTGTCTTCGGAGAGCGCTGATCTCCTGCTGGTATCTTCTGAACATCATCTGGATCATGGGATCCATAGTCGATGGGATTTGTATATCTTCAGAAGTCCCTTCAGCATCATTAATGAAGGGGTTATCTCCATCTTCCGCTGTTACCACATTAACTGTCATAGTGGTAATCCTGCGGGCTTCATCAACAATTTTCATTTTATCCTTTGCGGCCTGGCCTCTTCTTGTGACAGGACCAGGTCTAGTTGCCAGCCTGAGCAATTCATCTGGCTGAGTTGGTAGTACATCTTGCCCCCTGGCCAGTCCAGCCATGTTGCAGGCGAAGATTTGCATCTTTCCTTTTCGCCTGTAGACCTTTCTTTTTATTTGGCTAGGATATCTGAGCCGGTCAAAGACCGATATTCTTTCTTTGTCTTCTTCCCCGTGCAGGTCTTCTTCATTATATCTGGCCCTGAGGCCTTCTTCATAGTCATTTGAATCGGAGGAGGAGGCTCCGATCATCATTTCTTGGAAGGTTTCTTCTTCTTCATCATCCCTGGTGCCCAAGGCACGGGATAGTCTTTGTTGACCTAGGGCAGAGCTCCCTAGGTAGTGGAAGTAGTCTTGGACTACTTGCTTTGTCTCTTCAGAGTTGTGCCTTTGCGGCTCAGGTTGGAACATCAGTTTTTCCTGGCTTCTTTGCTGATAGGCCAGTCTTGTTATCTGAGCATTCAAATGCTCGGCCTTGGAATATCTGAAGATGTCGGCCTGTCTGGCACAGGCCCTCGATCTTCTTGGGACGGCAACCATGGCTGGTTCACAGATTCCCGCATCGTCATTCCGGCAGCAGTTGGCAGCAACATCATGGTTCTTTCTCTGCCATCTTCTGCCCCCGGCCCTGGGGTGGGTGACAGCAAGGTCTTCTTTCTTCCCAAGTCTCCTACCCCTCATCATGGGGCGAGCAACAGTCAGTTTTCTTTCTCTATCATTTCTTTCATCTTTCCTACCCCAGGCTCTGGGGTGAGCAGCAATAGCATTTCCTGTTTCTTTTCCCTCTCTTCTTTGGCTTCCCGCCCTGAAGCGGGCAACAGCATCATTGGTAGCCTTCTCCTCATCTTGAGCTGGAGCCCAGCTCTGCATCTTCTTCGGTCGCCAGACCTGTTTGTATTTTGCTGGCTTGGGCGCCAGCGGCTTCCTCTCATCGGCCTCCCAGTTGGCATGCCTGGTGGTCAGAGTTTGGAATCTGTTGTTAGTGGGCACTTGCGGGACGATCACATCCGGCTTGACCGCCCTCGGGCAACCGTTCAGGTTCGCTCGGACACCCCCGATCATCATTGTCTTTCCGGAGTTGGAAAGACGGCGTTCAATAGCAACATACCGGCTCCTCCGGTTAGTTCTCTTCCCCTTTTGAGTAGCAGCGGGGACCATGTCCCTTTTCTGGACGTGGTGGACATAGCAGGCGACGGCCGTGGGGGCCGTCTTCTCTGGCAAGCTGTCCTTTTGGACAGTGGTCTTCATTGGGGCACTCGCAGCAGCGCCTTGCTCATGGTTATCGACCTTCAGAAGGTCGGTGTAGACGACGCCCAAGCAGTTGGGCAGCCCGACAGCTGGGGGAAACGAGCCGAACGCCAGTGGTACCGCCAAGTATCCCTCCTGGACATGCATGTCCACCGGTTGTTTGTCGAAGCAAACGGACATGATTCCAGCTGTCATTGTAGATTCCTGGAAATAAGGAAAGTACACAGAATCAGAAGTTTCAGGGGGGCCCGCCGGGCCTCCTACTTTAGCGTAAAGATGAAGGGAGACAATGTCCCACCGGGCGTGCCAGACTTGTGGACGCGCTTTTTTTAAAGCTTATCGGCTTATTCATTTTATTTATTATTTGGCGTGCCAGTCACCGAAGTGACAATTTTATTGTGCGCTCGATCTGACATGGTCAGTCGATTGTGAGTGATCGTGTCGGGACCTGAAGTCCGTCATACCATGAACGTTATGACGTTAATTACGTCCTTCCAAGGAAGGACAACCCTTGATTAAACGCTAAAAGTAGGAGGCCTCGAGAGGCAAACAGATATTCACATGCTTAATTTTAAACTTCCTACCAGGGCCAGGGAGGCGGGTAAGATAATGACACCAACCGTAGAAACAGATGATATCGTTAAGTCAGCGGTCCGAAAACCGAGTGAAAGGGAAGAAGGAGGATTTCGATCACAGGCAGATTGAGCCGTGACCATGATATAGGTTTAAAGCTTCGATCGGTATTTCGACAGCCTTTCCTCTTAATCTGGGTTACGCCCAGGGGGAAATAGACTATCACCCACGGGATGCCAGGATGAAAGCCGAGAGATAGAGAGGCTGAACCTCCCAACCCGTATACATATGGGCTATAGGGCAATGTATGATTTTCCCTTTGGAACGCTAGCGGAATTCATGCAGTGGCAGAATCCCCCGAGCAAAAGGGTTATTCGTAAATCCATTGCAGTTAGGTGGAACGTAGGGGTTATGACTCCCCTTCAGTTTTATCCCCGGGACGTGTCGGGTGATCCACAGATATTCCTTTGTGGGTTCGTTTTGGGTATTGGAATTCATTGGGTGGTAGATCGGGCTCTCGGCACACTCTGAATGGGCACGGGCTCTCGGCACGACCCCAAAAATGGGAGGGCCAGGGCTTCCGGCGCCAAAAACAAGAAGGCCGGGGGTTCCCGGCGCCAAGACGAGAGGGCTTGGGTTCTCGGCGCGACCAAGAGAAGCCAAAGGGGAGCTCTTCGGCGCAGGCTTCCCGGCGCGAGGAAGAAATGCTAGAAGGGGGGTCTCGGCGCGGGACGGTTGAGCAAGGCTCCCGGCGCGACGAGGCTGCAAGGGGGGGGGGGTCTCCCGGCGCGGAGGACGCAGAGAGGGCTCTGGAGGTTCTCGGCCCGGGCTTCCCGGCGCGCTGAGGTGAAAGGGGGAGGAGCTGCTCCTGGGGGTTCTCGGCGCCTGAAGAAGTGGCGCCGGGAGCTATTCACCCGGTTTACTGTAGGCTGAGCCGAGAGCTGCGAGGGCGCCGGGACCAGAACAGAGCTTACGGTACTCTGTTTTGGGTTTCTGATTGATTCAGACCAAGGGGAAGGATTTCTTTGGGGTCAAAAATAGGTCAGGGCATCAAAGTTGAACTAGATTAGGCTTGGGCTTTATAGGAACATCAGGATCGAGGAGGAATTTGGAAAGGCCAAGGCGTAGAGAATCCCTGTCACCGGTGTCATACAGAGTCCCGGGGACAGCTTAATGTCGGCTTTCGTGGTCCTGGGAGAATTTTGACAGCATCTCCCCTGGACTCAGCATTTGCCAGGGAATGATAGACGATCACCCACGGAATGCCGGGGTGAAAGCCAAATAGAGGGGTATTAGACCCCTGACCATGTACGTGCCTGCAGCACTGTTTCGATATCCCTTTAGAGGTCAACGAAGCTTATGCAGTGGCGGAGCTCCATTGCCTCGGAAGGTTATAAAAGCCGATCGAGTCCGGAAAACCTCGTAGAAAAGGGGAGGGTTATCCCCATTAATTGTCACCCCTGAGGTGCATATGATGGCCCAAGGCATCCCTTGACATAACAAGAGTATTTATGGGGTTTCTTCAGTGGTAGCAAAGGTTTTACGACTTGAGGTTTACAGGTTGGCTTTTCGGCGCCAATGGCAAGGATGCCAGAGAGTTCCCGGCACGGGCTTCCCGGTGCGCTAATAAGGTGGCCAAGGGGCTCTCGGCACGGGGTCTTCCCGGTGTGAGGACAAATCGGCCCCGGCGCGATGGTGAGAAGTGGAATGGGTGGCTCCCGGCGCGCCCGGGAGATGGGATCTCGGCGCAAGAAGGCTTGCGCCGAGGGCTGTTCATCAGTTTCACTGTTGGCGGGGCCGAGAGCTATGAGGGCGCCGGGATAAGAAACAGAGCTTACGGTACTCTGTTCTTGAATCTGTTGGGGATTCAGGGGTTTCTTGACGATTCAGGCTAAGGTAAATAGGTCCTGTGAGGTCAAAGTGAATCAATTCATCGGGTTTCAACTGGATTTGGCTTAGGTTTCAAAGAAAGTCCAAGATCGGAGAGGAAACTGGGAGGGGAAAATCAGGATACAGAGAACCCGTGTCACCATTGCTGTGCAGAGTCCGGGGACAGCTTGATGTCGTCTTTCATCATCCTGAGAGCCAAGAGATGGCTGTCTCTGGACCCAGGGAGGATTTCGACAGTGCCAATAGGCAAAACCATAGCATCTAGAATTATAGAATCTCACTAGCAGCGGCCATTGAAAGCATTGCCAATATCGATAGCAGACTGCCCCAGAAGCCAAGAGATAATCTGTCTCTGGTCCTGGGGCAAGCCTGGGAGATTCTATGCAAGCGACACCGAACGGCCAGGAACATCGGTATAACTAGAGATACACTCATTCTGCTGAAGACAATTGAGTCCGAAGACCCATCAGAGAATCAGGCGCGCTTAAGTCGAGCTAAGAAAATGAAAACATGTAAAGGAAAGACATGGCAGCATACGGAGAGATAGCTGGCAGATGTTTCAATCACCCAACGCCCAGATGGGCCATTGGAGCATTTCATACCATTAGATCACCCCAGAACTCACATCAATCACACGGAGGGAATGAGGGAGAGGGAGATGAGTAGACATCGGGATATCCCGGTTACATCAAAAAATAAAATCGAGATAAACTCGGCAGGATTACATGAATAAGAAAATAAAACCATGGGGGAGGGCGGAGCATTGACTCCTCTCCCTCCCCGGATGCCCACCTGGAGCTTCTTCCCTGGGGAATCGGTCTCTTCTCTCTTTCTTTTTCGGCGGAGGAGGCTCTCTCTCTCTCTCTGGCTTCTTCTCTTTTCTTTCTTTTTGATCGATGGTCTGGCTTCCGATCCTCCGATCCCCTTTTCTTTCAAAGGGGGTATGTTTATATAGGTCTCATCCTTCTGTGCTCTCGGTGGAGGGTAGTCGGTGTGGCCGGCTTGCTTGCCACAGCTCCCGGCGCGTCCAGCGGCCCTTTGTTGAGGTTCCCGGCGCCATTCTCAGAAGCCCAATCGGCCGGCCCATTTGGTGCTTTTAGGCCTCACACTTGCCTTGGCTTCCCTTAGTCATTTTGTATTGACTTTTATCAGAACCGAAAGAGGCCCCTTTAGTAGTGACACAGCTTTGTTGAGATCATCTTGAGGTTCCATCAGTGAACGAACTGGGGTTTAATCAGTATTGCCGTCTGAATGACGACAAAACCGGGTATGTTTCATCGGCATTGTCATCCGAACGGTGACAAGACCGGACATCAGCTTCCGTCTGACAGACTTCGGCCGGGTGTGTAATCTGTGGAGAGGATTCTTTATTTGTCCTGACTTTTGCAAAAGCCTTCGCAATCTTCATTTGTCGGCTCCGACTTCTCATCAGAGTGTGCTTGGAGGTCTTATCAGTCGAATGACTGCTGCTTTATTAGTGCTGCCGTTTGACTGACGATGGCACCGGACATCAGCTCGGCTGGCGGAGACTTCAACTGGGTAAACGGCTGTCGAGCTTCATCAGTGGTCTTCCACTGTTGGTCTGATCTTCCTTTCAGTTAGGCTTCCACCCCTGTTCATTTTCAAGGTGTCAACAAGGGGGCGTGAGGCTGTGCCGCTGAAGGGTGCCGGGAGCTGTGCCGTTGGAGCGGCAGAAGGGTGTGCCGCTGGAGGCTTCACAATGGGTGTGCCGCTGAGGGCACTTAGTAGTGTGCCGCTGGAGGGCTTGCAGGCCACTGCGCCGTTGGAGCACTTCAAGAGTGTTTCCTTTTCTTCTTTTCACCTTCTCTTCTCTTTTCTCCTCTTCTATATTCCCCTGCACGTAAACATGGGGTGAAAATTTATTTAGTGTCCACAAATCAAGAAAGCGGGCTGCGAAAGCTAAAATTTGGGGGGCAGGCTGCCAGAGCCAAAATTGGGAAAGCGGGTCACGGGGGCCGAAGTATATTGAAAAGTGGGCTACGAGAGCCGAAGGGAAGCAGACTACGAGAGCCAAAATTGGGAAGTAGGCCACGAGGGCCAAAGGGAAGCAGGCTGTAAAAGCCAAAATTGGGAAGCATGCTACAAGAGTCGAAATTGAGAGAGCAGGCTAGAGAAGCCAAAGTATGGGAAGCAGGCTACGAGGGCCGAATTGGGGAGCAGGCCACGAGAGCCGAAATTGGGAAGCAGGCCACGAGGGCCAAAGGGAAGCAAGCTGTAAAAGCCAAAATTGAGGAGTAAGCTATAAGAGCCGAAATTGAGAGAGCAGGCTAGAGAAGCCAAAGTTAAGAGATTGGCGAGCCGTGAGGGCGGGAGGTAGGTCGTGAGGGCCAAGATTGGGCTCTACGAGCCAGAGATGGGAAAGTAGGCTACGATGGCAGAAATTGAGTTTATTGTATACACACATTTTTATATGTATATATATATTTATTATTATTTTTATTCAAGCATGCAGGCATTCATTAGCAGGCATAACATAAATATACGTATGAGGCAGCTCCCTCTATAGGGAATGGGATAGGGAGATCGTCCATAATTCACAGACACGGCGCGGGCCACGAGGCACAATTGAGGGGTGGTGCACCTGTCAAGAGGGTATCGCGCGTCTTGCATGCATAGCCTAAATTCACGCATTTCACCCGAGGTAATTCTCTGTGACGTGGTAGTGCAAATGTGTGAACAAAGAGCCATAACCATAGGGATACGTAGGTTTTCCTAGCGACACTCGAGGATTACTCTAGTGCCTACACCTGAGTTTCAGGCTTTCGACTTTCGGTAGCTTCACACAGCCCCCATCTGTTTGTTTTGGTAGCGAATTTCACTGTTCGACGCGAGTCTCCTCATGTGTCTCAATGGGGATTCCCGGCTACTAGAATTCGTCCATATTATGATTTGCTTCACCATTTCGCGCGAGTCTCCTCATTTATTTCAGTGAGGATTCCCGGCTACTCGGATCCACATTTCTCTCTCTCTTCTTTTTTTTCTTTTTCTTTCTCTCTTTTTTTCTCTCTTTTTTTTTTACAGTGGGGGTAGGCAGCTTTTTCCTCACGATTACCTTTTACGCGAGTGTAGGAATTCAAGTCTCCGTAGGGTGCTAAGAAGAAATTCGGGCAATCCCTATGGTCGAAGGCCATTGAACACGTTAAGTGCTAAGTGTGGGAGGGTTGTCTCAGGTTTATTTTGTGAGTTAGGCTTAGCAATTCTACCATGACTCTTCCCCTTGACGTGTGCACCCACCATAATTGGATTCTCTTCGAGCGTATGCCGTGATGCGCCTGCATCCGGAATCGGGGTGACATTATTTAGCAAGGAAACGCGGTCCTAGAAAATTCCAAGGAGGTGTATTATTCTATATTAAGCAAACATGCAAGCAGGGTAGCCAAGCAATTCTTATTATTTTTTTCTTCTTATTCTTTTTTTGCGTAAGAACATACTGTCGTTATGTATATGTATCTTGTATGTGCATATAGAATCAAAGCAGCAGCCAAGGTGCTGAGGAAGGAGACCGCGAAGGGCCGAAAGGACATTGGGGAAGCGGGCCATAAAAGCCGCAGTTGATATTGGAAGTAGGCCATAATAGCCAAAAATCGAGGAGAGCGGGCTGCGAGAGCCAAATTATGGGAAGCAGGCTGCAGGAGCCGAAGTTGGGAAGCGGGCTGCGGGAGCCGAAGTTACGGGAAGCGGGCCGTGAATGCCGAATTCTGGGAAGCAAGTCGTAAAGGCCGAATTCTGGGAAGCAGGTTGCAAGAGCCAAAGATATTGGGAAGGGGGCTGCAAGAGCCGAAATTATGAGAAGCAGGCTACGGAAGCCAAATCGGGGGAGCAGGCTACAAGAGCCAAAATTGGGAAGCAGGCTGCAGGAGCCAAAATTATGGGAAGCGGGCCGTGAAGGCTGAATTCTGGGAAGCAGGCTGCAAGAGCCGAAGATATTGGGAAGCGGGCTGCAGGCTGCAAGAGCCAAACTTGGGAAGCGGGCTGTGAAGGCCGAATTCTGGGAAGCAGGCCGTAAAGGTTGAAGATATTGGGAAGCGGGCCGCAAGAGCTGAAATTGGGAAGCGGGCCGTGAAGGCCGAATTTCGGGAAGCAGGCCGTAAAGGCCGAATTCTGGGAAGCAGGCTGCAAGAGTCAAAGATATTGGGAAGCGGGCTGCAAGAGCCGAAATTATGGGAAGCAGGCTACGAAAGCCAAATCGTGGAAGCAGGCTACAAGAGCCAAAATTGGGAAGCAGGCTATAGGAGCCGAAATTATGGAAAGCGGGCCGTGAAGGCTGAATTCTGGGAAGCAGGCCGTGAAGGCCAAATTCTGGGAAGCAGGCTGCAAGAGCCGAAGATATTAGGAAGCGGGCTGCAAGAGCCGAAATTGGGAAGCGGGCCGTGAAGGCCGAATTCTGGGAAGCAGGCCGTAAAGGCCGAAGATATTGGGAAGCGGGCCGCAAGAGCTGAAATTGGGAAGCGGGCCGTGAAGGCCGAATTCTGGGAAGCAGGCCGTAAAGGCCAAATTCTGGGAAGCAGGCTGCAAGAGCCAAAGATATTGGGAAACGGGCTGCAAGAGTCGAAATTATGGGAAGCAGGCTATGGAAGCCAAATCGGGGAAGCAGGCTACAAGAGCCAAAATTGGGAAGCAGGCTGCAGGAGCCGAAATTAGGGGAAGCGGGCAGTGAAGGCCGAATTCTGGGAAGCAAGCCATGAAGGCCGAATTTTGGGAAGCAGGCTGCAAGAGCTGAAGATATTGGGAAGCGGGCTGTAAGAGCCAAAATTGGGAAGCGGGCCATGAAGGCTGAATTCTGGGAAGCATGCCGTAAAGGCCGAAGATATTGGGAAGCGGGCCACAAGAGTCGAAATTGAGAAGTAGGCCGTGAAGGCCGAATTCTGGGAAGCAAGCTGCAAGAGCCAAAGATATTGGAAAGCGGGCTGCAAGAGCCGAAATTATGGGAAGCAGGCTACGGAAGCCAAATCGGGGAAGCAGGCTATAAGAGCCAAAATTGGGAAGCGGGCAGCAGGAGCCAAAGGGAAGCAGGCTGCAAGAGCCAATGTTTGGAAGCAGGCCACGAGGGCCAAAGGTAAGCAGGCTGCAAGAGCCAAAGTTTGGAAGCAGGCTATAAAAGCCAAAGGGAAGTAGGCTACAAGAGCCAAAGTTGGGAAAGCGGGCCGTAAGAGCCGAAGGATACTGAAAAGTAGGCTAAAAAGCCAAGGGATATTCGGAGCAGGCTGACAAGCCGAGAGATGTTAGAAGTAAGCTATAAAGCCAAAAAGATATCGGAGAGCGCGGTGGGACGGATGGATTAATCTTGATAGTGGGCCTTGGCCGACATGGCTGAGCCAAAGGGCGTCGGGTAGCAGGATACGAGAGCCAAGGAGAAGGGTTTGTGAAGCGGCGGGTTCGAAGACCACGTCTGCCTCATGTCCCTCTCTCTTTTTTTTTGTGCGAAGAGGCGGGTACAAAGACCATGTTCGCCTCATGTCTGTTCTTTTTTTTTCTTCTCTTATGTAAAGAGGCGGGTTCGAAGACCATGTTTGCCTCGTGATCCTTTTTCTTTTTTTTTCTTCTCTTCTTCTTTTGTGTGGAGAGGCGGGTTCGAAGACCACGTCTACCTCATGTCTCTTTTTTTTCTTCTCTTCTTCTTTTGTGTGGGGAGGCAGGTGCGAAGACCATGTTCGCCTCGCGGCTGTTCTTTCTCTTCTTCTCTTCTTCTTTTGTGTGGAGAGGCGGGTACAAAGACCATGTTCGCATCATGTCTCTTTTTTTCCTTCTTCTCTTCTTCTTTTGTGGAGAGGCAGGCGCAAAGACCATGTTTGCCGCGTGACTGTTCTTTTCCTTCTTCTCTTCTTCTTTTATGGAGAGGCAGGTGTGAAGACCATGTTTGCCTCGTAATTGCTCTTTTTCTTCTTCTCTTCTTCTTTTGTGTGGAGAGGCAGGTGCAAAGACCATGTTTGCCTCATGGCTGTTCTTTCTCTTCTTCTCGTCTTCTTTTTTATTCTTCCTTTTTTATTGTGAAGAGGCGGGTGCAAAGACCACGCCTACCGCATGACTATTCTTTTGTTCTGCTCTTCCTTTCTCATTGATGCCCCCGGACTGGGAT